>CM051830.1:125633999-126883999 GCA_028451465.1 Erethizon dorsatum | reverse complement strand
TATACTTCAGTTTGTTAGTTGCCCAGGTGATAGTTCTGGTTCTGGTTCCTGTTACTTTTGTTTCTCAGAAATGGCTGGTCACTATGATGCATAGCTGGTCACTATGATGCACATTTTATAAACCAATCCCCAGTTGACAAGCCATTCTGCCTCTGTACTTCCTCCTTGCTTATCCTATATAAGCCCTGGACCACCAGAGATCAGGGCCTGATATTCTGGTAATGATCCCGATCATTGCCTGTCGACATAAAATAAATCTGCCTCCACATCCTGGGTATCATTTCGGTGTTTCTGCTTGCCATTGCAGAACATACTACATGAAGAACCTCTCAAAAATTGAGAAAAACAACCAATAAACAAATGAGAAAGTTTTGAAAAATTAATAGACAATAACACAAGCTAGCCAGGTGTGGTAGTGTATGCCTGTAATCCTGGCACTCTGAGAGGATGAGGGAGTAGGATCACAAGTTCAAGCCCAACCTGAGCAACTTACTCACTTAGCAATACCTGTCTCAAAATAAAAACTGGATGTGGTGACAAATGCCTGTAATCAGCACTCTGGGAGGCTGAGGCAGGACAGCTGCAAATTTGAACCCAGCAATTTAGCAAGACACTGCCTCAAAAAATCCAAAAGGGATATAGTTCAGTGTGAAGGCCCTTGGTTCAATCCCCAGTACTGGAAAAAAAAAAAAAAAAAAAAAAACACAACCACACACACAAAGCAAAAAAAACCTATAGGCTGAAACATTTGAAAACTTATTTTGCATTTATACAACATTGGGCTTTTTTGGATTTTTTTTTTTTTTTTTTTTTTTTGGAGACAGGGTCTTGCTGTGTAGTCCAGGCTGGCCTTGAACTTGTGGCAGTCCTCCTGCCTCAGCCTCCTGAGTGCTGGGATGACAGGCTAGGTGTGTGCCACCATGCCTGACATTTTTTATTTCATTCAAAAATAAAAATAAGGAATGCTTCACAAATTTGCATGTCACCCTTGTGTAGGGGCAATGTTAATCTCTGTATTACTCCAATTTTAGTATATATGCTGTGGAAGCAAGCACCATTTGAAAATTTAGATCAAAGAGATACCTTTTTCAGAAAATACAGAGACCAAAATCACCTTGTGTACTGGAAAAAAAAAATCCACGGGCCGGTGAGATAGCTCAGCGGCATAAGCACCTGCCTGGCAAGCACGAGGTCCTGAGTTCGACTCCCAGTACCCACATACAAAAAAAGGGCCAGTGATATCACTCAGCGGCACGGGTGCCTCCTGGCGTGCAAGGTCCTGAGTTCAACCCCCAGTACCCCAAAAAAATAAATAAATAAAAATCCAAAATTTTAGTGAACTCAATCCAGGAATATAGGCAGGGTTAGTGGCACACACTTGTAATCCAAGCACTTGGGAGGTTAAGGCAATAAGATCACTGCAAGTTCAAGGCCATCCTGAACTACAAAGTGAGACTCTGTCTCTGAAAAACAAAAATCGAGAAATATATTAAGAACGACAGTGCAGCTGGGTGTGGTGGCACACGCCTGTAATCCCAGCACTTGGGAGGCTGAGGCAGGAGGATCACTGTGAGTTCAAGGCCTGCCTGGGCTACAAAATGAGTTCAAGGCCAGCCTGAGCTGCACAGTGAAACCATCTCAAAAAGACCAAAAAAAAAAAAAAAAACAGTGCAACATATTATAGAGATACCTGCACACCCATGTTTGTTGCCATACAGTTCACAAAATCAAGATATGGAACTACTTGAGGTGCTTATCAATTTAGTGACTTAGCAATATGCTATCGCAAAACAAAAAAGAATATGGCTGGGGATGTAGCTTACTGTGAAGGCCCTGGGATCAATCCTAAATACCAGCAAAAAAAAAAAAAAAAAAAAAAAAAAAAGACAAAAAGAGCACATAAAACACCTGAATATTCTTTACCTGATTTATCTATTGGTAAAAATTCACCCTCACTTGCTTTGTCTGGTCTCTGTGAATGTGTGTGTGTGTCTGTGTATGGATGGTGGTTCTTGAGAATTATGTGTGTATATAACCCAGTAGTTATCAATGAATTTAACAGAATTCCACCAAGTCACCTAATGTTTATAATGCCCTTCCTTAAAAGTTTCCCCTCCAGCACTGTGTTCAATCTAGGGTTGAGTACTGCACTTAGATGTTGTCTTTATTTTATTTTATTTTTGTCTTTTTGAGACAGGGTTTCCCTATGCAGTTCAGGCTGGCCTTGAACTTACTTTGTAGTCCAAGCTGGCCTTGAACTCGCAGCAATCCTCCTGCCTCAGCCTCCCAAGTGCTGGGATAACAGGCATACGCCACCATACCCAGCCACATGATGTTGTGTCTGTTGAGTCCCACAGCCTTACACATTGGCACGGTCCTGTGCCTTTCGATGTGGAGGCTCCTAAGAACTTGTCATAGTCACTCCCTGCCTTTTGGCAGAGTGACCCTCATTCAGGGTTGTCTGATGTTTCTTCATGGTGAGATCAGTGTATACAAACTTTTCTTTTTTTCTTCTAAAATACTCCCTACAGGATGATATGGACTTCATATCAGACTGGATTGAAGAACACATAATTTCTATTAGAACAAATTTTGGGTGGGTTAAGACTGATCAGAGAAAAAAAAAAAAAAAGACTGATCAGAGGTGTCAGGTTAAAAATCCAGGTCTCACCATAATAAAGTTGGGTTTTTTTGTCCTTAAAATCAGGAAGTAACCTGTGGAGTGATAATACAGCATTTATTAAATATCCTGTTCCCCTCAATCCTTTCACCTAACATATTTGTGGGTGTGTGTATAAATGAATAGTTTCATGGAGTAGAAAATTGGCTATTTTTCTTGTTCTGTAATTTCTTCTACATTTAGTACTTGGCATTCTATAAAGACCCTTCCCTCAGCTGGTATCATTTGGTAATTCTGAAATACAGTTTCTACTAGAAACTGGAAGAAATGCTCAAATTTTCCCCTTTCCTCAATTTTTAACATAAAATGTTGCACAAAGAGATCTAGTCATGAGCCCAAAGGATAAAATGATTTAAAAGAAATGAGGAAAGATGAAACCAAAACAAATATTGGCAGGAGAAACAAAACATTTAGTTCAAAGAATCAGCTGAGCATGGTGGTGCACTCCTGTAATTCCAGTGAGGCAGGAGGATTGCTGAGTTCAAGCTCAGTGTGGTCAACTTAACTAACCCTTAGTAAGACCCTGTCTCAAAAATAAAGAGTCTGAGGATGTAGCTCCGTGTGAAGGCCCTGCTCCCCACAAAATAATACACAAGTATGTACCATTGTGTTACAATTGCCCACAATATTCAATACAGCAAATGCTGTATAGGTTTGTACCCAAGCAGCAATAATTCTAGAGCAGTGACGGCGAGCCTTTTAGAGCTTTCAATAATTGTAACAGCCCGCCGGGACATGTGTGGTTCACCACCATGGGTCCATAGTACATGGCCTAGGTATGTACCATAGTTAAGCTCAAACACCCAGGTTCATCCAAGTATGCTCTGTGATAATCACACAGTGAATCAGCTAGTGAGGCACCTCTCTGTCTTTAATGGATGCCCAGCTGTATATGTGAGATAGTCTCTTCACTCCCTTTGATACAAGACACTTGTTGGGAACTTGCTGCAGTGACAATGGGAATTAAAAACTGAAGCAACAGCAGATTTACAGGAATAAGCTTTGAGAAGAGAAGACAGGAAAGAGGTTTCAGATTTTCCTCTGGAGACAAGCTACTTCTCCTAACTTCCTCATGTTGGGGGCATAATCATCACCCCCTCTATCCAGATGAGTGGGCAGTGTATGTGGAGGCAGGCCCCAGGAGGTGGTGTCCCTTTCCACAGGGTAAGGAGAGGAAAAGGGCGGGGGAGCGGCGGGATGAAGCAAACCTGGGGGCCTGTTGCTTCATCGTATTCCCTCTCTGCTGTTCCTTGCCATAAAGGATCCCTCCACACCTGTACACCATGCGATGGTGATTTGAGGCAAATGAGGCTTCTCCATCTCCGCGGATCTCGCTTTGAATAAAGCCTTTTTCCTTTTCTCCAAAATGAATGGTCTCCTTTGGTTTGGTCAGCAAACATACTGCACATGCAGACCTGAGTGGCTGGTATGACACCAGTATTCCAAGTATGTTTATATATGCATACATCCTTTTCAACCAACGTGGATGCTTGCTCCACATTTGCAAGTTGGAGTGCTCCAACAGTGCCGACACTGCTTTGTTCTCCGAACTGCCTGAAATTTCTCGACATGGACGAACTTTATTGTCTGTGTCCAGTTTCTCGTCCTGGTCATTTTTTTTTTTTTTTTTTTTTTTTTGCCGGGGCGGGGGAAGGGCAGTGCGCGTCCTTGAGCATCCTTCACACTACACAACAGGAAAGCTGAGAGTCAAAGAGGTAGGACTGCTGAAAGGAAACACGCACTTACAGTGGAAAGATACGGCAAACCTGCCCTCCAAGAGTGATCCAGGTTTACACGCCGAAGGACACCGAAGATGCTCTCACTGCCAAGAGCTCGCCCAGTGCGCTCAGATTTCCCCATCTTTGTAATCCACGTGTAAAAATGGTATACGAACGTACTTTCCATTCACATTTATATTACTACACGTAAAGTGTACCGTTGCTTCTCTACCTAAACGACACCTTACTTTAGGAGAAGCTAAAGTAAAAACTTGTTCGGACATTCAGCCCAGAAGCTACCCGTTTTGCCGCTACGCGACATGGCGTCGAACGCAGCTACTTCCGTGATCCAGGGGAGATGAAGTCCTCCTGGCCAGCGTCAAAGATGGCGAATTTGCTCACAGGCCCTGTTCTGCGCAGGCTCCGCTAGCCCCCAAACGTCCACTCTTGAGGGACGCCGCCGCTACCGCTCTAGCCACCGCTCTCGGTGGGCGCCGCCACCAGCCAATCGCAGGGCGCGCCGCATGGCTCCGCCCGCGGATCAGCTGAGGGAGTGCAATGTCTGTTGACAGCGGCGGCGGTCGTGCTGCCGGTTCCGGGGTCTGCGCTGGGCGTGGGGTGGGCGGCGGGGCGAGCGGTGCAGAGGCGAAGCCTCTCGTTGCCTGCGGCGGTGCGTCTTCCTCAGCGGCGTTTCCGGGTCTCGTAGATGTGAATTCGATGGAACCGCCCGGGGAAAACGAGCAGCCGCCGCTTCCGCAGCCCTGGGGCCGACTTCTCCGCCTGGGCGCGGAGCAGAGCGAGCCCCACGTTCTCCTGCGGAAGCGCGAATGGACCCTCGGGCGCCGGAGAGGTGCGGGGCGGCGGGCCGGAAACAGGCACCGCGGGCGGGAGCGGGGGTCGGGGAAGGGGACCGAGGACGGGGTCGAGGATCCAGCGGGGTGGGGATAGACACTGAGGAGTGGAGGGCACCCGAGGTGCGGGCAGGACGAAGGGGGAGCGGGCGGAGCCTACCCGGCGTGGGGCGGGATGCACAGTGCCTTCCAGTTCTTCGCAGGAAGTGGGCTGTCTGTCATGTGACACATGCCACTGACTCTCCTGAACGCTCAGTGTAGATAGATCACTGATTCCTTCCTACAACTTATAAAGTTGTGCGCCACGTCCTCCAGTTGTCATACATCCTCCAGAACGGGATTTTCATTACAATACAGAATTTCTTCTCTGACTGCAGTGGAGTGAAATTAAAAGTCAATAACAGTGAATATTGGAAAATTCCCAGTTAGGTAGAAATTAAACCCTTTTTTTTTTTTCAGATACCGTCTCACGGGTTAGTGTAGGCCAGGAAGGTCTCAAACTTGCTATGTAGCCCTCACTGGTTTCAAATTCTATCCTCCTGCCTCAACCTCATGAGTGCTGGGATTATAGGCTTGTGCCACCATGCCCAGCTAGAAACAGATTCTTGTAGTTGTTGGTTTTACACCTTACAATATACTTTATAATAAGTCTCCTTTTAGCAGTATTAGATCCTAGTTTCAAATTTTTAATAGTATTGAAAGTATATATCATTAGAAATTTTTTTGTGTGTGTGTGGGTACCGGGGGCGGGGGAGTCGACCTCAGGGCCTCGCGCGCCAGCAGGCGCCCATGCCGCTGAGCGATATCACCGGCCCCTTTTTTGTATGTGGGTTCCGGGAGTCGAACTCCCTTGCCGGGCAGGCGCTTAAGCCGCTGAGCCATCTCACCGGCCCCCTCATTAGAAACTTTTTTAAAAAGTGTTGTATTTAACTGATACACTGAAAGGTTTGGTAGAGAACAGAGGTCTTGAAGAGAAACTGCCTGGGTTTCCAACCTGTCAGCAATATGTAGCTTGCTTTGGGCTAACCTATGCCTTTGTGTCGACTTCATAGAGTTGCTGTGAGAGATAAAGGAGATCATACATGAACTACTTAGAAGGAGGCTGGCTTATCATTACCATTTAACGTTAGCCACTGTTATAACATATTATAAATGTTATTTCTTGTTAAGGCAACGTTTTATGTTAGAACATGGAGCAAAAATGTTGAGTTAAAAAATGTTGAGTTAATTTGCTTTGTATTAAAAATATCGTCTATGGATGTATTAATTATGCTAGAAAAACAAAAGTTGTTATATTAGTCTGTTCATACTACCATAACAAAATACCATATTCTGGGTGGCTTAAGCAATACAGATTGATTTCTCACAGTTCCAGAGTCTGGGAAGTCCAACCTGGCAGTTTGGTTCCTGCTTATAAACAGCTGGATGCAAAACCTTTTTCAGATGTGTATTTCACAAACATTCCACCCAGTCTGTAGTTTGTTCTTTGCCATCTTCTTGGGCAGTGTCTTTTGAAGAACAGATTTTTATTTTGTGTGTGTGTGTGTGTGTGTGTGTGTGTGGCACTGGGGATCAAACCCAGGGCCTTGTGCATGCAAGACAAGAGCTCTACCACTGAGCCACATCCCCAGCCCAGATACTTACTTTTGTTGAATGTTAGCTTATCATTTTTTTTCTCAGTTATTCTTTTTGTGTCCTATCCAAGAAGTCCTTGCCAGACCCAGCATCACTAAGATTTTCTCTGGTTTTCCAGTGAAAGTTTCATAGTTTAAAATTTTACGTCTCTCTACATGACTGGCCATCCTTGCACCAATGCAACACTGTCTTGATCACCATCATTTGATGGTAAGTCAGCCAAGTAATTAGCCTTCCAACTTGGTTCTTTTCCAAAATTGCTTTAGATATTCTAAAATTTTCCCTGTGAAATTTAGGGTTAGCTTGTTGGTTTCTATAAGCCGTCTGGGATTTTGATTGGAATTGTGTTGAGTCTTTGAAGCAGTCCAGGAGAAAACTGGTGCTTAATAGGATTAATTCTTCTGACTCCTGCCATCAGTAGCGCCTCCTTAGACTAGTGTTGGCTTGAATGCATCTTACCATGACTTCTTGTGGCTATTGCCAGGTGTTGTCCACTTCATCCTTTGGGTGTTTACATGGTGGCTGCATGTGTTTTGGGCTGGGGAGCCTCTTCTGTAAACCCAGCATCTTTGGGAAGTTGGGGGTGGGGGTGGTGTATCCATGTGCTCCACGCATTTTGTGTCCTCCTCTTCCTTTGGGGGTTATGGTGATGAGTGCTCTGCAAGTGATTTGGCTGGGTCCACTGAGCTACTGATGGGCTGTCAGGATATCACCATGCAGAAGCTCAGCAACCACCTGGGCTTGGTGTGTGCCCAGAAGTAAACTAGTGGTAGGCTGGAGGCAAAGATCCAAGGCTAGTACCAGAAGCAAGCCTGGGCTCTCCAGTGAGCACAACCACTACTACAAGACCATTGAGGACCTGGGGGACAAGATTTTTGGTGCCACTATGGAGAACTCCAGGATTATCCTGTACACGACAACAATACCAGTCTGGCTACAGATAACTTCTGAATCAATTTTGGATGAACGAAGCAAGCCTGTCTCTTAGCATGGAGGCTGACATTAGTGGCCTGCCCAAAGCACTGAACCAGCTACTCTTGCCAGGATCAACCCAAAGATGGCGATTGAGGGCCTGAGGGAGGAGTTTTCTGTTTTCAGGAGAAGAAGAACCACAAATAGAAATCAGTGCCCTGAAGACCTGGTGGGTGGCCAGGTCATTGTGGAAGTAGAATCTGTTCCTGGCATCTACCTCACCAAGACGGCATGAAGCCAATATGAGGTCATGGCTAGAATGGGAAGGATGCCAAACTGGTCCACTAACTAAATTGAGGAGCTGAACCAAGAGGTTTCTGGCCACACTGAACAGCTCCAGATGAGTAAGTCTGGGATCGCTGAGCTGTGTGGTACCCTCCAGGGTCTTGAGGTGAAGCTACAGTTACAGCTCAACATCAAAACTGTCGCAGAAGGCACGTTGCCAGGAATGGAGCCCCACCTTGGAGCCTACCTGGTACGTGGCCAGATACTGATCAGCATGAAAGCTCAATCTGGGGGCAAGTGTGCTGATACTAAGCTGCAGAACCAGGTGTCAGAGACATCAAGCTAGCAGTTCACAAACATTAAGTAGTGGCTGGAGCAGTACTTTGCTACCTACCAGAACCTGCTTGTGGTCTAGGATGCTCACTACACCCTACCCACCACAAGATCCTCTGAATCAGTAGGCTTCTGGACTCCTGCCCTCCTTTAAAGGGGTTCTGCCAGGCATGATGGCACACCCCTGTAATCCTAGGACTCAGGAGGAAGAGGCAGGAGGATCACTATGAGTAAGGGGTCAGCTTGAACTACATGGTGAGACCCTGTCTCTAAATAGATAGATAGATGATAGATAGCTAGGTAGGTTCCCCTGGGTCAAGGGGTAGAGAGGGACCCTTGGCCCTGGCTCTTCCCCTGGCCTGCCAATAAAACTGTGGCCAGCAGGAGGAAAACCAGAATAATATTGATCCTTCTGTACACAGACACTTAGATCGGTGGAGCAAGGCTCAGGCCAAGGCTGCGGATGTAGCTAAGTGGCAGGACACTTGCCTAGCATGCTTGAGGCTCTAGGTTTAACCACAGTACCACCACCACAAAAAAAAACAGGCCAATGCAAGTTCCACATGGAACATTTTTAGGAATAAATTTGACTGGTCACTCTCTCCTTGACAAATTCTTCAGTTTTGGTTGGTTGGTTGGCCAGCCGTAGTGTAGTTGGAACCCAGGGGCACTCAATTGCTGAGCTATATCACCACCCCTTTTTCTTTTCCTTTTTTTTTTTTGAGACAGGGTCTTGCTATATAGTTCAGGCTGGCCTTGAACTTGCTGTATAGCCCACATTAGCCTCAAATTCTTGGTGATCCTTCTGCCTCAGCCTCCCAAGTGCTAAATTCTTCAGTTTTAAATTGCTTTTAATTCTTGTAGTATTTTTATGTAGAACCATAGACTACTGTTATAAGCAATAGTGATTAGTAATTACATACAGTTTTCTAAAAGTGTTTATACTTTTGATTTAAAGAAGGAACAGGGCCGGTGATATAGCTCAGTGGCATAAGCGCCTGCCTGGCAAATGTGAGGTCCTGAGTTCGGCTCCCGGTACCCACATAGAAAGAAAGAGAGAGCAAAAGAGGGAGGGAGGGAGGAAGGAAGGAAGGAAGGAAGGAAGGAAGGAAGGAAGAGCAATTATATATTTGAGAATTTCCCTTTCCCCGTTGTATTTAATGAAGATCGGACTGTATTCTGCTCTGGGTGCTTTCCCTTTCTCTTCTATATTTTCTTGTACATGTGCCCATGATAATTTGCTCAGATTTTCTATGACTGTTAATGTCATTGCTTCAATTTTGTGATGATTTTTGAAACCTTAGGTTACACAGAGGAAAAAGTTAAGAATTAATTTAATTAAGCCCGTTAGTTTTAAATTCTGGTATTTATCAGACTAGCTGTGCATGTATGTATGTCATAAAATTGTGCTGAAGAGTCAAGCAAGGGATGCACGTCTGTAATCCCAGCACTCTGGCAGGCTGAAGTTGGAGGATTGAAAGTTCGAGCCTAGGTGGGCGACTTAGTAAGACCCCATCTCAAAGTTAAAAATTAAAAAATAGTCTAGCTCAGTGTGAAGATGTTGGGCTCAATTTCCAGTACCACCAAAAGAAAAAAAAAAAAAAAAAAAAAAAAACTAAACGGTTCTGACAACCCAGCACTTGGGAGACTGAAGCAGGAGGATTTCAGATTTGAGGCCAGCCTGTACTACATGTTGAGACTTTGTCTTAAAAAGCAACCACACTGGGGATATAGCTCAGCGGCACAAGCATCTGTCTGCAAATACAAGGTCCTGAGTTTGATTCCCAGTACCAAAAAAAAAAAAAAAAAAAAAAAAAGCATCCAAATTAAAAAAATAAATGAATAAAAATTTTAAAAAGCAACTAAATTGTCCTGAAGAAGCTGTTGAGGTCATGATGGGCCATCTACTAGGTAATGGGGTTCAAGAAGGCTCAGGACACAGCCCTCCTCTTTTACTTTGGATTAAATGCTTAGCTACTTAAATATTTCCTGTGTGGGCACTTTGGCACATGCTTTGGTAAAGCAAAGGCAGTAGAGTTCACAGAACCTCAATTTTCAGGGTCTTCCTATCCTCTCTGTTTTAGGTTGTGACCTGTCATTCCCCAGCAATAAACTGGTCTCTGGAGATCACTGTAAAATCGTAGTGGATGAAAAGTCTGGTCAGGTGACACTGGAAGATACCAGGTGAGCACTTTCCAAACTTCTTTCTGTTTCCTCTTGTGACTTAGGAAGGTGATAACTGTGTGTTTCAGGGCAATAACAGTAGCTTGCTTTCTCTAATATGATGTGTAGCTTAAGATACCATAGTATATTTTCTCGTTTCTAGAATGGAATCCTGGATATTGCTTTGGTGCCTGCAGACCTTGAATTCAAATTAAATCACATATGGTTCAGAAGCCGGGCTGGGTAGTACACACCTATAATCCCAGGTACTCAGGAGGCTGAAACAGGAAGATCTTAGGTTCAAGGCCAACCCTGGGCAATTTGGTGAGACTGGGCCTATCTCAAAATGAAATGAAATGGTCTGGGGATGTAGTTCAGTAGTAGATTGCTTGCCTAACATGTCTGAGGCCCTGTATGCAGTCTCCAGTACCACAAAAATAAAAATAAAAAAATTTAAAGTATGATTCAGAAATAAAACTTTTTGGGCCGGTGAGATAGCTCAGCAGCGCATAAGCATCTGCCTGGCAAGCGTGAGGTCCTGAGTTTGACTCCCGGTACCCACATAAAGGAAAAAAAGGGCCGGTGATATCACTCAGCGGCACAAGGGCCTGCTGGCAAGGGCGAGGTCCTGAGGTCGACTCCCGGTACCCACCAAAAAAAAAAAAAAAAAGAAATAAAACTTTTTGATATTTTAAGTCAGGGTCTTGCTGTGTAGTTCACACTGGCCTTGAACTTACTATGTAGCCCAGGCTCACAGTGATCCTCCTGGCTCAGCCTCCTAGCTGCTGAGGTTACAGGTATGTGCCACTAAACCTGGCCCAGAAATAAAACATTTTTAGACACTGATAGCTAGGTATGGTGGCATATACCTACAATCTCAGCTACTCAAAAGGCTGAGGCAGAAGGATTGCAAGTTCAAGCCCAGCCTGGGCAACTTAGCAAGACCATGTCTCAAAAAATTTTTTGAAAAGGGGAGGGGATGTAGCTCAGTGCCATAGCGCTTATCTAGCATGTGTGAGGCCCTGGATGATTCCTAGCATGGCAAAAAAAAAAAAAAAAAAAGGCATAAATTTTTTTAGTTTTACAAACCTATTGAAGTTCGACTTTTCTCCCAAACTAAAATACCTTGTTTTTTTGAAATTAATAAATTGTATTTTCTTTGTGGTACTGGGATTTGAACTAAGGGCCTTTGCACTGAGCTACATCCCCAGCCCATTTTTAATTTTTAATTTTGAGACAGGATCTCACTAAGTGGCTGAGGTGAGACTTGAACTTTAGATCCTCCTTCCTAAGGCTCCTTCATTGCCAAGATGACAGGTGTAGGCCATTGTGCCTGGCTAATAAATTCTTTTGTTTTATTTTGTTTTTTGAGACAGGGTCTTGCTAGATAGTTCAGACTGGCCTTGAACTTACTGTGTAGCCCAGGCTGGCCTCAAGCTCTCAGGGACCCTCCTGCCTCAGCCTCCCAAGGGCTGGGATTACAGGCATGCACAACCACACCTGGCCTGGCTAGTAAATTCTTTTTTTTTTTCTCCAATCAGATATTATTGGTACATTTTAGATATACATAATGATCACATTCATCATAGAGAATTTGTACATGTACATGATATAACTTGTTTTTCCCCCATTCTCCTACCCTCCCTTCAACCCCTTCTCCCCTCCGCAATTACAAAAGCTTTGTTCCCAGTTTTTCCTTCTTATATAACTTTATTACTACCTAAAAAGTGGAAAGCTTTCCAAAACTCCACTCACATTAAAAATGTATGTTTGAGTGAAGTTATGCAACCCTTACTGTCATTGTCTCTGCATTTCCACTGGCGGCTTAACTGTCTATGCAACTAGATTCCACTCATCTTTTGCATTATTATTTATGATAATTTGTCTGTCATTTCCCTTCTTGGTGGACATTTATTATTCTGATTCTTACTACAAACCACATTGTAGTGCTTGTCCTCCAAACTCTGTAGGTACGTCGATTATGTTCTTGAAGGGAATGCTTCATTGAAATGTATCAGGTTTTTTGCTTTTTTTGTTTGAAGACTGAACACAGAGCCTTGCACATGATGGGCAAGTGCTCTACCCACTGAATTCCATCCCAGCCCTTTCTATTTTATTTTGGGACAGGGTTTTGCTAAGTTGCCCGGGCTGGCCTTGAGCTTGCCGTTCTCCTGCCTCACCCCACTAGGTAGCTGGGCTTACAGGTGTGCCCCACTCCGCCCCACTACATGTGCCTGTTCTAAATCCCGTGTGAGTGTCAGAGGCCTCCAGCAGCACAGTGAGGGGTGCCTTCCTGCTGAACGAGTCCAGGTGTCGTTTAGGGATCAGGTGCTTCCGTATGGACAGCTTCCGGGATATAAGACTGGGAAGAGTGTTTTACTGGGAAGCACTAATGCTCCTTTGTTTCCTATACCTGTTAATTATTAGAATAGGCAGAGATCACTGTCTGCTTGACAAAGGGGCTAAAAACATGCTGGAGGAAAAATAGCCTCTAACAAATGGTGCTGGGAAAACTGGCTATGCAGAAGAATGAATCTAGACTCATCTCTCTCACCCTGTACTAAAATAAAGTGGCAGTGGATCAAAGACCTAGATATTAAAACAAGAACACTAAAACTGCTAGATGATACATTAGGTAAAACTCTTAAAGACATAGCATAGGCAAGGACTTTCTGAACAGAAACCCAGTTGCACAAGAAATAGCACCAAGAATCGACAAATTGGATCATATCAAATTTAAAAGCTTCTGCAGAGCAATGGGAACAACCAACAGAGTAAAGACACAATTCTACAGAATGGGAAAAAAATTTTCCCAGCTACTCCTCAGACAGAGGACTAATATCCAGAGTATATAAAAAACTCAAAGAAATGAGACCTCCCCCTCCCAAAATAAAAGCCCCAATCAAAAAAAGGGCAATTGGAATCAATAGACATGTCTCAAAAGAAGTACAGATGCCAATAAATACATGAAAAGAATGTTCAACATCTTCAGCCATTACAGAAATGCAAATTTAAACAGCACTGAGATTCCATATTAGTTCAGAAAGAATAACTATCATCACAAACTCAAAAAACAAGAAATGCTAGCAAGCTTATGGGGAAAAAGGAACCCTTCTACACTGTTGGTGGAAATGTAAACTAGAAATACAACCTCTTTGGAGATCAGTGTGGAAATTCCTCAGAAAACCAAAACTAAAAATTTTATTTGACTCAGCTATACCTCTTCTGGGTATACTCCCAAAAGAATTAAAGACATCATATTACAGTGATACATGTATACTTATGTGTATAGCAGCACAACTCACAACAGCTAAATCTATGATGAATGGATAAAGAAAATGTATATTCACATGGTAGAGTACTAAGCCATAAAGGAGGATAAATTTGATCTATTTATAGAAAAATGAATGCACCTTGAGACCATAATGCTAAGCAAAATAAACAAGACATGGATGTTTAAATATCACATGGTTTCTCTTACATGAAAACCTGAAGTATAAATAAAGAGCAAGATAAAAAATAAGGAGATAGACCTTTTGCAGATGGGAAGGGAGTCTGGGGGAGGGAAGGAGAATATATTCATCATGTATTGCAAACATGTACTAATTATAAAGAAAAAAAAACAGCCTGTTTGGAGCTGTCTGCCTGGGTTGGGCCTGGCTTCACCAGATTGGCTTGATGACGAGTTAATTTCCTGTGGCACAAATTGCCACAAACTTAGTGGCTTTAAACAACACACATGTATTGTCTTACAGTCGAGGAGATCCAAAGTTCAGCACAGGTCTCTCTGGGCTGAAGCTCAGATCTAGTCGGGCCCAGTTCCTTTGGAGGCTTTAATGAGACTCTGTTCCCGATTTTCCCGATTTCCAGAGATGCCACATTCCTGGAGAGGGGCAGGCTAGGACAGAAGGGCATAGTCCCGGCAGAGGGGCCCGCATGGGTGGAGGCCTAGAGGCCCAAGGACTGTGGTCAGAGCAGAAGGTGTGTGGAAAGCCACACTGGGGTGCATGCTCAGCCCAAGAGCGGTGGGAAGCCATTGCAGGAGCTTGAGCGGTGGAGTGGGCAGATGACAGGGAGAAGCTGGTAGCACAGAGCCTGGCTGCAGGATAATGGGTGAGGTCAACAAACCAGGGCTGCATTACCTGTGATAAGCTTGACAGAAACGTGGCCATTCCTCTTTGTTTACATCCCCTCCCTGGCTCCTTCACACCACGGGCAGAGTGGGGTGGTTGGACAGAGACTTATTACTTACTTTCTGGTCCTTTACAGAAAGTGCTGTTATTCCTTGACCTCAGTGAGCTGTGACAGAAGTCTGCTCCTCTAGATTCCCTCCACCAGTGGGCCTTACAAGGGAAGCTTCAGAGGGTGCATGGTGGTTCTGGTGCTGAATTTCATGTGTTCAGTTAGCCCATCGTGTAGCCAACTCCTGATTTTCCATCAAGTCTCCACTCAGAAATCCCTCTGAGGGAAACACTTCCTGTGTGTCTGGCCCAGTGTCCCCCTCACAGCCTAAGTCTGGAACATGTGCCTTAGCCTCTCCCATCCAGGCAGACTACATATTCTGAACACAGTTGGTAGTGCAGAACCTGTCTCTTAGGAGGAATCATTGCTTATCTGAGCAGTGAGCTGATAAGGGTTCTGGCTATTGGCAGAAGGAGACAGACCTGTGGGTAGGCTAAGCAAAGCTCAGGAGGGCCTAGAAATGGAAGCATGGTGCTGCTGACTAGGCCTCAGGATCCACCAGGAGGTACCTGGCAGGGAGCCTGGCATGGGAGCAGCAGAAATGTTAAAATACTTGTTAACATGTTATGGCTCCTAGTTTGTGAGAAAGTGAGTTACAGACAAGCTGAATTATAAAATGGTACCTGCATACGTATGTTACTATTCCTATATTTTCAAAATGCTGATGTTGAGCCAATTTCCTAATGGTGGCAGAAAAAAATGTAACCCCAAGTTATTTTGAGTAGGGAAAATTATACCTATGTTTTCTTTTCAGCACCAATGGAACAGTAATCAACAAGTTGAAGGTTGTTAAAAAGCAAACTTGCCCTTTACAGACCGGGGATGTCATCTACCTGGTGTATAGGAAGAATGAGCCGGAACACAGTAAGAGGAAATCCATCTGGGGTCAGGCACATGCCTGGGTGTGGTGGTGAGGGGAGACCAACTGAGGCCAGGAAACATTCCCAGAGAGAAAGTCTGTTGGGACAGTCATGTTGGCTTGTGTTCCCTTTATTGTCCATGTCGGTTCTTGGTGTAAGCAGCTAAAGAGTGAGAGTGTTGACTTTGTGATCAGAGCCTTCCTCCAAGAACACCACCATGGGCCGGTGAGACAGCTCAGCGGCATAAGCGCCTGCCTGGCAAGCGCGAGGGCCCGAGTTCGACTCCCGGAACCCACATACGAAAAAAGGGCCGGTGATATCACTCAGCGGCACGGGTGCCTGTTGGCGCGCGAGGTCCTGAGGTCGACCCTCCAGTACCCACAAAAAAAAAAACCACAAACAAAAACCACCACCATGATTATGAGCGGTGCATCTCAAAACGCCAGCCACGGAAGAGGAATAGGGATGGGTTGTGAGGTACAGTGGAAGAGCTGGAGTTATAGGTAGTAAAACCCAGGAATAGGGTCCTGGAGGTTCTGCTTATGGAGACATACAAGAGACAGCAAAGATGCGCCTGGAAACAGCTTAAACAGTCTGTGTTTATGTTGTGCAAGAATGATGTAGGACAGGACAGTTAGGGGCTCCTTTGAAGGTCTCCCTGAAATACTTGGAGGTCACTGTAAGGTCTTCCTTCATAAAAAAAGGAAGGAGACAGGTATTCTTCAGCATAAAACAAGCCCTTTGCTGCACAGCAAGGTCTTGCATCTGTCTCTGGTGGTGGCTTGCAGTTATACGTAAGCACAGATTCTTCACCTTCACCTGCCTCCTGAGGCTTGCCTATGCAAGCTGGTAAAGACATGTCACTTGTGTTGGGATCTCCTAAATTGATGATGTTGTTACTGGCTGATAAGTGAGGATAGTTGACAGGCAGGTGGCCTGTGACATGACCAGAGGCAACAGAAGAGAGATGAGGTCTAGTGAGAGGTCCCACATGGGCACCACACTGATTTATTTCCTTTTAGATGTGGCGTACCTCTACGAATCTTTAAATGAAAAGCAAGGCATGACCCAGGAATCCTTTGGTAAGTGAGCTTCTGGCCAAGCCACAGATGTGTGTGAAGGCTGTTGAACTCTTGAGTAGCCTTCAGTCCCTGCTGTGTCTCCTGAGCCCCGAGTGCTCTTTCTGCTCTTTTGTGCTTCCAGAAGCCAATAAAGAAAATATGTTCCATGTGACCAAAGATACCTCAGGTCCAGGGTGGGGTGACGACCCCCAGGTCCCACCACCATTGCCTTCCACCCGGGCATGCTTGGAAGAACCACAGCCATCAACATCGACGTCAGACCTCTTCCCCACGGCCTCCGCCTCTTCCACAGAGCTGACCTGTGCAGGGCGAGAGCATTCCTTCAGCTCAGGTGAGAGGGAGGTCACAGTCTCATAGTTTCTACTTCACTGATCCTTAGCTGTATTGTCACAGAGACAGAAAAGCCAGTACAGAAAGTTCTTGTTAGTAAGAGTTCTGGTGGCAAATACTAACTTGTTCCACAGGAGAAATGCTGAGGCTCAAGGACTATGGTACCATGGTATTTTTTAGTTTTATTGAAATTAAATGTACAATAAATATCATGAAGTTAAAGTGTGTACACATCAGAGGTTCCTAGTACATTCACGGGATTGTGTGAGCATCACCACTGATTCCAGAGCATTTCTGTCACCCGAATGGAAACCCATGCGTTTATGGATTTGCCAGTTCTGGACATTTCATGCACACAAAATCCTAAACTATGTGGTTTTTCTGACTGGCTTCTTTCACTCAAGGTAATGTTTTCAGGGGTTTTTTTTTTTTTTTGAGATGTTGTTTGAGGAAAATGGTGTTTTTCCTTGTTTTGTTTTGTTTTGTCTTGTCTTGTTTCTCTTTGTTAAGCTCCTTGATCATCTTCAGTGAAGTTTTATAGTTTCGTCGTCTCATTTTGGGCATATTCTTATTGATTCCTAGAATGCTTGGTTCTTGCTTCTCACATGCATAGCAGTCCGTACGTTTCCCCTTACATGTCAGTTAGGATGTGTTTGGGTGTGACAGAAAAGCTGTCCCATAACAGGAAGTCCAGAAACACAGCCCAAGGCCAGCTCAACAGATCATGATGCCTCCAGAGCCTGCACGTCTGTCCACCCAAGTTACCTTTGTCTCAAGTGTGTCAAGGTGTCTCGAGGTTTCAAGATGGCTGCCAGAGCTATAGGCATCACACCACATTCATTAGCAGGAACTAAGGGAGCCTGTGCAAACAGCATCTCTGTTCCTAATGGTTCTGTCCATTGATCAGCAGCAGCAAGAGAACCCTCTTCCAGAGGACAGCTCCTTCAGTTCTCCCCAGCTGGCTGGCTGCTCTGCTGCAAGATCCTCCTTCTGGTGGTGCTTGGGATTGATGCAGGGCCACATGGGCTGGTGCTCTATTGCTGAGCCACACCCTAGCTTCTTTTCTTTTTCATTTCCTTAAGCTTTCTAATGGGATTTGTGGAAGGAGAGTCAGGAAATGCAGAAAGTCAGTATGTCATCTTAAAACTGGAAATCTTTTCCTGGGCTATCTGAACTTACTTCCATTTTTAATTTGGCTTTTCTGCTTCCTAATACTGTCACTCCTCACACAGGGAGTCTCACCCCACCTGTTGTCCTCCCTGAGGCCTCCAGCAGCTCCCTCCCCACTCATAGCCCCCTTGGATAAGCCAGACTCCACAGCAGCAAGATGTTCCCAGCCGCATGTCTCACTTTCCCGTATGGATGGCATCCCAACCATCTGAGGAGTGACATTGTCTTAAGCCACTTTCCTCATCCCTGAGACACAGTACCTGACACCCACAACTTAAAGAAGGAAAGTCAGCTGGCTCCAAGGGAGGACAGCATGGCGGATATGCATGGTGGAGGAGAGCTGAGGAGGGCTGCTCAGGGCATGGTCGCAGGGAATCAGAGAAGGGCGGACCAGGGAGAGAGATGAACCCTTCTCGTGACCCGCCTCTCAGACCCCACCTCCTAAAACCATGTCAGCTGTATACCTCCGTAATCTAGTTACCTTCCAAAGGACCACCTGTGATCACATGGGACTTCGGGGGGACATCTAGAAACAAACCATAACAGACACTGTGAGGCTGTGACTTTTCAGGACACACGTAGGAGGCTTCTTAGACTAACATTTAGGATGCTTAGCTACAAAAACAGCTGAGACGGTGAGTGCCTCAACTTAGGTGTGCAGCTTAGACCACGCCAACAATGTACACTCTAGCTACAGCTTCTCAAAGTCTTTGACTTACCTCTGCTGTAACGTTATTACCTCAGGTTCATGAGGGGAAGAAAATACAGTCGTTTTAAGATGAAAACATGCCAGGGCTAGCTACCTGGAGGGTTGTGTTCTTGGAAGTTCTCTAGGCGAGTGTGCTCTCTACACTGCCCAGGTTCCTCCGGACCCAGTCAGGGCCCAGCAGGGAAACGCCTGGCTCCCAGCTGGACCCAGCATCTGTGCTCACCCACATAATGACATCCCCAGAGATGCAGAAGTACGGTTCAGTTCACCTCCACTTCATTAACTTTTAGTAATGTTCCAATTTCATAAAAAGGTAATGCATGTATAAATTGTATAATTTAAACAAACAAAAATTTCCCATCTATTGTGTAAGTACGTGCATACTAACAAAATAACTATATGGTACCTAATATTAAGCACCTACCAGATGTGAGATACTGTGATAATTGCTTTTTTTTTTTTGTCTTTAGCATCTTTTATTGAAGTATGATCCTCGATGACAATCTGGCAGGCACAGATGAGAAGGAAGTGGTGGAGAACACAAATACAGAAACAAAAGATTCAGAAAAATAATAGCTTTACGTGGGATAGATGAGCCCCACAGTTGTACAACAAATATCAGTTCTTTATAGAAATGTCCCGTCTGTCCCACCCCTCCTTAAAGATCTAATCTTCAAATAATATAATATGCTGTTACAGAAATATCGTTGGTGTAGACAGCTCCTCTGGCAAAGACAGTGGGAGTAGCCAAAACCCTAGAGGGCCACTTCCCTCCTAGGAATAATTGCTTTTTACTGGTTTTTATAAGTTAGAGGTTAATCCTCCCCCGATGAAGCCAGTCAGGCGCCATCACTATAATCTGTATCCTGGAGATAAGCCCAGATAAATGTAAAAGGATTTCTTTTTTTTTCTTTGTTTTGTTCTTGGTGCTGGGGATTGAACTCAGGTCCTTCGCACCAAGCTACATGCTAGCCCTTTATTATTTTTTATTTTTTACTTTTTATTTTGAGTAGGGTTACTAAGCTACTAAATTTCTAAGGCTGGGGCTGAACTTGCCGTCCTGCCTCAACCTCCCAGAGTGCTGAGATTGCAGGCATGTGTCCTCACGCCTGGCTCATACTCAGCTTGGAAAGGTCATGGTGAAGTGAGTGCTGGAGCCAGAAGCCAGCCCAGGAAGCTAGCTGTCCTTTTCATCCTTTAGTATGTGAGCTAATTTGTTCCCATAGTAATACTCTTCCCCCCCCCAGCTACCATATGCCAGTTTCTCTTCTCAAATAATACCACTTGTACTGGTTGTGGTGCTGCCTGCCTGTAATTCCAGCCCTAGGGAGGCCGAGGCAGGAATATCCCCTCAAGTTCCAGGCCAACCTAGGCTATGTAGAGAGTTCAAGGCCAGCCTGAGCTACATAATGAGACCTTGTCTCAAGGTAACAATAACAGTGATAACAGTAATACCACTTACCATTTAAATATTATGAACTAGAAGTACATTGTACTATAACATTATGAACTAGGTCTTAAATAAAGGATATTGGGAAGTTTGCCAACATTTCTGCCAAGCTCATTCCCGTCATTTGGGACCCTAGCTTCTTGCTGAAGTGGGTCAGAACTCTCCCTGCCTGTGTGACTCCACTCCTTCCCTTTGTCACACCCACCATGACCCCCACTCCTGTCTGAAGAGTACCTGCTTTGCACCTCTTTTGGGGCTGTTTGCCAGGTAATGTGCATTGTGATTGCTGGCATGCAGATTTGTGTATGGTAGCCCTGGTGTTCAGGGCTGATCACATCACAGACTTCTGTGTGTCTTTTCTTACGATGTGCCACTTTCCCTGGCTCCACTCGCACAGCGATAGGCCCCAGTGCTTTTAAGACATGTGACTTGTGTGTACAGTATTTCTGGTGAGCCATGTATGATTTTTAAGCTATGACATATTGCCAGGTATGGTTGCTTATACCTGTAATCCCAGTACTCTGGGAGGCTGAAGCAAGATTGCAAGTTTCAGCCCAGCCAAAGTGACTTAGTGAGACCCTGTATCGAAACAAATAAAGAGCTGGGTTGTAGCTCAGCATGAAGGCCCCGGTTTCAATCCCCAGTACCACAACAAAAAAAACAAAAACTGACAGTGTGGATTGCACACTACACATTGGGTTGAATCAGTGACACTTTCTCAGCATGTTCTCTCCTTATGCAGATGAATTAGAACCTGTCTTGTTTGACCTTTCACAGGGCCTGGAGGTTCAGGCGTCTCGCCAAAAGGACGTGGTCCATTTGTGGCAAGTGACGAACTCTCCAGCCTCACTTCAGCTCTCCGAGATAGAGAAGGGGCACCTTTTTCTTTCTTAGCGTCCCAGGACCAGGAAGATTTGGAGCCCATTAAGAAGAAGATGAAAGAAGGTCAGAGTCATGCAGTTCCGTGCATATTTTGCCCTCTTGTGAGCTCGGGAGCCCCTCAGGCCACTGACTACCAGTGCTCTGTGCCACAGGGGCTGTTGCCCTGGATGGACCACACTCTGCAGAAGCACATGGACCCCACCTCAGCACTCTGTCTCAGACTGACATCTGTAGCACCTCATGTTTTCTGAATGAAAATTTGGACATTTTCTTTCTGGTTTGCATAATATGGATAAAATTGTGTTCAATACCAGGCTATACTCTGAATGGCAGACTTGATATTAGAGTCCTCTGTCATGATGTGACAGTAATTTCTAAAAACATGTTTAAGCCAGATATGGTGGTTTACGCCTATAATCCCAGCACTTGGGAGGCTGCAGCAGGAGGATTGCCTCGAGTTTGAGGCCAGTCTGGACTACACAGAAGTCATTTCAAAAATAAATAATATGTTTAAATGATAGTTTGAACCTTCACGTTAAAGGTGATTTGGAGAAAAAAAATCTATAAAAGCCAGAGTTTAAAAGATTATTAAAAGTAGTTGGGAATGTGGTGGTATGATCATTACACAGCAGGCCCAGGCACCACTGGCCGTGAGCAGTGTGAGAGGCAGGATCGAGGAAGCTGGAGTCTCCGAACACTGGTGGGAAACGGCAGATCTGCCTGAGGAGGGTGTGGAGAGAATTAGCAACAATTACGTA
Organism: Erethizon dorsatum; assembly: GCA_028451465.1. Taxonomy (NCBI): domain Eukaryota; kingdom Metazoa; phylum Chordata; class Mammalia; order Rodentia; family Erethizontidae; genus Erethizon; species Erethizon dorsatum. Next base: position 126,861,939 of record CM051830.1, on the reverse strand, counting down.
GGGAAAAATAAGCAGATATAAAATGAGGCAACTTTACCTCTAGCAAAAATGAAAATTTGTATAAAGCAAAAAACTTAATTTTAGTATACTGCTTGGCTTAGCAAATAGTTAACATGAGCGTAATGATGTCATACAATATAATTAACCAATGCTTGTGTTAAATAACATTGTGAAGGGGCCTCAGGTCAGAATATTTCACTACATTAATATATGATAAGAGATGATGTCTAAAATTGATAACCAGGTATGAGGTGACAGCTCAGTGGTAGATATCTTTCTTGCCTTTCCTGTGCAAGGCTCTGGGTTTGATCCTCAGAATTGCAAAAAATAAATAAAATAAAATAAGCTGCTAAATCAAGTGTAACAATATAACTCAAACATACAGCGGTAAATACCAGAAGAAATAGCGAAAAGACACCAAAGTAATTTCCTCAGAAGAGGAAAATCTAGGTGAGGAAAGACTGCGTAGAGAATGACTGCATTTGTTTTCTATGAGGTGTGAGTGTTTAAATTTTTAAAAATTGATTACAGTAAAAGACATGTTACCAGTTATCACCCTGAAAATACTCCCCTTCACTTCAAACATACTTAACCATTGTCTTGCCACTTTCTGAAGCTGTTCTGGAAGACCTCTTTCCTGAGTGTCGTTAGTTGCACTGTTGTGGCTGCCTCGATGTCCTGAATTGATTCAAAATCTTTACCCTTTCATGGTCATTTTGACTTTGGGGAAGAGTCAGACTCTAAGGAGGATGAGGACACATTGCCGTGTTTTTATGAGGCTGCTTTTGTGTAGGATGGCACTCAGCAGCAGCATTCACCATATTTTTGATCGCACCTTTTAAAGACACTCAGGAAAGAGGACTTGCAGAACTGCTTCAGAAAGTGGCACAAATGAAAGATAAGTGAGTTCAAAGGAAGGGGAAGTACTTGGAGGGGAAATAATAGCAATATGTCTTTTACTGTAATAAATTCTCTATTTAAACATTTACTGTATATTTCAGTCACACCTTATATATGACTTTAAATTATGTGCAAGTATTTTTCTCTTCAGTACTGAGGATTGAACCAAGGACCTTTGCACTGAACTACATCCCTAGCCTTTTTAAATTTTTTTTCAGAATCAGGGTCTCTCTAGTGACTAATTTCCAGGGGTGGCCTCAAACTTGTGATCTGCTTCAGCTTCTCAGAGTGCTGGGATTACAGGTGTGCACCACTGCACCCAACTCAGTATTTAATTAAAAATGGATTGGGTTGGAGCTCAGCAGCAAAGTACTTGCCCCATATGTGCAGGACCCTGGGTTCAGTTCCCAGCACTGCCCACAACAAACAAAAGTAAAATTGATCTTTGATGACATATACTTGTGTAAGTAGAAAATAAAAACACACCAGGAAGCCAGGCATGATGTTACACACCTATAATCCCAGCACTCTGGGAGGCTGAGGCAGGAGGATCATAAGTTTGAGCCAATCCTAGATAACTTAGCAACTTAGCAAGACCTTGTCTCAAAATAAAAAGGCCTGGGGTTGTAGCTTATATGAAGGCCTGGGTTCAATCCCCAAAATCGCATAAAAACAGGAGAAAGAACATTTTAAAGGCTTTGGTGCCAGTCGTGGTGGCACATGCCTGTAATCCGAGCACTCAGGAGGCTGAGGCAGGAGGATTACTCTTAAGTTTGAGGCCAGACTAGGGTATATAGCAAAACCCTGTCTCCAGACAACAAGAAAAAAAACTTCTGGTGCTATGTTAAGAGTCTCTGGTTTCCGTCATATTTCTGTGTGCACAGGGGCCATTATGTTATTCCTTTAAATTAAAATGGCATTTACACAAATATTGTTTAACAACTGGACTTTATGATCTTCCTAGCCAGGCATGTTGGTGCACTCTTTTTTTTTTTTTTTTTTTTTTTTTGGTGGGTACCGGGGGGTCGACCTCAGGACCTCGCGCGCCAACAGGCACCCGTGCCGCTGAGCGATATCACCGGCCCCTTTTTCGTATGTGGGATCCAGGAGTCGAACTCGGACCCTCGCGCTTGCAAGGCAGGCACTTACGCCGCAGAGCCATCTCACTGGCCCTTGTTGGTGCACTCTTAACCACCTCAGCACTTGGGAGGCTGAGGCAGGAGAATCTTAAGTTTGAGGCCATCCCAGGGTACATAACAAGTGTAAAAAAACAAAAATCCTTCTGCTTTACCCTCCCAGCCATGCCAAGTAGCTGGGATTATAGGTGTGTGCCACTGTGCCCGGTTTGGTAAGTCACTATTCTAAAACAGAATTTAGACATAACAGAATATAAAACTCATTTGGAGCTTTTTTAAAAATAGCCCATATAAATGCAAACCCATGGCAAGAACTCTGTGTCTGTTGCTGCTGCCGGCAGACAGTCCACAGGTTGAGCTGTTCGTTAAACAGAAAGGCTGTACGTTGATGTCCTTCCTGGCCATGGTGGTAAGAACTCATCCCTTTCTCTTGCAGATGGGGAGCCGGATCTGAGCCTGCCATTGGTGGTCACAGACCAGTATAGAAATGCCCAGGCCAACCATGAGGACACCAGAGCTGCCACTGTGAAGCCAGACAAGATGGCAGAGACGCTCACGTGCATCATCTGCCAGGACCTGCTGCACGACTGTGTTAGGTACACTGCTGTCTACCACAGACTGCCTCTTGGGGAGGCCTGAGTCTGTGTGACACTTGACCTGTGGCAGGAGGAGGGGTGGGTGAAGCCAGCTCTTGGTCCTCGTTGGCCTAGGACTGTGGAGGTTGCCATTTTCATTTTACTCACAAGACCAACAAGGAGAAACCCTAGAGTCTGGAGACCAAGGGTATAGAATCTTCAGGGCTCTGGTCAGCATTAGTTTTGACTGACGAGAGTCGGGTGACTCAGCAAACCTAGTCACTGCCTTTCAGACAGATCAAACTGTACTGCATCTTAAATGTTCCCTGGTTAAAGAAACGTAGTATTTATCGTAGAGTACATGTCCCAGGTACAGCTTCAGAGAACCTTTCTCCTTGCTTTTGTGTGAGAACCTGGCTGATGGAACCTACCCAAGTTTCAGCCTGAAACATTCGTTTTCTCTGTTGCTTGTGTTCCTGAAGTCACTGCTCTCCTGAGTCACATTTTTTTTTATTTTTGGAACTGGGAATCGCACTCAGGACCTTGCGCTTGCCAGGCAGCCGCCGAGTCACTCTTAAAGCCAGAGGCCATGTGGGCTCTAGCTTTTTATCGGCCAAGACTGAGCTGAAGTGTTCTAGGTTGGGTGGTACAGAAAGCCATGGTTGGCCGTGACTTAGGTCCAGCTTGCCCTTCTGGTGGAGGGTCTGCTTCTGATCTGGTCCCAGGACCCTGGGCAGGTCCTGGGAGGCCGTGTCTGGAGAAGTACCCTTGTTCTGCCAGTTTGCAGCCTTGTATGCACACGTTCTGTGCAGCCTGCTACTCTGGCTGGATGGAGCGCTCGTCCCTGTGCCCCACGTGCCGCTGTCCGGTGGAGAGGATCTGTAAAAACCATATCCTCAACAACCTTGTGGAAGCGTACCTCATCCAGCACCCAGGCAAGTGGGTGGCCACCCGATCCTTTCCCTCCTTAGGGGCTGGGGTGTGAGCGAAGTTTCGAGCAGCCTAGTTGTACCTCCCTGGTCATTTTCCACTCACAACAAATGCTGTGTGTCCTTTGAATCTAGACAAGAGCCGCAGCGAAGAAGATGTGCGCAGTTTGGATGCCAGGAATAAAATCACTCAAGACATGCTGCAGCCCAAAGTCAGGAGGTCTTTTTCTGATGAGGAAGGGAGTTCAGACGACCTGCTGGTGCTGTCAGATGTTGACAGTGAATCCTCAGACATAAGGTAAATTCTATGCTGGCTCAGTATGGGATATGGGAGGTTGAAGTGTGGTCTGTACTGTGGTTAAGAGTTAGCTGTGGCCTTAGCACGGCCTTAGCAGCCATGTTCCTTAATGGTTTCTGCTTGTTTTCTGGCAATGGAGTATGGCCAAGACCTGTTGTTCTCTGTTGTAGCCAAGGGCATGGTGTGAGCCCCCAGGTAGCCACAGCAGGTCCCAAACCCTCCTTCACCCACCAGTTGCTCAGACTCCGCACTGTGGGACTTGATCAACTGCTGTGTCAGGGGGTCTGATTGTGTTATTTTTCCCCATGCAAGTACACTTACTCATTGTAATTTATTTAGTGACCACAAAATAGTCCACTATAAATGGCAGTGTTAACATTTACAGAGCAGCATCATGGAAAAGGCATAGTCCCCTGGCTAAGAGGACCCAGCATTGTAAGACCTTGTTCTATCTGCTGACATACTGATGTTTTTTAACTCTGAAGTCCAAGATTTGCATTTTGGTCAAAGGGCATAATAATTAAAAAGGCACTTTAAAAAAAAAAAACTTTTATTATTTTTTTAACTTTTTGTAAAGTTTAGTGGTAATGATCAAGAAAAAGGAGAAAGCCAAAAATCACTTTAGTGTCAATGTTTTTTTCTTTTTCTTTTTTCTTTTTTAATTTTTAAAAAATTTTTTGCAGTGCTGCTAATGGAACCTGGGGCCTTGCGCATGCTAGGCAAGCCTCTGCCACTGAGCTGTACCCCCAGCCTCAGTGTTCACATTTTATTATATCCATCAATTGATCACTCATGTATGTATCTATACATGCACATTCTTTTTTTTTTTTTTTTTTTTAACGTGGGTACCAAGAGTCAACCTCAGGACCTTACGCTTGTTAGCAAGTGCTTGTGCCGCTGAGCAATACCACCGGCCCTTTTTTTCCTTTATGTGGGTACTGGGAGTCGAACTCAGGACCTCGCGCTTGCCAGGCAGGCGCTTATGCTGCTGAGCTATCTCACCGGCCCCTTTTTTTTTTTTTTTTTTTTGAGACAGGGTTTTGCTGTGTAGCCCAGGCTTGCCTTAAACTTGCAGCGATTCTCCTGCCTCAGCCTCCTGAGTGCTGGGATTACAGGCGTGCACCATGCCTGGCTCATTTGCATGTTTTTTAACAAAATAAAATGTAGTATACTAACAAGTATTCTTAAAGAGATGGGATTGTATTACACTCAGGATGCTGAGATTCCCCAGCATTTTGCATTTGGAAACAGTGCTACAGGGTATGCCCTTACACTTAAATTTATACACATGACCAGCTTTTGACTAAAAGAAATATATAGACATGAAACAATTGAGTTAAAAGAGTGTGACTGGGGATTACACCTTGCTGGACTTTGGTATGTAAATTATCCCATCAGAAAAGTCACACTGATGCTACTCTACTAGGAATACACAAGCAGTTCCCTTTGCCATAGTGGGAGAAAAAGGAGATAGCTTTTTCATTTACAAATGGAATTATTCGTCCCTTTCACTGTGTTCTCATTTTATTTGATCAGATCTTACCCTTTCTGTCCTCATTGTTTCTGGCCATTGGTTTGAGCTTAGAAAGGCAGATTCAGATAGATGAGAATCATGTGTGATTTTTCTGTGGATTCTTTTTTTTTTTGTGGGTACCAGGGGTCGACCTCAGGACCTTGCGTGCCAGCAGGTGCCCGTGCCGCTGAGCGATATCACCGGCCCCTTTTTCGTATGTGGGTTCTGGGAGTCGAACTTGGGCCCTCGCGCTTGCCAGGCAGGCGCTTATGCCGCTGAGCCATCTCACCGGCCTCTGGATTCTTTTTTTACAGACCTTTTCCCTAGTAGTTTCTGAAGTAGATGTGAAGTGTGGTGGTGACAAGTGACTTAGGTCAGTGAGGGACCATGCAGATGAGCACCTTGGACTCTTGCTGGCCTTGGGAATTGTGTGTTTGATACGGGAAGGACATGCATGCCGTAGGTAAACCAGCAGTGCCTTGATGTGGGTCTCATCTCAGTCTCAGAGCTGGGACCCCATTCATGATGAGCAGGGACTGAGCGACTCCACGAGTTGCTGTGGAGTGAGAAATGGAGCAGCCAGAGTGTGGTGGCCATGGTCCTCAACCTCAGGCTCCTGTTGCATATGGTTCCGGGCAGTGCCATCACCAACAACAGAGGTTGGGCCGGGAGGAGGGCCCCTTCCTCTCCACATACCAGGTGGCAGTATGGCTGAGCAGGGTAGAGCTTAGCCCCAGTGAGGGGAAACTGCTGCAGAGCAGCCATGTGATGCTGCTGCCCTATCCGGGATCTGTGCTTGGCCTGCTTCTCTGTGGCCCTAGCTCTCCCTGTGCTCTTCCTGCAGCCAGCCATACATCGTGTGCAGACAATGTCCCGAGTACAGAAGGCAAGCGGTACAACCCCTTTCCTGCCCAGCACCAGACAGTGCACTGGGGGCCCCACAGGCCTTTGAGGGGGATGCACCGTCCACCTCCACCAGCTTCACCACAGGTGAGAGGCAGCAGCTCACTACGGGCTTGTACTTTGCGTTGCATCTTTGTTGGGACTCAGATTGTTCTGGTTTCCTGCACTGTGTGTTGCCCTTCCACCCCATCCCACACCTCCCCTGCTTCCGTGGCCCCACTGCCTCTTGTAGCCTCTTGGATTTTGTAATCAGTGTTGGTAAGAAAGTGGATTAATTAACTATTTGTGGGTCTTTCCTCCTGGCCATGCCTGAAAACTAACCATCCTGATTTGAACATTTAGACTCACCCCAGTCCACTGCTGTGGAGCAGCTGATGTCCCCCAGGGGGGTTGCCAGAACCAAACTGCTGATCACATGTCTGTCCCTTGTATAAGAGACTGGCTGTATCCAGCAGTGGCTGCTAAGATCACAGAACCTGTCAGTCTCCCATGTAGTTACCTGTTTTCTGGCAGGCAGGTCTCCAGATGCTACCAAGAAAAGCAAGGGAGGACCTAGGTATGGCTCAGCTGTACTCAGCATGTGCAAAACTTTGGATTTTATCCCCGGCACCAAAAAAAAATAAAATAAAAATAAAAATGAGAGCTGGTCAGGGGCATGTGCCATCATAGTTCTTGGCCCTGTCCTTTTGGCCATTCTTTGGTCCCTACAGAATGGAAAGGTGGCCCAGTGGTCTCTGGCCTTTTGGCCATGGTTGGTCAGGGACACTGCTGCAGTTTTTCAGGTGATCTCTAGAATCTGTGGGCAGGACAAGTAAGGCAGTGCTCAGCCATAGGCATTAGAGCTCAGCCATAGCCTGGGTTTAACTTCGCCAGTCAGAAGCTCCTTCCTCTGCATAATGGGGAGCCACCAGCATCTCCTTTTAGAGCCATCAGATTACAAATTGGGAATATGTGTCATGCACAGAGAGCGCCTGAGTCCCCTTAGGTGCTCAGTGACCCGTAGCAGTGTGTTGTGGTAGTCAGCGTGGTCACCTCCTGATGGTCTGTTCAGGGAACATGCCATGTGGATGTTCAGTGTGTCAGATCAGTCTTCCCTGCCATACCTGTCCTTTGTTTATTGGAAGGATATAGTTGTTCTTTTGCCTCAGCAGAAATTAAATATACAACTCGTTTTATTGTTTTATAATATGTACTTTATGGCCGTGTCATGCCTTCATAGGAAAGAGTAGAAAATCTTTGACTAATCTTTGAAATCTTGTTATAAGCACTGAACCAAAGGATAATTTCTGATTCTTTTTAGTTTTTGCAGTCCTAGGGACTCAGCCCACACATCCTAAGCAAGCACTATACCACTGAGCTACACCTCCAGCCCCCAGTTTTTGGTTACTTTCCATCTTGTGAACTCTTTCAGTTCAAATAGGAGAATATAATTGGCCTGTTTAGGAATCAGTCTGGATCCTATCTGGGCCTCTCTTGGGGCCTGGCTCTCCTCACCTGTATGTACTGCTTCCCTAGATGTAAATCTCTTATCTGGTGTCTTTCTGCCTGGCATACACGCTGTGTCCCAAACATGCATGTCTTCAGCAGCCCAGGACTACATGTGCCCTGTGCAAGGAAGTCATGCCATATGCACCTGCTGCTTCCAGCCCATGCCTGACCGGAGAGCGGAGCGTGAGCAGGACCCCCGTGTCCCACCCCAGCAGTGTGAGTGAGCCGTCTGATGATGCTGTATCCTCCAGGGCTCGGTGTCAGGTGGCTTTCACCTTTGTGTGGGCTGTGCAGCAAAGATGCACTGCTTTCTTTGGTCCACATAATCATTTGGTCCCACATGACAAGTTGAACTGTTGGTCCTTTCCACCAGTGATAATACTGCCCCATATGGAACCATTATCCATGGATGTGGGTGGGTCTCCCTCCAGGGTCTAAATCCACACCCATCTCCACATCAGTCCTCAGCTGTGTATGGCTTGTGCCTTATAAAAACTAGTAGTGGAGACAGGATGTCTTTAATCTATAGTTCTTAGCATTGAAGCAGAGCTCTGTCCACAGGTACAGCTTGTCTGCAGCCCTTCTGCCACCTGTACTGGGGCTGCACCCGGACCGGCTGCTCTGGCTGCCTCGCCCCGTTCTGTGGTAATTCTGGCTTTTCATCTCCAAGTTGCTCTGACGTTTGCATGTTCTCTTGTTAAATTAAGGGCAAGGCAGGTAATGGTGCTATCTGGGTGACCTGCTGTGGGAAATGAGAAGGCCATTCTTTTTTTTGTGTGTGGGTACCGGGAGTCGAACTCAGGACCTCGTGCTTGCCAGGCAGGCACTTAGGCAGCTGAGCTATCTCACCGGCCCGAGAAGGCCATTCTTAGTCATCCCATAATTGCATGCCTTTTCCTATTGAATTGCAGAGGTTTGCCATTGGAGCATCGAGTTCATGTTAGCTCACAGTCAAGCAAAGACAGAACAATTAGGGGAAATGCTATATTCTAGTATAGGAAGGTTTATTTCTGCACTCAAAAACACTGCTGCAAGAACAGTCTTGCTCTGGGATTCAGATTTTTGACACCAGACCAGGTGCTGATAATACCTGGTGATCTTAACATTTTAAGGAGGGTGAGAGACGGAAATCATTTTTACTTTTTCTCTATTTTATTTTCTTGGGTTTTGTTTTTTTTTCCATTGTTTTTTGTTTTGTTGAGACAGGGTCTTACTATGTAATTCAGGCTGGCCATGAACTCACTATGTAGCCCAGGCTGGCCTCAAACCTGCGGTGATCTTCCTGCCTCAGCCACTGAGTGCTGGGATTACAGGCATGCACCACCCCACCCGGCTTTGTTGTCTATTTTAAATTGTATTTTATCATGGAACTTTTTATTCTTTCCACAGTCGAGAATGGAAAAAATTTTGGTTATCCTGTCCAGTAAACAATATTTTGATACGATACAATGTCATCTTTATAAAACAGATAACATTGCTTCCTTCCTCTGACAGAGCTCAACCTGGGGGACAAGTGTCTGGATGGAGTGTTGAATAACAACAACTATGAGTCAGACATCCTGAAGGTACTGCTCCAAATTCAACTGGGCTTGGTGGGGGAGGCCTCAAGGGACTTCTGCCTTGGTGCTAGGACTCTGTAGTTTCCTTTGTGCATAGTGCAGTTGGTCCTCTGCATTCTGCTAGTACGGTGATGGCGAACCTTTTAGAGCTCTCAATGATACAAACAGCCTGCCTGCGGCATGTGCGCCATAGGTTCACCACCACTGCATTAGTATATCTCTGTTTTTCCCCATGTTCCAAAAGTACTTATTTCCATCATGTCATGAATCTGTAGGAATTAGTTCCTGCAGCTCACAGAAAGGGTTTCTTAGAAGAGCTGACCCTTCTCTCTGGCTTTTTCCTTTTCTGACCATTTTCTTTCTCATATTTGAGGAAGCTGGCTCAGCCCTTAGAATCTTAGAATCTTAGAATCTTAATACGCTCAACATGCACCTCAGCCTCCAGCCGAGAACCTTGCTTCCCTCCTGTTCATGTCCAGTGCTGCTGACAGCGCACAGCAGTGGGGCCCTTCAGTGCCTTGGACGCAGGAACAGGCATGCCCTGTTCAGTGGCACCACAGTTGCTTTTGTTCCACCAGGCAGAGTTTTGTAGGTTTGCACAGAAGGAACTCATAGCCCCTTGTTTCTGAAGGGTGGGGAGAGCAGATCCCAGATCTTCAGCCTTTCTTGCCATGGAACTGTGAGGCTGCAAACAAGGTGTGGCTTCTCCATTGCTCCTGTGCTGTGAATGCTTTTGCAGGATTTTTGAGAGAAGATGGCACATGATCAAAGGTCAGCCCACCTTGTTAAGACTCAGAAGCACGAAGCTTGGGAGCCAGGTGGGACACACTGACCTCAGAGCTTGGCTGTGGCCCTGTGCAGATGCTGCCTATGGCTCGCTGTGCTTTGCCTTCAGCCACCCTCAGGGATCTTTCCTGAAGTTTTCCCCCTCTTGTCTCTTTAGTGTTTCTCCCTCTTGTCTGGTATTTTCTCTTAGTACCATTTTTTTCCCATCACAGAATTACCTGGCAACCAGGGGTCTGACGTGGAAAAATATGTTGACAGAAAGTCTCATGGCTCTGCAGCGGGGAGTGTTTTTACTGTCTGGTAAGCTGCCTTTCCTTGCCTGTCTCTCTCTAGAGTGGACATGAGTTTTTAAGGCAGCCTTTGTCTCCTGCAACGCTGGCAGGCCATACCTGGGCAGTGTTACCTATCTGCTTTCCTGCATTTATGACTTTAACCTCCACCCACTCCAGCAGCGAGAAAGAAAGGTCTTGATACTTTGGAGTTTTTAAAAACTTGGGTTTAATCTGTGTGATATATTCTAGCACCTTCTCTCTCTATAGGGAAAATGGAGGTGCAACTTTGGAGACTCCACCCTCCCCCCACACTGAGGTCCTGGGCTGGTTATTCCTAGACCCTTGTTTGTCTGTTGCTGGGTTGTTCATCACACAGTGGAGGTTGCTCCCTCTCCCAGGGGAGCACACATGCCTTGGATGTGGTCTTTGCCACTCAGCCAGGCTGCAGAAATATTAATGAGCAGTTCTTTCCTAAGACAAAAAGTATGATAAAAAGACTTAAGAGCTTTGCTTAGACTGGGCACAGTGGCTCACGCCTGTAGTTCCAGCACTCAGGAGGCTGAGGCAGGAAGATCACCACAAGTTCGAGGTTATTCTGGGCTCCATAGTGAGTTCAAGATCAGCCTGGACTACATAGACCCTGTCTCAAACCCTACCCCCACAAAAAAGAAAGATTTCTGCTTAAAACCCACTGAGCTATTTTTGTCTCGTGGTCTCATTCCAGTGAGTGTCTCATCTGTGGCTGCCGCCTCTACTAGGTGCTTTAAACTTTCACTTTTTAATGGTTTCTTATTTTTGTAAGAACGATAAATGCTTACAAAGAATACCAGTGATCTAGGAAGTACAAAGGTTAAAGTAAAACTCATTGGAAATCCCACCACTCAAAACACATGCAAGTAGGCTGGGGGAAGCCGGTGGTGGAGCACTTGCCTGGCATGTTTGAGGCCTTGGGTTGGATCCCCAGCCCTGAAAAGCAGACAAAAAGAGACACTCCAGAGTGGTGTCTTTGTTAACCACCTTTCCAGGCCCTTCCAAGCACATGTGCCTGTTTGTGGATAACTTCACCGATTCCACTTTACTGTATGTGTTCTTTGTACCTAGTTTCCACTCAGCAATGTGTCATGTACGTATTTCTGGTGAGAAAGGCCTACACACCTTGATTTCTGGGTTTTTCTTTGTCTTCTTTGAGCACCAGGTTTCAAACCCAGGGCCTTGTGCATGCTGAGTAGGTGCAATATCACTGAGCTACATCCCCAGCCCTACCTTGATTTTTTAAAATTTTTTCGTGCCAGGAATCAAACTCAAGACCTCACACTTTCCAGGCAGGCGCTGTGCCACTGAGCTATATCTCCGGCCCTGATTCTTTATTATTACATAGTATTCTAATATCATAGCTTGTTTCTAATTTGTTAATAAAAGATATATAAATTACTTCTAGTTTTCCACTATTTTAAATGACACCACAATTTTTGAGCATATTACAGTAGACTTGAGAAATTGTCACCTTAAGCCAGCTATGGTGACACACACTTGTAATTCTAGTATTCTGGGAGGCTGAGGCAGGAGGATTGCAAGTTCCAGCTCAGTCCAGGCAACTTTCTGAGACCGTATCTCAAAATAAAAAGGCTGGGGATATAGCTCAATGCAAAGGCCCTGGGTTCAATCTCCAGTACTAAAAAAAAAAAAAGCCACCTTACAGTAAATAAATGGAGTTGTAGGAAAGTGTACACACAGTGTAGACTTTGTCACATTGTCCTGCAAGTTCTGCAGGCTGCACGGTGTGCAGGGTGTGCAGGCTGTCATCTCCAGCCTGTCCGCTTTGCCTCTGCTGTAACAGCTTATGAGCATGTGAGAGACTGACCATACCTGTCACTGTTTATTTGCTTGCTATGTTTATTAGCCAAATTGAAAATCTTTTCTTCATTTATGTGGCATTTGCTTGCTTGTGTTCTTAGCCTATTATTATGCTATTTGGGAGACTTTTTTTTTTTTTTTTTTGGTATGGATTTACATGATATCTTTGTTAATTTTGTATATAAAATTAACTTTTTTTTTTTTTTTTTGTGGGTACCGGGGGGTCGACCTCAGGACCTCGTGCGCCAACAGGCACCCATGCTGCTGAGCGATATCACCGGCCCCTTTTTCGTATGTGGGTTCCGGGAGTCGAACTCGGGCCCTCACGCTTGCAAGGCAGGCGCTTACACCGCTGAGCCATCTCACCAGCCGAAAATTAACATTTTTATTGCAAATGTTCCCACTGTATCATTAGTACTTCACATTTGTCATTTATATTTCCACTTGGATGTGGCAATATAAATTTGCGAATCCTTTTCTGTATGTTACTTAGTTTTCATTTTATATAGGTTGAGCATTCCTAATCTGAAAAGCTGTCAAATCCAGAACTTTTTGCGTGTGCATGTGTGTGTGTGTGTGTACACGTGCCGCCGCACATGCACACGCATGTGGTACTAGGGATTGAACGTGGGGCATCCTACCACTGAACTATATCCCCAGACCATTTTTTTTTTTTAGAGATAGTACCTTGCTAGTTTACCTAGGCTGGTCTGAAACTTGGGATCCTCCTGCTCAGTCTCCCAGGTAGTTGGAATCACAGGTGTGTACCACCACACCTGGCTAAAATCCAAAACTTTTTGATTGATGCTGACATGATGTCACAAAAGGAAAATTCCATCCTTACCCTCCTGTGATGGTCACTATTAACACAGATGCACTGAAAATGTTGCCTAAAACTACTTTCAGGCCAAGAGCAGTGGTGCATCCCTGTTAGCCCAGCTACTCGGGAGGCTGAGTGGGAGGATCGAAAGTTGGAGCCCAGCCTGGACAATTTAGCCAGACCCCATCTCAAAATAAAAAATAAAAAGGCGAAGGATGTAACTCAGTGCAAAGGCCATGGTCAATCCCAAGTATCAATACATACATGGCCAGCTAACCCACCTTTTACCCACCTACCTACCTACCTGGAAGCTATAAGATATATATGAAACATAAGTGAATTTCTTGTTTATAGTTGGGTTCTATCCCTCAGGTATCTCATTATGTAGATTTTCCAAAATCAGAAAAAAATATGAAACACCTCTGATCCCAAGCATTTCAGATAAGGAATATTCAACCTGTACTGATGAGTAGTTGAGGAGAAAATAATATTCATTCCATTTTTCTCCTTAGTTCTTTTTGGAATTGTTCGTTTTTTGAGACAGGGTCCTCTATGTAGTTCAGATTGGCCTTGAACTCACTATGTAGCCTAGGCTGACCTCAAACTCATGGCAGTCCTCCTGCCTCAGCCTCCTGAGTGTTGGTATTATAGCTGTGTGCCACCATGCCTGGCTCTTCTTTGATTTTTTAATATTTAAATTTTCCTGTATGTGTGGGATTATTTTGCTGTATGAAAGTGAGTTGATACTAGACAGTTTGGCTGTTGTCTTCCAAATATCAAGCCCATTGTTTCTATCTCATGTACAGATCGGTATATTAGTTCCCACTGGTTTGCGTGCAGGGTCTATTCAGCTGTCTAGGATGTGACGCTGCATTGTTACCGGCCATGCCCACGCGATCCATGTTCTCTGCAGATTACAGGGTCACTGGAAACACAGTGCTGTGCTACTGCTGCGGCCTGCGCAGCTTCCGAGAGCTGACCTATCAGTACCGGCAGAACATTCCTGCTTCCGAATTGCCAGGTGAGGAGCCCCACAAGCTCCAGTTCCATCTGCCTTGGCTTCTCTACCCGCTTTTTGTGTTTGGGTTTTTTTTCCATGCTAGGGATGAAACCCAGGGCTTTGCTAGGCAAGCACTCTACTCTGAGCTACATCCCCAACCCTCTCCCCACCTTTTAGCAGGTGCTCAGTGTCAGCATTGGTGCTGTCTCCAGCACCTTAGTAGAAGTCTGCCCCAGCCAGGCCAAAGACAGGCACACGGGCTGCAGGAGGCCACATTTGCCTCAGAAACTGGCTGTGATGCTACCAGTCACAGCACGTGGAGTTCTAAAGCAGAGATAACGTGAAGACATCGATAGACTGCTGGAATAATTTCATCTCCTAAATTTGGTTTTCAGTTAACGTCTTTTATTCTTTCCTGAAATCCTGGCAGTCCAAGGAAACTAGTCCCAAAGAGGGACAAGGCACTTTACATCATGGTTCTTTTCTAATTCAGCTAGTTGGGTGGGTGTATGTGACATCTCTAATGTAGATCTGTACTCTCTTCTCTTCTAGTGGCTGTGACATCCCGTCCTGATTGCTACTGGGGCCGTAACTGCCGCACTCAGGTGAAGGCCCACCACGCGATGTGAGTGAGGCTGGGGCTCAGGAAGGCAGCACAGGAGTTACCTGTCTGCTGAAAAACACACGGATTTGTGGCTGGGAATGGAGTTCAGTGGCACAGTGTGTGCTTAGCATGTGCCAGGCCCAGGGTTTCATACACAGAACCACCAAAAAAAAAAAAATTTATATATATGCACACACACATAAACACATATAAAAATATACATACATAGACATGCGTATATATGCTATATATGGTTAGTCATTATGCATCTGTAAAATCATGGAGCATGTAAAATAGCTGCTTCTCTTTTGTTACTCATTTCCTAAAATGGTCGTATACACATGCTCACCTTTTGTCCTCCACCTCTGTGTCTTCATGGCTAAAATCACTTTACCCCTTGTTGGACAGTTCCTGGAGTTCAACCAACTGTTGAGCCTTAGCACTTCCTGGGTCAGTGGCTGTGACCACTGAGAATGTCCATCCCAAGCCTCAGGCCCACTGGCATAATGCTCTGATGGCTGGGTTTTTGTTCCATTATTGTGAGTGGGCATTTGCAGTCACTGTAACTTGGTTACCCCACCTGTGGCCTCCTCAGAGTGGTCTTTAAAGATTGTTCACAGCAACACCTGCATTGCCCTGGGAGACCAGAACTCAAGAGTCATCTCTCTACCCTCGTTTTTAAACAGTTGAGATAAACACTGTCAGTTCCTTAGCCTATATATAATCTCCAAACAGGCATTTTTTGTTCAAATTAAAGTAATTGAGCCAGTGCACTCAGTATGAGACATGAGGACTCAGGCGAAGACAACACCTTCTAAGGAGTGGTTCTGTGGGATAAAAACCTTGCATCAAACCGGGTATGGTGGTGCACACCAGTAATCCCAGCATTTGGGAGGCCGAGGCAGAAGGATTGCTTCGAGTTTGAGGCCAGCCTCAGCTACATAGTGAGTTCAAGGCCAGCCTGAACTACACGGTAAGTCCCTGTCTCAAAAAAAACCCTTGGGGCCGGTGAGATAGCTCAGCAGCATAAGCACCTGCCTGGCAAGCGCGAGGTCCTGAGTTCAACTCCGGGTACCCACATACGAAAAAAGGGCCGGTGATATCGCTCAGCGGCACGGGCGCCTGCTGGCGCGCGAGGTCCTGAGTTCGACCCCCGGTACCCACAAAAAAAAACCCTTTGCACTGTCTTTGCGAATAATCAGCATGTGGAAGAGACCATTTTATTTTCAGAGCAGAGATTTCGCTAGTAACTTACCCTTTTTAATAAAACTAGGAGTGTGGATACAAAGGCACAACCCATCTTCCTCTGCCAATGGCCACAGTGTGGAGGAGTGGTAGCCACTATCACCTCTTGTGTCATCTACTAGGTGACATGCAGGGCCTCAGACAAACTCTAAGGTAGTACAACTCTTATTCTCTTTTCTAAGAAAATTGTCTAGGTATTTTCACTTCTGTTTTAAAATTTTAAACAGGAAAAACAAAGTTACCTTGGGGACTTCATTTCTTTGATGTTATTAAGAAATATACTGTACCACTGTGAGTCCATGCACACACACAGTTTTTGTGTGGCTCTTCTGGGAAGCAGTTTTTTTTTTTTTTTTTTTTTTTTTTTTGGGTACCGGGGGGTCGACCTCAGGACCTCGCGCGCCAACAGGCGCCCGTGCCGCTGAGCGATATCACCGGCCCCTTTTTCGTATGTGGGTTCCGGGAGTCGAACTCGGGCCCTCGCGCTTGCCGGGCAGGCGCTTACGCCGCTGAGCCATCTCACCGGCCCTGGGAAGCAGTTTTAAATCTCATTTAATTGAATATTTCTGTGGTGCTCTCTTGTGTAATTTTCCCGTTTTCTCCCTGTAGGAAATTTAATCACATTTGTGAGCAGACAAGGTTCAAGAACTGAACATCAGGGAAACAGACAACACAAAGCCTTGGCGGCAGGGACACTGTGTGTTGAAAATACTGAATATAGACCTCTGAGGGTATTTTACCGTCCCCAGCAATGCCAGCTGGGTTCCATGGTCAGGTGCTGTGGAGGGACTTCTCCTGCTGTGGAGCTTTAACCCTGAGGGAGATACCCAGGTGGCCTGGAGGATGAGGTGGCAACACCAGCCTCCTGCTGAGCACGGGCGGCTGAGCCCACACTCAGGCCTCCTGCCGGACTGACCGTTGTACCCACCCTCTGCAAGTGGTGGCAGTGCAGGTTTGCTCTTTTTGTCCTTTTTCCATAACTGTGGTTAAAATGGAAATCTCTTTTCTGGAAAAATTTCATGGGAGAAAAGGGAAAGTGTCAGAAGCACTCTGTTAGGGAAAGAGAGCTTAAGTTTACAGCATACAGGATGTACGGAATACTCTGCTGTGGGGACAACCACAGCCTTTTATATATTTTTTATTTTAATAGGTTTGGTGCTTATCTTCTAATAAGATCTAAATATCACAAATGGTAGCACAAATAATATAATTTATAATTTACAAATTGACTAAATTGGGGATAGTATATTTGAAAGAAGGTTTCTGATTATTAAAAAAAAAAAAAAATCCAGTGTCCCAGACTGCCAACTCTGGACATAGATGACAAGTTAGTGGCTCCTTGCTGATGCGGGTGAGTTGTGTCACTGCTGTCCCCAGCACTGGGCTGGCCACAGGCTGTTGTGGAGCAGGATGAGGCTGGCTCTAGCCCCCTGCCCGGCCTGCAGAGCAGGAGTGGGCAAAGGATCTTCGCTGCCGAAGCCCTCCCCTCCTGCATTAGGGTTGCCACGTCATCTGGAATAATACTTGAAATTTTGTTTTTTGTTTTTAAAAAAAGTTTTATTTTTTGTTGAAATCACCTGTTATGTTTGTTCGCAAGCCGGTAACTTTTTTGCTTCTTCTCAGGAATACACTTTTCAATTGTTGTCTTGCTCTTGATCCACACTGAGGCAGCACTCTATATCTGTGGAAGAGCAGTCCCTCTTTCTGTTCTAATAAACAAGCCGTGTTTGTTTCTCTCCTCTCTGTGTTGGGTTCTTGTGTGGGGCTGACACAAGTTCCTCCTCAGAAGATGCACCACTGCTCCCTCCTCATGCCACCTCTATTGGCACCTCTCTGTCTGATCATGTTGGGGGTGCCAGCTTGGCAGCCAGAAGGCCGAACATCAGTGACAGTGGCACAGGGGCTTTCACTCCACCACTCTGAGAAGCCAGAAAGCCAGGGCTGCCACGGGTCTGTGCCTTTGAGAGACGGCCCAACACTCACTCCCTCTCCTTGCCCTCTTCAGAGCCAGAACCATAGAGGATACAGCACCTTCTTATGCCTGTGGTGGGAGAGGAACTGCACCTCTCCTCAGGCCTCACTGGCTCTGTCCAAGAAACTCTCGGGCTAAGGCCACTGTTCCCCAGGAATGACCCGAGCTGCAGGTGGGTGGGACTCATGAAGGGTTTTTATGATTTTCTAGACTTAAAGACCCTCTCACCCCACCCACAAAACCCACCATCTGCAGCTGTCTTGTGGCCCCATCGTCCCCTGGGAGTGCCCTTGCTCTCTGGGCAACCGGGCACCAGCCCTGCCCCATGTGTTTCCATGTAGCTCTGAGCCCAGCCCTGGGAGAGTCAGCTCAGCCTGTGGCTGCCCATGGACTCCCCTGCACTCTCTGATATGGCAAAGGCACCTGATCCTCCAGGTGCCCTGTCCATGCTGGTCAGCCCTGCTCACCTCCCATCCTACCCACTGGGAAGAAGGTTCAGGGTCTAGGGCAGTCAGGTCGACCCCAGGGAGAACTCATTGGCCCCAGGAAAATTGGCTTAAAAGAAAGATGAAGGAATCAGGCCAGCTCTCCACTGAGGCCATATGAAGGGCTGGTGGAAATAGGTTTAAGTCACCTTGGTTACCTGAGTGCTAGCAGGTCGGAATGACTAGGCCTAGTTCTGAGAGGGGCAGCCTGCTCTGGGCTGTGGGCTGACAGCTGGACATCATCGGTGGGCTTCTGCCAGCTAAGGGGACCCTGGCGACAGTCCAGCCCTTGCTGTTTCTGGCTACTCAGGAAAGTTGACAAGCAAGGCTGGCCCTAATGTAGCCTGCAGCCAGGCTTAGTGAAGAGGCCCAGAAATTGCCACCGGGCCACAAGTTCACCAGGAGCCTGCCAGTGAGAACCTAAATTATCTGGGGCAAGAAAGAAAATGGAAGAATTTACTGGATTTGAAAAGTCCGGAGTAGGTCAGATATCAAGTGTGACCCACATTGTCCCTGAGGCTGTCCTCCCTCTGCCTTCTTCACTGTAGCTCTGGTTTTAGCATGCATAGTAGTTATTCTCAGCACATACCTGCAATTCCAGCACTGTGAGGTTGAGGCAAGATCTCAACTTTAACCCCAGCCTGAGCAGCTTAGGCCCTGTCTCAGAAAAGAGCTAGGGATGTAGCTCTGTACAAAGGCCCTGGATTCAATACCCAGCACCAAAAGAAAAAAAAAAATGTTCTCTCAGATACTGTCCTACTGTACAAAAGCTAGGTCTCACTTCTCTGAGAACAGGGGCCCATGTGGAAGGAGGGCAGTGGACCTGCAGACCCACCAGCTGGGGGCAGCCACAGGTGTGACCCAGGTGATCTCTGGAAGAGCTGCCTCCTGAGAGCCAGTACCATGGCCCTTACTTTTAAAAATCATGGAAATTTAGAATTAAATATATTAAAAGCAAAAGTAATTCCTATAATCCCAGCTACTTGAGAGGCTGACCAGGAGAATCACAAGTTTGAGGCCAGCCTGTTGGAACTTATTAAGACCCTGGCTCAAAAAGGGCTGGGGGTGTAGCTCAGTGGTTAAGCACTTGCCTAGCATGCTTCAGCCTCTGAGTTCAATCCCTAGTACCACACACACACACACACACAAAAAAAAAAAAAAAAAAAAAAGAAAGAAAGAAAGAAATACTGGGGCCGGGCACTTCCTAGTTACTGATTAGTTTACTGCCCCTAAGCCTGTGTAAGGTGTCAGTTCCAGGGGGCCAAAGGGAGATTTTTGTGGGTGAGGTCCCCAGATTAAAGAACGCATGCATGCAAGACATCAGCAACAACAGCAGGCAGCAGAACAGAGCAAGAGCTGCCTGTGCCTGTACTGTTTTATACTTACACCTGTTGTTATCACATATTTACATTCTTGTATGCTGGCTTCACTGGCACATGCGTAGTTGTGTAATGCCAAGTCATCATTATGTAAGTGTATCCCGCTGTATGCCTGTGCTCAGACACCCTGAGCTTTGACGTAATCTGCTGCAGCTCCCCACAACAGGTGTTTTGTTTTCCTAACACCTCAGACTTCATTGCCAAAGATAACTCTTTCCAGAGCGGACCCCATGCCCACACCCACACCCACAGCTACCAGGACTTCCCAGCCTCTGCCATCTCAGAAAATAGCAAGCCTTCACCAAGGTTTGCATTGGAACCCAGTAGGAGCCCCTGACCTCTCCTTGCCTCAGGGCCACCTCCTGCCCACATCAGCAACCCCCACTTGCTGAACACAGCACCCCCCCACACCAGGTCCCGCAGCCCCTGTATGGTCTCTGAAGCTGCTTCCCCTTGCTGGCTGAGCCTGTGCGCAGCCCAGCCTTCCCAGGATGTTTCCTTGCCACCTGCTGACTTCACGCCCAACACTGCTCCAAATCTTTACTCCGCAGTCGCCCCTCCTCATACAGGCTCAGGTCCAGTCTACTTCCACAGAGGAATTGTTTCCAAGTTTTGCTTAGCAATTGGCTCTGGTGGTCTCCCAACTATCCTCAAAATCCCATCTCTAAAATCACACCTCACCTCCCCACCCATCTCTCTGCCACCTCTGTCTCAGCTCATCACTTCTAGTTGTGTATTTGTTGACTGGTTCCCCACCAGCAAGTAAGTTGAGAACATGGATTTAAAAAAAAATTTTTTTTTAGTGTATGTTTGCATTACATAATAATTACATTCATCACGGGGAGTTGGTACATGTACTTAACACATCTTAATTCTTATTATACCCCTTCCCATCTCTTTGTCCTCTTTCCATTTGCAAAAGATCTATGGTATCTCCCTGTTTCCTCTTATCTACTTTTTATTTTGGAGAGCAGGGATTGTACAACATCTGGCAACCAGTAGACCACAGCAAGTTCAATACCAGATGAGTGGAAACACTTGAAAACCCTGCCCTTTACCAGTCATCATCACTCTGGGAAGGTCCTTCAACACACATCCCTACAGCTATTACAAATAATGCTGATAGGAACAATAATGTGTATCATTGTCAGCACTGGGTGCTGCCACTTTATTTTTTCCTGTGCTGGGGATTAAACCCAGGGCCTGTCCCATGCTAGGCAAGTGCTCATACTGAATTACATCCCAGTCCCCAAAGTACTTTTAATTTGATTTTTTTAAATTTTGGATTTCTTTAGTCATTTATTCCTGTGGCCCAGCTAAATTCCTTTTCCCCAGTAGCATTCTAGTGCAATCACCTACTAGAATGTAATAATTTCCCTTTTAACTCAAGCTTGTTATGTCTCTGTCATTTGCAAACAAAATGTCCCAAGTAATAACCCACACATTTAAGTTCCAACTATAGTGTCTTGGATAAGGCTGGGGTAATCATAATACCAAATTTCAAGGTAGCCCAACCCCAACTCTGCTCTGGCCACACTAGTGTATAGTCTGTGATCCTTTCCCGGATCTACTTTCTAAAGAGGAAGATGGGAGGGGAAGGAAAGTAAAAGTAATCAAGATATGTTACTCCCTAAAAGATGAATGTAAACATTATGTACTGCAAACATGTTTAGCTTGATTTTCTATCATTGCTAGTGACCTTGAACCTCTTTTTACAAGCTTATTTGCCATCCATTCTGCCTGTTTTCCAATTGTTTTTTCACTGTTTTGAGAGTTTATATATGTTCTAGGTAATATTTGCTTATTAAATATGTGGTTTGGAAATATTTTCTCACAGTCCATGGCTTGTCTTTTCATCCCCTTAATGTGTGGTCTTGCTCAGAACAAGAGTGTTTAGTTTAGTTTGTTTGTTTCAGATATGGTCTCACTATGTAATCCAGGCTGGTCTTGAACTTACTATGGAGTCCAGGCTGGCCTTGATCTCACAGCAAGTGCTGGGATGACCTGCATGCACCACCACACCTGGATAAGAGTGTTTAATTTTGATGGCATCTAGTTTATTAGTTCTTTCCTCTGTGGGTTATACTCTCCAAGTCTAAGAACTCTTCTCAAGCTCCAGGTCCCTAAAATTTTCTTTTTGTTTCCTTCAAGTTGTAATAGTGTCAGACATTTTATACTTGATTCTTGGATCATTTTTAGTTAAATTCTGTATGTGTTCATTACATAATAGTCTAAGTAGAAAACTCCAAGGAATTAAAGAAAAAAACAACCCCAAATGAACAAACCAAATTTGGAACGAATAAGTGAGCTCAGTAGGGTCTCCAGGGTACAAGAGCAGCCCGTCCCATCTGTGGTTGAATAGCAAAATGTGGATACTATAAAGTCAAAAGCACAAGCCATTTACA
Organism: Erethizon dorsatum; assembly: GCA_028451465.1. NCBI lineage: Eukaryota > Metazoa > Chordata > Mammalia > Rodentia > Erethizontidae > Erethizon > Erethizon dorsatum. Next base: position 126,839,816 of record CM051830.1, on the reverse strand, counting down.
GTCGCTCCAAAGAAAGCGAAATGCTTAGATGTGAACTTGTTCTAAACAGATACTGAATCTTTACCCTGAAGAGTACAACATCCTGGAAGGAATTAAAGTGGACTTATATACATGGGAGCTGGGCAGCCACTCCCCGCATGGGTCCACCGGAGATCCAGTGTGGTCCCAGGAAGGATTCAGAGATGTGGACAGTGCACCTGGGCTTGGGGTGTGGCACAACCAACCCCACAGCACACCTGCTCCATGCTCTACAACTCACCTCTGTGTTGTCTTAAGCTGACATTTGGCAACATCACTAGTCATTCAAGAGATGCAAATTAAAACAACACTGAGATACCATCTCACCCCAGAAAGAATGGCTATTATTAAGAAATCAACTAATAACAAATGCTGGAGGGGCTGTGGGGAAGAAGGAACACTTCTTCACTCTTGGTGGGAGTGTCGACTGGTACAGCCACTATGGAAATCCGTGTGGAGATTCCTCACAAAACTAGGGTTGGGGGCCGGTGAGATGGCTCAGCGGCGTAAGCGCCTGCCTTGCAAGCGCGAGGGCCCGAGTTCGACTCCCGGATCCCACATACGAAAAAGGGGCCGGTGATATCGCTCAGCGGCACGGGCGCCTGTTGGCGCGCGAGGTCCTGAGGTCGACCCCCCCGGTACCCACAAAAAAAAAAAAAAAACAAAAAACAAAAAAAAAAACTAGGGTTGGAGGTCCCATTTGACCCAGCTATTCCCCTTCTGGGTATCTTCCCAGAAGAGTTAAAAACATCGTACCACAGCAATATATGTGCACCCATGTTTATAGCAACACAATTTGTAATAGCCAGATCTTGGAAACAACCCAAATGCCCATCAACTGAGGAATGGAGAAGAAAGATGTGGTATTTTTATACAATGGAGTACTATTCAGCCATAAAGAAGGATAAACTGGAGACTTTTATAGGTAAATGGATGCAACTCGAGAAAATACTCATAAGTGAAATAAACCGGACGCACATGTGTAAGCATCGTATTCTCTCTAGTATGAGAAACTGAAAGAGTAAATAAGATCCAAAATGTACAATAGACATGGTGATCAAAAAGAAATTGGTCAAAAGGAAAGAGAGACTGGGATGGGGGAATAGGGAAAAGTAAGAAGGGAAAGGAAAAAAATTGTATATATATATATATATATATATATATATATATATATATAATGGTTAAGATAGATACACTACTAATTTTACTTAGTTCATTGAAGAGTAAGGTTTGTGCCAATAATGTTTGGACAATTGAATGCTAATATCTGGTATCCTGAATAACTAACTTAAAGATAACGATACGCAATGCATTAACCATTGTTACCCTCCTATTGTGTTGCTTTGAAAATTTGTTCTTTTTTTATTTGTTTTGTTTTTTCTTCTCTTTAAAATAAAAAAATTAAATATGTTTTTATCACATTTTTTAAAAAAAGCTGACATTTGGGGAAAAAAAAGAAGCTGACATTTGGGGTTGGGACAGTCAGACTGGACTTGAACTTGCTACGTTGCTCACTCTGGTTCCAACCTTGAGATCCTCCTGCCTTAGCCTACAGATGCTGAAATTACAACCCAGAGGCACTCTATCACTGAGCTACATACCCAACTCATTTATTATCATCACCATTATTTTAAGACAGGGTCTCACTAAATTGCTCTCAAGCACGACATGAATGTGAGGTTCTCCAGCCAGTTCGAGATTTTTGGTTTGGTTTGGTTTGGTTTGGTTTGGTTTGGTTTTTTGAGACAAGGTTTCGCTATGTAGATCAGGCTGGCTTTGAACTCACTATGTAGCCCAGGCTGGCTTCGAACTCGCGGCGGTCCTCCTGCCTCAGCCTTGGACTGCTGGGACCACACCGCACCTGGCTCCAGTCTGACATTGGCTGGACACATAGCGGGCGTTCAGAATCCGCCCAAGGAGCAAACGAGGACCTCGAGCTGCACAGGACTGGGTTTTAGGGCGGGGCGGCGGTGACGCACGTGAGCCACGCCCACCGCGAGAGGAGGATCGGTTGGGCCACGCCCACAACCTGACAGCTGGGCGGGCGTGGCCCGGGCGAGAAGCCCCGGCCACGCCACTTCCGCCGGAAGTTTAGGTTCTGGTTTTCTGTCAGAGCTTGTCCTGTCAATGTGGAAGTTGTTTCTACCAAGGAAAGGGCCACAAAATCTTACTGTCACTTTCTGAAGTCCGCCTTCGGACTGTCTCGGGTGAGCTTGATACTGGCCCTCGGCGGGGGTGGTTTCTAGCGAGCAAACGAAGACAATTTCTGTTCCGGAACGGTGGCCACGCGTCCAGGTTGTTTCCGGGGACCTGAGGCCGTCGCACCGCCGCGCCCCGCCCCGCCCCTGGCTCGGCCACGTCTTTCTGGAGCTACCGGGGCAGCCGCCGGGTGAGGGTCGCAGAGCGAGGGCTGGGGAGGGTCGGGACCTTGCCGGGGGAGGTTCGCGGAGCAAGGGCTGAGGGACCATGCCTGGGGAAGGTCGCAGGTAGAGGGTCCGGGTAGTGTTGTGGGCGCAGGATAGGGGCCCGCGCCGGGAGTCGGGAGTCGGGGACCGGGGGCGCCGGGGAGGCTGGGTCGGGTGGGATCGGCGCCGGCCGCTCACCCGGTCTCCTCTAGCTTCCAGCCTCAGCCTGCTTCTCGGCCATTCTCAGAACCAGCTTTGTAAAGGCGGAGACTCTGCGCCCGTGGGGTGCAGTCTGCCCCGTGGGCGTCCGCTGTGCCAATGAGTTTGAGGTCTGTTCCTTCTGCAGCCGATGGCAAGCATGACATGGTAGCGGGCGCTTCCTTGTTTGCTTAGTCCATGGCGGACTTAGCATCTCGACTGAGGTGCCAGAGGTGCTTCACTGTGAGTTCAGTGCTGCGGACGGAGTGGGGCCTGACACTGTCGTGGAGTGGGCCGGGTGAACTGCTCACCTTCTTTACACAGGTGCCTATTGAGTCCCCGTGGGGTGACAGCCCTGTCCACTTTAGGTCCTGTGATACAGTGGCGAGGTGTCGTTGTCCCCGCCCTCATCCAGTGCACCTTATAGTGGAGGGACACAGACAGCTAATAAGGCCATTACTGAGGGAATTCGATGTCGGGTGGGGTCAGCTACTTAGATGATAGGGAAATCCTGTCGGAAAGGTGACTTTTGAGCCAAGGTCTTCATGGCAAGAAGCTGCCCTGCGAAACTGCCACTGTTTCAGGCCCAGTGGAGAGCAAATTCAGTGTTTTTAGGCACAGAATGTAGTCAACATGTAATGAAAAAGGAGGAAAGCAGTTGGGGTGAGGGTGCAGGTGGGATGTGGCTTCACAGTTTATAATGAGAAGTTTGTATTTTATTGTCAGTGGACATAGCCATTTATTTACAGGTGCCTCAAGGCCTTTGCCTTTATAGCCTTTTAATAGCTTTCAGTTATGGTATACCATGAATGGCAAAAGGAAATGAAGATCATCTGACATTACTCAGATTCAAAAGTACCAGGGTTTTATTGCCAGTTCCTTTAAGAAGTAGTGTACTGGGCCGGTGAGATGGCTCAGTGGCATAAGCGCCTGCCCGCCAAGCGCGAGGTCCTGAGTTCGACTCCCGGAACTCACATAAAGGGAAAAAAAAGGGCTGGTGATATCGTTCAGCGGCACAAGCGCTTGCTGGCAAGCACGAGGTCCTGAGGTCGACTCCCGGTACCCACATAAAAAAAAAAAAAAAGAAGAAGTAGTGTACTGAGCCAGGCATGGTGACGCGCACCTGTAATTCAGGAGGCTGAGGCTGGAGGATCACCATGAGATCGAGGCCAGCCGAGCTACATAGTGAGATCCAGTCTCCAAAAACCACCACCACAACAAAATGTAGTGTACTTTCTCACTAGATATGGTGGTTCATGCCTATAGTCCTGGCTACTCAGTAGCCTGAGGCAGGTGTATCAGCCTAGGCAAGCAACTTAGTGAGATCCTGCTTAAGAGAAAATTCAATTTCAAGAGACTTGATGTAGCCTAGTGATAGAGTGGTTACATAACATATACAAGTCTCTAGGTCCAGTCCCAGTACTTCCAGAAAGAAAGGTAGTGTACTTTCTTAAGGGAGACTATACTGAATTATCAATTTTAATAAGCAGCAATTGAAAGGAAAATAATAGTACTAATAATTGAGTCTGTCTGTGTCTAGTGACATAGGACAGACGCCATACCTCTTTTTTTTTTTTTTTTTCCTTTCCTGCACTGGGGATTGAACACAGGGCTTTTGCCCTGACATACATCCCCCTTTTTTATTTATTTATTTTTTTTTTTTGTGGGTACCGGGGGGTCGACCTCAGGACCTCGCGCGCCAGCAGGCGCCCGTGCCGCTGAGCGATATCACCGGCCCCTTTTTCGTATGTGGGATCCGGGAGTCGAACTCGGGCCCTTGCGCTTGCCGGGCAGGCGCTTAAGCCACTGAGCCATCTCACCGGCCCCCCTTTTTTATTTTTTAAGACAAGGTCTTGCTAAGTCACTAGGTTGCCCAGACTAGGCTCAAACTTGCCTGCCTCAGCCTCAGCCTCATCCTTCCAGAGTGCTACCAAGCCCAGCTAGACCCCATACTTTATTACATTCAGTACAGGCAATAATTTGTATTTGCTTTTTCATTGTTTTATTGATGAAGAAACAGACTGATAGTGGGTCAGAAATTGCCCAAAATCTCATACACTAGTGATAGAGGAGTCAGGACTTGAGGCAGACTTGTTCACTTCTGAGCCTGTCCTTTATATCTCAGCTGTACAGTGGCCTGAGGTTGGCCTTTGGTTTTCCGTGTATGTGGTCCTGTTTGCTATTGGTTACTAACATGGCCTCAGACATAACTGTCTTTGGGAAATCATGTTTTGTCTTGGACTATGCTTTGTTTCTAACTACCAATAGGAACAACCTCAAGAAGCAGCTGTTGGGGCCGGTGAGATGGCTCAGCGGCCTAAGCACCTGCCTGGCAAGTGCGAGGGCCCAAGTTCGACTCCCGGAACCCACATACGAAAAAAGGGCCGGTGATATCGCTCAGCGGCATGGGCGCCTGCTGGCGTGTGAGGTCCTGAGGTCGACCCTCCGGTACCCACAAAAAAAGAAAAAAAAGAAGAAGCAGCAGCTGTTGGATATGAATATCTAATGCAAGGGCTCTGCTGTGGTGCAAGCTGGAAGCCTTGTAGGTGCCCAGGACAATGGTTTCTCAATAAGAAGTCCCATGACAGCAAGAGGAGAGAACCTAGAGTCATGCACCTTTCTAAGTACTTGGTGATAGCTTTGCCCTGTGTCTGCTGTCTAAGGGACATAGGAATGCAAGTGGTCAAAAATGATAGTATAATGAGAATTCTTTTTTTAAAAATACAATCATAAAATGGAGAGTGCATGTTACTAATAACAGCTTCCTTCTGACACACCCCCAACTGTCTGGTCCTCCTCCTTGTTGCCCAGAGATTTGCCTTTGTCAGCAGGCTGAGGTAATGAGGCCCTGAATGACTGAGTCATGCTAACTAAAATTCAAGGGAGTCTGAGGCTAGACAGAGAATGCAAGTTTGTTGCCTTCAAGGGGGAGGACCATTGCCACAGTCCACTCTGACGCAGTCAGGGAGTTGTCTAGTCAGCTTCCGGAGGACCTGCATGTGACCAGGAGCTGTCTTCATGAATTACTAGAGCAAGTCACAGTCTCAGGGTCCTGCATTCTGGAGGGCTGCACCACCCCATCTCTGGAAGGAAGTAGGATTGTTTAGGAATCAGAAGATGTCTTGTTCGGCAAGAAATCAGAATAAGGGGAATGGAGAGTGGAGTATGTGATGGCCTCAGGCTCCCGCAGCCCGATCCATTTGTTGTCATATTTGTCATCATCAGTGGAACTTGAACATTCTTGGCTAGTGCTCCTCTTTCCTGGACAGTGTTAAATGTGGGCATTGTCACTTTGCCTCTGAGGCACATTCTCTCTGGGACTCCTGACTTCCCTCTTCTGCATATTTGTCTTTTTAAGTGTGGTGCTTTAGTGTCCTGCTCCTCTTCACTAGATGGCATTGCTTCTCTAGGCCAGGGAACCTTGTGCTTTGCACTTCCAGTTTATAACTCCCAGAGCCATTCTTTGTCCCTCATTTGAACTGTAGCCCCAAGCTTTCCCCACTACCACCACCTGTACTGGGGATTGAACCCAGGACATTCTCAATGAGCTATATCTCCAGCCCTTTTTTCTTTATTTTGAGACAGGTTCTTGATAAGTTGCCCGGCCTGGGCTTGAACTTGCAGTCTTCCTGCCTCACCTCTCAGAGTGCTGGGAAATCACAGGTGCATGCCACCATGTCTAGGCCCCCAGATCATTTTAGTAGGAATAGGTAAGAATTTTCCTGCACTTGAAAAGGCAGTATTGATGCTCAAGGATTCTGATGCTTCATCATCTTGCTTTGGAACTACACTATTAGCTTAGTTGTGAAGGGGTAGAACTTGGCAGAGGCAAAGAATAAGGTATTAACCTGTGTTGAGTGCCACTGTGAGTGGGGAGAGTTTTGAGGTGATTGGGAGGGAGACTTGGAATGATGGTTTCAGCTTTCAAGGCCTGTACAGTGTCATGGAGTAAATGGACAACATTGCAGTGATGTGCTGTGATTGAGGCACATTCACCATATCAATATAGTAACAACGAAAAGTAGATCTTGGATTTTACCTTAGGGGCCAGGAGAGACTTCAGAGGCAGTGCCTGACATGGATATAGAAAGATGGTGGAGACTTTAATTCTCAGCTATGGGGCTGGCTTTCGGTCACCACAGCTTTTATCTGACAAATAGTGGGAATGTGGTCTTTGTAAGAACACATGGTGATTTAGACATCATCATCCCCACTAGGCAGAAGCAAAGACATTTCAAAGCAAATTGTAAAGGTTTTCTCTTGCTAAGAAAATTTTCAGGATGACTGTAATGTGGTGTACCAGTATTCAGCGACCCGTGGATTCTATGGTCCTCCGGATTTATTCCTGCACATCTGTTTCTAATTCAGCTATCCTTGGAGTGGCTAGCCTGTGATGAAGGGGAGCGCCTTTGGCCTCATTTTGCTGGTGTGCCTCACCTTGCTTTGTGGGTGTCTTCACAGCCCCACATCCTGCCATGGCTGAGTCACCACCAGCTGTTCCTTGGAAGTGTCTAGAACTGGTACTGAGGAACAGGCTTGGTGGTTGTGACAGTGGCTTTCCAGAGGTGGGATCCTGTGAAATGGTGATTTTCAGAGGGGTCTGTGGGATGTGTAAGGACAAACATGTAGCTCAGATCTCTCATCAGGCTCCAGAGGCCTGTTGATCTGTCCACATAGATGGAAAAATCTTTCCAGGGACGAAAGATGTCACTGATGGTTATAGAGACAAGGTGAAATTAAAAACTCACTGCACACAGGATGACTTTTAGTCGAACCTCAGTAACTTCCCTCATTTCTGTGACCTAGGCATTGTTTTAATCTTCAAATATTTACATGTGCTAGGCAACATTAGTCAGACAGATTCACTGCCAGATCCTGCTGTTTATGGTATTTTGTTTTTTTAACCACAGTGGATTTGCAATTTCTAATGTTTTCATACATTCTTATCACCAGTACTTTCTAGTTTCAAGCCTTTTTGCTAGTTTCACACTAATAGCACTATATAACAGTGGTGGTGAACCTATGGCACACGTGCTACAGCCAGCTGTTTATTATCACTGAAAGATCTGTCATCACTGATATATAACCTTTTTGATGTTCTTAGCAGTGCTGTTATTAACTCACAGTGCTTCTAGCCTGTAGGGTGCAGAGCAGCAGAAAGGAATACCTGGGTTATTAGAGTTTATAAGCAAATTATTTATAGGTCTGTACAGAGGGACATTTCTGTAGTAAATATGGACTGTGTCTGTAGTCTGGGCTATACCCATCAGTAGCAGCTGCCCTCTTTCTTGGGTGACCAGTGTTAGAGGACAGATGGAGTCAGCGTGTGCACTGGCCCACAGGAGTGTGCTGTTTGTCAGCCCAGCTACTGAGTCAGCATCACAATCACTGGTGAGGACCACCCACTTGGGCTTCTTGTCTGTAATTTCTGTATGGGATTCATAAACTAGGGATGAAGGTTATGTAATTTGTCACGAAAGGTGCTGAACACAGAACAGAACATAGTGTAGAATGAAATTTATCCTAAAGTCATGAATGCCAACATTTCTGCAGAATACTAGAAGTTCACAGAATAACTTTTCTGTTGATAAGGAAGTGAGTTGATGTCATATGTACACCTTGGAGTTGATAACCAGTTGCCAAATTTAGAGTGAAATTTTATTTCCTTAAATTTAACTCGGCAGGATGAGTCAAAAGGAGTTTTGTTTGTTTGTTTGTTTATTGAGATAGGGCCTTGCTATTAATTCAGACTGGCCTTGGAATTACTATGTAACCTATTCTGGTCTTGAACTCATGAGGATCCTCCTGCCTGAGCCTCCCAGGTGCTAGGATTACAGGCATGCACCACCATGCCCAGCTCAGTTTTATTTTGACACAGGGTCTTGCTAATCACTAACATTCTCAGGGCTGGGCTCAAATTTAGAATCTTCCTGCCTCAGCCTTCCAGAAGGCTGGGATTATAGGCATGTGCCACCATGGCTGACTTGGCAGAACTTTCTTTAGCTATCACCAGTACAGACATTGAGTGCCTTCATGAAAGGCCCAGGTGTGACTGGTTCAGCATTTTATCCTCAAAACATAAACACTGTAAGTATTCAGGGATTGTTTGTTGAATGAACAAACCTATGTTAGTTTCTAAATGAAAATTGAGAAGTAAATGTTAATTTTGTAATTGTTACTTGAAATCTAACAAATGAAGTTTCATAGTAGTTTTTCTCCTTTTCTCCTATCAGGTATCATGATATTGGTTGGTTTGACTGCAAGCTATGTGTGAGATTTTAAATTTTGCTCTGAAAATGAAACACAGAATGAGGTCCTTCCCGGGAGCTCTGGGCTGTTGCTGATGGCAGAAACTGTGCTCATCCTGGAGTCACTTGTAGCCCTTCACTGTCTGCTCAGCCTGGGCCATCCTGACCATGGATGGTGTATCAGCTGAGCACGATGGCCTCTTGGAGGACAGACCCAGCAGCGACACCGCAGCTCGCCCTGAGGCCCTTCTGACTTCCCTGGGCTCACTGGCACTGCCTGACCAGCCAGATGAAGTCCAGTGTAAGTTGCCAGTTTATTCTGTGCTGCTGCCATTTGCCTCTGAGCACAAAGATGTGATTGGCAAGTGCTTTGGAGAGGAAGTGAGCTTTTCGTTCATTCAGAGTGTGTGCAGATTCTGAGCTCTGTGTTCAGCTTTGCAGTCACACTGATCCAGTTGTCCATCTCTTCACTTAGGAGTCTCACTTTGGGGAATAAACATATGCTTCAAATTGACTTTGGCACCAGCCCGTAAAGATGGGAGCTGGGGCTCTGATTAGCCCTGCTTTTACCAGTGCCTGTTACAAAAATTGTCAACTTTGTTTTGTAGCTTTTTTTTTTTTTTTTTTTTTTGCCTTGTTTTTTGTTTTGTTTAAGATAGGGTCTCATTATGTAGCCCAGAGTGACCTAGAAAGTTTGATCCTCCTGCCTCACCCTCCTGAATGCTGGAAGTAATGCATGTGCCACAACCCCTCCCTTTTTCTTTTTTTTGTTTTTTTGTTTTTTTGGTTTTTTTTGAGACAGGATCTTGCTGTGTAGTCATCAAGATCCTCCCGCTTCAGTCTCCTGAGTGCTGGGACTACAGCATATGCCATGACACCCTGCTTCTTTTCCTATGTTTTAAAAACAGACTTTCATAAGATTTCTTACTGTCTGTCTGTCTGTCTGTCTTTCTTTTTTCTTCCAGAAAAAGCTTTAATTGGAAGGTAGGAGAGAAGACTCCAGCTTGAGTAGTTGGAGGGGGCACACTCCAAGCAGGAGATCAGCCTGGCTCACCTGCAGAGACAGGAGGCTGGCTTGTAGGGTTAGCTGAGATGGACTAGGGTCCAATCGATTATTATCTTAGTCCTAGTTTCATACCTCAAGTTGAATCCTTGTGACTTGTGGGACAGTTTGGTTCCAGTGGGAGGAATCCTTCTGGCTGCAAGCTGGTTCTGTCACCATGAAAGGATTGTCTCTGTGGTGGTTTCAGCCATATGGGACTTTGCTTTTCCTGGAATGCAGGTGACCACAGGGTGAGGATAATGGCTGGAGACTCTGGACACAGTTGAATGTCCCTGTGAATCCCTTATCTTAGTGTCCTGTCTGTACAGTGCTCAATATTGTGAGCACTCCATCAGTTTCAGAGTCTGGAAAATCCTGTTGCAGGCCAGAACAACCCCATGTTGGATGGCAAAAACAGCTGGCTAGTATGGCTCCTTGCTTTAGCTATAATGGAACTAAAACTAAAGTATGAATTTATAGAAAAAGCTTTAATTAGTTGGACATGATTGTACATGCCTGTAATCCCAGCACTCGGGAGGCTGATGCAGGAGGATCGCTGCGAGTTTGAGACCAGCTTGGGCTACATAGTGAGTTCAAGATCAGGCTGGGGGGGGCCGGTGAGATGGCTCAGCGGCTTAAGCGCCTGCCTGGCAAGCGCGAGGGCCCGAGTTCGACTCCCGGAACCCACATACGAAAAAGGGGCCGGTGATATCGCTCAGCGGCACGGGCGCCTGCTGGCGCACGAGGTCCTGAGGTCGACCCCCCGGTACCCACAAAAAAAAAAAAAAAAAAAAAGATCAGGCTGGGGCCGGTGAGATAGCTCAGTGGCATAAGCGCCTGCCCAGCAAGCACGAGGTCCTGAGTTTGACTCCCAGAACCCACATAAAGGAAAAAAAGGGCTGGTGATATCGCTCAGTGGCACAAGCGCTTGCTGGCAAGCGCGAGGTCCTGAGGTCAACTCCCAGTACCCACGTAAAAAAAAAAAAAAAAAAAAAAAGGATCAGGCTGAACTACAAAGTGAGACCCTGTCTCAAAAGACAAAAACAAAAAAAAATAGGCTTTAATTGGGAAGAAGATAGGAAAGACTCCAGCTTGAGTACCTGGAGGGGGCAGACACTGGTAAAGAGGATCAGACTGACCCTAGTGTTCTCATTTAAACTGAAAGGAAACATGATTCATTCTCAGTCATCCTCCAGAGGATGAGGCCACTTTTTTTTTGAGGTGAGGACATGGAGGCCCAGTGAGGCATATACTTGCTCAAGTCTCCCTGCCCACAGAACAGACTTGTAAGATGGGGACCTGCTTCTGTGCATGGGTCTGAATTCTCTGGCATATATAGCTACATATCTGAAAATGACTTGTGTTGAAGCAACGGTGATCCAACAAGCTTTCTCTCTGCAGGTGCCAGTGTTGAGGTAAACAGAGCTTCAGAGGAAGTAGGATGCCTGGACACACCCGGGCAGGGGCAGCTCTGCCAGAATGGGTCCACGCTACAGTTCCCAGACTCGTCATTATCTCTCGATCCCACCACAAGCCCAGTGGGTCCTGATGCCTCTCCAGGTGTGGCTGGTTTCCATGACAACCTAAGGAAGTCCCAGGGAACTAGTGCTGAGGGCAGTGTTAGAAAAGAAGCTTTGCAGTCTCTCAGACTCAGTCTTCCCATGCAAGAAACGCAACTGTGTAAGCATCCTTCCCACTGACTCTTCCCAACCCGCTTGTCCCTGTCCTCCACCCACCCCCCAAAGGGCCCTCGGGCCCTTCCCCTCTGCCCTCTTATCGCTGAGTGGGGAGGGTGCATCCAATGAAGCAGCTTTGTTTGAAAAGTGAAGGTACATGTGGGAGTTGGGCCTCCACTGTGGTCTGGTACTGGCATTGTGCCACGGTCCCTGATTAAGGGCCAACAAGCAGACAGGGTCAATGTTGAGATATGTCTGCTTGCAATTAAAGATATTCTTTTATACTTACTTTAGTCAGTATTTACTTTTGTGCTGATGTCTGAGGGTGCGGAGATGAACAAGCCCTGCACTCATAGCCTGTAAGTCCTGGAAGCCTCCAGACCTTTTTCTGAGCCTTGGGTTGTGAATTGGTTTAGTTTATTTGTTTGTTTGTTTGTTTCACCCTGGGTGTTGAATCCAGAGATTACTGAGCTACATGCCCATCCCTGTAGGGGTGGGGTAGACAGATGAGTACTGAGGGTTAAACCCAGGGCCCTCACTGAGCTATATCCCTGGCGATTTTTATATTTTTTGAGGTAGAGTCTTGCTAAGTTGCTTAGTTCCCCAGGCTGGTCTCAAAGTTGCAATGCTCCTGGCTCAGCCCCCTAGACTGCTGAAATTATAGGTGTGTGCTGCCACACCTAGCCCTGAGCCTTGTTTTTGAAAGCATGATTTTACCTAACGCAGTTATATTCCCTCGTCTGCCTTTGTAATCTCAGTCCTGCGCTTCCATAGCCACGTTAGCCTGAGATCTTTGCAGGCTTCTGTACACACATGCAGGGTTTGGTCGTGGTTCTGGTAGTCGGGAGTGTGTCGTTCCTGTGGTTGCGTGTTTCCCGGTTGGCTAAACTGCATGGAGCTGGCTCCCTGCTGCCCGGCGTAGTTTGGTCTCTGTGGGCCAGTACGGCAGCGCCAGCCTTCAGCAGCGGCTGCTGCCTGCTAGGTCTCTGGTCCACAGCCAGAACCCGGGTGTGTGGGTCCTTGGGCCCTCGGCGTCCTTCTCTGTGGGCCTTCAACATGTTTTGTGTAGTCCACATGGTCTTGTTGCTGGGCCACTAGTGAGGACCTATGAGGACACTTTGTCCACATCTTTGCAGCACGGAGATGCTCTGTATCCTTGGTTTTTGTTTGCTTTTGAGACAGAATATTACTGTGTTGCCCAGGCTGGCCTCAAACTCCTGGGCTTAAGCCATCCTTTTGCTTCAGCCTCCCAAGTAGTTGGGACTGTAGGTGTGCACCACCGTATCTGTTGGTGATTGTGCTATGAGGCTTCATTTTTACGTTAGTTAAACAGAGGATCTGAGCATGTTTTTATCTGTTGGCCACTTTTTTTTTTTTTTTTTTTTTTCTGTGAATTGTCTCTTCCTGTTTGGCCCATTTTTCTTTTTGGATTATTTGCCTTTTTCTTCACAGACATTATTTCGTCAGTGCTGCCTTGTGTTTTTTGTTTTGTTGTTTTTTGTTTTATGCAGGTACCAGGAGTCAAACTCAGGACCTCGCACTTGCCAGGCAGGCGCTGTGCTGCTGAGCTATATCCCTGGCCCTAAACATTTTTGAAAATTAGTTGCCAACACTTAGGTCAAGAGATGTCATGAAAGTCTGGGCTCCTGCTCTTAAGATCTGTGAGCTCTGCCTCCAGGTAGAGACATAGCAGCATCTCTGGGAACATGCTCCCCATTCTAAGGGCTGTACCTTCCGAGGAATAAGGGACACCACACAGTTGGCTCCTGCTGCCACCTGGCCCGGAGCTCTGTCCATGCAGCTGGTCGTTAAGCTTCAGTGTGAGTCAGTTCAAGCCCAGCCCACTTTGCTGATTTGTGGCACCTGCCTGATGGTCGTGGCCTCTAAATTTGCCACTTTGACGGTGATGGCCTAGCCATCTGCACACAGCCATGTGAAAGGTACTGAGATCTCTCCGGAAGTGAATTGCACAGATTAGTAACAACAGTGGCAGATTCCTAGTGAGCTTGGTAACTGCCCAGGTTTTAGTGAATACTTAAAACAATACCACTTATTTCCTTGGAATCCCTGTCCAAGAAGGTACCACGTATACAAAGTTACTGCATTTATGCACTTCTAGGCCATCTGCTGCCATTCACAAGGAATAAGCTCAGAAATCCAGCCCTTGAAAAGTCTGGCCTTCTGGTTTTGCAGCTGCAATTCCATTGTGATCACTGTTCAGCCCTTTCAATACTTAAGATCAGGTCTGAAGTATTTTCTCACAAGTGCCTCTTCTTCTTCTTCTTCTTCTTCTTCTTCTTCTTCTTCTTCTTCTTCTTCTTCCTCTTCCTCTTCCTCCTCCTCCTCTTCCTCCTCCTCCTCTTCCTCCTCCTCCTCTTCCTCCTCTTCCTCCTCTTCTTTCGTCTTCTTCTTCCATCTTCTTCCTTCGTCTTCTTCGTCTTCTCCGTCTTCTTCGTCGTCGTCGTCTTCTTCTGCTTCTTCTTCTTCTTCTTTCTATTTTTTTTTTTTTTTTTTTTGTGGTGCTGGGGACCAGACCCAGGGCATCACATGTGGGTAGGCAAGCATTCTGCCACTGAGCTACACCCCCAGCCCATTGGTTTTAAATATTTTAAATTCTGTTTTTAGCTAAAACGTTGTCATTCTGCTGTCCTATCCTTGAGCAGGACATCTGGATTGGAGTCTCACCTGTGAGGAAGCATCGCCAGCCCCGTCCCTCACAGGAGATGCCTGCGGGGTCTCTGCTCTGCAGTGAGTCCTGAACACAGACTGGACAGTGATTTCATTCCTTACCTAAATAATGTCTGAATACTGCCGTCTTGTTTGAGAACTTGATTTTACAAAACCTTGTAACATGGCTCATCACTATAGGAAGTGAAAGATAAGCCGTGGCTCAAATTGTATCTTCACATATACCTGCATAAGACATCTGCGTTATCGCTGCTAATCACCTGTTTTTCCATGGGTGTCACTGAGTTCGGCCAGTCTGACCATGTTTACCGTGGGCTCCACTCATGGCGTGTGGCCCCTGTGGCAGAGCAGAGTTGTGTTCCTGAGAGCTGAAGGGGCCTGGCCTTCTAAGTTTGTGCTACGATGCCTGTGATCACTAAGTGCACAGCCCCAAATCAACTTTAAATCAGTTCTTTTTTTCACTAAGAGATACTTGTTACCTGCCTCCCATTTTACCAGCTAAAATCCTGTCACACTCAGTGTATTTGCTGAATGAACAGAGAACCAGCACTTAGCCTTGTGTCTCCTTCAAGGTAGATCCTTTCTAGTTTGCGATCCAGACTCACAGTTTTCTCCCAATCTGGAAATCTCCCAGCCACTAGATGATTGTGCATTGTTCAGGAGTAAACGTGTGCTAGTAATTAAATGAAAAGAACCAAGCAGTAGTTTGTTCTCCACGCCCTGCTCCTTTATGAGCCTCTCGATGCCGTTTCCCTCTGCAGGCTCCACAGTGTCTTCGCTGCCCCTGGAGAAGGAGGAGCAGGTCCGACTCCAGGCCCGGAAGCGCCTGGAAGAGCAGCTCCAGCAGTATCGTGTGAAGCGTCAGCAGGAGCGAGTGAGTCTGCCTTCTGAGCCAGGAGGAAGTGCCACTGGGCAAGCATTGCTGCTCTAGGGAGGAGTGGGCTCCAGGCTGTGTGGACTGGGCCTCGTGCCTGGCCAGGGGTGAGCTTAGGGACCTCTCTAGGTGGCCTGCCAATAATGGTCACAGTGAGTGAAGGCAAAGAACCAGTGAGTACTAAGCACTAGGCATTGTGTTAAATTCCCTGCAGACTTTATGCAATACAGATATTACAACCATCAGGTGATAGAGCTGACATTTGGGAAGAGAAAACTGAAACTCAGATTAGGAGTTTTCACTTGGCAGTAACGAGGCATCAGCTGCACAGCAGTTCCTGCATCCACCTGGATGCATCTGTATTTGTTGACAAATGTGTCAGTAGTTCCGTGTAAAATGCCAAATCTTAAAAAGCCATATATCTAATGATAAAGCTAAAAAATGATATCTAATAGTTTAAATAGGAGGGCACGTCCTTAGTTCCTGATGGGACATTTCTGTGTGACTAGCTCAGTACGTGTTTCTCAGCTACCCCACACCCAAGGGCTGGAGCAGAAAGGTTGGAAGAGGCCGGATACTTCCACCACCAGCTGTCCCTGCCCTGGAGGCCCTCTGGGAAGGCCAGAGGCAGCATTGAGCAGCCCAGGAGGTGGCATCTGTCTCAAAGGTCACTCTCTCAGGTAGTCTTCCATCCTCCTCTCTGTCCCCGCCGGGTTGAAGCTCAGGGTGAAGTGGCCTCGACCAACAGCCCGTTGGCCCATGTGTGGGATGCAGAGTCTTTTTGTTGTGTGCATGGGTGTCTTGGCTGTGTAGTCGCATATATCCCAGGAAACAGTCCCTTCTTGGTGTATATTGAAAATGTTTTCCCTGGCATGATAGTCTTTGTCCGTGTGTGGATGGTTCAGTCCCCTCTTCACCTAGTCCCACCCTTCCTGTTGTTTTCCAGCTGTTCTTGCTCGTTTCTATGTCCAGCTGTGTCCCATGTCATTTGTGAGGTTTCTTAACCTCCCCTTGTGCCTCAGCCCAGGGATTACATTGATTTTGTAGAGTAACAGGATTGAGTATTTCTCCACAAGGGAAAGTTGTGCTGACATAACAAAAGGAAGGGAGTCTCTCCTACACTCCTGACCTCAAGCAAGGCCATTTTGCAAGTTGTAGCTGACACAGAAGAAAAAGTAAGAGATAGAAATATTGACAAAGAGGAGAGATATTATAGTTATTGCTAGGTGCTGATAATGTCATGAAAAACTCCAGAGAACCAATTGAAAACAGTTATTAGGTCTAATTTGAGTTTAGGAAATTGTCAGTTTATTAAATCAAATACGAAAAATAAGTAGTTACCCTGCCATGATCAATCATAAAATGGGTGGGAAAAGATAACATTTATAGTAACAACAAAAGTGATAAAATATCTGAAAATTAAAATGGTTATTTAAAAAGGGTTTAGACTCCAGGTAAGGCAACAGTTCTTAATACCTGAGTGATTATAGGTTTAAAGTAGTTATAGGTAAATTTTTTTTTAATTGAAAAAATGTACCTGAACGAGGAAACATGGGAGGAGAGCCAGGGAAGTTCTGTGGAGGAAGTGTGGTGGGAAGGGACTTGCCCTGAGACCTGCGTTCCGCTGTGTTAAAGCCACTTCTTAGAGGTGTGCTTCATGTCAGGGTGGCCACAGGGCCCCGCTGGAGCACGAGAGCCTGAGGGTCAGTGGGCCTGGGCGCCCGCCGAGCTCCTTAAAGGTGGTTCGTTACTCCAAGGGGTGTTAGTTGGTGCAGGCTCTCAATGCTACTTGCAGACTCTAACATATTTTTGTATTTTTCTTTCCTCAGTCCAGCCAGCCTTCAACGAAAATGAGACTCTGCAGCACTCTTGACCCTGAGCTCATGTTGCACCCAGAAAACTTGCCAAGGGCCAGCACTGTAGCTATGACAAAAGAGTACTCCTTCCTGCGCACCAGTGTCCCTCGGGGGCCCAAGCTGGGCAGCTTAGGGCTGCTGACACATGCCAAGGATAAAAAGAGTTCCAAATCAAGTTCCAAGTCGAGCAGAATCCGGTCTCTGGCTGATTATAGAGCTGAAGACGGAAGTGGTTCCAGCAGCCTCGCTCCTGCGGCCAGCTCTGTTGGGAGCTCCCTGAAACAGAGCAGGGGCAGCACCTCAGTAGTGTCTGAGGTCAGCCTGTCTCCCGAGACTGATGGCCGTCTTGAGAACGCCTCGCTGACCTGGGACAGTGTGTCAGAGGCTGATGGAAATGAGAGCGACAGCTCCTCTCATAGCAGCCTCTCCACCCGCGGGACCTGCAGTGTCCTGGGGAACATGGTGGTCGCGCAGGGAGCTGCCTACTTGGTCGATGGCCAGGAGATTGCCTCAGAGGCTCTGGGCCAGTTCCCTTCTATTAAGGATGTTCTCCAGGCTGCGGCAGCTGAGCACCAAGGCCAGGGGCAGGAGGTCAACGGGGAGGTGCGGAGCCGCAGAGACAGTATCTGCAGCAGGTGGGCAGTGGCTCAGCCTCCTGCTCTGCACTCAGACCACTGCCGGGCACAGTGTTTCTTTTTAACACCGCCTGTAAGGTTCACACAAGCGTTTCACTTACAGCTCCGTGCTTTGAAAGTAGAATCAGATCTGATCAGCAGCTGCTGGGGATACTGGCACATCCTGTCTTCCGGTGTTTGTAGCCCTGTCTCTGCATCTGCACACATGTTCGTGGGCTTCATGCTTCCAGAGCCTGCTCCAGTGGCAACTGCTGGAAGGGCCTGCTATGGGAGGCCGCCCCATCTGATCTCAGCTTACTACTGAAGTCTACTTATTTTTAAAAATATGAGGGAGAGCAGCAGGGCTTGTGGGATTTGGGATACAGAGGGAAGTGTAAGAAGAAGGGTGCTTAGCATGATCCTATCACCTGACCTTTTGCATTTGTCCTCAGTGTGTCCATGGAGAGCTTCCTTGCTGAAGCACAGGATGAAATGTTGCAGGTTCTTAAAGAAAAAATGAGACTTGAAGGACAGCTGGAGGCTTTATCACTAGAGGCCAGTCAGGTAAGTGATGTTTGACTATTTGATGTGTCCAGTCTTGGAAAAGAAAGTGTGGTTCTTCATTGGATATAGTTTTGCAAGTGTCTTTGAGCTGCATCTGGCCACACCTCCTGTGACTCACATTTGCCTCCCTGTATTGGCAGTCTTGTTAACACACTGGAGAGAAGTGAATTGTTTTTCTGAAAGTGTGTGATGGCTTGGTATTTCCAGGCACTTCAGGAAAAGGCAGAGCTACAGGCCCAGCTGGCTGCGCTGCGCACCAGGCTGCAGGTCCAGGTGGAGTGCAGCCACAGTAGCCAGCAGAAGCAGGACTCCCTCAGCTCCGAGGTGGACACTCTCAAGCAGTCCTGCTGGGACCTGGAGCGGGCCATGACTGACCTGCAGAACATACTGGAAGCCAAGAATGCCAGCCTGGTTTCCTCGAACAATGACCTACAGGTGGCAGAGGAACAGTACCAGAGATTGATGGCCAAAGTTGAGGACATGCAGAGAAGCATCCTCAGCAAAGACAACACAGGTGAGGCTAGGTTGGAGCTGCTGCTGCTACATCTGGCACTTGGCCCACTGGTGTACACTCAGTTGCAGGTGGCATTAGCTCATCACTGACACGAGATGTCCACTTGCCAAAGTGAATGCGGCTTTGGTTGAACTCATGTGATTTTGTACTTTTTTGCGTGAACATCCAGGAGAATGAGTTAGGTCTCAGAAATTGGCTTTGGACCCTCCACCATCAGGAGTAATCGTTTCCACTCATTCTGCCTCAGAAATCCAGTGTTTTGGGAGGAGTAGAACTGCCTGCCTATTCCACACTTATTCTCACTTATTTCACATTCTGTTTAAAATATTTAAAAATAACACCTAGAGCTGGCTGTGGTGGCACATGCCTGTAATCCCAACATTTGGGCAGCTGAGGCAAGAGAATCACCACAAGTTGGAGGCCAGCCTGGGCTACATAGTGAGTTCAAGGCAGGCCTGAACTACATAACAAGATCCTGTCTCAAAAAAGCAACCCCCCCCCCAAAAAAAAAACCACCTAGGCTCTGGATTAGTGACCTCCTCCCAGCATTAAGCTCAGTGGTTTGGTCAGGCTGGCTCCTGATAACCCAGAGAAAACAGAATTATGTCGGCTTGTCATGCGCAGAAAGCCCTTGCAATCATCCCCACCTGAGGTAATCCCACAATCTCAGGTGTCCTTGAGACAAAGAAGGCTCTGGTCTATGCTCAGAGCATGTTTGAGCAGACAGGGAGAGAGAGTGAAGGGGGAAGGAAGGCTAAAGGACAGAGCCTGAGGGAATGGACAGTTGTGTCCAGAGCTGTGCAGAGACTCAGCGTGGGGCTGTGGGTGGGGTTGTGGGGCTGATCACCCAGAGAACGGTGAGCTACTATCTCAGAGGCTGAGTTCTAACATCAGAGAGTCCACTGAGCAACAAAATGTTTTGATTGCTGTTAATTTTTCAGTCTTTGAGCATTTTATGATGCCCAATCCCTTAAGAAAGTTAAGATCCAAAAATTTCTGAACACGAAAATGGTTTTGTACCTGGGGGTTGCAAAGCTTCACTGGACCAGTGCTCCTTGGTCAGCAAAACTGACCCAAGCTTGGGTGTGCTGCCCAGGCATGACCCATGGCCCAGTGCCAGGGCCCTGTGCCGAGTTGTAGACCTCCTACCATGTGTCGCTCGGGACAGAGGCACTCCTCTTGCCATTCTAAGTACTCACCACCCTGATCTCTGAAGCTCTTCAGATAAGGGATCCCAGGCCCTCTCAAACTGTCCCGTTCAGCTTTTATTTAAAAGTTTTGTCAGGCATGGTGGCGCATACCTGTAATCCCAGTACTCAGGGAGCTAAGGCAGGAGGATGATCATTTGCTTGAGGCCAGTCTGGACTACATAGTGAGTTCAAGGCTAGCCCGAACTACATAGCAGGACCCTGTCTCAAAAAAGAGAAAGAAAGAAAGAGAGAGAGAGGGAGGGAGGAAGGGTTTTAGAACTAGGGATGGTGTCCACACCTGTAATCCCATCACTCAGGAGCCTGAGACAAGAGGATCTATGTGAGTTCAAGGCTAACCTGGGGCGTATAGCAAGATCTGTCTCAAAAACCAATAAATAAAATAAAATAAAATAAAAGTTTTGAAAAATATCTTTTTTTTTTTTAAAGAGAAGAAAAAGCAAAACAAATCAAAAGAAGAACAAATTTTCAAAACAACATAATAGGAGGGTAACAATGGTTAATACATTACGTATTACTATCTTTAAGTTAGTTATTCAGGATACCAGACATTAGCATTCAATTGTCCAAACATTATTGGCACAAACCTTACTCTTCAATGAACTAAGTAAAATTGGTAGTGTATCTATCTTTTTTTTTTTTTTTTTTAAAGAGAAGAAAAAAAACAAAACAAATCAAAAGAAGAACAAATTTTCAAACCAACATAATAGGAGGGTAACAATGGTTAATACATTACGTATTACTATCTTTAAGTTAGTTATTCAGGACACCAGACATTAGCATTCAATTGTCCAAACATTATTGGCACAAACCTTACTCTTCAATGAACTAAGTAAAAATGGTAGTGTATCTATCTTAACCATCTTATATATATATATATATATACAATTGTTTTTTTCCCTTTCCCTTCTTTCTTTTCCCTATTCCAGTCTCTCTTTCCTTTTGACCAGTTTCTTTTTGATTCACCATGTCTATTGTACATTTTGGATCTTATTTACTCTTTCAGTTTCTTATACTAGAGAGACAATACGATGCTTACACATGTGCTTCTGGTTTATTTCACTTATGAGTATTTTCTCGAGTTGCATCCATTTACCTATAAAAGTCTCCAGTTTATCCTTCTTTATGGCTGAATAGTACTCCATTGTATAAAAATACCACATCTTTCTTATCCATTCCTCAGTTGATGGGCATTTGGGTTGTTTCCAAGATCTGGCTATTACAAATTGTGTTGCTATAAACATGAGTGCACATATATCGCTGTGGTACGATGTTTTTAATTCTTCTGGGAAGATGCCCAGAAGGGGAGTAGCTGGGTCAAATGGGACCTCCAACCCTAGTTTTCTGAGGAATCTCCACACTGACTTCCACAGTGGCTGTACCAGTCGACACTCCCACCAACAGTGAAGAAGGGTTCCTTTTTCCCCACAGCCCCTCCAGCATTTGTTATTAGTTGATTTCTTTATAGTAGCCATTCTTTCTGGGGTGAGATGGTATCTCAGTGTTGTTTTAATTTGCATCTCTCGAATGACTAGTGATGTTGCACATTTTTTTGTATATTTATTTGCCATTAGTATTTCTTCATCTGAGAAATGTGTGTTCATCTCAGATGCCCATTTTTGGAGTGGGTCTTTAAATTTGGGAGGTCTGATTTTTTTGAGTTCTTTATATGTTCTCGATAGTAATCCTTTGTCTGAGGAACAGCTGGCAAACATTTTTTCCCACATTGTGGGTTGTCTCTTCACTCTGTTGGTGGTTTCTCTTGCTGTGCAAAAGCTTTTTAATAAGATGAGATCCCAGTTATTGATTCTTTGGGATAGTTCCCGTGCGGTTGAGTTTTTATTCATAAAGTCTTTGCCTACACCAATGTCTTCAAGGGTTTTACCTATCCTACCTTCCAGCAGATTTAATATTTCTGTTTTAATATTTAGATCTCTGATCCATTTTGAATTTAGTTTAGTGCATGGTGAAAGATATGGGTCTAGTTTTAATCTTCGGCATGTGTAGAGCCAGTTTTTCCAGCACCATTTATTAAAGAGGCTATCTTTCTTCCAGCGAATGTGTTTGGCACCTTTGTCAAAGATAAGGTGGCTTAGTATGTCTGGGGTTGTTTCAGCATCTTCTAATCTGTTCCATTGATCTTCAGGTCTGTTTTTTTGCCAGTACCACACTGTTTTTATCACAGTAGCTTTATAGTATAATTTCAAATCAGGGATTGTGATGCCCCCTGCCTTGCGTTTGTTGCCCAGAATTGCCTTTGCTATTCTAGGTCTCTTCTGATTCCAAATGAATTTTAGGATTGTTTTCTCTAATTCTGTGAGATATGCTGTTGGAATTTTGATTGGAATTGCATTAAATCTGTATAACAATTTTGGAAGTATGGCCATTTTCGCTATATTGGTTCTTCCTATCCAGGAGCAAGGGATATCTTTCCATTTTCTGATATCCTCTTCAATCTCCTTTTTCAGAGTACTGTAGTTTTCAGTATAGAGGTCTTTTACATCCTTTGTGAGGTTGACTCCTAGGTATTTCATTTTTTTGGATGTTATTGTGAAAGGTATTGTTTCCCTAATTTCTCTTTCAGTAAGTTTGTTATTTGTGTACAGGAAGGCTATTGACTTTTGAGTATTGACTTTGTATCCAGCTACACTACTGAATTTGCTTATTAAATCTAGCAGTTTTTTAGTGGAGTTTTTGGGGTCTTCTGTGTAGAGTATCATGTCATCTACAAATAATGATAATTTAACTTCTTCCTTTCCAATCATTATTCCTTTTATTTCTTTCTCTTGTCTAATTGCTCTGGCTAAAGTTTCCAGAACTATGTTGAATAAGAGTAGGGACAGTGGACATCCTTGTCTTGTTCCTGATTTTAGAGGGAAGGCTTTCAGTTTTTGGCCATTTAGTATAATATTGGCTGTTGGTTTGTCATAGATAGCTTTTACCAGATTGAGATAAAGACCCTCTATTGAAAAATATCTTCAGAATGATAAATGCATTTCTAAGTTTGGGGTATAATTTAAGTGTAAAAATATCTAATTTTCTTTGTTCTGTGATTTGGGCTGGCTCCCTCCTCGTGCTCCTCCCACCCTGCCCTTGCTAATGTTAAGAGTTGACCACACGTGCAGACCAGCAAGAGTTAGTGGGCAGCCAGCCCAGGACTCCATTGCCGAGTTTGTTTGTGGCTGATAGACATAGCTAGGTGGTTCAAAGACCAGCACCAATGTATCCGTGGCAATTTTGTGGACACACAGTTGATTCTCAGTATTTGAGATTCCATAACTGAATTTGCCTACTTTTTTTTTTTTGCAGTAGATCCTGTGCAAGTCAGATGCCTTTTTAGGGTACCTGTTCGGGGAACAAACCTTTTTAATTCTGATATTTAAAGCTGGGACATGACCTTTGTCATAACCCAGGTTGTGTAGGATCCCAAACTGCCGTGTGCCACAGCGCCACCTATCGTTGCACTCAGCCAGCCCCATCTCTGTTCTATTCCCTCCATCCCTGGAGTCACAAGTACCAAAATAATGACATCATTGTATGTTTTCCAGAAGAAAATTTCTTGCCTCGCTGCTTCAGTCCTTGAAGTCTTGCAAACTGATTAAAACAGGAAGTTTGTTTTAATGTATTTTTAATTTCATCCTTCATTAGCCGGAGACTACACCACACAGCTCGTGGTTGGACGCATTCTTTAGGGAGGAATCTGACTCCTCTAGAGTTAGATGTGCTGTTACTAAATCACATTTCTGGATCAGAAAGTTCAGGATATCGTTGAGTTTCAGTACAGCAGCCCTTGTTGCCTAAGTAACACTCAAGCCAGTACTCATAGCACTCCATGGCCTTTCATGAATGTGTGTAGGTGACAAAAACTTGAGTTGTCAATCTGCCTGCGCCTGGCCGCAGGGACGTGAGGCAACACTACCCTCTTGTCTGCCTCTGGTCTTCTCTGTCCTAAGTCTTTCCTGCAGCTCAGGCTGTGAGCTAGGTCCTTTCTGTAGTTTCTTCAGGGCCACACTTGAGAATTTATTCCTTTTCAGTGTGTTTTTGCTGTTTAAATGGCCCGAAATACTGGTGTGCTCAATGTAAGGGGGCTGTGAGCTGTTTGTGGAGAAGACATGTTGGTTAGGGGAACTTTGCTCAGCTACCATGGCTGACTCAGTTACTGGCCATAAACTTGATGTTGAGGAAAGAAAACAGATGTTAAATAAGGTGTCTTTAAACAGAGTCATGTGTAGATAAAGGTTACACATGGTTTGATGAACAGGTGACTGAAGGCTCGCCAGAACCCAGCCCTGTGTCTCCCCAGGAGAAGTGGTCTGTATCCACCATGCAGTGGTGACTTTGTAGAACACAGCTACTGAGATAGCCACGTGGACTGTCCCTGCTATCTACCTGATAACCTGCTCTCTGCCTGATAACTTTTTGTCAGACGCCCCCACAGAGCTGTGCACTCTCTAGCGGTGCTGGCAGCCTGAGTGGGCTGTGCTTGCTCCCTTTCAGTGCACGACCTCCGACAGCAGATGGCGGCCCTGCAGAGCCAGCTACAGCAAGTGCAGCTGGAGCGAACAACGCTGACCAGCAAGCTGCAGGCATCGCAGGCTGAGATCACCTCTCTGCAGCATGCCCGGCAGTGGTACCAGCAGCAGCTGGCCCTGGCCCAGGAGGCCCGGGTCAGGCTGCAGGGTGAGGTGGCCCACATCCAGGTATGGCCCATGGCTTCCTTCAGTAAGACAGGCACGTGCCTGTGCCTTGGGGAACCATGCTTTCATCTAAACTAAAAGCATTTCCATTAAAGTCTGCTATCCACGGTGTGGTCTGCACCCCTCCTGTGCAGGGTCCTCCCTCTGCATGACTTTCGGACACAGCCTTTCGGCTTCCACCTGAGCCTTTCATTCTGAAATGCCTGCTCTGGGGTGCTCCAGGCACTTGGCTCTGCTCGTCAGCTCCAGCCCTCCTCCGAAGGATAACTCTTCTCAAATCCATGCCTGCTGGGTCTAAGGGGTCCCCCACCTGGCCTCCCTGCCCTGCACCCCTCCCCTGTGACATTCTCCATCAAGCACTCAGTGTGGCAGGCGTTCCCTTCCTGGCTAGGGCTGCACCTTGCTGTGGCTGCTTGAACCCAGAAATATGCAGTCACTAAGTCATTCTAATGTGAACTCTTGTTTCCAGTTCCCATAGAGGACGTTTTCTTTGTTACTGGTTGCAGGCCATGTCAGCTTTTGATTCTGCTTTTGTATGAACATGTGTCATTTTGTGTGTCACTGGATGGAGTGGCACTGGTGTGTGTCATGTCAGCGTGAGGCTGGCAGCCTTAGGCAGCGTGCTTTGAAGATGAGAAGGAGGAACAGGAACCTGCTGGAATGCACTTTGCTCTAAAGCTCAGTGCCTGGACTGCTTAGAGTGAAAGAGCTGAAGAGTACTTTTGGTCAACCTTCTGAAAATTCAACTGTGGGCTTTTTTTTTTTTTTCCCAGATAAAATATTACAGATTTATGAAACTTTAGTTTTCTTTTTTTTTTTTTTTTTTGTGGGTACCGGGGGGGTCAACCTCAGGACCTCGCACGCCAGCAGGCACCCGTGCTGCTGAGCGAAATCACCGGCCCCTTTTTCGTATGTGGGTTCCGGGAGTCGAACTCGGGCCCTCGCACTTGCCAGGCAGGCGCTTAAGCCGCTGAACCATCTCACCAGCCCCGAAACTTTAGTTTTCAAATAGAGCATATAGAATACCATCTCCACCAAATGTTCCTATTTCTTTTTTATCTAGAGTTTACCAATATGCAAAACAGAAGTTTTCTTAACTTCGTATTACCCTTTTTAAGCCAAAGGACCATATAAAAAAGTATTAGTTATATACCTGTGTACTTGAACGTCAATCACTGTACAAATTAATGCACCACAAGCTTCAGTGCATTTATTATAGGATAAAGTACTTAAAGAAGTAAGCAAGATTTTGTGTAAATAAGTCAGAAATGCAATTTAGGGGCCGGTGAGACGGCTCAGCGGCTTAAGCGCCTGCCTTGCAAGCGCGAAGGCCCGAGTTCGACTCCCAGATCCCACATACGAAAAAGGGGCCGGTGATATCGCTCAGCGGCACGGGTGCCTGTTGGCGCATGAGGTCCTGAGGTCGTCCCCCCGGTACCCACAAAAAAAAAAAAAAAAAAAAGAAATGCAATTTAGAAGACAAGTAGAGGGGGAACTGAAGGAAGTAGCACTTTGAGAACCTTCCTGCTTTCTTTTGGTGGCCAGTTTCACTGTTTGGGATTAGAGTTTTCTTGCCACTTCATCCCTGAACTTCCCTCTTGACTCCCAGTACCTGTTCACAGGGTGAAACACATGAACAGACTGTAACCCTTCCCTTCCTTGCTCTAGCAGCTTCTTTGCAGGGACTAGAGTTAAGGTGGGACAGCCACAGGCCTGTCAGCCCTTGCTTCTCCCTGCTGCGCCTCACTACTTGAGGCCCTGGCTCCAGGCTTCTTTTAATGAGGATGAGGCAGGCTGGCACTGTGGGCCCTGTGTGGGTGCAGCTGCATTCGTCTGTTCAAACGGCTCTTTACCTGGGGCTTGGAGGTCCACGGTTGATGGGAGCTTGTGTGGGTCTGGCCCGGACTGCAGTCTTGGGGTGAGAACTGACTTCTGGGTGGTTGCCTTGCCTCTTAGGCATGCAACCCATATGGCCCCAGACTGGAGATGGGGCAGCCTGTGTGGGTCAGTCCTGGGGTGGTGGCAGCCCTGGCTGCAGAGGACATGAAGAGAGGAAGCTGGTCACTGTTGGTGGGCAGAGAATCTCACCTTGGTGGCTTGGGACAGGCTGTTCTGTACTTGATGCCTGAAGTTGAGCAGCTTTCTACCCTCATATCTTTCTTTAAAGGTTGGACAGATGACCCAGGCTGGCCTTCTGGAGCACCTGAAGCTTGAGAATGTGTCCCTATCCCAGCAGCTGACAGAGACACAGCACAGATCCATCAAGGAGAAGGAGCGCATAGCTGTGCAGCTCCAGAGCATCGAGGTGAGGACTATGGCTGTATGTGAGAAAACATACTAAGTCATAAGCATAAAACATTCTAGTAAACAAACATAAATACATCTTATGTATATATATGTAAACATGTATGTTTTATTTATTTTTTATTTTTTTATTTTTTTGTGGGTACCGGGGGTCGAACTCAGGACCTTGCACTTGCCAGGCAGGCGCTTATGCCGCTGAGCTATCTCACCTGCCCAACATGTATGTTTTAAAAAGCTGCTTAGGGCTTAGGGATCCCACCCTGTGTCGGACCTGCATGTCAGTGGCACCTTGGGCCCCGGGCTGAGCAGAGTGGTTGGGGTGGTCTTTCATGTCTCTTGTGCTGGATAATGTGGTGTGTCTTGGTGGGGGCATTTGTGGTTATTCCAAGCACTTCATCTGCATTACTGGTTAGTCCCCGCACCACATGAGGACTTTATTACTGCTGCTGTCTACATGGTCATCTCCACATGATGGGAAATGCAGTAGCTTCAGCCCAGATCTGAAGCCTTTTTGCATTTTTGTACCTGTGAGAACCTGGGTGAACCTGGGTGACTTCTTAATCATTCTGAGCCTAGTTTTTCCTCTTTTATAAAACAGACAGTAAAACTTGTTTAATGTCCTTGTTAGAAAATGTGAAGAAGAAGAAATTGCATAACACTCTTAACTTGTGCTGGGAGTGCTGCTGGACCCTTCATAGGAAGTCACACAGGAAGTCTGCTTTCCTCAGACTTGTCTGGTTTCTCATCTTGCTACACTGCACTGGCCTCTTTTTCCGTGGGGATCACATGGCGAAGGGCTCAGTGTAAAAGAACCGAAAATCTTTTGAGTTATAAGAAATGTACCAAGATGTCAAGTTTCATTCACACAGTCAGAATGTAATGAATGCCATATCCTATGGTCCATGTCTCTTACTTTGTTTTACTAAGTGATATGGAGCAGCAGTCTTGTCAAAGAGAAAATTTCATGTACTATACTCCAGAAGGTGGAACATGCTGCCCCCGTTCTCCCATGAGAAACACCGAGGAGGCTCATCCATCCCTTGATCCCAGTTCTTTTTTTCCTGAGCCTGGGTCTAGCTATTGCCCAGGCTGGTCTCAGCCTTGTGGGCTCAAGTGATCTTCCTCCCTCAGCCCCCTAAACTGCTGGGACTGCAGGTCCACACCACTGTGCCAGGCAGGTCCCCCTTCCTAACACTGGGTGCTTGCCTGCTCCTCCCTTGGGTCAGGCCCATGCTAGCAGTCACCCTGTGGCAAGTGGGGTGCCCCACACTTAGCATTCGTACACAAGATAGAGATATGAACGGGGGGGCTTGCAGTACAGCAGGTTTCCCTAATCCTAGGCTCCTGTTGATGACCAGTTTTCTCCGCTTTTTAAAAATACTGTTTCCTGGGCCCAGGCTGACATGTTGGATCAGGAAGCAGCCTTTGTGCAGATTCGAGAGGCAAAGACAATGGTAGAGAAGGATCTC
Source organism: Erethizon dorsatum (assembly GCA_028451465.1). Classification (NCBI taxonomy): domain Eukaryota; kingdom Metazoa; phylum Chordata; class Mammalia; order Rodentia; family Erethizontidae; genus Erethizon; species Erethizon dorsatum. The sequence continues at coordinate 126,811,441 of CM051830.1, read as the reverse complement.
CAGAGGAGGCTGGAAGAGTTTGAGGGTGAACGGGAACAGCTGCAAAAGGTGGCTGACTCAGCAGTGGCCCTGGAGCAGCAGTTGGAACAGGCAAGTAGCTGCCACGGCCCTGAAACCAGGCACACAGAGGCCCTATGGCCATGGGCCCATCACAGTGTGCACACCCAGGGCTACCTACAGCCGGCCTGCGTAGTGACCTCCCCTGTCAGGCCATGTAGGCAGTGTGGGTTGTGTTGGGTTGTCTGCTGAATATGTGCGAAAGGTCACCATCAGACCAGGGATGCCAGGTTTACCTCTGTTCATGCCTTGGATGAGAATTTTGCTTTTTTGTTGTTTGTTTGCTTGTTTTTTGAGACAGGGTCTCACAGTGTAGTTCAGGCTGATCCTTGAATGCACTAAATAGCCCAGTCTGGCCTCGAACTCATGACAGTCCTTTGACCTCAGCCTCCTAAGTGTTGGAATTACAGGCGTGCGGCACCATGCCTGACTGAGAATTTTGCTTTAAAAAGACCCTTCAAAGAGTCCATCAAAGTTATTTAGATCCTGAATGGAAAAACACATGCATTGTCAATGCTGGGGCGAGGGCAGCAGGGTAAGCTTACCCCTGTTTGCAGGTGAAACTGACTCTGCAGCAGCGAGACCAGCAGCTCGTGGCACTGCAGCAGGAGCACCTGGGCCTGGTGAAACAGCTCACCTTGGCACAGGAGGCCCTGCAGGCCCGAGAACAGTCCCTCAACGACCTGCACACCCACTATGATGAGCTGCAGGCACGGCTGGAGGAGCTGCAGGGGGAGGCTGCCACCAGAGAGGACATGGTCCACTTCCTGCAGAATGAGAAGATTGTCTTAGAGGTGGCTCTGCAGGCAGCCAGGAGTGGCAAGGAGGAGCTTGACAGGGGAGCAAGGCGCTTGGAAGAAGGTACCGAGGAGACATCAGGACTTTTAGAGCAGCTGAGACAAGAGTTGGCCGTCAAGTCCAGCCAGGTAACCAGCCCACCACCATGTCGTGATCATCCTCCCATGGATGCATTCTTTTGTGAACATGGGTAACCCGTGGGAGAATTCTGTAGGGCAGGGATCCCAGTGGCTCATGCTGTGCCCCAGCCCCACCTAGGCTGCTGGATGAGAAGAAACCAGAACTGGGACTGAGTTTGGTTTGGGGCTTTTAAAAGTCATCTGCCAAGAAATACCAGCTTCTGTCTGCTGAGGATGTGGACCTGAGCTTAGGGAGGAGTTATAAGAAACTTGGTTTCCTGATATGAGATAGGGTACAGGGAGAGGCAGGCAGGGCCTCTCGGCCTCTCTGGTGTCCTAGTACTGAGACCACAGCCTGGCAGTAGGTCATACCTGGCAGGAGCCAGTAGGCTAACAGTGCAGTACATTTGGGTATAGGCAAGTGTATTTAAAAAATTTAGACAGAGTGAAGAAGGATGTGTAGGAAGTAGAGTTAGCATCATGGAATGGCTTAGTGTTCATATCCCACTCCACAAGGTCAAGTGTAAGAGGGACTCTGATCTGTTTCCCATGGGAGTGTTCATTTAGAAGGGTCATCAGGGTTCTCTACTGACTGGTAGCTGGGTGAGAGGGATTTCAGCTGGCACTAGACAGTATTGATGGTATCAGGATTTTATCTGCATTGTTACTGACAAAGCTGCTTGTAGGTTCCCTTGGGTTATGATGCTTTTCCTAAAGACATGGAAGGTAGCAGGGTGGTGTTACTGTCATCCTGGGCCACTGTCTTCCTAATTCTGAAGTCTCTTCCTGACCTGAGAACAAAAGGCAGCCTAATGAGGAAATAGAGCTGTGCCCCAGCCACTAGCTGGCCCAGGAATCAGTCCCCACAGCTCTCACTGGCATGCGTGCTTGTCCTTGGGCATCACTGTCCACACAGGCTTCCCTTGGCCTGGGTGCATTTCTTCTGCCCTTCCTGTGGAACTGCACAGGGTCAGGGGCGTGTGACAGGGATGCTTGGAGGGGATGAATGATGCATCTAGAACAACGGTACCTTGGTCCTCCCTGGACGATTCCTGGCAGAGAAGCTTAGAGCCATCTCCATGTTGCAGGGAAAAATGGTTCATTCCTCACTGTGCCCAAGTGATCACAAGGGCTCAGGTGGAGCATGTTCTGGCCTTACAGAAGGAATCAAACAGAAACAGGCTCTTCCCCACCCGAGATAGAGGTGTCCATGCCAGATGGGCGCATTGACCCCGCACCCCCACGACAGTGATCCAGACAGGGGCACTGACCCCTGTACCCTCAGGACAGTGACCCATATATGTGTGCTGACCCCCAAACCTCTAATGCAGTGACCCAGGTGGGCAGACTGACCCCTTCACCCCCAGGACAGTGACCAGAAGCTGCAGCATATGCATGGCCCATGGAAAGGAAGAGGTTTCCTCTCTGGCCATTCCAGGGAGGGCTGTGGACACCTGGTTTAGAGCACTCGCTCCACACCCACCCCCCCATCTTGGTGCTGTTACGTGGTGAGGAGGAAGGGTGTGGGGCTGTCCTGCCTGAATGCCTGGGCCATTGGCCTGCATGGGGTTTCTTCTTTGTGCTACCAGAGCACAGGCCTCCTGGACCCCTGAGGCCACCTGTGTGCAAACCTGTCCCATAGGTGGAGCACCTGCAGCAGGAGGCAGCCTCTCTGAGAAAGCAGACACAGAAGGTGAAGGAGCAGTTCCTTCAGCAGAAGGTAGGACACAGTTTTCCTCAAGTGAAACATGTGTCAGCTGTGGGCCTGTGTGGTCTGTTGGCTTTGGGAGAATGAAATTTGTGAGGAGAATGGAGGGATCCAGGTCCTCTGTACCTCCCATTACAGTCTGTGAAGTCAGTATGTCCCTCTGTGGGCCATGTGAGGCACTCGTCACTGTGGTGCTTGTCACAACACCCTGTTGCTGTCACTCCAGAGAGCCATGTGTGTTGAACATTGTTGTCACTGTGCAGGTTGTTGCCTGCCATGTGAAATGTCTTTGAAAAGTGATTGCTGTGATCCAACATTACAACAGATTAGTGTCCCCAGAAGGCACAAGACACAGATTCTGTGTGCAGAGGTAGTGTTACATGCAGATGCCTTTGATCCACACTCCTCACAAAGGCCCACCCAGGTGCCCCTTGGGGCTGCAAAAGGAAGCTGTGCGTTAAGTGGTGTTTTGGTTTGTCACTGACCAGCCTGGAAGGGAGGACACATTGAAGCCATGCAGCCAACCACCTGAAAAGGGCTGCTGGGTCCCTCCGGTGGACAAGAGGCCCCCTGCAGGTCCCAGGTCATTAGGATGGTGCCTCTCCTGGTGCAGAGCAGTGGGATGCCTCGGTGGGTAGTGTCTTAGACTGGATGAAATACATTGTCTTTAGCTCAAAAGTTACGCTCTAGCTGAATGATAAATGAGTTGTTTAAGCCAGCATGCCCCTGGTAAGGCCCCACTGAGTGCCAACTCTAGCAAGTGTTGTGTGCAGGTGATGGTGGAGGCCTACCGGCGGGATGCCACCTCCAAAGACCAGCTCATCAGTGAGCTGAAGACCACAAAGAAGCGGCTGGACTCGGAGATGAAGGAGCTGAGGCAGGAGCTAATCAGGCTTCAGGGGGAGAAGAGGGCCATGGAGGTAGAGCACTCACGTTTGCAGAAGGAAGTGTCCCTGACCCACCAGCAGATGGCTGACCTCCAGGAGCACCTCCAGTCAGCACAGAAGGAGCGGGACGAGATGGAGACACACCTGCAGGTCTGCGTGAAACGTGCTGGGCAGGGTTTCTTGTATGCAGGGAGCAGTTGGTGGAGGTGGCCCAGGTCTGGGGCGGAGCACATGTAGAACCCTGTGTGTCACCATGAGACTCACAACATAGAAAGGACCAAAAAGTCCAGCAAAGGAAGGGGACAGGACGCCCGTCATGCAGTGGTTTACCGTGGGGCATAGGAGGGTCCTGGGAAATCCAGGCAAGTGCACAAGGGAGGTGACTTTCCTGCTAACCCACCCTGCCCCACTGCATCACTCATGCGCTAGACACAGTGATGGGAACTCTACAGACTTTCAGTTATCAAAGGCAGATGTCTGCATCAAGTGGCTTTGCACTTGTCATGTGCCTTTTTCCTTTGAAGTCTTTGCAGTTCAACAAAGAGCAGATGGTCACTCTTACAGAGGCCAACGAGGCACTGAAGGAGCAGATAGAAGTGCTGCAGCAAGAGGCCAAGAAGTGAGTCTGCACACAGTGTGTCTGTGGTCGTGGGTGATGAGAACTAACTCTGCCTCTGAAAAGGTCATTGAGGGCATTCAGGTCCAAGTTTAAAGTTCCACCAACATTGAGCACTTGCTTTTTCTATAAAATAGTCCTGGAGTTTCTTTCTTTCTTTCTTTCTTTCTTTCTTTCTTTCTTTCTTTCTTTCTTTCTTTCTTTCCTTTCTTTCCTTTCTTTCCTTTCTTTCTTTCCTTTCTTTCCTTTCTTTCTTTCTTTCCTTTCTTTCTTTCTTTCTTTCTTTCTTTCTTTCTTTCTTTCTTTTCTTTCTTTCTTTCTTTCTTTCTTTCTTTCTTTCTTTCCTTTCTTTCTTTCCTTTCTTTCCTTTCTTTCCTTTCTTTTCTTTCCTTTCTTTCTTTCTTTCTTTCTTTCTTTCTTTCTCTTTCTTTCTTTCTCTTTCTTTCTTTCTTTCTTTCTTTCTTTCTTTCTTTCTTTCTTTCTTTCCTTTCTTTCCTTTCTTTCTTTCCTTTCTTTCCTTTCTTTCCTTTCTTTCTTTCTTTTTTTTTTGAGACAGCGTCCTGCTATGTAGTTCAGACTAGCTTTAAACTCACTATGTAGCCCAGGCTGGTCTCAAACTTGCAGCAATCCACCTGCCTCAGCCTCCCGAGTGCTGGGATTACAGGCATGCACCACCATGCCCAGCTTGGAGTTTCTAAGCTGGTTTGCACATCCATCCTTCAACAAGAGCTCCCTATTTTAATTATTTTTGATGGTGCTAGGGAACCACCCCAGAGCCTTGTGCTTGCTAAGCGATCTCTCTACCATGAGCCATACCCACAGCCCAGACACTCCCCTTCCTATTTATTTTTTTCAACTTTTTGTGCCACGTACTTGTGGCAACATCCTCTCACTCCTGCTCCCTCACCAGGGGCAACACGGTGATATTCATCCTGCACCTCATTTTGTGCTCACATAACCCTGAACACAAGCCTTTACAGGCACATACTTGTACTTGTACATACATGTGCACACATGTGCAGACAGCCTTTGGGGCTTTTTACCCACACACCATGTCCTGTGCTGCTTGTCTCTTTTGGTAGGTGCTTTCTTCATGAACCTGGTTGTGGGATTTCTTGCTAATCTTCAGTAAGAACATGGGTGAGCTTCTGTTTGGTAGGAGCAGGCTATTACCCCGTCCTTAAGAAATCATTTCAAAACTGCTTCAGGAGGAGGGCAGGTCTGGCAGACATGGCTGAGCTCATGAAGCTCTTGCTTCCTCTCTGGCTTTCCAGAGGTACCTGCCATGGGTGCCCCTTCCCCTCCTAGGGCCACCAGGACAGGCACTCACCTGCTGCCTACCCTTATGCTCTCCTTGGCATCCAGGCTGGGGCAGGTGTCAGGGGTAAGCCTGGGTCTGACCCATGCCCAGCCATTGAAGGTGAATGGGATGTCATTCACTGGCCCTTAGTGCTGGGCCCAGGAAGCTGGGTGATGGCAATGGAACTCAGCTGCCTCTTCTGTGTCTCCTTCATCATGTCCCAGGGCCATCACAGAACAGAAGCAGAAGATGAAACAGCTGGGCTCAGATCTGACCAGTGCCCAGAAGGAGATGAAGACCAAGCACAAGGCCTATGAGAATGCTGTGAGCATCCTCAGCCGCCGTTTGCAGGAGGCCCTGGCTGCCAAAGAGGCTGCAGACACGGAGCTGAGCCAGCTCAGAGCCCAGAGCACGAGTGGTGGCGGCGACCCTGTCCTACATGTAGGTAAACGCCGCCTTGCCCCATCAGAGCTGTGGAGACTCTGAGTGTAGGACAAGGATGTTTTATAAACATTTTCTCCCTCTAAGCCTATTTAAAAGGAATTTTTTAAAGCTGGTAGAAGTGAAAAGGGTGGGTCACATTTCTTTGAAATATCACAGGTATCATCAGTGACTTGAGCATGGTATCCATGGCCTCGTCAGCCCTGGGCAGTGTGCACCAGGGACCTATTTTCACCAAGGAGTCTCCTTGGTGTGGAAAAACCCTGCTCTGGTTGCAAGGCGCAAGTAGGACCTGCCCTGCACTCTGTCCTGGCTGTGAAGCCCAGGGTCTTGGGCTGTGGATAGAAGAGGGACTGAGTGAGGGTGGGGTACAGCGGGGCTGGGCCAGTGCTTGGCAGGAGGAGGAGGCCCTGGTGGGACAGAAGGGGCATTTTAGGTGGGAGGAGCTCAGGCTTGGCTTTGCCAGTAATGAAACCCAGGCAGCCACCTGTGGAGCTGCTCCTGTTCTTCTGTCCTGGACATTGGCAGGCAATGGGTTAGGACAGTAAGGTGAGAGAGGCGGGCAGGAAGCAGCGTTGATTCTGCCACAGTGTCGCAGAGGTAGCAAGAGTAGGATGGGAAACAGGCCACCAAGGGCAGCAGAAGAGGACAGTGGAGTGGGCAGGTTTGGGCTCCATGGGGAGGGGCAGCATTGAGGTCCAAGTGAGGCATAGGAGGGTTGATGGGGAGGAGCCTCAGAAGGGGACTGGGCTGGGGGCTGTGACCAGAGCCACCGCTCCTGCTTCCATCTGTTAGGATGAACGGCAGTGTTGTGTCCTGGGGCAGGTGAAGGCCCTGGGGTAGAGGGGCAGTTGATGCTTACAGGGGCCCCAGTGTCCCTGTGCCAGCCTTGCTGGCGAGAAATGTCACACGCATAAGCCTGCAGTTTTCACATGCAGAGCCTCACAGTCCCCACATCCTTGCCAGCTTTAAATCTCACTGTCTGTTACTTACTAGAAGGGGTTAAATTCTTCCTGAGTAAATTTGTTTGCATTACACTGGCTTCACTTCTTCATCATTGTGTTTCTTTTTTCTTTTTCTTTCTTTTTTTTTATGTTTTTGTTTGTTAGTTTATTTTTTTGTTTATTTGAGATAAGGTCTCACTGGCCTTGAACTTACTACTAGCCCGGGCTGGCCTTGAACTCATAGTGATTCTCCTGCCTCAACTCCTGAGTGCTGGGATTATAGGCATGTGCTGCCACGCCTGGCTCATCATTATATTTCTTATTTCCTGTCTCCTGTCCTTTTAAAGAGTTCATGACTTGGAAGAGACTATCTCATAAAATGGTGCTTTCTTGTTCAATTGAATAAATATTCCTCCCCTAGTGACTTTATAAAATATCAAGGGTGTTTGGTATGATGGGGCAAATCTGTAATCCCAGCTACTTGGGAGGCTGAGGCAGGAGAATCTCAACTCTGAGGACAGCCTGGGGTGTTTAACAAGGCAGGCCTTAGAATAAAAGAAAGTAAAGGATGTGGCTCAGTCGTGGAACACTTGCCTAGCATGCATAAGGCCCTGGGTTCAATCCCTAAGTACTGCAAAAAAAAATTTGAGGGAGTATCTATTCAATGGTCATCTTCCTGATTACTTTAAAATATCTCTTTTTTAAATTTTTTTTTGCGGGTACCGGGAATCAAACTCAGGACCTTGCGCTTGCCAGGCAGGCACTTATGCCGCTGAGCTATATCACCGGCCCTAAAATATCTCTTCTTTAATCCTTTGGATCAGCTAGTAAGGCAGAGGGTGGAAAAATCTCTAGAACATGCAGCTGAGGACATTCATAGATTTGGTCTGTAGTGTTACCATGTGTCTTTGATCCTCAATCAGAGGAAATCAGAGCAGGTCAGGATTAAAACCTTCCTCAGGAGATGGTTGAGTGGCACTGGGAGAGTGCTTAGGATAGGACATGCACCATGGTGGCAGCAAGTGTGTGCCTGGTGTGTGTAAGCATGTGTGTAGTATGTGCACATGTCCTTGCATGTGTGAACATATATGTGCTGTGTTTGTGATGCTGAGTGCAACTCATGCACCACAGTGCCCTTACTGCAGGTCGGACTTTTTTCTGTATTTCGAGACCATTTACTGTTTAATGGGAAGATCTGTTGTCTGTGCAGATAGTATCTGTTTGTGTCATAGTGTGTGAGTGCCATGGTTAGTGACCTCAGACCCTTTCACAAGAGGAAGCGGGTGAGAGCATGATCGGCACATGCCCAGGCAGCTTCAGGCCTAGAGGTTCATGGGAGGCATGGGGTGAGAACCTGTCATGGGTCAGTGACCAGATGCACTGCCCCATCTACTGTAGGAGAGGATCCGGGCCCTGGAGGTAGAGCTGCAGAGCATTGGCCACAGCAAGCTGATGCTGGAGAAGGAGCTTCAGGAGGTGATTGCCATGACGAGCCAGGAGCTGGAGGAGTCCCGGGAGAAGGTTCTAGAGCTGGAGGACGAGGTAACCCTGAGCTGTGCCTGGCACAGAGCACATTGGCAAGGCAGACTATCCCCAGCACTCTAGAAAGGGTAGTGACAATGATAGCCATTGATATCCACTGGAATGGCCACTGGGATTCATACTGGAAACTTCCTCCCAGTTAGAAGGCTTTGGTTGCAAACAAGAAAGCCAACTTGAACCTTTAAAAGAGCGTAGAGCGAAAAGTAGTTCTAGCTTCAGGTGGCACATACTCCAGCTCAATGCTGGCACTTAATAGCCGTGGTGGCCCCTGGCCCCCTCACTGCCTTACCAGCCCCTCTACCGGGGGTTCCAAGGGGCTGGTCATCCCTGTAGGGCTGCCTGATTTGTTTAGCTGGCTGTCCTATCTCAAAATGTGTTGCTGAGACCAGCCCATTTCATGCTCATCTGTGCAGTGGCTCCGCTAGCTGTGCAGTCCCTGGACCCTCTTCCTGGGAAGCCACGGTCCCTGCAGAGCAGCTGCAATGGCCACTGCAGCCTTAGTCATGCATTGAGGGCAGTGTGTGCTGGCTTTTCTGCCAGCTGTTTCCTGCTGAAAACCACCCTCCTGTTTCTGGGAGTGCGATGATTCCTTGCAGCACAGCAGGTCATTTTGGTCACTTTGATGTTTTAGCTTCAAGAATCCAGAGGCTTCAGAAAGAAGATAAAGTGCCTGGAGGAATCAAATAAGAAGTTGGCTCTCGAGTTGGAACATGAGAGGGGGAGACTCACAGGCCTCGGGCAGTCTAATGCGGCCCTGCGGGAGCACAACAGCATCTTGGAAACAGCACTAGCCAAGAGGGAGGCTGACCTGGTTCAGCTGAATCTCCAGGTATTCGGACCCAAGTGCTAGGACAGTGAGAGCTGGTGAGCTGAGTACACTGTCAGCGTCGTGCACATCACATTTCCATGAGCGTTCAGGGAAACACGGGCTTCTTGTCTTAGAGAGGAAGAAACAAACAAAAGCTCAGAGAATCTGGTTAACTCACAAGCCTGAATCGCCCAGCTGCAGGGGTAGAGTGGGGAGCTCTGCACATGAAACCAGAGATTATTCATTCCTTTTGTGTGGTGATCCTGGCAGGGCAGGCAGACTGTCCTGCAGTCCTAGGCAGTCAGGGGCAGTAGACATTAACTTATGTCCTCACAGGGGTCAGAACTGGGTCTTACCCAGACTGTTCTTAGTTCCTGGGTTCCACATCAGCTCTGTGGCCCAAGGGATGGCTAGCATTTCTGGGAGTCTTCAGAGAGCTAGGGAGGGTCACGTTGTGCACCCTTATTCCATCCAGAGAGTGTTTCCTTTACCCTGGTTCCCACCGCTCCCATTCTGTACTGCCACACATGACGGCATTTGTGTTTGTAAACCAACATACATGCGTCACCGGGACCACGTGACTGTACCTGTGACCTAGATGCCTGCTGTTATAGCAGGGCCCCTCTTGCTTCAGTGTTCCTCTCTGTTATGCCCTGTGGTGCATGTGCTCAGCCTGCAGGGCTCCCTGCATGGTGCCTACAGTGGGCTCTGCAAGTTCCTTGCAGTGATGCCTCCTTACCATCCTCTGCAATGCGGTCTAGGTGCAGGCAGTTTTGCAGCGCAAAGAGGAAGAGGACCGCCAGATGAAGCAGCTCGTCCAGGCCTTGCAAACCTCGCTGGAGAGAGAGAAAGTGGAAGTGAGCAACCTCAAGGAGCAGGTACGTGTCCAGCTTCCCACCCACATCCCACAGAGGCCTGGGAGGTACCTTTCCAACTCTGCTCCTTCCAGGGCTCTGCTCCAGGGATCAGTGTTGTCCATGCTGTGTTGTGATGACAGGCTGCAGAAGACCTGGCACTGGTCAGGGGAAGGTGGCATCAGATTAGATGGCCACGCAGTCATGTGGCCTGAGGGGGATGGGCCAGGCACATTAATCTATTAGGAGCAGGTATCCGTGTCCTGCAGTGCTGAGTTAGACACGCATGCTGCCCATGTGGGTGACATGCAGATAAAAAAGGTGCTCCTTGCAGCCCTTTTTGTGTAGGAGCCAACTGCAACATGCTCTGGCACAGGCCTTTTCCTTCTCCATTGGAATCTGAACTTCCTGCTGAAAGTTTATTCTTACCTTAAAAGAAGGCATAAATATCCAGATGTGATTGCGCATGCTATAGCACCAGCTAATCAGGAGGCCAAGACAGGAGGATTGCAAGTTCAAGGCCAGCCTAGCCAACTTAGCAAGACCCTGTCCTAAAATAAAAACATAAAAAGGGGCCGGTGATATAGTTCAGTGGCATAAGCGCCTGCCTGGCAAGCACGAGGTCCCGAGTTCAACTCCCGGTACCAGCATATAAAAAAATAAAATAAAATAAAAATAAAAAGGGCTGGGGATGTAGTGGTAGAGTGCTTACCTAGCATGCATGAGGCTCTGAGCCAGTACCACAAAAAAGAGGAAAGAAAAAAAAATAAATAAAATAACTAGGAAATTTATAAATAAAAGTGCTGGGGGAAATAAATGATGTATATGTGACTTTGATTTCTTTTTTTTTTTTAATTTTTTTTTTTTACTTTTGTCTTTTTGAGACAGGGTTTTGCTATGCAGTTCAGGATAGCCTTGAACTCAGTTTGTAGCCCAGGCTGGCCTCGAACTCACAGTGATCCTCCTGCCTCAGCCTCCCGAGTGCTGGGAGTACAGGCATGCACCACCACGCCTGGCCTTCTTTTTTTTAGAACAGTTGTGAATTTTGCTTATTTTTTCTCTAAATGCATTTAGGCTTGTCCTGTTTTAACAATAATACATGGTGGTCAAGTATTTTAAAAAGCACAAAGATGAAAGTTAGATCATCTCGGATCTCCACATAATGGCAATACTGTTACATAATGGGTTGTGTTGTTTTTCTTCTGTGGTGCTGGGTATTAAACCCAGGGCTTTGTGCTTGCTGGGCAAGCACTTTACCACTGAGCTACGCATACCCCTGCCTGGAGTTGTCTTTTTAATGATATGTAAGAGTTCTCTTACATAAAGTGCCTGTTAGTGCCATTAGACAAGAAAACTGAATTATTAAAAATGGATCTCTTTTTTTTTTTTATTGGTTTGTTTGTTTGTTTTTTAATTTTTTTGAAACAGGATTTAGCCCAGGCTGGCCTCAAACTAATGATCCTCCTGAGTGCTGGGATTACAGGAGTGCCAACTCGCCCCACCTAAATGTTTTGGATACTTTTGAGAATTTGCTTTCCTTTTAGAAACCCTGACAGAATCTGTATTAGCTCTGAAAAGCATTAAAATTTCAGAAAGGAGACTAGTTACATGATAAATAGACTTGATAGGTTTATTACAGTTAGCTAGTATGATGGAAAAGTAAATTGCTCAAGAATACATGAATAAAATTCACTAGAAAGATGGAGATATTTGACAACCATGAATTAATGTGTTCATTCAGTGGACACAAGGAACTGCATCCTGTTTGCTTGCCGCATGCTGGGCATTGCGACAGGCACCCTCAGGCCTGTTGGGAACTCGCATAGGGTGTTTGGTGCCCATCATGCCTCAGGTGCCCCATAGAGCACCTCATGTGTGGGTAATGCCAGCTTCCTCATTCTTTTTTTTTTTTTTTGTGGGTACCGGGGGGTCGACCTCAGGACCTCGCGCGCCAGCAGGCGCCCGTGCCGCTGAGCGATATCACCGGCCCCTTTTTCGTATGTGGGATCCGGGAGTCGAACTCGGGCCCTCGCGCTTGCCGGGCAGGCGCTTAAGCCGCTGAGCCATCTCACCGGCCCAAGCTTCCTCATTCTTTATAGGTGGCTGCTGCCAGGGTGGAAGCCGGCCACAACCGCCGCCACTTCAAGGCAGCCACCGTGGAGCTGAGCGAGGTGAAGAAAGAGCTGCAGGCCAAGGAGCACCTGGTGCATATGCTGCAGACCGAGGCTGATGAGCTGCAGTGAGTGACGGGCCACGGGGCAGCACAGAGCGGGTGGGGCAGCCACCTGCCCAGTGAGGTAATGCAGTGGAAGCCAGGCTGCCAGGGTCTCCTTCCTGCAATTCACTCAGCACTTGGTAGTTTTTACCAAACCGCTTTAGGGACCAGTCAAGGGAGAAATTACCCAACTCCCGTCCCAGGAAGCCTCATTGCCCTGGTGCACTTCTGCCTTTCTCATCCTCCCTGGGACAGGGATCTGTGTGACCACTCACTCTGAGGGCTGTGTCCTGGACATCGAGAGGTCCTTATAGCTCCACACTAGTGCAGCATCAACTCAGACACACGGGCATGGCCAGACCTGGGGATGCAGGTGTCCACACTATAGCCCTGGGGTCCTCTGTCCACTTCGTGGTCTGGGGATGGGCTCTCAGCACCATACCATGAATGGTGCTGACAGAGCTTGTCTTCCAGAGGGCTTTGCAGGGCCAGGGGGAGTACTATAAGCGCCCAGCACCATCTGCAGCCTGAGATGAGCAGTCTGGAGCTCTCCAGGATAGCTGCAATCCACAGGCCACATCCAGAGTGGAGGGCAAGCTGGGAAGATGTTGTCATTTCATTCTTACCTTTTCTAATGCCAGGATTCGGGAGGGAAAACACTCCCAGGAGATAGCACAGTTCCAGGCAGACCTGGCAGAGGCCCGGACCCAGCTCCAGCTCCTGCAGCAGCAGCTGGATGAGCAGCTGAGCCAGCAGCCTGCGGGGAGCCAAGAGGTGACTGTTGGGCCCCTGACTCCAAGCCCTGTGTGCTCGTAAAGGAATCTATGTTTTGCTAAATATTAAAAGATAAGCAGAAATAGCATACAGCCATGTTCTAGTATGAGTGCCACTTTATAATTCTCTTGCTCATGTGATTTTTGCCCTTCAGATGGAAAATCTCAAGTGGGAGCTGGATCAGAAGGAGCGGGAACTCCAGTCTGTGAAGCAGCAGCTGGACCTATCAGAGCAGCAGGGCAGGAAGGAGCTAGAAGGAACACAGCAGCTGCTACAGGTGTCTGTTTCTGGGCTCTGGTGGCACTTGCGGCAGGTGTCTGTCCCCAAGTCAGCTTCTCTGCAAAGATTCGGGGCAGAGTTCTTCCTTGAGCAGAAGGACTTGCTGAGGTTTCTCACATGGAAGGGAATGACCATGGTCACAGTCAGAGTTTATTTAACTCCCAGGAATAGTTATAATCTTGGGACTGGTTGTGGAAGGCAACCAGATGGATAATGCTTGTTCTTGGGTATAGCTTTAGAGTTTGAGATGTTGGGGTGTGATTGTCACTGGGCCCTTCTCAGTCTTGGTGGAGAGAGAGGAAACTGCTGAAATGGAGACATCTCGCATTTCATCCTATAAAAATCAGTCCAGGGCCACCCTATTCAGGACCCCTCCTGAAAATCCAGAAGCTATTCTCCTTCTTATTTCCAATAAAACCTCTCCTAAAAAAACTTCCTCAAAAAATAAAAATAAAAATCACTCCACCAGAAGTGACATACAGACTAAGGTCTCAGCAGTGTTTCAGATCTTTTTGCTTCTAAAAATCTGAATTCACTCTCTATAGAATATCAGGTCTGAGCTGGAGATGGTGCAGGAAGACCTATCCATGACCCAGAAGGATAAATTCATGCTCCAAGCTAAAGTGTCTGAGCTAAAGAACAACATGAAGACTCTGCTTCAGCAAAACCAGCAACTCCACCAGGATCTCCGCCGCGGTGTGGCCAAGGTGGGGCTCAGGCCCATGTCCGCTGGGCTAACCTGGGTCTACTAGAGAGTTATGTGTGAAAAATGGTAATGGTAGATTCTACTTGGACACCAGGCCAAATCATTTTATTTTGTTGCCTTTTCCAATAGAAAGTTTGGTGCTTTTCATGAATCCAAATACCATTTTGTTCTAGTTAGCTTTGTGAGCCAGATGAGAGAGTGGTTGTGGTAGAGTAGCCCTGCTATCCTGCCACAGTACACACATGGCTCAGGCCAGGCCCCAGGCTACATCACCAGCCCTGCTCAGGTGCCAGCACCGCAGCAGGTTTCCACTCAGTCCACATGAGTGTTGGCAAGGGGGAGGGGCAAAGAGCTTTCACTGACTCAGGTTTATTTAGCATCATTTGCTGTCTGTCAAAAGTTGTATGTCCTAGCTGGGTGCAGTGGTGCAAACCTGTAGTCCCAGCTACTCAGGAGGCTGAAACAGGAGGATTATAAGTTTGAGGCCAGCCTAGGCAACTTAGGGAGATCCTGTCTCAAAATAAGAAGTGCTGGGGATGTAGCTCCCTGGGATCAATCTCCTTGAAGAAGAGGGAAGAAAAGCTATCTGTCATAGAGAAGGAGGTCTATTAAGTTGGGAGCGCTACTTAATTTCTTAGGAAAACTCAGAGTAGGAGCTATGCCTGGGAAGCTCCTGCCTGAGCTTCATTTTAGTGTCCAGCCACATCCTCTTTGAGTGTCCAGACATAGGTCATTTGTGCTTTGTTATGTGCATTACAAATAAAGCTTTGCCACCCTATGATCAACCTACCTACCTACATTCCATTTTGTTTTGTTGTGTTTTGTTTTTTGTTTGTTTGTTTTGGTACTGGAGATTTTACGTAGGGCCTTTGCACCAAGCTACATCCCCAGTGCCACCCACCTTTTAATTTTTTTTGCTTTTTTTTTTTTTGTAGTGAGGGAACTGGGAATCAAACTCAGCACCTTGTGCTTGCCAGGCAGGCACCATGCTGCTGAGCTATATCCCCGACCCCTTTATTTTTATCGTGATACAGGGTCTTGCTAAGTTGCTAAACTGCCCAGGCTAGACTCGAACTTCTGTTCCTCCTGTCTTAGCCTCCCAGAGTGCTGGGATTACAGGCTTGTGCCTCCATACCCAGCTCACCCAGTATTTCTTGAACTCCTGTGATGGTCGGGCTGTGCTGATAGAAAGACCAGGACAGTCCCCTCCCAGGGCTCCTCATCAAGCAGGCACCCACCTGACTAAGAGTAGGGGGACTGATAGGGCCCTTGGGGCAGCTAATGATATGCTTTTACAAACAGAGGAAAGAACCGAAGAGTGAAGCCAGCTCTTCCAGCCCAGCAACACCCATCAAGATCCCTGACTGCCCCGTCCCAGCCTCACTGCTAGAGGAGCTGCTGAGACCTCCACCCGCTGTCAGCAAGGAGCCTCTTAAGAACCTGAACAGCTGTCTGCAGCAGCTCAAGTATGCCCTGTGCCCCACTGCATTAGCTGTAAAGATGTGTGGCGGGGTTGACTTGGAGGAGTTGCTCCTGGCAGGAAGGCAGCAGTGCTAGTGCAGGTGGTCGGGAAGTAGGGGCTTCTCGTGGGCAGGGCCTCTGCTCCATGTCGTGAGGTGAAGGTTGCTGGGAGTGAATTGCCTCGATGTGCCCTCAGAATGTGAAGCCCTGATGTTCTGCACCCATTAGCTCTCAGACAGGAAAGGCCAGTGTCATTGTCATGTGGGGTCCCAGGGGCAGGTGACCCTGTGAGTGGAAATCATGTATGACACTGGCCTCAGGTAGCAACTGTCTCACAGTGACTTGGTTGGCATCAGGCCATCGGGTCTGTTATTTGCACAGTTCCAGGTGTCTGCCTGAAGCTGAAGCACAGGATGGAGGAAGGTCCAAGAACCCTGACCTCCAACCTTGGCTGGTTCTGCTGGCCCTGGATAGGGGTTCCGTGGTCTCCGAGGTGCCACCTATGCTAGAGAGCAAGGTGCCATTGGCTCAAGCTTGTCAGATGAGGTTGTGGACAATGGCTTATGTCTGGCCCTTGTGTGATCTCGGTCTCTTCCCTTGCCTTCTTCTTCTTCTCCCCAGGCAGGAGATGGACAGCCTGCAGCGGCAGATGGAGGAGCACACCATCACTGTGCATGAGTCCCTGTCCTCCTGGACCCAGGTGGAAACCCCCCCAGGAGAGCATGCCCACCCCCGGGGAGATACCCAGCAGCAGGGTCTTGGCAGGGCGCCCAGAGAAGGCCTGGAGCAGTGACCACTATCACCACTGAGGGCAGTGTGTAGCTGCGTGAAGGAATGTGCCATTTCCAATATTATTTATTTGATTGTGTGCTCTGCGTTTTCCTGAGAGATGAAATTTTAAGTTTTGCTTTTGCCTTTAACAAGAAGTAAAATAACAGAGTAAGAGCCAAGGATTAGAGAAATAGTCATTGGGAACCACAGCTTGCTTTTCCCATGAAATGACCAAACCTTAGAAGCCCCTTAAGTTTAGAGCTCAGGAGGGAGTTTCTGGATGTCTGTCTGGCAGGTTTTGTGCAGGAGGTGGTGTCGATGAGCGTGGATGACACTCGTACCCCAGCTGGTTCCTGGTGGAAGCTTTTCAGGACAGTGTGGGGGCAGCAGCGCCAGGCAGCTGGGCAGCTCTTCTCCCATCCCACTTAGTAAGAGCTTTACTTTCCTGCAGAAATGTTTGATTTACACCTTTGGCTTTTTAGTTCTCTCTTTTTTTTTTTTAATAGCCATCCCACCATAGGATGTATATGTGAGCACTGAAAATCATAATCTTGTAAAAGCATATGCATATATTATTTAAGAAGGACCTGATTATCTTTTTATTGATTGCCATTTGAAAATTTGCTGTAGTGAAGTAATATACATGTAGGATTTAGGGTTGTTAGTCAAAAAACTATATTTTAAGAAGTATATTTTATTTACTGTACCTTCTAAAGCCAAAAATTCGTGCACAGAAAAGATTCTTTGAGCCAGGCGTGGTGGCACATGCCTGTAATCCCAGCACTCGAGAGGCTGAGGCAGGAGAACTGCCTCGATTTTGAGGCCAGCCTGGGCTACATAGTGAGTCCAGGCCAGCCTGAACTACATACAGAGACCCTGTCTCAAAAAAAAAAAAAAAAAAAAAAAAAACCAACAACAAAGGAAAGATTCTTTGTTGTTTTATTTTCACTTTTTCCTGGGGTCTTTCCTTCTTGCCCAGTCTCTTCATCAGTTCACAACATTGGCCTGTCAGGCTGCTGGCCTGGGCTGACTGCTGAGCAGGTGAAGTGAGGACACCAAGGTCCCCACACTGACCTGTCATGTGGGGAGCACAGAGTGTGGGGGAGAGCAGGGGGGAGGAGGGCCTGGCCGTCGTGTGGGTTGTAGGCCTCCTGTAGGGGTGTTCACCAGGGCCTGTGACGTGGATGCCAGCGTCATCTGGAGTCGGCCATGATGTCTGGAAGAGACCTGCAGGTGCCACAGGCAAGGTCGCTGCAGTCCCCTTGGAACAGAGGCTCAGAGGCCGATGCCTTGTTTAAGATCGGCTCCAAGTGTGGCGATTTTACTGGGATACGTTTCCCACCTAAGGTCCTACTGCTGCAGGCTCTGACGGGGAGAGATGAGGTCTTTCAATCCCAACCCCCCCAGTTTACTAGGAAAATCTAAAATAATACTTATTGTTGTGAGTCAGAAGGAAGAGGGAGGGAGGGGTGTCCAGTACCCTCTGAAGTGAAGTTCTACGGTTACTACTGCTCAGTCCCAGTGTGCTGTCAGTAGATTGCTTGTATCTATTTTGTGGAGAAAACAGTAAGGAATTTTTAAGCTGTTTATGTTCTTTTGTAATATACTGTTAGAAGGTTAATTGATATGGTTAAAGTAGCATTAACCACACAGATGTTTGGTGTTTTAAAAAAAATTCCCTAGCAAGTATTGTAATTTCTTAAATGTATATATCATTTGTACAGGGTTAATCTTCAAATAACACTTGAAAACTTCATTATAAATATGTCCCACTTTTTATCTAAGTTGGACATTGTTTTTGACTAGATTGTTCTTATACCGTTAGAAAAGAGAAATGGTAATTTGCCTTCCTATTTATTTTGGTTATATTATCTTTTGTTTAGTCCTACACCAGGAAGTAACCCTTGGGCACATTCTGTGGCAGAGCTGCCTTCTCCCGAGCTGCTGTGCTTTCCTCTGAGGAAAGAGCAGGCTACCCTGACTCCTCCATTCAGGAAGAGCAGCCCCTCTGTTCTGTGCCCCTTTGTCCCTTGCACCGGGCTCCATCACCAGCCTGTGCCAACCCTATCGCCCGGCCCTCTTGGTTCCAAGGGCCTGGCTGTCCTGGCCCCAGCCCCTGTCCATCTCTGTGTGTTGGTTTTGCACTCGCCTGCGGTGCTGGACCTGAGGCCCTGTGCTCAAGCTGGTGCTGCCTGTCTGCTTCCTTGTGAAGTCGCCTGGAAGAGAGGTTGGGTTTGTAAATGGCCTTTTGATTGCTGAGGGTTTTTTCCTATCTCCAGGGGACTCTACTACACT
Organism: Erethizon dorsatum; assembly: GCA_028451465.1. Taxonomy (NCBI): domain Eukaryota; kingdom Metazoa; phylum Chordata; class Mammalia; order Rodentia; family Erethizontidae; genus Erethizon; species Erethizon dorsatum. Next base: position 126,792,866 of record CM051830.1, on the reverse strand, counting down.
TCTACCTCCCAGAGCTAGATTCTTCAGTGACTCCAGTGATTGTGCTTGTGGGCAGAAGTGGGAGTTTTGAGATTCACTCGTGGGAGACTAGTCAGGCCTGGAGTAGTACTGTGTGAGACAGGTTTCCACTGCAGCGTATGTGTACCTGTGACTCGGGCGCACACTGTCTGTCATCTCCTGTTGCAGGGAGTGTTGGCTTGGGCACTTATGATGTCATTACTTGTTTTTCTTATGTTCAAAAGAAAATTTACTTCAATGTGGTTTCCATCAAGTGTTTTTTCATGGTATATGTCAGGTCAGTGCCACAGATCTCACAGATTTATACACCTTTGTTCTACTCCTTGGAAGAAGTAACAGGCAGTGTTTTCAACAGGATATGAAACTGTACTCAGGCCTGGGTCCAAGGGATAGAATTGGCCTCCTAAAAAGACAGCATAGTACACCACATCAGGAAGCTTGTATTAAACTCTTTCTGTTTAATCTTCCTTTCCTTGCTATAGGGATACTGCAAAAGCCATGAGCCTATAGAATAACCATGACATATATTATTCCTATTTCCATGAATTTTTTTAATAAAAATTTAAGCATTGTGTGTAAAAATTCTGGGAGTGAAAGGGACCTGTATATTTGAAAGGGAACTGTCATGGGGCATTCCTTTCAAAGACCCCTGATGTAAATACCTCTGTGGTGTGAGTCTTAGTCTATTTCAGTCTATGGCTTCAGATAGGATGCTTGAGAGCTGTCTTCAAGTGTCCCAAAAATTCAGTGGTTTTGAGTTACTCATTTCTATAAAAAAAATTCCTCACAAAATAGAGTTGGTCAGATTGGGGCAGTTCTGGTGAAGGGTGTCACCATGTGTAACAGTTTGTACCTTTAAGAGGCATGTTGATTTTTTATGAATATAAATGTGCTTGGGAATTCCTTAAATTTTGTGCAATAAACTATTTTTGGTAAAGGTTTTCATATTTCATTGGGGGGCTTCATTTTAATAGTTATATTGTCATATTTTGGAGTATCCTTTTTAGCTTATATGGTTATACACCTTGTCCAAGTATATGTTTTAACAGAGAATTCTGCCGAAGTTTGAGGTGGGATGAAATCTAGCTCCTGGTTGCTGTAGACCAGGCAAGAGCAGCAGGTTACATGCTTCTCCCTCACTGAGCTGTATTCACCATTGCTGTAGGCCGGGAGCCCAAAGGAGAGGGTGGTGAGGGCACAGGGGTCGCTGAGCCCAGGATACTGTCCTCCACCCCATCTCAGTGCTGTGCCTGCCAGTTCCTCTTGTCTCCGTCATCCTTTATTTTTGATTTAAAAAAAAAAAAAAAAGCCAGGTGTAGAGTTTTCAGCTAAATGCTACTATTAATAACCCACACATTTTTACAAAGTCTGGAAAAGAAGAAAACAAGTCACAGAACTTGGCTTTGGCCCCATTCTTTTTCCCCTGTGCTTCCACTGCATCAGCTTTGGGAGGAGGGTCAGGCGATGTGGGTCCTTTACAATCTAAGTGAAAAATCCTCTAACCACCTTTTTTGTGGCCCTAACCTCCTGAAATATGGGAGATGGCAATATTTTTTGTCTGCAATAACCATTAAGGGACTCGTGTGTGTCTGAACTTTTTGCTTTTGTCTATAAAGTTGCTGAGCTTCTGCAGGCACTGGACTAGTTGGCAGATGTATTTTTAGACTGTGTGTACATTGTGCAGTAGATGCTCCATGCTCCATCCACCTACAGTGAAGCTGCACAGTGGCCATTGTGGGAATGACTGGCAGGTTGTGGCAGCCACTTCCTGCCACGGAGTAGTGGCAGCACTGTCAGGGGAGCCCTCCGCATGCAACCCCAGGAAGCAGATGGTGGGGAAACTAAAGTGGGGTTATTTACACTTCTGCCATCCAGTTTGCTGGGTAAACATGACAGTTGCTAGAAGGATCCCCAAGCTTTTCCTAGATGAGAAGGAATTCTTAGTGTAGCAATCAGTGGCTCCTGAAAGCAGAAGCATTTATTGGAACTCTGCCTGCTATTATGCATGTTTTCACTCAGCAGTGACTTGCAGATTCTGATAAGTGTGCTTTGATAAAGGTCTTTCCTGGAAGCAATGGGCACTATTAAACTGTGTTGCCAAGCTGTCTGCCATTCTTTTCGATATTCTTTATCCACCTGTTGGGGGGGTGTAACTCTTGCCATCTCCATCACTACATCTCCTAGGATGGGTGGGCTCAAGCCTGGCCCCACCACACATAGCCCATATGCAATTCTGGGCAGCGGGCAGGGGCTGACACCTCCTGAAGGCAGAGCTCCCAGCAGTTCCAAGGCAGGGGCAGGTTTACAGTTGCCCTGGGATGCTCAGCTGTTCAGCCTTCTTTCATCTAGGAATCCGCAAAGGATGTTTGTGGGAGTTTTGCACAGGACTGTCGTGTCTGAACACCCTGAAGTGTGTGGATCTGCTGACAACCTCACAGGAAGCTTCTCTTGTGTGTTAAGCATCACTTCTGAACATCGAACATGCAGTTTCAGAGTCTCCCCAGCACCTACCTAGATGCCTTTTCAGTGTTCGTCCTGAGTCAGGCAGACCCTCTGTCGGCCATCTTGATTCTGCTTCCTGTGACTGCTGCCCAGCCCACCCAGCCCCTCCCATGGTTCTCACATTCCCCAGCTGAGGTGAAAAGTCAGCATGTTCTACCAGAGAATCTCAGCCCCCTGAGTCCCCTGGCCTGAGCTCTGTTTCTTCTCTATACAACATACTATGTGACTGGATTTCCACAGGCTTGAAACAATGCTGGTAACTGTCTCAACAGACATAATATACCTTTTTTGTATACCTTTTTTGTTCTTGTTTGGTTCTGGGGATGGAACCCAGGGCTTTTGCATATATCCTTTATTTATTTATTTGCATATATGTTTTTAAATTAAGTTCAATTAATACTGAAAGTGAATGAATTAAAAACCTCATTAGCTGCTTCCTGCTGATCTGGGGCATATTCTTGGGTCTATATTTATATTAAAAGATTAATATCACTGCATTCCACCAGCATCAGTCTGTAGTGATGATTAAATTGAAATGTTGCAGTAAAGTAAATCCTGAGGCTGTGAAAGATTATTGGAAATTCAGGCTAGCACTTCTCAGTCCACAGTGGCCTCTTAACAGGGGAGTTCTATCCATTTTCAATTATTCCATCGATTTAACCATAGATGGCATGATGGGAGGTGAGCACACTTTTTGGCTAGATCTTCAGGAATCTAGGTGTGAAGGTACTGATCAGGCTGCTGGACCAGAGACCCCAAGACCCCAGTTTCTCATTCCTGTAACAGCCCAAGGATAGAAACAACAAGTAACGGCAATTTCACAGGGCTGAGGACAAAGCTGCCTCTGTCTCTTGGGACAGATGTGCTGGGTCCCACCTGCTGTCCGGTGTCCCAGGTTAGATGCCAAGGGCATGGGAGACCTGTTGAAGACACAGCACAGTGGCTGACGTCCTGCTGCAGTGTGTCCAGCTACAACTGGAGAATGGAGGTGAATCCTGGCTGCCAACTGACTACACCATTCTTCATTTTTCAAATCAGTTCTCAGAACACTTGAATTTTTTTTTTTTTTTTTTTTTTTTTGGGTACCAGGGGGTCGACCTCAGGACCTCGTGCACCAACAGGCACCCGTGCCGCTGAGCGATATCACCAGCTCCTTTTTCGTATGTGGGATCCGGGAGTCGAACTTGGGCCCTCACGCTTGCAAGGCAGGTGCTTACGCCACTGAGCCATCTCACCGGCCCAGAACACTTGGATTTTTGATTCAGGTGACAAAATCCCTTATGATTGGGGAGGACTCTAACACTCTTTGAAAGTGCACACACACACACAATTTAAATTCGTGTTTAAACCGTGAGGAGTAAAGCCAGCCACCCCCTTTCCTTGCCAACTGCGTCCAATTAGGGACAACTGCTGTTCTGATTTCTTTCACCAAAAGCTGTGCCTGTTCTTAAGACTCAAAACTGGAACCATATACACTCTTGTGTCCAAATAGGGCAAGAGATTAGGGTGTGGCTAACTGGCTGAGCAAGTGGGGGTGCCTTCTCATAAACCACAGTTACAGGACACATGCTCAGAACAGTTCTCAAAACCCTGCACCTGGAACCAGTGAGAGTGCTGTCTTCAGTTCGCAGTAGAACTCAAACAGGTTTTCACAGGACAGCCTGGATCTGATATCAGGCTGAGGAGTGGGAGATACAAAAGACAGACTCCATCAAGCTGGGCACCACTGCTAACTCTGTCAGGGGCCCAACTTGGCAGGGTATATTTCTTTTCTTACCTTTAGTTGGCCCACACTGCCCCTGCACAGCATGTTTCTTTTCATACCTTTAATAAATGTAAAACCTCACCAACTTTTGTGCTCGTCTTGACCAACTCTTTGTTAGGGACAGAAAGAATCTAGAAACCACCTCTAGAAGGAGACTGCAACACCCCCAAACCCAGTAACATGACTTCTTAATGTTTCTCAGACTCATCCATGTTGCTGCATAGTGTCCCGTGTGATGTAACTCACATGACAATTCCATAGTTTGTTTATCCATCCACAATGAACATGTGTTTGGTGTTTCCAGTTGGGGGCTACTATGAATAACTCCCCACTGGATATCTGTGAACAAACCTATTGACTTCCATTTTCACTGCTTAGGTGAACACCAAGGGCTACACTGCTGAGCCATAGGGAGGTTACCTTGGTCAGCGTGGACTGCAGAAATGCTTCCCAGTTCTGGAGGCTAGAAGTCCAAAGCCAAGGTGCTTGTACAGTGGTGAGGATCCCTTACTACGTCCTCACCTCGTGGAAGAGCCCAGGAGTCGTCTCAGGCCTCTTCTATTGTTGTGGATAAAAGCGGGACCGAGCCAGACGGAAGACACTTACCACTGAGGAACTTAGAAGGCAAGCTTTATTTACGCTGGCGGGGTGGGGGACACTGAGGTCCAAATCACCAGCCCCATCTTGGGGTTAAACAGGCACTTTTTTAGGTTGTTAGCAGCAAAGACAAAAGGCTGATAACAGGATATTCTATGGTTGGCTATGTATTGTCTTGTCATACATTGCTAGGCAGGTTTGGTTGAGGCAAGTTAATTGGGGGCTTTCTATCCTATTAACAGGGAGGTCAAGGCTAGGGTAAGCAGGAGGAATCAAATCACTGTCTTAGACTGAGCCAAGGTGTCTCAGAGTGATAACTCCTTGAAACCTTGGAACAGGTTAACACAACAAGATGCACTTTGTTTGAGATATATTTATATGTTGCAGCTGGTGTTGGAATGCTAAGGCTAGCTGAGTTCTGCCACTTTCTAATTATGGGAGCAGTCTGTGTCTTTTCCATCCTTGAATACAGTGGCAGTCTTGTAAGTTTTAAAAGTTTTAAGATTTCCTTTGCATTTACAATCTCCTTTACACTATAAGGAACTAATCCTGTTCATGAGAGCTCTGCTCTGGGACTTAACCACTTCCATCAGCCTCACAGCCCAATACCATTGCCTGGAGGGGTTAGGATTGCAATATATTACTTCATTATTTTCCAAAGCAGTAACCTCATTTTACACTCCCACCATCAGTGTCTGACAATTCTAAAACTGTGCTCCATCCTACTCAAAACTTTTTATCTTTTAATTTTAGCCAGTCTGATGTATAAAGCAGTCTCTCATTGCGTTTTTGTTGCTTGTTTTTGAGGTGCTGGGATTTGAACCTAGGATGTCAAGCAGTCTGGGCAAGTGCACCACCATTTAGCTACACTCCCAGCTCATTGTGGGTAATCTGCAGTACACCCATCTTCAGATTTACTGACTCTTCTCTGGTGCTCAATTGTTGGCACCGTCCAATAATTTTTTTAACCAGGGATATTAATTATAATTTTCTTTCTTTTTTTTTTTTTTTGGGGTACCCGGGATCGACCTCAGGACCTTGCGCGCCAGCAGGCGCCCATGCCGCTGAGCGATATCACTGGCCCTTTTTCATATGTGGGTTCCGGGAGTCGAACTCCGGCCCTCGTGCTTGCCAGGCAGGCACTTACGCTGCTGAGCCATCTCACCGGCCCCTATAATTTTCTTTTTCATTGAAAAACTTAAAGCACAAACCTGGCATGTATCTGAGCGTTTTGACATGAATATGCAATTCAATAACCACCACTTCAATTGTGATACGAATACCTCCATTGGTCCCCAGAGTCCCCCATGTCATTTTGCTGTCCACCTTTGATCGCCCTGGGCCTCCTGGTTGTCTTCTGTCACTCTGCATGAATGTCTGTAGGTGGGAGCCGCAGTGTGGGAGGGTTAAAGTCACTCCCACTCCTCAGGGAAACCTTCAAGCCCTCAAGGATAGGGGATAAGAAGTAAAAAGTAACTCGGACTAAGAAACAGCAAATGATATTTCTCAAGCGTACACTGCTACTGGACAGGTTTTTTACTCATTGAAAAACTTTGTTCTCTAGTTTTAGTTGGTGGCATGCCTGTAATCTCAGCTACTGGGGAGGATGAGGTAGGAGGATAGAGAGCTTGAGGCCAGCCTGAGCATTCAGCAAGACTCTATCTGAAAATTAGCAGGGGTGTATGTAGTGTGTGCACATGGAATTCTAGCACTCCGAGAGGGTGAGGCAGGGGTACCAAAAGTTCCAATCCAACCTGGGTGCCAAGGGCTGATCAGACCCCAATACCTGTGGGGGCAATGGCAGGAATAAAGACAAAAGACAATAATCAAGGTACAAGGGGACCCACACCTGCCTCTAGTGGACAAGAGCACCAATCTGTGCAGTTGACCCACTTTTATTTGCAAGGGAGAAGTACAGGGGAAGGGTAGTATACTTTCCATGGAACAGCTACTGCAGTAAATGGGGTACAATTTTAATGGAGAACAAGTCCATCTCTATATCAATTTGCCTGCATTCTTTAGACTGTCCTCAGCATGTTATCTTGCCTTACAAGTGCTGTGGTTACAGTGCTTTCTCTGCACAGCCAGGAACATGGGCCTTCCCCATACTTCTCGGTTCCTAAAGCAGGTCACACTGGAGCCATGGCACCCATCACATAGCCTGGTCCCGAGCATAGTAAAATATTATTTCAAAAACAAAATACAATAATAAAAAAGAACTGGAGATGTAGCTCGGTGAGAGTGCTTGCCTAGCCTGCCTGAGGCCCTGGGTTTGATCTCCGCTACAGTACAGCTCCCCGTTCCCACCTTCCCATCCCCCGACCCCGCTGGGGCCAGTTTGTTCTTTAAAGACCCTCATCTTGTCTTAAGGCTTTAAGTCCCTTAGCCCTACAGAAGCAGCTGTTTGCCTCACTGGGCAAAGCTCCAAGGCAGGGGTTTCTGTTTGGGCACTGGAGATTGAATCCAGGGCCTTTGTTTGCACTGAGCTACATCCCCAGCCCTTTTAAAATTTTACTTTGAGACAGGGTCTCCCTAAGTCACTCAGTTGCACGGGCTGGACTCTAACTTGCGATCCAAACTGTCGGTATTAAAGGCGTGCGCCGCCTAGCACGGCTGGGCAACGGTTTCTGGGTGCTGCTACGTACGTTCACCCCACAACTGGCCGGTCCTCTTCGTCCAGACCTGACCTTGGCGTCAGGCAGGCGCCGCGCAGCTTCTAGTGGAAATCACACCTAACCGGCTCCTGACCCCGCGTCCTTCGGGACTCAGCCTCTCCCCTGGTTTCCTCCCCCTCTCCCCGGCCCGGCCCGGCCCAGTCGGGCTCCGGAGGAACGTCCTCCCTGACGTCCTCCCCAGGCCCTGCTCTAGGGGTCCTGCGTCGCGCGGCGAGGGACGCCCCCAACCGGCCGCTCAGGACGCCGCTCAACCCCGCCCGCCGGAGCGACGCGCCCGAGTCAGGACCCCGCGGCTGGCCGTGGCGCTGCCTGACGACGCCGTGCGCGGAGCAAGACCCCCGGCGCTCTCGCTGCCTGGGGCCGGGGCTTGGGCCGCGCTCGCTTGTCGGGCCGTGGACAGAGGCGACGTGGCATCCGCGTTCAGCCCCGTCAGGCTCCGTCCTCCTCCACGCGGCGCGGCGCGGCAGGCGGGGAATCGGGCGGCCGAGGTCCTGACAGGACGGACGACGTTTCGGGCGGCGGCCGAGACCTGCTCTTATCGGCTCGGCGATGCTGTGGACGCGGCTAGCGGCGGCCGAGTGGGCGGCGCTGGCCTGGGAGCTGCTGGGCGCCTCGGTGCTGCTCTTCGCCGTGCGCTGGCTGGTGCGGCGCCTGGAGAAGCGGCCGCGGGGCCTGGGCCGGAGCGAGACCCCCGCCCCGCCGCCTCGCGCTTCCGCCGGCCCCGGCCCAGGTAGACGCCTCGCCCGGCCCTGACGCGGCCGGAGGGGAGCGGGGCTGTCCCGGGCGGGACGGGTTCCAAGCTTGGGAAACCCTGTCCTCCGAGGAGCCTAGCCGGGTCGGCGGTGGGGCGGGCACGGGAGCGTGGAGCAGGTTCTCGCCGTGGTGGAAGCGAGCCGGGCCGGTAGCTTCAGCCAGGAAAGCAGAGGGAGCTGACCGGGCTCTGGGGGCGCTTGAAATGTGAAGCCAAACGGGATTACTGATGAGTGGATGTAGGAGAAGAGAAGGAAGAATCCACTGTGGCTTGGGGTTGATGCCGAGGACGGCAGCCAGGTTTCCATTCATTGCCCTGAGTGAGGAGAGGCGGGAGCTGGGTCCGGGCGCACAGAGGCGCAGCCGTACGACTGCGAGCTGTGTCCTGGCTCCACCGCGGCCGCCGTGGGGCCTCTCGACATCGGGCAGGTTGTTCCTGAGCAAGATAGGAGTAGTAAGAGCAGCTAGTGAGGGGTTTTGAGAGTTGGGTCGTACAGTGCTAAGTGCTGTCATTATCGGGACAGGCACCGCCCTCTGGAGCTGCAGAGGCGGCAGTTGTATGTCTCAGTCTGGTATTCCCAGAAAAAATTTGGAGATGACGTTCAGGCGTCCTCAGGCACAGGCAGTGGGTAAGCTGTAAGGCTGGAAGCTCATGTGGGGTCCTGTCGCAGGGTTTTAGTTACTTTGAGAAACCCCTGGTCGGGCCCCACTCCCCCCTGCAGCCTGTGCTTAGCTTCCTTCCTCTCAGACCTCCACCTCCTTGCCAGGCTATGCATCCTTGCTCTTGCTGTAAGTCCGATGTCTTCCTGAAAGGTACTGTTATAGGAAAATGAAATAGCAAAAAGTAAAACCAATAACTCTACCTTAGTATGTTAGGTTAAGGAGCTTCTTTGGGTAACTTATGTCTCAATTGCTGGTTTTACAGCTGAAGAAGGTCCCAGGAAGGTCATGATCCTGCTGGGATCATACAGGGTTGTGGCAGAGGACAGATAGGATGCACGTCTGTGGATACTGGATCCAGCACCCTCCACTGTATTGAGTTTTACCTTTGTTTTCATCCTATTAAGTAAGTGTTAGGGGAATCTTTAGTGAGTAGAATGATGATTTGATTCGTGGCCTCATAGGACTGGCATGTGCATATTCTGTCACTTCTTTTGGCCTGAAGGGGGGAGGGTTTTGCTGTGTGCTCAGCAGGATAAAGTTTGGAATTCTGTTTTACAGAAATTGTCTGTTACAGTTTTCCCTTTGCTTATTTTATTTTTATTTTTTTATTTTTTGTTTTTTCTGAGACAGGGTCTTGCTGTGTAGCCCAGGCCGGCCTCAAACTTGTGGCATTCCTCTTGCCTCAGCCTCCCAAGTGCAGGCACACACCACCACACCTGGCCCCCTTACTTATTTTAGCCCTCAGTCGAACCTGAGTGTATGAGCCTAAGCGGCTGGAAACAGGACTGATACTGAAAATTGCCCAGATATGAATCAGAGTAAACTATATGATAGTAGGGTTAGGGCTAAAGCATTAGATTTTTCAGTGTCCTTTTTATTAAGAAAGGCTTTTTGATTTTTAGTTTTTCATTTGAGATGTATAAAAGATTGCAGAAATAGTACAAACTACCTGAACAAGTGAAAAGATGTTCAGCATTGCCAGCCAGTATGGAAATAAAAGTTAACCCTAAAATGAGATATCACTGTGCAGGGCGTGGTGGCACACCCCTGTAATCCCAGCACTGGGAGGCTGAGACAGGAGGATCACTGCGAGTTCAAGGCCAGCCTGGGCTACAAAGTGAGTTCAAGGCCAGCCTGAACTGCATAGTAAAACCCTGTCTCAAAAAGACAAAAAAAAAAAAAAAAAAAAAAGATCACTGCATGGCTATTAGAATGGCTTCAAAACAAAACAAAACAAAATAAAAAACCTTATATTTCCAAAAGTCCGCAGAGATGTCAAGAAGCTGGGTCTCATACATCTCTTGCAGTTTTTCCAGAAAATGAGATCTTCACTTCATTCCTGAGCTTTTGTCCTTGTGAAATGAAAACTCATTTTCATACAGAACCCCATCTATGAATGTTCGTAGTTTCTTGTGATTGCCCGAGACTGGAAACAATCCAGGTGACCTTCAAGGAGTAACTGGTTAAATAAACAGTGGCAGGTTCATACCCTCATGTGCTCCTTAGCAGGGTTAACTCAACCTGGGTGGATCTCAGGGGCTTTGTGCTGAGTGAGAAAAGTCAATCTTAAAAGGTGTGCACTCTATGATTCCATTTTGAGAAGATTCTCAAAATGAAGCTGTTACAGCATGGCAACTAATTAGTAGTTGCCAAGAGGTAGGGACAGTGGGGAGATTAGATTCACTGTAAGGGGCAGCAGGAAGGAAATCTTTGGTGATGGGACAACTCATTTCTTACAGTGGTGGTTCACATGTCTATATGTGTGATGTCAGGATTTGAGACAAAAGTGCCTACAGGGGCTGTTGAGGTCCCAGGTCTGTTCAAGGTCAAGGCTGGCCTCAGACTCATATGTAACCTAGACTTGTCTCAGTTCAAGAGCCTCCTGCCTCAACCTCAGGCAATGTCCTTGTGACCTGCTAGCTTCCAGGTTTTGATAACATATAGTTATGTAAATGTCAGCCTTTGTGGAAAGTTGGGTGGTCCAGGATGCATCTCTGTTCAATTTTGCATCTTCATGTAAGTCTACTATTATTTCAAAATAGCAGGGCGTGGTGGCCCAGCACTCAGGAGGCTGGGACAGGAGGATCCCCATGAGTTTGAGGCCAGCCTGGGCTACGTAGTAAGTCCAGGCCAGGCTGAACTACAGGATGAGACCCTGTCTCAAAAAACAAAGCAAAACAAAACTTAAAATCAAAATAAAAAAATGATAGAAATTCTGTGTATCATTCACTTAGATTCCCTGTTAGCATCAAGTATGAAAACCAGGAAATTGATGTTGATAGAACTCTGTTTAGTCTGCAGACCTAAACTCAATTTTTCGTGTCTGTGTCTGTCTGTCTAAGACCAGTGAGTTTGTACAGATATTTCCAGTTCCCGTCACTGAGTTTATTTCAGCCAAGGATCTGTGAACTGCACCCACAGCTGTCTTAGGAGCGAAGTCTTCTTGGAGCACAGCTCTGACCCTGTGCTTGTGTGGTCTGCGCTGGTTCCTGATGCTGAAGTGGAGCTGTAACTCACAGAGCCGCAGCTCTGTGCCCTCCGGCCATCCCTGGCGTGGTCTGCTGACCCCAGTTCTCTTTCCCCACCATCTCCTTTGTCGGCGAGAAGCTGTCTCATCAGCCACAGTTATTTGCTTAGTTCTAGAGTACACATAAAATAGTGTTATCAATTTTTTCTTTTCTCTGGGTTTCTGTGTTGAACATGACGAAAAATGAAGTCCATGGTCACAACAGTGAGGAATGACCCAGGGATAGTTTATTAGAAAGAATAAAGAAAAGCTCTTGCTGACTGGCAGAGGGGCTGGAAGGGAGAATGCTGTGGAGGGCCCAAGTCCAGGGGTTTATATGTAGACTTCAGTGTGAAAATGAAATGCAGTTGAGCATTTTGGTGGGCCTCTGACTTCAGGATGGCAGACTTCCCTTGCACCCCAACTTCCCAGGGCTTATCTCCGTTTATCCAGGCCCTGTCTTTTGAAACTGTGGTTGACATTTGTAGCTAGGCCTCTGACATCGGAAGCATAGCCTTCCTTTCCACTCCGACTTCCTGGAGCTTGTCTCAGTTTACTCAGACCCTTGCTCTAACTGCCTGTTGTTTTTCTGTCACCTGGTCCCATTCCCCCCTTAGCAGTGGTAACTCTAACTGCCATTAGGGAAGAGGCCCTCAGTTGTTTTTGCTGCTTTTGGCTGAGAAGGGGCGTTGACAGTGCGGCAGTCAAGGTCCACTACTGTGAGGTCCATCTAAGGGCCCTGATTAAAAGCCAGGAGGAGCATCCACCAGTGGTTTTGTCTGCAGCGTCATCAGTAGCTTTAAGTCTGGCAACTGGGAAGAAGCAAATTTGACTGAGATTGAGCATGCATGATCCAAATAATAAGGCTATAAGTAGCATTAGCAGTGGTCTCGGCAGGGACAGTAACTAGGATTCTAACTTCAGATCCCTGACCAGGATCCCTATGGTCCGGATAAATTTTTTTTTTTTTTTTTTTTTTGTGGGTACGGGGGGGGGGTTGACCTCAGGACCTCGTGCGCCAGCTGGCGCCTGTGCCGCTAAGCGATATCACCGGCCCCTTTTTTGTATGTGGGTTCCGGGAGTCGAACTCGGGCCCTTGCGCTTGCCGGGCAGGCGCTTAAGCCGCTGAGCCATCTCACCGGCCTGGTCTGGATAATTTTCAGTGGATTTTAGAAGCATGATCGGTTAGTTTTTGTGTTGCATTTATTATTTTAGACTGGTCAGCATAAAAACAGCATTTTTTTTTTCTAGGAATAGACATAGCCCCCCTTTTTTAGTATTTGGAATATCTAATCTGTTTTGTAGAGCTGCTGCTGCTAGTGTCTTTGGTTTTGGAGGGTTGTTAGGGTCTGTGCCATCTGTTGCAGACTTTTAGCAAGATCAAGAGTTTGTTGAAGTAGGAAGGGATGTGGTGAGACTCGCTAATCCTATACCGGTCTCCACTGTTATCCCCAATCCTATCAGAAAGGTGCTAAGCTGGATTGCCCATTTTTTTAATTCTGTGGGGTCATTACCTTGATCAGAACTGGGACTGGCTGGGAGCTCTTTTTTTTTTTTTCTTTACATGGGTACCGGGAATCAAACTCAGGACCTCACGCTTTCCAGGCAGACGCTTATGCCACTGAGCTATATCACTGGCCCATGGCTGGGAGCTTTTAAGGAGGACTTACTGGTGGATAGATACCCTAATGTACATGTACTTGTCCCATTGGTAGGCAAGCAAGAATATGCAGAGATGTCTAGTCTCCATGCAGGTCAAAAGATCAAGTGAAAGCAGGTATTGGAAGGACAGTGAAGCAGAAGGGTTTAAGGCAATATAGGGGGCTATAATCCCTGTGGTGGCCAACGTGCTAAGTGTGGTCCCGGCTGCCCTGTGAGGGCCTGAAAAGGAACCTGCTGCTGCTTTGTGTGTCTATTTTGTTTATAAGGGAGAGGGCCAGCTTTTTCTCGTCTAGACATAAAGAGTAGTCTTGTCTTCCTCTATGTGTGTGAGCTGGGCACAAGTTTTTGTGTTTGGGAACCATTTGCCCAGCATCTGGGGTTTGAAATCTGGGCAGTTATCTGTGAGTCTGTAGTAGGAGTTGTCTATTTGTGTGACTGAATGTTGGGCTGGTTTTCAATTTTCTCTTATGTATATGGGTCTGGTCACTCAGTAGGTCTTAGGAAGGTTAATGTTTCCTGTGGTCAGTCTGTCCGTAAATAGTGAAGGTGGATTCACGCCAAAGACCCCGAGTCCCTAGGGTTTGGAAGAATGTGTGGGTCTTTGGGAGGATATGTTTATGCAGAGGTCTGCGGGGGTCAGGATATTGAGTTTTGTAAGCAGGGGTCCTGTAACAGGTGGCAGGGTTTGAGGATCTTCAGCTGAGGGGTGAACTGTGTAGCAATGTCCGGGACCCCAGCCACTGCCTTTAAGAAAGGATTGTAATTGGAATGTGTGGGTGATGGATGCCTTTACCTGGGGCCAGGTGGAGGCCAGTATGGGGACCACATAGTGGGCCATGACAGTAGGGGACAGGCGTGACCAGCAGCTTTTTGCTAGTTTAGGGTTAGACTGGTTGAGAAGTTGATGGGTAAAAGTGAGAGTGTGATATATGAGCTTTATCCTGGGAGGGAAGGGGTGGTAGATTAGGTTGGTGAGTTTACACTAACAAGCATAGACAGAAGCAGAAGACCGAGGTTTGGATGGGTGAAAACTCTTGGAAGGTGCCATGGAGTCATAGTTGGTGTATAAGAGATAGGAAGGAGTCTACAGTGGTACCTTGGTTCATGAACTTAATTCATTCCATTATTCTGGGGAAGATGGCCGTGTTCATGTTTGTCATCCAATGCAGAGTTCACAAATGGAAGCAAAATTTTACTGAACGCGTCTTATTTGCGGACTGAATTTTTCACAACCAAAAGTGTTTGCGAACCAAGGTATTACTGTTGTATTGGTGAGGTAGAGCTAGAGGGGATGGGTACCATTGTAGGTCAGAGAGGAGGACAAAGGTAAACTGGACAAAGTAGGAGTAAGAGAGACATGAAACTCAGGTCAGCTTTTGGGTCTTGGGAACTGTTTTCAGGGTGGGGCTAATTTTTTAACTAGAGGGGGACTTACCTAATTTGACAATGAAAATGACTCCACCCTCTGGGGAGCTGACAGGTTAAGAGACACCAGAGGAAAATCAGAGTGAAGATTTCTATCAGGAGATTTAACCAGAACGGGGTGAATCTCGGGCTCTCTCTCTGTTGATCATTACTTATCTTTTACAGGAGAAGATGGCATTTCCTTCTTTTTTTTTTTTTTTTTTTTGTGGGTACCGGGGGGACGACCTCAGGACCTCGCACGCCAGCAGGCGCCCGTGCCGCTGAGCGATATCACCGGCCCCTTTTTCGTATGTGGGATCCGGGAGTCGAACTCGGGCCCTCGCGCTTGCCAGGCAGGCGCTTAAGCCGCTGAGCCATCTCACCGGCCCGGCATTTCCTTCTTTAAAGAGAAATTTTCTTAAAGAGAAATTTTAAGTCTTTTAGTGGTTCACAGGAGTATCTGGCAAGCTGTTCCTCTCTTGCTGACCTGTCCAGTGAGAAGTTTTTCTGGTTCACTGAGCACAGTTTTAGGCGAGAGTGGTGGATCCAGGAATCATGTCGGGAGACCTTAGCTGCTGAAGGGGTGGAGAGAATTATCATATGGGGTCCCTCCTACGATGGATCAAGAAAGGAAGTGGGGGTAGGCAAAGATTTCCCTAAGACCAGTTCCCCCAGGTTAAAAAGAGGGGGCTTGTCCTCTCTGGGTTGGGCCTCTGTCTTCTCTTGGAGGGCCCTCTGGAAGTGGGACAGAGAGGGCCATGTTTCACCCAGGTAGTTACTTCTGGATCTAATGGAAGTCATTAGTAAGAAAGGGCCACCCATACAGCATCTCGGGGGCTGAGGCCTGATTGTTTTTTTTTTTTTTTTTTTTTTTTTTGGTGGGTACTGGGGTGTCGACCTCAGGACCTCGCGCGCCAACAGGCACCCGTGCCGCTGAGCGATATCACCGGCCCCTTTTTCGTATGTGGGTTCCGGGAGTCGAACTCGGGCCCTCGCGCTTGCCAGGCAGGCGCTTACACCGCTGAGCCATCTCACCGGCCCTAGGCCTGATTGTTGAGGGGAGTTCCTTGTCCTAAGTAAAGTCATGGGGAAGAGGGCAGCTCAGGGAACCTGGGTATCCTGAGTTAATTTGTGGAGATGGGTTTTTTAAATCCCATTAGCCCTCTCTACTGTTCTTAAAGACTGAGGTCTTCAGGCACAGTGTAGGTGACATTGTACAGCCAAGACTGTTGAGACTCCCTGAGTAACTGCTGCCTGGAAGGATGGACCATTGTCACTCTGCAGCCCTCGGGGCAGGCAATGTTGAGGGATAATCTCGTTTATTAGGGCTTGTACCACCTCAGTGGACTTTTCAGTCCTGTAAGGGAATGTCTCTGTGCACCGGTGAATGCGTCTGCCCAGACCAAGAGGAACTGGATCCCCTTTACTCTGAGCAGGGGGTAAAATCTGCCAATCTTCCCCAGGGTAGATCCTCTTTTGCTGGATGTGGGAGCTAGGGGAGGGCCTTCCTGTGAGAGAGGGTTGTTGTTCTGGCACAACTCGCATGACCCCGACAATTTAATTTACAGTTTTTCGAAACATGTTCCCTGGTGGTTTGTACCAGAGGTCGGACAAGCCACCCAATGGGACAATCATGCATGTACTACCAGTGGCTCACCAGCGGGAACATAACATGGTCAAATCAGAGCTGAACCCTCTGGACCCCCAGGAGAGAGACATGTGCATTTATGGCCCCTTAGTGAGTGTGTTAATGCTAACCCAATAAACAGTTTATTTGCCTCTAATGAGTCCCCTCCTTCTCTAAGTGGAAGAAGACTGGTGAAGAGCCTTCAAGTGTTTTCATTGGCTAGCTGATGGGAGGAGTTTTTCTTTCTTTTGTTTGAAACCATCCTGAGGGCAGTAAGTGCAGCCCATTGGCCATTGGCAGAAACCGCTTTAGGGGCCGGGGATATAGCTCAGCGGCACAGCGCCTGCCTGGAAGGTGCAAGGTCCTGAGTTTGATTCCCAGTACCAAAAAAAAAAACCTCTTCAGTTTCTGCCTGAGAGTAGGGGGCTTATCTCTTCAAGGGAGTAATCCCAAAATAACGGATTTAAAGTGGACTCGAGGAGCTTCGTGACGCTGCTTGAGCTAGAGTTGGCCACCCTATTCCCTTTTGCTGCTTCATCAGCTCTCTTTCGGTGCCCTTCATCGTGGGTCAAGGCTGTCTCTCAAGGGAGACATACTGTGCACAGCAGGCGGTCAGTCTCTTGGTATGTTTCATTGGAGACCCTGTGGCTGTGATGAAATTTTCTTTCCAGACGGCAGTGTGAGCACGAAGGACCAGAAGGGCATGCTTTGAGTCTGTGTAGGTGTTGGCCCTCTTGCCTTCACTTAGTTCAAGAGCCCAGGTGAGGGCAGTTAGTTCTGCTACTTGAGCACTTGTTCCTGGGCAAAGGGATGAGCTCTCTGTGACTTCTGTTGACACCGTCACGTATCTTGCCATTTGAACACCTTGCTCTACTCAGGAGCTCCTGTCTGTAACAAGTGTTCAGTCTGGATTTTTTAACAGATGGTTTCTCACGTCCCCTTCTTGTGGCATAAGTTTCTAATACCAGCTAGCTACAGTAATGGGTTAATTTTTCTTGTTCTTCTGGGAGAAGTGTAGAAGGGAGGGCAGGTTCTTCTTTGGATGGCGGGTCCTTCCAGCAGCATAGCCTGAGATCTCGAGAGTCAGCCCTCTGAGAGCCAAAGGCTTCGCTTGGAAGACAGCAGCCCTGAGGTATGCTGAGGAGAGGACATGGCCAGGTTGTTACTGAGGTGAGCTTGGTAGCCTCTGGAGTCAGAGGGGAGCAGCCACAGTTGGTGAAGACAGGCCGGCTAGCCTTTGGCTACCGCATCTGGTTCTTTGCTCAAATAGTTGACAGGCTGTTGGAGCAGCCCTTTCGCTTGGATCATACCCCTGGCACACCCTCTTTTTTCCATCACATATAGATTGAAGGTTCTTCCTGTAGGGAGGCTCAGAGCTGGAGCCCTGAAAGAGCCTTTTTAATGTTTCAAAGGTCTGCCTGCCTTCTGGTTCTTTTGCCAGGATGGGGCTTTTTTGTGCCTGTTTGTCAGACGATTTGATAAGGCTACAAAAGCCAGTGATATCCAGGAATCCTCTTAGCTGTCTTAAAGTTTTGGGGAGGGGAAAGGATAAGATGGGGTCAGTTTGATATTTACTCAAAACCCTGGAGCCCTCAGATATGGTGAGGCCCAGATATTCTCCAGAGAACTGGGATAGCTGAGCTGTGCTCTTGGAGACCTTGTGTCCTCTGTCTGCCAGGAAATTGAGGAAGTCCTGGTTTCCCTTCTGGGAATCCTCCTCAGGTGGAGCACATGCCAGGAGATCTATATACTGCAGAACCTTATTCTTGGGGTAGGAGAAGTCAAATAGATCCTGTGACAAGGCCTGCCCAAAGAGGTGAGGGCTGTCCCAGAATCCCTGTGGGAAGACAGTCCAAGTAAGTTGGGTCATTTGGCCTGAGGGGGTGGGGTCCTCAAAGGCAAATAGGTATGCAAAAAAAGACTTTTTTTTTTTTTTAAGAAGACATTCTTTAGGTCTAACTCTGTAAACCATTTGGACCCCTTGGG
Organism: Erethizon dorsatum; assembly: GCA_028451465.1. Classification (NCBI taxonomy): domain Eukaryota; kingdom Metazoa; phylum Chordata; class Mammalia; order Rodentia; family Erethizontidae; genus Erethizon; species Erethizon dorsatum. The sequence continues at coordinate 126,774,711 of CM051830.1, read as the reverse complement.
GACCTGGGTCAACAGAATATAAGGGTTGGGAACTATAGGGTGTATGGGAATTGCAGCATCATTAATAAGTCAGAGGTCTTGTACTAGCCCCCATTCCCCATTGGTCTCTTGGACTCCCAGGATTGGGGAATTGCAGGGGCTATTACAGGGGGTCAGGAGGCCCTGGGACTTCAAACCCTGGGCCCTGGGTTTTTGAAGATCTTTCTTAATCCTTGTGTGGCTTCTGCCTCTGGGAAGGAAGCTGAGTCCTTAAGATGAATCTGTGTGGCTAAGCAGTTAAAGCCTGGTTTATTTTTCCAGTTGAGGCCCATACTTTGGTGTTAATCTCAGTCTCTTCTTCTCTGTCCTGGGGCTATTAGGATAGTGGTGACCATCTGAACCAGGAGAATTCCTACCAGCAATGGGGTGGGGCTCTCCACCAGAACCAGAAAGGAGTGGGTGAATAAAAGAGCTCCCCAGCTGCAGTTTAAGGGGAATGTAAAAAACCAAGTGACTACCTTTTCTGATACCCTGTCAGTCTGGCTCGCAGGGAAGGAAAAGCAGATAAAGCAGCACCAGTGTTGAGGAGTAGGTTGACCATTTGACCCTCCACTCTTTGGGTTATCCAGGGCTTCTGGTCTGGGTCTTGGGAACCAAGGGGGAATTCCTGGCCCCATCAGTCCTGCTGGACCATTATGTCAGACTGGTTCGCCCCTGGGACCTTCATCTGGTGACAAACAGCCTTCTAAATGGTCTCTGGCAATTCGGATAGGGCCTGGGTGGAGGCTGGTTGGACTTCTTTTTGAAGTATCTTTGCTTTGTGCACTTATAACATGTACTTGTGGAAGACTCCTGGGAAACCCGGTCAGGTGAGGTCTATAGCAAGGATAGCCCTCTTCTTTTTTTTTTTTTTTTTTTTTGTGGGTACCGGGGGGGTCGACCTCAGGACCTCGCGTGCCAGCAGGCGCCCGTGCCGCTGAGCGATATCACCGGCCCCTTTTTCGTATGTGGGTTCCGGGAGTCAAACTCGGGCCCATCGCGCTTGCAGGGCAGGCGCTTAAGCCACTGAGCCATCTCACCGGCCCAAGGATAGCCCTCTTCTTGTCCCTTCAGTCCTGCCCTTTGGCCACTTCTGATCCTGATTGACAAAAGCCGTGGTGGCTGATCTTTGTAGATGGTTGAGAGTGTGTTCTGGTCCTATAGCTAACTTCTGTAGCTTTTTCTGAATGTCAGGGGCGAACTGGGCAATGAATTGATCCTTGACTCAGGTTGCAGGAAGGTATGTATGAGTAGGGCTTCCCTGAGTTGCTTGAGGAAGGCTGAAGGACTTTCTTCCTTTCCCTGGGTCACCATCGAGTTTGGAATAATTTAGAGGTTTGACTCGGGTCCTTTGGAGGCTCTCTAATAATACAGGCCAGGAAATGTCTGTGTTTCCCAAATCCTGATCCCATTGGGTTGCTATCAGGGTCCTCTGAAAACTTTGCCTAGGTCTGTCTTGATCTGTCCCAGGTCTCCCAGGGGAATGGAACCTGAGCCCACTTTGGGGCCACCTCTGGCCATGCTTCTCTCACTTGGAGGGGAAGCAGAATGGGGTATCCTTGCCCCTGTCATTGCACTGTGAGCCCAGGATAGGGAGACAGGAAGACTCTTTAGGAAGTTCTTTGGGGATAGTGGTAAGAATGAGAGCTTCTCAGGAGATTTTTTTTTTTTTTTTTTTAAAGACAGGGTCTTGCTCTGTAGTTCAGGCTGGTCCTGAACTCACTATGTATCCCAGGCTGGCCTTGAACTCCATGGTGGTCCTTCTGCCTCAGCCTCCTGAGTATGTACCACCACAGCTGGCTCTGGACAGTTTTCTTGGAGGGGGGGATCCTCTGGAGCCGAGGGGGTAAGGGCTGCCAGCAGGTCTGAGTCTATGCCACATGACCTGCAGCAGTCAGGATTGTGTCTCATAGTAAAAGCCTGCACAAAGGGCACTTTGAACCATTTACCCTGCCTTTTGCAAAATAAGTCTAATTGGAGGGTAGTATTATAATTGTTACTCCTTTCTGTTGGCCATTTTCTTCATCACCCAAGGGATAGCCAGGCCATGCGTGGGTATAGAAGATTAGGCACTTTTTCTTCAAGGTCTGAGGGTCAAACGCAGAGGTAACCGGGAAGCTCTGAGAGTGAGTGTTCCCCATTTGTAAAAAGAGAGGCAGGGAGGAAAGAGTGTCCCTTTACATCCTCTCTTGCTCTTTTCCTCCACTTCTTTCTGCTCACAACAGCAGGAGAGGGAACCCCACACCGAGGGGCGGTCAACATTAGTTGTGATATGTGTCAAGGTATCACCTTGGGAGGCTGCATCCTCCCAAGGATGTACCTGATCCACGTGATGGATAATTGGGTCTGATAGCAGGCATTTTGAGGGCATCTCAGCAGGCACAAAAGGCCCTCATGAGGGTACCCCTCCATCCAACCACCAGTAAGGAGGATCACTGTCCAGAGGGGCAGGCGCTTTTCTCTCAGGAATTGATGAATATGGTCTGTATCATAATGGAGCCAATGTTGGTCTCTTCACTAACCTGACTGAAACTGAGGAGGCAGGCCCACCCCATGGTGTGGTTGAAGAGACAGGTGTCTCCAAGGCAGTCTGAAGTTGGTTCCCCATGAGCACCGGAGAAGGTGCCAGACCAGAGTCAAACTCATCTCCAGTGTGTTGTAACGGGACGGAGGCCTCAGGGACTCTCCCACAGCCTTATCGTTGGTTGCAAGATACCTTCCCCGGGGAACTCAAGGCACTATTTGCCAGGTATAGGCCTCCTGAGTGTGGGGCCAGCGTCCCAGGCACCAGGGACACCCAGCATTGGGAAAGCCCAGGATGTGGGCTAGGATCCTATGTTCCTGGCACATTAAATCTGTCAAGACATCTGGAGAAGAGAGAGTCACCCGTACTAGCGGAGAGAGAAAAGCCCAGACCTGCAGTTTAACTCTTAGTGGAGGCTTACAAGAGGGCTCTGACAGAGGGGTCTCAGGTCACCTGGAAAGGGGTTACCTGGAGAGCACAGAGCAAGTTTACATGTCACCCCATGGAGGAGTGCAGGCTGGTCGTGGTAGGCATGTGGAGGTGTGTCTGCTGGATACCCAGTCAGGCTGCTGGGACCCAGCTTCCACCGGAGGACCCTTGAGCACTCAAGGGAGGGGATCGGTTCCTCACATCCAGAGATCAGCCTCAGAAAGGAATCCAGCTCCCTGCCAGGCTGACATTCCCACCAGGAGGTTTCTGGGAAGCCTGTCCCATTTTGAGAGTAGCGACTGCTCTAGTAGCTTTTAACTGGTTGATGGGATACAACCTGTAAAAAGGATAGAGAAGAAGTGTGAGGTCCAGTTATTCTGCCAAACTTTAACCCTCCATAGAGAAGTGCCCCTGTTGGGTGCCAGCGATGTAACCAATTCTTTCCTCCCTCTGGTTCCCAAACATGATCCCAGTGTACCAGTGTAGTTTATTAGAGAGAACAAAGAAAAGCTCTCAATGGCCAAGAGGGGCTTCAAGGGAGGATGCTATGGAGAGCCAAAGTCCAGATATGTAGACCTTGAAAATGAAAATGAAACAAGGAAACAGTACAGTTGCTGCTTTTAGCTAGGCCTCTGACATCAGGAGAGCAGGCTTGCTTAACATTCCAACTTCCTGGAGTTTCATTTTATTCAGGCCCTGTCCTAACTGCCCGTTTTTCTATCTCCGGTCTCAGTAGCTTCAGAATGCCTCCTTCTGCCATTGTGGGAAATATCCACTCGCTAGAGGATACAGCTGTGTACACTTGTGCCTTTGAGTTCGTTGTCACATACTGTTTTCCAATCATGTGGCTTAGTTCTCCCCATTCTTCTGTTACCATTTGCAAGAGTCAGGCTCATTTGTTTTGTGTTCTGAGTGTCTCCACCATCTTTTTCTTTGTTTACTTGGTTTTTGCTCATTTGTTTGTATTGTTTTGAGACAGGGTATCCCTATGTAGCCCAGGCTAGCTTTAAACTCTTTGTAGTCCAGGCTGGCCTCAAATTAGAGATTCTCTTGCCTCAGCCTCCCAGATGCTGGGATTGTAAGTATGAACCACAACGCCTGGCAACCTCTTTCTTGTATGTGAATCAAATACATTTCTGAAAGTCAGAAACTTATAAAAGCATATCAGGGGGCCGGTAAGGTAGCTCAGCGGCATAAGCGCCTGCCTGGCAAGTGCGAGGTCCTGAGTTCGACTCCTGGTACCCATATACGAAAAAAGGGCCGGTGATATCGCTCAGGGGCACGGGCGCCTGCTGGCGTGCGAGGTCCTGAGTTCGACCGCCGATACCCACAAAAAGAAAAAAAAAAGCATATCAGAAGTGCTGCCTTCTCCCATCCCTTTCCACCTGGCTCCTGTTCACCTCACCTACATTGGTAAGACATCTCGTGAGTTTCTGTGTGTCTTATAGTCAGTGTGTAATGGTGTACCTGCATTGTTGTTTTTATTCTAATTTCTAGCATGGTCCATACTCATTGGGCAACATGAATAAACCTGTGTCCTCGACAGCTTAATAGTTGCAGCTGACACTTATGGGTAGTGTCAGACCCAGTGCTGTAGACTTTATATGCATTATTTAATTCTCATTATAACCTAAGAGCATAGCTGTTACTATGTCCATTTTATAGGTGAGGAAACCAAGGCTTTGAGTTTCAGTAATGCTCAGGGTTACAGTGACACAGCCCTAAGCTGGCTTGGTTGCAAGAACAAAACCTCTCTCACATCAGAAGCTCAGCTGAAAGGGTAGGGAGGACACAGCTTGTGTGAGGAGAAGGGTCCCATGGTACCAGAGAGCGCTCGCCAAGCACGGGTGCCACCTGCACGTCCACTGCCCAGCTCATCTGTCTCTGGTGTCTTGTCCCCAGGTACTGCGACAATGGAGGCCGTGTTGGCACGACTGAAACTCCTGAATCCGGACGACCTTAGAGAAGAGATTGTCAGAGCCGGCCTGAAGTGTGGGCCCATCACAGCAACCACCCGGTTTGTGTTTGAGAAGAAGTTGGCTCAGGCTTTGCTGGAGCAGGGCGGGGCACTGCCTCCCTCTCTTCCCAACCAAGTTGGCCTGGATGCACCCAGCATGCTGACCTCTGCTGCAGGCAGCTCTGCCATGCAGGCCAGTTACTCTGAGGACAGAGATTTTGGTTACAGTGTGGGCTTGAACCCCTCAGAGGAGGAGGCTGCGATGTCTGAGGCCTGCCCAGTGCCTCTCAGTGCCTCGACCGGAATTGGCTCCAGTAAGGCTGGAGAGACAGTCGCCAAGGAACCAGCCCTGTACTATGGTGTGTGCCCAGTGTATGAAGATGGCCCTGTGAGAAACGGTAATGTGTTGCCCTGTGTGTATCCTCCCACAAGTGGGGTAAACACTGAAAGCTATGGAGAAAAAGAAAAGCACGGTTGTTCACCATGAGCTTTTGAGTCCGGATTAACTACTTTTGAGCTGGTTATGGTGGCACAGGCCTGTGATCCCAGCCTCCCAGCACTGGGAGGCTGAGTAAGGAGGATCAAAAGTTTGAGCCCACAGCACTTTGGTGTCTGTTTTTGTCTAACTTACAGAGTAAGACTTACGGACAGGTGCAAAAAATAAATCCTCTTTTGGAGCTTAGGGCTTATTGCGCAGTATGAGTTTTGATACGTATAAGAAAGAACACTACAGCAAGGCACAGTAGTGCCAGCCTGTGATGATACTGGGACTGCTGAGGCTGAGGCGAGAGGAGTGAAGTTAGGATTATAGTGAGACTCTGCCTCAGGAAACGAAGCAAAACCAAAATAATGTGATAACCTAATGCAGATTAAAGTGATGAACGGTATTAATAACCATTAAGTTTGGTTCCTGAAACTAAGAGTTAATTATAAAGCACAGACCCTTCAAAAGTTTGAGTCCAGCCCAGGCAACCTAGTGACTTATCAGGTGCTTCTGAAATTAAAAAATGAAAAGGGCTGGGGATGGAGCTCAATGTGAAGGCCTTGGTTCAACCCCAGTACCACATATGCGCGCGCGCGTGCACACACACACGCGCACACACGCAAAGATTAACCATTTTTGGCATTGGCTGCCTTCCTGTATTTTCTGTAAATCTGTGAGGAAATTTAAAATTGTTGGGAAACTGAGCTCGTGAGGTTTGCCCCACTCACAAATACTGAGGGGCTGGCTGCCATTTGCTTGGGACTTGGATTAACTCCCATTAGTTCATTATAAATTGAATACCTGGGGTTAATGAATGTAATGGCCTATGAATGTATAACTTTCAGGAATAGGAATTTTTTTTTGAGACAGGGTCTTGCTCTGTAGTTTAGGCTGGCCTTGAGTTTGTGGCAGTCTTCCTGCCTCAGCCTCCCAAGTGCTGGGATTAATCTCATGCACTACCACACCTAGACAAGGAATAGTAAAATTTATTTTAAATCCAAATCCAACATTTTTTTTAGTCCATGTTTGCAGTACATAATATTTACATTCAATATGGGGAAGTGGTGTACATACATAACACATCTCAGCTCCCCCACACACATACCTTTTTGGCCAGCATCAGATTCATTTATTTATTTTATAAGTCAAATTAATTATCATAAACACAGATTAACAGCCAGACTAACAGGCCAAAAAACATAAAACATCTAAGATAATTACACTAAATCAAGGTACACTTTTAGATACATTGGCTACCCTGGATTACAGTAACTTTCTTTGCTCTCTCTTTTTCTTCCTATTGTCTTTTATTTTACACTTCATATATTGGATTTCTTCTTCTTCTTTGTCGTCGTCGTCGTCATCTTCGTCATCTTCATCATCTTCGTCTTTTTTTTTTTTTTGTCGGTACCGGAGGGTCGACCTCAGGACCTTGCGCACCAGCAGGCGCCTGTGCTGCTGAGCGATATCACCGGCCCTTTTTCGTATGTGGGTTCTGGGAGTCGAACTCGGGCCCTCGCGCTTGCCAGGCAGGCGCTTACACCGCTGAGCCATCTCACCAGCCCCATCTTCTTCGTCTTCGTTTTTTTTTTTTTAAAACACTCTTGCTATGTAGAACTCGAGGCGATCCTCCTACCTCAGCCTCCCGAGTGCTGGGATTACAGGCATGCACCATCGCTCTTGTCTTATAATGGGTTTCTTATCTAAGAGAAACCATGCAATGTTTAAGCTTGTGTGCCTGATTTACTTCACATTGTGCTCTCAAGGTGCATCTGTTTTCCTTTTTATGGGAGAGCAGCACCTCATTGTATATACAGTACAGGCTGCTTCCAAGATTCAGCTGTTGTGAGCTGTGCTGCTCTAAACATGGGTATGCATGGATCGCTGTGATGTGATGTCTTTAACTCTTCTGGGAGGATACCCAGAGGAGCTATGGCTGGGTCTAACTATATTTTTAGTTTACTAAAGTGTATATATAAATATACAGATGCACTTTTGTATTTTTATAAAAATAGTACATAGAAGTGCAGGTTCAAAAGGAATGCATTTGTAAAACTTCGAAAGTTCCCCTTCCAAAATGCGTCGCATTCTATCCAGAAAGGGAAAAGTGGCAGCATTAGGTCAGCCACACTGCATCTACTGCACTTCCTAAGGTGTCTGCAAGAACTTGCTGTGTGGTTTTAGGCTGCTTGCCTTTCTCCTGTGGTCAGTCTGTTTGTATTTGATGATTGCTCGTCATGTACATTGGCCATTTTTATCAAGCAGTGGATAGTCACCATTCTGTCATTTGTACTATTGATAATAGTCCCATACAAACTTGATTGTGGTAGATCCCCTATAGGGTGTTGATATTTTTATATAATCAGAATGTCTTTTTCCGTTATGGCTTTATTTATAGACATCCTTTTATGGATGTGCCTAGACATGCTTGGAAAGGCATACCCCACCCAAAATTATGCTTAAAATTCTTTGCCAATGTTTTCAAAGTTGTTGAACCTACTTTTTAAATTGATTTTTTTTTTTTTAGACAGGATCTTACCAAGTAGCCCAGGCTGGCCTTGAACTCACAGCGATCCTTCTGCCTCAGCCTCCCAAGTGCTGGGATTACAGGCGTGTGCCACCATGCCCAGCTTTAAATTGATTTTATTAGGTGTTCAATCCATGACCGATTTCTTTCTTAGTATGGTATATTCTTTTTTTTTTTTTTTTTTTTTGTGGGTGCCAGGGGTTGAACTCAGGACCTCGCACACCAGCAGGTGCCCATGCCGCTGAGCGATGTCACTGGCCCTTTTTTCGTATGTGGGTACCGGGAGTCGAACTCAGGACCTTGCGCTTGCCAGGCAGGCGCTTATGCCGCTGAGCTATCTCACCGGCCCAGTATGGTATATTCTGTTGGGATTGGCATTATGTAGAAGTACACAGTGTCACATTTTCTACACACATACCTATACGTAGTCAAACTTATTAACTGGGTTGTTTTGGCTCAGGTCCTCCTTCTTCAGGGCTAAAAATCTAAATTATGATATAAGAATAAAATCAGGTTTCTGAGTAGCAGCTGTTTTGGTTGACTGTTAAACCCTGGATGTGGTTAAGTGACTGGGATTCCAGTTACTCATCTCTGACTTTCCTTTGTTACTTTTCCCACCCAGAAAGAATCCATGTTTATGAAGATAAAAAGGAAGCATTGCAAGCTGTCAAAATGATCAAAGGGTCCCGGTTTAAAGCTTTTCCAACCAGAGAAGATGCTGAGAAATTTGCTAGAGGAATTAGCGACTATTTTCCTTCTCCGAGCAGAGTCTCGTCCCCACTGTCCCCTGTGAAGGTGGCTCCACTCTTCAGCAGTGGTGGGTGGAAAGGTGAACCACGTGGCAGCTCCCTCTTGGTGTTACGGTTGTACTTACTCTGAAATACCTTGTGTCCTCTGTTGTGATCATGATAGTGACTTGTTTTCTCCCTGTGAGGAGTCTGGTGTGGCAGGACATAGTGGTGGGACAGCTGAGGGAGGGGTCGAGAGCTTGGTCTGGGGAGGTTTGGGGACTGGAGGATGGAGCTGGTGGCCGAGTGGACTCAGGTGAAGAGCAGGGGAAGGTGGAACAGCCAGCTCCTTCCTGGCATCTTATCCCCCCTACCACCTGCTGGGGTCAAGGTCTTTTTAATGCTAAGAGCAGTTTCCTCATTTGAAGCTGCAGCTCCTTCCAGACCTGCTGGAGCCAAGTTCCTGTGAGAGCCAGAAATCTCATTGCATGCACTGCCCAGCTCAGGGTAGGCTCCTGTCCCATGGAGCTGTGTGGCATGTGTATGACTGGAACACTTGAACATAGAGACGCTGCCTTTATGACTGATCCCTCGCCCACCAAAATTGACTGAGCTTCCTTCCTCCTTACTTCCTTCCGTCCTTGTTTTTTTTGGGGGGGGAAGAGAAGGAGCTATGGATTGAACCCAGGGTCTTCTCTCTAAGCTACATCCCCAGCATCATCCGCCTTTTTAATTGAGAAAGGGTGTCACTGTATTGCGGGGGCTGTTGTCAAATGTGCAGTCCTCCTGCTTCAGCCTCCCAGAGTGCTGGGATTGCAGGTATGTGCCATTGTGCACAGCTGACTTACTCTTCAAACCCTAAGTGATACCTGTTCAGAAGCTCTCCTGGCAAGAGTCCATCTGGGTCTCCTTGCAGTGCGTGGGCCCTGCTGTGTGGGCAGGATGTGTGGCCATGTGCCTGCACTGTCACCCTCTCACCTTCACTGCCAAGGGCTGCTGGGCCAAGGTGAGCTCACCCCTCAGTGTGAGTAAGAGCAGGCAAGAAGACGTCTGTGAAGCTGAGTGTTTCTTTCTGTCTCTTGACAACAGATGGTTTGTGCTTCTCTGAATCAGAAACAGTAAACAAAGAGGGAGCAAACAGCTATAAAAGCCCCCGCACACAGGACCTCACTGCTAAACTGCGGAAAGCTGTGGAGCAGGGAGAAGAAAAGGCCTTCTCCGACCTCATCTGGAGCAACCCCCGGTACCTGATCGGCTCAGGGGACACTCCAACCATTGTACAGGTGAGCCTGCCTCCGGTGCATCATGCCGCTGTGCACCATACTCATGAAAATGGAACTCAGAACTGGGTTTTCTTTCAGGAAGGATGTAGGTACAATGTCATGCATGTTGCTGCCAAGGAGAACCAGGCTTCTATCTGCCAGCTAACACTGGAGACTCTGGAAAACCCCGAGTTCATGCAGCTTATGTACCCAGATGATGACGTGGACATGCTGCAGAAGCGCGCCCGATACCTCGTGGACCTGTACCTGAACACGCCTGACAAGGCGGTGAGTGTACCCTGCAGCTGTGGAGGGAGACTGGCGTCCCTGGGGGTGGAGGAGCTCTTGTTTCCATGCTGCACTTATGTGGGGGGGGGTGGGCAGTCAGGAACAGAAGAACATGCTGACACAGAGAGTGCAAACCCGCAGAGCACGAGGCCACTGATGGCTTCAGGTGCCCCATGAGGCACCCAGCCTCGTCAGGGCGGCACAGACAGTGTGACAGACGAGCTAGTGCTGAAAGATGTGGAAAGTGAGGTAGAAAAGTTGTGCTGTCCTTTATTCTAGTCTTCTGCTTATCCTTTATGTATTATTTTACCAAAGTTGTCATTAGGAATATTTACTGTGAGTTTATTTTTATTTACTTATTTTGTGGTACTGGGAGCTTTTATAAAAGTGGGGGCTTTTATAACTGTTCATTCCCGCTTTGTTTATTGTTTCTGATTTGGACAAACACAAACCATCTGTAGTTAAGAGGTAAAAATGAAGAACACTCAGTCTCACAGACATCTTCTTACCCACTATGGGTCGTGTTCAGGGAGCATTGGGCTACATCCGCAATCTTTTTAAAATTTTAGTTTGAGAGTTGGGTGTGGTGGTACACACCTATAATCCCAGCACTTGAGAGGCTGAAGCAGGAGGGATCACCACAAGTTCAAGGCTGGCCTGGGCTATATAGTAATGAGATTCTGTTTCAAAAAGAACAAAAAATAAATAAATAAATTTTATTTTCAGACAGGTCTCAGTAAGATGCTCAGGCTGGGCTCAAAACTTGAAGTCCCCCTGCCTCAGCCTCCTGAGTAGCTGGGATTACAGGTGGTCACCATTGTGCAGCTCAAAAGCATGACTTTTAATGAGTGCATAAGGCTTAAGTAAGGGTTCTTTTTTTTTTTTTTTTTGGTGGGATTTTTTTTTTCTTCCAAACTTTATTTATTAACTTATTTTTTAAAGACAACAAGTAAACATTCTCATGTATTAACAAACTCAAGCATTAGAGAATGTACAAATACCTTTTGGAGAAAAACATTACTCAGTATAAGATTAAGCCACGTAAAAGCTAGGTAAAAATAGAAGACTAAGGAATGGAACAGTCACAGTGAAATTGCATTTTCATACTAGGGAGACAATACGATGTTTACAAATGTGCATCCGGTTTATTTCGCTTGTGAGTATTTTCTCGAGTTGCATCCATTTACCTATAAAAGTTTCCAGTTTATCTTTCTTTATGGCTGAGTAGTACTCCATTGTATAGAAATACCACATCTTTTTTATCCATTCCTCGGTTAATGGGCATTTGGATTGTTTCCAAGATCTGGCTATTACAAATTGTGTTGCTATAAACATGGGTGCACATATATCGCTGTGGTACGATGTTTTTAATTCTTCTGCGAAGATACCCAGAAGGGGAATAGCTGGGTCAAATGGGACCTCCAACCCTAGTTTTTTGAGGAGTCTCCACACGGATTTCCACAGTGGCTGTACCAGTCGACACTCCCACCAACAGTGGAGAAGGGTTCCTTTTTCCCCACAGCCCCTCCAGCATTTGTTATTAGTTGACTTCTTGATAACAGCCATTCTTTGTGGGGTGAGATGGAATCTCAGTGTTGTTCTCATTTGCATCTCTCAAATGACTAGTGATGTTGAACATTTTTTCATATATTTATTTGCCATTTGTATTTCTTCATCTGAGAAGTGTTTATTCATCTCAGATGCCCATTTTTGGATTGGGTCTTTAAATTTGGGAGGTCTGATTTTTTTGAGTTCTTTGTATGTTCTCGATAGTAATCCTTTGTCTGAGGAACAGCTGGCAAACAGTTTTTTCCACGTTGTGGGTTGTCTCTTCACTCTGTTGGTGGTTTCTCTTGCTGTGCAAAAGCTTTTTAATAAGATGAGATCCCAGTTGTTGATTCTTTGTGATACTTCCTGTGCGATGGGGGTTTTATTCATAAAGTCTTTGCCTACACCCATGTCTTCAAGAGTTTTACCTATTCTATTTTCCAGGAGATTTAATGTTTCTGTTTTAATATTTAGTTCTTTGATCCATTTTGAATTTAGTTTAGTGCACGGTGAAAGATATGGGTCTAATTTTAATCTTCGGCATGTGTAGAGCCAATTTTTCCAGCACCATTTATTAAAGAGGCTCTCTTTCTTCCAGTGAATGTGTTTGGCACCTTTGTCAAAGATAAGGTGGCTTAGTATGTGTGGAGTTGTTTCTGCATCTTCTATTCTATTCCATTGATCTTCGGGTCTGTTTTTTTGCCAATACCACACTGTTTTATCACAGTAGCTTTATAGTATAATTTCAAATCTGCCTTGCTTTTGTTGCCCAGAATTGCCTTTGCTATTCTAGGTCTCTTGTGGTTCCAGATGGATTTTAGGATCGTTTTCTCTAATTCTGTGAGATATGCTGTTGGAATTTTGATTGGAATTGCATTAAATCTGTATAACAGTTTTGGAAGCATGGCCATTTTCACTATATTGGTTCTTCCGACCCAAGAGCAAGGGATATCCTTCCATTTTCTGATATCCTCTTCAATATCCTTTTTCAGAGTACTGTAGTTTTCAGTGTAGAGCTCTTTTACCTCCTTTGTGAGATTGATTCCTAGGTATTTCATTTTTTTAGATGTGATTGTGAAAGGTGTTTTTTCCCTAATTTCTCTCTCAGTGAGTTTGTTATTGGTGTACAAGAAGGCTATTGATTTTTGAGTGTTGACTTTGTATCCAGCTACACTACTGAATTTGCTTATTAAATCTAGCAATTTTTTAGTGGATTTTTGGGGTCTTCTCTGTAGAGTATCATGTCATCTGCAAATAATGATAATTTAACTTCTTCCTTTCCAATCATAATTCCTTTTATTTCTTTCTCTTGTCTAATTGCTCTGGCTAAAGTTTCCAGGACTATGTTGAATAAGAGTAGGGACAGTGGACATCCTTGTCTGGTTCCTGATTTTAGAGAGAAGGCTTTCAGTTTTAGTCCATTTAGTATGATATTGGCTGTTGGTTTGTCATAGATAGCTTTTACCAGATTGAGATAAAGACCATCTATTCCAATTTTCTGTAGGGTTTTTATCATGAATGGGTGCTGGACTTTGTCAAAAGCTTTTTCTGCATCTATTGAGATGATCATATGATTTTTGTCCTTGGTTCTGTTAATATGGTGTATTACATTTATTGATTTACGTATGTTGAACCATCCCTGCATCCCTGGGATGAATCCAACTTGGTCATGGTGTATAATCTTCTTGATGATTTGCTGCATTGTTTGCCAGTATCTTATTGAGGATTTTTGCATCTATGTTCATTAGGGAGATTGGTCTGTAGTTCTCTTTCTTAGTTGGGTCCTTCTCTGGTTTTGGTATCAGGGTAATGCTTGCTTCCAGGAATGAATTTGGGAGTATTGCTTCCCTTTCAATTTCATTAAAGAGTTTGAGAAGTAGTGGTGTTAGGTCTTCTCTAAATTTCTTGTAGAATTCGGCAGTGAATCCATCGGGGCCTGGGCTTTTCTTTGTTGGGAAGTTTTTAATTACATCTTCGATTTCATTGATTGTTATTGGTTTATTTAGGATTTTTATATCTTCTTGGTTTAGCTTTGGTAATTCATATGTATCTAGGAATCTGTCCATTTCTTCTGCATTTTCCATCTTATTAGAATACAGGTTTTCAAAGTAGGTATAGATGATCTTCTGGATTTCTGCAGGGTCCGTTGTGATATCACCCTTTTCATTCTTAATTGCATGGATTTGAGTACTTTCTTTCCTTTTTTTAATAAGGTTGGATAAGGGTTTGTCGATTTTATTTATTCTTTCAAAGAACCAACTCTTCGATTCGTTCATTCTTTGTATTGTTTTTTTAGTCTCCAATACGTTAATTTCTACTCTGATCTTTATAATTTCCTCTCTTGTATGAGCTTTTGGCTTAGCCTGCTCTTCTTTTTCTAGAAGTTTGAGGTCCACCATTAGGTTGTTTATTTGTTCTTGCTCTGTTTTCCAGATATAGGAATTTAATGCTATAAATTTCCCTCTTAGGACTGCTTTCATTGTATCCCATAAGTTCCGGTATGTTGTACTGTCGTTATCATTCAGTTGCAGAAACTGTCTAATTGCTTCTTTAATTTCATCTGTGACCCATTGGTTGTTCAGGAGGGTGCTATTTAATTTCCATGTGTTTAGCAAATTCTTGTGGTTTCTTTTGCCATTGATTTCCAATTTCATTGCACTATGGTCTGATAATATACATGGGATAATTTCAATTCCTTTGCATTTACTTAAGCAAGTTCTGTGAGCTAGTATGTGGTCTATTTTGGAGAATGTCCCATGTGCAGCTGAGAAGTATGTGTATTCTGATGTTGTGGGGTGGAACACTCTGTAGATATCTACTAAGTCCATTTGTTCCAAAGTTTGGTTCAGTTGTAATATTTCATTGTTGATTTTTTGTCTAGTTGATCTGTCTTTTTGTGACAGTGGAGTATTGAGATCCCCCAATACAATTGTATTAGTGGTTATTTGATTTTTCATGTCCATTAATATTTGTTTTATATAGTTAGGTGCACTGGTATTTGTTGCATATATATTTATTATTGTTATCTCTTCCTTTTGGATTGTTCCCTTTACAAGGATGTAGTGACCTTCTTTATCTCTATGAATCATTCTTGGCTTGAAATTCACTTTGTCTGCGAAAAGAATAGCTACCCCTGCTTTTTTCTGGGTTCCTGTCGCAGGGAGTATTGTTTTCCATCCTTTGACTTTCAGTCTATGAATTTCTTTTTGAATTAAATGTGTTTCTTGTATACAGCATATTGTTGGATCTTGCTTCTTGATCCAATTCGCCAGTCTGTGCCTTTTGATTGGTGAATTGAGACCATTAACATTAATGGTTAAAACTGGTATGTATTGACTTATCCTTGTCATGTTATTTTCTTGTTGTTGGCTCCCCCTCTTTTAATTTTTGTTTTCCCTCCCTCTCTTTAATCATTTGCTCTGCCTGGTGGATTCCTTCTGTTGGGGTTTCTGGAGTTGTAGTCCTTGTTCTCCCTTTCTAGAATGTCCTTCAAAACATTTTGGAGTGCTGGTTTGGTGGTTATAAATTTTCTCAGATGTTCTTTGTCATGGAAGTATTTTACTTCTCCATCAGTTTTGAAGGATAGTTTTGCGGGGTACATCAATCTAGGTTGAAGATTATTTTCCTTTAGAACTTGAAATACATCATTCCAAGCTCTTCTTGACTTGAGGGTTTGTGCTGAAAAGTCCGCTTTGATTCTGATGGGCTTTCCTTTATTGGTGATTTGTCTTTTTTCTCTAACAGCTTTTAAGATTCTACTCTTATGTTGAATTTCTGGAATCTTGACTAAGATAATGCCTGGCTGAAGATTTTTTTTGATCGTGGCTAATTGGAGTTCTATAAGCCTCACTTATCTGAACGTCAAATTCTTTTTCTCTACCAGGGAAATTTTCTGTGATAATGTCTGTGAACAGTGTTCTGATGTCGTTTATGCTATCTCCTGCTTTTTCATTGACTCCAATCAATCTTAAGTTATTCTTCTTTGCGTCATCTAGCAGCTGTTGGATTGATTTTTCATTGTCCCTTGCTGTTTTTAAGAATTCTTTCTTTTCATGATCACTAATTGCAAGCCTGTCTTCTATATCTGAGATCCTGTCCTCACATTGGCTTAATCTGCTGCAAATACTTTCAATGGAATTTTTGTTCTCCTGGATATCTGCTTCAATCTGCTTTATGGAGTCCATTTCTTTCCTATGCTGAGCATTCATGGCTTCCATCATTTTCTTAAGCTCGTCTATTTTTTTGTCTGTGTCTGCTCTAGCGTCCTTAAGCATGGTCTTCATTGTGGACATTATCTCTGCAGTTATCTGAGAAATTATTTCTGATTTAAATTTTTCCAGAGCCTCATTCAACTGCTTTGTTGTTACCACTTCAGAGATGTCAGGTGGGTGGCTTTCGGTTTGTCCCACCTCACTGCCCCCTGGGTTTGCCTTTGGTGAACTGGATGTGTGGGGTTGCATCTTGTTTAAGTGTCGTCTCATTTTCTTTTCTTTCTTTAGTTTAATTCCTGGGATGCTGTTTGTAAATTGCCTATGGTAGGTTGCTTTATTGCTAGTATTTCAAACTCTTAGGAGATTCTTGGAGTACCAGGAAGAAAAGCGCCAGTCAGTGTGTCCCTCTCGGCTGGTGCTTCTCTGTACCGCGGTGTCTCGCGTTGCTCCGCGGAGGTTCCCACTGGAGCCGTGGATGGAGTGGCGGCCGCCCTGAGTTCTCAGCTCAGCTGCTGCCCCACCCACGATGGCGCCCGGCTAGTGGCTCTCTTGCACACCTGACGGTTGGGAGTCAGCACTCACCGCCAGTCAGTGTGTCCTTCCCAGCCGCCGCTTCTCTGTACTGCGGCGTCTCGCGTTCCTCCGCGGAGGTCCCCGCTGGAGCCGTGGGTGGAGCGGCGGCCGCCCTGAGTTTCAAGTTCAGCTGCTGCCCCCCCCACAATGGTGCCCGGCTAGTCGCTCTCTCGCGGGGGACGGCTGGGCGTCAGCACTCACTGCCAGTCAGTGTGTCCTTCACGGCCGCTGCTTCTCTGCACCGCTGCTTCTCGCCTTCCTCCATGGGGGCCCCCGGGGGCGCCAGCAGTCACCGCGTGTCCGCAGATTTGAACTGCTTCAGTCGCGTCGGGATTCCCGACACAGGAAATCGCACCGGAGGCCACCTCCTCCTTCTTTGTTGGAGTTTCTCTCTTCAGTTTCTCCGTGGGCCCCAAACTGCGCTTCAGATCTTTCCTGGGTCCCTGGGAGCCACTTCCCTCTTTCTTGTCCTCCTCCAGTCACTATATTCCAGTGTCCGGATGGCGACTTTTGGAGAGGTTCACTGTCTACTTCTTACAGATCTGCCATCTTTTTCTGGAAGAAGTAAGGGTTCTTGAAACATAAGAACTTATTTTTATGGGGGAGAATTTAGTAATAGAGCTAAGAACTTTGAATTCTCAGCAAAACTCAGCAAAAAAACTTTGAATTCTCAGGAAAAAAAAAGGTTTGGGGAGTTACAGGTAGGAGCATGTAAGAGAAGCATGTGCCATGTGGTGGTGCACCATGCCTGTAATTCCAGTGCTTGGGAGGCTGAGGCATGAGGTTTGTAACCTCCAGTCCAGCCTGGGTAAGGTAGCAATTTAGTGAGACCCTGTCTCAAAATAAAAAATGATGGTTGGTTGGGGATGTAACTCAGTGCAAAGGCCCTGAGTTCAATCCCCAGTACGACCAAAAAGAAAAAAAAAAGGTGAGTGATGTGGGTATAATTTTGTTACTTGATAATACATTGAAGATAACATACTGATTTGCAGAATTAAGAAGCAAGGATAATGTAAGAGGAAAAAAAGGGCCGGGCGTGGTGGCACTGTTGTAATCCCAGTATTCAGGAGGCTGAGGCAGGAGGATCACTGGGAATTCAAGGCCATCCTGGAATATATAGTAAGACTCTGTCTCAAAAAACAAAAGAGGGCCGGTGAGATAGCTCAGCGGCATAAGCGCCTGCCTGGCAAGCGCGAGTCCTGAGTTCGACTCCTGGTACCCACATACGAAAAAAGGGCCAGTGATATCACTCAGCGGCACAGGTGCCTGCTGGCGCACAAGGTCCTGAGTTCGACCCCCGGTACCCACAAAAAAAAAAAAAAAAAGGAAATGTAGAGTAATTTGTCCTAACCAATAAAATCATAGAAAGGGAAGAGAAAGCAATGGTCTGATGATGATGATAATAGTAATGATGATGATGATGATGATGATGATGATGATGATGATGAAGAGAAGTAGTAGTAGTAGTTAGTTTCTTCCCCTACTCTTAAACTCCTTTCTGATGTCAGTTAGACATTTGTTGGTTTCCACCTCACCAAGCAAGCTATCAGTCCTGTAGCAGACACCAGCTAGGTGTCCTCTTATTTGGTTAAATTCCAGCACTAGGTAGTCAAGTCCCAGAAGATTGACTGTCTCCTCAGATGCCACCCACAGCATGTACTCTGACCAGTCGGCTGCAGATCAGGGTTCCTGTGACCCCTCCTTGGGTTGATGAGTTTGCTTACAGAACTCCTCTTATAAAGGATACAGAGGAAGGAATGCATAAGGCCAGGGGTGGGGAAGGGACATGGAGGTTTTACACCCTGGTGGGGTGCACCACACACCAGCAGCTCTTTACCTGCTGTGGTGGGTTTTTATGGAGGATTTGTTGCATAGGCTTGATTAGCTCCTCAGGCATGACTGATTGGCTCCTTGGCAACTGGCCCACCCCATCTTGCAGCTGCCTCAGGGCTGGGACGGCAGGTAGCTCATTAGCATGTGAGACCCTTAGCCCCTGTCAGATTTTTAGGAATTCCGTTAGGAAACAGGAACCAAGGAAGGCCAAATGTAAGCAGTCAGCCCACTATATCCAAGATTCCACTGCCACAGATTCAGCCAACTGCAGATTGAAAGTATTCTGGAAAAAATGTGTCTACACTGAACATTGAAAGCTTTTTATTCCTTGTTCTTATTCCCCAAACAGTTCAGTATAATAACTGCTTACCTGGTGTTTGCATTGCATTGGGTATGATAGTAACCTGGAGGTAATTTAGGTAGGAAGGTTGTGTACACTTGTGTGTGATTGTATCCAAGTAACGTAAAGGTATGTATGTACACATGTGGTTATGTGGGAGTACTGCGCCATTTTCCATGAGAGTCCGGAGATTTTGGTGTCTTGGAGGAGTGGCTCATGGACCAACCCCCTGAGGACATGAAGGGACAGCTATGTCCCATATCGGAGATGGTTACAAAGAGCAGCAGTGAGCACAAAACAGGAAGGAAAGAACAAGATCAAAGTAAGTACAGTAGTTACTCTAAAGGTAACAGCTGAGTAAGCAAGGATATGAGGCTTGATTGGGACAGTCAGCAAGTGTGTATTTACAGATATGATAAAAAACTGTGAACCCTACAGAAATACCTGTATTTCTTAACATCATGCAACATTCACAGAAAATGTACATTTATTTGCATTATAGGAGTAAGAAATTGTTATTCAATAAGAAAGAAAAATTCAGTTATTGAAATTAAATGTGCTGGGCATTTGGCTCAGTGGTAGAGCGATTGTCTAGTACGTGTAAGGCCCTGAGTTCGGTCCCCAGCAATGCAAATGCACATGAAATTGGAAGTGTCGGGTCACACTCTCTTATTGTAATCCTGAAGGTGGGAGTCTTTAAAATGTTTAACAAAATACCTCAGCCCTGTAGAAGTCCTGGGATGTGTGGGGAATGTGGGTGGGTGTGAAGTGGGGCTGGGGGTACAGCACAACATGGGAAGAACCTATCGTGACAGCTACCTGGTGGGGCGGGGCTGAGGCTAGCAGGCAGGGGTGGGGGATATGGGGTAGGTGGGGACAGTTCCTGTAGAGAATCAGGGTGTGGGATGTGGGCCGGTGGGGACAGTCCCCATGTGGATGCAGGGGTGAAGGGGAAGCCAGCTGACTGGGCTGTTGGTTGTGGGGCAGGTGGAAGTGCGTGTGTGTATATATGGCCATACTTTGTCCTTGGAATGCAGCAGAGGGACTGAGGAGAGGACAAAGTATTGGTGAAGTGAGGGACCATGGCACCTCAGTTGTCCAAGGTAGAAGGTGAACTGGAGGACTCAGCTGTCCCTGGAGCAGAACTGTGTTCACTTGCTGATGTCTGGTTTCAGGCCACTCTGCTCCAGGCCTCAGTTGAATCATGGCAGGACCAAGTAACCTTGAATCTAGCCCATCATGGTTGAAGCTGTCATCCCTAAAAATAGGGGCAGGTGCAGTCAGAACAGTGGGGCCTGGGGTGGAAGATGTCAGGCTTTGTAGGGGTGGTGCCCTGGAGTGCGACGTGGGTGGACATGAGGACCTTGGCTACTCACAGATCACTGAGGTCGCAGTGAGACCTGGGAGGTGGGAGTAGGTGCAGGCTGCAGGGCTTCAAGTGTCTGGTGTCCTGGGCTGGAAGGAATTAAGAGCTCAAGTGTGGCATCCCTGGTCATTGGAGGGAACGGCAGGGACAAATTCACGACAGGTAGGTGGGGGTGAATTCTGGGGGTGCTGGCCCTGCAGATCTCAAGCTTGGGGCACTGTGCCACATATTCTGCAGGTGACCTGAGAATGAAGAGGGGAGGAAGTCACATCTGTGGGGAGTGCAGGGGGTGCTGTGGAGCCCTGGGGTACCTAGCATGCGTGGATGTGAGAGTATCAATCGGGAAATGTCATGGTACAGTGGCCTAAAGTCAGAAGTGTCCCATGTGCTGTGGTGTCCGCCACCAGGCTCCAAGGAGCGCAGACTGAGTCCTTGGGCTTTGTTTTAATCTGGATGGTGCCCTCTACACTTACCACACTGCTGGTCTCGTGACGTGGTGCTGGCCCAGACACAGGGAAGCTATAGGTTACAGAATACCTTCAGTCAGAAGCTCTGGCTGGGCCCAGGTCCCTGGTGTCAGGGGACAATATGTCAGGTCCCCAGTGTTGGATGGGGGGTGATGTGCTGGGTCCCCAGTGTTGGAGGAGTGTGCTGGGTCTTGCAGAGAGGGCAGTGCTGGCACTCAGGTACATATCAGCTGTAACAGCAGTTCTTTTTACACAGTCTTTTTCGTTGTTGAGGCTTTTAAAGAAATACCCATTTTCACCTTGGAGAGCAACTGTGTGAATGTGAGTTTGTATTTTTTTTGGCACTGTTCTCCCTATGCAGTTCAGGCTGGCCTTATACACGCTAAGTGGCCTCCTGATTGCCTGGATAAGAGGAGTGCATCCTCACCCGGCTGAGTGTAAACAAGCCTAGTGACAGTTGTGCTTCCTCTGTGCCTTTTCTAGGGGTACGACACACCGCTGCATTTTGCGTGTAAGTTTGGAAATGTGGATGTGGTCAATGTGCTTTCTTCACACCCTTTGATTGAGAAAAAACCAAAGAATAAATATAACAAAACACCTGAAGAGGTAAGTACGGTAATTATTGAAATGTGATTACTGTCTAGTGTTAGAAACAAAAATATGCAAATATGTAGCCTATGCTCACAGCTACAGGGAAGTTAGCACTGGGTCTGTTTGAGTTGTGCTGCCTGTGGCACACTTCAGAACTCTGATCACTGGGCAAGAGGTGATGACAGCGTCTGTCCAGCTCCAGGGAAGGAGCTGACCCAGTTTGCTGCTTTCATTTTCCTGAAACTGGTGGTCAGTTGTTCTGAATAGCTCAGTCTTTCATCGTTTCTCTCTGAACACCTCAGCTGACCAGGTTCAGAGAGAACAGAGATATTGATGGTGGTGATGTGGTGATGATGGTAGTGATGGCAGTGATGATGGTGGTGATGGTGATGATGGTGATGGTGATGATAGTGATGGCGGTGATGGTAATGATGGTAATGATGGCAGTGATTGTGATGGCAGTCATGATGATGGTGATGGTAATGATGATGGTGCTGGTGGTGGTGGTGATGATGATGGTGAGGATTCTCAATGTAGCTCTTGTGTTCAACTCAGTATACACCAGGCATTGTGCCAAGCCCCTTGTCCTGATTCTCACATGACCTATTAACCATGAAAGCCTCTTTATGATCTATAGCAGTTGAGCAGCCTGTGATGTGAAGGAGAGAACTGTATACAGGATAACTTAACTAGTTTGAGGACCAGGCACTGTACTTGCTACATGACCTGAACCTAGAAGCCCTCAGAATTGAAACCTGCAAGGACCCTGGAGCCCCCACAGGCCCCTTTGCAGTTGCTGTTATTACATCAATAAAGTCCATTTAAATGAAAGAGAACTGGGATCATGCCTGTTTTGCCAGCATTCAAGTTTGAGTCCAGCCTGGGAAACTTAAGAAATGGTAGACCAGACTGGAATATATAGGAAGACTTTCTCAAAACAAACAACAACAATAAAAAAATAAATAGGAATTTTTACAGCTGAGAAATTACCCATTATTTTGTATATATATAACTCAACTTTGTTTTCTTTTTACAGGACTGGGAATTGAGCCCAGGGGCTTTGCACTGAGTGACATCCCCAGCCTTTTTAGTTTTTGTTTTGAGACAGGGTATCACAGAGTTACTAAGTTGTCCAAGCTGGCCTCAAACTTTGGATCCTCCTGCTTCAGCCTCCCCAAGCTGGGATTACAGGCATGCACTACCACATCCAGTTTGTGTGTATGTTTTGTCTGTAATTTTTCAGTATAAAATGCTACTTAGTTGTCAGGTGTGGTGGTGCACGCCTGTAATCCCAGCACTTGAGAGGCTGAGGCAGGAGGATCTCCACAAGTTGGAGGCCAGCCTGGGCTACATAGTGAGTTCTAGGCCAGCCTGAACTACAGAGCTAGACCTTGTCTCAAAAAAAAAAAAACAAAAAACAAAAAATAATACAGTGAGGTTTCAAGTTCTCACATACTGTTTTCTTTAAATAGGTAATTTGTGAAAGAAACAAAAATAAACCTGTAGAACTAAAAGACAGGATCAGAGAATATTTACAGGGTGAGTTGGGGCATCCCCAAGCCTCTGCCTTGAGTTAGGGTTAGGGTGTGTGGGCTGGGAGGAGGGGTGCGCACAACCTGTGAACTGCTCATTTAGCTCTGCTGTGTGCCAGTCTGGTCCCCCTCCTGCTTCAGTCTTCCATCTTCCTGGGATATCTGTTGCTCCCCTCCCCTCCCCTCCCCTCCCCTGTTAGGGATTGAAGGTACTGGAGATTAAATCCAGGGCCTTTGCACTGAGCTACATCCCTAGCCCTCTTTTTATTTTTTGAGACAGGGTCTTACTAAATTGCTCAAATTGGGCTTGAACTTGGTATCTTCTCCACTGGCCTCCCAAGTTCTGAGATTATAGTGTGTGCCACCATAGCTGACTCCTTTCCACTTCTTTTAGTGGAGGAGGAGGGGAGCGCTCGCTGAGTTAAGTGAGTCCTGGCCCAAACCTGTCTTGGTTCTGGTCCAGCCCAGAGTGCACATGACCATCTGGTTCCTCTGATGTTCCCCCCATCACTCACCAGCCCTGGACACAGCCAGGGAGCAGGAGCCAGAGACTGTTGCTGACCCGTATCTCTCCCAGGTCACTACTATGTGCCACTTCTGAGAGCAGATGACACTTCCTCTCCTGTCATTGGGGAGCTGTGGTCCTCAGACCAGACGGCCGAGGCCTCGCCTGCTGGCCGCTGTGGAGCCGACCCCCGGGACCCCGTGCTGACCCTGAGGGCCTTCGCGGGACCCCTGAGTCCAGCCAAGGTGAGCTCTAGGACCTTCTCAGCCACCCCGGGTGTCCCCACACAGCCTGCCTAGGGCCTTGTGCTTGCTCTTGGAGACCAAGTCCTGTGGCCCTGAGGTCAGTGGTGCCAAGGGGTGGTGCTGAGGCTTCGGGGCAATGCCGTGCTGCTTATGCGTGGCTGGGCTGGGTATGCAGGAGCCTTGAGCAGTCGGTACCTGGCTCGCCCTTGCCCTGTGTGCCTGTCCTGTCCAAATTGTATGCCAGCCTCGCGAGGTAACTTCTGGACCCAACTCCCTATGCTGCAGCCCATGCCACCTCTTCCCAGATAACTCCTGGCATCAGCTGCCTTCCCTGGAGGCTCCACTTTGTCCCCAGGCCTCGCCTTTGGGTTCTGCTCATCCTTGAAGTTTATGTGGGTCCCAAATGGTGGAGATGCTGGGTCAGAGGTTATGCATGTTTTTATGCCTGGTTGACAACTGACAGTTCCTTCTGAACTGTTTCATACATTGACACATTTAATGCCTTGGTAGATGCTTTTGGAATAAGCGAGGCACAGTGGCATGCACCTATAATCCCAGCTGCTCGGGAGGATGAGGCAGGAAGATCTCAAGTGTGAGTTCAGCCTGGGCAACTTGTGAGACCTTGTCTCAAAACAGGAAAAAAATAGTTTTTTCTAAATGATCAGTTATTTGCAACTATTAAAATGGCTCCAAAATTTGGTGGGACAGTTAGGATTAGATAAGGTACATTCAGCATAAAACTTGGGTGGCTCAAGAGAAAGCAACACGTACTTTCTTGTGTGATAGGAAGAATGACATATATGCCACTGGGGTGGCCAGCTCTGTGATGCTTGCTGTCCTTAGGATGAGGCCTTGTGTTTGGGCTTCTGGGCCCTATGGCCAAGGGATCAGCATTGATGCCACAGCACCGGTGGCTGAGCGTCCTAGGTGAGCTGCACTGGCCACACAGGTTTCAACACTTTTTTTCTTCATAGGCAGAAGATTTTCGAAAACTCTGGAAAACTCCACCTCGAGAGAAAGCAGGCTTCTTCCACAGCGTCAGGAAGTCTGACCCGGAAAGAGGCATTGAGAGAGTGGGAAGGTATAGGGAAGCTGAGTTGGGTGCATTGTCGTTTGCAGTGTGGTTATGTGTTGAGACTGATGATGATGAATGTAATTACAACCGCTTCAAAGTATGGTGCCTGGAAAGGGTTTTCTGGGAGATCGTAGAGCCTTTGCATTAAGGACAAATTACTTGTGCAATTTTAAGGCAAAACAGTTCCTTCCTACTCCTTGGGGCAGTTCTCAGGGATCTTAATATTTTATAGAAGGTGGTATGTGGACCATGTTTCCATGGGAATAAAAGAAAACAATAAAATATTTAACACAGGAGGCAGGGGTGTGGCTAAAAACTAGGAGAAAAGGCCCCTGAAGAAATCCCACAACCACAAAGCTAAAACTATGATATAATCAAGTAAAACTTATCAGATTCTTTAGAAACTTTTCTAAAAATGAGTGCCCAGTTTGAGGCTTATCGCTTAAACCTGTGAATGCCCTCTGGATTTCTGGTTCTGGCCACAGACGTGTGTGTTGGTAGATGTGACCACGTGGCCTCACCCAGGGAGGCTGGTGAGAGCTCTCGGGCGCTGGCTCGATTGGTGGGTGTGATTTGCTCCATCCTGGAGCAGCTCCTCCAGGGACTCTGCTGGGACTCACCAGAGCGGCAAGGAAGCCCAAAGTTCAGTCAGCCCCAAGTTTAGAGCAAGTAAACTATACCCAAGATTAAGGATATTGCTTTGGCACTTGGAGCGGCAAGGGGCTGTCTTCTGTGCAGTCAATTCTGTGGGCGTTCTGTTTTCTTCCTGTCTGTTGCTTGTGTTTATTCCTTACAGGGAGCTCGCTCATGAGCTGAGGATTCCCTGGGCTGAATACTGGGAATTTCTGGGCTGTTTTGTGGATCTGTCTTCTCAGGAGGGCCTGCAAAGATTAGAAGAGTATCTTGCTCAACAGGAAATGGGCAAAAAGGCACAACAGGAAACAGAAAATGAAGCCTGCCCCCAAGAGAAAGCCTTCACCTCTGGTGAGCAGTGGCCCTGGTCCCACAGGAAGCATCTATCTGTGACCCTTTTCTCTTCATTGCCTCTTGTGTTTTTATTGTAAAAATGGGCAACTTTCCTTCAGGCTGATGTCAGGAGGGATGTATGTGTATGTACGTGTGTGCATAAGCATTTGTACAGGTGTCTGTGAAAGGTGAAGAGCACGGAAGAGCAGTGTTGCTACTTCTGGCTTCGTCTCCTTCCCCAGAGTTGAGTAAGATTCATTCTGTGCTGTTTTTCTAAAACATGTAAGACCTGTAATATTTGAGATCTTGTGTCTCTATGCATGCTTTCTAGATATTCTTTGTATTTGAATACTTCGAGTGCTGTCAGGAAAAGGACAAGGGGTATACACATTCCAGCACACTGGGGTGTTTATTAGACCCTTAGAAGCACAAAAAGATGATAAAATGATTGTAAAGCTTAGGAGTAACTCATGATACAGTAACAACATTAGAAAAGAGAAAGCTGGTCTGAGGCACAGCTTAATGGTAAAGTGTGCATAGCATGCACGAGGCCGTGGTTCCACACAGGGTATGGGGGGGATATAAACAGTCCTTAAATATTAGAAAGAAAAAGACAGCAATGCCCAGAAGTGAAATGGGCAAAGGAGAAATTCCCCAAAGGAAATAAAAGCAGGCACCTCCCTCGTTGTAACAAACAACAGCTGTAAAACGTGGTGAGGGAGGGCTGCGTGGTGCAGTGTGGTGTGGGTGCTGCCGCCTGCCTGGACTTTGCGGTATCTGGGTGGATGGCGGTCGGCCTGGCATAGTCTTTGGGGAGCAGAGGGTTAGGAGTGCCTGAGTACCCCAAGGCAGCACAGACTCCAACAGCATCAGACTGGTTTGGTAAACTGAACTGTTCTTATGCAAAATTTAAAATCTTGCTTTTAAAAAGTAATGAATGACGGGCCGGTGAGATGGCTCAGCGGCTTAAGCGCCTGCCTGGCAAGCGCGAGGGCCCGAGTTCGACTCCCGGAACCCACATACGAAAAAGGGGCCGGTGATATCGCCCAGCGGCACGGGCGCCTCCTGGCGCGCGACGTCCTGAGGTCGACCCCCCGGTACCCACAAAAAAAAAAAAAGTAATGAATGATGCAAAAAAAGGCTTATAATTAATTAAAAAATCCAGAAAACTGCATAATTTATTGTAAGTATATTTGCACAAAGTAAATATACTTGCATAATAATTATTTGCATAACAGTATATTAATTTAAGCTGGACATGGTGGCACATGACTGTAATCGCAGCACTGAGGAGGCTGAGGCAGGAAGGTCACTGTAAGTTTGAGGCCAGCTTGTACTACATAGCAAGTTCAAGGCCAGCCTGAGCTACACAGTGAGACCATGTCTCAAAAAAAAAAAAAAAAAAAAATTAATAGGAATCATTTCCTGAATAGCACTTGGCACTGTTCAAGCAAATGGCTGCTGTCTTGACAAGGAAACAACCTTTCCCTCAAGTGGGGATGGTGCTGCTCCCCAGTGACTTCCTCATGGAACTGTGGCAGCCCAGCAGATCAGAGAACTAGTGGCCTGGACTGCTTCCGGCCCTCCTCCTCTTTCCTGCCTTGAGGGAAGAATGGCCCGGAAGTTTTGTTTCTGTTCATGGGGCCATGTGCCCTCTCCCAGGAGGACTTGGTCCTTCCTGGCTTGCACAGTGAGGTCCACAGTGTATCTGCTTTGTCACCCACAGGCCACCAGAAGCAGTGCTGCAACTCTGTCTCCATGGGGGCATTTCTAGATGTGGATGGTGATGTAAGCCTGGAAGAAATGAAAAATCAGCAGAACACAGCTCAAAACTACAGCCAGCCTGAGGCTGATGCTTTCAGGAACTTGGAGCCTGGTGCTAAGGCAGACTGCATGGGAGCCTCAGGCCCATGCCACACAGTGCCAAATGGGCTCTGCTGTCCCCCAAATCCCAGCTGGGCCCTGCGTGGGAGACCAGAGGCCCCTGGAGCAGAGCAGGCCCTTCGGTCACGTGTCTCCGGTTTGATGCTTGAGTTTGATAAACTGAATTTGCAAAATCAAGGTCTTTCCAAGACACCAAATACAGATAAGAAAACTAAAGAAAAGAGAAAGAACACAGTAGAAAATGGCTTGTTGGCACCTGCCCAAACAGGGGCAGAAAGTGATATGTCAGCTGTGATGGCTACAATGTCTTTGGATTCCGAGTCCCAGGTTGTGCCAGCCCCTGTGACCAACCCCACCAGTAGGCTCTTCCTTTGTGGGTAAGTGTGGGATTCCGTGTGCAGTTCTTCGAAGCCTCCTGTTTTCCCACAGAGTGACATAGGTGGCAGGTTCCTGTCTCTGTCATGCTTGTGTAGCTTGGGTAGGGTCATCAGCCAGGCAGGGCTGATCCTAGTTGGCTGTCACTCACCAGGGAAGGAGAGGCCTCTAGACTACTGGGTAGGTCCTAAGAATGTGGTTTATTTTAGGGAACCACATGCAGCAGGGTGTACAAATCTGCAGTGGGGACCTGGCCATGTCCTGGAGGTGACCTTGCCCCCCTTGTGCTCTTACCACAGCACAAGGGGCCCACAGCCATTGGCTGGTCCTTGAGCCTCGGGATGGTTTGGTGGTTTCTCCACTCAGGCCAGATTGATTCTCACACACCATTCTGCTCATTTGCTGGGTGCTTGAGTTAAAAATCTAGTGAGATAAGCTGGCCATGGTGGTACAAACCTGGAAACCCAGCACTTGGGAGGCTGAGACAGGAGAATCACACATTTGAGGTCAGCCTGGGTTATATATAGTGAGACCCTGTCTCAGAAAATATATAAAAGTAAGGATGCAGTAATATTTTGAAAGTCTTCGTTTTTTTTAATTGAAGCCATTTCTGTCTTTTCTTGCGTCTCTTTGCTGTGCATTCTAGAGGGGAGCCATGCAAGCTGGACCAGGACGTCCTGGTGGCTCTGCAGGGTGTGGACATCGACCCTGATCGGTACCCAGCCGTGCATCGGTGGAGGAGCACTGTCCTGTGCTACTTGTCCACAGACAGGCAGAGGTGCAGGGCACGGGGGGTGCTGTCAAGAGTGGGGTCTGGAAGGCAAGGTCACTCATGGGTGCCCTGTCAGACAGCTGTACCCTGAGGCAGGCTGGTGCATGCTTTGTCCCCAACAGAGCCTGGGTTCCCATGCACAGGACAGGTCTCCAGCAGGACGGACACAGGGCGGGCATGGTGCTGTCAGCCAAGGGTGCAGGGGCAGCAGCCGGGGGCTCAAGGGCAGCATGGTGTGGGTTTTGTGTGGCAGATCCCTAGGATCCAGATTCGGAAGCACCTCTGCACTGCAGTGGCCCCTTCCAGCCTGTCCTGAGTTCCCGCCCATTCTCAGGAATCTCCTGCTGGCTACACCGGCCCATCCGTGCTGAATGATCTTTTTATGTCTCCCCAGTTGGCCAAGCCCTGCACTGAAAGGAAAGCTCAAGTGTCAGCTGCCAGACCTCAGCTATCCCCACAGCGGCAACCCAGGGCGAAGGGCTACAGCTGGCAGCAGCCCCGGGAGGCCTGGCGACGCCCCTTACTCCCCCGGCCTGGGCAGCCCTGGGCCCTACAGCCCTGTGCACAGGCGCCTCCTACGCCGGACAGTGGTCCTCGGCACCCAGCTCGCAGCCCTGTAGAGGATTGGGAAGATTTCATAAAGGAGCATATTCTGAGTAATGTACAGTCTGCACTTGCAGGGTACAGGGGTTTTAGAAATGCATATGTTCTACATAGAAGTAAAAATAGTGATGTCGTGGAAGAAGCTAACAGCCACCTGAAATACAGATCTTGTGTACTGTCTATGTGGCAATGATGACTTCAGGTGCAGTCAGTGGGGTTACCTGCAGTGCCCCACCGACTCCACTCAGGATCCACACATGGATGGGGCTGCATTCGGTCCCCTTCTCTCAGAGCAGCTTCCTACAGGATGATGACAGCGCCCCGTGGCTTCCCACCTGTTGGCAGCAGAGAGCAGATAAGCTTCACCATTGCAGCCTCAGGGTTGGAAACTTAACTGACCAGAAGAAGCTGGGTGTGGTGATGCACACACTCGGGAGGCTAATGCAGGAGGATCACCTTGAACTTGAGGCCAGCCGGGCTACCCAGTGAGTTCAAGGCCATTCTGGACTGCATATCAAGACCCTGTCACAAAAAAAAAAAAAAAAAACAAAAAGAGCATTGTGCCACTGCTGAGACCCAGTTCTGAGTCATTTCCGTCCCTCTAGCCTTCTCCCCAGCACTGACCCCAGGGGCTGTGGACACAAGTATTGGGGGTGGGGTCACTGTGCCTGCTGCGCTGTCCCCTGGGGGGAGATGTCTCTATGGACACCTGAGGTCTGGTTCAGAACAAGTTCCACACCCTGCCTCAGCCAGCCTCAGTGCCTTCTGTAAAGCAGTTTGAGTTTTCCAGAATTTACTGTTTGAGGATATACACTGATACTAAGTAGGTGTAAGAAAGATTTTTTTTCATAAAAATTCTGAATTGAAACATGGTTAAAAAAATTTTTTTTCTTGTGATAGGTCAAACATTGGAATTGAGATTTCATTTTTAAAACTCAAGTTTGTTACACGAGTGTTTTCATTTGCTGTGTAGCAGACAAGATCTGAATATAAGACAGAAATAGTTCAGTCATTCTAAGAACAATTGCTTTAAAAGCATCTTTGTTTTCAGAACATGGAGATTATACTTAACGATGATCTCTTTAAATTCTTATTACATCATCTTTTATGTTGTTGTAAATACTCAAATAGAAATTAAAATACTGTTTTTGCTTTGGTTTTGTAGATGCCCATTCTGTAACATTTTAGGCCCCTTAGGACTGTTTCTCTGCTTTTGAGACAGGGTGATATGTATTCCCCTAAACACTGTGTCACCTGGGTGATATGTCCTTTTAAAACCACTTCATGGAATAAATTATTTTTACACTGTTTTCACAACGCACCCTTACCTGTGTCTGAGCAGAAGGCCCTTTTTAGTAAACCTGTGGCAGTATTTTGATGAGCTAGTGGTATGTTAATCTGACAGTGGTTTATTTGCTGTTGGTTGAGACAGCATCACGTCTGGGCTCCAGTGACTCCTACCTAAGCCTCTGAATGCTAGGACTGCAGGTGCTGCACCACACCTGGCTTACGGGCTGCTGTTTTTTGTTTGTTTTTTTTTTTAAGATGTGGGTATCGGGAGTCGAACTTGGGACCTTGCGCTTGCCAGCAGGCACTTGTGCCACTGAGCGGTATCACCAGCCCTTTTTTTCCTTTATGTGGGTACTGGGAGTCAAATTCAGGACCTCGCGCTTGCCAGGCAGGCGCTTATGCCGCTGAGCCATCTCACCGGCCCCTGGCTGCTGTTTTTGCCCTTTTGTTTCCTTACACAGTTGTGGAAAACTTTTTGTGTCTAATAAACTAGTGCACATTTTGCAGTTGTATGTGGCAGTGGGAGGCCTTTCTGCGAGAATAACGGTGTATGTGTTTTAGTGGTAGTGTCAAACACTCCAAATCCCCACTGTTTGTTTTGGGGAAAAGCCAGCCAGGGTGCTGCTAATTGACAAGCCCACCACACTAGCAGAGACCACACCCAGAACCATTCATGGCTGTGGCAGAGGTGGGGGTGACAGAGGTCAGGGCAGTATTGTCCTCTTCTGTTGAAGTGACACTTGCCCCTGTCCAAGTCACATCTGTTCTCTGGCCTACTGGTCATACCACATTCCTTTCCCCGCTGTTTTACAGGGAAGTATTTTGGAATAAACAGCAACATAGTGGTCATAGGGAGCCAGCTGCCACTTAGTATGAATGCTGCCCCCACCCAACCGTTTCATCCAGGTCCCCTCATGTTAGGCAATTTTCCCAAGGTTTGTTACCAGTACTCCCAAGTCTATAGTTAATTGTCCATCACCAAAGACATAGCTTCCTCTCAGCTCTGCAGGCAGGGACAGTTTCCCTCTGTGTCACTATGCCTCTCTGCCTGGAGCTGTCCGGCCTACCTGGCTAGGGCTTGCTGGGCACCAGGCTGCCCCAGGCTCATCCCTGTCACACACCGAGCCAGGAGCATCCACCGAACTGCCTGGAGACAAGGGAGAGGCCATTGGAGGAACAGCCACAGACAGCGGAAGGATTTCATAATGAATGTTGGAAAATTTGCCAGGAACCTACTAGGGAAAGAATTCAGTTTTGTATTTAAAAAAATACAGGTTACAGTTGCCTTGTGCCTTGAGAACAGAATGAGTCAAAACTTTCCCAGACAAAATCTGAAAGCCCAACTCCACACCCTTTACTTCAGTAGCATGATCTTGGGAGCTTCCTTTTGTTGCTCATGGAAGCAGTGGTTTCTTGTGATCCATCGACTTAGACAACTCTGGCTGCCTCTAGCACCCCAGGCTAGTGCACGCAGACCACTTTTGGACACTGTTTCGGTTTGAGGTTAACACCACCTCTGTTCACCGTAACAGGGACAGCTGGAAGAACTCTGGGGACTGGAGAGGTGTGACTGAACCCAGCCACAGGCTCCTCACTGCCATCCAGAACAAGCACTGCACCTCCCAAGGGAGAAGACCCTGATCCTTGCAAGCGGTGCCAGGGCCCCTCAGAACTAAGGCTTCTCCCTTAAAGTACCGCCTGCTTGCTTGAGGTCAGATGCTGGGGCTATGGCATGCAGGGTGCCCTTGGCACTGACCATAGGTCACACACTGCACAACACTGCACTGGGAGGCCACTCAGCCCCACACACTTGCCCACTTCTAGTAGTGACATGTGGTACTGTTTCTAGCTGACCCTGTGTGAGGCCTGGGTCCATGGCACATGGGGGCCTCCCATCCAGGGGATATACTGCTGTCTGTCTCAGCACAGGCTTCCTGTTTTCAATGAAAACAGGAAGTCACAATAAATACTTTAAAAAAAACAAAAAAATTTTATTCAGTTATTTCCAAGATGACAGGGAAAATATCACAATTCATTGTATTGACTGCAGAAAATGTTCATAACCACTTCATAGAAGTTGTTGGTTTTTCCTCAATTACACAATATTTTGGGAGATATATCAGAATATTTTATCCCATATGCCCACCAGATTTACAGTCGCCAGTGCAAAGCTGGAGCCGCCAGTCTGGGGTACCGTAGAGCTCCAGGAAAACTATTACCACCTGTCACCTCCACAGACCCTGCCCTCCGCACAGCCTCTGATCCTGGCCCTTGGTGAGTGCAGATGCAGCAGTGTCAGGTCCCTAACCCATGTTGGAAACATTTTCAAGGCAAGAACCCAGAAGAGGAAAATCTTTAATTGATAAACATTTAAATGATAACAGGTTTCCAGACAGAAGAAAGAGTATGAAGTGGTGGGCAGGCTGTGAACAAAACCTTGGTCGTCCCCCAACTCAGTGCTGTGGCCAGGACCCCACTGTGACAGCTGTGCACCCCACAGACCGCAGGTGTCCTGTAGGGCAGAGAAGCCAGTCGGTGTGTGACTGCTTCCCTCAGCCTGGGCAGAGGTGAGTTCCAGGTACATCCCCAGTGTGGATCTGAGACATTTCTCCTTCCCACCAGCCTCGGCCTATAGTCCCGCTCACAGCTGAAGCACGGCAGGACAAGGAGATGGAGCACAGTGCCACAGTGGCCTCAGGACCGGGTGACCATGTTAGGTGGCATGAAGCCTGTGTCCCCCAGGGCCCTGAGTGCGACCCGGCCACTGGGGCGGATCACCAGGTGGGTGATGCTGCCATTGTTCAGGGACAAGCGGAGCCAGCCTTCCGGAGGGAACTGCAGTGCTCTGGGGAGAGAGGAGCAGCAGCTGGAGCGCAACTGAAGCACAGCCCTGTGGGCACAGATGCCTTGGGCCACCTGAGGGACCTACCCTGCTGGGACCCAGGCCCTAGCAACTTGAGCTGTGTGCGAGTGAGAAACACACTGGTTTCTTGCAAGTGGATGGGATTTTACTACTTTTCCAGGGCAACAATGGGGGATAACTAAAAGGTGCATTCAATGTATGTATGTATGTATGTATGTATGTGTGTGTGTGTGTATTACTGGGGATGAAACCCAGGGCCCTATGCATGCAAGGCAAGTGCTCACCACTGAGTTGCACCCCTGGACCATATGTATGTATGTATGTATGTATTTTATTTTTAATTATTATTATTTTTTATTTATTGAGGCAGGGTCTCACTAAGTTGCCCAGGCTGGCCTGTGATCCTCCTGCTTCAGCCTCCAAAGTAACGGGTCACAGATATGTGTCACTGTCCCCAGCTCTGGCTTTGTTTCAGCACTTTATTTAACAGAGGGAAGGAAGGAAGCTCTAACTCCACGTTTCTGGAGACTCTTGGTACCTCTTCAGTATTAGTGTTACTGCCTAGTGACTGTTATGGGACATGTGATAATGTGGTATCAACATCACAGATTGCTCAGGTCGCTGTCCACAGGCACAGAGGAGCATGTGCAGAGCCACAGCAGAGGTGGGCCCATGCCACCCTGGAAGCACCTGCCCCCGCTGGTAGTGTGACCCAAGTAGCCGCACATGGGGTGCAGCATGCACACCACCAATAGCTCTGTGCCTGGTCTGGACCCACCTCAGGCTGGGCAGAACCACGTTGTACATGAGAATGAGAGCCCTTGGTGACAGAAGCCAGGCCAGCATTTTCTAATGGCTCTAGGGGAGGCACAGTTCCACAAAAATTCAAACTCCTCACTTACAGGGATTTGTGCACCCTTTGCCAAATCACCCAGGAGGACAACCATGCATTCAGTGACACCCACATGACCCATACACTCATGCATCCCACCCAGACCCTAACAGCAGTTGGTACCAGCCTTAGGGAAAGTAGACTTATGCACAGCCCCCTGTTTACCACTCACAAAGGGAAACAGGCATGGCCCACAGCTCCCCATCAGGCACTGCTGCCTGTGCCCTGCAGACCCTCAGCACTGGCGCGTGTCCATCTGTGCCAGTCCCCAGGCATGAGAGACCTATCTGACACACAATCCATGCATAACTGACTAGGACCCTGCCTAAGACAGACCAAGGGCTCCCAGGACAGCTCAGCTCCTACAGGTGGCAGCGGAGGACCTGTGCATGGGACACTGGCTGTGCCCCTGGCCTTGATCCTCACTCCATGCCACACGGGGTGCCCACCTGCATACGATGTAGCGGATGACATTGGCATGGCATATGAAGATCTCGTAGCTGTCCTCCTCCTGCTCAGCGTCAGCCCGGTGGATGTAGTTCCGGAAGGCAGCCTCGATCCTTGCTCCATCTTCATAATACTGCTGAGAGCAGAACAAGGAAGCATCAGCCCAGAGCAACTGCAGGCCAAGCTGGTGAGGCAGCAAACCCTCCCGCCAGGCGGCCCAGGGGCAGCTTTTACCACAGCCTCCGGCTTCCAGTGTGACACAGGCGGGTCGGGCTCAATGGGTGCGCCTTCCCGCAGCAGGTCAGTGCTGACTCTGGAGACATCTACAGCGGACGGGGGGCTCACAATGCTGCACCCACTTCACAGTTAGTGGTCAGACAGGGAACATGTCCCAAAGAGCACTCACCTGGCAGATGCTTGCTGATGATGTCCGTGGTCTCCACAGCACGGGTCATGGAGGAATGGATGATTTTGTTAAACTTCAACCCCAGGCTGGCAAGGCGGATGCCAGTGAGTTCCGCCTGCTCCCGACCTTGAAGGGGAAACACCTAAGACACTCAAGTACCTGGATGCCCTCACTCCGCACAGACACAGGTCCCACATGGCACCAAGCTCCTATGAGGGCCCCGCCTCACAGGCCTGGTGAGGAGCAGGAGCAGTGGATGACCCAGTCATGCTCCTCCCTGCAGAGGACGTAGCTGTTCCGTAACTGCCTGGCCGACCTGCCCATTGCCAGAGTTGGGCTGGCTGTGTGCTCTTTGTCACCCCGTACTCAGCTATGTCCACATATCGAGTCGCAGTCCAGTGCAGCCTCTGGCCCTGTGACTCACAAATGCCACTGCACACAGCCTGGGACCTCGGTGCTCCTGAGCAGGCTGATGTGGCCCCAGTGCCTCTTCTCAAATGTTATTTTGCACCTGACTGAAAAAGGCCCATTAAGGCTGCTTCTGCCAGATGCAGTCACCTCCACACTGGGCGCTCTGCTTGTCTGTACACAGGAGCCAGACACTGCTGTTAGGAGGGGCACGCTCTGTGGAGAACAGGCCTGGAAGACCGTTCCTACCATCGAATTCTTGAACACATGGAGAATGGGAAATATCAACTGTTGAAGATAGCAACTCAGCCAGTTGTGGTGGCAGCACCTGGAGTACCAGCTAAAAGGGAGGCTGAGGCAGGAGGCCTGCCTAAGCCCAGGAGTTCAGGGCCAGGCTGGGAAACATAGTGAGATCCTTCTCTGAAAACATAAAATTTAACACACTCTCAGCTCACCCTGCAATCCCTTTTCCAGGAACTTCTGTAAGAATATGGCACAAGGCTCAGACAAAATAGCCTTTATGACAGTGAGAAGTCACAAGGACCCCACCTCCACTGGCACACACACCAGAGCAGTGACAAGCTCCATGACACGTATGTTCATTAGCCAGATTCATCAGTGCTAAACAGAGGAGTCTGGGGCCAGGTGTGCAGGCCCGCAAGACACACAAGGCACAAGCAGCTCCAGGCATCCTGTGCACAAAGCCCTACTAAAACAAGCACTAAACCTGATGTCTTGCAACAAACTCCAACCACAATGCTTTTGACAGTTTTTTTTTTTCTCCCAGAGCTGGGGCCAGAACTCAGGTCCTCATGCGTGCTAGGAAAGTACACTTGAGAGGCTAAGCAGCCACACCCTGAGCCTGGAATTTTTAAGGATACGAGAAAGAGCATGGCTCCTTTGCAAGTTCAGCTGATAATCATGACAGTAACACTATTCTCGCCTGGGCTGATGGACCCTAGGTTGGAGGAAGCCCAGTGCCCAGGCACCTGTGAGGCCAATCGAGGGGATAAAGGCCAAGACACTGGCACGTACCCAGCGGGGTCAGCGTGCAGTCCTCTTCCAGGGCGCCATCCATGTGGTACTGGGAATGCCGGATGAGGAAGATGTGCCGCGTGGCCTTGGCCTTGTAGTGGTCCAGCCTGGACGCCAGCTCTTCTTCTCCAGATTCCACATTCCTCTTCCGCAGGTTGATCAGAGACAGTGGTTCTCGCCTAATGTTGGAGATACGATGATGAGGCCTTGTGACCTCTGTTCCAAAACACCCTGAGTTCTGGGACTAGACAGTATTTCCAACTGTGAAAGTAACAAGGAAAAACATGGTGGGAAAGCCAAGGCTCAGCATCAGTTGGGAGAGGCCAGGTGCACAAAGCACACCAAAAACAATTAAATTACACAGGAAGATGTGCTTAGGCTACATGTAAATATTATACCATCTTACATAAGAGATGAGCATTCACGGATTTTGGTATCTGCAAGGATCCTGGAACTAATCCCCAGAACACCAAGAGACCACTGTTACTGAAATTAAATAATCTCAGAACTCCCATTTTCTCAGTCACAGGGCCTCACACATGCTAGGCAAGCACTCTTTTGCTTAGCTATACCCCCACTCCTTTTGGGTCTAACTTGCCAGGCTGGCCTCAAACTCATGATCATCTTATCTCAGCCTCCTAAGTACCTGGGGTTACAGGCCTGTGCACAGTGCCCAGACTCACTAAGCATCTTCTGAATGCTCAGCAGCCCCTGGGGTAGTGGCCATCACACTGGCTGGTGGGTGAGGGAAATGAAGCTACAGAGTTAAAGATGGGAGGCAGGAACAGCAAGTCAAACCTGCCAAGACTCCCCTGTGGAGACTGTGGTGGACGAGGAATGGCTGGAGGGGCATCATGGTGACCCAAGGGCTAGCTGGCAGGGCTATCCTGGCTGCTGGCCACACCCTAGGCTGAGTACCTGTCAGCAGATGCAGGGTGCCAGAGGCAGAGTCAGAGGCTAAGCCAGAGAAAACAGGCAGAGCCAGGAAGCCCTGAACTCTACAAGGCCCCCAGAAAGGGCTGAGGACTTACCCAAGCCCTGGAATTTCCCAGCCCAGATAAGCAGAATGTGAGGAGATGTGCCCCCTTCCAGCACCTTTCTACCCAGGGTCCCTTCCTATCCCAAAAAATTCAAATCACTCCTCGTCTCCCTATCCATGTCTAGACATGGAAAGCAAATATGGAACATCAATTTAAATTAGATAAACCTGGACATGACTTTAAGTTCTACTTCAAGGAAGTTCTTTGACGTCAGAGTGGACATTTTCCTTTAAAAGGACTGAGATGCTGGGTGGGGTGGTGCACATCTGTCATCCTAGCACTGGGAAGGCTGAAGAAAAGAAGAGGATGGGCCGGTGTGATAGCTCAGCAGCACAGGCGCCTGCCTGGCAAGTGCGAGGTCCTGAGTTTGACTCCCGGTACCCACATACAAAGAAAAAAAGGGCCGGTGATATCACTCAGTGGCACAAGCGCCTGCTCGCAAGTGCGAGGTCCTGAGTTGGACCCCCGGTACCCACAAAAAAAAAAAAAAGAAGAGGACGTCTGTCCAACCATTAGAGAAACATAAGACAAATCCCAATTGAAGGACCTCCGAGGAAACACTGGCCCAGCAGTCTTGATCATCAAAGAAGAAAGTGAGAGACCAGCCCAGCTGACAGGCATCTCCAAAGACACTCTGGGACTAAAGGCTAGAGGAAAATTGAGATCTGACAAACACACACTTGGTGTAAGAAGTTAATAATAGAGGAAATTAGTTGTGGGACACCAAAGGCTCCTGCTTAAAGCCTATGACTATACGAATATTCCAAAATGTTCATTTTTTTTTTTTATTAAAGGTTAAAAAAGAAACCATGAAGTTCCTGATACAACTAGGGAAGCAAATATTGGTTAAATACGGGGCAGGGGATATAGCTCAGCGGTACAGCGCCTGCCTGGCAAGCGTAAGGTCCTGAGTTCGATTCCTGACACACACACACACACTATATATATATATATATATATATATATATGGATATATATAGGTTAAATAGTGACGGTAGTTTACTAATATACTAAAAACGCTCATTTGAACACATATATTAAAAGCCTGAACTGCTTTGGTTTTTCAATCGAAACTGACATTAAGAAAAACTAAAAATTCCCTCCTGTAACCACGGGAGTCTTATTTCAAAGGCTCCATATCCACAAGTGGACAGCGGCCAGGGCACCCACCGGGCTGGGAGGAGGCGCTGTCCACTCTTCCCAAGAGGACCCTCACGCTCGGGTGTCCTCATGCAGGGACCCGAGGGATAGGCGTTTGCGCACACGGACCCCAAGGGCCCTCAGACGAGGCTGTCCGATCACAAGGAACCTCGAGGACAGCCCGCCCGAGCACACGGCCCTCGGGGACAGAACACTCTCCCGCCCGCCCCAGGACGCGCCGCGCACCTATCCCAGTTGGAATCCCAGAGGCTGGGCCCGGGCTGCGCGCCCTCGGTCCAGGCCGGCGGCTCGGGCGGTCGCGCATCCGCATCCCCACCGCCGCGCGGCTTGCCCACCGCCACCGCAGAGAGGAGCACGGCCGCCGAGCCCCCCGCCAGCCCGCAGGCCGCGAGCTGCAGCGCCTGTCGGAACGCCATACTGCCTGTGCGCCTGGTGGACGGAGCGCCGCAAGGGTCAAGCTTCCGCGCTCTCCCACTCCCGGCTGACGGAAGTCCCGCCCCCATCGCCTAGTTGCGCGAGGGCCGCTGGGAGTTCTCATAGTCTTCTGGACTGCGACGACGCTAGTTGAGCAGCGCTGGGAGTTGGCTCGTGCCGGGCGGGGTCGCAGGAAAGGTAAAGCGGGGAGCGGGCGGGGG
Organism: Erethizon dorsatum; assembly: GCA_028451465.1. NCBI lineage: Eukaryota > Metazoa > Chordata > Mammalia > Rodentia > Erethizontidae > Erethizon > Erethizon dorsatum. The sequence continues at coordinate 126,735,431 of CM051830.1, read as the reverse complement.
TGCAGGCGGCCGTCGGGGGCGTGGGACGGGACGGGCAGACTCCGGAGCTCTCTAGGCGCCCCGCACCGGCTCAGGGACCCGGGACCTTACGGCGGTGTCTTCAGCTCAGCCATTGGTACTGTAGGCGCCACAGTGTCCAGGAACCAAACCCGTTCTCCTTCCTCTCGAGAGACTGCTTATTGTGGCGCCTTCAGCATCCACCTCACCGAAATCAGAAGACACGAGGGATGCGGCAGGTGGAGTGCACCATTCAACGCGGTGCCGCTTTTAGGCCTCCCCCCCAGGTATTAGGGTTAAGCTGCGTCCCCAGCTTTTTATTTTTTATTTTGAGACAAGGTCTCTCTAAATCGCCTAGTTGCCCAGTGTGGATCCAAACTTGCAGTACTCCTGCCTCAGCCTCCCAGAGTGCTGGGATGACTGGCCTGCACCACCGTGCCTAGCTTTTTAGACATTTTTATGGATTCATATTGTCCAAGTATAATTAAAATATCGGTCAAGACACCCAGACTCAAGTATAAGAAAAACTGCTTCCTTGTAAACCAGTATCCAGTTCATTGAACCACTTACAGGCACCCATTTTTACATCAGTTGAATGTCCAGGTGGGAGACTGGCAGCACCCAAGAAATGGTGTGAAAGGAGCTGAGTGAATGGCGTGTGGCCTTTGCCAAGCCAGAGGTCGGGGAATAAGAATTCACATTACTTAAAAACAAAGCTGCCCGCGAATTCTCCATCTTGTCTAACCCTGAGGTCTGAGAGGCTCGGGAACCCAGTCTGCTGCATTTGAATCCAGGCTCCCTCTTATTAGCTGAAAGGTCTTGCCTCAGTTTCACCAAATGTTGCAGGATCAAGTAATGTTGTTGTGTGACATTCTCTGGAGAGTTCTGGCACAGGAATCCTGAGGTAGATGTCAGAACCACAACCAATCTCTAGAACTGAGAACTGGACTGTTTTTTTAGAGATGAATGAAGTCTCATTGCTACATTGTGTGGGCTGGGCTTAAACTTTTGGGTTCAAGTAATTCTCCTGCCTCAGCTGCCAGAGCAGGTGGCTAACCAGTGTGCACCACTGCACCTAGCTAATCTCTGGAGTTGAATCTAAAGTCTTCTGAGATCCAGAGCCTTAATTCTCCATCATTGCCAGGTGAGTGGGGCCCACTGGGAAGAGATGAGTTGGAGGTACAGCTGGAATCATCGTGATATGTATCAACTGCACTAGCATCCCTTACTCTGGTAAATGCCTCAGCTACCATTAGGAACTACCCCACCCCAATGTACACTGAACCTAAAGAGCAGCTCTCTGAGGAAAGCAGATGTTTGTACACCTTTGTTTACAGTGGCAGCATCCACAGTGGCCATGGGTGCAAAGAACGCAAATGTTCACTGTGGCGGAATGGGCATTACCAAGTGTGGTGTCTATGGCAATGCAGTTGAGACCAGGAAATACAGGGACAGTAAGACACTTAAGGGCAAGGGCCTGAGTAAACTGAGATAAGCCCAGGAAATTGGAGTGCAAGGGATGTTGGCCCTTCTGACATCAGAGGTCTAGCAAAGGTGGCCACAATATTATGTATTTCATTTTTGTGCTCCGACCAAAAGTGTCCCCAAAGTCTACATAAAAAACCCTGGACTATCTTCCCTTGGAGTTCCTCTTGGCTAGCAGGCACTTTCTTTGTTCTTCTTCTTCCTAAAATAAAATGCACCCAGTTCATTCCCCACTGCTGTGTCCATGGATTTCATTCTTTGTTGCCTTCAGGATAAAAGCCTGGAGGGAAGATAAAATTGGTAACACAATGTTCAGTCTTAAAAAGGAAGGACATTTGAAGGTTTGAGTGCCAGCCTCACAAAAAGAAAAATTATTTACAACACAGATGAACCTTGACAATCAGAAAATACCAAAGACTGGGTAATTTATTAATAGTAGAGATTTCTCACTCTGAAGGCTGGAAAGTCCAAGACCAATGTGCCACTGGTGAGGGCCCAATCTCTTTGACCCCAAGATGGCACCTGGTTCTGAATCCTTCAGATGGGGGTGGGGTGCTATGTCCTTAGCAGGAAGGACCAGAGGGGTGAACTCTCTGAACCCTCTTTTATATGGGTATCAATCCATTCATAAGTGACTTAATTACACCTGCCCAAGACTCCAATTCTTTTTTTTCATATTTTGGTGGTACTGGGAGTTGAACCCAGGGCCTGGCACATGCTGTGAAAGCATTTTGCCACTGAACTAGCTTCCTAGCCCTTTTTATTAAATTTAATTAATTTTTTGTGATACTGGGGATCAAATTCAGGGGCACACTACCACCGAGCTACACTCCAGCACTTTATATTTTATTACTATTACTATTTAATATCATATCTGGTGTCTGCATTCAAACCCTGGCAGATATTATTCTAAGTAAAATACACCAATCATAAAAGGAAAAATACTGTGTGATTCCACTCATATGAGATGCCTAGACTCAAATTCAGGGAGACAGAAAGTGGGATGGAGTTGTTAGGGGCTGGGGAAGGGGAAGGGGTGCTGGCATGTCAGTTTGAAGAGATGAAGTCCTAGAATGGATGGTGGCAATGGCTACACAGCACTGTGACAGTACTTGTGTCAAACTGTTGTTATTTTACCACAATGCACACACAACAAAAGAACACACCTGGCTACATGTTTTTCCCAAGCAATGGAAACTCCTGAGAAATCACAATCATCAAGGAAGCAGCTCCATTGCAGTTTATTGAGACCCTTGGGTTCGAGGCAGCACCCAGTACCATCTCAGTCGCCTGAGGCGGCAGCTGCTTCTCCACTCAAGATTGAGATACTTGAGGCTCTGTTTCTCCAGCTGTCATTTTTTTTTTTTTTTTAATTTTTAAAATTTTTTTTTTTTAAGAGTATAAATGCCTTTATTTTTCTTGCAAGTTTTAGCTATAAAGTACAAGGTATGTGGGGGAAAGTGCTTGTCTTAAAAACTACTATCCCCTAAACTGAGTTCCAAAGAAGATCACATGAACCAATTTGTCGGGGGTGAGATAGCCATATAGAGGTGCCAGATGCTCACATCCACCTCCACACAGATGAACCAGAATAACACGGAAATTGTTGCATTTCGAAGTAAATGGAACTGGATCCCAGGGAAGGAGACAGAAGCCTGTGAGACACAGAGTCTTGGTGTAGTGGCCTAGCAGCTGGAATGACACATGCCTAAGGCAAAAATCTTGTGCCACGGAGGGGACACCAGAGTAGTGATATCTCTGGCAGTACAGATATTCCGAAGAGAAGCCAGAAAGTGCTTCCTTAAGAAAAAAAGGTAGAAGTTTTTAATTTAATAAAGACAGAAAAATCATGTATGGTAAGAACAAACCCATCGGTGAAATTGTGAAGGAAAAGGAAATTCATGCTAGGTTTGCTATGAAACTGTAAACTGCAAAAGTTACAGTCACAGTGCAGGTAAGTGCATGGATAGGATGGAAAAGGAATTCAATTTATCATTGGAGAGAGCCCAGGAAAGCCACAGTATATGTGGTTTGGTGGTATTTATTTGAAGCTTCGGGCATCACTGGGAGTCTTGGAACTCAAGCTCCATGGGTAAGGGGGGGTCTCCTGGTTACAGCATCTCCTATGTGTCCAGCAATACGCCAGCTCTTGCGGGATATATAAAATTAAAAGCACAATGCAATCCTTCCCACCACACACTGAGATATAAAGACTGTGGACTATGACAGCTTGAGATACTTATGTCTGAATTACAATAAACCAGACATACGAAACAAGTTACATAAACTGAGCTTCGGTTCTTTCATTTATGACACAGACAACTTCTGGGACCATTCAAAGAAGAAAATGAGAAATACATAAGATATTCTTGAGCAAAGTGCCCAATCTACTAGTGATATTTAATACATCTCATTTCTCTTTCAAAGAATTTCAAAGTCTAGCTCGGAAGAAAAATAAAAGTAGCAGATAATAACACAAAAAGATATAATCATAGCATTTATGCTGGAAGAGGCTATTGTCAAGTGGAGGAGTAAGGAAAGTTTCAGGAGAAGGTGAGGGTTGAATTTTGAAATCAGGCAAGTGGACATGCTAGAAGAAAGGAAGTGGAGGACTCAGAGAAGGACTTCAGTTCTGCCTGTCCCTCAGGTAGCACAGTGCTTCTGGACAGTCAGTGCTTGTCAGGACAGTGTTGCACGAAGGGACGGAGAGGCCAGGTGGGCTGTCGATGGAAGGCCAATGCCAGTTGATGGTGACTTCCACTAGCAAATTAAAGTCCTATTTTTTTTTTTTTTGCTTTTTCCAGGAGGAACTTCCTGAGAAATATAATGCTTGGATTTTGATTGCTAAAAATCTGCCGGAACTGATTAAGACTGGCGAAGTTCGTGAAGAAGTTGAGAAGGTTGGAAACATGTATTCTGTCTGCCTTCTTTTCGCATAGCTTCTTCACAATGTCATTAAGTTGGAATTGTAAGCCCTTACAAGGCTGATTGTGGCGAAATCTCTCCATCTGTTCTCAGCTCCCGAAGCTCAGCACTGATGATCTCAAGGACTATGAGCAACAGTGCCTTGCACACTTAGCTCTGGGCTGCATTACCATGGCTTATGTGTGGAACCAGGGAGACGGCGATGTCCGGAAGGTTTGGAGATTTACTGATGTTTCCTATGCTACATGATGCATTTTCATTTACCGTGATTCAGATGAGAGACGAGAGAGAGAAGTCCTCGCGCGGATCACTGAGGGGGAGTCCTCATGGATGGGTCAAAGGCCGGCCGGGCACTCTTTTAAACCTTTGTAGGGTGATCCCTCATAGAACCTGTCATTCTCGAGCCCCACGTTGGGTGCCAAAATGTCGTGACCCGTGGAGGCTCTGACCAGCAGAGCTCCCAGGGGCAGGAACGCGTAGCCCAAGAGACAGTATGGGGATGAAGAAAAACACATACGCAGTTTGAAGGCGAGGGCGAGAGAGAGAGAGAGAGAGAGCTCCAGCTGTCATTTTGAAGCACCGCGAATCACACGATTTAGTGTCAGACAGAATCCCGCTTGCATTGGTCCCGGCTCTCCCTCTGGTGGGTGCTCCCCAGCCCCATCCGCTGTGTCTGAGGTCCTCCTCAGGTCCTTGTCACTTCCCCAGAGAGGCCAGGTAGGCATACCAGAACAGAGCCACCAGGTTGGCAAAGAGCACCCGGAACTGCCAGGGGAGTCAGATAGAGGTGGCAGCACAGTCAGTTGTCTCCCCACCCGCTGTTCTACTTACTGTGCTTTAGTTTGTACCCAATTCAGTGCTAGACCCAGCAGAGGGAGGACGACAAATTGTCCACTCCTAAGATGATTACAGGCTGTTGGGAAACGGATACCACCACATTCAGTAATGCCCATTCCGCCACAGTGAACATTTACGTTCTTTGCACCCGTGGCCACTATGGATACTGCCACTGTGAACAGGGTGTACAAACATCTGCTTTCCTCAGAGAGCTGCTCTTTAGGTTCAGTGTACATTGGGGTAGGGAAGTTCCCAATGGAAGTTGAGGACTAGAGGTGGGCAGACAGCTGTCCCTTTTCTCCTTCACTGAACACTGTCATCAGTGCGGCACCTTGGTGCATGTGTCTGGTACCTGCCCCCACCCAGAGTCACCTGCTAGCAGTGCTGTCTCCCCAGCATGTGGGTCCATGAGAGCAGCAGCCTGTCAGCTCACTAACCACACAGTGCCCGATATGTACCTACTGAATGCCCTTCCTGCCCCTTACGACTCACCTATACCCACCTGAACTGGAAACTGTGATGGTTTGCCAGTACTAGGGATTGAACCCAGGGCCTTCCCACTGAGCTGCGTCCCCAGCCCTTTTTTCTGTTGAGACAGGGCCTCGCTAAATGGCCTAATTGCCCAGGCTGGACTCAGAATTTTCTATCCTCCTGCCTCAGCCTCCCAGAGTACTGGGATTACAGGCATGTGCCACCATGCCCAACAGTGACAGTTAATTTTGATCATCTTGAAAGCAGTTGCCCTGGGGGATTAGTAAAATGCACCCCTAGGTGGAGACTCTCTGGTCCCTGGCCCTTCCTCTCTGGCGCTCTTTCCCCATGTTCTGCTACCCAGCTGCCATGAAGTGAGCAGTTCCTAGCCAGGCATGGTGGCGCACACCTATAATCTCAGCACTTGGAAGGCTGAGGCAGGAGGATCATTGTGAGTTTGGGGCCAGCCTGGACTACATAGTGAGCTCACGGCCAGCCTGAACTATATAGTGAGACCCTATCTCAAAAAAAAAAAAAAAGTTCCTGGCATGTTCCTGCCTTGTAGCCAGCCAACCACGGACTGAACCCTCTGAAACTGAGCTAAACTCCCTTGATTGTAGGTGTCAGAGATTGCATGGTAGCTGTGGGAAGCTGATGTCCCACCCTTGGCCCATCTCCAGCCAGCCCCTCTCCATTTCCATACTGGATGCCACTCAGTCACCTGCGTGCATGCAGAGGCCCCACACAAGCACCGATCTGCCTGCCTGAAGCCCCACTCCCTTGCCTCTTTGGGGTGCTCCAGGGAACCTCACACATCCATGCATCCACAGACAGCCACATCTGCACCTAATGTGGCCATGTTGCCCCAGCCTCCAACCACCCGGCTTCTCTTGTTTCTTCCCACTTTCTATTGCTATGAAGCCCAGGCTGTTCTGCACGTCACAATCCTCCTGCCTCAGCTGCCCGAGTGCTGCTGGCACAACAGGCATGCACCACCACACATGGCTTCCTAACCTCCTGAGAGAACTTTCTAGACTTGTGATTTCTTTTAAACTCCCCCATCCTTCAATGAGAAGGAATCTAGTTCCTGAGGCTGCTCTTGGGAATATCACTTATTCACTGTGAATGCTGTGAATGCTCACTGTGAATGCTGGACACCTTTTTATTTTGCTTCAACTCCCTGCAGCTTCTGCTCTGGCTGGCTAGCCCTGTCACGTCCACACACTCCCCTGGTTCTCTGGTGTGTGTGTGGAAGTGTCCACATGTGTGCATATCCATGTGTACCAGCCTGCTTCTGTCCCCACCCTCCCCAGCTCCTTTCCAAGGTGTTCAGTGCTGGGTCCCCCTCCTTCCTGTGTGGCAGAGGTGAAGCCAGCCTGCTGGAATTCTTCCCATGCATGCTGTTCAGTGGGGTGCAGAAACAGGTTCCTGAGCAGCCGGGGACTGCAACCCTGACAGGCCTGCAGGACAGCCCCAGGCTGGGCACTTATGCATTGTGAGGACCCTGCCCTCCTCTCACCTGCTTTTTCTGGGTCTTGCAGAGGTGCCCAGTGTCCAGCTCCCAGTGAGACTTGATGGAGACCCATGCTAGAAGAGTGGGCTTGGGTCGCTCAGACCCAGCAGTGTCCTGTTGCCTGCGTGTGCTGTGCCCTGAACCCTCGAAACCTGGAGCCCTCGTAGACACTGGCAGACTGGGCGTGGTGGCAGCAACATCCCCAGACAACAGTGTCCCCAGAGCCCTGGGTCCTGCTGTCCCGCATCCCCACCAGCCCAGAATCAGCCCAGTCCTGCCACCCTGTATGTGTCCTTCGTTGGGTGGCAGCCCCCAAAGACACTAGGTTCCCGAAAAGGGCCTGCTCATGCGCAGCTCAGGCGTGGCTGCATCCGCAGCTCAGTGAGCTCCTGAGCCTGGCGAACAGGAAAGTCCAACTAACTATTAAGCCACGGGCGTCCCTGGTGCTGATTCTGAACTGAATTTGCTGAATGTATGGATGACACTGGAGGGGCCCAGGGAGACCCTGTGTGGCTCTGTAACTGCAAACCTAGGACATAGGCACTCAGGGAGGTGACATAGGGCTTGAGAGAAAGCACAGCTCGCTGAGAGACAGCGCACACAAGGCCAGGGAGGCCTCACCTGCAGGGGCACGTAGTTGATATTGACGAACTGCACTGGGGTCCACACGCGCCAGTTCATCCGCAGGGCAGGCCAGAAGCTGCTCCTCACCCAGGTGGCAAAGGCAGCGGCATCCTTCCCCTGCAAGAGGCAGAGGTGGTAAGCAGCTACTCCAGCCACCCAACCTGACAGTATTTCGTTTTTTTTTTTTTTTTTTTTTAATGTGGGTACCAGGAGTCAACCTCAGGACCTCGCGCTTGCCAGCAAGCACTTGTGCCACTGAGCGATATCACCGGCCCTTTTTTTTCCTTTATGTGGGTTCTGGGAGTCAAACTCAGGACCTCACGCTTGCCAGGCAGGCGCTTATGCCGCTGAGCTATCTCACTGGCCCAGTATTTCATTTTCTGAGACAGGATCTCAGTATGTAATTCAGGCTGGCCTTGAACTTGTGGTGATCTTCCTGCCTCAGCCTCATGTGTGCTGATATTACAGGCATACAGTACCATGCCTGGCCAGAAAGTCAGACTTGAACACATGAAGTTTTAGAACTTTCATATGTAGAAAAACACTGTCAATAATTTTGCTTATATAGCTTTTTTTTCATTTTTTTTTTTTAGCTTTAACATTAGACAAACATTTTAACTTTATATAAAATTTAAAAACTGGCCAGGTGTGATGGTACATGCCTGTAATCCCAGCACTCAGGAGGCTGAGGCAAGAAAGCACTGAGTTCGAGGCCGGCCTGGGCTACACTGTGAGACCTTGTCTCAAAAGTAAATAAATAATAAAATAAATACCTCAAAATGAAAAATTTGCAATCTGTATTTAGTGAAAGATTGATATTAATATATGCAAATATACAAATCCATAAGTAAAAAGCAAACACTCTAATGGAAAATAAAGTTCAGGGAAAGAATACACATAGCAGATAAACATATACATAAGCATTCAACCCCATAAATAAAGATACACAAATAAATATATTTTTTCACCTACAGCAATGATAGGGCTTTCAATGATACAAACAGGGTCGGGGACATAGCTCAGCGGCACAAGCACCTGACTGGCAAGCACAAGGTCCTGAGTTCGATTCCCAGTACCAAAAAAAAAAAAAAAAAACACTCACCATCAATATGACCTTGACATGAGGTATGATTAAAAAAAAATGGTGAGTGTTTAAAAAGTGTCAATGATACAAACAGCCTGCTGCAGCACACACACCAGCGGTTCGCCACCACTGGGCTACAGGGTTCCGGACTTTGAAAGGCTTCTGCAGTACCAGAGACAGCCTTTTGCTTTTGGTGCCAGGGAGGGCTTTGGCACCTTGGTGAAGTCTAGGGACACCTTCTCAGTATCATGTTTTATGAGTGTATAAGATAAAATACATGGGACTACAAAGTAACCGATTATACTCAAATGCAGCTGTCAACACAGGCCAGCAATCCCAGGATAGAGCAGTACACGGACTTCTGGTCAACACATCCAGTGCGGAGCTGTCAGGGCCGATCCAGGGAGAAACACACCAGGGTGCCTGTGACTGCTGATGTGTGCCACCCAAGGGCCTGTGAGTCCCCCAGGGATGCGGTGCTGCCGACACTGCATGGTCGGCTGCCTACATTTACAAAGGAAGATGCACAAGTTCAAGCTGAGTGTGGTGAGGGGCCCAGACCCTCAGAGTCCTGCAGGTGCTAGGCTGGTTCACAGACACCTACCTCCAGCAGGCTCATGGCGAGGAAGAATAGCAGCAGGAAGGCCGGGGCAAAGAGCAGGCGGTCCAGCAGCAGCCTCTTAATGGAGGCCAAGGGAACCTCAGGAGGGACCCAGCGCTCCAGGAAGAGGTAGAAGTAGTGGCTCAGGAGGCCTGTGACGAAGAACCTGCGACCCACAGGGGTGTGAGCAAGACTGGTTCTCTCCAGTGGCCTCCCCAGGACCTTTCTTGCCCCAATCCATCCCGGTCCTAAGGCACCCCCTGAGGTGCTAAGTGCCAAGTGCTGGTGCTAGGGCTTCTCAAAGAGGGAAACAGAAGCTGGATGATGCCTTCCGCCAGATCTCCTCACACACCACTGTCTGAGGGCAACACTGCTTTAAACACTCTAAGGAAAAATAACTCAAGTGAGAATGCCTTCAAATACAAAAATAGTCTTTGTGAATTTTGAATTAAAAAAAAATTACTCGGGTTGGGGGACGTAGCTTAGAAGCAGCATGCATGAGGCCCTGGGTTTAATCTCCAGCTCTGGGCTCTGAGGGTAGGAAGAAAAAAAAAAAAAAAAAAAAGCTGGGCATGGTGGCTCACACCTGTAATCCCAGTACTTGGGAAGCTGAGGCAGGAAGATCAAGAATTCAAGGCCAGCCTGGACTATATAACAAGACCTTGTCTCAAAAAACAAATCAAAACAAAACAAAACAAAAAAACTGTATGTATATGTACACTACATAAACAGTGTAAACTGACTTTTATCCCATGATGATTACTTAAGTGCTTTTTCAAAAACCAGTTTCCCAGATTAGACCTTTCCAAGACCCTATGTTAGTAGCTGTGCTCTGCTGGGCAGCCCCTTTGCAACACTCACCCATAGACTGCATATCTGAGAGGCCCCCTGACATCTAGGTTTTGAGAGTCTTCTATCTTCTGCTTTTTCTTAATCATCTGGGCCAGGAAGTTCCCAAGTGCTGACAAAATGCCACTGTGGACAGAGAGACAATCAGAAAACAAGGGCAACCACCCTAGGGTGTCCCTTTTCCTGCTGGGGGCTGGAGCTGGCAGGGCTGCTCTGAGATCACTAGATGGATGGTGGGACGGGTCCTTGTCCCAGCAGTTTCAGAACCCAACACTTCCACACACCAACAGGATGCTGGTAAACGTGCACGAGTGTCACGAAGGTGTGGGGCTAAAAAGGCAACAGTTTGTGGTGTGGACACATGACCCTACACGTGGTGAAACAGCACAAAATTAACACACACTGAGCACAAGAAAAATGGAAGGGAAATTTGAACATAATCCGTGGGGGTGCACATAGGTTGCATCAGCCTCTGATACTGTATCTTGCTTTTATAAAATGTTTCCAGTGGGAAAAATTCCTACCCCAGGGATTCTTACGCTGGTTCTCCCACCTGCATAGGAATCCACATTGTTGCAATAAAAATTTCTGTGAGAAGGTGGAGATGGGCCAGTTACTCCCTCTGAATCTGGGTCTATGGTTGCCTTCTGGGAACTATAAAATCCAGAATTCTTAGCACAGCACAGGACCTTTTAATCTGACCCTTGGTTACTTCTTGTTTGTTTTCTTTTGTCTTTTTGAGACAGAGTCTCACTATGCAGTTCAGGCTGGCCTCGAACTTGCAGTGATCCTCCTGCCTCAGCCTCCCAAGCATTGGGACTACAGGCATGCACCACCACGTCCGGCCCTTGGCTACTTTCTCACTTCAGCCTGCGCGGGCTCCTCAGGACCTCTGCCCCGCCCCCTGCGCCCTCTATCCAGAGCCCGCGTCTCCGCACGCTTAAAGTTACTGTTCGCTTAAAGTCGCTGTTTGGTGTCGCCGCTGACCGCCGTCCTGCGGTCACTTCTGTCCTAGTTCTTCACGAGAACCTCACGGGGGCCGTGGGCACCTGTCCTGCACAGCGGCGCCCGCACGGCTTAGGGAGGCTGGGTTCACGGAGGACATAGCTCCATGGGCAACACGCAGGGAATGGGATGTCGCACAAGGCGCCCTTTCCCTCCCGCACCCACCTGGTGGCAGCCTTAGTGAGCACCGGGTAGAGCCGCAGAAGCAGCAGGTACCGGGTGAGCGCGCGCCGCGGGAGCGCCCCGATCGCGGGCTCCGCGCGCAGTCTGGACGCTGCGGGCGCCATCTCGGTCTCGGTTTCCGTCTCCGCCGCGCACCACCCGGGGCATCGACCCTTCCACCGCCCAGTTGGGCGCGGGGCCCGGGGCTCGGGGCACAGGGCGGGGACGGCCTGACATTTCCAGCCCCTCCGCGGCCCGCAGCGCTCCCCGGGACAAACTCGGCTGTGCGCTGCACGCGCCTCCTCATACTTTTCTCAGGTCCCTGACCGCCGCCTCCCGGGCGCCGCGCCTATTGGAGCGGGGCAGGGCGGGGCGGGGCGGGGCGGGAGTACGCCTGCGCACACGGCAGCCCGAGGCCCCAGTGGCCACTCCCTCCGGGCGCCAAGGCTATTGGAGCGAGGGTTGTGGCTGCGTTGCGCCTTCTGATTGGACGCGGGCGCTTCCAGGCTTCGCGAGAGCAGGGAAAGCGCGCCAAGTTTGTCCCGGAGGTAGAGGAGTCTGTAAGCTGTGCAATGGTGCTGAGGAACAGTGGGCGGCGACTTGTGGAGCCCGGCGCGGACGGCGAGGCCATCCGGTGAGGGCCGTCCCTGCTACCGGGCGTCCGCGGGGCGGCGGGTGGGCACGAAGGGTCGCCCGCCTCTCCCCGCGCGGCGGCGGCGCTGAGGCTGCTTCCTCAGTCGCTGTCGGTGCGGCCCAGCTGCGCAGCCGCGCTTCGCGGGTCCGGGCGGCGGACGCGGAAGACAGGCAGGCGGGGGACTGGAGGGCTGCGCCCTGCGGGGACGCCGATTGTGGCGAGGGTGTCCGGCGGACGGGCTGTCAGCGGCGCCTCCGTCTCTTCTGTGGAAGGGGACCCAGGTGGTCCTCGTAGGAGTTGTCGTGAAGATTGATGAGTCTGCGGAGTGCTGGGACACTCGGTGATGATAAGCAACTAGTAAATGGTGTTAGCTTTGTGACTATATCCGTATTTTCCAGATTTTGTACTATTACTGGATAAAAAAGTGAGACGCACACCTTAGACATGGGGGCGCATTAATCTGCCTGCCACAGGCGGTCATCATCTTTTATAGGAAGTAAGGATCTTAATCTTGGAATATGGCCATTCTTTTCTTCAGATGGGGGGACCCATGGAATACTTTCAGGCAAAGGAAGGGTTTTTCTTAAGAAACAGTTCTGTTTCTACTTCTGTTTATAAATTAACAACTGGTGAGCTAAGTTATTGTAGCAAAGGATATGAATTCTGCAGAAACTTGGTTAAAATCATTTTTAAATTTTTCTTTAACTGATGCTACTTTGGACATGTAGCTTATGTAGATGGCTTTTTTTTTAACCTCTTACAAACACTTGTGTTGAACATCCATATGTAGAATGATTATTTCCTGCACATTCCTTTCCTTGCCATAAATTAGTTGAAGTAGAATTGCAGGGTGAAATGATACAGCAATATTTTAGAAACACATTATGAAGGCACCTAACACTGCAGGAGCCAGCCTGCAAACTGATCTAGGGGTAGAACGAATAAAAGAGAAAAAAAAAAACAAATTTTTAAGCAGGGGGGACCAAGGGACTCCTGTCTCAAGAGGACAAGAGCCCTGGGAGTTTAGAAAGTCCTATTTTTATTAGTAAAACAAGGCAATGTAGCAATCACGCAATCTGATCACATAGTCCAGTCTCCACCAGTCCATGACAGTGTGGTTATATAGTTTCATCAATAACTGATACTGAGCCTGGGCATGGTGGTGCATGCCTGTAATCCTAGCACTGGGGAGGCTGAGGCAGGAGGATTGCTGCAAGTTCGAGGCCAGCCTGGCCTACCTAGTGAGTTCAAGGCCAGCCTCAACTACAGAGTGAGACCCATTCTCAAAAATCGAAAACAAAAAACTGGTACGCTAGGCTGAGTGTGGTGCCTCATCCCTGTAATCCTAGTGGTAAGGAGGCCAAGGGAGGAGAATTCAAGGCCAGCCTGGGATACTAGCGAGTTTAAGAGCACTTGGACTACATGCTGAGACCAGGTTGCAAACAAACATCCGCATTCTAGCAAATGCTGCAGGGAGCTAGAATCGGATCCCAGGGGCGGGGTATGAAAGGAGCAATACCTGTGAGTAGTTGGGGAGAAAAGGCCTTTGACACCTGGATTCCTGTGGAACAACCCTCCCTGCCCTGTCTGGAAGAGCATATGGAACATGCCCAGGAGAGTGGACCTAGCAGGAGCCAGGACTGCGTGTCTTGGCCGAGGCCAAGAAGCGGATGTAGGAAATGTGCTCGCTTCTGCGTGGGGAATGTGTATTTACCATCTCCCACCTGAACGTCAGCCTCTCTCTACACATCTGTATCTGCCTTCCCCGCCCCCCCCCAGTACTGGGCATTGAACCCAGGGCCTTCACACTGTGCTTTTTTTTTTTTTTTTTTTTCTTTTTGAAACCCACACTGGGCTCAAACTTGTGACCCTCCTGCCTCCTGTCTCAGCCTCTCGGAGTGCTGGGATAACTCACTTGCATCACCACACCAGGCTCTGCTCATTGGTTTCTAAAGTAGCTCATTTATTTACATTAAGACAAGGGCCAGGCGTGGTGGCACATGCCTGTAATCTCAGCACTCGGGAGGCTGAGGCAGGAGGATCACTGTGAGTTCGAGGCCACCCTTGGCTACATAGTGAGTTCAAGGCCAGCCTGAACTGCGTAGTGAAACCCTGTCTCAAAAAGACAAAAAAAAAAAAAAAAAAAAAAAAAAGACAAGGCACAGGATATTGGTGCTTAGCTTCCATTTTTGAGGACTGAAGAACATAGTTGGCTTAGGAAATAAATAGGCCTTCTGGGCAAAAGCATAAAGGAGCTAAAGTCTCAGAACTGTGGTTCAAAGAAGAAACTAATGGGGCCAGGGATATAGCTCAGCGGCACAGTGCCTGCCTGGCAAGCGCGAGGTCCTGAGTTCGATACCCAGTACCAAAAAACAAAGAAGAAACTAGTGTTTTTGAAAGAAAAGCTGAAAGCTACTAAACTGCAGGGTTGCTCTGTTTAGAAGATAGGTAAGCTGTAATTATACTGGGTCATCCTGGTGGGGTCAGTCTGTGGCATTAAAGATGATGAACAATTTGGGAGAATCAGAGCCCTGGAATCAGCAGGTTTGATAGTTCTCATGGTAGAAAGTCTTCATCAGGCACTGAATTTAAGATTTATACTAAAATCTGTATGAAGTGTTGTTACCAGATTATAACTAGAGAGAGGCTTGAGAAATTTTGAGGGTTGAGAAGTGAGCAAGTTCTCTCCATTGGCAGAACAGCATGTCCCCATTTGTCAATACTTGGTTGTACAAGGGTCTAGACCCAGGGGCCCCAGAAGTGTATGGTATCCCTTAAGGTCAAGTTTCTTTTGCTGCAGCAGGTGTTTCTATAACCTGAATCAGTTTGTATGCAATTCATAAAGAGGGGACTGATGCCAGTGAAGTGTAGAAGTTGTATTGCTTAATCTGTACTTTTTCCCAGTAAAGAACTGCAACAGAGGAGTAGCAGTGTCATCTTTCATAGGAAAGGGAAAAGTTCTTAGCTGGAGTCTTGCACAAAAGTGCACCTTGGTAGCTGTATTGTAAGGAATTTAACGTGAGCCCCTGGCCTCCCTGTCAGAGGTTCGCCTTTGGCTTGGCACAGTTCTCAGCCCATGGCCGGTCACTCTTCTCCCATGTGTCTTTGGTGTCTCAGCAGTCATACATCAGTATCTCTAAGCTCTTGTTTTTGTGTACTTAAAAAGAAACACCTTATAATTTTGAGGTTTTTAGAGATTCTTTTGCACTTGCCAGAAGTAACAGTGATCCATATCCCCGTGGTGATAATGTTGTGTATAACTAGAGTTCAGTGTCACAGCCAGGAAATTGACTTGATCAGGTCATACCTGTGTTACGTGCACTCTGATGCACAGGTGTGTGTTCGTGTCTGAGCAGCTTTAT
The DNA here is from genome assembly GCA_028451465.1 of Erethizon dorsatum. NCBI lineage: Eukaryota > Metazoa > Chordata > Mammalia > Rodentia > Erethizontidae > Erethizon > Erethizon dorsatum. Next base: position 126,719,882 of record CM051830.1, on the reverse strand, counting down.
CACGTGTACATTCGTATAGCTGCCACCGGTCAGTTGCAGGACAGTGTGTCACACAGTCCTTGCCTTTTATAGCCACAGTCATTCCTCCTTCTCCCATTCCTGGGCAGATAACCTCTTCTCAGTGTCTATTATTCTATTTCAAAAATACGATATAAATTCAGTTGTGAAGAATGTAACGAGGGGTTCACTCTTTTCACTCAGAATAATTCCTTGGGATCTAAGTTGTGCTTGTTATTACTGAGTAGTTTTTGTATATGAATAAACTACAATTGACTTTGGTTGTTGAAGAATAAAAATCTTGTGTTGTTTTTAGGCTTTGCCTTTTTTTCCCACCCCCCACCTCCATTTTTTGAGACTGGGTCTGTGTATTCCAGACTGGCCTTTAACTCCCTATGTAGCTCAGGTTGGCCTTGAATTCACAGAGATCTTCCTGCCTCAGCCTCCCAAGTGCTAGGGTTGCAGGCATGTGGCACCACACCCAGCTAGGGTTTGGCAAATCTGGGATAAATGCCCTGGAATGCAATGCTGGGTTTTGCATATTTTTAGCATCCCATGAGATATGGTTGCTGATTGGTTAATGTTCTAGTTACAAAGTCAAACAATTTCTGAGGAGCCTGCCCTAGCTTTACTTTTCCTATAAATCCTATTATGTCATTGGGTTTTGGCTGATCTTGAGGTTTTTAAGGACTGTGTATGACACGACATATCAGAAACACTGACACTAGCGTTAAGGTACGCTTGCCGCTTGCAATAGGGTTAAGGTTATGGGTTAGTGGTGTCATGGGTGATGAACCTGGGTTCCCCTCTTTCCCTCAGGGATGACGGCCCCTCTTCCTCAGTCTCAGCGCTCAAGCGCCTGGAGCGGAGTCAGTGGACGGATAAGATGGACATGAGGTTTGGTTTTGAGAGGCTGAAGGAGCCTGGTGAGAAGACTGGCTGGCTCATCAACATGCATCCTGTAAGCACCTGTCCTTGCTCAGCCCTCTGCTCTGTGGCAGCGGCTGCACCCCTTCCTGCAACATGGTCCTTATCTGAAGAGTGGGTGGCAGGTGGATGGTACAGGTGTAAGATTTGGTTCTTCATAGCTCTCCTTCTTTGCTCTTTAACATTTTTGAGGGCCACAAAGTGGCCATTATGGAAGGACTAAGATGAAGGTCATCTCTGTGAGCCATCGGAATAAATAGAGCTTCCAGGGGTCATGAAGGAGAAATTCAGGAAAGTCGCTATTTGGGAGCGGTTACAATGCAGTACTTGTGAATGAGGTTGTCGCGGTAGCATGAAGAGCCAGACTGGAGGGTTTGTTTTTAAAGTGCTCAGTTTCCCAAAACTAGCCATCTATGGTTCCTAGGCTTGTGAGGAGTTGTCCATGTCCATGTTGCCTGCTTTTCTTGCAGACTGAGATTTTAGATGAAGATAAACGCTTAGTCAGTGCTGTAGATTACTACTTTATTCAAGACGATGGCAGCAGGTTTAAGGTAAGCCACTGACCCTAAGACTAAAACCCACTTCTGAGGAGCAGTTGTTGGAAATCACAGGCATTCCCTTAGCTCCGCACCCATCAGGGAGGGCACGGGAGGCTCCTGTTGTACAGTTGCCCGCAGCCCATCAGGAGCAGAGCCCCCGAGAGCCACCTCAGTCCCGTGAAGATGTCCTGAGAGAAGTCAGCTCAGCAAGCTGAGCAGAATTGCCCCATTGGCTCTTGCTGAAGATGCGAGCAGATCCAGACTTCCCAAGTGCTTCTCTCTTAAGAGCTGTCCAGGTCCAGAATGCCACGGATCCAGGCTGCCCGCGGACTGTGTCTGCAAAAAATCTGTCTTCGCTTTTTTCTCCCTTTTTTCTTTCTTGTCATCCCTGGATGGCTTGGTTTTTACAGGTGGCCTTGCCCTTCAAGCCGTATTTCTACATTGCAACCAGAAAGGTATGTCTCTTTCATAGAATCAGGTCAGACAAATCAGTTCTGTAGTGGGCTTCATATAGGCAAGAAAGAAAGTAGTTCTTAGTAACTGGAAGTCCTTTCATTTTGATCCTGATTTAGGGTTGTGAGCGGGAAGTTTCATCTTTTGTCTCCAAGAAGTTTCAGGGTAAAATTGCAAAAGTAGAGACTGTCCCAAAGGAGGATCTGGACTTGGTGAGTCCTATCTGGACCTGGGGCAGTGAGGCTGGTGTGTGCATTGCCTGAGGCAGGCTGGATTGGAAGAGGGAGATTGTTTACTGGGTGGGAGGCCTGGATGATGGGGATGCTGTTTGTTCCCAGAGCTCTCCTCAAGGAACTCTGGTGGCATTTGTTGGTGTCACATGCAGAGGTGGACAGCGTGCTTTGGTGCCACTACTCTGATGTGTGAGTTTTTACTCTCGTTTGCTTTCCCTACATTGTCCTGTCTCTCGAACTCATGAGCATGGTCTCCCCACTTTACAGCCGAATCACTTAGTAGGTCTGAAGCGAAATTACATCAAGCTGTCCTTCCACACTGTGGAGGACCTTGTCAAGGTGCGGAAGGAGATTTCCCCTGCTGTGAAGAAGAACTGGCAGCAGGACCATGCCAGCAATGCGTACACATCTATGCTCTCCAGGTAAACTGCTTCTTGGGAGCAGGGCATCACTGGTCCAGCATGGCAGGACGGATAGGAACTGGGGAGACTGTAATGAGTTGCCTCAGTAATTGTTCTGTCCCATGTGGAAACACTTGAGCAATTAGGTAAAGTTGCCCAGTGCCTTCCTATGTTTTAACTGTCTCTCCTTCCTTATGTGTGTGGGGGGCTGGCTCATGGCTCTAAAATTGTGTTGCCTTTTTTTTTTTTTGAGACAGGGTCTCACTACATAGTTCAGGTTGAACTCACTATGTAGCCCAGGCTGGCCTCAACTTGTGGCAGTTCTCCTGCCTCAGCCTCCTGAGTGCTGAGATAACAAGTGTGTACCACCACACCCAACTGAGTTGCTGTTAACAATGTGGACATTTTGGAGAGCTTTCTCATCCAGCACTCTAATAAACTGATTTACATAGTGTGTCTTCCCCAGAGAAATTTGGGTATGATGCAGAGATTAGCTACAGAGCACCAAGCACTGTTAACCAAATGTGGAGGAGTCCACAGTAACAGGAAGTGGTTCAGTCGCCCAGGCAGTGGCTGCAGGAAACTGGCATCTGGGAATCATGTGTTAGAGGTTTAGTGGCTTCACATAGATGTTGACTGCAGCATGGGCGTCGGACGCCTGTAGTCTGTAGGAATCGAAGCCTGTGGTCTCCACAGGAGCACTGCCTATCGTATTTGTCACACCTACTAAACTGGCCCCAAATTACCTTGCACATGATTATGTTGGGAAGAGCAAAATTCTAGAGCAGTGAAGTTTTCCAGAAACCTGGTCTAGTGCTGTCCACCTGACACACGGCCTGCCTGGCCAAATGCTTTCCAGACTACATGGCTCTGGCTGTGGAGGGACCCCCACCGCCTCATCACCTTCTACCCCACCGCAGAGCTCCGAAACCAGAGTGAGCCTGCAGAGGGCTTGTTAGCTTTTTGGCATAAGCCCTTTGAATTTTCATTTTCATTGTGTCTCACTCAGATGGTCTACTTAACTTTTTTTTTTTTTTGTGGGTACTGGGGGTCGAACTCAGGACCTCATGCGCCAGCAGGCTCCCGTGCCACTGAGCGATATCACCGGCCCTCTTTTTCGTATGTGGGTACCGGGAGTCGAACTCAGGACCTCACGCTTGCCGGGCAGGCACTTATGCCACTGAGCTATCTCACTGGCCCTACTTAACATTTTTGCAAAAAAGATATGAAGACGATATTTTGTTTTATGAAATGTATATGGCCCATCCACTGTGGGAGCTGTTTGACTGTTAAAACCATCGTTTAAAGGAATGGCACTGCGCTCTGCACTTGAGCTCCTGATTTCCCCACAGGCTGTGGATGAAGGCTGCACACAGACTCATTAATGTGTCTGTGCTGAGGCTCTCGGGGCTGAGGTCACATTCTTAAGCATGGAGCACAAAGGCCTGTCTGGATTTGGATGAGACCGAAGACAGAACTCAAGGCTAGGCCCGTGAAATGAGAAGGCAGTCACCTTGGGGTTTTTCCCTCTTGCAGTAAACTGTGAATAAAAATTATTTGCAGCCAGTCTGTATTCATAGGGCAGTTTATTTCAAAGGATTATTTGCCTTATCCCAGATTTTTGGTGGGCTTTTGTGTGTAATTGTCCTTAATTCTAGTCTGTATAGAGTTGCATTTAGACTGGTGTCTTTTTGATACAGCCATGTGACAGATTTCCCTTTGTATTTTATTTTTTTTTTATTTTTTTTTTTTTTGTGGGTACCGGGGGGTCGACCTCAGGACCTCGCGCGCCAGCAGGCGCCCGTGCCGCTGAGCGATATCACCGGCCCCTTTTTCGTATGTGGGATCCGGGAGTCGAACTCGGGCCCTCGCGCTTGCCAGGCAGGCGCTTAAGCCGCTGAGCCATCTCACCGGCCCTCCCTTTGTATTTTAAAAATGTCATAGCTTTAAATTATTTATTTTGACCGGAATAAATACATGAATAAAAATAATAGGAAATAAGAGCTTAAGAAGAGCAAGTTTTGAGTAGTTCAGTTTCAGTGACTTCAGAAGAACTAACCACATTCTCCCAACAAAGAAATTTCTTCAGTTCCTCCCCAACTTTACCTTCCCCAGTGACGCTGTAAGTTACTTTTCTGAGAATTGTAAGGTGTGGCCTGAGCCATCTGTGAGGCTTATTGTCTGCCCTTTTACTCTTAATACTCTGTTCGGTGTTCATCCTTAGTGGGCTCATAAGACTTTTGCGGAATCCGTTGGCATTTGCCTGTCACTTCACTACGCGCTGAGCTGAGACCCCACTTGGCACTCACTACCCCTGTGGGCAGGCTGGTTGCTCCCTCCGTTTCCTTGATGAAGAAGCAGACTCCACAGGGTGGGCCCTGTCTGTCACCACAGCAGAAATTGCACAAGGGCTGTGAGGAGGCGGGATCTGTTCTCCTTGGCCCTGCGTGGTGCAGCCTCCTGAGTAGCAAAGAGTATGTGATGGGAATGGCCATGTTTGTGTGCTTTCCTGGCTGGCAGCAGTGAGTGTGGCACATACCACATACAGTGGAACCATCTCAAGCACACACTGAATTTTCTTGTCTCTGTGGCCTGTTGATCAGGTAGCACCCTTGGGGCACTGCCCTAATCATCGCAGCCACTTCAGTGGGGCCTTGTGTTTACTCCATGTGGACTCTGGTCTTCATGTCCCCCATCCCCTAACAGTGTAGTCGAGTCAGCTGCTCTTTCTGTGTATTTCCTAGTGTTCTGCAAGGAGGCAGTGTAATCACTGATGAAGAGGAAACATCCAAGAAGATAGCTGACCAGTTGGACAACATAGTAGACATGCGCGAGTACGACGTCCCCTATCACATCCGCCTCTCAATCGACCTCAAGATCCATGTGGTGAGGGAAATTCCTACCAGCCAGGAGATGATACATTTAAATTCACAGAGAAATAGACTCCTGGACATAGACATCTTTAGTTAATGCACTGCATGTCCCGTAGGCTCACTGGTACAACGTCAAATACCGAGGAAACGCTTTTCCCGTAGAAATCACCCGCCAAGATGATCTCGTTGAACGACCTGTAAGTACTGCTTGCATTTCCTCCATCCTACAAGTTCAGCTTGTTTTCTGGAAAGGTCAGGTTCAGTGCTGAGGGGAGAATCTGATTCAAGAGTTTTCTTGCTTTTTTCTCAAATACTTTTTAAAAAGAATTACAGAGTTAGGATTCTTCTCATCAGTTTCTGAACTGAGAGTATAATTCTGTTTCACACCTGCGTTACCATGTGATGTCAGTATTTGAGCCAGGTGGATTCAAACCTTTGAGGGGATGCTGTGACTTCCACTTAAGCAGTTGGTAGTGGAGTGACTGATGAAAATGGATTTATTCCTGAAAGGCCTGGGCTCAGGTGTGGCTTCATGATCCTGGGAAAGTCCTGATGCTCAGTTTTCTCATTCCCAAGATGATGTCAGCTGAGCCACAGGGCTGTAAAGGTCAAAATGAGGCAGTCATTTTAAGGAGACTCAAGACTGGTATTCTGTAAGGTGCCCTACAGCAGCTTTGGCCTTTGTCTCTTACATGTTTGAGTTTTCACCCCATCAGTGAGCTGTGGTATTCTGAAGATGGGTCAGTCAATCTAAGACACTTCTCAGCCTCTCTAGAGCCTTTCGGCTCTTGCTTGTAGCAGACAGATGGGGCACACAAGTTGTGGGAGTCCAAGGAGGTGTCTAGACCTCGGCTGCCTTTTTTTTTTTTTTTTTTTTTTTCCCCAGTACTTGGGCATTCTACTACTGTACCACATCCCCAGCCCTTCTTTTTTATTTTATTTTATTTTATTTTATGACAAGTTCTCCCTAAGTTGCCCAGGCTATCCTTTGAACCTGGGATCCTCCTGCCCTTGCCTCCCAGTAGCTGGGATTGCAGATGTCTGCCACCACTCCTGGCCTTTGGCTTGTTCTCTTGCTGATTCAGGCTACCTTTTTCTCCCTCTAGGACCCTGTGGTTTTGGCATTCGATATTGAGACAACCAAACTTCCCCTCAAATTTCCTGATGCAGAGACGGACCAGATTATGATGGTTTCCTACATGATTGATGGCCAGGTGAGCAGAGTGCCTTCTGGGACGGGGACCTTGTGGTGTCCCTGTATCAGAGCAGTATGTGCTGGGGAACAGTGTATGAATAGAGTCCAGGAATGTGAACAGCAAGTGTTCTGACATTAGCCACACCCCTCCCTCCTAACAGAAGTCTGGGACACCTGGGGCTCCTCTGGGGACATGTGAGTGCCTTAAGTTGCTGCAGAGGTCTTCATGATGAGAGCCACCAGGGAGCTGCTAAGTGGTGTGGGAAGCTGTTTCTCCGCTTTGCTGTGTCTGACTTGTGTTGACTGCTAATGACCCTCTCCAGGGCTACCTCATCACTAACAGGGAGATTGTTTCAGAAGATATCGAGGACTTTGAGTTCACCCCCAAGCCAGAATATGAAGGACCCTTCTGTGTCTTCAATGAACCAGATGAGGTAACTGCCTCTGATCGGGAGAAGGTGGGAAGAAACAGCATGCTGACCTTTTAGAGGCATCGTTGAATAAGGGCTGCAGCTCAGCCAGCTTCCAGGCGAGACAGAGTGGGCTGACCTGAGGGCTGGCACCAGCTCTCTTTCTGAACTTGGGGGAGATGTTTGGAAGTAGCTGGAAGCAGGGAAGTGACGCACTGACTGCTTGGTTTGTTGAGCTCAGGTCCATCTGATCCAGAGATGGTTTGAGCACATCCAGGAGACCAAACCCACCATCATGGTGACCTACAATGGGGACTTTTTTGACTGGTGAGGCTTGTGTTCTGTTTGTGGGTAACTAAGAAGTGTCAGGGAGGGAGGAGAACTCTGTCTCATAGCCATCAGCCATCAGTGGGTTTTCCTTCCCATGGATGAGATGTTGGTGTGAGAGATTCCAGTTTACTCTGGGATCTCCTGGGAGCCATCTTCCATGTGTCTGAGGAAGGACGAAGGAAGGAGAAGCAGATACTAACCTGAAGCACAGCATGGTGACACAGCTGCTCAGGTGCCCAGCTACTCAGAAGGCTGAGGCAAGAGGATTGCAAGTTTGAGCCTACCCTGGGCAATTTAGTGACTTAGACCTTGTCTCAAGATAAAAAGGGGGTTGTGGGTATAGCTCAGTGCAAGACCCTGGGTTCATTCCCCGGTACTAACAAAAAAGAGCAAGATTCACCTGTCCCCTTTGTCCCCAGGCCATTTGTGGAGGCCAGGGCAGCGGCCCATGGCCTGAGCATGTACCAGGAGATAGGCTTCCAGAGGGACAGCCAGGGCGAGTACAAGGCACCGCAGTGCATCCACATGGACTGCCTCAGGTGGGTGCCTGGCCTGTGTGCGAGGTCTGAGAGTTCTTGTGAGGACAGGTCATCGATGGTCAATCGGGGAGGACAGCAGCCTGGCCCCAAGCACAGCCTCTCCGGCTTTGCAGGCCTGGAGTGTGCTGGCTCTGACTGCTGCTCGTCCTGTGCTCAGCCACATGTTGAGCATCCAGAAGGAGACTGGTGGGCTGAGGTCCACAGGACAAGTAGTCACAGACAAACGGGGGCCTGCTGTAGGCCAAGGGGCCAAGTGTCAGTGGCTCAGAGGGGCAGAAGGCTCTGGAGCTGGGGCTTAGCAGGCCTAGAGTTGGAGGACAGGTGTGGATGTGGAAATGCAGAGAAGCTGGAGAGACAGCTTCCAGCTGGCCGGGAGGTTAGCTCCACCAGCTGTCACAGGTGGCGTGGGACGTCAGCAGCCTGTGCATCTCTGTTTGCCTCTGGCATTTCAGCACTGGGTGGAGGACAGTAGGGGGAGGAAGGAGGAGAGGAAAGAAGCTCCGTGGGGTGTAGGTGGGCACAGGAGAGGCCTTTTCATCTCTCTGATGAAAAGCTGAGGTTTTACTGAGGTGGGAGTTAAGTGGAGGCCTGAGGACACCCTGGCATTTCCTCGTATCTTGGGGTCCGTCTGTGAGAGTAGCTCCAGGTGAAGGATTCTGTGAGCCCTGAAGTGGAGGAGGGGGTCAGTGTCTCAGGTGCTGTCAGGGCCCTGCACCCCTCCATGTAGTGCCATCTTGCCACCCTTCATGTTAGTCATCTGTGGCGTTTCTCCTTCCCTTCCCAGGTGGGTGAAGAGGGACAGCTATCTCCCTGTGGGTAGTCATAACCTCAAGGCGGCTGCCAAAGCCAAGCTTGGCTACGACCCCGTGGAGCTAGACCCGGAGGACATGTGCCGGATGGCCACTGAGCAGCCCCAGGCACGTGAGCCATGTCCCTGCTCTCCATGCAGTTTCGAGGTCCTGCAGGGTCCCACAGAGAAGCAAGGTGCCTGGGCTCGTGTGCCAGCTGACTGCACTTCTCCTGGGTACCTGCTGCCCGCTGTGGGCTCGGCCCCTCACTGAACTTCACCTCCTGGCCTCATTCTGTGGGAACTTGGGTCCTGACGGTGAGATCTGGTTCTCTCCACAGACTCTGGCCACATACTCGGTGTCTGATGCAGTCGCCACTTACTATCTGTACATGAAGTACGTCCACCCGTTCATCTTCGCCTTGTGCACCATCATCCCCATGGAGCCTGATGAGGTCAGCACCCCCTGCTTCTCTGTCAGGCCCTGCAGTCTCAGCACGCTGCTGCTCAGAGATGGTGGGTCCTGGGGGCTGGTGGTGAAGGTGACATAGGACTTTGGTGTGTGATGTCACCGATGTCATTCAGCAAGCTTGGGGGCTTGCTGAAGGATAAGTTGGTGGGGGGAGGGGTCAGCAGCCACATCCAGGTGCCTTTCTAGTAGGACTTGGACTCAGCTAGGCAATTGAGACAGAGGCTGGGGTCGGGGGTGCGTGACTAGACATGATGTCTCCTGCAGGTACTGCGGAAGGGCTCCGGCACACTGTGTGAGGCCTTGCTGATGGTGCAGGCCTTCCATGCCAACATCATCTTCCCCAACAAGCAAGAACAAGAGTTCAACAAGATGACAGATGACGGCCACGTGCTGGACGCTGAGACCTACGTGGGGGGCCATGTGGAGGCACTGGAGTCTGGCGTGTTTCGCAGCGACATTCCTTGTCGGTTTAGGATGGTGCGCTCCCAGGGTCTTCCTGGGTGTCCCCTTGTCCTGGTCTTGCCCATGGTCTGTGGCCCAGGCTTATGGAGGCCGGGCTCTGCCCTGGGCTCCTGAGCCCATAGTGCTCTCTGTCCCATCCTGCCCTCTGTGTGGATCACGCTGGGCTCCGCGTGGGCTCGTGGCTGCAGCATCTCATCTGAGGCAAGTCACTGTAGGTGTGGTTTCTTTCTGACTTGTGTTCTCTTGTGTCGACTTGCCCTAGAATCCCACTGCCTTTGACTTCCTGCTGCAGCGGGTTGAGAAGACCATGCGTCATGCCATTGAGGAGGAGGAGAAGGTGCCGGTGGAGCAGGCCATCAACTTCCAAGAGGTGACTGTCCAGAGGCAGGAGTGGGCTCTGCTTTTTCTGCAAAGCCTTGGGGCATGGTGGCTGCCCTGCCATTTCTGGGCCCTTGTTGCTGTTGTGGTGACTTCAGTGGTCCAGGTCTTACCAGGCCACCAGTGTCCCTTCTTTCCCCTTTCTCTGCAGGTGTGTGAGCAGATTAAGACCAAGCTCTCCTCCCTGAAAGATGTTCCTAACCGAATTGAGTGTCCTCTCATCTACCACCTGGACGTGGGGGCCATGTACCCCAACATCATCCTGACGAACCGCCTGCAGGTGAGACTGCTCTTCCCATAGCAGAGTTGGAGTTGTCTGCAGACCCTGTTGCTTCCTGGCTCTCACTCCCCTCTGCTTCCTCTCCCTCTCCTCTCAGCCCTCTGCTGTGGTGGATGAGGCCACCTGTGCCGCCTGTGACTTCAACAGGCCCGGGGCGAACTGCCAGAGGAAGATGGCCTGGCAGTGGAGGGGCGAGTTCAGTGAGTGTTGGGCCCAGAGGACCCTGGGTGGGGTGGGGCCCAGGCAGCATCTCCGGTGAAACCTGTCACGTGGCTTCCCTCCCAGTGCCAGCCAGTCGTAGCGAGTACCATCGGATCCAGCACCAACTGGAGTCAGAGAAGTTCCCCCCACTGTTCCCAGAGGGGCCGGCACGGGCCTTCCATGAGCTGTCGCGCGAGGAGCAGGCCAAATACGAGAAGCGGAGGCTGGCAGGTGTGTACCTGGGCAGCGGCTTTGCGGACCACAGCTCCTTCCTGCCCACACGTGCTGACACATGGAAGCCCAAGATTCCTGTGGGTCCTCCCTTCTCTCCCCTTGATCAGGTGCTCGGAAACCACTCTCTGCAGTCTCAGTGTCTTTGCCTGCTTGTACCCAGGGCCACCCTGTTTACTATGATGAACTCACAGCCTACTGAGGTTTTCTGTTCCTTGGTGTTAATTTAGAATACCAGGCTCCTGTGTGTCCCTGTGTCCCAGCTTGCTCATCTGTATTGGGAATGTCTCTCATTCCTGCTTCACCACTTAACTGTGCGTAGATTACTGCCGCAAAGCCTACAAGAAGATCCACATCACCAAGGTGGAGGAACGCCTCACCACCATCTGCCAGCGGGAAAACTCCTTCTATGTGGACACAGTGCGTGCCTTCCGGGACAGGCGCTATGAGTTCAAAGGGCTGCACAAGGTGAGGCTGGAGGGCCCCGAGAGGCAGCCCTGGCAAGTCTGAAGTGAGGACCTGCACTCGACTACGTCTAGACATCCTCAGCCGCCCACTGCATATGTTCCTTTGGCTCCTCTGAGCTGGCACAGACTCAGACAGTAAATATGGGTGGGCAAGTTGAATGACTAGAAAGGTGGTAGGTGTCATCCACCCTCCTGGCCAGAGGCTGGGAACTAGCCTGAATGTTGTTTCTGAAGTAATTGTAGAGAGCAGTGGTCTGCAAAGTACAGTGGGCCAGCTGTCTTGGAACCGAGTGGCTTTCGAGTGTTGACAGCTGTGGGAAGTGAGTGTTTCTGACAAACTGCGTCCACATGCACGAATAACTGTCTGGCCTTTTGGTTTGCTGAGCTTTAATTTAGAGGAGTTACTGATGCACTTCTAGTGGGAACAAGAAACTAGGTGACAGCTGTTATATCAGGAGCTAATAGTTTTTTTTTGTTTTTTTTTTGTGGGTACCGGGGTCGACCTCAGGACCTCGCGAGCCAGCAGGCGCCCGTGCCGCTGAGCGATATCACCGGCCCTTTTCATATGTGGGTTCCGGGAGTCAAACTCGGGCCCTTGCACTTGCCAGGCAGGCGCTTTTGCCGCTGAGCCATCTCACCGGCCCGGGAGGTTATAGTTTTATGTTAGGTCCAGTCAAGTGATTTCTTCTGCAAAACCTCCTACTACTCAGCCTAGAAAGGTCTCTGCTGGGGTCCCCTCGTATGCTGTGCTGCACTGATGTCACCGTATCACTGCTCTTACCAACTTTCAGTGGCAAGGTGTTCGTAACATTAAACTTAATGTTTTAAATGTACAGTTCAGCAGGCATGGTGGCACAGGCCTGTAATCCCAGTGTTTGGGATGCTGAGGCAGGAGGATTGCTGCAAGTTTGGGGCCAGCCTGAGCAACATAGTGAGTTCAAGGGCAGCCTGGACTACACAGTGAGACCCTGTCTCAAAAAAAATGCAGTTCAGCAGTTTTAAGGATATTCACATTGTTGTGCAGTGGTCACCACCTTCTCTAAAAATCTTCCTCTTCCCAGAATGAATCTCCTCTTCCCCACCCTCCAGTTCAGCTCCTCTAGGTGTCTCAGAGAGAAGGAATCTTTGTGATTGGCCTTTTCGCTTGGTGTAATGAATGTTCCCACAGTTCTTCCATGCATGTGCTTGTCAGTGCGATTGAACCATTGTGAGGGTTTACCACCTTTGAGCGTCCTTTCCTCCATCGGTGGACCTTTCTACTCTTGGCTGCTAAGCATAATCTGAACTCAGTGTCATGGCTACAGAGACCATCCTCATCCTGAAAGTGTGGGGGATGTCTGCAGGCCTTGGGTCCCACTGCTGCCATTTTCAAACAGGTCTGTGGAGAGAGAGACTGACAGACACACACGCAGAGAGGGAGGGTGAGGAAAGTGGAGGGCGAGCAGGAGCCGTAAAGGAGATGTGGCCAGATGGTAACTGGAGTGTGTGGTCTCTGTTGTCACTCTCTTTTCTTGCCCATGTTTTCTGTCGCATGTTGGAACTTGGGCTGTGCCTTGCAGACTGCGAGGGGAGAGCCCGGCAGTGCTCACTCTGATGTGGTTCCAGGTGTGGAAGAAGAAGCTCTCTGCAGCCACGGAGGCAGGGGACGCGGCTGGGGTGAAGCGCTGCAGGAACATGGAGGTCCTGTATGACTCGCTGCAGCTGGCCCACAAGTGCATTCTCAACTCCTTCTATGGCTACGTCATGCGCAAGGGGTAGGCCCGCAGGGAATGCAGTGGAGGGAGGGGCGGGGGCACAGGTCCGGAGTCCTAGCGCTGCAGGCTTGGTGTGGGTGAGCAGGTGGGGCGCTTCTAGCCCAGGGAGTGTTGGGTGGGACTGGAAGCCCGAGGACAGTGGGGGCCACACAGGCTGGAGGGCTGGGTCTCCAGAGAAATGTGTGCTGCTGGACATCCTGGTCTGTGTGTTCTGGGCTGGAGGTACAATCTGATGCATTTCAGCATGTTGATGTCACTCAGCGTGAAGGGTCTAGATGGTTGCTAAGCAATAGCAGACATATTAGGGGTGGTCAGAGGAGTGACCAGCATGGGGCATGGAGCCAGCTGATGTACAGGGATTTGAAGCCAGGTGGAGACTGTTCCCAGGAAGAGAGTAGGAAACAGGATAGGGTGGTGAGGCTGAGCTGTGCTGCTTGGACTGAGCTGGTCAGGGCTTCAGGGAAGGTGGGTCAGTGGCTGAGGTGAGGCTGGCCTCGATGGGTTGGAGCCAGAGGGTGCAGGAGCCATTAGCCGCAGCTCTGGATAGAGGAGAAGTGGTGGGGGGCTTGGCTCTGGGGTTGGTTTGAGGGTGGGTTGTGTTTATCTTCACTTCCTAGTGAGACAGAGCCATGTGGAATGCTGCTGGGCAGAGGGTGGAGAGGCTGGCAGGGAGAGGAGGGCAAAGCCCAGAGCAGGGAGGCGGGCAGCCTGGCAGGAAGTGGAGTCATCTGTCTCCCACTGAGGCCAGAGGTGAGGGTGGGTCTTGGGCTGAGGTGTGAAGAATAGAGGAGACCTGAGGCAGCTGGGGAAGGTGTCAGGGCACTGCTGAGACTGCAGGGGGCAGCTGATGCCATGGCAGCTTTCCTGAGCCATGCGGCTCCCTAAGGTGGGGGCTTTGGGGCAGAGCCAGAGTCCGCCTTAGCTCTGTGCTCCTCCAAGCATGTCCGCCACTCCGTCATCTCTCCTGAGTATTCCGCCTTCCGGCCTCAATTCCTTGTGGAAGGAGCTGTGCATCAGCTCACTCACCACAGGCTGCCACTGCCCTTCCCAGGGCTCGCTGGTACTCCATGGAGATGGCTGGCATCGTCTGCTTCACTGGTGCCAACATCATCACCCAGGCACGGGAGCTGATAGAGCAGATCGGGTGAGTGCGGCTGGGAGAGCAGCTGTGGGGAGGAGCAGGGGGTGGGAGGATGGAGACAGTGTGGTGTTCTTCAGGGATTTCACACTTGGTTCTTGCATACACGAGCCCATGGACTAGTGTCTAAGGCCTGACTCCTCTTCCTCTGAAGGAGGCCCTTGGAACTGGACACAGATGGAATATGGTGCGTCCTCCCAAATAGCTTCCCAGAAAATTTTGTCATTAAGACAACCAACTTGAAGAAGCCCAAGGTGACCATCTCCTACCCTGGGGCCATGTTGAACATCATGGTCAAGGTGAGTCTGGGCTTCGTCCAGGGCAGAGCCTCCACCACCTTTCCAATCCCAGCCTTGTCCCTCAGCCAGCCATGTTGTCTCCCTGTCACCTAAGGGCTTGGGTCAGACTGCTGTGCCCAGAAGTTTTTTATCCTTCAGCATAGCATCTGCATTTTGCTTTTATTTTGAAATAATTTTAAACTTGTGGAAAACCAAAATAGTACAGAGAATTTCTGATCCTTCAGCCTGCTTCCCCTAACACGAATGTGCACATAAACTACATTGCAGCCTTCAGGATGAAGAAATCACAGTTGTGACTAACATGTCACTGCCCTCCCTCTGCATCTCCTCCAGCCCAGACAGTGCCTTGGTCTTTCCTTGTCAGGCGTGTTGTTGACTGCCCTTGATTGGAAGTTGTTGACTGTTTTTGTCACGAGGCTGAGGTTATTTGGGTTTACTTGGAGTCAGCGCCCACTGTGTCCATGGTATCCTGTCAGGCCTGTGTGTCCTGCTTGATTGGTGGGTGAAGGTGCCATCTGCACCTGCCAGCCCTCTGTGAGGTTCCTGTTCTCCCTTGTATATGCTGCTCTTCTCTGCCCAGTGATTGTGCCCGTGGGCGGAGGTCCAGCCTGTGTCCTGGAGGAAGGAGCATCAGAGCATGTGGGTGTACATGGGCCACAGTGCTGTGGAGGAGATACGTGGAGTTCTGCAAATACCCAGTTGCTCCTTATACCTTAGTCCCTAACTTGACCCTGTGATGGTGGAGTCACCTGCAGCCACTGTCTCTGGTTTTGCTCATGGCAGTTGGCTGTTTCCCCATCCTTTCTACTCTTTTTCTCCTTTCTTTTTTGCTGTGCTGGGGCTTGAGCCTAGGGCCTTGCACATGCCAGGAAAGTGCTCTACCACTGAGCTGCATCCCCAAGCCTTATATTTTTGAGGCAAGGCCTCACTAAGTTACCCAAGCTGTGCTCAATCTTGGGATCCCCCTGCCTCAGTCTCCCAAGTAACTGGGATTACAGGTGTGCACCAGCACGTCCAGCCCTTCTGCTTTTATTAGCTGGAATGCTGTGCAGAAGAGTCGTCACCACTTTTTCCCATTATTCCCTTGTTTGTTCATTGGCTCCTTTATCTGTATCCACATGGATGTGGGTATTTATTATATCTGGTTTATAATATAGCTCTATCCTTAAGTGTTATGTGGTTCACTTTGTTCCCCATTGGCTACTGAGGCTCCTTCATGTGTGCTGTGTGTTCTGGGGACACAGCCTGTGTCTGGGTTTTTTTGTTTGTTTGTTTGTTTACTCGTGGTACTGAGTATTGAACCTAGGACCTTCACACTGAGCTCCATCCCCAGCCCTTTTTTTATTTTTGAGAAAGTCTTGCTGTGTTGTCTAGCAACTTAGGCTCCAGCTTGCGATCCTCCTGTCTTAGCTTCCCAGAGTGCTGGAATTATAGGTGTGCACCACCACACCTGGTCTCTTTCTGTTTTGTACTCTCATTTGGGAGTACTTTCCTGCTTCCTGGTACCGTGTGACACTCCAGCATTATGTGTGTTTTCCTTGCTCAGGTCCTAAAGTTCGGCGGTTCTCCAGGGAGCTGCTCTCCCTACCTAAAATCCCAGCTACCCCTGGTGTGATTTTTTTTTTTTTTATGCAGCACTTTTGCCTTTCCCAGAAGGTCATATACATGGACGCTTATAGCGTGCAGCCTGGGCTTGGCCTGCTGGGTTGTGTCTGATGTGGAGGGGCCTCTGCCTGCTGGCCAGCCCAGTTCTAAGGGCTGTTGAGTGGTTCCCAGTGTGGGCCTGTGTGAACGAAGCTGCCCCTTCTCTCCCGCTTCTTAGGAAGGCTTCACCAACGACCAGTACCAGGAGCTGGCCGAGCCTTCCTCGCTCACCTATGTTACCCGCTCAGAGAATAGCATCTTTTTTGAGGTTGATGGACCCTACCTTGCCATGATCCTTCCGGCCTCCAAGGAAGAAGGCAAGAAACTGAAGAAGAGGTAGGGATTGTACAACCTGTGCCTTGCAAAGGATATCATTGACATGAATCAGACCTAACAGCCCAGCAGGAGGAGGGGCCCAGAGCCAGGATGGACAGACCTGGTGTTTTTTGTTTCTTCATTTTACTGACTCAGTTTGAAAGAATCTCTGGATACCCACAAGTTTGATATATTCTGGTTCTGTGGGCAGCAGGCTCTCCAATCCTTTTGGGTTTTGATAAGCATCAGTCTAAGGGCAGTGATGTTTGCTGCCCAGTGGGTGATGGGCAGTTAGACAGGAAATGGGAAGACAGACACAAGACAAGGCAACCAGCTCCTAGGGCTCTGTGTCACCGTGGTGCCACTTTCCCCACAGATATGCGGTGTTCAACGAAGATGGTTCCCTGGCTGAGTTGAAGGGCTTTGAAGTCAAACGCCGAGGGGAGCTGCAGCTGATTAAAATCTTCCAGTCCTCTGTGTTTGAGGCCTTCCTCAAGGGCAGCACACTGGAGGAGGTGTATGGCTCTGTAGCCAAGGTGGCTGACTACTGGCTGGATGTGTTGTACAGCAAGGTAAGGCCACCGCTTACCTGGTTCTGGGGGACAGAGCCTCCCCCAGGAGAGAGGCCTGTATGCCCAGCGCTTCTGGAGGGCAAGACACAGATGGAGTCCCAAAGTTTCCCCTCAGCTTCTGTGTCCAGTGGCCACTCTGAAGAAAATGTTTCTTAAATAACACAATGAGAAAAGGAGTCACCAGAAAAATTATCAGAGAGCACATCAACTTTGATTTTTAAATTTCTGCAGACTCTATAAATGCATACATAGTTTGAGTGTGTAGGAAGGTGCTGGGTTCTGAACCTAGGAACTTGTGCATGCTAGGCAAGCACTCTTAACACTGAGCTTCACTCCCAACCCATTTTGTTTTATTTTATTATTTTGAGACAGGGTCTCGCTAAGTTGCCTAGGCTAGACTCAGAATTGTGATCTTTCTGCCATAGCATCCTGAGTAGCTGGGATTACAGGCACTCGTCTCAACACCTGGCTACAAACATAACTTTTATAAGTTATACCCAGTACCACAAAAGAAAGAAAGAGAAATAAATAAGTGAAGGTGACGGATACCCTTGCTCAGAACATCTTGTTTTCCTGTGCTGCTCTCTCGCACACAGGCCTCACCATCCATCAGCCCGCGTAGCTCCGTCTGCTGCCATGCACTGGCATGTAGTCTCAGTTCTGCTGTCACAGCTCATGTTGTGGGGACTTGGGACACACGCGCCCTTTCCCTCTCTTGTGCTGTCTTCTGTCACAGGCTTTGTGGGCGAAAGGAATACTGGAATATCCTGAAACACTTGCCTGGCTTTCTCTGACTGTGGGCTCGTGTTGCTCAGGGTACTTTCTTGCTCTGTAGACAGCTGACCATACGTGAAAGTGAGCCCAGGGTGGCACAGCTTGCCCATGGGTGGAGTGGGAGCTGGAGGAGGCAGGCAGGCAGAGTGTGGAAGACCCACAGATCCCGCGGGTTCCAGGGCTCCCCTGTGGCTAGTGTCTCCTTCCTCTGGCTCCTCTTGTGCCACCTTCCTGTCTTCAGCATGGCCATGCCTGCCTTCTCTGCAGCCTCGGTGCTTATCGCTCCTGGTGTTTAACAATTTGCACACAGTGTAATAATCTAAGGCTGAGGCTTGGTGTGCTTTTTTTGAGGTAGTCATATGCTATAATATGAGTGCCCTCCCCCCGCTCCTCCGGCCAGAGACTCATGTGGCCCTGCAGGAGCAGAGTCCCAGGTGAGCTTAGGCTGTGGCACCTCAGTGTCTGAGCCTGGGTTTTAGTCATTGCTTCTTCCTCCAGGCAGCTAACATGCCCGATTCTGAGCTATTTGAGCTGATCTCTGAGAACCGCTCCATGTCTCGGAAGTTAGAGGACTATGGGGAGCAGAAGTCCACGTCCATCAGCACAGCAAAGCGCCTGGCAGAGTTCCTGGGAGATCAGATGGTCAAGGACGCGGGACTGAGCTGCCGCTACATCATCTCCCGCAAACCTGAGGGCTCTCCCGTCACTGAGAGGTAAGGGTTTGGAGAGCAGGACGCTGGCTTCCTGCAGAAGGGGACACCTCAAGAAGAACATGGGGTGGTTTTGTTGAAGAAGGCAGGCCTCTGGTCCCTGGGGCCAGTGCTAGGAAGGCCTTGCTGGGGTCCCTGTGGGGCCTGAAGAGGGCGTGGCAAGACCAGAGAACCTGGGCTTGGGATCAGCCTCTCACCGTCATGGGGACAGATGTGGGTGTCTTGGAGCCCAGGTGTGACTGTGCCATCACTAGGTCACGTTCTAGTTGGAGCAGGGTCCAGTTCCCTCATCCCAAGGTGATGCTGCTGCTGCCCCAGTGGGAGTGGCCCTGTGGTAAGCCATTCAGAGTGCTCTGGCATCTGAGCAGCCCCTTAGGATGCCAGTGCCACCTCTCTCAGTCTCCTCTGCTGGTGAGGAGGTATCCTTCAGCCCCTGCAGCACATCAAGGGCAACAGCAAAGGATTCCATTGGATGAGGAGCTTCCACTCCCACCAGAACACTGCAGGGAACAGTGACTAGGGCTGTGCAGGGACTGGGAATGAGATGAGATGCCATGACTTCCTGTGGGTAGTGTGCAGAATAAAGAAAGGGCTTGACCTTGGTGTAGTGGTGGTTGAATTTCCTACCCTGGGGAATCCAAGAACCAGCAGTAGTGACAGGAGGTCCTAGGTCCCTTCCAGAGGAACTAGAAGCCAGTCCAGCCTCCTTGGAGTCTTTGACACTTCCTAAGGTGACCTAGACCCTCTCCTGGAGAGGTGAGACTGCCCCCTCGTCTGGAGTCTGGGTGGCCTGTGACTGAAGGAACATGGTAGGAGTTTTAGACTTCAACCCTGGTCGACAGAGGTCATCTGGAACCAAGAGCGCCTGTGAGGAGGAGCCTGCCAGCTGCACCTGCAGCTGTGTGAATGACCACACAGATGAGGCCATGCAGGTGACAGACTCATGAGCACAGCCACTGAAGGCCAGGTGGCCTGATACCATTGGTGACACTCATCTACCTGGAGAGACCGATAGGGAGAGAAAATAAACAGCATGTGTTCCTGTCAAAAAAACTTCCCAGGGGCCGGTGAGATAGCTCAGCGGCATAAGTTCCTGCCTGGCAAGTGCGAGGTCCTGAGTTTGACTCCTGGTACCCACATACGAAAAAAGGGCCGGTGATATTGCTCAGCGGCACAGGCGCCTGCTGATGTGTGAGGTCCTAAGTTCGACCCCCAGTACCCACAAAAGAAAAATTCCCATTGCCAGGCATGGTGGCATATACCTGTAATCCCAGCACTTGGGAGGCTGAGGCAGGAGGATTGCCTTGAGTTTGAGGCCAGCCTGGACTACATAGTGAGTTCAAGGCCTGCCTGAACTACATAGCAAGACCCTGTCATGAAAAACAAAAACAAAACAAATCAACAACAACAAAAATCCCAGTCATAATAAAAGGAAAAGAAATTGGACCTAAAACAAAGAGTAACATAGAGTTTCTACAAATCAGTGAGAAAAGCAACCCCAAGAGAAAAGTAGACACCGATTGGAATGGCACTTCATAGTGAGGAGTTGACAGCTGACACGCGCAGAGATCGATAGACTCCGGCATCCTGCAGGTGTGGCTTCGCCAGCATCAATGGGGTTGGAAATAGATACTGAGAATAGTTTTTGTTGAGTAGGTAGGTTGGCACTCAGCACGGTGCTGGGAGAGTGGTCGTCATTGTCACTTGGAGTGGAGTCCAGCAGGACGGAACCAGAGGCCTCAGGGTACCTCTGAGCTGTGCCTCATGTGCACATTGCATCACGTTTGGCACCAGATTGAGAATTGTGTAAATGTCCACCACACAGAAATGGGTAAATCAGTGTGTTTGGGGATGAAAATACTGTGCAGGAGTTGAACAGCCTTAACTTTAGCCTCAGGCAGCAGCACTGTAAAGCTTGCATCAGCATTGAGCCTTGACTGTCACCCACTAAAACCAAAAACCCGGAAGCCCTTTCTTTGTGGCCATGTGCAAATGGGAGCAGCATAAATGCACACGTGGGACTGAGAAACTCCACCACAGGGCATGACCTCGCTAATCTCCGTTTCCTCATAGAGCTGCTCAATCCACGGCGTTGCTATGCTTTCTCTGGGCTTCTTTTTTTTTTTTTTTTGTGGGTACCGGGGGTCGACCTCAGGACCTCGCGCGCCAGCAGGCGCCCGTGCCGCTGAGCGATATCACCGGCCCCTTTTTCGTATGTGGGTTCCGGGAGTCGAACTCGGGCCCTCGCGCTTGCAAGGCAGGCGCTTATGCCGCTGAGCCATCTCACCGGCCCCTCTCTGGGCTTCTTTATAACATTTCACAGAAGTATTTTGTCCAGTGAGAGAGAGGTGTTACTGAGAGTTGCTGCTTTGCTGGTGACATGACGACTGTCTTCTTGTTTCTAGAATCGGCCCAACTCTGGTGTGCTTCACCCAGTGATGCGCTTTCAACATGTTCGCTTGTACGCAGGGACTTAAGGGTGTCGGCAGGCAGTGCTGTTAGCTATGGCTGTGCACCAGAAACACCAACCGGCCTGTGCCGGGGAAATCTGTCAGTGTAGTGGAGACTTACTTAGTGACTGCATATTATAAACATTATATATTAGATATTGTACAAAATAACTTTTTTTTAAAATGTAAGTTACAAACTGGGTTACAAATCCTCATTTCCACACACGTTTAGTAAGAATTGTGATTTCACTGTGAATTTCCCTCCTCTCCTCACTCAGGGCCATTCCGCTTGCCATTTTCCAAGCAGAGCCCACCGTAAGGAAGCACTTTCTCCGGAAATGGCTTAAGAACTCGACCCTTCAGGACTTTGATATTCGGACAGTGAGTGCCAATGTTTTCTACTCTCAAGCTTAGGAAGAAAGATAGTTAGGCAGATTATACCTGACCTAGGTCATCTGTTTCGTCTGGAATCTTGAGCCCAGCTTCCTCCATTTTGCAGTGTGATGGTAAGGAAGCAGAATGCTGGCAGCACAGATGGAAATGCTGCGTGCCAGGGAGGCCTTTGGGCTGTTCTCCTGGGCAGAGGGCTAGGGACACAGCCAGCTCAGCCATCTGGCACCATGCAGTTTCTACAGGACTGAATGAGACACAAATCGTTTAGCACAGTGCCGGGCAGGATGCATCCATCACTGTTTCTCACTGTGTTCTTCACACACAGATTCTGGACTGGGACTACTACATAGAACGCCTGGGGGGTGCCATCCAGAAGATCATCACCATCCCCGCGGCTCTGCAGCAGGTGAGCCCAGAGCCAGGTGGGCAGGCCCAGCAGGCCGGGACAGCAAAGACAGACAGAGGTCTCCCCTAATTGGTGTCGTCTTCATGCAGGTGAAGAACCCAGTGCCACGCGTCAGACACCCGGACTGGCTGCACAAAAAGCTGCTAGAGAAGAGTGATGTTTACAAGCAGAAGAAGATCAGTGAGCTTTTCGTCAATGAGGGCAAGAGACAGGTAACCAGCCAGGCCAGGAACACAGGGTGCCCAGGTCCTCAGACTGCTGTCATAATGTTGTGATGCTGCCCTAAAAATGTACACTTTGGTATTTTAATGCCTTTCATTTACTTTTGTGTAATAGGAAACAGATTGCAAATTCAAGTGAGGGTAAAGAATTACCTCTGTGTGTGTGTGTGTGTGTGTGTGTGTGTGTGTGTGTGTGTGTGTGTGTGTGTATTACTGGAAATTGAACCCAGGGCCTTGGCATTGAGCTACATCCTAAGCCCTTATTTTTTATTTTAGGATGGGGTCTTGCAAAGTTGCTAAGTTGCCCAGCCTGGGCTTGAACTTGGAATCCTCCTGCCTCAGCCTCCCAGAGTGCTAGGATCATGGGTGTGCACAACCACACCCTTTTTTTTTTTTTTTTTTTTTTTTTGGTACCAGGAATTGAACCCAGGGCCTTGCACTTGCAGGCAGGTGCTGTGCCACTGAGCTACATCCCCAGCCACACCCATCTTGAAGAACTATCTTGTATGCTAATATTGAAGTATATGATTAGACTCTGACTTGGAGTGAATCATTGTACCTGTGGCCTCAGTTTTCTCAATATAGATGAAAATTGTTCCAGTACAATGAAAGGTATAGTTAAAATCAAAAGAGCAAAGAGATTTTCAAGTGTTGAAAAATATTTAAAAAGTTAGCCATAAATCAGACCAGTATAGAAATTCACCTGATAAAAAAAAAATTCTCAGATTGATTGCCTTGTAAAGATTTAACCCTATCTTTGTAAGAGCTCTACCTAAAAGATAAGGGCACAGTAAAAGTAAAAGGATAAAGATATATGATAAATATATGTATACGTATACATATATATGGAGAGAGAGAGAGAAAGAAAATGAGAGGGAGAGAGAGCGAGTAAATGTTAATGAAAAGATGATAGACATAGCTATATTAGTGCCAGACAAAAATAATCTTTAAGCCAAAAAAATTAGGCATAGGATGATTATTGAATAATGCTGGAAATCATTCACTGGGAATGCATAATTCTAACAATGTAGCCTCAGATTTAATGTAAAACTTTACCTAGTTATGAGAAAAATTGACATTCAATCAGTTTAGGAGATTTTAACCTAACTTCTCTCAACTGATACATTGAGTGATCAGAAATTAATAAAAATCAGTAGGGTTGGGATGATAGATTTAAGTAGATTTAGTAACTAGTTAGACTTAGCGAACAAATAGAATCTGTGAAAGGGAGTTTTAGGCCATTTTCACTTGATGAACAGTAGATGGAAGAATACTAACCGCTAAGTTCTATACAATATGAGTACTATAACATCATGACCAGTAGAACTTATGACAGGAGTGGCAAGCTTTTTGAACTTAAGTAATCTGCTGATTGAATTATTCCTGGGAGAAGTGTTAACTTGATCCTTCATTAAAGAAGAAGGCTCATAGTGCAATGGCAAGCGGAAACACCGAAACGACCCCAGGATTTGGAGGCTGATTTATTTTACATTGACGGGCGCTGATCGGGATCACTCCCAAAATACCAGGCCCCGATCTCTGGTGGTCTAGGGCTTATGTGGGATAAGGAAGCAGGAAGGATAGAGGCAGAATGGCTTGTCCACTGGAGATTGGTTCTTACAATATGCATCACAGTGACCAGCCATTAGTAAGAGGCAAAAGTTAACAGGAACCGTAACCGGAAGTATTACCTGGGCAACTAACAAACTGAAGTATACTGGCTAGGGGGGAGCGTCTTCTGCTACAATAGGAGCATCTCAGATTCAGAGACAACATTTGATGAGCATGTGTTCAGGGTAAAACTTCGAATAATGAGAATCAGAAGAGATGAGGTGTTTGTAGTCTGATAGAGCACTTCTCACAACCCTGCAGCAGAACATAGAGCATTGCAGCAAGGGACAAGGAGTGCTTGCTGTCAGTGCCATTTTTCTCAAGACTATTTGGAGGTTCTCACCATATAATTAAACAAGATTTAAGGGGCTTTGGGAGAGGGTTTTGTTTTCTGTTTGTGTGACATGGGAGGTTGAACCCAGAAGAACTGAACTATATCCTCTTTTTGTAGTTTTGTTGTTTTTGTTTGGTTTTGGTTTTATTTTGGGGTTGGTCTGTTTGTTTGTTTGTTCAGTTGAGACAGTGTCATTAAGTTGTTCAGATTGGCCTCAAACTTGTGATCCTCCTGTGTCAGCCTCCCAAGTAGCTGTGATTACAGTCATGCACCACCACACCCAGCTACAAATTAAGTCTTAAAAATTGAAAAAGAAACATGAAACTCATTATTTCCAGATAATGTGATTTGTTAATACAAAATGTAAGGAACCAGCCCTACGTGGTGGTGTATGCCTATAATCCCAACTATTCAGAAGGCTATGGCAGAAGGATCTCTGTGAGTCAAGGCCAGAACTACATAGTGAGACCCTGTCTCAAAAAACAAAAGAAGCATGGAAGTCACCAAGTCATAATTTCAAGAGGATAGTTGACATGTACAGAAGTAGAAGTAGTCCACGAGCATATACAGGTGATCTATTGCTATGCAGCAAGTGACCCCAAAGCCTAGCAACTTCAACACACATGTATTGCAGACCACACTCTGCAGGTCAGACATCCAGACACAGCACGGCTGGGTCCTGTCTTAGGGCCTTACAGGCTCCCATCAAGATGTTGGCTGGGATCGTGACCTCTCCTAAAGGCTCAGCTGCAAAGGGCTGCTTTGCTGTCTCTCTGGTGGTAGTCAGAGGCTGTTTTCAGTTCCTGTGCTGAGGTGCTGTGTACAGGATGGCTTGTGGAATGGCAGCTGGCACCCTCAGAACAAGCCCTGTTGAGCAGGGACATGGGTCTTCTGCAGAAAGAAAGGGGACCAAGAGATGGAGGTGGGGATGAAAACAAGAATTGAGATGTGTTGTGTACATGATTCAAGTCTCCCATGAGGGATAGAATCATTATGTACTGCAAACGTGGGCCAATAAAAATTGGGGGAAGGCAGGTCAGGCATGAACGTGAGGAGGTGGGCCACTGGGCACTCACTATGCAAGGTGCTGGACCTCACTGCTAGTTAGCTGGATGCAGCATGCAGTGTTTGGTCGGCAGTCACACCAGAGAACAAGAGGGCAACATCAGGTGTTAGAACTCAGGGAAGGGGAGGCGAAACAAGTGTGTGTGGAGATGGGCCCAGAGCCACGGTCTGCAGCTTTGGAGAGTGGGAACAATCTGTTCTCCATCTAGAAAGTGACTTGATAGTGGCTGGTGTTTGTATGAGGCAATGTTCTACAGCAGTTAGATACAGCCGAGGGGTCCCTGGGTATTAGCATGATGGGTGCCACCTGTCACTGCAGCCATTCCTTGGCACTTGACTACTTTGTAACTTGAATGTGGTACTTGATGGATTTTGATGCAAAACCTTTGTCTCAGGTACTCAACACATAAACTCGAACTTGTCATTGTTGGTTGCCTCAAGACTCACTACCCTGTCCAGACAAAGCTCTTTGGTACTTGGCATTTTGGGTATTTGTTGCACCTCCCAGAACCAATTAATGACAAATATCAAGGTCTCTCTGTACTTAAATAAAATTAAATCAGTTGTAGTATGTGTTATTTGTGGTCACGTGGTAAAAATACAAAAATGTGCAAAATGAGGCTGCTCCTGAGAGCAGGGTAGAGGAGGGAGGGAGAGTTCAGCTATTATTTGCAATATAGTGGTACCTTGGTTCACAAACACTCATTTGTGAACATTTTGGTTTGCAAACAGAAGCATTTAGCAAAATTTTGTTTTTGTTTGTGAACCCTGCATCTGGTCATGAACACGACCATGGCCATCTTCCCCACACAAACATGAATGGAATCTTTCTGGAATCGTGGAACAAATTAAGTTTGTGAACCAAGGTACCACTATATTTCTTATAAAAGAGGAACATTCTACAGTAGTCGTGGCAGTGTACAAACATAGTTATTGGTGGTAGTGAGTGGTAATATTTTCTAAAGCTTCCTGTTTATCTATTAAAAGTTTAGTTTTTCTGTAAATCAACATCCCATTTCAGTTGATTTGCTTGTGTTAGATTAAGGTAGATTATGGGAACAGGATTCTGAGTTTTAAAGCTTGGTTGGTTGGATCTTTCCAGATTGTGATGGCCCAGACCCCTGAAGGCAGCCTGAGGCCTGGTGCTCCTGACATAGAGGACTTTGGCCTCACAAAGCCACCCCACCCCATGGTCCCTGTTGCCACTAAGAGGAAGCGAGTTCCCTGGGAGAGCCAGGAGGAATCTCAGGACCTCGTGCTGACTGTGCCCTGGCAAGAGATTCTGGGGCAGCCTCCCGCCCTGGGAACCACCCAGGTGAGAGACTGCAGGGGCAGAGGTCAGGGTGGCTGCTCGCTCTCTGAGGACTCTGCTGCATTGTGCAGGGACTCAAAGGCAAGGCCTCATCCTGGGAAGAGGTTGTGAAGATGCCTGGTTGTCACAGAGCACTTGGAGGCTGCCGAGGCTTAGAAGGTGAGCTGTCACAGAGGGACACTGCTGCCTCACGTCATGCACTCTGGTTGCTCCCATCTGTCCCAGGAAGAGTGGCTGGTGTGGCTCAGGTTTCACAAGAAGAAATGGCAGCTACAGGCCCGACAGCGCCTGGCCCGCAGGAAGAGGCAGCGTCTGGAGTTGGCAGAGGGTGCACCGAGGCATGGGGCCATCAGAGACGGGCCTGCCACGGGGCTGGGCAGCTTCCTGCGGAGAACAGCCCGCAGTGTTCTGGACCTTCCGTGGCAGATTGTGCAGGTGTGCAGCTTGGTCCAGGCATGAGGACACTCCCTGAGGGCAGCAGCAGCCTGGGGTCTGGAATGGAGGATAGCACAGGCCTTTAGATCACAGGGCCCTTGACACCTGTGCCTGGGCAGGGCCAGAGGCTCCTGGGAGGTGGGCCAGTCGGGTGGCCCACGGGTGGCAGCGTATTCTGTGACGTGCTGTGTTCTGCTTTCCTTCAGATCAGTGAGACCAGCCAGACCGGCCTGTTCCGGCTGTGGGCCGTCATCGGCAGTGACTTGCACTGCATCAAGCTGAGCATCTCCCGCGTGTTCTATGTGAACCAGCGTGTGGCCAGAGCAGAGGAGGGGGCTTCCTGTCGCAAGGTAGGGAGGCTGCGAGCATTGCTGGTCCCTGAGTCACCTCTGAGGTGCCACCATAGGATGGGAGCCACATAGAGCTGGTAAGGGGCTGGGGTATAGCTCAGGGGCAGCACACTCGCCTAGCATGTGTGAGGCCCTGGGTTTCATCCCCAGCACCGCAAAAAAGGGGAAAAGCCATTGACCAGGAATGTGGACTTTGCGGACACCAGTACCTAGTGAGCTGTCTGAGCTCAGCACAGTCCCCCAAGTACCTCCTTGGGACGTTGTGAGAACTACTCGAGATGATGTTTGAGGGCCAAGCACAGAGCTGGGCCAGAGCAAATACTCAGGTGAGAGCTGCTGCTATCATTGTCCTGATGAGCTGGATGACTGTCCCCGTCTGTGCTGTCCACCCCATCCTGATGAGCGGGTGCGTCTCTTGTGAAGCAGGGGATGTCTAGACATTTGTTAGAGGTGTCAGACTCTGTTTCCATAGGTGCTATTGTTAACAGCTTTATTGAGCTATAAATCTGTGTACCATACAACCCATCCACTTAAAGGACTCAATTCAGTGGCTTTTAGTGAATTCACGGAGTGGTAGTATCTACAGCCACAGTCCTTTTTTTTTTTTTTTTTTTTTTGCCATGGTCAATTTTAAGATGTTGTCATTGCCCCGAAAAGAAGCCTCAGATCCCCCACTCCTTCCTCAGCCCCGACCACTGGCCTGCTGTGTCCGCATATTAGCCTGCTCTGGACTTTACAGGTGGATGGAGCTGTGCAGCAGGCAGTCCTTCCGTGCTGAGGTCCTTCTGCTTAGCTGAGTGTCTGTGAAGAGTGTCACCTCGTAGCTCATCCTTGTAGGCTCTTAGGCAGTGTCTCAGTCGGAGCTCCCCCATTAACCCAGCCTGTTAACTTGGCCCAAAGCTGGTTTATGAGGTGGTCCTGTGTGCATTTCTTGGTTGGGTGCTGTGAAGCGCATACCAAGCGATGCCTAGGTGAACAATTGAGGCGTGTATAAGATAGGAAGTGTTTTCCAGCCCTGTGTGTAGTGGTGCTCCATGTGTGCACGTGGCCCAGCTGCTGCTGCTGCTCACACTGGACAGATGGGCTGTTCCAGTTAAAGCCACCATGGGTAGCCGTGGCTCATGCTCTTTGTACTTCACTTCTAAAAAGTATTTCTTAAACTCGTATTCAGCCCTCTGAGTCTGGCTTCTTTGAGCGAGGGTCACCCATTGGGGTTCACCCAGAGAGGAAATGAGGGAACTCATTGCCCCTGGATCTCCTACAAGCTCTGGCCACCTCTTCCAAGCCCCTCAGCTCCTCTGTGCATTTAGCGGGAGAGACAGAGTAGAGTGTGATACTCATTGTAAAAATCTTTCTCTCTCTCCCCCCTGCCCCAGATTGGATAATTTCTATTAACTTGTTTTAGGTTTACTGACAGTTTTCTGGTTTTTTAGTTTAATTAATTAACTAACTTTTTTGCTGTTGTTGTCTTTTTTTTTTTTTTTTTGGACATGGTGTCTTGCTATGTAGTCCAGGCTGGCCTTGAACCCCCTATGTATCTGAGGTTGGCCTTGAACTTGGGATCCTTTTGCCTCAGCCTCCCTAGTGCTGGGATTACAGGCATGCATTATCATGCCCAGCTAATTTTCTGTTATCTTCATTCTACTATTTAACTCATCAGGGAAACTACTTCAGATGCCTTCTTTTTTCAGTAGTAAGATTTCCATTAGCTCTTTTTTATTATTCCCATTTGTCTGCTGAGAACCTGTCTTCCCATTCATTTCAAGTGTAGTTGCTTGCTGGGTGGAGCACAGGTACAACTGCTATAGAGTCTTTGCTAATGGCCATATCTGGATCACCCCAGGGTTGGCACCTGACAGCTTTCTTCCCCCTTGAGAAATATTCATATTTCTCCGGTTATTGTTAATGGCAAGAAACTTTATTGCATCCTGGACATTTTGCACTTGATATCGTGAGACTTAGGTCATTTTTAAAAACTCCTTTGGCTAACATTGAGGCAGCCAACCCAGTTTAACTTCAGACCTCCCATCTTTTCTTTCCTTTGTGTAAAGCTTCCAGTTTGGGTTCTTTGGGTCTGCCTGTGTGTGTGCAGCCAGGGATGCGTGTGGCCCGTGCACAGAGTTAGGGCACCCCATTGGCAACACTCTTGCTCTCCAGGCCCCTACCTGCACACACACTGTCTGCTTGCTCCAGCAGCTCCTTTCCAGTCCTCTGGCCAGGAAAATGTGGTTTCTTTTGGATTTTCTGCCTGCATCCTCTGGCTAAACTCAGGGGAGACAGGAGGAAAATAAACAGGGAATCAGATTGCTGTTGACACCCCAGTCCGAGAGCACTCATCCACTTTTCAGAGGACGCAGTTGCATTTTAAGATTATGTGGATCTTTTAGTTGTAGTCATCAGGAAAGGGGGCTAACTTGAGAGCACTGAAAGTCAGGAGTCTGAATGGTACATCACACAGCCATGATGAGGTCCCTCCCCCACTGTCCCCAGGTGAATCGGGTCCTTCCACGCTCCAACCTGGTTTACAATCTCTATGAGTATTCAGTGCCAGAGGACATGTACCAGGAGCATATCAATGAGATCAACACCGAGCTGTCGGCGCCGGACATTGAGGGTGTATATGAGACACAGGTAACTCTCCAGCCACATAGCTGAACCAGCAGGGGAAGAGAGCCCAGGAGCATGCAGGGCTCTGCCCCATGGGAAGGGAGGTGTCAGCTGCATGTCTGCAGAGGTGGCCATGCATGGCTGTGGCCTCAGGGTGAGTGAGGGGTCAGTCCTGCTGTGCCTGTCTGCCCACTCTTCCAGGTCCCCTTGTTGTTCCGGGCCCTCATGCAGCTGGGCTGTGTGTGTGTGGTCAATAAGCAGCTGGCGCGGCACCTTTCAGGCTGGGAAGCTGACACCTTTGCCCTGGAGCACCTGGAGATGCGCTCCTTGGCCCAGTTCAACTACCTGGAACCAGGTATGGCCTGTGCTAGCTGCCCCTTTGCTCAGTCTGCTTCTGCACGTCTTGCTGACGGGCCTGCTTCCTTCTGCAGGGAGCATCCGCCATATCTACCTGTACCACCACTCACAGGGCCACAAGGCGCTCTTTGGTATCTTCATCCCCTCTCAGCGCAGAGCATCTGTGTTTGTGTTGGACACTGTGAGTCCCAGGGCAGGGTCAGGCAGGACATGGGGAGGAGGATGCTCCTGCTGCGCCAAAATCCTAGGCAGGGGGGCTAACGTGCTGGCCTTGTCCAGGTGCGCAGCAATCAGATGCCCAACCTGGGCGCCTTGTACTCTGCTGAGCACAGCCTCCTACTGGAGAAGGTAGGCGCTGAGCTCCTGCCACCCCCCAAACACACCTTTGAGGTTCGTGCTGAAACTGACCTGAAGACCATCTGTAGGACCATCCAGCGCTTTCTGCTTGCCTACAAGGTAAGGGAGCGTGACATCCTGCTGTGGGGGCCTCTGCCCCAAGGCTTGGTCTTCCAGCCCATTTTTCCTTCTGCCTACCCCAGGAGGAGCGGCGGGGCCCCACCCTCATCGCTGTCCAGTCCAGCTGGGAGCTGCGCAGGCTGGCTAGTGAGGTTCCTGTACTGGAAGAGTTCCCACTGGTGCCCATGCGCATGGCTGACAAGATCAACTATGGCGTCCTGGACTGGCAGCGCCATGGAGCCCGCCGCATGATCCGGCACTACCTCAACCTGGACACATGCCTGTCGCAGGCCTTTGAGATGAGCAGGTGAGCCCAGGCAGGTGTCTGGGTGTCTGGCCTGGCCGCCCCCATTGTCACAGCGGGAGAGCCTGACCTGTGCCTCTCGCAGGTACTTCCACATTCCCATTGGGAACCTGCCTGAGGATATCTCCACCTTTGGCTCCGACCTCTTCTTTGCCCGCCACCTCCAGCGACACAACCACTTACTCTGGCTGTCCCCTACGGCCCGGCCTGACCTGGGCGGGAAGGAGGCTGATGACAACCGCCTTGTCATGGAGTTTGATGACCGAGCCACAGTGGAGATCAACAGTTCCGGCTGTTACTCCACAGGTGAGTGGGGCATGGGGCCAGGATGGGGTTTCGGCCATTCGATGACATCTGGCAGCCATGCTCAGTGCTCAGACATGAGGATCAAGAGCTGAGGCTACTAGGTGTGGTGGTGCATACCTGTAATCTTAGCACTGGGAGACTGAGACAGAAGGGTCACAATTGCAAGCCCAGCCTGGGCAACTTAGCGACTTAGCAAGACCCTGTCAAAATAAAAAATGAAAAGGGGCCTGGGATGTGGCTCAGTGAGAAGATCCTGGGTTCAATCCTTAGTACCTCAAAAAAGAAAAAAAATGTTGAGGCCACAGAGGAGAACATCCTGGGTCAAAGGACCAGCCTCCGAGGCCCAGTGGGCCTGAGGTCAGGCGCTGATCAGAAAAGCAGCTGCCTGACTTCACTGGGTAGCACTGACTGTCCTGGTGGTCGCAAGGATGTGACTGGGCACCAGGAGGTGGCACTGGAGTTGGCTGGGGCCATGGGCAAGCAGTGTCTTCCACAGTGTGTGTGGAGCTCGACATTCAGAACCTGGCAGTCAACACCGTCCTCCAGTCCCACCACGTCAATGACATGGAAGGTGCCAGCAGCGTGGGCATCAGCTTTGACATGATCCAGCAGGCCTCCCTGGAGGACATGGTCACTGGCAACCAGCCCAGTGCCCCGGCCAGCTATGATGAGGCAGCCCTCTGCTCCAGTACCTTCAGGTATGGCCTTCATGCCCATGCTGCTCCGGGGTGAGACTTTGCAAAGATGAGGCCTGAGGCAGTGTCCCTGGTCAGCATTGTGCCAGTTTCCTGCTCTAGTCAGTGTCCCCGTGACCCAGCGCCATGTCCTGCCTGGTTGCTGGCCACCTGTCCAAGCACTACCTTTTGACCTTCCTGTGCCCAGAGGCCATTGCTTTCCAGTATGATGGGTGTATGTCTGCAGGAGTCCTCCACTGAGCAAATCGAGGGGTCAGCATGGGCTGTGGAGCATTGTGGCTGGGGAGGGGGGCACCTTGCAGAACACTTCCTGTGCACCAGCACACCAGCACTCACACAGTGCCTCAGTCTTCATAGCAGCCCGAGACATGATACAGTCATCTGCCATCTTAGAGGAAGAAACTGAGGTCAGAAGATCCCAGGTCATGGAGTTTCATGGCGCAACTCAGAATGAGGGTTAGTGTTCAGGTCTGGGGTTCCAGAATGAGTGCCTTGGCCTTGCCCTGTGTCTGCCACAAGAGAGGAGGAAAGGCATCTGTTGGAATGGGAATGACAGGCAGGTAGGGTGAGGGCTGGAGCAGAGTTCTGAGAGGCAGACGTTGGCAACCCGATGCAGGGACCATGCTAGAGGAAGCAGGCGTGAGTCTGGGGAAGCTGCACTGCACAGCCGCTGTAGGTTCCCTGTGCAGTGTTGCCCTCCTCAGGACAAGGTGCGCTTTGAGCCCTCCAGGGGGCCAAGGGCTGGACGTGCTGTAAGTGCCTCACTAGCAGGCGCCTGGGGTCTTGACTGTCCAGTTCATGCTGCCTGAGCCTCACCCTTGTGTCCTCCCAGACATTCTGGCCTTAGGGCAGGGAAGTACAAACCAGCAGGTGACAGCAGGGAGCCAGTGCACGTTCCCATCTTGGGAAGGGTGAGCAGGTGTGTGGCTCTGGGTGGGTGTGGAGGTTGAGTCCCACTGTGCCTCTGCAGGACCCTGAAGAGCATGGTGGTGGGCTGGGTGAAGGAGATCATGCAGTACCACAATGTCTATGCCGACAACCAGGTGATGCACTTCTACCGGTGGCTTCGGTCGCCCTGCTCTCTGCTGCACGACCCTGCCCTGCACCGCACACTGCACAACATGATGAAGAAGCTCTTTCTTCAGTGAGTGCCTGCCCAGGCTGGGGGGCTGGGGAGTGGCCCATGACCATTTAGGCTGTGTCTCGCCTTGTGCTGTTAGAAACAGTGACTCAGCAAGTGGCTTTGTGCCAGGCCATGGAGCGATATCTTTAGAAGTAGCACCTTTGCAGGTCTGCTAGCCACAACCCCTGGATCAATGCCAATTTTGTCAGCATGGCCAAAGCCCCTACAGAGGCTGTGACAGAAACACTTCCCCACCCCCACTCCACCCCATGGCTGGGAGCACGTGCCAGCCTCCTGGGAGATAGTGCTGTCCAGCACCATCCTCCTCAACAGTCCTTATGCATAAAGTCAAACTTTCTCTTCATGTCCTTTGCCCATTTTTCTGTAGTTTTGCTGGTTTTTCTTATTTAAAGAATCGCATAAAACCAGGCACAGTGACACGTGCCTATCATCCTCACTACTCAGGAGGCTGAAAGAGGAAGATGGGGAGTTCAAGGCCAGTCTGCAAAACTTAGTGACTCTGACTCAGGAAAAAAAAAAAAAGAATGAGTTCTCTCTATAAAGAGTAGCCATTTATGGGCGGGTGAGATGGCTCAGCGGCCTAAGTGCCTGCCCGGCAAACGCAAGGGCCCGAGTTCGACTTCCGGAACCCACATACGATAAAAGGGCCGGTGATATCGCTCAGCGGCACGGGCGCCTGCTGGCGCATGAGGTCCTGAGGTCGACCCCCGGTACCCACAAAAAAAAAAAAAGTAGCCATTTTTTTGTGACAAGAGTTTTCAGCTTTTTCCCCCTTGGTTTGTGATTGTCTTCTGTCTTTGTGTGTGGTCTTTTCTTTTCTTCTTTGTTTTTGTTTTGTTTCATTTTTGTTTGTTTGTTTTTTTGGGACAGGGTCTCTCTATGTAGTCCAGGCTGGCCTTGAACTCACTTTGTAGCCCAGGGTGGCCTTGGACTAACAGCGATCCTCCAGCCTTGACCTCCTGAGTACTGGGATCACAGATGTTTTCTGTTTCCCACAGCGCTGGGATCACAGGTGTGGTGTTTTCTTGCCATGCAGAAGTCCCTGCTGTCCTGGGCAGTTTGGCCTAGTCCTGTAGTCCTTGCTACTCAGGAGACAGGCAGCAAGAAGTTTAGGGCCATCCTGGCAACACAGTGAGACCCTGTCTCAAAAAGGAAGGAAAGACAGCTCTGCTCTCCATATGGCTCCTGTTCTTAGTCAGGAGGCTCGTTTCCACAGCTACTGGATCCCTCTGGTTTGTTGAACCCTGGTGCCTCCTGCATTGATTGTGAACTTGTCACAGGCTCATCGCTGAGTTCAAACGCCTGGGCTCCTCAGTCATCTATGCCAACTTCAACCGCATCATCCTCTGTACAAAGAAGCGTCGGATAGAGGACGCCATTGCCTATGTGGAGTATATCACCAACAGGTGGGGTGGGTGGGAGGTCCTGGCATAGAGGGCCCCAAAGTGCCAGGTTTCCCTGTGGAAAGGCAGGGTCCCTGGGACAGCACCCACCAAGGCCAAGCCACACAGCCTGGGGAAGGGTGGCTCCTGCCCTCTGGTGTGCACATCCTGGGCTGCTTAGTGTCAGGCATGGTGCTGGAGTTTGGGACACTCAGGCAGTGCCTGTTGCCAGTAAGAAGGCTCCCAAGGGTGCTGGTGTGCATACTTTGCTCAGCCCTGGGAGTGCAGTGGCCCGGGTGACCAGTCTGCACAACTGTCAGCTGTTGGAGCCAGAGTCATAGGCCTGAGTCAGGCAGCAGTTCCTGACTGTGTCCCTAAGGCTCCTGGGGCCTGACTGACTAGTTGTACCCCAGAGACTCTGATGGAACAAGATAAAAAGCACAAATTTTTCTCTTTTTTTTTTTTTTGTGCTGGGGCTTGAACCCAGAGTCTTTTTTTTATTGTCTTTTATTCCCCAGAGCCTTTTTATTATTTTTTATATTGATGTAGTCCCACTAAGTCTCTGAGTTGCCCAGGCTGGGCTTGAACTTGCAGTCCTCCTGCCTCAGCCTCCCAGAATGCTATGATTATGGGCATGCACCACCACACCTGGCGAAGGCATGATTCATAATGGAAGCTCATGCACTGGGGTGCAGCCATACTAAACAGGGATGAAGCACACCCTGAGTGCAGAAATTGGTCATGGAGGGGCAGGGGTCTGGGTAGATCTGGCTTCCTCTTCTGGAGGAAGAGTTTCCCTCCGAGTCAGTGTATACAGACTCCTATGCTCCTGCAGGCCTGCTGCATGCCTGTCCACATGGCAGGTCCACAGCAAGCTGTCTACCTGTGAGGGTCACCCTGTGCCTGGCAAGTGGCCTGGTCCACAGTGGTGTTTCAGAGGGCTCAGTGTGGCAAGGCTGGACCTCCATCCTTGGCTGGGCCCCCTGAGAAATGGCTGCTGTTGTACACCTGGAGCTGAAAGTGATCAGGAGCGTGCAGAAACAGCTGCAGGCTGAGCTGCTCGGCTGCTCTGAAGGGGTGTGACTGAGGATTTCCTTCCTGTTTCTCCCCTTGGGTGCAGAGCATTGGGTCAGCTGCAGGGGCCACCTTGCCTGGGGGTGATAAGGATAAAGATAGTAGGGAGCCACGTGGCCAGTCTCCTGCCACCTCCCCACATGGAGCGCCCAGTCCCCACTGTGGCTCTCAGCTCAGGCTACAGCTGGTCCCTGAGCAGTGTCCTCAGTGTCTTGTGTCACTCCCCTGGGAAATTTGGGGGGTCGCCTGCCCCCACTAAGCTCACTTGAAGTAAGAGGACAGTGAATAGTTGGCTACTCAGGAGAAAGGGTTCAGTCAGTTTCAGGGAAGCAGTTTCTGTTTGTTTTCTCTACAGCATCCATTCCAAAGAAATCTTCCATTCCCTGACCATTACCTTCTCCCGATGCTGGGAATTCCTTCTCTGGATGGATCCATCTAACTATGGGGGAATCAAAGGGAAAGTTTCGTCCAGTGTCCACTGTGGCCAGGTGAGAGCTGGCAGAGATGGGGGGAGGGCTGCATTCACCCCTGCATCTGCTCACTGCGAGCTTGGGGCTTACGAGGAAAGGTGGGTAGCACACAGGTTAAGTGCAGAGCCAGCATGAGCTGGGGCCAAAGGTCATGGGAAACCCTTTGGGAATGAGGCTGGTGTTGAGGCCGAGGCCGCCCTAGATGGCGCGGCTCCATGGAGACGTTGGCAGGACAAGCAGCTCGGGTTAGGGTTGGGGGTTAGGGTCAAACCTGGGGTTTGAAAGTAGGAAGGAATGAAGTACAGACAGTCTAGACAACAGTTCTGAGCAGGATGTAAGAGGTCAGGGATATAGTGCAGAAGTGAGTTCAAGATTTCTGGAAGGCCAGTGAGATGGCTCAGTGGCGTAAGCGCCTGCCTTGCAAGCGTGAGGGCCCGAGTTCTACTCCCAGAACCCACATACGAAAAAGGGGCCGGTGATATCGCTCAGCGGCATGGGTGCCTGTTGGCGCGCGAGGTCCTGAGGTCGACCCTCCGGTACCCACAAAAAAAAAAAAAAAAAAAGATTTCCGGAAGACCAGGGCATGCTGAAGTGATATCCACAGTAAAGCTGGGTCTGCAGGCCTGCTGTGAGTTCCTGCTTGGGCCATCCTCCTGCCTCAGCCTCCCAAGTGCTGGGACTACAAGGCCTGTGCCACCACACCTGGCTGAGGAAGAGATTCTTAAACTCAGAGGGAAGAGCTGGTTGCCATGAAGCTCTGGCTGATCCTCTTAGGAGGTGGGAGTTGTATAACCACAGAGCCCCGATTCTTGGAGCACCCAGTGGCAGGACCGACCAGGGCTTAGGACCAAGAGACCCAGGCTCCAGGGACCTCTTCTAGTGACACATAGGGCCCGTCTGTTATAGCAGGATCCCCAGAAAGAAGAGAGAGCAGAGGATGAGCAGGAAGACGAGGAGGAGCCAGAGGAAGAAGAGCAGGCAGTGGAGGAACCTGACGTGGAGGACTTACTGGAAAACAACTGGAACATCTTGCAGTTTTTGCCGCAGGCAGCCTCCTGCCAAAACTACTTCCTCATGATTGTATCAGGTGAGCCCAGAGCAGGTGAAAGCAGCTGCAGCTCCATAAGAGATAAGCTGTGCGCCTCTCTTCTCGCCAGGCAGCAGAGAGGGTGTCTCTCCAGCTGCCCCTTCTCCAGGACCCAGCTGCAGCTGCCCCCAGCGTGTCACCCAGTTTTCCAGATTCTGTTCCCCCGCTGTGTTTGGCATAGTGTGCTCATGCATGTTCCCTGCAAACCAGTGTGTGTGTATGTGCGCATGTGTGACACGCTTGGTAACAGCCCTGGAATCCTGCACCAGCTCCAGCTCCCGGGCCTCTGCAGCCCGACTGTTCACACCCAGCTGTAGCCGAGGGTTCAGTGTTTGCAAACTGGACTGTTTCAGTTGAATGCAAATGAGGTAATAAGGCAAACAGCCTCTATGATGCACGGCCATTCATTGGAGCACAGTAATGGCGAGCGGTCAGATACAGACACACATTCACACACACACCTTTGCGGTGGCAGAGATGGTGGCACTAAGGGTTGTTTGTGTTTCCGTCTACTCCTTAAGTCTTGAACTTTCCAAGCTGTCTCATGACGTCCTAGGCATGGGCTCAGAGGAGCGTAGGAAGCCCACCCGCTCAGGGAGCCGGCCACTTTCTTGCTCCCGTCTGTCCACGCACTGTTCTCTGGTGGTGAACTGGGCACCAGCAGGTCCCCTTCTCATGTCCACTTCTCTGACTTTCGACTTGTCCGGGAGCAGCAGTACAGTCGTCACTAACAGTGAATCTCAGCGGGGTCTGTTGGGTGGTCTGACCAGCCTCAGGGCCCCTTCCCTCAGACTGCGGGCTGCCTGCCTGTCTCTGCAGCATACATTGTGGCTGTGTACCACAGCATGAAGGACGAGCTGAGGCGCAGTGGCCCGGGCAGCACACCTGTGAAGAGGAGGGGGCCGAGCCAGTTCTCCCAGGAGGCTGAGGGGACGGCCGGAGCCCTTCCTGGTGAGCAGTGCTGTGCGCTGTGACCTGAACTCGCTGCACACCTCATGGTGCAGGCGGGCGGGCAGGCGGGCAGAGGAGGGCCTGGTATCAGGTGAACTGACTCCTTCCCCGCGCCCTTATCTCTTCCCAGGAGTGATCACCTTCTCCCAAGATTATGTGGCCAATGAGCTCACTCAGAGCTTCTTCACCATCACGCAAAAGATTCAGAAGAAAGTCACAGGCTCCCGGCACTCCACTGAACCCTCCGAGATGTTTCCTCTGCTGCCTGGCTCACATTTGCTGCTCAATAACCCTGCTCTGGAGTTCATCAAATACGTGTGCAAGGTGAGGGCCAGGCAAGGGTCCCGTGATCATGCCGCCGGTGCTTGCCATGGCGCTTGGGCTCAGGTGACCCAGGCAGGAAAGGCCCTGCCTGGTGGAGTCTGAGCTGGGGTGGATAGGCCGGTCCTGAAGCAAGGGTGCTGAGAGGGATGCCGGGACCATGCACAGATGCAGTGGCCCTGGGGTGGGAAGTTGGTATGCTGGTGAATATCTCGGCCAGGTGGGGGACACAGGCAGTGGGAAGGAGGACCTCGTGGGTCACATGCAACCAGCAGGCCCAATGATCCAAAACTGAGCTCGGAGACCAAATGAGGTGACCTGAGAGTTTGCTTTCCGGGAAAGGCAGGTTGAGAACACTGGGGGATGATATTACCAGACAGCGACTGGGTGGCGTCATCCGTCACAAAGTGTTCATTGTCCAGTGCAATACCTGAGCATACCACCAAACTGCGTCAGCCCTGGCAGCAGAGTGCTGAAGATCAAATGACTACTCAAGGTTCTTTAGAGGAATTAGAACCTTAAAATGCCTTGTTTTTATTAAGACATAATTGACATATGGTAGTGTGAGTCTGTAAGGCTGACTAGGCACAGGCTACCTCCCCTCCACCTGTATCGAGGTAGCAAATCCCATTCCCCGCTCCAGCCCCTTGAAGCACCGGGTGTGCCCTCTGCCCCCCGTGCTGCTTTAGTTTAGGTTTCCGTGATTGCGCTGTTGTGGAGTGCAGCCACAGGGCTGTTCCCTGTCCCTGACAGCACCTGAGATAGAATCCTGTTGTCCAGCCCCCAGGTCTGGCTGCTCACACTTTGCAACGTGCATGTGGGGTTTATCCAGTTGTGGTCAGCATGTCCTCTCCATTGCTCAAAGTGTCTACGGCATGGACAGTCAGCCCGCAGTCTGCTTTATGTTCACTAGTGCGTGGACATCTGAATTGTTTTCACTTTTCGGTGATTAATAACAAAGCTGCTGTGAACAGTCTTCAGTGGGCTTTAGTGTGCACCTGTGTTTGTCTTGGTAAACCCCAGAGGGGCTTGCTGGACCAGCAGGAAGTGCTGGACTCTGAAAGAGGCTGGAAGCAGCTGGAGCAGCAGCCAGAGCTGCTCCTATTGCACGGCCTCACCAGAACTTTGTGCTATTTGTGTTAGATTTTTGCTATGCAGGTATATATGCGGTAGAATCTTATGGTTTCGTTTTGCACTTCCCTAATGACTAATGATGCTGAGCACTTTTTGTGGGCTTGTTTGCTGTCCAGGTCTTTGGTGAAGTATTTAACTCTTTTGCCCATTATTAAAAATTGAGCATGTTCTTTCTCTCTCCCTTTTTTTTTGAAAGGGGAGCAAAACCAGGGCTTTGCACACCCAGGGAAGTGCTCCACTGCCAAGCTACACCTCCAGCCCCGCATTGTTTTCTCTGTTATAGTCAAGAATTCTTTATATCCTGGACACAAGTCCTTTATCAGATATTATAAACCGTGCTATGGTGTTGTATCTAAGGAATTTCTTTTTAAGGACACAGATTTTTCCATGTTTTCTTTTGCAAGTCTTATATTTGGTTCTACATTTATTTTTTATTTTTGTTAGTCCATGCTTGCAGTACATAAGGATTACATTCATCATGGGGAGTTGGTACATGTACGTGAGACATCGTAATTCTTTTTATGTCCTGTTCCTGTCCCTCCCTCTTCCATCTCTCAGTGGTGCACATTTAGCCTGTGGTCCATTTTGAGTTCAGTTTTGTACAGTGTGTATGCTGTAAGTCAAGGTCCTTACTTTTGCATGAGGACGTTGGCTATCCCAGAGCTGTTGGTGAGAAGATCACCCTTTTTCTGTTGAGCGCTCTCTGTACTTTTTCAGAACTTAACTGGCTCTGTGTGGTCTGTGTATCGGTGGGTCCCATGTGCTGATATTTGTTGAGAGTTTTTGCATCTGTGCTCATGGCGGTTACTGGTCTGTGCTTCCTTGTGGCTTTGGTTTCCTTGTGCCTCTGGTGTTGTACCAGGGTGATGCTGGCCTCCTCAGACAAATTGGGTGCCTTCCCTCTTCACTGTTTTCTGTAGAACTGGTGTTGTTTTTTCCCTTAGTGCTCACTAAGTTCACCAGCGGGGCCTCTGCTCGGTGGAGACGTAGGTGCCACAGAGGACAGCTGTCCCCTGACACTGCTGAAGGTGCTGCAGGGGATGAGATGACACAGGATTCCATGCAGATGGAGGCAGGGAGGCCTGGGGCTGCTCCCTGATGGGCTGTGGTCCCCTCAGGTGCTTTCCCTGGATACAAATATCACAAACCAAGTGAATAAGCTGAGCCGAGACCTGCTTCGCCTGGTGGGTGTGGGCGAGTTCTCAGAGGAAGCCCGGTTCAGAGACCCCTGCCGCTCCTATGTGCTCCCAGAGGTGATCTGCCGCAGCTGTAACTTCTGCCGTGACCTGGACCTGTGCAAAGACTCCTCCTTCTCCCAGGTGTGTTCAGACCCGGAAGCGGCCCATCCTGGTGGAGCCTGCAACTCCTGCTGCCCCTGCTCTGCTAAGGATTAGGAGCAGCCCCTCCTGAGCCCTGCTTGGCTGCTGACCTGGATGTCATCCTGGTGGAAGTCTGCAGGCGGCAGCTGGTGTGTGGTGCATGCTGCAGCAACTCCTCAGGCCTGGTACTGGTGGGGATGCTGCTGGCCATGCTGCTGCCCAGGTCTGCTGTGACCACCATTCACCCCTATCCCTACTCTTCTAGGACGGGGCTGTCCTGCCACAGTGGCTCTGTTCCAACTGTCAGGCTGCCTACGACTCAGCTGCCATTGAGGCCGCCCTGGTAGAAGCCCTGCAGAGGAAGCTGATGGCCTTCACGCTGCAAGACCTGGTGAGGCCTTACTGTTGGCCAGGGGTTGCTGGATAGGCAACTGGGAAGTGGAATATGTGTGGTCCCCGGGTCACCTCCCAGGAGACGGCCCCCATTGACATATTTTGTCAGTGCTCTTTAGTACCAGCCACAGGCAGGGCTGGCTGCTAGCACTTGCATCCCAGTGGAGGGTGAGAGACAGCACATTAATCAGTGTGCATGAGCAACACAAGAGAGCGGCAGGAGAGGGGGAGCTTGGTGGTGCCCCCAGTCACAGTAGGTATCAAGGAAAGGCATCTGAGCAGAAGCCCGAGCAACCTGCCTGGGTGGTGTCATGGATGGACAGAGCCAGCAGGGCCCAGAGGAAGCTCTGGGATGTGGGCTCTAAGACAAGGACCCCAGCAAGGCAGACGGTGTTGGGAGGCTGGGAGGTTTGGGTGAAGTCTCAAGTTGTACCCATAACCAAGGCCTGGTGTAGTGCTGCAAGCTAGCCAACCTTGCCCAGGGTGTGTCCTCCCCAGCACAGGCAGGCGGTGGGGCAAGGGCACTGTGCCCATGGGCTGCCCTGTTGCAGGTCTGCCAGAAGTGTGGCGGCGTGAAGGAGAACCACATGCCTGTGTACTGTGGCTGTGCAGGGGACTTTGCCCTCACCATCCACACCCAGGTGAGCTGCGCTCCGGCCCGTCACTTCTTCCCTGTTCTCTGGGTGGCAGTGGTGTTCTGCAGCTCTCTCGTCCTCCAGGTCTTCATGGAGCAGATCGGAATCTTCCGGAACATTGCCCAGCACTATGGCATGTCATACCTCACGGAAACCCTGGAGTGGCTACTGCAGAAGGGACCTCGGGTGGGCCCTTAGTGAGGGCACTGGGTGCCACATCCCCCAGCTCTCCAGAGCCCCAAGGGTGGCCACGGAGGGCCCTGAGCGGACAGCAGCAGGAAGTGCCATTGGTGGCCTGAGCAGGTCCTCCACTGAGAAGGCCTTGAGTCCTGAGGGTCATTTTCCATGGAATAAATACGTTTTGAGGGCTCCTGCACCCACCAGGGGGAGTGGGGAAACTCCCTGAGACGCACCTCACCCAGCTCTTCCTTAGCCCCGAGGCTCCTGACCACCCCCAGGGCGGGGCTGGGAGGGAATTCGGGGATTGGGTGCCAGCAGAGGTGCACACAGGGTGATGAGGGTTTCCATGCTTTGTGTGGTGTTCCATGGAAAAGGACACCCCCCCAACCCCCCAGCCTGGTGGGAGTGGCATCTGGGCTTGTTTCTGGAGAACCCAGACCCTACCCTGCAGGACTAGGGTGTTTACTCCTTGTGGAGTTCCTGCTCAAAGCAGGCAGGAATGGGTGTCTGTGGCACCCAGTGTCCCAGCACTGGAGAGGGCCCTGCCTCTTTACACTGGGACGATGGCAGGGGCAGCTGAGCACAACTCCCACCAAGGCCTGGGCCACTGTAGCCAGGCAGGGCCTCCAGGAAGGCAGGAGACCCCCCAGGCTCCCTGGAGGCTCAAGTCCCCTTTGTCCTTGCTACCTGATATCACTCCTATGCTTTTTCACTTAAATGTTACACTTTCACCTTGCTTTACATTGCTGCTGAGTGTTTGTGTGAGCCTGGAGGCAAGTCCAGCATCAGCCCCGTCAGTCTCCGCCCATGAGTCTGGGGAGAAACTTGACACTGCTTGGACCTGCTGGCTTGGAATGTGGGCCAGGCCTGAGCTGCGCTGAGACCTCCAGAGTGGAGATCTAATCAAATTAGGGCCAGCAGCGAGAGGAAGGAGGGCGGTGCGTGGGGGGGTGTAACCTGGCTTCCTGGAAGCAGACCTGGAGATGGGTGAGGGGTGTGATTGGGCCCAGTGACATTTGTGTCTCAGCAGAACAGCCCTGCAGCAGGACAGGGCTGTCCCGACGGCTCGAGAAACCTGAGCCACCAGCCAGGCTCCTGAGCTGCGGCCAGGGCCCTAAGTGGAAAGGCTCATTCTCGAGACACCTTGCAAACCAAGTTGAGAATGTCACAGGTGTTCGGTGGCCTGTCTGGGACCTGACCAAGGAAGGGAGGATCTTCATGAGCACTGGGAGCCAGTGTCACTCCAAAACACCCTCAGGCATCACTGGGACTTGGAACTTGTACCAGGGACCTTCCAGACTTGGCTTGGGGCAGACAGACCAGGTCTCCTCCCAGCTCCTGGGTCTTGGGACCAGGTGGCATCCTGAGACCCAGTGCGGGTAGAGAGGGTACTGTCTGCCCCTGTGCTCAGCACAGTGCCTTGCCAGTACCTGGTACTGCATGCACATTCACACACGCACGCACGTGCACACACACACACACAGCCTAACTGGAGGTAACCTGCACTCTGCCCCTGGCTGGCAAGGGAGGTTACCCAGCCTGGGCACATTGCAGCCAACAGCACCCTGGGTGGGGACAGCTGTCCTGTATGGGTTGCCCGTGCTCACTTTCCCCCCAAGAACAAGGCCAGGTGCTCCAGCTCAGTTTTATTGGGCTCAGCATGCTGTGGCTTCCAAGGGAAGGGTTTGGGCAGAGTTGAAGGGTTGTTGGGGCAGGGGTGGGGGGCAAGATCGTAGAGCTCCTCAGAACTCAGCTGTGATGTGGGGCCCCCTGGGGTGTGTCAGAGGGTGGTGGTGGGCAGGGAGGGCTTGGGTTGACAGGAACCCGCCTGTCCTTGCAGACCTCGGCTGAGGGAGGGGGGTCCCTCTGCTCAGGGTCCTGCCCCTGGGCTCCCAGGGGCATCAAGACATGGCTATGGGGTGTGCCAAGGCAGCTTGGCAAGGACTTTGGAGCCCAGGTCTGCAGCACAATGAGGACCAGAAGCTCAGAGC
Organism: Erethizon dorsatum; assembly: GCA_028451465.1. NCBI lineage: Eukaryota > Metazoa > Chordata > Mammalia > Rodentia > Erethizontidae > Erethizon > Erethizon dorsatum. Next base: position 126,676,118 of record CM051830.1, on the reverse strand, counting down.
TGGGCCAAACCTTTGGGGTCTGTGGGTATGGAGTCTTGCGGGGGCAACTCAGAGGTAGGGAGCCCTTGTCTTACATGTCGATCAGGGGCATCCACCATCTGCACAGACAGGGCAGAGATGGAGTGGGACTCTGGGGGCCCAACAGCTTTGCCTGGCTCTGCCCCTTGTGGGCCCTGCTGGCCAGGTGGGGGGCCAGGTGCCAGGTCCTGGGAGCAGTGACTGGGTGGGGGAGGGGCCTGGCCCAAAACAAGGGCAAGTGTCACTGGCCAGCCACTGGAGGGCCGCTGTGGTGCACACACCTTTTCGAATTTCTTATGGCTGTAGACCTTGTTTTTGTTCATGAACGTTAGCAAGATCCAGTCACACAGGAAGGAGCCCTGAGGCAGGTGGAGACCAGTGGGTAAGAGGACTGCACCCCCAGCCCCACCTAGTCCCCAAGTGGGTTCCTTACCACCCCGATGGAGGTCAGAGCGGTGGCCAAGTTGATGATGGTGGGAATCAGGCTGAACTTTCCTGCCTGGGAGGAATGGGCTTGCTCGGAGACCTGCAGCAGCTGCCTGGGGCTGCAGGCTCTCAGGAGGCAGGGTCTGTACCATGTTACCTGACCATGCACGATGATGTCGATGCGAATCCCATAGGCCTTGATGAGTGTGCGGGTGGTGGTGTCGTTCACCCGGTAGTACTTGGCAAACCTGGGGTGGAGGGAGAAGCTGCCCAGCAGGAAATAGTGCCCACTGGCCCATCCTTTCCCTCTCCAGGGCATCCTGGGAAGGCACCTGAAGTTGTAGCCCGAGGAGGCGGGGACATGCTTGGGGTCGAGCCTCCGGAAGGAGTACTTAGGGTTGCACTGGGACGCAGGCAGGTCCAGGTCACAGTCCCAGTTGATGATGATCCCAATGATGCCGCCCTGCAAGGAGGGGGCCAGGATGGGTAGGAATAGGGGTCAGCCCAGAAGCACATGCTGGAAACGGGTGTGTCCCTGTGGCAATGGCTACCAGGAGGGAGGGTGTGTCAGGCTGTGGCAGAGGCCCTCCTCACCCTGTGTGCCAGCTCCGTGAAGTTCTCCCCTGCCTGCTGTATGATGAAGCCCAGCCGGAAGATGGGGCAGTAGGGGTCAGAACCCTGGTCGAAGGTGCAATGCCTCAGGTAGTCATCCTCCTGGTGTGCGATGTTGCCCCTAAGGGTGGCAGAGGTCTGGAACCCCAACATCCTCCCCAACGAGTGCACACACCAGCCACCTTAGACCCTGCTGGCTCTTACTTGGAGAACTGGAACTTGGGGTAGTGGATGCTATTCTTGATGAGGATGGTGAAGTTTGGGGCCATCTTACCCAGGAAATGGCTGAGGAGGCAGACAGGGCTATAAGGGCCCTTCCCTGGGACCCCTGCAGGGCCCCTCCCTGCTCCCATACCCGATCCCTCCTCTGGCTGCAAGGAGAGATCTGTGTACCTGACTGCGGCCCCATCCTCCACTGGACACCACCCAGACACCTCGCAGGTCTTGGCTGTCCCACGGTAGTAGGGCACACAGCGCCCTGTCCTCAGCCCTGCAGGGCAGACACTGGCTCAGCCCGGCTCAGCTGTGACCCACCCTGCCACCCATGGTACCCACTGACCATTGCCCAGCATGTCCAGCTCCCCAGCCGTGCAGTCAGCATCCGAGTGGCAGGTGGCGTTGGGGACCCTCGTGCTCTAGGGTGGACAGTGAGTCAGACGCCCACCCTACAAGTGGCCAGGGCCACTCCCTGGCTCCCTCCACTGCCCTCACCTCCGGGCAGGCACCCAGGGTCTGGAAGGGGGTGACCTCAATCCTGGTGATGATGCTGAACATGCTGCCCCCCTGGACAGAGAGAGGGGCAGTGGGCCACCCAGCTCTCAGCCTGGGGTCCTGGGGCAGGGTACAGGGCCTGGAGCAGGACACACCTCAGGGGGCTTCACATACTCCTCTACGTCCCACACTTTGTGCTCGGACTCTGTGATCCCCTTGACCTTGGTGATGATGGAGCTCTCCGGGCCCGTCTCGCTGTCCTGGTAGCTCTTCTGCACGATGAACACATACCTGCAGGGTGGGGCCAGCTCCTGACACAAGCAGAACACCAGCCCCCTTGTGCGATGCTGTCCCTGGGGCCCCTCCCCAGCCCAGCTCCCCTCTTCCTCTGCCCAGCTCCTTCCCCTGTCCTGTGCTGCTTTCCCCAGCCCTGCTCCCCCTCCTCAGCTCAGCTCGGCTCACCCCTCCCCAGCCCAGCACCCAGGCTCCTGTGCCCAGCCCTCGCCCCGTCCCCAGCACAGCTCCCCAGCCCAGCACCCAAGCTCCCTTGTGCCCAGCCCTCGCCCCGTCCCCAGCGCAGCTCCCCAGCCCGGCACCCAGGCTCCCTTGTGCCCAGCCCTCGCCCCGTCCCCAGCGCAGCTCCCCAGCCCGGCACCCAAGCTCCCTTGTGCCCAGCCCTCGCCCCGTCCCCAGCGCAGCTCCCCAGCCCGGCACCCAGGCTCCCTTGTGCCCAGCCCTCGCCCCGTCCCCAGCGCAGCTCCCCAGCCCGGCACCCAGGCTCCCTTGTGCCCAGCCCTCGCCCCGTCCCCAGCGCAGCTCCCCAGCCCGGCACCCAGGCTCCCTTGTGCCCAGCCCTCGCCCCGTCCCCAGCGCAGCTCCCCAGCCCTGCACCCAGGCTCCTGTGCCCAGCCCTCGCCCCGTCCCCAGCGCAGCTCCCCAGCCCGGCACCCAGGCTCCCTTGTGCCCAGCCCTCGCCCCGTCCCCAGCCCACCCACACCCTGCGCACCACACGAAGTAGAGCAGGATGAGCAGCTGCACTGTGCGGTACACGACCCCCAGGCGCCGGTTGCGCACCACGATCACCTTGGGCGTCTCATAGTCCCAGAATGCAGACCAGCAGCCCTGGGCCAGGCGTCGAGCTGAAGGGGCTTTGGGGTGGGCGGTGGCCATGGTGCCCTGAACCCTGCTCTCAGGCTGCACCACCCAGGTCCCCGCTGCGATGCAGCAGGTGCCCGAGGTGGGAGGACTGGAGCTCAGGAGGGGACTGCCAGCCCAAGAGGGAGGAGCGGTGTTGGGTGGGGCTGGGACTTGGCTCACTGGAGGCTGAGGCTAGGCAGCAACCCAGGCCCACAGCGGGATGCCCAGTGCTCTGCTCTTTATCCACATTCCGCCCCTCAACGGGGTCTAGAACCCACGACCTTTGCAGTGAGCTACATCCTCAACGCTTTTTTAACTTTTTAGTTTTGGACAGGCTCTCACCAAGTTGCTAAGTTGTCAAGGCTGGGTTCAAACTGAAGGTCCTGCCTCTGCTTCTGAGTGCTGGGATTATGGATGTGTACACTACACCTAGCTCCAATCCATTTTTTTTCTCTGCCGACCAAAAGTTTGGGGTTTTTTAACATTTTTATATCCCAACCCCACCTGCATTATTATTATTATTTTGTGTGTGTGTGTGTGTGTGTGGATACCAGAGGTCGAACTCAGGACCTCGTGCACCAGCAGGCGCCCGTGCAGCTGAGCGATATCACCGGCCCTTTTTTCGTATGTGGGTTCCGGGAGTCGAGCTCAGGACTTCGCGCTTGCCAGGCAGGCACTTATGCCGCTGAGCCATCTCACCGGCCACACCTGCATTATTTTGAAGTAAATCCAAAACAGTATTTCACAAAATAATATTTTACACTCTTATTTATGGAGAGGAAATCCACATAGCATCTGTGCATATAATCAACCATTTTGTCATTGGATGAGGTCCAAGCCGTCCCCCCAAAAAGAGAGACCTCAAATCACCCCACCCAGGGAGTAGGCAGTAGTCTCACTAACATGTCACAGGAAAAAGAATTCCAGGCTGCATCCATGAGAAGCACAGCAGACATTCAGGCAGGAAGGACACACTTCGGAGCTGCTGTGCAAGGTGGGGCCTGCGAGAGGCCATCACCAAGGGGATCAAAGAATCCAGACAAGTGGAGAGAGCAGTGGGCAAGTCTGAGAGAGGGCTTCACGTCTGATGGGAGGCCGAGATTTGTGTAAGAGCTTGGCATGGAAAGGGTGGGGAGTGACTCCAACAAGTGTCCAGGTGTCTTTAGGTTAGCGGCCTCTGCCCCTCTCCTGGCAGTACCTGTGCGATGTCCTTAGCCCACATTCCAGGAGCCGATTTGATGGGTCTGCGACCTTGGTCCTCTTGGAAGGCTTGCAGTAAGGACGCCTGGGTGCATCAACTCTGAGAAAGGGTCACAGGCCCTGGGGAAGATATCTGTTTTCCGTGTCCAAGGCATGGGTATGATTTTTACATGTAGCTTGGCCTCTGCAGAATATCCTGCTTGCTTGGTACGTGCATGCCAGGTCCCAGAAGCCTGATGGGCCCAGAGCATTCACTATTCAGTTGCTGGAGATTAACTTGCTTTCTGTCTGTGCAGCCTCCACGGAAGGGAGTATGGGTGCTCACGGGGTGAGGTGCACCACAGCCCAGGCTGAGCTTTCCGTGTGTCTGGAGAGTCCCCAAGATGGGTGCTGTAACACATGTATTCCTGTCTGCCCTGACCCCTGAGGTAGCATGGCAGGAATGTAACCCAGTCGCCTGTGTTTGGCATTTGGGATGTGCTGCCCCCTGAGTGGTGTTCTTGGGGGTGGAATCTGTGGGATTTGTAGTATGGAGATATTTGTGCATGGGCAAGACAGGCTTATGTATCTTTAAGACTCTTAGGGATTTCTTTTTGGAGTTTCTTGGAAAGGAAAAAGGGATTATAACCTTGGATTACTTTGTGTCATGAAGTTGCAGTTTCCCTAAAAGTACAGTTTTAAATTATGAGTTTCTTTGTCTCCTTTCTACCTATCTTTATTTCTTCTATCCTACTTCAATTTTAAAGTCAACACTAACATTTAGTAAATTCATGACATTGTGCAATCACTTCTGAAACATTCTTACCACCCCAAAATAAAACACTAAACCATTTGTCATTCCCTGTTCCCCTTCTCTCTGCCAATGACCAATCTGCTTTCTGTATCCACAGGTTTTTCTGTTTTGGATAATTCATGTCTGGCTACACCTGGCTTTGTTCACTGAGCACAGCATTTTCAAGCCTCACTCACATGGTAATCTCTGTCAGTGCTTCACTCCTTTTTTTTTGTTTGTTTTTTGAGAGAGAGGGTCTCACTGTGTAATTCAGTCTGAACTCACTATGTAGCCCAGACTGGCACTGAACTCACAGCAATCCTGCCTCAGCCTCCCGAGTGCTGGGATTATGGGCATGTGATTACCATGCCTTGGACTTGTTGCTTACTCTTTTGATGTCCTAAGACTCCATTGCCAAATCTAAGGTCACAAATATTTACTCCTATATTTTTTCTATGATTTTTATAGTTTTAGCTCCTCAGTTTAGGTCTTTGGTGGGTTTTGAGTTAATTTTTGGGTATGGTGTGAGAGAAGAGGTCTACCTTCATTCTTTTCCATGTAGATACCCAGTTGTCCCAGCACTACTTGTTGAAAGCCTACATTTTTCCCACTGAATGATTTTTTTTTTTTCTTTGAAATAGAGTTTTGCTATGCAGTTCAGGATGACCTTGAATGCAGTTTGTAGCCAAGGCTGGCCTTGAACTCGCAGCAATCCTCCTGCCTCAGCCTCCCAAGTGCTGGGATTACAGGTGTGTGCCACCACTCCCAGCCCCCATTGAATGATTTTGACACTAATTTTATAATTTATTTTATCCTATTTTGGAGACTGCATTATTGTATTATTTACTTTCCTGTTAACTGGGACACCTGCAACTTAAAGGAGAAGCTGCTTATTTTGGCTCACAGTTTCAGAAATCTCAGTCCATGGATGGTCTGTCCACTCCAAAGCAGAAATGGCACGGTGGAGGGGCCTGGCAGAAGAGAGATGCTCACCTCATGGCAGCCAGGAAACAGAGAAGGGAGGAGCCAAGGATAAGAATGCACCCTTCCAGTCACATCTTAGTGGCCCATCTCTTCTAGTCAGGTCCCAGCTCCTAACAACACCTTCAGCACATGCCATACAGCACTCCCATGGGTCATTGTCCAAGAGCCTGAGTATAGGAGGCCTTGAGGGGACATTCTTGATCTAAACTGTTACATTCTGCCCCTAGCCCCCTTATGCAAAACGTGTTTAGTTCATCTGCACTCGCTCATGTGGCCTGCAGTGCTCCAGCAGCCCAGCGCCCCAGACTGCTGCCCGGGCAAACTGCTGGACACCGGCTCACAGGGTGGGAGCGAATGCGTGCTCTTCAGGTCATGAGTGCTGGAGATTTGCTCTGTGGTCCTGGAGGATGAATGTTGTGCTTCATGGCTGTGAGGCCCCCAGTTCTTCTCACTGCCCAGCTGAGCCTCCCTCTCCTCCCAGCTGCTTCCTGGTGCCCCCTCATCCCTGGCCCTGCCTGATTCAGCCTCCACCTGTGCTGCCTGGTGGTGGAGGCCACAGCCTATCACTCTCTGAACCCTTGCCAGCTTCCCTGTCCTGCCTGCCAAGTCCTCGCCCCACCTCCCTGCTGAGCAGGGCCAACTCCAGGCAGCACCTCAGCACCCTAAGGAGAGCTGTTTCCTTTGGGAGCCCAGCACTTGGTTGACCAGAAATTAGAGACAGGTGAGAGACCCACACCACATGCTCTGGGAGAAACAGGACAGCGGTAGAGGAGAGGAACCACCGCTCTTTAGCAGAGCTGGGAATCAGCCCCCACCCCTCCAGGGGCCAGAGCTTAAGCAGGGGCTTATGTGACGGGGACCTGTCTTGGGGAGGAGGTGGCCCTGAGAAGCCGGCGTCCCATGTACCTGGTTAGGAGTGTTTGGCAGTCTCTGGATCGTCCTAGTTGGGTAGGGGGCAAGAAGAGGGAAGCTATGGTCACTAGATGAGGTCTTGGTGGCTTCTACCCACCTGTGTGGCCAGAGTCATGTGGAGGCGGAATCCTGGCACATTCAGTCTCTTCTGCTGGGGTGGACAGGAGAATGCAGAGGCGGGTGGACTGAGCTCAGTGACTCCTCTGTGACCCATCTGCAGAGGGGCTGTGACCTTCCTGGAAGTGGCAGGTGGGCTAGACTCACCTCTAACCAAGGAACAGGTAGGACCCATGACAGCAGTGGGGACACTGAGGCAGGGCTGGCCTCTCCTCTAACAGGATGGGGTGGGACCACTGAGCATCCAACCAAATCAGGCCCAAGAACGTTTCCCATTGACTGCAGCTCAGCCCTGTGGGGAACTTGCAGGCACTGGGTTTTCTCAGTGTGGAAACCTGAGCGGTCTCATGCTTAGCACCAAGTGCCCCTGGGAACCTGAGATAAGCCAAGCCATGTCCCTCTGGGGTGCACTTCAGCAGCAACACCTCATGGTGGTGCAGATGCCGAGCCAACTTCTGGTGCTCGGTGCCCATGGAGAGGGTCGCATTGCAAATGGCATCAGAGGCCAGGAGATTTTTCCCTGGAACTTGTGATGTTCCTGACAGGATTCCTTGTCTCGCTTTTACTGAGCACAGTGAAGGTCTGAATCCAGGGGTCACTGAGACGCAGAGGAAATGGGGATGGGTAGGGGCAAACTTCTGGGAAAAGAGAGCCCTATGGGGACAGCACATTACAAAGCATATGGCCTTCCTCATATGTGGCACAGCTGAGCTGCAGGGCACCAATGGGCTCTGCCCAAGACATTTGTTTTTATTTTTGTAAAATGTACTGAACAGAAAACCAAGTGTTCTCACTGTTATAAGTGGGCCATTCCAGGGAGTTGAGCACGGTCCGTGCCCTGCATATCCTGTCATCCTCCCACACAGCTGGACCTCAGCCCCCTGAAACACAGCTTTCCTAGCCTTCCCAGCTGGGTGGCACAACCCTCATCTAGGTCTGGGTCTGGTTCTGACCCTCCCAGGACTCCATGCAAGTGGGTCCCACAGTGTTGTCCTTCCATGCAGCTCATTTCAGTGAGCAGAAGCCCTCGGGTTCACCAAGCTGCAGCCTTGGCCACGGCGTCCTCCCTGCTGCGGGTGACCCCGCCCACCCATGCACTTGTGTTCACCACGACCTATCGAATGGGTCCTCCTGGACATCTGGGGCTGCTTCTTCTCTTGGCCACATTGCGCCCAATTTGGAACCTGGGCCTCGGAGTCCAGGCCTATGAAGATGTTTGAGACTGAAAAAAAAAAATGTTCTTCCTGTTTCTAAGCACAAAAAGAATATGGCAAGTTTGAGGTTTTAAAATGTTCAAATGGGATTCAATTTGGCTTTCACATCATTCCACTGAGTTGCATTTAAGTCAGTGCATTTATGTACTCAGACACAGGATTGCAAACGTTCCCAGGGCTTCTGTGACGTGGAAGCGGCTGGTTGTGGGGCATGGCACGGCTGTGCCTCTGCCTCCCCGAGTGCTGCTGACCTCGAACTTCTTTGCCTGACTGCAGGGAAGTAGAAGGGCTCCCCTCCCGCTCAGGGGAGGATGAGGCCTTGGAGGATGGGGGCTGCATGGCTGTGGCAGGTAGGGAGGGTTGGGGACAGGAGTGGAGCCACTCAGTAGCCCCTGAGGGAGGTGCAGTGTCCAGCAGGTTCACCTGGGCATACCTGGCTTCCTGTCATGGTCTGAGTGGGAGGTAGGGAGAGTCACAGGAAACGCAGTCACTGCCAGATATCGGCCTCCAGGGCCAAGGGTGCCAGGCTGTGGCCCCAGGTCCTGCTGGTTTTTCCTTGGTCTACACATGTCTGCCCACTTCTTGGGACCAAATGGAGTTCCCTGGGGCTGGGTGTGTGAATGTTGTCAGATCAGGGTTGAGCTGCTGTGTCCACCCCACAAAGCAAGCTGGGTGGTAACAAGAAGGTTCTCACATGTGCTGTCTGGTGTGATCATTACAACAGACTCTGCAGAACCACAGGGTGTCACAAGGCCATGACCTTGTGTAAGCAGCCCGTCTGCCTAGATGGCTGCCCAGCCATTGTCCGTTCGCCTCAGACACTGACAAAGATGGTCGTCTCAGGACTTCTGGTGCATGTGACTGTCCTCATTGTCACCCCTAAGAATTGCCCCATCTCCTCCTCCATGGGTCCCTGTTCAGTCCAAGACCCATACCACTTAGAACCAGACCCAAAGCGGCACAGACTTGGCATCAAGAAAACTATGCTGAGGATGTGGCCCTCTCAGGTGGAGCCTGCTCCAGAGGCACGTGTCTCTCTGGGACACAGAGCAGGGTGTGAATTGGTGCAGGCCAATGCACCGCCTGAAGGGCCCTGTGGAGCCCCGAGGTTGAGCCCAGACCTGAAGACTTCGGCCCTGGTGGCCTCAGCTCCAAGCACAGGAGGAGCCCAGGCTGGGCCCTGCAGCAGCTCCCCAGGGTGGCTGCACAGCAAGTCTCTGCATGCCAGCAAGTGTGCTGCATCCTCCTGGCTGCTTGTACAGAAGAACCCACACAGGATCCGTTCAAATGAGCGAAGGAACCTCCCCTGCCTCAGCCTCCTTGAACCGCCTGCTTCAGACTCACTGCAGCAAGGTTCCCGCCACAGTGCTCCACCACCAGGCAAGCACAAGTGACGGTGACACGCTTGCTGCTTCTTGTGTCAACAGAGGAGACATTGCTGAAGGTGGTGCTGGCCCAGCCTAGGGGCCAACGTGGAGATGCTGAGCAACCACACATTGAAAGAGAAACTTTGGACAAAATAAATACGAGTGTTGAGCCATAAGCCCTTACAGAGCAGGCCTCACAGATCCCAAGGGTGGACACCCTGCAGGATGTTGGGGCAGCATTGCCAGTGCTATTGCTGTGACACAAAGCATTAGAAATGGTGGTGTGGATTTGTTGAGCCTGGGAGCTTCAGTTGTTCTCTTTCTTTACGTCTTTCTTCTTCATAGTGACTGCAGATTGAAACATCTTTCCCCAGATGGATGATGAGAAACTCTACCCTCTCCCAACCTGCCATGCCACCACTTTGTGTCTGGCGGGACACTGGGCAGAGAGACAGTCATTTATCCAGAGGACGCTGAGTGCTGGTGAGGGGCTCAGCCTGGCCTGGGGACAGGAGGACAGCAGGCACCCAAGGCGAGGGCTGGGGAGAAGCCAGCTGTGCTGCAGTCTCCCTGGCATGGCCGCCGCTCTCGTTTAGATTAATGAAGTGCACAGTCCTTCCCTGCAGGAAAGGGTTGTTTAAAAGCCATTTTCCTGCCTGGATTAGAAACCAGTGAGCTCTCAAGCCAGGAAAGGACAAAGGTGGCCCTTAAATGTGTCTTGCTGAGTGATGGAAGCCAGTCTGAAGGGCTGCAGATGGTGACTCCAGCTCCGAGACAGAGACATTCTGCAGCAGCGGGCTGGGCGGCAGGAAGGGTGACAGAGAAGGTGGACACACACACCTCTACTGTCGTCCACACTGCAGCCAGTGCCAGAGCAAGCCCCGTGTGGACCAGCGATTCAGGGCAGCACCAGGGTTCATGGCTGTCACACAGTCATACTTTGGTGACCTTGACAAGAGGCAAGACCTGAAAACTCGATTTTCTGCACAATTTTTCTGTAAATTTGAAGCCGCATAGAAAATAGAGTTCATTGATTTTGTTATAGTCTGTTTGGGAGAGGAAGGAGAGGAGAGGGGGAGGCCATGGGGCACCAGGTACCCGCCGCACTCAGCCTGGGACCCCGCAGGCCTGCGGTGCAATGGCCGGTGCAGCCTGGATGCGGACATGGATGCCACTGTTGCTGCTGCTCTGGGAGGCCCTGGGGCCAGAGGCCTGGAACAAGGTGAGTGCCAGCGGTACCTGCCTGCCCTGCCTGGTGCATGGAGGTGGGGAGCCTCACAGGGTGGTGACTTGGCCATTTGCTGTGCCATGGTGAACACACCTGGTACCTGCACACACTGCTGCCCCAAACCCACACGTCCCCATTGCCCGGGACCCCAGGACCAGTCAAACGGCTCCTTCCCTTGATTGCTCCCAATACTGCATCCTGCTGACCCAGTGCCTCAGGCCTCCTTCTTCTCTGTCCCTTCCTCACCTGCCCTGGCTGCAGTCTCTCTGCTAACACTGGGTTCAGCCCCAGTCAGTGTGATCTCTTCCCCACGGTGGTCTCTGGTTAGCCGTGTGAACTTGGACAAGTTACTCAGCCTCTCTGAGCCTCAGTCTCTTCCCCTGCAATGTGCTAGGTGCGGGGGAGCAGAATGGGGTGCTGCCAGCTCCAAGAGCAGCCTTCTCTGTCCATGTTCCACGCCCCGTACTCACTCCCTCCAGCCTCTTCCTCTACTTCCCTTCCTAGCACAGTTCTGGCTGCCACTCCCCTCTCCACCTTCTCTGCTCTGTCTCCATGCTGGGTCCTGAGCTGGGGATGGCGGCTGGGCAGGGGGAGGCGGCGGTGCTGGTCTGGTTACCCTATGTTGCAGGGCATGGGGGAGCCCTGCGAGGAGCATCAAGAGTGCCGGAGTGGCTGCTGTGTCCCCAACAGCTTGAACCCCCAGCGGTTCTGCACTGCTCAGACCTTCTTCCAGCATTGCTCGCCTTGGCACAAGGTGTGTGGCCTGTGTGGTGCAGAGAAGTGGGGGTGGACGCAGGTGTGGGATGGCGGACATGTGAGGACTTGAGCTCCTGCCCCCACAGCCCAATGGCTACCAATGCTACCACCACTGGGAGTGTCAGAGCAGCTGCTGCATCCAGATCGGGCATGGCACGATGAGGGCCTGCATGCCCAAGACCATCTTCCTGCAGTGTGTGCCCTGGCGCAAGGTGGGCAGTACCCTAGCCCTGTCCCCAGTGGTGACCCTGACCCTGTCCCTGAGAGCTGACCCCAATCCTATCCCCTGGTGGTGAACTTGGCCCTGTCCGCAGCTCAAAGGAGACCTCTGCAGGAGCCACCGCGAGTGCCTGAGCCAGTGCTGCATCCGACAGGTGGACTCCAGGCCTCGCCGCTGCACCCCCCGCAGTGGGGTCCTGGCCCAGTGCTTGCCTCTGTAAGTCCCTTGTGGGCAGGCAGGGGTGACAAGTAGGCGATGTCCAGACCAGGTGGGGCAAGGGTGCAGTGTCAAGGCCGCCATGTGTGCTGAGTGTATCCATGTGTGACATGGGGGCCCATGAGCCCCAGAGCAGTGGGCAGAGAGTGGGGCAGAGTGGGGCTTCTGAGGCAGGCCCTGTGGATGGAGAAGGCCAGAGGGCAGTGTGGGGTCCCTTGGGGACCAGAGACAGAGCCTGGGATGGGGAGGCCAAGGCAGGGTGCAGATGAGAGCCCGGAGGACCTAAGGCAGGTGTATGGGTGTGTCTCTGTGAGTGAGTGCATCTCTGTGTGTGTCTTTGTGTCTCTCTGTCTCTGTGGACCTCTGCCTGTGTGTCTGCGTGTCTGCGTGCAGGAGGCCTGCACACCACCAGGGAGGGAGCATTGCCCACTCCCCTCCCCAGGGCTTCAGGTCTCAGAACCAGCCAAGCCATGTGGGACCCAGCATGAAGTTCCTCCAGGATTTGTGGGAGGGCTGTGGGCTGCGCTTGCTGGTTCCTTGCTGGCTCCAGGACCCCACTGGGATTTTTCTGCCCGGCTCCTCAGGGCGCCCTTGAGGTTGCAGGAGGAGCCATGTTCCACTGCTGTGGCATCCCTGTGGGGCCAGTCACACCGTCCGTTCCCTCTGCTTCATGCAGCTCTCATTCTTGGCATTTCCTTCAGGGAGTGACCTGAGTCTGCACCACAGGACCAGACCTGAACCCTGGCAGGCTGGCCCTGGCCCTGGCCAGCGAGAAGCTGCACCCACGGCCATGCTGCTCCCTTTCTGGCCCTGGGAGCCTCAAGATCAGAGATGCTGTCTTTTGCTCCAGCGATGTGGTGTTGGTGAGCAGATTGCAGGTCTGAGATGTGTGGCCCCAGCTGCATAATAAACGCCCTGATGGCATGGTGCACAGGCGAAGTCTGCGTGGGTCTGACATGGGCACCTCCCGAGCCCGTCCTGCATGGGGAGGCCAATCTGCACCCCTTCCCTGCACAAGGGCCACTCTGTCACTGGAGGTGAAAGCAGACTACCCAAGTGCAAAAGGTTCCAGAACACAGGACCATGTCCCAGGGCTGCTCCCCCCTCCTCTGCTCTCCCCTGGTGGCTGAGGCTGCAGAGGCCACTTCCTCCACTTCTGGTCCCCAATTCTCTAAGTCATGCCGGAGTGGGGTGGGTGAGGCGGGGGGGGGTTGTTAGGGGATTCCCACCTTGGGGCATCAGGGCCTGAGTCATACCCAACCCTGTGCCATTGCCCCACACCTGCTCCACAGAGCTGCCCTGGGGGCTGGGGTCCCTAAGCCCTGTTGTCTGCCGGATCCCTGGAGACCCCTCCATGTGGATCTGCCTGGGCTGATGGTGCTTACTCATGCTTCATTCCGAGAATGTCCCTGTCTCTCAGGGTCCTGTGCTGTCACCGAGGTCTCCAGCACTGCTGGTCCCCCTAGGACATCACAGGCACAGATGCACGGTGGGTCAGGGCCGGCGTGATGGCAGGCACTAATCATAGCAAAGGAATCACAATAAACCATGAATTTGGAGAAGCAGCATATGATACACCATTTTTATTGATTTTGTCACTTCTATGACAATTTTACCCCTACTTTTCTGACTTTGTGATCTTTGATCACGTGTTTACAAAATAACAATTTTATATTTTCTACAGAAAGAACAGAAAATTAATCAATTTAACCTTATTGAGAAGAGTCAATTATCTTTTTTTCAATTTAAAACTAATGCTAACACAATATCAAAACTACTTTTCCTTTATTTATTTTTATCAGTCCCTGTTTCCAGTATCTAAGGATTGTTCTTTGTGGGCTGTCAGCACCCAGACACGACACAACTTCCTTCTTTCTATTTCCTTCCATTGAGAGCCCGTTATTATTTTTGTTGACAGCTGTTGTTCAGAACTGCCACTTCACACCTAGGGAAATCCTTGCTGGTCACACCTTGAGGTTTGTGCCACAAACACAGATTCGGATAAACTGACTCGAAGATGATTCCGGTGGAAAATGGGGCTGAGTTTTCCGCTTGCCGAGTGTCATGTGACTGTTGGGTCTGTCTGCTCACCCCCGCAGGGTGACACAGGCAGCTGGCTGCTCCACCGTGGTGCTGTGAGTTTGCCTGGGCCCTGGGAGCCACCTGCTTGTGTGTGTGCACCTGTGCACGTGTGCGTGCATGCACTGTGTGCCTGTGCATGTGGGTGACATCCCCAGGGTGCACATCCCCACCCAGCACCAGTCAGGAGTCCACCAGGCAGCCACATGGGGCCCTGAAAAGCAAAATACTGGGTCCAATTTAGAATCAGAATTTAGAAGCCAGGAGTGGACTTTAACCCTTTGAATAAAATAACCTGTGAGTCTGTCTTGGCGATAAACACAGCGAGGCATTTCCCCTTAGCGTGAGCTGACAGGTGACACCGCCTGTGAGGACGGACAGCTCTGTTCAGAGGAAGCAAGGCGGTGGGGAGTCGCGGGTTCTGGGAAGCTGGGCGGGAGACGCCGGGGGCTGCGGCCACAGCACTGGTGTGATGGCGACGGGACCAGGGCTTCACATGCTGGCGCCACTCCACCGCGGAGTTATGCCCAGTCCTTTATTTTTAATTTTCAGACTGGGTCGAAGTTGCCCTGATGGCCTTGAACCGCCCACCATCCTCCAACTTCCACCGGAGATCTTCGACAGCGCCCAGACTGCAGAGCTCCGGCCGCGCGTTTCCAAGGGCGCCACCAGGGGGCAGCGCAACTCCGCGCCTGCACTGCTGCTTCCCGCCTGGGGTCCCTCTGAGCAGGGGTGCCACACTGCAGGTTGGGGTGGGGAGATGCATGGCCACACTGAGGCCCCGCCAAGGAGGAAGGAGAGACAGGCAGCACCAACCTGGACAGCTCTGTCTGACCTGACCTCCATTCTGCAAATCTGAGCTCTGCCCACACAAGCACACGGCAGGGAGGGTGGCCCCACGGAGGACATGGTGGACGGCACAGTGACGAATCAGCCCTGCATGCCAGCCCCATCAAGCTGCAGGCAGATGCAATATGTGTCTGGGCGCTCCCAGGAAAGGGAATCCACAGTTTCTCTGACTTCTTTTTTAGAGGCGGGACTCAGCTGCATTTTATCCTGTCATCATTCCATGGAGTTTTTTGGTTTTGTTTTCTTGGTTTTTTGAGACAGGGTCTTGCTTTGTAGTTCAGGCTGGCCCTGAACTCTCTATGTAGTCCAGGATGGCCTCGAACTCACGGCACTTGTCTGCCTCACCCTCCCAAGTGCTGCCCCAGTAACCCTGTAAGCGTGCAGTCAGCAGCCCGGCCTTTGGCATCACTGTCTCCAGGATTCTCCACACCCTGTGGTGGGGAGGTTTGTGCCCCAAGTTCCTAAGCTGCCCCCTAGGTGGACAGAGGGCATGGCAAGTGGTCAGGTCATGAGTGAGGACCCAAGAGGTCTCGCTGTCTACTCCCTGGAAACCCTGGACCCTGGACATCTGGCCTCCAGACTGAGAGACGTGAGCTGCGGGAGCCATTCTGCAGCTGGAATGACTGAGGTGACATAAACCGAGGTGACCTCTAGGCTCCTGACACTGATTTCTGTGCTGCTGGGATGGAATCCAGGACCTTGGGATGCTCAGCAAGCACTCATTACCGAGCCGCACCCCAGCCCCATTGCAGTTTTGTTGAGGAAGGATCTTGCTGAATTGCCTAGCTGACACCCATCTACCTCAGTTTCCTGAGTTGGAAGTTACGATCCTTCTACCTCAGTTTTCCGAGTAGCTAGGATTACAGGTGAGCACCACTGTGTCCAGTTTATTTATTATTTTTGGCACTGGGAATCAAACTCATGACCTTGTTCTTGCCAGGCAGGTACTATGCCACTAAGCTATATCCCTGGCCCTGTGTCCAGCTCAAACATTCAGAGGTCCCAGGGTTGAAAGCCCCATATCTGTCCCCATCCTGGCATTGGCAGGACAGAGCCATGTGGGTCAGAGCTGGCCCAGTCTGACCACAGCACTCTTTGGGTGAGGTCTTTTCCAAAGTCTGCTTGAGTATCTTTGTTTGTCTTAGGGTTTGCAAGGGAAACAACTTAATACAGGACACATAATTTATAGGATTATTTTATTTTGGTGCCAGGAATTGAACTCAGGACCTTGTGCTTGCCTGGCAGGTGCTGTACCACTGAGCTATACCCCTGGCCAGGATTATCTTATAATATTCACCCAAAGAGTCAAATGGTAAAAGAGTGCAGGAAATCTGTCCACACACTAGAGACCCAAAGAATCCAGCTAAGGGCCTGGATCCCATGGCAGTGTCCTGCACGAGTCCAGCTGAAGACCTAGAGCCCATGGCAATGTCCTCCACAAGTCCAACTGGAGGCCCAGAGCCCACAACAATGTCTCACGCAAGTCTATTTCATGGATCTGCGCTGGGAAGGCCCAAAGGTCAGCGGTGGAAGCTAGAAAATCTGCACCAGCAGGATGAAGGATCTGTGCCAGCAGGCTGAGGGATCTACCCCGGAGCCAGGAAGCGACGCTCAGACTAAGGACCAGAGATCCTCCAAAAAGAACCGCAGCCATCATCACTGACAACGAGGACCAAGTTCCTCTGACGATGAGAACAGCCGAGTTCATACCAGGAAAACCAGCGTGACCCGCTTCTCCAGGAGAATCAACAGCCCATCATCTTCCCCTCCAGTTCTCTTTTTATGCTGTTGGCAACAATTCTCAGGTGGGCCTTCCACACCCAGCATCACGCTGACTCGGTTCAGCTGGGTGTTACAAGTTCACCATTAGTTAATCTATCACACTGCTAAATCGCTTTGGCGTGAGCCAAGTGATCACAAAGCGAGTTCTCAGGCAGCAGAGGGAGAGGAAGGCCCAAGTCCAGGTGCCCCCACTCATGTCCAAAAAGGAGAGCCTGGGGGGCCGCCCCTTGCAAGTGCTCTGTGGCCTTAGTAACATGGAGCTGGAGGGAGGGCCTGGTGCCTTGGCCTCTGCCAGGAAAATGGAGTTGAAGTCAGAGTCAGAAGCCCCTCTTGGCAGCACTGCCTTCCTCCTGCAGGGTTCTTACCCCAGCCCGGTGTGGTGGCCAGGGACAGGGCCATGGGGGGGTTGGGAGGGGACCCTGCTGCACAATGTGATACAGGGCTCTGGCTTGCGGTGGGGAAGGCGGAGAGGTATAGAGAGAAGTTTCTGGAGTGTTTCTAGGACTGACATTTCTGATTCCTGACTGTGGGTGAGGAGAGGCCCAGAGGGAGAGAGGGAGAGGGAACACTCAGCAGTGTATTTCTGTACAGAAAGTAAGAAAGCAGACAAGAGTCTGACTGACAGGAGAGGAGGACCAACAAGCATCAGACACCTGTGATCCCAGCTCGCTGGGCTTGTGCGGCAGGAGGATCACAGTCTGAGCTCAGCCCAGGCAATCTAGTGACTTAGTGAGACGCTTTCTCACAGTTAGAATGAGAGGGCTGGGCTGCAGCTGAGTGTGAAGTCCCTGCACTCCACCCCCGGGACTGCAAAAGAGGGTGTGAGATAGTAAGGGGAGCATTGCAAGGTGCACGTGCTGAGTGCAGCTCCCCAGCAGCAACGGCTCCCAACTCGGTGAAGGGCCGTGCGCAGCCACAGAGGCTAGGAAGGGCTGGCGGCAGACGGGAGCTCCGGGCACTGGCCTCGCAGGGGCTGTGGATTCAAGCTCCAGTGAGTCCAGAGCCCAGAGCCCAGGACTCACGGCTCCTGGGTCCCCGGGAGCTGCCGCCGCAGTCAGAGATGAGAAGCCAGGGCCTCAGGAAGCACCTGAGGAGGCGTGGAGCCGGCCGGCCCCCACTCAGGGTGTGGAGAAGAGCACCGTGGCCAAAGAGCCACTCACCTAGGAGGAGCGCGCCTTCTGAGACTGAGGGAAGTGGGTGCGTGGGCGGAAGCTCGCGTGGACAGACCAAGTTACTCAGTGAAGCTCTGACGCATCAGTGAGATGACTCCTCACTAACACCTCTATGTTGTGATGCAAGTCCCCCTGCGAAACAGCCAAGCTTAAAGCTGTGCCCTGCAGGCAGCCGTGGAAAGAAGCCACCCAGGCCTCACAGCCTGCGACTGTCACACGGCCCGAAAGCAGGGGATCAGCGTGGCCACGTGAGTCACTGTGTCCCTTTCCTCTGCACTCTGAGGCAGCTGGTGTGACAGGCCGGCTCCTTCCACCATGTCTGGGAGGGAAGCCCTGGGGGAGAAGGCCCAGCTCTAGGGTGCCTGGCATGGGAAATACAGCACCTCTGTGCGTGGACAGCATGTGGGGGCCTGGGCTCACCGCAGGGCTGGCCTGGCTTAGGGTCTGTGTAGAAATGCAGACCTCAAAACTGCCCAGTTGCAGGCTGGCAAGATGCTCAGACCAGGAGAAATGGGCTAGGATGGAGACTAAGGACTGAACAAGGGTGTCCGGCTTCACTCCCTAAACCCTGAAGTAGGCAGAGAGGGTCAGGGGCAGAAGCCATTGGTGCCCACCTACTCACCCACCTGCCTGTCCATCCACTCACCCACCTGTTCTCCATCCACCATTCACCCCTCTGCCCACCATCCAGATACCTATCCATCATCCACCATCCACCCACCATCCACCCATCCACTTACCTATCCACCACCCACCATCCACCCACCATCCACCCATCCACTTACCTATCCACCACCCACCATCCACCCACCCATCCACTTACCCATCCACCATCCATCATCTACCACCCACCATCCACCCATCCACTTACCCATCCATCACCCACCATCCACCCACCACCCACCCATCCACTTACCCATCCCCATCCACCATCCACCACCCACCACCCACCCATCCACTTACCCATCCATCACCCACTATCCACCCACCCATCCACCCATCCACTTACCCATCCACCATCCACCATCCACCACCCACTATCCACCCATCCACTTACCCACCCACCACCCACCATCCACCATCCACCCACCCATCCACTTACCCATCCACCATCCATCATCTACCACCCACCATCCACCCATCCACTTACCCATCCATCACCCACCATCCACCCACCCACCCACCCATCCACTTACCCATCCACCATCCATCATCCACCACCCACCACCCACCCACCATCCATCATCCACCATCCACCCACCCCCCAGTCTATCTATCCATCTAAACTCCTTTGCGGAGCCCTGGTAACTACTTTTTCTGTGGAGAAAGCAGGCCTGTGCTGTTTCTCTGCTTTGCCAGTCTTTCTTACCATGGCTCACCTGTGTTTTGGATATGTCCACCACTTCCACTGAACATCAGAGCCCCTGTGACAGCAGTGTGGGCCGCGCTGGAGCCTCTCCTACCACTCAGCCTTCATGAACCCCCAGCACCTCCCCACCTGCTCTGGCCACTTCTGCTCCTTACCCAGAGCCTTGCTGAGCTCTGTTCCCCAGGTCTTCCAGGAATGGGTCATTTGTGCACACCTGGGAGGTGCTGGGAGCTGAGTCCCACCTGTGGATGTGGCCAGCAGTGGCTGCAGACTGTTTTCACCATGTGCAGTGTGGTGCATGTGTGCAGCGTGGCCCAGTGCACTCAACACTGCAACGAAAGCCTGGGAAACAGCTTTCTCTGACCACCTGAAAGGTGCCCTGGTGTTCTCTGTGCTATTGAATTTGTTAAAATGCCACTGTTGCTGCTTAGTGGATGCCACAGTCTGCTCGCTGCTCTAGAGGGAAACTCAGGCCACACCCCTGAGACGGCCTGTGCCCTCCCAGGGGCTGTGCTGCTGCTCTGGTCAGCAAGGCCCAGGCCCACAGTAGGGAAGAAAGCTGAGCAGAGCAGGTGGGTGACCGGAAGCGGGGAAGGAAGTGCAGTCCCCGGGACGCGAAGCTGGGCCAGACTGGTTCCTGACTTGTCTGTCTGGAACCCACAGAGGACACAGCTGCCCGAAGGGACAGAGGGTGGGCACGTGCTGCCGCTCTCGTGCCAGGGTGCACTTGGCCTGCAGTGGGAGGAGGTGGCTGCCTGTGGGGTCAGATCCCCTCCCCACTAGGTCTGTAGCCTGGGCAGGAACCCCAGGCGTGGCTCCAGAAGCTGGCTGTGGTCAGTGTGCAGTCTCCATGAGGACTGAGGACACCTCAGGAAAAGTCCGCAGCTTACTATCTCACACCCTCTTTTGCAGTCCCGGGGGTGGAGTGCAGGGACTTCACACTCAGCTGCAGCCCAGCCCTCTCTCATTCTAACTGTGAGAAAGCGTCTCACTAAGTCACTAGATTGCCTGGGCTGAGCTCAAACTCGTGATCCTCCTGCCGCACATGCCCAGCGAGCTGGGATCACAGATGTCTGATGCTTGTTGGTCCTCCTCTCCTGTCAGTCAGACTCTTGTCTGCTTTCTTACTTTCTGTACAGACACTGCTGAGTGTTCCCTCATGGCACCTGCTGGCTCTGGTCCAGGGCAGGGTGCTAGATCCATCTCTGGAGCAAAGAGCTTCCGGCAGCGGCAGTCACTGCCGAGAAAATCTGTGGAATCTGAGGTTGCCCGTTTCTGTCTCACGAGCCAGCAACCCAGTTTGACAGAGTTGGCCTCTGTCCCTGCTTCATCCCAGCCTGGGGCAGCTGCGAGCCTGACCCTCCCCAAACCTCACCCAACTGCCCCAAGGTCGGCCCCAAGGTGGCTGGAATAGGGCGCGGAAGAGCTGGAGATGGTGAAGAGCCACGAGAGAGAATGGATGCTTGCGGTTGGCCAGGCTCCCAGAGGAGGTGAAAGCAGGCACGGCCTGCGGGCTCCAGAGCACATGGGGAAGTTCAGGGCCAGGCCTCCCCGGGGCCCCACCCAGCAGGGCGGCAGGAAGGACGGGTCCTCCATCCCTGCTCCCCACCCTGCGGGTCTCCAGGCAGCAATGGCCAAGTGTGGCAGAAATGCACCCAGCCTCCAAGTCCTCAGCACGGGATGGGGCCTGGCCCATCAGTCCCTGGGGAGGTGGGGACAGGGCCTGGGCTATGGCATTCTACAGGCTCCCTGTGGCTGGAGCCCCGGGCCACTCTGGTGCCCACGCCCAGGATTCAGGTCTACCAGCCCTGTGTCTGGGGTGGGGTCCAAGGGGCAGCAGTGAGCCCATAAGTGCCAAAGCTGCTGCCTCTAGGAGCCAGGAGCTTCGGGCTTGGCTGACTTTGTCTGACCTTGGCCCTGACACATCAACTCCATCACTGGGGTGGTGGCCTGGGCTCAGGACAAAGAGGGGGGTCTGGTGGGTGTGCAATGCCTGAGAAGGGGAGACAGGAGTGGCCACTCCAGCAAGCACCGTCCAGACCAGACCCTCAGCCCCATGCGCCCCCAGGATCAGCCCCAGGCACTGACCATATCTTTAGTGTGCCAGGGCTGCTAAGTGACCTGCCATCGGACCCAGCACCTCCCCCCCCAGTACAGTTGAGCAGCGTTTGTGGTGGATTTGGGTTCTGTCCACTCGGAGCTCAATTTGAGTGGGCATGGTGGCCTCTCTGCTGCATGGTCACGGTCAGCGATGAGGACCCCCACGTCCTCAATGCTCCTCAAAGGGCGAGGGGCGCCTGACCCTGAGGACCCGCTGTCCCAGAAAGCAAGGGGCAGCCCCGGGACACCCGCCTCCCTCCTCCACCCTTGGCTGCCCTTACAGGAGTCCCTCAGCTTCCCGCCAGCAGGGCTGGTCCTGGTGATGCTGGCATGGACCAGGCCTGTGGGCTGCCACTGGTCCCGGGCAGAGCATGAGGACCCAGCCATTCCTGAACCAGAGGCAGCGCATGACGCTGTAGCACCCGCTGACCGCGGCCGACCCTGGGGAGTCTGGACGGTGCTTGCTGGAGTGGCCACTCTTGCATCCTCATCCTGGGCATGGCACATCCACCAGTGCCCTCTTGGCCCCGAGCACAGGCCGCCACCCCAGTGATAGGGGCTGATGGGTCAGGACCGAGGTCGGACAAGGTCGGCTGAGCACCGGAGCTCCTGGCTCCTCCTAGAGGCCAAAGCTCTGGCACTAATAGTGGCCTCTTCCTTCTCAGGGGGAAGGTGCCACCTTCCCCCGGCACGGGGTAGGCCGCCAGCCCTTGCAGGCACATGTGTTCTGGTGGCCAGCAGCCCCCACACAAACATGAGACTCTGAAGATAATGGGCTCCATCCAGGAAACCTGGCAGGCAGATGTTGCTAGGAGGTCCCAGGCCAGCTGCGCGGGCACTGTCCTAGCTGGGGGAGCAGTGGCCTGACCAGCAAAGGCAGGGAGTGACCACAACCCGCTGCCCACCAGGGCTGCATCCAGCCGCCCTGGGACACAGGCCTAGGTGCCACACAAGACACAAAGCCACATTTCATTCGCAATCAAGGCTGTATTTATCTTCACTGATTGACATGAGAACAGAATGTTGAAATAACCACAGGCCACAGCGGGAAACAGAGCTGAGAAAAAGAGTGGAATACAGTAGATGGCTGAGTGGACAGGAAACCAAAGAGGACCAGTGAAGGCACACAGGCGTGCACATGGGTATGAGAGCAAAACCGAAAACAAGGGTGGTGCATGCCTGTAGTCCAGCCCTGGGGAGGCTGAGGCAGGAAGATGGAACGTTTGAGGCCAGCTTGGGCAACTTAGGGAGCCCTTGTCTCAAGATTAAAAAACAGAAAGCGCTATGGATGTAGCTTAGTGCAGTTTTCCTGGGTTCCATCCCTAGAACCAAAATAACCCGAAATGAACTGGGCAGAGGCATGGAAGGTGGGTATGACCATGACATATGTGTGCTAAAAACCTTTACACAGGAGAGAAGTATACACACATCACGTTTGTTGTGACCAACCTTTAGACTGCTGAATGTCTACGGTTCTACTTGTCTGGCACAGAAATTCTGAGAACACTGCACGATTAGCACGAGGTCCACAGGTTTGTCCTTGCGGCTAAAGCCAGCCAGGCCTGAAGCCCAAGTGAGCCAGCAGCAGCAGAAGCTGGGGCATCATTGTCCCCAAAGCCACTGCTGGGAGGACCCAGCCTACGGTCATGGGGCACCTTGTCCGCAGACAGCCGGTCCGTCCCCTGATGCGCTTGCATAGTTTAAGGATGCTGCTGCCCTTTCACAATGACGGAGGGCGTTTTCAATTGACAGCGGGGTGTCTGTGACCGTGTTAATCACATAGCCAGAGGGTTTCTGGAAGCTTTTTATAAAGACTTCCCAGGTTGAGAATGTAATAATGTCTTATATTTATATTAACAGTATTTACACTTTCATTTTTTGAAAACAAACCAAAAAACAAATCCTCTTACACTTCTGCATAATAGAATAAGGCAAAAACCAAAGCTTTGTACATTATTATTTTAATACAGATCTGTGACTTCGGTTCCAAGGACCGAGGGAGGGCAGGGCCGGGCCTAGTGGCCTCACAGTGCGTGGACGGAAAGGCCGTCCATCTTCTCTCCATAAATAAGACGAGACCTGGGGCTGGAAAGGGGGCCGAGTCCAGTAAATCCCAAACCCCAACCACAAATTAGTTTTTGGTTAACTGTCTGAAGAGCATAAAATTAAGAAAAGTACAAAACCATTAAAAACGCTTCTCACCTGTGGGGACAAGTACAAAGTAGGGGTTTCCGGTGGCCTAGCTCCAGCCTGGCACGCCCGCAGCCGAGTCCGCCCTGGCGGCTACCGGGCCTCCACCTCGGGCGGGTTGCACGCCGGGTACTCGCCAGGCTCCCTGGGCGCCAGGGGCGCGGGCCTGGGGCACGCGGGGACCCCGGGCGCGGCCACCAGCGGGGGCGGCGCGTGCAGCGCAAGGTTGTGGTCGCGGCCCAGGCCCGGCCCCGCCGCGTCGTCCCCGCGCTCCTCCTCCACCTTCACGGCAGCACCGGGCACGCACTCGCGGCCCAGCAGACCGGTCAGGCGCAAGCTGTCGCCCAGGGTGGCCTGGCTGCAGGGCGACGGCGGGCGCGTGGCCAGCATGGCGCCGTCCTCCTGCACTGGCGAGCGGGGGTCCTTGATGCGGGGCTCGGGCGCACGCAGAAGCAAGGCGTGCGTCACCGGGGGCCGAGGCAGGCGTGTTTTCTCCAGGAGGTCCCTATGGGGGGCACGGAGGTCCGCATTTGCTGAGGTCCCTGCTCGGCCTGGCCGTCGGTGCCCTGAGGGGACCCTTTGGCACCCCGGGATCCTTCGTGCCAGGCCCTGTCCTTCAGCGCGCGGGCGACAAGGGCGGCACAGCTCTCCACGCGGAGGGGGCCCAACCCTGGATACCTTCCTCACTCTCACCGGGGGTCTGACCACCGGGCCAAATGCTGTGTCCTCGGGGTACGCTGACTGCAGTCGCCCATGAGGGTCTGAACTGTGCTGCCCCCAGGAGCCCCCCAGGCCTGCAGCAGAGAACCCAGCCAACTTGGCCCCAACCCAGCGACTCTTGTCACCTCAGCCAGGTCTGGGCTGGCCCTGTGCCCGGGAACCACCCTAAGCAGGCCCTATGCAGAGCTGGTGGCTTCGGGCTCTCATAGCCCACAGGGTGTGTGTGTGTCCCCTTCCCTCCTCCACCTGGATCCTCCGTGGCAACAACAGCTGCTGCCCTAGACAGGCCTGGCCCACAGCTTGGGACCTCTGCCACACCCTGTCTCTGCCCTGGGCCCACCCCACCAGCCAGGGGACCAGCATGTGGCCCCTTCCTGGGGTTCCCCTGGCCTGTGCACCCTAGGAGGACAGGTGCCTGACCCAGCCATCCATCACTCCCAGGGTCCCTGCAAGTTCAGGATTCAGAAAAGCAAGTGGAGAGGATGTGGGGTGAGCCCAGGGTCACTGGGGCCAGCCAGCTGTGAGTGGAGTCCATGCCCAGCGTGGTCTGTGCCTCCTCCCCAAAGGCCACACAGACCAAGGGGAGCCCTGTGCTGCACAGATGTCGGGGTGTAGAGAGTGGGGGTGCTGGGTCAGGCCCCAGGGAGCAGCCCCTCCCATCTGCTTCCCCAGGCCACCCCCACTGAGAGGTGCACTCTGGGCAGAGCTCAGGGGACCTAGGAAAGCCCCAACTCCACCGAGGCTGCAGGTGGGGGGGTGGGGCAAGGAGGGGGTGGGAGGGAAAGGGGGGCCAGGGGATAGGTGGGGTGGGGACAGAGAGGGGAAAGGACCCTCAAGAAAGACAGAGGGAGGGAAGGGGGACTTCACTCACCGCTCGCGCTCCTCACGGCCCGGCTCCAGCTCCTGGGGCTCCCGAGTGTGGCTGCTCAGCGTGTCAGTGGGCTTAGGCCACGGAGGCGGCGTGGGGAAGGAGGGCGGCGCCCGGTGCAGCCGGCTCCATGCCTCTTGTGGGCTGGGCAGGCCATGCAGCGGGGAGCCCTCTTTGGGGGTGAAGATATTGCCCCCTGGAGCTGGTGAGGGGGCATGGATCAGCAGCCAGGCCTCCCGAACCCACCCTGTCCTGGCCCAGAGACCCAGCCAGCGGGCCACTCACCCAGTGCGTGGCTGCCCAGCCCTCCGAAGGCATGGCTGCCCAGGATGCCTAGGCCCCCAAAGGTGCCCGATCTGCTGAAGGGGTCTGCAGAGAGTGGGGGTCAAGGGTCTGCGGCCAGGCCATGGGTCCCCAACCCTGCCTGACTCCAGTCCACAGGTGCCAACCCCACCTTCCCGCCCTCAGGGCACCCACCTGTCAGGTGAGCTGTAGGCAGGAAGCTGGCATGATGGGCAGAGGGCCCCAACGGGTGCGAAGCAGGGTGGGCGGCACCTGGGGGAGGGCAGCCAGGTTGGCAAAGGCCCGGAGAGCCACTGAGTGTCCTTCTGCAGCGACCTGGGAACCTCTGCCTCCCACCAACCCTTTCACCCGGCTGTGGAGTGAGGGTGTCCAGCAGGGTGAGGCAGAAGCCAGTCCTGGCTCTGAAGGGTGCATGACCTTTCGCAGCAGCCACAGCCACCCTGGGGCCCCAAGGGGCTGGGACGTGGTGCTGACAGCAGGGAGCCCCCAGAGGAAAAGGCCGAGTAAGAATGAGCATTGATCAGGGCATTCCTGAAGCCATCACCCTGCCATGAGAGCCACCTAGGGCAGGGGCTGGGTCTTGGGTATGGAACACATAACCCCTTGCATGGACTCTCTAGACACAGGGCCCAGCCCAGGACGGTGACCTCGGCATCTACCCTGCACCCCAACAACCCATCAGGCCTCCAGAACCAAATATGGAGAACAACTGTGGCACACTGGGCTGAGAAGGGATCTGGAGGGCGCATCGACTGCTGTGGCTGGTCAGGTGTCAGGCTGCTGGTGGGGCACACGGCATCCTGGAAGGGGGCCCATCAAGGTGGGTCGGGGCAGCATTCAGAGCTTTTAGTCTGCACTGAAACTCCCAACAAGAAAGCCACCCCATGGGAGGCAACGAGACGGAGAACAAGGACAGTGTGTCCAGCACAGCCGGGCGTCACAATCCTGTGTATCCTGGTGCCTGAGGTGCAAGGCTGGCCCTTGGAATTTGGGTTCTGGGAACTCAGATTCTGGGCTCTGGGCGTTTCCTACCAGGCCCATGCCCTACTGAGAGTCACACCTCCTGCCTGCCACAGACCGCACTCCCTGTTACTGACTCTCCATGTTCTGTCACTCTGGGGACAACACAGCCCCTCTGAGTAACCCACCCAGGGTCTTCACCTGTCTGAGAAAGAGCAGGGCTGGAGTGGGGCCTCAGGAGCAGTGTCCTGCACAGGGCGGGGGTAGGGCAGAGGAGGCCTCAGGACACTGGGGACAGCCTTGCACGATTCACTGGCTTTGGGGAAGGACCTCAGCCGGGTACAGGTAGAGATGTCAGTACCCGGCCGCCCAGGTCTCACCTGTGCTGGAGAAGAGGGGCCGGGCCAGGTCCTGCGGGTAGTGGGATCCGGAGAACATGCCTGGGGCAGGGGGTCTGCTGGACAGGTCCAGCTTCGTGCCCACCTCCAGCTTGTGGGGGTCCAGCTGCAGCTGCGGAGGACAGAGTGTGGGGGGGGCCGGCCGCCAGCCCAGCACCATTCTGCACCCGACACCCAGGGCCTGCACTGGCAGCCACCCCAACATGGGCAACATCTCGTCCATGCTTCAACTTTGTGAATTCTGTGCAGCACATCACAGACTACACTGCTCCAAGAGCTCCAGGTTTCCAAGGACAGAATGCAGAATTGTTTTAGAAGTTGAATTTATTAAAAGTTAAGTGAAATGGAGCTGCCTGACCCTTAGACTTGCTGGGAGCCATGGCCACACACAGCGGCCTGGTTGGGACCGGGACTATACTCCCAGACTCTGCCACTGCCACATGCAGGCCGAAGGCCCCTCCGGTTTGTGTTTGTTTTGAGATAGGGCCTTGCTATGTAGTTCAGGCTAGCCTTTCACCCACTACGGAGCCTGGGCTGGCATGGTGATCCTCCTGCCTCAGCCTCCGGAATGCTGGGATTACAGGTGTATACTATTATGCTCAGTGTGTTTGTTTTTGGTTTTTTTTGGAAACAGGGTTTCACTATGCAGTTCAGGCATAGGCCTTGAACTCACTTTGTAGCCCAGGCTGGCTTCAAACTTGCAGCAATCCTCCTGTCTCAACTTCCCAAGTGCTGGGATTATAGGTGTGCACTATCACGCCCAGCTTTTTTGGCTTGAGACAGGGTTCTGCTACGCAGTCCAGGCTGGCTTGAACTCACTGTGTAGCACAGGCTGGCCTTGAACTCAGTGATCTTCCTGCCTCAGCCTCCTGAGTGCTGGAATCACAGGTGGGCCTAAGGCCTCTCCTGCCAGTCACCAAGAGTGAGGGGGTGCTCTGGCTGGGGGTAGGCAGGAGGGCCGGGCAGGCCTGTGGTCACCTGTCCTGTTCCCTGCTGTGGGGTGTGACCTCACCCCATCCCTCACCGGGTGCAGCCAGGCAGAGCCCAGACACTGCAGCCCCTGCTCTCCATGGAAATCATGCTGCAGCGACACCCCCACTCCAGCCTCTGTGGGGAGCACCCCGACTCTGCTGTCTCCTGAGGGCCACCCAGGCATCTGCGTGTCACACGGGGGTGCTGGGGACTCAACTTCTCCTCCAAAGTGTGTGGAGGACGTGAGAACTTCTAGAATCATGGTGCCGCATGCCACGCAGGGGTATGGGGTCCCATGGGCTGTCCTGGCCTCTGGGACCCTCCCCACCCACCTGTACATGCCTGTGCGAGCACAAACACGTGAGGCCCTGTGTCCGCCTCACCTTCACCTTCTGCTGGTGGTGGAGGATCTGCCAGGCGATCTGCACGTGCACTGCACACCACTTCCCTGGCTTCTGCGGCGGGACAAGGAGAGCTCAGAGGGCCCCATCACAGGCACCCGGGCCGCCAGGGCGTCTGCCCACGCCCACACTCACCCTGGCCGCCATCCGGTACGGGTCAGTCACCTGTGGGGACGGAGCAGAGGGAGGTGATCGCTGGCTCTGCCACGCCAAGAGCAAGGCAGGGCAGGGCAGCATCCAAACTGACGCTGCCCACAGTAAGGAGCGAGTGGGTGCTGACACCTACCCCAGGGGCTTTCTGCAGGAGGGCGTGGACGGCACTGGCTCGGCCCGGGACCTGGATCGGGTTTGCAGGCTAGGGCAGGATGGGGAGAGAGGAGCTTGTGACCAAGAGGAGGCCCTGCCTGGGCGACCACCACACCCCTATCCGGGGTCTGCACTGAAGGAAGGAGCCAAGGCACGGTGCCCACACAGGGACCTCCTGTGCCAGGTCGGGCCTGCGCTGGGGGCAGGGGCTGCTGTGCGGACAGCAGGACGCACACAGCAGCGGCCAAGGCCAGGTCCCCGACACTTGTGCCCGCTGCCCTGCTCTTTTGGCTCCTTCTCTCCTGGGGAAAGCAGTGGCTGCCTGCTCCACACCCAACATCCTCTGCTGTGGCAGTCTGGGGTCCCAGCCTCTCTTGGTCCCCTGGGACTGGATCCTAGGGACCCTTTCTGCCCATCTGTGCCACTGCTACCAGTTCATGTGCTCCCCAGAGTTGGGGGCCCAGGAGAGGCCTGGGCCGCGGCAGGCACTGGGGCAGCTGGGAGCAGCAAGTGGGGGTCACCGGGGCCCTTTCAGGTCCTACGGCAGACACTGGTGTCCCTTCCCCAGTGGTCAGTCTCACCAGACCTTGTGGAACCTGGCTGCCCAAGGGATGGCTGAGTGTCCCTGTCCTGGTCAGAGGTGGTTCATAACCTCCTGCTATGTAGACGGCCCATGCCAAACACCTATAGCAGGGCTGAAACCCATAAGCAGTGGGCATGCACAGGAAGCTCCTCTCTGCAGGCCGCCGCCCCTTGTCAGGAACACTTCTGGCCCAGAATCCTGTTCTCCTCCGACTCCTGCCCTGACCCCCAACATCCCTGGCCCAGCATGGCTGGTACCTTGGGCTGGAAAGCACCCTGCAGGGACCCAAAGGGACTGGCATGTGCAAGCAGGGTGGGCAGCCCCGGGACGGCAGAGAAGGCCGGGAAGAGCTGGAAGAGAAAGAGAGGGTGCTGGTCCTTGGAGCCCCTAGGGTGCCCCCGGCCCCCAGGCCTGCACACAGGGACTCACGTTGGAATGTCGGAAGTAGGGGCTGTCCAGCTTGAGTGAGAACTTGTCAAACTGCAAGAGAAGAAAGAGAGGTGAGGCTCCCCAAGTCCAGCACCCTCATGGGCCTGGCACCTGCCCCTGCTGGCCGGATGGGCAGTGGCTAGGACTTCTCGTGCCTCCCAGGATGGGCGGCCCACAGTGGCTGTGTCCAGGCTCCTGAAGCGCCCAGTGGAGCCCTGGAGAAGGCATAAAGCCCTGTTTAGGGGCGAGTGGAGGGTAGGCCCAGGCTCCGACCCTCTGGGACCTGGGCCTGTACTGCAGCTCTCCTGAGACAGGGAATGTGAGAGCCGCCCTGGGCCCCTAGTCCTGTCCAGGCCTGCAGATGTGGAGTCTAGCCACAGCCAGATGCTGAGGACCAGTGTGGGTGTGGCTCCCAGAGCAGGTCACACACATTTGGACAGCCAGGACAGCGGTCCAGGACGGACCTCAGGTGCGACTTGGGGGATGGTCTCCAGGGACCAGCAGACAGGCCCAGGCCGAGCTAGGACTGTGCAGACAGGCAGACAGACAGAGGGAGATGACACCCACCCCCACCCACACGTGTCAGCCTGTGTGTGCCTGCCCCCCGCCAACACGCGGGCCTACGCACCGGTGGGGGTGCGGCAGGCGGCATGAGCGGCGTCGGGGGCAGCCCCGGGAAGGGAGCGAATGTGTGTTGGTGCTGGTGTGTGTGCTGGTGAGTGTGCTGGTGAGTGTGCTGGTGGAACTCGGCCCGCAGCAGAGCCCCCGGGCCCAAGGGGGCGCCCGGCCGCTCTGTACTCTGCACCAGAAACCGCGTGTTCAGCTCTTGCCTGAGCAGCTCCTGATCTACGAGAGAAAAGAGAGAGAGACAGAGGCACGTCGGCCACGGGCTCCTGCGGGGCAAGGCGGATAGTCACCTGGCACTTGGGGCTCCGGCAGGCCAGGCCTCGGGGGCCGCTCGCCAGGTGCGGGCCGGGGGGTGCAGGGAAGAGAGGAGCCTGTGACCAAGTACCAATCAGAATCCCCGCATGAGGCTGGCAATACATGATTGGCTGGCTGAGGGAGAGCAACAGGCTGGCATCTGGAGGTGAGAGAGAAGCCATGAGCCCGCAGCCGCCGAACCCCTCCCGTGTTACCTCTGCCATGGGGACACCAGCTCACTCCACTCCACAAAGCCTGCGGAGGCCCGAGGAGGAATCGCTGGGACCAGGTCTAGGAGGCCAGCTGGGGAGGCAGAGGCGGGGGGCTCCGTCACCTGGACCCTCTACACCCAACACAGTGCCACAGGAGGGGCAGGGACCGTGGTGGCCGGGGTCCAGGAGAATGGGGAGGGAGAGTGTCTGTGGGACCACACACGTCCAGGGCCAGCCAAGCCCCCAGGATCACCTACCTGTGGGGTGTCCTGGGACCACCAGGCTGCCGGGCAGCACCGGGGCTGGGGGCAGTGTGGGCGCGGCGAACATGGCCGCGGGGTGCTGGTGCACCTGGGCCCGGAGCGCCAGGTGTGAGGTAGAGAGGTGGGGGCCGGGCCCTGGCGGCGACAGCGCCCCGTGTTTCCCCAGGCCCAGCGGGGCACCGCTGCTTGTGCTGCTGCTCCTGCCGGGGACGCAGGGCTCAGTGCCACCAGCAGCCGAGGTCCCTGTCCCCACCGCCCGCACTGTCCTCCACCCCGGCCCGCAGGCCCCGCCCTATCCATAACCACACCCCCACCCAAGACTAGCTCCGCCCCTGTAGTTAACCACACTCCAGGTAGTGCAGGCCCCGCCCTGAGGCTGGCGTTGCCCCTATAACCACGCCCCCAGAAAGTGCAGACCCCGCCCATAGCCACACCCAAGCAGGCAGAGCCCCCCACCAGCTCCGCCTCGCGCACCTGAGGCCAGGCAGGTGCAGGCCCGAGGGTGCTGCCTGGCCGGGGCCCGTGAAGGCGCCCAGGGGCTCAGGCTCTCGCGTCAGCGTCGTACGTGCGGACAGCAGGCCAAGGGGCTGCGGGGCCGTGGGCGGAGGGGCGTGGCGGAGCACCGCCTCGGTCCTCAGCAGCGGGGTGGTGCAGGCCCCGGGCGGCGCCGTGGGCAGGGTGGCCGCGGGCAGGAAGGACTCGGTGCTGAGCTCGCGGCTGCGTTCCAGGCCAGATACCTTAGGCGCCGCCCCGGCCCTGGCTTCCGTCCTCTCCCCCGGCGCTGCGCCTGCAAAGGGTGTGGGCGTGGACTGGCCTGTCTGGTGGGCCCGGGACCACCTCATCTCCTCGACCTCGAGGTCCAGGCCTGCTCACGCTCTTGGCAACTACCGGGGGTCCCTCGGTCACCCTCATTCCAGATGGGCAAGCAGGCGCAGAGGTCACGTCCTCAACCCACAGGCGGGGCCTGTGTGGTGCCCTCCTACCCAGCCCTCTGTCCATGGAGCAGGCGCCTGGAGGGGGGCTGCCTGGTTTCTCACAGGTGGAGAGTCCCACTCCCCCTTCCACCCCGACCCCTACTCCCTGCTCCGCTCCTCCCCCAGCTGCCTGTGCCAGCCCTCCTTCTGGAGCCCTGGTGGTTGGTGGTTGGAGAGGCTGCTCCCAGGTTCTTACCCACTGTCCTGGGTCACCACCCCATCCCCAGGGTGACCAGATCACCCAAGGATCCTGCTGGTCCCTGTGGGGCTGAGACCTGGGGGTTGGCTGTACCATGCTCACCTGTGTCAGTCACTGGGGCAAAGAGCTGTTCCGAGCCCACGGACGCCTGAGGAGAGAAGAGGTTCAGGGACCACGGCTGGGGTGAGCTGGCCCTCAAAGCCCCCGCCACACCCACAAATCCATGGTGGGGCAGAGTCCCACATGGGTCCCTGCCCCGACCAGCATGCTGCACAGACGTGGAGGTCAGCCAGTCAGCAAGGACAGAGGAACCGGGGGCAGGCATGAGACATAGCTTCACACCCTCTACACCCAAGTGTGGTAGAGCTTTGCTCTGGGGCCCAGTGCCTGGGCAGGCGACCACTCTAAGGTGTGAGCCCACCACCTGACTGAGACGTTCTCACGACACCTGGAGAAATACACTGTGTGTGTGCACTAGTGTCCACAGAGTGTCTACTGTGCTCTGCAGGACCCTGTGGCTGTTCTGGAGAACAAGCTCAGCGACAGTGGCCCCAGATGGATCTTTTCTTCCCAGTCTTTCTCCCTTTCTGTCAGGCAGCTCCACTGAGGCATGGACTGCATGTGTGCCTCGAAATCTACCCAGAGGGGCCGGTGAGATGGCTCAGCGGCTTAAGCGCCTGCCCAGCAAGCGCGAGGGCCCGAGTTCGACTCCCGGAACCCACATACGAAAAAAGGGCCGGTGATATCGCTCAGCGGCACGGGTGCCTGTTGGCGCGCGAGGTCCTGAGGTCGACCCCCCGGTACCCACAAAAAAAAAAAAAAAAAAAAATCTACCCAGAGAACCCCACCCCTAAGGTGATGGTGCTGGGCCCTGGGGAGGCCCAGGCCAGAGGCCTGGTGAAGGGGATTGGTATCCTTCATCCCCACCCCCCCCCCAGACACAGCAAGAAGTAGCTTTCTCCAGATGCGAGCTCTTTGGAGCCTTGGCCGTGGCCTTCCCATGCTCCAGACAGTGACAACAAGCTGTGACCAGGCTCCAGCACTTTACTACAGCAGCCCAAGCAGCCCAAGCCCCAGAGACATGGTTCCCGTACCATGGAGCCACCCACCAAGGCACAGGTTCGCCTGAGCGACTTAGGAGCCTCGCAGAGCAGCACACCCTTCACCATGATCACAGAACCTTCCATTACCCCGGAAAGACACCCTGGCCGCCCAGCTTTCACCTCCACCCCCCCGGGGCTGGGTCTCTGTGCCTCACGCTGCACAGGGCTGTGCGGTGGGCTCTGGCACTGAGTTCCACCCTGTGGCAGGGAGCCTCCTGGAGGACCGCAAGGACACTGCTTGATGTGGGACATCACACAGTGCCCGTAGGTGGATATGCATGTTTGTACGCGTGTGTCTGCAGGTGTGCATACACTTACATGTACACGTGTGTGCTTATCCATTTTCATACACCCATGTTCATGTGCCTGTGTGTATACAAACACACAGGACCATGTGCAATACAGTGCATGTGTGTGGCTGTGTGTACAGGGTATTAGGTACACAAAGCGCTCATCTTTGTGTGCACCTGTGTCTGTCAGCAAACCTTAGGGAAGATGTGGAGGACACATGCCCAGCTGGGGACAGCGGCTACCCCAGGGACAGAGGCGAATGTGGGGGACGGATGGGGCTGGGGCTTCAGGGACTCAGCTTCACCTCTCCTAAGTCTTTCACAGGAGAATGAATTCAGTTGCCACTCATGTGATTAAACTGTGACAATGAAAGTAGTACACAGCCTGAGAGGGAATGGTGAGGTTTGCCTTGGATGTGGGCAGTAAGGGACAGTGCCGGGCATGAGGGGCACAAGGGACGTGAGGGACAGTCCTTGCCCAGATCAGAGGAGGGCCTGAAGGCCAGGAAAGGCACCTTGCCCAGGAGCTGCACATGAAGATGCCTGCTGGCCACGCCGTGCCACCACCCCCACCCTACCTGGGCAGGATGGCTCTCCACAATCCCACACAGTCCAGCCTGAGGGAAGCCAGGCTCCTGCTTTGCCCAAGGTTTGGCAGGGGCAGTGGAGATGCAAGGCCTCTGGCCTCCGGCATCCACCAACAGGCAGAGCAGAGTGCCCAGCCGCAGCACGGGCCACCACAGGCCACCTCGGCATGGCGGGAGGGGCTGCCGACACGCATGCACACTGGCCTCCCTCAGGAAGCCGGGTCCCACACAGCAGGTGTCACAGGCCCACGGTGAAGCCCGCAGCGCAGGGTGCTGGGCGGGGGCGGTGCACAGCACATCCAACAGGGGCATCTCACAGCACAGGAGCTACAGCCCAGAAACCAACGAGAGAAGCGGCTGCGAGGTTCCAGCAGGCGGAGGCAAGCGGAACCGAAATGAGGACCCAAAAGATACCTGGGTCCAGGCAAGGCCTCAGCATATGGCGGGCAGAAGTGTGTGTGTAGGGGGTCCAATTCGTGGTGTGGGAAGCAGTTTTATGCTCAGGAAAAGAACATGAGCTAGGGGAAGTGGCCCATACCTGCAATCCCAGCTACGTGGGAGTCTGAGGCAGAAGGACCTCAGGTTTGAGGCCAGACCTTGTCTCAAAATAAAAAGAAGCCTGTGATGTGGCTCAGTGGCACAACACCCCTAGGTCCTACCCCCAGTACTATACAAAGAAAAGCAGAGGTGGGATTTCCATTTCATCCCCCATATCAACCATCCCAGATGGGACACAGACACACACCAAGAACCCACAGCAGCATGACCGGGTGCTTTACAGTCTGCTGGAATAGGGCCCTTCCTGCACCCCTCACACCTGCTGAGGGGCAGGGCATGCAGAGCCACCAGGAGGGTCTGGGATCTGCGTGACAGGGAAGGGACTGTTTTCTGCTCTCTGACCACAAGACTGCTGTGCTCTGAGCATGCTCAGCAGAGAGGCGGGGGGACACTCCTGCTGCCCACCCTCAGGACCCCAGCACCCTCGGCGTCTCCCAGCATAGGCCCCTGGCTTCCAACCTTACCTGTGGTTCCTGTGGGTGAGGGGTCTGTCTGGCCAGGGTGGGTGAGCAGGGGCTACAGCTCCGCCTCCAGCTCTGAAATCAGGGTGTGCAAACCCGCTTCAGGGAGGGGCTTCTGCCTCAGAGCAGCTCAGCTCCTGGCCCTTTCAGGGGTCTCCAGTTAGCGCCAACAAGGCCTGGGAGTCCCTGAGTCACTTCACACACAGGGGAGGGTGTCCCTCCTTGGTCCTCTGCCACATGGCACCCGGAGGCAGGGACGCTCCAGGAACCAGACAGCTGTGCACCAGGACAGCTGTCCCAGGGCATCCTGGAGCCCTGGTGGCTGACCTTCCTTGTGGCCCTGGGAGGCATGCAGTCACCTCCTCTGGGGATCAGGCTGAGTTCCTGAATGTCAGCTCCTGTTCCCTTGGTGCCCCTCTGGCTTGTGTCTCTTACATCCTTAGAACCAAGTAAGAGCAGCACACCCAAGAACCTCCCAGGGCCTGGACAGCTCCTGGCTGCACAGACTCTGGGTGGCCCTGGCCCCACACCAAGGCTCCTGCACTCAGGGCTGTCATGGTCTCCACTGAGGCCCTGACCCACCCCTCCTGCACTGGAGGGCGCCTGCCCCTTCCTCATCCCAGCTGCCTCCTCCGTGGCTGGGCAGCAGCCTCGGGAGGGCTGGGAGGACAGTGGGGCGCTGAAGCCAGCTGGGAGCCCCTGCCAATGGCCGTGGGGCGGCAGCTGCATCTGCTAACAAGCCCACGTGTGGTGGTCTCATTATCTGGCAGAAATTCTGGGCTATAGCTCAGCGCTAACTGCTCCAGCGCCTCAGAGGTCTCAGCACTACGCAGCCACCCGAGGAGCAGCGTGGGGCCAGGGGAGCAGGGGACAGGGGAGATGAAGACAGGGCTTGCACGACCGCAACCCCACAATGCACCCAGGGGTGCAGAACCGGCCCTACAGGGAACAGAGGGCAACGGGGCAGGGTGGGGGTGAGCACAGCCCTGGCCAGGTGCAGGGGGCTGCGGGCTCAGAGGCTACGTCCCCCAGTCCAGGACCCACACAGGGGATCCAAGCTCAACTTCTCAGGTGGAGCAGTGGGTGCCCAGGACCCGGAGATGGCGCCTCAGAATACAGGGAGGCTGAGGGTTAGGTGGGGAGAGCGAGAGGGGCAGAGGCACAGGCACAGCTCCGCCAGGGTCCTCCACCCGGATCTCCGGCAGCCCCGCCCCCAGCCCCGCCCCATGGCAGAGCCGGCGCCCGGGTCCTGGTCCCCGCAGGCGTCCCAGGCTGGCCCAGAGCCACGCGGGCTGGACACTGGGTCACCCCGTCGAGGAGGCTCCCTGGTCGCAGCCCGTCCCGTCGTCCCGTCGCCGGCACAGACGCGCGCCCCGGCCCTGCCTGACCCGCCAGGCAACTTCCCAGCCTTGGCCACCCGCCGGGACACTGGGCGCGGGCGGGGACCCCACGCAAGGGAGGGTTCTAGCGCTTCGTCTTCGAGGCCCCGACCGCGGCGGCCCCGCCCCGGACAAAGACCTCAACTCCGCAGGTGAGCGCAGCGCTGGGCGCAGACAAAGGCGCGACTCCTACGGCTCCCGCCCCGCCACTTGCGCCCCCTCCAGCCCCGGCCCCCGAAACCCCGCTCCCTGCCTGGCCCGAGCGCGCACCGACCTCGCGGGCGCACGGGTCCCGCCGCTCGCAGTGATCGCCGCACCCTGCTCAGTCCCGCCCGGCCTGGGGGCGCGTGTCCGCCACCCGACTGGGCGCGCCGCGGGTTCCGAGCGGCGGGCTCCGCGGGGCGGGACCGGCGGGCCAGGGGCGGGGCCGGCGGGCGGGGCGCAGGCAGGCCCGACAAATCCAGCCCTGAGGCGCGGATGCACAGGCACCGCTATCCAGGTGCAACCCAGGGCGGTACTCCGCGATCCTCTGGGCGACAAGTTACCGACGACTGCTACGCCTACTGGGTGGGATGCTAAGCCTTTCCTTCTGACTTACTTACCAAATACATAAACAGTTTACCAACGCAAAACACAAAACCACTCCCTGAAGTCCTGCTGTTTCCTGCTCAGCGCTGTGCTAAGAGCCACGCACGCAGCTGGTGTCCGGCGGAGCTATACCTGGCGCCTCGTCTGGCTGCAGGCCCAGGGCTCGGCACAGACGCGCTCCTCCTCCAGGAGGGGCGCAGGGCCGCTGCAGAGGGTCAGGCCGACCTGGCTGAGACCCCGCTGGCCAAGGCTGGCTGCAGGGAGTGTTCTGAGGGCGAGGAGCCCCGGGGCCAGGCCTACCTTGGGGCTGCACTCTGTATGGCCCGGGGCTGACTCTGGTCCAGAGGGGGTTCGGTCATTATCCTTCCCAGAGATGAGAGGCCAGGACATTGAGGCCTGTACCTGCATCCCTGGGGCTCCAGCCCTCTTAGCTGGCAGAGGGAAGGCGGCCCCCGCCCGCAGGAACTTGGGTTCCACGAGCCCTGTTGGAGGAGCAGGAAACAGCTGGGGGAGACACAGGGGCCAGGAATCTGATTCCAGGACTTGAGATAGATGCTCAGACACACCTCATCCGGCTGCCGGGCCCTGGTGAGGTCTCCACACCACGGAGAAGTGGACGACTTTAACACACCTGAATCTCATTTTCCACTCTCTCTCCTGAGGCCACCTGGGCACTGGTCCTGGAGGGGCTGAGCGCAGGTGACAGGCCAAAGGGCCTTAAAGCATGGCCAGGAAGGTCCACCGAGCCCCACTGCAGTCCTCATCTTGGTCTCGGGCAAAATTAGACATGGAAAACCAGAGGCCTGTTCTTTGCTTTGTTTAGAAAAGAAAGTAGCTGTGATATGAGAGATTTAATGAGGTTGGAAAAGGAGAAAGAAATGGAGTGGGGATTGATTATCAAGAGAAATAAAGACACCTGTTGAGAGTGTACCGATATTAGAGATCAGGCTTCCAAACAGAATATATAATCCTCTTAGGGGCTTGATGGTATTCAGAGCCACATTTACCCACTGCGATAGCCACATTACCCACAGTTGCCACCAGCTGTGCTGCTCCATGCTGTCGGGGGGAGGTGCCCTCCCTAAGGCTTCCTGCAGGGACTCCTCCCAGTTTGGGGGTCCTGGTGGTGCACAGGGTTCTCCTAGTCATGCCATCCCAAGTGCCCTGGGGCACCCTACGCCCCACTCAGCCACCACCAGCTAGCAGCCGGGTGGGCACCTGGGTGCCAATACTGTGCCAAGACCACAGACTGAGGGGACAGCCACAGCCTGGGGGAGCAGAGACCACACCACAGGGACTAACTGTAATGTGTGAGGGTGACAGTAACATCTGTCATGCAAGGCCTGGAGGACACCATCCCATGTACACAGGATGCTGGGTACCCTGCCTGCCCTTGTCCTATGTAGCAGTGTGGTTCTGCCAAGGGCCAGGGCTGTGATCTCTGGGCTGGCAGAGGCTGGGCACTGTGGCATAGGCGGCAGCCCTGGCTCGAGGGGAGCCGTGTCCACTGTGCAGTCCAGTGCTGAGAGAAGCAAGGCTGCATCACCTAGAACTGCTGACCAAAGAGCCAATGTGACATTGGAGGCCACTTGCAGCCCATGGCCTACCACCTGTCCTCCCTGCTACTTCTGCAGAGCAGCTATGAGACCCTGACGCAGAAGCAATCCTGGGAGCCTGACTGGGACGGGTGCACGACTGAGCTCTGGGGAGAAGAGAGGCCAGACGCTGGCCAAGGGCCTGCGAGGACACGCTAGGGCCACAGAGTCCCTAGCTAGTGCTGCACACGGTGGAAAAGGCAGCGTGGCCTGTGGCCACGCAAAATCTAGACTGTGGTCTTATTTGGAAAAAGGATCTTTGTAGACATAATCAAGTCAAGGAGCCTGGTGTTCAGGGTTATCCAGCCAAGGGACCCCGGAGCCACTAGGAGCTGGACCCCATGCCCCAGCCTGAGAGGGACACGGCCTGAAGCACCCAGGGCTGGGACTTCTGCTCAGGTGCCCGGCTCGGCAGTTTGTTAGAGGTTACAGGACACTGATAGCCGCACTGGTAGCCGGCGGTGACTAGGCTCCTCTGCTGTCCGGAGCACACATGTGCATGGGTCGGCCCCACAGCCCCGGTCCCCTCCCCTCCCACTGCCCCCTCTCAGGAGGCAACAACTTGCAGCCTGGCTCATGCTGGCCATGTGGCCACGGCTGGGAGCGCTGAGGCTCCTAGCCCTTCCTTTGGACTTTGGGGCTTCCTGCCCTCCCTAGTTCCTCCTCTGCTACAGGGAGTGACAACGTGGGGTTTGGGGGCTGTGCTACACATTGCGCTCGGAGCCCCACAGGGGAGGCCAGAGACTTCCAGTTAGAGGTTGGGGCGTGGTGTGTGCTGGGGCCTGCACTTGCTGTCCCATTCCGTCCCATCCTGTTTCACTGGGGTCTCAACCCTCTGCAGACCTGCACTGGGCCTGGGCCCTGCCCAGGGAGGCCACCAAGGTCGGCGGGTCATGGGACTGGGTGCTATGGCCAGTGGTGACCCTCTGGGCAGAGGGGAGTGAACCTTTTAGGGGACAAGTGCCAGAAAACTGACAGGCCTGTCTGGGAGAGGAGGGCCAGATGGTGGGGGGCCAAGCTTGGCACCTGTTCACTTCGCGGCCGTGCTACAGAGGTAAGGAGAGACCCCACACGGGGCCGGGCAGCCTGGACTTGTATTCTGTGTGCATTGGGTGGGATGATTCAGTTCTCTGGGTCTCAGCAATAGTAGGTGCTCACTAAATGCCAGCTCCTATTACCCACATTTGGAGAATGGGGGCCAGGGCCCCTCCCAGGATGCCCCTCACTCTGAGGAGGCTCCCAGGGTCTCTGTCCAGGGGGATATTGCGACTTGTACCCCACCTGGCCTTCCCCATCCCTGCCTACCAGGGCCACAACTGTAGTGCCAGCTGGGTACCATCTGGAGGCATCCCCTGGGCTCTAGGCACCAGGCCCCTGGGCTGGTGCCCAGGACACTGCTCACCCATCTTGACCTCCACACTCCATGGCCCCCACCTCTCCTCCCACAGGAACCCTTCAGGTGCCTGGGGATAAGCGGTGGCAGGAGCCCCCTGGAGCTATCCGGGGTGCCCAGTGCCAATGCCCCAGGATAAAGGCAGCAGAGGAGGGCAATGGCTTCAGCTCTGTCACCCCTGCAAGGTCCCCGTGATGTTGGCCCCGTGTGGTCACCCCCACAATGTCCCTGTGCAATGTCCCCTGGGGGAAAGGGGCTTGAACCATTCTCACCAGGGCCTTGTCCCCATTTCCAGGGAAGGATGGGGCCCTCCTAGGATTCTGAGGAAGGTACCCAAGGCCACATTACACACAGAGGAAAACCCTGTAAGCAGTAGGAACAGAAGTGGCTGAGCCACCCCCTGTGGGGTGGCTGGGGAGAGCAGGCATCTGAGAGCCTGCTGGCAGGCTGGGGTTCTCTTCCTGGACCCTGCAGTGGACCAGCCATCTGGGGGAGGAGGGCACATGGCAGGGGGCCCGGCCCTGGATGCTGCATCCACTGTCTGTGTCTCTGTATGGCCTATGCAGTTCTCAGCAACAGGAGACTTGGAGGTGGCCCTGTGAGCCCTGCTTCAGGGAAGAGAAGATGGGGTCCACAGCCTCTCAGGAGCAGGGTTCCAGGAAGGGTCAGGGCTGCTGCAGGCCCTCAGCTGGCTGGCATCACCAAGTGGCTGGCTGTGCATGCCCACTCTGAGTGCCCTGATCCTCATACCAGCCCCAAAATGACTCCACAGTGACCCCTCTTTACATAGGACCTGAGGCCGAAGGTCCCCAGAACTGTGGTGCTAGACCTGTGCTGCTGTCACACAGCAAGACCTCGGAAGGGAACCCTGGGAGTCCTTCAATGGCTACCCTGTCCCAACCCTGGCTAAGCAGGGGTGCCTCCTGTGAGTGTGCACACTGCAGGCAGACAGCACCCCTGGAGGCAGCCGTGGCCACAGGCAGGGGGGAGGCCACCTGGTCGAGTATCAGGCGGCAGCCCAGGCCCCATTACCCCCCATATTTTTCCAATAAAGAAGCAGTTAGACACCAACCGCAGCCTTGGGGAGGGGCCATCTGGTGGCATCCTGCACCACTTGGCAGCGCGCCCGGCCTCTGGCAGCTGCGGAGGAGTTAGGCAGGGAGTGGAGGGTCCCCACTGGCTTGTCTGAAGCCTGTCCCCATGATGCCCACGTCCACTGCAGCAGCCCCAGGTGAGCTGGGCTGGCAAGGCCAGAGCCCAGCAGGTCGAGAGGAGACACATGAAGCAGACCGGCCACAGGATGTGAGCCCTGTGCTGCCCCGGCTGCCTGTCCAGTATCTTCTCTCACAGCAACACCACCCCAGGCCAGCTGTGGCCTGGCACACAGAGCTTCCATAGCTTTCCTATCACCTGCCAACCATGTTTTCAGCCACCGTGCATCCCCGTTCTCTCAGCCACTTCCAGGCCATCTCGTACTAGGGTGGGGACACCAGTGTCCCAGGGTCACTGAGGGCCGGGTGGCCTGAGCTATTCGGGGTCCAGGCTGTCCCATGGCTGCTGAGGACTCCTCCTCTCCATTCCCAACGTCTGCAGCCATAGGAGCTGCCCCTCGGAGGTGCCCAGAGACCATGCCTCCTCCCTGATTCGTGCCTCGGGCTGGGCAAGGGCCCTGTACAGCTGTACCCACAGCTGAAGTTCCAGACTGCCTGGAACACAGCACACTACAGGAAGCCAGGCACCTGAGGAACGGGCAT
Source organism: Erethizon dorsatum (assembly GCA_028451465.1). Lineage (NCBI taxonomy): Eukaryota > Metazoa > Chordata > Mammalia > Rodentia > Erethizontidae > Erethizon > Erethizon dorsatum. The sequence continues at coordinate 126,634,470 of CM051830.1, read as the reverse complement.
TGTAGCCACATATGGTGTCACACGTGGCCAGGAAGGTGGAGAGGACTGGGGCACCAAGCACAGCCTGTCTGAGCTCCAGGCTCTCTGGACCTTCCAATGCTTCTCCATGCCTGAGCTGCAGAGCCCTCACCAGTCTCTGGCCTCTGTCTCCTGTCTGCCTGGGGCGCGACACCTCTGAACACACCCCAGCAGCACAGAGCCCCGGCGCTCACAGGAAGGGTGAGCCCAGGCTAACGAGGACAGGGCGAGCCCAGGCCAATGCAAATGTAGGGTAACACGGAGGGTGAGTCAGGGCTAATGCAAGGAGTTGAGTTTGGGCTGGCAGGAGGCCTGTGCCTGCCCCTCAGGGATTTCTGAGGCTCCTGCTCTGCAGCTCTGAGGACCCGGCCTCAATCCTACCTGCTCTGCTTGCCACTCTGTGGCCTTCAAGCAAGGCAACTTGGACCACCTAAGCCCTGGCCCTCAGTGTGAGTGGGAACACTGAGGTGAGACACGGGAGCTGCCTCAGCTGCCCTCTCCTACCACTTATGTTGCTGCTGAGCCCAGACACAGTGTGCCTCATGTGTGGGGGCATGGCTCAGGGCACTGTATGCACCCCAGCTCCCACCCTGGGCACCAGCCTTCAGGGGAAGGCCCCCTGTGAGTGAGCCCCTCAAAAGTGAGCCCCCAGCAGGGGGCCCTGCCCAGCCCAGCAGAGGCTGTGCCAGCCCTTGTGGGCCATGCCAGGAGTCTGGACCTGCCGTGGGGCAGGGGCTGCAGTGCTGTGGCACTGAGGCCCAGCCCACCAGACTGGTGACTGGAGTCGGCTCATTGCTGGAGAACAGGCAGGTGGCAACAGGGCGACCTTTGTCCCTTCGTCCATGTCACTTACCTTCCTCAGAAGACAGGAGGGGAGCGGGAGGCCTGCCCCATTTTTCTTTCCCTGAACACTGGTTTTAGGAGCCGCTGGCTCAGCACCTTCTCTGGGGCCATGACCAGGCCTGGCCAGGTGTATGGCAGGGCAGTGAGCAGCACTGGTCCCTGCATGGTTCTCTCCACCCAGCAGTGCCCTGCTACACATGTGGGCCTATAAGCAAGGGGCGCGCAAGCTCTTAGGTGCATGATCACCTTCCCAGATGGCCCGGGCCATGGCACCCACAGAAGCAGTGCTGCCCCAGGTGGCCTGGGCCTTGGAGTTGACCCACTACTGGGTCACCTGCTCAGGAAACCTGCCTGGAGACCAGTGGGGTGTAGCCCACCCCTCCTCCCTCCTCACCATCCCTGCCATGGACTGTGTACTGAGTTCCTCCTAGCCTGTGTGCTTGCCCAGGGTAGGGCCATGAGCAGGACCTGTGCAGGGGACCAAGTCACTCGGCGTGTGACCATGGACAGGTCCTCACCCCTGGCCACAGGAGCTGGTGAGGTGCCGCCCTGCAGGGTGCTAGGACCTCAAAGAAGGCCCAGGAAGCCACAGGGTAGCTGAGGTGACCTGGTGATGAGTGCTGGTTAATAGGACTTGGTCCCTTAGGAGGGGGTGACTGTTGCACGGTCTCCCTGTCCTGGCTGCCTACAGCCCCAGCCTAAGAGCCCAGTACCTGCACTGCCTGCCAGGCTCTGCTGGCCTAGGGCACCCTCCATCGAGGGCTTCCATGCCCACTAGCTCCAAGCCTATGAGGCTGACGCTCCCTTAGCACAGGCCCCTCTGTCTGGTGTCCAGGGCCCACCCCTGCCTGGGTCAGGAGGAGGACGGAGGCAGCTGGGCTTACCTTGTCATCCATGCCACTCTCGCTGTCACACTGTGGGGACAGAGAGAAAAGGAAGTGACTCAGGGCCCTCTACACCCCTGGAGCACAGGGTGGCAGGGGATGGGGCAGGGAGGGCTGCGGGGCAGCAATGGGGGCTGAGGCTGGACAGGGGGCACAACTAGGCCGACTTGCCTAGAGTAGACAAGACCCCAAGCCCAGGGTCAGCCCTACAGCGAGGGAGAGAGAGGGGGGGAGAGAGAGAAGCAGCCCCTCAGCAGCCAGTACCACGCAGAGCAGATAGCCAGACTGGTTGGACTGAGGCGCAAGGCCGGCCCGGAGCAGCACAGGTGGCCTCCCATGCCAGGTGAGGCATGGCGCTGTGGCCCCACAACCCCAGGGACAGCTCTGAGCGGAGGCCCTGCCACATGAAGGGCCCTGGTTCAGTGTAGTGGTCGCAACAGCTGTTCCACACCCAGACGGATGGCCCAGGGGAGAGGAACAGTGGGGCCCTGTGGCTTGTGACCTGATGTCACCTACAGCCCCGAGAGCCCATGTTCCCTCTCTTGGCCTGCAACCTGGGTACATAATGGAGGCCATGGCACCCAGCTCCTCCCGGAGGGAGGGTGAGGACCCGCCTGACCCGCGTGCAGGGTGCTCAGGAGGAACCGGGGCTGGTGGGGACCGAGTGTTCGTTTAGCCTCAACGTAAGACCATGAGAGTCAAGAAAACAAATCTCGGTTCCTAGTTTCGCTAAGCTAAGCTCTGAAAGGATGCACAGCTTGAGAAACAATGCAGTTTCCCCTAGAAGAGTAAAAAGAGGGGACCCCTTCCTAGTAACGGTGACTGATGCGTTCCTGGCAGGTGAGCTGTATCGCCAGAGATAAATCTCCCAGACACCTGGGAGGGTGATCGGCCTCAGCCGGACATGGGCCAGGCGGGTTTTACAGGTTGTGTTCGCCTTGATTAACGCGGGTGACCACATCATACTGCCTTCCACCAGGCCCCAGGGTGATGGCTGTAATGTCCTCAATGACAAAGCTCGCAGAGGAGATAAAACGAGCTTCAACAGCCACTCACGGTGCTGCAAAGAGCACTCCAGCTGGGTAACGAGTGTGGAGGTGGCTTGAATGGCCTGTGGGTGGCAGGGACCAATGGGAAGAGTAGGTTGTGTCCTGCGGGAGGGAGGCAGCAGAAGCCCGGTGTATACTTGGGGATGGTCAGTGTGCTCTCTGCTCCTGCAGCCTGGGCCTCATCCCGCTTACGAGCACTGGGATCCATCACACTGGCAGGGTGTGGAACCGGCCTCCCGTGTGGCTGCCTGTCACTCGGGGCCATGCAGACACACCACAGCCGGGGGCCACTGACTACGTGCTGAGCCTGTCCTCAGCTCTGTCCCCAGGACCCCACAGGCTGGAGAACACAGTCCACACAGACCCACACCCAGGCTGGTCACAAACTTTCCTGCAGCCCCAGGGTCTCAGGCTGGCCCATCAGGGCTGGGCAGTGAGGCCCAAGGACAGCAGTTTAATGTGTCCATCATCAAGCAATGGGGCCTCCTGCGGGCCCAGGAGGACGACCTCCCAGACCCTGTCATTACCACACAACATGCTGTGGTCGGTGCCATGGGGAGGGCCGTCAATGAATTTGAGTTATTAAGTCCTACGGAATTAAGGTTTAACTGCAGTGGAGCTGGAATTGAGCAAGGTGATTAATCAGAACAAGGAGGGATTAAAAATAAAAAAAAGAACAAGGAGGGAACAAGAGCCACATCTGTCTTTTGGGAATTGCCTGAGTGAATGGCCTTTGTGAACTGGGCTCTGCAGCCTTGATGTGGGCACGGACAGTCCTCACACCCAAGGAGAGAGGGCATGGGTGGCCAGGCCCAGGACACAGGCTCCAGAGTGGACCCCGCTGTGAAGCTGCACGCCTATCTAAGCTGTGCAACCTTGGAAAAGTCCCGTGACTCCTCTGTGCCTCAGTTTATGCTTCTGGAAAACAGGAACAACAGTCTATTTACAGGGCTGTCACGTACCTTAAGTGAGTGAATACATGCAAAACTCTACAATAGTGCTGGATGCACAGTACAAGACATGTGTGTGATGGTACCATCAGCATCATGACATCATCATCGTCACCATCATCACCATCATCACTGTCACCATCACTGTCACCACCACCACCATCACTGTCACCACCACCATCATCATCATCATCACCACCACCATCACCATCACCTCCATCATCACCATCATCATCACCATCATCATCATCATCCCTATCATCACCACCATCACACCGAGACATGAACCAGCATGGCAATTAGGCAGCCACAGAAACTGCCTTTTTCTTCTCAGCATGAATGTTAATTACTGCTCACTGCTTCTGTGTGTGCTTGTGCTTGCAGGAGGCCGCCCACCTCCCACGGCTCACACAAAGGCAAGCAAATTCATGACCTTGCTATCAGGGTTGGTCGGCTGCTTGCAGGTACTGTAACTCACCACCAGACAGGCCTGCAGGGGCGCTGCCTGGCCCCAGAGCCCACCACGCATGGGTTTCTCTGTGGGTTGGGGCACAGAGGCAGTCCTGGCAGTGTGGCAGCCCTGGGTCTTACCTGACCCTCTTCACCGGCCAGAAGAACTCTCAACGACACTGCCACTTCAGAGGCCCAGAGCTGCACAAAACATGTGACAAAAGCACTGGGAACACTGGGCATTGCAGGACCCACAGCCATGGCAAGCATGGGAAGGGGTCAGCCCTGGCCAGGATGGGACAGCAGGGCCAAGCTGCAGGGACGTTTGGTGCCTGGCACACAGCCTACAGTGTGCACACGTGGGGGCCATCTGCTCCTGGGGTTTGTCCAGGGCTTGGGTCCCTGGTGTGTGGCCATGGGTCCTGGATGTGCTCGTATCAAGCCACACACAAGCCCAGAGCCTCCTGCCAATGGTGCCTCTCCCCTTGGAGTGCTGCCTGGATCCCGCCACATCCTCAAGAGGATTGTGCTGGGGACACAGGACACGCAGTGACTCAGCCACTGGACCCCATGTCCTGGGCCTCCAGCTTCCAAATGGGCCTGGTGGGAGCAACCTGGGGAAGTGTGGGGACAGGGAGTGGATGAGCATTGCCTGCCCCGGATCCCTCTCCCTATTTTTCTTTTGTGCCACCCACTCAGTGGGTGGCGGGGTGCATTCCATTAAGCTGTTCTGCTGAACACGGAGCTGGATGCCAGTGTGGGGCAGCTGGCCTGGGAGAAGGTGACACTTCTGTGACAACTGGGAATGTAACAGTCTATCATGTGGTGTCCATTGAGGCTGCATCCACCCTTTATGCCTCACTTAGTTGTATGAATTAGCTGCTCTGCCTCCCTGTCCTTGAAGGCCAGACACTCAAGGAGTGCTGTCCCAAAGGGGGCCAGTGGTGCCAGTGGTGGCCACCCCAATGCTATGTGGCTGCCCTGGGAATTCTTCCCCACCTCATCCTCCCCCTAGGGCTAGTGGCCGTCCAGGACAGGGTCCAGGGTGTATGTGGCTACAGGGCCCAGTGGATCCGAATATTCATATGCTGGCAGGAGAAAGGCTCTGCCTGGTGGAACTAGAGTACTGCAGGCTGGGGACAGTGGGCAAGGAGGGAGGTGGCCCCAGACAGCGCAGGGGCTATAGCCCAGGCAGGAGGAAGGGGCCCCCTGACTAGCCGGGCCTTCAATACCACTGGACACCCTGGGCTCCAGGCCTCCACACAGCGGTCACCTACAGGAACTCTGACCATGCACATGGGGCAGAGACCCCAACTGTGGCCATGTCGGAGAGGTCCGGGTTGTGGGGGATGTGGCATGTAGTGGCAGGGAAGGGACAGCAGGGGAGGCTGTGGGGAGGGAGGGCATGTAGCTGAGTGAGTGGGAGATGGCCTGGGACGAAGGGGGTATCCGGCAGGGCCAGGAGAACACAGAGTGTGAGGCAGCTGCCATTCAGGTGGACTGGGGTGGCTCTGCAGGACAGCTGTCACCACACAGGCCCAGGCTGATGGGTCAGGAGGGGACACAGCCAACCATGACTCACTGGTGCCCTACATGTGGTAATGAATAAGAGCAGAGACAGGGACAGAGCTCTGCACTGGGGGGTGGGCAGCTGGGGGGGGACTATAGTCTGTGGAGATGGGCGGGGGCAGGATGGGGGCACATGCCCTCCCCCAGGACCAGCACCCTTTGGTACCTTGAGGACTCTGTGCCTTGCCCAGGGTGAGGGCCCTCACGTGGCCACTTAGGGATGCTGAAGGGGCAGGCCTAGGAGGCAGCTGAGGCCAGGTGCCTCACTGGCATAAGAGCCAGGTGGATGCCATGTGCCCACACAGTCCCCACTGCATGCCCACCTGGTTACTGATGGGGAAACTGAGGCACAGAGGCAGAGGTGGCTGAGAGGGAGGTCCCAGCTCCACAGTCCCGAAGCACCACCCCCAATGCACCTGATTAATTATTCAAGATAACTACCTCGAAATCTCACTCGGCTTTAACTAAGCTAATTCCTGTTTTATGAGTGTTTAGGCTTCAAAGTAAAACAAAGCGCTAATTACCCAATTAACAAGCAATTAAATTACTACATCCCAACTGCCAATGGGCAAACTGATGGAGAGACCTGCACCTCTCAAACCCAGGACCCCAGGCTGAGCCCCCATCATGGGAAGTGCTGTGTGGGACAGCTGGCCGAGGCTGCTGTCCCTGGCCCCCTCCCACCCCAGTGGGCCCCAGCAGTCTACCACAAGCGCCCTCTCAATTCCTGAACATTCCTGTCCATGTCCCAGCTGAGAACCTGCCTAGCATTAACACCTGACCCTGGAGCCCCGCTCTGCTTTGAGAAACACAACCACTTTGCATTTGCTAACTACAACAGCAAGGGGCGTCTGTACAGCACCTGGTGGGTGCCATTTCCAGTTTTCCCAGGCTCTGGTTTGCCAGGACACGAGGCCTAGGTTGTGTCATGCACCCCTCGGGCCTCTGCTCCAGGGCTCTGCATTTGTGGCATACTCGCTGCATTCTGCCTTTTGCACTCACCCGACACGCACACCGCACACAGCTCTTTCCTTGGAACTGTTTGCCTTTCCTGTTGCCTTCATTGGGGCAAACACCTCTCTATTCTGTCACTGCCATGCAACCTGGGGTCCCAACCTGCAGTGAGGGCATCATTACATGTGTGCAGTACAGGCACAGGCTCCTGCCCCACCTGGTCTCCCAGCTCTGTCTCCTCCTCCATGGTGGCCTGCAGGGGCCTGAGGACCCACCTTATGCCCAGCCTCCTCCCTCCACCACCCTCAATGCAGTGGGAGTCACACGCACGTGCAGGTGGTACTGACACGGCTGCACACATGCATGCAGTCATGGGCGCACATGTGCACCCTGCCACACACAGTCAGATGTACATGGGCATGCAGCCATCTGCACGCCTGCATCTATCTGCTCACACTTGCACATGGGTTTCAGGTGAGCTCCCTCCTGTCCTCCAGGTCTTGGGTCACTTGTCACCCTGGGTGGCCACTCCATCTGAGCCATGGAGCCCTCCAGCGCCTGCCTCTCTTCCTCCCCTCTGCCCTCAGTCAGGCTCATCTCACATCTGCTCCTCACCTCCCTCCTCCCCATCCCCTGGAAGTCGAGCTGTCCAGGTCCTGAAGCCTCCTGAGCCCCCAGGTGCACTTCTTCTTCCTCTCTGTGTCTCTTCTCTTGCAGGAAGAATTAACGGCAGTGTCAGGGAATGAATGAAAGATGGCCCAGCTGGCGGTGGCACGCGCTGACCTTTCTGAGCGGTCTGTATTCATGTATTCTTGTGTTGTCAGGTGCAAAGTACTAACTGCCTCATGAATTATTTATCAACACAAAGCCTTAACCAGAAACGCTGTTAACACTAATTCCTAACCTTCTATGTAGCAGCTGCACGCCTGCTCCCAAATAATCGAATTTCCACTTCCCAGGGTGCCTAGTCCCCATACAGCCCCCCAGCTCACCTCGTTCCCCCCAGCTTGCCTGACCCGTCTCCAGCTGGGCCACCCCTCTGCTCTGCCTGGCGGCCGCTGTGCTCCAAACACAGGGCCTTCTGCAGCTGCGGACTATGGTGGACCCGTAGCCTGGAGTGCGCAGCAAGGGACTGGGTGGCCCTGGGCTGGACTTTGGGGCCCTGGGGCTCAGGACTCATGGTTGAGATGGGCTGGATGCAGGGAACCAGCCCCTGGTGACGATGGGTAGCTACTGCCCAGGAGGGCCAGCTGGAGGGGGGCATGTTCCCACCCTGGGGACCTCCATTTCCTTGGGATCCAGTGGCCCATCTGCAGAGTCAGGGTATGAGAGCAGGGCCAGCTCCACAGCAGGGGCAAGGCCCCTGCCACGCCAGTCTAGGGACACAGGTGTCTGCCTCTAGGCGCTGTGGTGTGATGGGAATTCTGGACCCTGGCCCAGTCAGAGGGAAACACAGTGGCCCAAGACATCTCCTGGTGCTCACCAAGAGGACTGGGAGCAACACTGATGCAATGGCCATGATTATGGCCATAAGCTCCTGGCACAGCTCTGCACAGCGCTCACCCCAGGAGCAACCTCCACACCCACCTGCAGACACCGCTGTCATCACCTGCACACGTGTGGCGTGACCCACTCCACAGCAAGTAACGGATCAGTGTGGCTGCTGGGGTCCAGGAGGAGCCCAGAGACAGCACACTCAGGCACTACCATTGAGGCCTGGGTCTCCCTGTGCCCTCCAGCCTGGGCTGTGCCAGTCAGCTTGGGCACTGAGGGAGGTGTGGCAGCCAACTGCCCCACACCCCACCATGACATACCTGTCCCACTGTCCTGCTGGGCAGGCCGAGGAAGGCCCTGAGGCCGTGGAGAGGGCCCTGGCCACCTGATGGGCAATAGTGGGGGGACAAAGCCACTTGGGGAAGAAGAGTCACTGGAGGACAGAGCCAGGTTGAGAGATGCAAAGGGAGAGGCAGAGTGCAGGGAGCTCAGAAGGAGGAGAGGGGGAGAAGAGTGGGGAGCCTCAGGGAGTATGGGCACAAGAATGCAGGCCAGGTGAATCAGAGTGGCTTGGACGCCTTTGGGCTCAAGGAAGGGTGGGATGGAATCCTGTGTGTGGCCCAGGCTGCCCCGCACCCACACACTGCCACAGTGTCCTGCACGTGAGGCCTCTTTGCCCTGCACACGCACCACATGCCTGTGACCGTGTGGGTCCTCACTGCCGACCTTATCAGCTCCCAGGGTCAGGGTAATCTGAGGCCTCAGCTGCACCTCAGCCACCTGGCACTGATCATAAACTGTGTGCACCATGCCCGGGGACTAGTATGCAGGTGGATGCACTCAGGTCTGGGCCCAGCTGGAGCTCCATGGCGGCCCTGTGTGTGGGGGACATGGAGGCTGGAGCCCTGGAAGCCCAGCTGGCCCCCCAGGCCTTAAGCCTCATGGCTAGCGGAGCCACAGTCCCTGAGGAGAGGCCTGGCCATCCTCCACCCTGGAACCCGTGGTTCTCCATGCCTGCTGGGAACAGCTCTTCTAGAATATCCCATGTCCCAGTGGGCAGGTAGCTGCAGCCCAGCAGGGCTATACCATCACCAAATTAGGACAACTCTCTGACCAACGGCATAGGGTGTGCTGGGGCTATGCTTCTGGATGAGAGCTGCCACAGATGGGCAACACTGGGGACCCATGGGGATGAAGCCCAGCAACATCAACCCATCTTAATGCACCATCTGTAAAGCCAGGCTGGCTGACAAGGCCATGGCACTTAACACAGGCTCAGCACAGGCAGGGGAGGAAAGGGCTGTATGCAGGTGGTTCCTCCTGGGGTACACATGCTTGCACATACACAAAGTACACAGCAGGGCTCCCCAACAGGCAGAAGGACACAACTGTGATACATGCACACAGACACATAGGGACACAGGACATGGAGGCATGGGAACTTGCAAAGACACATACACACAAAGTATGCATACAGACACACAGGGGCAGGCAGACATGAGGCGTAGAGGCACGCACACACTGCACGCACACAGAAACCACAGAGAGCTGTGCGGCCCTCCAGATGAGGCATGTACAGTCCCCATGCAGGCCATGTCCACAGACACACGTCACACAGACATGTGTCAACACAGCACACAAAGAGCCAGGTGTGAGCTGCGCACAGGGATGGGTGCTCACCCACTCATGCACAAAGGTATCCACACGATCGGCTGACACTCACGCCCATGGCTAAGGCACTGTGACCCAGTGTTGGTCACAGCCATCCTGCCCTGGCCCAGCCAGCCCTGCCTAGCCTAAGCCCCTTTTGGGCATGGCCACCTCAGCCCTGGACACGGCCACCTCGGCCCCAGGTACAGTCCACCACAGCATGGCCACCTTCGCCTGGGCACAGCCATCTCAGCCTGGAAATGTCTGCCCCAGCATGGGCATGGCCACTTCAGCCCCAGGTACAGCCTCCTCAGTCCCAGGTACAGCCTATCTCAGCCCCGGTCTCAGCCCTTTTGGGAGGGCTGACAACCAGTCCCTCTGTCTGCCTGATACCTGGCTCCCACCCTGTGACCATCAGTCCGTATCCGCCTGACTGGCTTGGGAACTGCCCAGGGATGGTGAGGCACACTCTGGCTATGTCTAGTGGGTGGACGTGTGGCCTTGGGGACTGGATCCGGTCCCCTCCTCTCTGCCACTGTCCCCTGCTCTGCTTCCTGGCCACTGTGAACTGAGCAGCTCTGTCCCCCCACACCCTCCTGCCACAACATTCCTGCCTTGGAGCAAGCTGACCTTGGACTGAATCCCCTTAAAACATGAGCAAAATTAAAGCCCACTTATACCATGGGTGTTAGGTGTCACGTCCCCATGACGGGAGAGCTGATGAATACACACCTGTACCCCACAGGGCTTCTGGACAGAATTCTATGGGGCAGTGACAGCCTGCAGGTGTTGGGGAGATAGGGCCTAGGCTCCCACCTGCACATGGGGCCAGAACACACTGTAACTGCCATGGAAGCCTACCATACGCATCAGGGCCAGCACACGCCGGGGCTCCAGGAGTGCCTGGGTACCCACCCAGATGGGAACCCTGCCGGTCAGCTGGCGGGTTGACTGCAGGCTGCTTTTAGAAAACACAGACAAAGCAGCATCTGGGGAGAGGACCTGAATGACATCTGGCTTAGGCTCAGAGCAGGGAAACCCCAGCCACAGGGGACCCCTTGTGGACATGCATGGCTCCTCTCTATGCTCCCAGCTGTCACATAAACCACAAGGCCTGGCGTCTGCCCAAGGACCTGGCACTCCTGCCCAGGGGCACCTAACCCTGGGGACCTGGGGCTCAGGTCCAGCCCCTCTGCAAAGCATCTCCCAGAGGTGGTGGAGCTCCAACTGCAGTCTCCTAAGCCCTGCCCACTGCCACACATGGGCATGCACACCAGCGGCCCCCACGGCCCCGAATGTCCCCAGACAGCAGTGTGTAGGTATGGGCGTGGGCCGTGGGATGCAGAAGCTCCGGGTTCTCCCTGCCTTGCCCTGCCTGGCACTGCTCACAGGAGCCACACAGGGTGGGACATGGCTGACCCCAGAGGAGGACGCAGAGAGGACCAAGTGGCTGCCATTGTCCGGGTCCCCACCGCCACACTCCAAGGGTAGCTGGCCACCGATGAGGGTCTGAGGTCCTGAAGCACCCTCTGGGAGCACAGAAGTCACAGGCTCAAGGACACCCCAGCCGGGGACTTAGCTGAGGTCAGAGGAGTGCTGGCCACTGACCTCCCCATGGGGAGGAGGAGGCAGGGTCAGGGGCTGGCAGCTGCAGGCTCCACTCAAGGCTGTCACACTATGCTGCTCAGTCCTGGCTTCCTCTCCAGCGCCCTGGGACCTGCAGTGTCCCTGCTAGGCCCCCAGGGCAGTTAATGGGTTAATTATGTACCCCATAAAGTTGCTGTGATGTAGAGTGGCTGACAGCTGGCAGTAAACCAGGGCTGCAGGGACGGGGGCAAGGGCTGTAAATCTGCAGAAACCAACAGCTTTACGGAGCTCTGGGTTTTATGATGTCATTAATGTTCCTCCTGACACTTAAGGGGAAATGAAATAAGTCAGGAGGAGGGCATAGGGGCTGCCCCCAAGGGATGCCAGCACATGGCCTTCACCTGACCTGCCTGAGGTATCACCAGGCAGGGAAAGGCTCCACGCAGCTGCACATGGCTCGCTCCCCAGGGCCACAAACCTGCCACACATTCCCTATATACATGCAGCCCCACTAAGGCCCACAGGTGGCACCAGAGCCCACATGTCACCCTTAGGTCCTGCCTGACATCCCTCCTCCTGGCACCCAGGGCCTGATGCAATCCTGGACCAGCAGGTGTCCCTGAACTGGGTGTTCCCTGTGAACCTGCCCAGAGCACAGCACCCTCACTGCGCCCCAGCTGCAGGGGCAGAACCAGCCAGGGCTCAGGAGGGAGGGCGATGCCAGGGTGGTAGGGACCTCCAAGTGGGGCTCTGGCAAGAGAAGGGCAGGGGACTTACAGAGTAGCCTTTCCCGGACACCGCCTGTGCTGAGCTCTGCGGGAAGAGGAGGAAGGACAGTCAGTGATGGCCTCCCCCTGCCCTGGGGCCCAACACCCCAGTTGAGGAGTGCCCCACAGGGAAGGAAACCCGGCTGAGCAGCTTGGTGGGCCAGGAGGGCCTGGAGCTGGGGCGGGCACACTGCTGGGGCACCAGGGACCTCCTACACCAGCACGACCCCTCCCTATAGCAGCCCACCCCCTCCCTCCCGGGCCCAGCCAGCTCCAGCTGTCCTGCAGGACCGCCCGCCAAGATGCCCTGGCCCATGTGTGCACAGCCCCACTGGGCTAACCCTGCTGGAGCTGTCCTCACAGGGAAGCAGGAATCCCGAGGCTCAGACCCTATCCCTGCCTGCTTCAGGCACTCCCACCCCTCTCCTGCTGTGTCTTTCCTGCCTGGGGTCCACGGGGAGGAAGTGGACAGTGGACAGAAGGAAGGGCAAGTGAGGGCGATGGCTGGGGCAGTGGCCTCGGGCTCAGTGGGCACCCTGACCCTCTGTACCTGCAGCTATGCTGCAGGCCTGTTTCAATGACACTGGGGCCACCGCAAGAGCTGGGTCAGCTCCTGTGCCCCGACCCTGGGTCAAATCCCTGGCTGTGCACACCAGGCCGCCCCGTCTGACCCGAGCTGGCTGAACCCTTGGGCCCCCTGCCTGCACGGCCGGCCCCTGGGAGATACACAGCCCACTCTGCTGTGTCCTTGGTCAGTCCCAGGGCGGCTCCCTGCTCATGAGTCCTGTGCTGGGTGCTGCACAGAAGGCCCCACACCTGGGCTCACTGCAGACAAACCCTACCCATAGTCACAGGCACAGGGCTGCAAGGGGACATCTGGCTTCCCAGACAGGGTGCCGGTGGCCCAGCCATCCCTCCAGGACCCTGGGGTCCTGGGCTAAGATCTGGGCACGATGAGGGCTTGACAATCACTAACCAGAGCCCCAGTGAACCTGCAATCCCATGAGCAATTCGAGGCCGTCACCCGGGAGCAGGTGTGGGGACTCACGTCGCTGAGCTGGTCCTGGGAGCGGCTCCGGCAGGAGGTGGTAGCTTCCAGGACGCTGTCGTCATCACTGTTCTGGTCACCCCCTCTGGACATGGTGACCTTCACCTGGGACAGAGAGGGACAGTCTCAGTACAACACACCCTTGGCCCTGTGTGCACTGGGCCCGTCCCTCCCACATCCCGGAGGCACCAGACCCAGCCTGGGCCTCCCGGGCAGCTGCCACAGGGTGACCTCAGCTGAGGGTGGGGCTGTGGGGAGGATGGTGGTGGGCAGGGCCCTGCCATCTCACCACTGGCCTGTCGGCCCAGCTGGCGCAGAGCACATTCCCACCGCCAGGACATTCTGGTGCAACAAGAGGCCCAAGGGGTCTGTGCCTATGCCCACCCTTGTCCTGCCCAGCCACACAGGCACTCACTGTGCCCAAAGTGCCCCCTCCCGCTGGCACAACAACTCCTTGGCTGTGCACCCTCGGGCCATTGCTTGGTTACCCTGTGCCTCAGCTTGCCACCTGTGGAATGGAGCTGACCCTGGACCCAGGGTATCAGCACCACCCTGGGCGGTGCTCTGTGGCTGCTGTCCAGTGTGCTGTTATCAGAACAGCACCAAGGAGAAGCTCAAAGGCGGAAAGCTGAGGCCCAGAGACGTGAGCACCCAGCAGGGCTGGCGCGGAACCCTGTGTACGTGGCACTTTTCATTTGGAAGTGATTATAAATCTGCAAACATGGAGGAAGAGACAGATGCCAGAGGCCTGGCCTGGACAGGCCGGCAGGGACCCCATGCCCACAGCAGACTCCCTGGGTGCTGTGAGGATGCCTGCTGCCCAAGTGGGGATGTTCCCACACTGGGGTCACAGTTCTCGGCCAGCATGCAGGATATTGCGCAGGGACACTTCAGGGCTGTGTGGACACTCACCCCATCTGTCCCATCTGCCCATCCCAGAGTCCCTAGTGTGCACTCAGCCACACCTGTGGCCAAAGTGTTGAGTCTAGTTACTTCCATGAGCCTGTGGAAGCCCTGCAAGCCTGTCCTGGACCAGTCAGGGTGGCTCGAACCAGCCAGCTGTCCCCCAACCTTAGGCAGGAAAGCCCTCCCACCGCCCACCCTCAAGCCCTGCTCCACAGTTGCTGCCTGCCAAGTACTCCCTGTCCCTGTGTGGTGGACAGAGGGGCCAGTGACGAGACCCAGATGGTGTCAGGTTACATCCAGGTGGCCTAACTGGACCCTGCCCAGTGCCCCCGGGGCCCGTGTGTGAGACACAGGGAGGTGGGTGTGGGAGCAGGGTGGGGTCTGGATGGAGGACAGACCACATGGATAGAGGACGACAGTGCTGCGATCAGCACATGGGGAACAGGGACCTGCTGTGTGTCCCTGTTCTCATGGGCTGGTGCAGGGTTCCCCCGAGGACACTCCTGCCACCCTGCCCATGTGCTGTCCTCTGGGTGAGCAGGATCCACCCGCCTGGCTGAGGAACTGGGTCCCAGTCCTCACAGCAGCTCTCACCACAGGGTCCCTGGAGCATCAGCCTCATTGTGAGTCCTTTGGGAATGGGGGTTTCCAGTGCCCCTAGAGGCACTGAGGCAGCTGCAGCTGTGGCCTGCTGCCCCTCTGTAACCCTCTGTCATCCCTGCTGACCCACTGCACTCACAGCCTGGGGACACCAGCTCAGGATGGGCTCAGGGAACGTGCCTGACCAGGGAGAGAGGCTCAACCCAAGACACTGCAGGGACAAGAAGAGCCTGGCTCAGGGCCGCCAAGAACAGCTATGTGGGCTGCTCACTGCATAGGGCACCCAGCCACGGGGAGAAGGCAAGGGCTGGAACAAACCCACATACCACCGAGAGGGGGGGAGGCAGGGCTGCTTTCTCCTTCACACTCGCACGCAGAGCCAGAAAGACCAAGTCAGATTCCTGGACCTCCTTGTCCACGTCTGGGGCCAGAAGGTACCGTGTTTGCCCTGGGAAGGCAGGCAGGAGCCTCTGGCAGTACCGACCCTTGGGCCATGTGCCCCCAAAGCCTGTCCATCTGCCCATCTGCCAGCCCACTCATCTGCCCACACAACCAGCCAGCCAGCCAGCCAGCCAACCAGATAACCAGTCAACTAGTCAGCCAACCAGCCACTCAACTAGCTAGCCAGATAACCAGATAACCAATCAACCAGTCAGCCAAACAGCCAGCCAACTAACCAGCCAGCTAACCAGATAACCAATCTACCAGCCAGCCAGACAGCACTCACCAAGTTCGTGTGAGCTGGTACTGTTCTGGGCAGTGAACATGGGACATGTGTCCTGACCTCCTGGAGCCCACAGGAACCCTGTTTCCAGAGTACAAGAGGATGGCCAAGGTCTGCAGGATGGTGGCAGGCAGAGAGAAGCCCAGTGCATGTCCATCCAGCCCCATCTGCCCTGAGAGACCACCATGAGAAACAGGCGGTGAGGTGCGGGGACGAGGCAGGGTGGGGTCCAGACGCGCTAAGGTCCACCCTTGGTTGTGTCTGGCTGCCCGTGGTTGCAGCCTCAGCAACAGGAGGTTTGTGGGTGGGGCAGGATGCCAGGCCCCAGGGAGCTCCCCGGCCAGTGCCAAAGCCACATGCAGCCTTGCTCACCTCTCAGGACAGGCACACTTGCCACCCACTTGGGGAGCCACTCCGTGGTTCCTCTGCACACAGGAGAGCCCTCACTGGGCCTGCAGTCTCCACGCCCTCTCTATAGCCCCTCAGGGTATCTGAGTTACCTTCAAGGCCATTGGTTCCTTCCCCTGCCCTGGAGGCCTGGCTGGGTTGGCCTCCTGCCTGCCTCTCACCCAAGCCACACAGGGAGGGAGCCCAGGCAGCCTCAGTCCAGGCAGGGGCCCTGCTTTCTCCACAGGTCAGAGAAAAGTCTGAACCATGACAGGTCCTGAGGAAGTGACTGAAGGGGTGAGGGAACAGGACAGGGAGTGGCCACAGCTGGGGCTTCAGTAAGCCTGTGTCTCAGCCCTGTTTCTGGGGTCCAGGATGATTCTTGACCTCGGGGGTCCTGAAGTGTGCTCTGGGGCCAGCAGCTTCTGCCTGGGCTGCTGGGTAGCACCTGGGCTTACAGGGTCCTGGAAGCAGGTCTGGGAACAGGAGAGGGCCTGAGTGCCAGCCATCCACAGCAGGCAGGGACCAGGCCCTGAGGCAGCCAGGATCCCAGGTCTCCCTGGCCCTGGTCCATGCAGGTCTAGGGGTGCACAAGGCTAAGGCCCCAGGACAAGGGGGCTTAGTGGGGTGGGGAAAGGTGTGGAGAGAGGTGGAAGAAACACACCAGGAATTCCAGACAGACCAGAGATCACAAGTCCTCCAGAGAGAGCAGTCTGCAGTGCTCTGACCCCATGTCTGAGATGCAACCCCAGTCCACAGGCCAGTGTGCCTCAGGTGGACAGTGACCCAGGCCACACCCACCACTAGCAGTCTTAGCCACCACATCCTGTTGAAAGACTCATTCTTCCTGGGTAGGACATGGAGGGACATGAAAACCATGGCAGGCTGATAGGGATCAGCAGCATAAGCTACCAGCTGGAGGCAGACAGAGAAACTGAGGCCCCTTACAGTGTGGCCAAGACACCCCTCAGCACCTACGCTTGCCAGAACTCGTACTGCCGGGGATCTAGCCCAGGGCGCTACCAACACCCTCTGGGTGTGCAGAAGAGGCAACTGGAGTCCAGTTCCTGGGGTTGAGGACTAAGCCCTGACTCACCCCCTATTAGCAGGACTAGGGTGCGTCTGGCTAAGGTAATGGGGAGGCCCCACACCAGTCCTTGACTCTGAATTCTGTGTTTAAATTCACACCAGGGCCATCAGCTGCCAGTTAACCCACACTATTTCCAGTGCCAGGAAGCGCAGGAGAGAGGAATATGGGGGAATCCTCCCTGGACCCCTCCCCTTGCCCAATCCCAACCCTCCTCACTCCCCCTCATCTCCAGACCCCACCCCCAGCCTCTCTCCAGGTCCCTCCCCCAACCCTATCCCCAGACTCCACCCTGCGCCTCCTCCAAAGCCCTACCCACTGCCCTTCTCTTGGCCCAGCAGGAGGCCCACACATATGGGAGGAAGCAGCCTTCTCCAGCTGGGGCCCAGCGCCCTCAGGGCCAGATAGGAAGCAGATGGCTCCACTCTAACTCAGGCTGCAGGGCCCTGGGGCCCCTGAGTGTCCTGCTGAGAAGGGGGACAGGGACCCACCAGTGTCTGTCTCCTCACAGAAGTCAGCAAGCCCAGGGCAACAGACTGCAGACACACAACAGACACAGGGACACGTGGAGACCTCACTCCAGACTCCACCCAGTCTGTACCCCTGCACCATGGGGGCACATGCAAGGCCTCCCCTGCCCCCAGAGTCCTGTGTGCAAAGGCAGCGAAGACACACAGGACAGCAAGGATGATGACTCTGAGGCAGTGCAATGCGCAACCTGAACAGCTGGAGAGACGCTGCCCCAGTCACCAGCTCAGCCTGTAGCCCACCACAGCCCAGCCAGCCTCTGCACCCACAAGCCTGGAAGCCAGGGTTGGGTGGGGCTGCGGTTCCCTCAGACTGGCCAGGCCCAGGACAGCCCTGCATAGGAAATGACCATACTCCCAGAGCCCATGCCTGCAGAGACCCAACACGGTGCCACAACACGGCCATCTCTCACCCAGCTCAGCCCCTCGACAGGAAGACCCGCTGCCCAGAGCCCGGGCCCAGGGCCTTGCCACGCTCCAGAGGTGACACCCCCACCCAGTGGCCTGCACCGGCCCTGACTCATGGGTGTAGGCAGGGCTGTGAGCTGGCTGCTGAGGGACTGGGTGCTGGCACCCCACCCACAGCCACATCACCCCCAGCCCTGCCTGGTCCCCCTCCGCGCAGAGCTCCTGGGGCTGGGGCTCCACTTTCAGGTCCTGGCCTCCCAGAGACTTCCTCTGTCACAGGGCCGTAGTCCATGCTCTCCTGGGAAGCTCCTGTGCCTCCAGGCCGGGCCACCCTGACCCGGGGCGCTGGCCTTTCCACACATGTCCATCGGCCCCCAGCCTGCTCTTCCCACAGTGCTAGCCTAGGCTCACCCAGTCCCCCATCCCCCTCAGAGTTGGGCCTGCGTGTCACCTGGCCAGGGCAGGGACGGACCCACAACCATGGGCTCTGAGTCCTCCAGCTCTGCTGAACTGAACTTCCACACTGAATTCCTGTGAGCTGGAAAAGCACTTTTCTGTTGACCAAAGTACGGTCCACAGCACTCCAGGTACCTGCAGGCAGGGCCTCTGTTCTGGTCACTGGCTCAGCTCCAGCCTGATCTGTGCTGGGGTCAGCGCCAACCACATGTGTGTCCCCCAAGTTCATGTGTCTCTCCCCAACATGAGACTGGATGGGTAGCAAGCACAGCTTAGCTCTGCATCAGGGGACAGTCTCCATCTGCAGAGAGGTAGGGCACATGCCCAGGAAGGCCAGCCCAGGAAAGGGGGCCTCAATGGATGCTGCAGGCCTGCAAAGACTGCTTCTTGAGGTGGGTTCCTGATGAGGATCCCTGACTTCCCCAGTGCCAACCAGGCTGCCTGACCAACCTGGGCTCCCGTACACACTGGGGAGAACTGGGGCACCTCTGCACACCCACAGATGGACCGTGGTCATGCTAGAGTTCCCACTGCACGGAGGGGTGGCCCCTGTGCAGCCCACACGGAGGCCAGGCTGTTAGAGCCTGTGGAGGAGAAACGCCCCTCAGGACAGGTCTGCAGACTGAGGGAGTATAGCTGTCGACAGGACCTTGGTGCCAGCCGAGCACCTGTCCCTCTCCACGGCTCACATCTGTTCAGGTCAGCGCAAGCCCTACTCCTTCCAGAAACCCTCCCCATACCCCATGCCTTATGTGCCCCCGGCCTGTGCAGGAGACCCTGCCAGGCTCCAGCAGTCCCAAGAGGCCCCCTGAAAGGGAAGGGAGACGATGCTGTGGTAGGGTCCGTGGTGTCTCCCAAGGCCATGGGCTGAAGGTCTGCTCCCCAGTGTGTGTGCTACTGGGAGGAGGGGGACCCTTCAGGCAGTGGGGCCTAGAGGAAGCTAGTCTTTGGGGAATGTGCCCTTGAGGGGATTCTGGGACTCTGGCCCCTCCTGTTTCTCTTCTTGCTTCCTGGCTGCATTAGGTGCACAGATTTCCTCTTTGAGCTCCCACCATAAGCCAAGATCAGTCTGTTCTCTTTATGAGTTGATTATCACAGGTCCTTTGTCACAGTGACGCAAAGCTGATTAGTACAGACTGCTTGTTGGTTTCCCTACACATTGGACTGTGAAAGCCCAGCAGGCAGGGCTGTCACCTACTCGTGCCTGGCACTGGAAGACAGTGAAGAGGGGCTCAGGCAGTGTTAAGGTGACCAAGTGTTCCCAGAATCAGCAGTGTCAGGGAGCAAGCTGCTGTCCCAAGTGCAGCCACCCTCTTAAGCTGCTTAACATTATATTAGGTTTCAGATGGGTGGATGGGGAGATGGGTGAATGACGGATAGGCTGATGATGGATAAACAGATCGGCAGATGGACAGAGAGGTGGTTGGATGGATATCCATAGGTGGATGGGTGAATCATTGGATGGGTGGATGGTGCATGAGTAGAAGGGTGGATGGCCAGATGGGTGAGTGGATGGATATCCATAGGTAGTTGGGTGAATCGATGGGTGGATAGATGGATGGATAGAAGAGTGGATGGATGGGTGGAAGAATGAGTGGGTGGTAGACAGGTGTGTGGATGGATGGACGAGTCAGTGGAAGGACGGACAGGTAGATGGTGGACAGATGGGGAGGTGGAAGAATGGGTAGGTAGATATCCATGGGTAGTAGATGGATATCCATCAGTGGATACATAGGCACATGGATGGATGGGAAAGTGAATGGATGGATAGGTGGAAGGACAGGTAGATGGCTGGCTGGCTGGATATCCATGGTGGATGGTTGGATACATGGACAGGTAGATAGATGGACAGGTGAATGGATGAGTAAGTAATAAACAGGTGGGTAGAAAGATGGGTAGGTGGATGGTAGATGGACATCTGGGTAGATGATGAAGGGATATCCATGGTGGATGGGTGGGTACATGGATAGGTAGATGGGCAGAGAGGTGGATGGGTGGGTAGGGAAGGGAAGGATATCCATTGATGGATACATGGACAAGTAGATACATGGACAGGTGGATGGAAGGGTAGGTAAGGGATAGGTAGGTAGAAAGACACATAGGTGGATGATGGATGGACAGAAAGATAGATATCCATGAGTGGATAGGTAGATACATGCATAGGTGGATGGACAGGTGGAGATGGACAACAAATGACTGAGGGACACTGGGTGAGTTGAGGGCACTACCCTGGGATGTGTCACCAGAGGTCTATGGACATGCACTGTGACACCAAGTGCCTGTGTGTCTCTGACACCCAGCCTGTGCAGACCTGCATGCTGGGGCAGGGCCAGGAGCCACACGTGCGTCCTGCAGAGCCATGCCAACGTGGACTCTGGCAGTGTGTGCCACTGGATGTGGAGCTGGGTCCTCTGGGCTGTCAGATTTGCTCAGTTGGTGGTCCTGTCATCGATGGACTACTGACACCTCCTTTCTGAGGGCCTGCAGCAGCTCCCGCTCTCTCATGCTCTGGGACTGCTGGAGGAACCCCAGGTGTGATGTGAGGCTGAACAAGCTGTCCTCAACACTGTTGGTGCCTGGAGCTGGTGTCAGGTGGGGCAGGGCCCTGGGGTGCCCAACGCACATGAGAAATTCAGTCCAGTTGACCCTTTCATCTGGGATCCATTGTGTTTGTCCCGTCTCTCAAGGAATTCGTCTGTTCTACCCAGGCTCACTTTGTTGGAGAATCCATCCCTTTCACACCTGCAGCACCCATATGCCTGGCAGTTTGTTTTCTCCTTGCACACATAGCTAGGGATTTCTTTACTTGGTTGACATTGTCAGAACAACTCTGGCTCTGGTGACTTTATGCTCGCGTGTTTCCGTTTCCGTGCAGTGATCTTGCCCCTCCTCCTCTAGTTTGCTTCTTCCTTCCCTGGACTCAGCTGGAGTTTCAGGCACTGGCTTTATTTTTATTTTTTTTTTTTTTTTGTGGGTACCGGGGGGTCGACCTCAGGACCTCGCGTGCCAGTAGGCGCCCGTGCCACTGAGCGATATCACCGGCCCCTTTTTCGTATGTGGGATCCGGGAGTCGAACTCGGGCCCTCGCGCTTGCCGGGCAGGCGCTTAAGCCGCTGAGCCATCTCACCGGCCCCAGGCACTGGCTTTAGATCTTACCTCACCTCTCTTTCTTTAAAGCACAGGGTTCCCTCTGAATCTACCTATACCCACACATTTTGATGCTGCATCCATTATCATCTCATTAAATCTGTTCAGAGGGAGATTTATGATGAGGGAGCCAGGGACCTGCAGGACGTGCTGGGTGGGAGGCAAGGAAGCGACTTCCAACTTCTGGCCCAATCACCTGGGCACACATGAGGTTCACCCCTAAGCTGGGGAGATAGAAAGTTTGCAAGGCACGCTGGGCTTGGAGGCTCAGTGGGTCACCCCACCGAGGAGCTGGGCTAGAAAGAGAGCACCAACTGCAGAAGCCTAAGACAGCAACGGACATGGACAGGGACTCACAGGGCTCCAGGCGGCTTCAAGCCCTGTGTGGTCACCGAGTCATGAAACCCTGTTGCTGTCACTCTCAGGGCAGTTCCTCAAGACTCAGCACAAAACCAAAGAACTTAGAACAGCTCACTGATAATGTGCATGCTGATCATGTTGGAACTAACTTTTTTTTTTTTTTTTTTTTGTGGGTACCGGGAGTCGACCTCAGGACCTCACGCACCAGCAGGCGCCCGTGCTGCTGAGCAATATCACCGGCCCTTTCTTCATATGTGGGTTCCGGGAGTCAAACTCAGGCCCTCGCGCTTGCCAGGCAGGCACTTACGCCACTGAGCTATCTCACCGGCCTGGAAGTAACCCATTTTGATTATGTGAATTTAAAAGTAAGAAACGTTAACATTTTACTTTTTGGGTGCAACTTGCAGAACACTCGCAGCCCTGTTTGTGGCTCACACGCTGTTCCTGCCAGTGGCTGCTCACACCCAGTGCTACTCTGGAGCTCGAGGGACGCTGCCCACTCCCCCCAGGCCTGCCCCGGGACAGCTCCTTGACAAATCCTAGCCCCGTGGCAGGAAGGCTGCTCTCTGGGTTTTCCTACAGCCCCCTGGCTGCCAGGATGCCCACCTGCCCCTGAGGCACCCACCTGTCACTATGACATCTGGTGCCGGAGGCCAGCCTCTGCCCTCAGCCAGCCACATGGACCAAACCAGGCTCTGCCACTCTGATATGGGGAAGATGCCAGCTGGCCAAAGGGATCCGGGCTAGCCTACAGGGCTGCTTAGTCCCTCCAGGGCACCCTCCCTCCCTCACACTCAGAGCAGTCACCGTGCTCAGCCTAGCCCAGTCCTTAGGCCCTCAGGAACCTCCCCTCTCACTTTCAGGTTGGAACCACTCTGCCCTGGTTGCCCTAGGTTGGGTCCTGCCTCCCAGCCTTGGCACCAGCTGCTCCCTCTGCCAGGCACCTCTCCAAGTCATCCCCCTCACAGTGGGTCCTTGGCATGCATATGATCTCCAGGTAGAAGAGGGTCAGGGAGGCAGGCTCCACTGATGAGACACACTGGGGCATCTGTGAGGCAAACCAAGGTCCAGGCACCTTCCTCCCACAGGGGGTGGGACTTGGGCCTGACCTCCAGTACCTGCTGGAAGCCAGGTGAAGCTGAAGACATCTGCACCTCCAGAGAGGCCCAAGCAGGCACACATGCGCATGTGTGCATGTGCATACACACACGCGCATGGAGACCCCAGGAAGGACCAAGCTGGCTGCTGGGAGGATGTGCTGTGACTCAGGTACCAAGCAAGCCCCACTGCAGGGTCTACCTCACCTCCCAGGAGCACAATAAACTGCCTGAGTCACTTCCTGGGAGCTACCTGGGACCCCCTGAACACTCCATGAAGCTTGCCCTCCTTGTCTAGGGCTCAGCAGGCACCCACTGGCCTCTCAGCTTGCTCCCCACCTCACAGCAGTGCTGGGTGGGCATGGGCAACTCCAGCAGAAGAGGCTGGCAGCCGATGGCTACTTGGGTGCTATCCTTGTCTCTCAAGGGTCGGTAGCCAGGCCGTGCCCCCCATGACCACAGACACCCCAGACTAACTCCACACCCTGCAGCTGCAGAACTCAAACCCACATCCCAGGCATGACCCCCCCTCCCACCAGCCCAAGCAGGCCCACAGAGCTGTGTTCTGTGGTCACCAGGCGGGTCGTGAACACTACAATTAGCCACCAGCACTTCAGAATTGCCAAACCCACAGGAAAACCTGGCGCTGTGTTCCCCGAGGGATGAGGGCCCAGGCCATTGAGGCTGGCAGGGGATGCGGGGGTTGAGGCCAGGCTGTGTGAGCATCTCATCAAGTGCCCAGTGGATCCCACCCAGCTCTTGGCCACAAGGACCCAGGGAGGCCCACTCAGCTACAGCCTCTGCCCTCTCCCTGCACACTGTCAGTGTGGCCCCCCTGTGGTGACATGGCCAGCCCAGACAGGCCTGAGCTGCAACGCACTGCTGTCCAGTGGCCCCACAAGGACGTGTGCATATGGAGGCCCCTCCAACCCCTGCTCTGAGAGAGGGCCCTGGAAGTAGAGGGGCAGGCTGTGGTCTTTCTGAGTGGGCCACTCTCAGCCCTTGGCTACTTGGAGCAGCTATGGGGGCATCTGAGGGCAGTGGCAGCCACCAGGGGAACACTGAGCTTAAAATTATGGCAAGATGAGCACTTCCGCCAAACTGCTTCCACATGTGCAGTCTAGCTTGGGCACATCCAGGGCCAGGGGCTGGGATTTGAACCCTAGGTCCCCTGGGCTATGGCCCCATCCCAGTCTCCCAGAAGCACCACCCCGGACAGCCTGCAGGGTCCAACAGGCCAGCAAGATGGGCCCCCTGCTCCTCTGCTCAGGAGTTAATGACCGGAGCCAAGTCCAAATATGTAAAAACCACTTGTAAGAATCAATCACAGATACGTGCTTGTCTGTTCAAATTACAAACACTAATGCTGTTATAAAAAATAATGGCATGGCATTTTTTATTTTCTTTCATCAGAAAAATAAGCCCCAAATTTTTGGAAGGTGGCCCTAGGTAAGCACCAGGAAGGGGCCTACTGGGGTGGGAGGGGCTCAGAGCTGCCAGACTAAGCGAGGGGCATCAGGTAGCCCAGAGCTGGGAGGGAAAGGCTGGGTCAGTAGCCTGCCAGGACCTGGAACAGGGGAGAGGCGTCCTTGCTCCCTCCTCCCCATGCAGGGCTGGAACACAGGTGATCGCGCATCCAGATGACTCCATGCCTGTGGGGCACCGGCTGGGCCTTTAGCCAGGGCCTCCAGCCCACTTATTGCCTAGAGGACCCTCAGGTGGCCAACACAGTGATCTGGAAAGGCAGCTCCTTGTTCCTCCTCCCAACATCGGTTCCCTCGCTGGACCCATTCTTGCCAGGGCTTCTGGAGGCCTGAGTGTGGGGCTACCCTGAGACTGGGGCCTTGGGGTGGCAGTTGGGGACCCAGGGACAGCCCTGTAGTGCAAAGTCTGACTAAGCATTGTCAACAGTCACGCAGAACACTGCCCTGGGTGGGGAGCAGAGAAGGGCGGGAGGGGGCTTTCTAGGCCTTCCCTGGACCTCCGCACCCTGTAGCTCCCCCTGGTCTGTAGACCCTGAGAGCCGGCCTGTTAGTGCCCTCAGGCAGGTGGAGGCAGAGCCCTGAGCTGTGGAGTGGCAGGCCCGGGGTCACTACCCTTGCATCCCACCTGCAGCCTTAGGACCCTCAAGCGGATACCACTATCACCCAAATGCAGAGGAGGAAGGGACCACAAGCCAAAGCCTGGCCAGCTAGACCTACACGTCGACCAGCTCACCACCAGGCTGTGCTGCTAGGGCAGGGAAAGCACACCAGCCAGACAGGCCCAAGTCAGTGGGGCCTGGGTTGGCACCCCCACACGTGCCCACGCACACACCATGCACAGGCACCACGCACACCTTCCCTCACAGCACACACACGCATGCACACCCATGCACAACTGCACACGTGCACGGAGACTCAGAGATGCAGAGACAGTGTTGGCAATTCAGAGGCACAGAGAGAGACACTGAGGTCCCGGTGGGCTCCAGCCCCAAGGGCTACGTGCCCTCTCCTGGGGGCGTGTACATCACAGAGCGGCACACGCTGGAGGGTCACGTGACACCAGTGGGGGGAGGACATGTGGAGTGGTGGGAAGACACCAGGTTCATCTCCTTCCTCCTGGCACGACAGGCCCTGGCCTGATCATGGCATGGTAGGGACTCCAGCCCCTGGCTGAGCCTCAGTTTTCAACAGCCATCAGCCAGGCTGTGTCTGGAGAAGGCCTTGGGCCAGTCCAGCAGTCCCTAGGGCCCTGCTCACGCACCCCATGGGCAGCCGACAAACATCCAGAGGGTACCTGTGGGCATCAGGCTCCAGGGCTCACGGATGGGGCCTGGCGGGCCACACCTGGGGCAGAGGATCGGGTCCACCGTGACCTCAGGGGATGGCAGGGATGGCCCAGGGCCAGGAGCGAGACCTGGGGCTGACGGGCTGGCACCAGATCCAGCAAGGACCGCCTCGGCTGGCTCAGAGACCCCAGGAGAGGCCGGCGGGGCGGGCCTGGCTGCCCCAGAAGCGAAGGGCGCTCAGGGAGAGGAAGTAATGGCTGGGGCTTGCAGGGCTGGCTTGGACCCAGAAGGGAGCGCAGTGGCTGGCAGGGCTTCTCTGGGCCCATGAGGGGCCGCTTGGGCAAGCACAGCTGTTCTGGGCCCATGAGTGGTCGCTTCAGTTGCTGTGACTGTCCGGGGCCCAGCATGGGAGGCTTGGGGGGGCCGGTTTGTTTGGGGGCTTTAACTAATTGCTGGGGCTGCCTGAGGCCCAGCAGAGACTGCCGGGGCCGGCTGGGCTGGCCCAGAAGAGACCTGCGGGGTTGGCTGTGCTGACACGGGGCTAGGAGTGCCCGCCGGGGGCAGCAGCACTGGCATGAGAGGGAGCTGGCGGGCCGGCGGCATGGTCGCAGGGTGAGGAGTGACCGTGGGGGCTGGCAGCGTGGGCAGTAGGCTAGCAGGGACCGCAGCGCCCGGCAGCACTGTCCAGAGGAAGCCCTACGGGGCTGGCCAGGGAGACAGGGAGTGGTCCATGAACGCAGTGGTCGGCAGCAGTGCCACAGGGACCGCAGGGGCCGGCAGAGGTGACACGGGGCCAGAAGGGACCGCAGAGGCCGGCAGAGGTGACATGGGGCCAGAAGGGACCGCAGCGGCCGGCAGAAGTGACATGGGGTCAGAAGGGACCGTAGCGGCCGGCAGCGATGCCATGGGGCCAAGAGGGACCGCAGTGGTCGGCAGCGGTGCCATGGGGCCAGGAGGGACCTCAGGCGCTGGCAGCGCTGCCGGGGAGCTGGGAATGCCCAAAGTGGCCTGCGGGGCTGGGCCAGGCGAGGCCGCTGGGCCTGGCAGAGGTGATCTGGCACCGGAAGCAGCTGCTGGGGCTGGCGGTGCTGACTGGGGCCCAGAAGTGACCTCCGGGGCCGGCAGGGCTGTCTCAGGCCCAGAAGTGACCGCTGGGGCTGGCTGCGCTGAGCCGGGGGTGGCCGCTGGGGCTGG
This sequence comes from Erethizon dorsatum, assembly GCA_028451465.1. Taxonomy (NCBI): domain Eukaryota; kingdom Metazoa; phylum Chordata; class Mammalia; order Rodentia; family Erethizontidae; genus Erethizon; species Erethizon dorsatum. Next base: position 126,607,544 of record CM051830.1, on the reverse strand, counting down.
CAGGACTGCCCGGGGTCCGGGGATGCCCGACGGGGCTGGCAGCGCTGACACGGGGCTGGGAGGGGCCCCTGGGGCTGGCTGGGCTGGCTGGGCTGGTGCTGCTGCTGGTGCTGGGCCGGGCCGTTCTGGTGCCAGGGGTTGGCTGGGAGCGGCCCCCCTTCTGGGGAGCACACCTGCATGGAAGAAAGAGCACGTGTCCACCTGGGCAGGTGTCTGTGGACCCCCCTCCAGCCCGGGCCCCAGAGGCATGCTGCTCCCACCAGAGCCCAGTTCCCAAGGAGCTCAAAGTGAAGCCTGGAACACTGAGAAAAGCCTCTCTGAAGGAAGGCACAGGCCCAGGTCCCCAGGAGGAACGCAACTGCAGCTGAGCTGTGAGCCAGAACAGACCCACATGCGGGCCGCCCCGGCCCAGCTTCCACTTGTCTAACAGCTCCTCCTGATCTCGGCCGCGACCCCACCCAGGCACAAAGGTCTCAGGGCAGGCAACCCCAGTTCCTGATCCTTCCTTGCATCTGGACCACCAACCACAGTGCTGTGGCTGGTACTCCCCTCCCTCATGCCGCAGTCTAGCAGACAGCGCTGTGTGCACAGCAGTTGAGCGCGCAGTGGTGTGCTTGGTTCCCAACTCATCACAGACACTGGACACCAGGGTCGGCGGAGCCTGACAGACGCAGCAGCGGGAAACGGGGCCGGCCTATCAGCTTGGCACTGCCCCCCCTCCAGCCCTGCAATCCTGAGGCCCTGGAGAGGCCTGCACCTCTGTGAAGCATCCTAGCCTACCTGCCTGTCTGCCTGAACCCATCACATGTGCCCCATACCCCACACCCAGCAACGATGGAGCACATTGCCAGGCCGGCCTGGGTGCCACAGGTGGTGTCCAGGTGCTGGTGTGGTCCCAGGGCAGACCCTGCTGCTCACCTGCTTGGAGGGCTGTAGTGGGACCTTCCTGGCCCCTCCGTCACAGGCGGGCTCCAAGTCCTGCCCAGGGCTGCTGGCTTCCAGGGGCTGCCTGCTTATACTGGGCTCTGATGATGGGCAGTTTTCTGTCTCCCGGGGCTTCTTGATGAGGCGACGCTCCCATTTCTCCTTCCGCTCATGTGGCTTCAGGGCCATGTCCTTCTGCAGAGAGAGAAGTGAAAGATCATCAACAGGTGGACACCCTGATGGAAGACGCCTACCTTGAGAGGGCTGAACCTTGGCTGACGACATTGCCTACTTGGAGGTAGTGCCCCGAGCAGACTCACAGGCTTGGGTCACACCCACTGGGAAGGAGCCTTCATCCTGGGAAGGTCCCGTCTCAGGGGGCATGGACAGGGAAGATGGCTGGTGAGGGGAGGGCCCATCATCACTGGGGAATGGGGATGAGCCAGCTCCTGGGGCCCCAGGAACATGGAATAGGCCAAATCTTAGCCTAGTGTAGAGGCTCACACAGGCTGCAGCAGAAAGGAAACATGAAGCTTTCTGGTCCTTGCTAGACTGGGGCTACTTTCATCATGACCTGGGGCCAGGGACTGTAGCAGCCTTACCCAGGTGACACTTGCACATCCACAGAAGTAACCCCTGGGTGACATCTCATTCCCACAGAAACTAACCCCCCAGATGACTTAACATTCATAGGAAGTAACCCGCAGGTGACACCTCATTCCCACAGGAAGTAATCCCAAGTGACACCTTCACATTCACAGGAAGTAATTCCCAAGTGACACCTTCACATTCACAGGAAGTAACCCGCAGGTGACACCTCATTCCCACAGGAAATAACTAACCCTCCAGGTGACACCTCACACCCCATAGGAAGTGCCCTCTGGTGATACCTCATCTTCCAGGAAATACCCCCAACTGACACCCTCACATTCCACAGCCGTGGGCTTGGGAGGGAAACCCCTGCCATGATCATACTTGGGGCTATCAGACCTGAGTCATCCCACAGGCCACCCATGATCCTGCTGGCCTTTCCTGGTGTCAACAGTCCACCTTGAGTCCTCCAGGGTACCAGCTCATTTGAGCCCATGAAATATCTCAGCCTCCTGCCCTGCCTGTGGGTTCTGGCAGTTCCTGGCTCTGGGGTCCCCTGCTTCTGCATTCAATAACCAGTAGTTGGCCAGGTGTGGTGGTACATGCCCATAATCCCAGCACTATGGGAGGCTGAGGCAGAAGGATCTCAAGTTTGACCCCTGTCTGAACAACTTAGGGAAACCCTATCTCAAAAAAAAAAAAAAAAAAAAGAGAAAAAAGGGTGGGGGGAGTGGATATGGCTCAATGTGTGTGGCAGGGGGAAACCAAAAAGACAAAGAATGAAAAACACAGCAGTGTGACCCCATGCATCAGTGACCAGTACAGGAGAAATGGATGTGCGTGCAGTTTAGCCTCCACAGAAGGCAGCGGCCAGTGGAGAGTCTGAGGAGGGACGGGCAGGGCCAGCCAGCCTGTCCTCAGCGAGCAGCTGGTGCAAAGGCCCTCAAACAGCAAGGAGCTGAGTTTCCTGCCCTGACTGTCCTCCCATGGGCATTCTGCAGGTCCTGCCTGACCTGCCCATATACTATGTGCTGTCCCCACCCAGACAGAGTGTGAGGCTTCCAGAAACCAGCTGCATCCATGGGGCGGGGCCTGTTGCCCTTGGCCTCTGAGCTTTGATCAGGGTGGAGGTCCCCACCCTCAAGCAGGGCTTGCTCCATAATCTGCTCTCCTTGACCTACCACATGGCCATGGCGCCTTACTGCTAGCGGCCTTGTCCAGCTGGCCCACCAGGGCTGACCTGTGGTGGGGACCACCTCTGCACAAGGGTGTCATATGCTGCCGCTGAAGACAGAGCTACTTGTGAGGTGTGCGACCAAGTGTGCATGAATCCTGGGGTCAACATCCATGAACAGCATCCCACAAGGCCTCCTGCCCCACAGACCCTGGCTGGGCCGGCTTGTCTTCCTTGTGAGCAGATGCAGGAAGCAGGCAGGTCACGCCCAGGGCCTGCCGGGCTCTCACCACTGCCACACGACTGAAAAGATGCATGTGCCAAGAGTGCGTGGCTTGAATTTATCACATTCTCTGTAAACCTGTTTTGGCACTTCATTACTTTTAAAGAAATGAACAGAGATTGCCACGACCCCTCTGTCCATGCCCCTACGCCTCCTGCAGGATGCCCTCTGTCCACCCCCTGACCTACCCCAAGGAGAGCAGCTGTCAGGTCCATGTCCTCAGGCCTCCTGGACCTCATGTCTGTCCCTGGCCCCAGTTCTGAGCCTCTTCCCTGGTGCACTCATAGCCCCTGCAGCAACACCGACACAGCCCTCCAGGAGCCCTGACCGCACCCAAAGCAGCCACCTGGCCACCAGAAGGGCAGGTCCTGGGGGCTGCAGACCACCCTCAGCAAGTCACTCCACGGCCACCCTTTGGGGTCAACACTGAAGCTTAGAGAGGCTGTACAGCCCCTCTCTAGCCAGGCCTGGCAGCAGCAGTGGGGCCATTGGTGACCTCCCCTGTCGTCCCCCTGGGCCAGCAGCCTATCCATACAGGTGCCAGGGCTCTACAGGATGGAGGCACTGACAACAGAGTGAACTGGAGCCTCCAGGTGGGAGCATGGAGCAAGCAGTAAGCTCCGTGCTCACCACCAGCGCCAGGCCTGCTCAGGAACTCTGCTGAGTGCTTGATGGACACCGCCCATCTAGCCCATATACAGCCCCAGGACATGAGCTGTGACTGCTCTGGGCTGAGCACAGAAACCCAAGCACAGACTGGCCTCAGTTACAGTCTGAAATTTGCATCCTCAGGCCCCATCCATCTCCCAGCCTGGCCCAGCATCTCCCACCACCATCACCTGCGAGAGGCAGCTGCAAGGAGGCCCAGAGCTAGGAGAGCCTGGGCAGCCTGCGGCCAGGGCTGTGGAAGCCTCTGCAGGGCCTCGCACCCCGAGGCCTGCCCCAGGCCACAGCCTCACAGTGATGCATGGACGTCTTGTTCCTCCCTAGGTGGAGTTCCATGGAGCTGGGCACACGCTGCTGTGAAACTGCCCGTGGGACTTTCCTACAGTGTTTTTATGTGACTGCTTTTTAGCTCTCTTAAATGTTACTGCTTTGCAGCACCATTAAAATTTCTAACTGCTACAGTAAAGCAACTATGGAAAGAGAAAAATGGGTGTGACTTAGCAAACTCAGTCCAGGTGCCCTTCCCAGGGCCAGGCCTCTGGCTCCCACTACGGCCCAGCAGCTCAGCCCATCCCTCTAGCCAGGCAAGTGCCCCTCGCTCCCCGAACCACATTGGGCCTCCCTTCTGGTTGCCAAGCCTGAGACTGCACCCTTGGAGGGCAGGGAAGCCTGGGCCTGGACACCCACCCCATGTGACAACCAGGCTTGGAGCCAGAGGGCGCTTCTGGATGGGACAGGAGGCTGCACAAATGCTGAAGCTGCCAGCCTCACTGGCTCTCAGTCAACAGTGTCTCTGCCATTCCTAGATGCCAAGCCTTAGCCTCCACCCTTCGCACCCTGAGCAGGGGCCCACAGTTCTCCCCGCCCAGTTCTCGCTTGGCCCAATCCCATCCCTGAGTACCTTGCAGTGTCCTCCAAGACCTGTGCACGACTGCCCCAGAGTGTCGGTGTGGCTGTCCCCTGCCCTGGCATCCACGGAGCCTACGCATTCACATAATCTCTGCCCCACCAGTGGGACCCTACGGGCTACACCCCAGCAGGGAGAGCCGAGGGCAAACGCTGGTGTGGGGACGGTGTCTGAGCAGCCCCGCAGCTAAGAAGGCTGGAGGAGTGCTCCTCGTGCACCCCCACCCAGCAGCAACACCCCCACTTTGGCTTTGCCAAGTGCACCCAACACCAGTTGGTTGCTATTGGCTGCTTGATTTCTTCTCGTGTGCACCCCTCATCAGTTGCACATGAGGGATGTGTCCTCCTAGGCTTTGCCAACCCTCACAGCCCCAGGAGCTTCTGGACCATGCCTGGCTGCATCCCCAGGCCCTCAGAGTCCTCCTGCTGGCCCAGGGCACATGTCTTCACCACCTGCCACATGCTGGCCTCAGACTTCCATGTGGGCCGCATTCTGCCACTGTGCTGGCTAGGGAGTAGGGGACAGCACCAAGAGGCCCAAGTGTGTAGCTGGCCCACCTGTCTAACCAGGCACCTTTGCACGCTGCCATGCGGTTCTGTGAAAAGACCTGCACTGTATCTGGCACTGTCTGGGCACATAGGTCACCTGGAGACAAAGCCACAGCTTGTGGCTGGACAAGGGGCTTGCAGCAAAAGCCACTGGTGAGAGCAGCAGTGTTGCCCTGGGAGGGAGGGCCACAGTGGGCAAGAGGTCAGGGGAGGGCAGTGACAGAGCAGCCCAGGGCTACCTGCCTGGGTCTGGACCAAGCCACTGCCTACTCCTACGACTCTGGCTCACTGCCATCCACGTCATGCCCACACCACTGGCTGGCAGTTGTGAAGACAAGTTTCCACAACACAGCCAGAGCGTAGATGGTGTTTTCTCCCTTCTAGCTCCAATCTACTGACCCATCAGTTGCGGATCAGTCAGATGTAGCCTGTGGCCTTGCTCTTCAATGCTAGCACTGTCTTTCAACACGGCTCCTCTAGATGGCTGTGAGTGCCATGGAACCAGGGCCAGACAGGACAGGGAGCTAGCCCAGGGTAGCAGTTTGCCAGGAAGGTGGTGCCAGTGGGTGGGAGCCAGGCCCACACCCTGTAGGTTGCCTTAGGGCCAGGCTGTGGCCCATCAGGTGGCATCATGCAGTTCACTCTGGCTACTCTCTAACATGGATGTAGGCTCTGTGTGTTCTGTGTACATGTGAGTGCTTCCATAGCTAAAAAGGAGAAAGAGACAAGGGTGCTAGATTGAGATGAAGACCATGGCTGGGAGCCAGGTGGTGGACTCCAGCCCGGCAAGGCTGTCACAGAGGGGCAGGGATGGGGTCTGCACAGCCTATGCCAGCAGAGACCAAGTGGGTGGGCAGGGGGGAGAGAAGGGGCTGTGGGCCAGACCCCTAGGACAGGCCCAGCTCCCCACACATGGCCAGGGCTGCTCCAAGGCACCCAGGAGACAGGGCAAATGGGTCCCTCAGTGACCTCCTGTGAGGCCAGTGCTGGTGGAAGACGGTCCCCTTGCCTTGGCAGGGATGGGCCAGTGAGCCCATCTGCCCCCAGCAGCACGCTCTTCATTCACCCAGCCTGCAGACTCCATGTGAGAGGAAGGCTTAGGGCTGATTTCTGTCCCTCCCCAGCACAGCTGTTGCTCAGCTGTCACCCAGGGTGGGCAACCCTGCCCGCCAGAGCCAGTCAAGGTCACTGAAGCCACAGCCCAGGGTGGAAGAGGACATGGGTGCCCAAGTGCCAAGCTACCCCCCTGCCTGCTCAGCCACTGCTACCAGCTGGCATGGTTTTGGGCACCTAGTCCTGCAGGACCCAGGACCAGCATGCGTGGGCTAGGGGTTCGCTCAGGAGGGGAGGAAACGAAACACGGGTGGGAGGTACTAAGGGGCCGACAGCTCCTGGAGCATGCTCACTGGAGGACCCTCTACCCAGCACAAGGAAGCAGGTGCACTGAGGAAACTGAGGCCCAGAGTGGGCACGGGGCTGTCCAGGACCTGACCCCACATCTGGCCAGAGCCTACATGCTTCCCGGTTACGCCTGGCGGACAGGGAGGGCTCTGTCCCAGGAGCAGAGAGGTGACTGCCCTTCCCTGCATGCACAAAGGCCCAAGGCAGGTACAGGCAGGGCCAGAAACAGGGTTCCAGTGGCCTAGGAAGAACACGGGTTTGTTCCAGGATGACAGGAAGCCCCTGGGGGTCAGCACAAGGCAGCACAAAGGATCTGACAGCCAAGTTTACCCCACCTCTCCTGGGGGAGCGGCTCTGTGTGTCTCTGGAAAGGAGTCTGGAAGAAGACAGCCCAGGGACAGCAGATCACCAAGGGGGCTGCCCCGGCCACCACCCTAGGACCACCCTCCCTGCCTACTCTGCCACATGGCCCCTGGGGACAGGCACGTAGAAGTGCCAGCCTGTAGAAAATCACAACCCCTGGCGTGGGGTGGGTTGGGGAGGGGCAGGAGTATGTGTGCAGCTTAGAGTGAGGCCTGTGGATGTGGGGAGCAGCCAGGGCCAAGGCCAGGACGTGAGGGGACAGAGGTAGGTGAGGCCACAGCAGCCCCGAGGGTCCCTGCGGCACTCTGGCCTTCACCAGGGGTGAAGGCTGTGTGTAGGAAGGTGGGGGCAGGGTGGAGTGGGACCCAAGGAAGAAGCCCCGCCCTCCAGGGTGCCCTGGGCTGAGTTCCAGTCCGGCCCGCCACTCACCAGCAGTGTAGGCCTGGAAAGTGCCTTACCCAGTACCTCAGTTTCCCCATCTGTGGGATGGGGACAACACAGTCCCTCTATGGAGCTACCACGGTAGTACACATGAAGTCCTGGAACTGTGCCTGCACTCAGGAAACACCTAACCTCATTCCTCCTGATTCTGCCATGCAGCTCCCCCGTACGACTGGTTCATTTAAGTCAAAGGCTCTGGGAATAAGGCCAGGGCTTCAAGCAGTGCTGTCCTAGGGGCTGGGCCTGGGTTTTGACACACTCAGCTGCTCTGTTTCTCTGGCCACACAGCCAACACCACGTTCTCATGAGAATCTGGCTGGTGCAGGTGCGCAGGCACCACCATTGGCTCCCAGGGACCGGGCCACAAATGTGGCCCTGTGCCCTGGTCGCTCGCTCACAAGCAGCCCAAGGGACAGTGCCTGACCCCCTGAAACTGACGTGACTCCTCCAAGTAAAAACTGGAGCCAGGGCTGCCAAGGCTCCTGCCACCCAGCAAGGCCAGGCTCTGCCAGAGTCCACAAACACACACTGCACACATGAGTGCATGACTTGTGTGCACATGCTGCAGTCAAAAAGCTGACCCTGACCACTGCTTTGAGGGTGCAGATCTGCCTATCCCCACATCCAGCTTTCCTAGAAACAGAGAAGCCTACTGGTGGAGTGAATAAAACCAGCATGTCCCTGACCCATGCTGCTTCTTTTACCACCTGGGCAGAGCAGGATTCCTCAAAACATCATTTCCTGAATGTTTCAAATCCCAGCTCCCAAAGGGGAAGCTGCTCTGGATGCCCTCGGGCCCATCCACCTTCCCCAGACACTCACTTGCCTGCCCCGCTTTTCCTGTCCTGCCCTGCACTGCCCTCCCCGGTTAGGGCCCGCCCCTCTCCTCACCTTGCTGGGCTCCCACCTCAGCCTGAGTACCTCCCCAGAAGCCCACCAACCTCCGTGACAGCCCCTGACTGCCCTCCTGACTCTCCTGGTTGATTGGCGCATGGGTGTACTCCATAAAGGCTTAAGCAGGGAACAAAGGACACAGGTCAGAGCCCCACGCCAGCCAGGCTGTCCCAGGCACAGCAAGAGGACCTGGGCTGCACGGTGAAAGCCTGGCTGTGAGAGGGTAGCTGCCCCAAGGAGGTGTCCTTAGGGAACACAAGAGATGGCAGGTCCCCCATCACACCTGATGGGGCAGCAGACTGAAGAGGAGGGTCTGACAGAAAGGAGTGAGCCTCGCCTGGGCGGTATCACTCTCTCCGCGTCTTTACAGAGTCCCACAGATCCACCAAGCCAGGCTCTGCCAAGCTGAGAACCCTAAGACCTGGCCTCAGAGGCAGTAAAGCAAAAGGAGGGTAAGGGACCACTTTGCTGGGCTGAGCAAACACCCCGTCTCTGGCATCAAGGGTGCTAGGGGACTTCCCATGATCAAGACAAGAGGGCAACAGGCAGGGGTGACCATCCACACCTGTGGAAGGATAAAGCCCCTGTGTGTGACTGCGGGGCAGTGGGCTGGGCTCATAGCGGGGGTCCTTGCGACTGCTATCCTACCAGAATATTCTGAGCAGGACCACATTCTCTACACACCCCACCCTTGCTGCCCAGCCCTGTCAAAGTCCTCATGACCACACTCCATCCATGGGGGTCCAGGGAGTGGAAGGCCCAGCTCAACCTGAGGTAGCCGGCCAGGGTGGAAGGGCAGCCTGGGCCTTTCCAGCCCAGCCTTCGGCCTGGATTCTGGCCTGGGGTTACCCACAGCACATGGTGATGGAGCAGGTGGCCTGGGAACATCGAAGGTGGTGAATTCCTGAAATGTGCAGGAGGTGAGGGTGAGGGAGGTACAAGTGGGGCCAGGCTAGAGGGGTGCTGAGAGAGAGCCCAGGTGGAGGCGACATCCTGGGTCACAGGGACTTCATGGGCTGGACTCCTGAGACACCTGTGACCCCGCCCTCAGGCTGTGTGCACCCTGGGCCTCAGCACATACAGAGGTTCTTGCCCCAGATCACACGTCCCCTCAAGGGCCTCTGGACCCTGAACACCTAGTCAGGCCCACCCTGTCTAGCACTGTCCCTGACTTGTGTCAGCTCCTTCCTGCTCCCAGCCAGGGGTCCAGGCCCCTTCCTCACTGCCTGTGGGCCCACCGTAAGCCATGCTGACTAACTGGCCACCAGCGACCAGGGCTGGACACCAGGACCTGAAGATTCTGCCCTCAGCCCGTTGAGGAGGCACATGATTCTTGTGCCACTTCGTTCCAAAATACAGGAAAGATGGAAAAGTTCTCTCCATCTCCAAGTCCCTGAAATGCAGAGTAAGCCAAACAGGACAGCATGGGCTGCCCTTACCAGGATGTGGTGGCAAACCTTCCAGTATGGCGAGCAGTCTGCCAACTCCAGCATGAGGCCATGCACAGCTGCTCTGGGGCCAGGGACAGCAACGGTACACAACAGCTCTGGTCACACAACAGTGGCCTGGTCCCAGGAGTTGAGCCCAGGCAGATGCTTCTTGGGGTAGAAGCTGCACACCAGGGCTGGGGAACAGCAGGGAGGGAAGGGATGCAGATGTCCGCACACAGTGCCATCCACCCCCTCAGCTCTGGAAGAACTACAATGCAGTGAGACCCAAAATGGAACTGTGGCACAGCAGGGAGAAGAACAGCAATGTCAGGGTTTCTCGCAGAAGCCAGAAGAATCCACCGGAAACCTCAGAAAATCACCCCAGTGCCACTAACATGCAGGACAAGGGCTTTCTCCTGGGAACAACCACCAATTAGAAAACAAAGTGAAACAAAGTTTCCACGAGTGTAACAAAATCGCAAAACAGTAAATACAGGAAACCTTATCAGCCAACACCAGCAGCTCCCTGAGTATCCCAGGGTGGCAAGCTTTCTGCAGAGGAGCAGCCCACGCTCAGATCTGGGTCTGCACCTCTGTGGCAGGGGAGAGGCATCTATGAACAAGACTGATCCTTGCAGGACATGAGCAGAGTGGGGGTGGCCTGCCAAGAAATGGCCAGGCTCCCTGCTGGGCACTCCTGGCTGAGGCACAGGACACCAGGGAGGACCCTTCCAGACAAAGAGGCCTAGGGTAAAGCCTGCCTAGCAAGAGTGGGGGACCCGGGCAGGCAGGTGTGGCTGCAGGAATGACCTGGACGATCTGGAAGCCAGGGCCAAGAGATGAAGGCCTCGAAGCTGTAGGGGCACAGTAGCAGGGGCCCCAGAGCTACAGGGGGCCAGTCGAGGCAGTCCAGGGTGTATGGACATTGACAGGCTGAGGTACCAGGCGTTGCTTCCATATACTGTCTGTCTACCTCTTTGGAGAGATCGGCTCCACCCCACCACTATGAGACCCTCTGGGAAGGACAAAGTCAACACTGCCCCTGGACAGCCCGGTATGTCCCAGGGCAGGTGCGAGGGCAGGTCTCAGTACTGCAGGTAAAGCACTTACCCTGTTCAGGCCTCCGCTGCCCCACCTGAAGAGCAAGAGGTAAAAAGTGAGGAGGAGGTGCTTTGGGCAAGAGGCTCAGACTCCCAAATGGAACACACCTGAGCCCCCATTCCTGTCCCTCTAGGATGGCATGACCAGGCCCAAGCATATGGGCCCCTGAGAACAGGACCAAAGTACAGGTCCAAAGTGACACCATCACTCCTGATGTGGACAGTGCTGAATGGGCCACATTCTAGCTCCCTACACACCTGCTAACACTCCTACCCTCGTGCTCTGGGGCCCTGAACTGTGCTGTAAAGCCCCCACCTGGCTCACTAGGGCCCACGAAGTCCAGCGAACTGAACCCCAGGACCCGGCCCAGGGTGGGAATCCCAGTTTCACCTGAGATCCTGCACTCCCATTGTGAGGGAGTCCTGTCTGCTGCTGGGATGGGATCAGCTCCTTCAGCACTAACCAAACTTTGCCCTGGAGCTTTGGAAGCTCAACATGATGGCTGCCAGTGTCTTCCTTTCCATCTTTATCCCCCTCTGGTACAATCCACACGTAAGAGAAAGAACCATCCCACATAGATGGCACACCTGTGTCTGGCTACAGCTCTACTGTAATGAATGACCCCCCTTTCCGTGTAGACAGCATACCTATATCCGGCCTTGTCTATACTGTGAGGAATGACGCCCCGTCTGTGTAGCTGGCACACCTGTGTCTATGTCTCCACTGTGAGGAACACACCCCCTTCTGTATAGATGGCATACCTGTGACTGGCCACACCTCCGCTGTGAGGAATACATCCCCTTCTATGTAGACAGCGTGCCTGTGTCTGGCTATGTCTACACTGTGAAGAACACCCCCCCCCACTGTGTAGATGGCACACCTGTAATTGGCTGTCTCCACTATGAGTAACGATTCCCTTCTGTGTAAATGGCACACCTGGGTCTGGCTATGTCATCACTGTGAGGTTGGACTCCCTTCTACATAGATGGCACACCTGGGTCTGGTTATGTCTCCAGGGCTCTGGAAAGACCCGATAACTGTGGGAGGGTGAACTGCAGCTGAAACTCTGCAGCACCCACCTTTCCACAGAGCTGGACTTTTGAAACAGGTAAAGCTATTTGCTGTTTGAGACAGGCAAATTAACATCAACAACAAAAATCATCTATGGATGCCAAACCAGATGGTCTCCACCTGCACCTAAAGGCAGAAGGTGCAAGGCCACCCCTCTCCATGGAAGGTGCACGTCTGCTCAGGAAGCCAGCCTCGGCCACCTCCTGGGAGATACAGGGACCAGCACAACCTGTTCTGTGGCCTGAGGGCAGCTGCTTTTGTCAGACACACTGCTGGATCCTGCTCATGGGCCACATATCCCCAAGGCAGAGAGGGCAGCTGGCTCCTGCTCCTGACCACACTACTGCCCTTAGTGGGGGGGCTCCAGTCACTGCTGATCAGTACGACCAGAGAGAGCACTCTCAGGGAACATGGCCAATGTACAGCCACCTCCCAAGTTCCCCAAGTATCCCTGCTTCCTTTGATTCCCCACCCCATTAGAGAAACAGAAAGTCTAAGGAGACTAGGTTTGGTTCTGCAGAGCTCCTGCCCACCCATCCCTTCTGCACCCTTCAGCTCTGCCACAGACCTCTGCAAATCATTAACAGCCACTCTGCCCTCCTCAGCCGACAACCATCACTGAGATGTTTGGGGAGCAGCTGCTGCTCCCCCAGGCACAAAAGAGGCAAGGACCACTTCCCTCCAGGGGCAAACACAGTTGTGCAGAGGGGTGGAAGAGCTACTGGGGACAGGGGACTGGAGCAGGGCCTGCATCAACATCCTAAGGGCAAAGGTATGGTACCCTCTTCTGCTTAAAAGATACACTTCCCAAGTCTCTGCCTGTCACACCCGCTGCTGTGCCTAGTTTTACACGGGCTTCTCTGACACACACACAATGTCACCAACATTCCCTGGGGACCTCAAGGAGGGACCAGCTGTCAGGCCTGCGGTGGAGTAACTGAGCAAGCAGGTGGCGGGAGGTAGGGCAGGCTCTGCCTCTGGGCTGGGGTCCTGAGGACCCTGGACCTCGGATCTCCCTCACTGTGAGGGACCCACAGGGGCCTACAGAGCGGTAACCACACTTCAGACTGCAGGATGGTGGCTGGCTCCCTGGCTGTGTGCCTCACACTTGGTGCACTGTGCCTCAGTGTTCCCATCTATGAAGTGGAGGTCATCGGCCTTCCTTGAGGTCACCTGAGTGAAGAATTCATGTCTGTACCAAAATGTATAACAGATATTGTGAAGTAGCAAGAAAAAGTTCAAATGACTAGGGGAACTAGGGAGGGAGGAGGGGGAAAGGAAGGGAAAATAAATAAAAAAAGAAAAGGAAAAAATGGAAACAAAGCTTTTGTAAACAGGGAAGGGAAGAGTGGTTAAAGGGAAGGTAGAGGTATGGTGGAAAAAAAAGAATCAAGATATATCATATACAGGTACAAATTCCCTACAGTGAATGTGATCATTATGTATACCTAAACTGTACCAATAAACTTAATTAAGAACAAAAGAATTCATGTCTGTAAAGACGGTTTGACAGGCTGAACATTCACCAAGCCACTCTCCACCATCAACGTCAACATGAAATATCTGAACCCCAGGGGAAATCCACTACACTTCAGCAAGGAACACGACCACCCAGACCCTTCTGGGGGGATCCAGAGTCATGAGCTGCTGAGAAGCTCTGTACTTTCCTAGGCAGGCTCCGAAGGGCAGAGAGGTGACTAAGGTCACCCCTAAGGGGCCAGGAGAGTCAGGCGAACCTCATGGTGACCTGGTAGGGCTGATCCAAACCAGCACAAGCCCCCAAACCCAGTGCCTGTGGCACCCCAGGAGAAGGGAAGAGGCAGTCTTGGACCCAAGTGGGCTCTGCTGGCCTTGGTGCACTCAGGCCATGGCCAAAGACCCTCCCCCACTCTTTACAGGATACTCTCCATGTGAGGTCTGCCCTGGGCACTAGTGCCTGAAGGGGACATGGGCAGCAGACACACTGCCTGCTCTGCACCAGCTGACATGCTTGAGGGGGCAGAAGCTGAGGGGAACCAGTCACAAGAGAGTCACAGGTGGGGGTGACAGGCAGCAAAGCAGGTGAGCCTGAGGGCTGGGGAGAAAGGCTGGCCCTTCAGCCAAGTCCACAGTGACGAAAGAAATACCATGTGAGGCAGAGGACAGAGTGAAGGTGCCAGCCAGGGCTGGGGTGTCAGTTCCCCTCCTGGACCAGGCAGGTGAACGACCTGGAGCACGGGGCAGCACCTGACAGCCTCACTCGGATGATGCAGGGACTAGCACACAGTGTGCTTGTAGTAAGTGCTCAAGAAACTTCATGCCACCACTGTGAGACAGAAAACCCTAGGCTGTCCTCCTTGGCACAGAGCCCCAGCACATACCAACACTGGAGATGGGGCCACTGCAGCTCACCAAAGGTCTTCTCTGGGGACCCCTGAGCCTGGGACTCACTTCAGGCTCCCCAGTGTGCACAATGAAAACAGCTGGGCAGTGTGGTAGGCCCAAGCTACAAGACCTTGTCCTGAGCCTCTATCTACTACCCAGACAAAATGCAGTAAACCTGCCACCACACACCCAGGGCTATCCCTCACACCAGACCCCACTGCCCTCTTCCCAAAGCTTAGCCTCTGAGATGGGGGTCCCAGATTATGAGTGCTGCCTGCAACCCAAAGTCCAGCAGACCAGGACCCCTCAGAGGCAATGCTGCACGTCGCTCACCTAGCTGGAGGTCTCTGAGTTCCTGGGACCATTCGCCCTCCCCACCCCCAGCACCTGGCCAGCATTTCCACCCAGGAGGATTTGATAGAGACAGGAATTCCCTATCCATCTCTCGTTTCTTTCTCTACTCACCTGGGTCCAGGCGAAAAGGGCAATATTTGCTGTGTAAACACTGTCCGGAATAGCTCACCCAGACAGAATTTTTTTGCCAACCTACTACACTTGGGGCGAGCAGCCTTCACCAAGAGGAGTCACTCAGGGCTGATCCCTCTCAGCTCTAAGAACCCGAAGAGGAGGACGACTGGGAAGAATTCAGTGTCCACGCTGTCGCCGCCTCCCAAAGCCCAGCACCACCCGCTCCCGGCCCTGGGGGTCGCACGCAGACCCCGCCCTCCAGGTCCCCACACGGCTGGGTCAGGGTCCGGGTCCGGGGTGTGGGTCCCCGACGCCCACCCACCTCCAGCGCCTCCAGCGTGCTGAAGCTGGCGATGGCGAAGCCGTCGATGACCTCCTCATCCTGCGAGCTGGACTCTCGGCGGCGGCGGCGCAGGGGGCGCGGGGGCGGCGCGCCGCGCAGGCCTGCGTTCTCCTTGCCCGGGCTGGGCTCGGGCTCGTCGCCGGACGACGGACTGTGCGCGCGGGTGTCGCGGGCGGCTTCCCGGCGCCGGCCGCGGTCCCGCAGCGCGCGCGAGCGCCGGCTCGGCCGGACCTTGGCCTCCATGGCGGCGCCGCGCGCGGTGACCTTGGCGCCGCCGCCTGCTATGCCGTGCCACCGGGCTGCGAGGGCGCCACGCGGGCTCGGGGCCGGGCCGGGCCGGGCATGCCGGGCGCGGGCGCTCAGCGCCGGCTCCGCGCGGCCTGGGACCCCCGGCCCGGGCCCGGCGCACGGACGGGGCGGCTGGCGCTCAACGGCCCACGGCCCGGCCCCCGGGGGCGCGCCTCATGGTGAACGGCGGCAGCGGGCGGCGGCAGCAGCGGGCGGCCGGTCTTGGGGAGCCGGGCTCGGGCGCCGGGCTCGTGAGGCGGCGGGACAGCAGCGGGCCCAAACGGATAACAACTGACGCACTTCCGCCCGGCCGGAGCGCCAGAGGAAGTGGGCGCTGCCGCGGAAACCCGCCACGCCCCGACCACGCCCCACACAGGTCCCGCCCCGCGCCCCTAAGCCCCACCCCCTCGGGGGAGGCCAAGCTCCTCGCTACCGCGCCCCACCAGCCGGGCTGAGCCACACGCCCTTCCCTCAAGCCCCGCCCCCTGTTGGCTGCGTTCCACCGAGCCACGCCTCGTACTGGCTGAGTCCGCTCCTTCCGCGCCCCTCTGAGTCCCGCCCCTTCGACTCAGCCCCGCCCCACAGGCCTGACTGCCCCACCAGGCCCGGTCTGTCCCTCCAGGCCCCGCCTCCCCTGCGCGGCTCTCGGGGTAGCCACGCCCTCCACAGGCCCCGCCTCGTCTGGCCTCCCTTCCGCCATTCACGTGGGCGGTGTGCGGCTCTGCGCCGGCCTTGCCCGCGGCTCCACTGGACTCGGTGCGAGCACGTGCGCGGGGCCTGCTAGGCGGAACCGTTAGCTCCGGAGTGCGGCCGCGGGCCGCGGGAATCCGAGCCTCCACCCCGCCCCAATGTGGACCCCGCGTCCCCGCGCAGTGGCCTGTGGCGAAGGGCTGAAGCTAGACCCACGATGGACTTCCTCATCCTCCATGGGGGCGGGCGCCGTTGGGATTCCCAGGGCAAGGAGCCCGTGCCCGTGCGTGAGGTGTGTGTGGTCCAAGGTCGGTGACTCGCCCAGCGCCTTTAACCAAATGCACCCTGTCGCGGTGTTCAGCCGCTGGCCACGCAGTGCTGACGAGACAGGCCACCCTTCCAGACCCTGAGCACACGGCCAGATAAAACACCCAAGGGAGATGTGCAGAGAATTGAACCCAGAGTCACAGAGGTGGCGTCGGCGGCCTGAGTGTCCCCGGGAGCTGAGGAGGGGCCGAGCCAGCTCAGCTCGCCCCTGGGGGCCGCTGTGTGCATGCCGCTCTTGGGGGCCGCTGTGTGCCGCCCCTGGGGCAGTAGAGCACACTCTGTCACCCCAGCCTCCCCAAGGTGGGCGCCCAGTCCCTGCCCCTCTTCCCATTCTGGGTTGTTTGGGAGACACTCCTTCATCCCATCGGCTAAGTGAGGAAGGAAGGTGCCCCGCCCCCAGTCTACAGCGAGCACCCCCATCCCGTGGGGCTTCCTTTCTGTGTTCCTTCTGGCCCTGGGAAGGTTGCGGGGGGGTCTGGGGTTATGACAGCAGGACGCTGTTGCACTGCTGGTGTTTCCTGAGGTGCCCAAGGGATGTCTCAGGGACACTCTGAGGACGGAGAGGGACAGCACTCCTCGAGGTGCGGGGTTGCCGCTGTGTTTGCTCAGGGGTCAGAGGTCTGATGGAACCTGGCCCCTGGTAGGGCAGAGCAGTGGCCTGTCAGGGTTCAGCTCGCTGACTGCGATCCACACACTCAGAGCTGGTCTGGAGCTCTGCCTCAGTGTCCCCTGTTTCTGCGGATTCATCGATAACACATCTCTGTCCATTCTGGAGCAGAAGTTTGGGATACAGGTGCAGGCAGGCAGGGAGGGTCCCTGTCCTGGGAGGACCCTTGAGCTGACGGAGGTTTGGGTGTCCCTGGGTCTGTGGCCATCTTCCCCTCAGCAGGACTTCCTTGTGCAGTAAACAACCTGCACAACTGTAGGTGGCCAATCTGCCCACACTGCCTCCAGTCCCCAGCTGTGCCTCAGTGCAGGGTGAGTGTCCTCTGATGCATCCAGGCATGGACCTGGGTGAGGATCCTGGATGTGCCCTGAGCAGGGATTTTGGGGCCCAGCTTCTCTCCCCAGGGGCTACATCCCTGCCCCTCACAGGGCTCCATGCACCCAACCCTGACATGCTTGGTGCAGCCCAGCTTCTTGTTTGCCAGACAAGTGAAAGTGGTGTGGTAGCTCTAATGTGCATTTCTGACTTCCTATGAATTCCGCCATCCCTTTATTGGCTTTTCAGCTTTGGGAACAAAGACCATTCTTTTTCTTCCTTTTATTCTTTTTGGTTTTTTGAGACAGGATCTTTCTATGCAGCTCAGGCCCTCCTTGAACTTAATATGTAGCTGAGACTGGCCCTGAACTCACAGTGATCCTCCTGCCTCAGCCTCCCAAGTGCTGGGATTACAGGAGTGCACCCCCATGCCTGGCTGAGAACATTCTCTGTCAAGCAAAGCCAAGGATGTGGCACCTGTGTGAAGATGTAGTGGGTGCCAGCTTGGCCTCCAGGGCCCCTCCATCGCCATTCACCACGTGGCCACCACTGCTGCTGGCCTCCAGCCTTCGAAGGATGGCCCTGTCCACAGCATCCATGCCTTCCCTTCTGGGCGGTTGGGGCAGGAACCTGCGGCCAGGACCCCCACATGTGTCCACCCTGCTGCCCACTGTCTCAGCTCCATGAGCCTCTCAGAAAACAGGGCAAGCTGGGCACAGTGTTTTTTTTTGTTTTTTTGTTTTTTTTTGTGGGTACCGGGGGGTCGACCTCAAGACCTCGCGCGCCAACAGGCACCCGTGCCGCTGAGCGATATCACCGGCCCCTTTTTCGTATATGGGATCCGGGAGTTGAACTCGGGCCCTCGCGCTTGCAAGGCAGGCGCTTATACCACTGAGCCATCTCACCGGCCCTGGGCACAGTGTTGCACTGTAATCCCAGCTCCTTGGTGGGATGATTGTGAGTTGGAGCCCAGCCTGGGCAACAGTGAGACCCTGTCTCAGAAAAAAGGAAAAGGAAGACAGGTCAAACTACAGTGGCTGTGTCTGTCCCCTACAGGCTGATGTCCCACATTCTGCGGCCTGTCCCACCCTCTGCCTGCCTTGGCCCTGGCTGCTGGGGCTTCTGTGCTTCCCCCCACAAATGGCACCCAGGTCATCTTAGGGACTGAGCGAGGTGGCTGCTCTTCCCAGCCTGACCTTGCTCTGCTGCTCTCTGCTTTCTAGAGCCAGTTGCCAGCCTGCCCGGTGTGGCAGAGTGCAGGCTCTGGACAAAGCTGGGATCCCTCTGTCCCAGAGTGGTGGCCATGTCTCCTTCAGCTGGAGAGGAGGCTGCCTGGCAGAGAGCTCCCAACAAGCTGTGCATGGTGGCACACGCCTTTGATCCCAGCACTCTGGGAGGCTGAGGCAGGAGGATGGCAAGACCCTGTCTCAGAATTAAAAAGCCCAAACCAAAATAAAGAAATAGACGCCCCAGTCATGTGTTCCATCAGGGTTTGGGGGCTGGAAGTCTGCCACTAAGTTGTCATCTGGGGATCCTTCCTGCCTCTCCCCGCTCCAGGGGTGTCTGCAGTCCTGGGTTGTGTGCATGTCACTCTGGTCTTGGCTTGTGTCCTCACATGCTGTCCCTCTGTGTCTTCTTGGACACTTATCACCCAGCCCCTGGATTCAGGGCCATGGCAGTGAGCGTCTTCTGATTTCATTGCAAGACAGTTTCCACTGCATTCCAGCGTGCTGAGATCAGGGCTCCAGCGTCTCTGCTTGAGGGACACAGTTCAGCTCATGATGATGCCTGTAGATTATATCCTAGGGGCCAGGGACCCAGGCCTAGGTCGAGGGCCAGAACTAGAGGGCCACAGTGTCAGGGCCATCAGCCTTCTAGGGCCAGGGTGGGGACCATTGGGGGCCGGGATCTACTGGGCAGGGACCCCCCCCCACAGCTACTTGCCCAGCCAGGAGGTCACAGGGCGCCACTCCCGCAGCCTCTACTGGGTCACTGGGCCTCCCGTCCAGAGTGGGGCTGCACAGCTATGCAGGTCAGGAGGCACTGTGGGGCCAGCTATCACAGTGCCTTTGCACTGCCATTGGCCTCTGCCACTTCTCCCAGCTGCCCTGTGCCTTGTTCTAGTCCATGTGAGCCCCAATCCTGCAGGGGCAGGTGGCGCCTCTGTGTGGTAACTCAAGGGGGGCTCTAACGAAGGATCGCATGGGAGGGGCTGGTGTGGGGAATCCACGGCCTGGCAACATCCCTGGGATGACTGGCCGAGGAGCCACAGGAGGAGGGGACCACTGCAGAAGCCACCAAGCAGCGCCTGTGTCCTCAGTGTGCTCCCCATGATTCCTGCATCCTTTATCAGGGCACACACTCCAAGAGAGCTGGAACCCCTCCATTCCACCCACCGGCCCTGGCACCTGGAAACAGCATTGCCCAGGCTTGCAGAGTGCTGACCTCTGCCGGCCCCACAGAGGCCGAGGTCAGCAGAGGCTCCAGGGAAGAGGGCAGCAGAGGCCAGAGAGACAGCGAAGTTCCCAGGGGGGCTTTGAGCCTTGGCTTTGTGGATCTGCAAGGGGAAGCCAAAAGCTAAAACTCCACACCAAGAGCCCGCACTTGCTGAGAGCTGGCTGGGCTTGGGACCCTGCCACTGCCACCCTCTCCCCTCCAGCTCTCCCCTCCTGCTCTCCCCTCCCCCTCCCTCTTCCCTCTTCCCCTCCTCTGTCCTCTACTGCTCCCTTCCCCCTTCCCTTTCTCCTCTCCCCCTCCCTCTCCCCTCCTGTTCTCCCTTCTCCCTTCCCCTCTTCTTCCCCTCCCCCTTCCCTCCCCATCCCCCTCTCCCTTCCCCCCTTCCCTCTTCCCTCCTGTTCTCCCTTCCCTATCCCCTCTCCCCTTCTCCTTTCCCTCTTCCTTCTCCTCCTTCTCCTCCCCTCTCTCCCCTCTCCTCTTTCTCCCCCTCCCCTTCCCCTCCTTCTCTACTCTCCCCTCCCCTCTCACCTTTCCTGAGCCTTAAAGGTGGGCCAGGCTCCCGCTCTGCTCCCCAGGGTGTTCACAGCACCACATCCATTGTGCCCACCACACCAGTCCTTGGCGATGCCCCAGGGTCTGAACAGCTGGCACATGTGTGCACATGGACACACACCTGAGGACATGTAGGTGGACACACAGCAGGCACACAAGCCCACATGCCTACATGTGCACCAGTGCCTCTCAGCTCCTGGTGTTGGTGCTCTTGGTGCAGGGTTTTAGCTTTTGTCCTCCCCTTGCAGCTCCACAAAGCCAAGGCTCAAAGCCCCCCTGGGAACTTTGCTGTCTCTCCGGCCTCTGCTGCCTGCTTCCCTGGAGCCTCTGCTGACCTCGGCCTCACCCTGGCCTTGGGCTCGGCTTGGCCTCAGACAGCAGTCTCCATTGCCACTGTTTCCTCAGTCTGTGAATGCGTCAGGGCTGCCAACCCGAGTGCTGCTGGGCCCCTTTGGTGTAGCTCAGCCTCTGTGCCTGAGACAGGAATCATCAGCAGGGAGAGCCACGCCTGTGTCAGGGCCTTGCTGCAGTGGGGCAGCAGGCTGGCTGGGAAAGGAGCAGACCCCTGGAGGATTTTGGAGCGGTGTCCGCAGGGCAGGGTCGTCTGGAGGTCACAGGGCAGAGCTGTTCAGAGTGGCCTTAGGGATCAGTCTGAGTTTCAGGGCTGCTGCAGTCAGGGCCCAGATCTCTTGGAGTGGCCTTGGGGTGTCGAAGGCGTGGAGGCATGGAGAAATGTCACAAACTGTTCCTACCACTGTGGAGGTGGCAAGGCTGAGACCATGGCTGTGTGACTTTTGTGTTGTCTTTAGGAGGAACCGTAGCACTGCTCATGGCCCATGGGGGGTTCAGGAATTTAGGGACTATTGGCCATGGGGCCCGTCCTTCCCCAGTCTTTTCCCTTAGGTGAGATATTCTGGCTATTTCTCAGAGGCAGCAGAGCCGGGGCAGGGTATGGGTATCATAGTCCCTGCTGGATCACACCCTGGTGGTTGTCAGGTGAGTAGGGAGGGTCAGTCCCCCATGTAGCATTGTTTGTAGCATTGTTTCTACCTTGAAACCCTCTGTGCATCTCAAAACCTGGGTGCATCTCGGTGGGGACAGCTCCTGAGGCCAGTAGGAGGGGAGGTGGCCCCTCAAGCACCTGAAGTGCCTTTACAGGAAGAAGAGGACCAAGAGGGGCCAGCAGGGTGCTGTGGCCCAGGCATTTGAGCTATGCCTATCCCTGTCTGCACTGAAGCCCTGGCTTTCATCACCAAAGCTGCCGTGTGAGCCCCAGGCAGGGGTCACACTTGGGAGCCCATGGCCACCGCTGGGCAGCCATGGCAGCTTGGTAGCCACTTTGTGGACCTCCTGGAGGCGGTGGGCTGGTCCTTCACACAGATGAGGGGGCCAGGCTTGGGGCAGGTCTTGAGCCAGATTAGTGCCTTCACCTTGCAGGAGGCTGGAATAGGCCACGGGGTCAGCAGGAGGGCTGGGCAGGGCGGCACAGCCCAAGCACCCGTCCCTCAGGTCTGAGGGGTGTCTGCCCCTTTGGTTCTCCTGGATGGGGCCAGGGGCCAGGGAACTGTGGCCCCTGACCTAACACTGTACACTGGGGCTGGGCCTCCATCTCCTCCGTGGAATGGGAATGACTGTGCCAGATGCAGGGCTGCTGGAAGGGGTAAGAGGCACAGGACCAGTCAGGCACCCTGCAAGGTGGACAAAGGCAGAGATGGAGAGACAGAGAGGGCATGAGGAAGCATGGAGGGAGGGAGAGGCAGGAGAGAGAAAGGGAGAGGGAGCAGGGTCACCCTGGCCATCTTGCCTGCTTGTCTGTGGCCAGTGCTCCCATTGGCTGGGCCCAATGTCAGTCAACAGGCAGGAGCTGATGGCTGGCCACTCTGGCCCCTGGCCCCACCTCCTCAGATAGTCCTGGGCACCTGTGGCCAGTGTGACAGCTGGTGGTCATGTGCTCAGGTAGCCCAGAGGTAACTGCATTTCTAGGCCATGCCCTGGCCCTGCAGGGCCCACCCCACCTAGCTCTGCCTGCAGAGTCAGCATTGTCCCCAGTCTCAGTGGAGCTGGGAACACACACAGTCCAGCCATGGGGTCCTTTGCCTTCCTACCCTGGGCTCAGTGTCACAGGGTCCTGTGGAGCCACCACCCCGATCCCACCAGCAACACCCTGCTCTGCTGTCAGGGCCTGGCAGGGACACCCAGTTGCCACCAGGTGGGGGACAGACAGCCTGACACCACCTTCTCCCGCTGGGCACCTGAGGGGCACCCTGGTTGCCTCACTCTCAGGGAGGTTGGGACAGCTTACCCATGTCCTTCCTTCACCCTGGCTACCTCGTGGTTGTCCTTAGATCACAGTGACGGCCCAACCCTTGCTGCTCCCCAGAAACCACCCTCCACAAGAGGTCAGGAAGGGACTGGGCCCACTGTTGTCACCCCCCAAAGCCCCCAGACCCAAGTGGGCTCACAACAGCAGGGAGGGGCTGGGCCTCCTGGAGACTGAGCCGCAGTGGCCCTCCAGTCTCCATCTCAGTGTTTCCACAGTACAGTAGCAGCTGCCAGTCCGGGAGCTGCCATGACACCAGCTGTCTTCGACGCCCTGTGCCTGCTACAGGACGATCGCTTGGCCAGTCCCAGATGATGCCGTGGCAGAGCTGACCTTGGACTCATCACAGGCCTGAGCTCCACTCACGCTGACCACGTGCTCTCTGTCACAGCGTTCCCCTCACACCACCTGGCTGCCCAGATGCACAGCCCCCATGCTGCAACTCAGACCCAGCCCAAATACAGCCTTTCTGGTCCTGAAAATCTGCCTGTGACTTATCTCTCTGGTAGTGGGCTTGGAAGTTCCTGGAAATCTACCTGGGATTCTTATCCCAGATTGTGTGGGCACAGTGGGTAAACATGAGGGACTGGCCAAGATCGACAGTGCCAGCCCACAGTGACCAGCAGCAACCTATGGCAACCAGAGGTGGTGGTAGCCAGTCTCATGGAGTCCCACAGACACAGCAGGAGCTGCTGAAGAGCCCTGATTGCTGCCAATGGGGCGATGAGCCTCAGCTACTAAGAAGCTGATAGAGGTGGCAAAAAGCAACCAAGAGCTGTAATAACGCTAAGAGCCATAACAGTAAGCTGAGAGACACTGGCACCCAGAGCCTGGAGCCACAAAAGGAGCTGCACTGTGCCAATTTGAGATTTCCAACCAAATTGAGCAACAGAACCCTGAGCTGATTGGGCAGCGACTGGGGACAGGGTCTAGGATGTAGGGCTTGATTTCAAATGAGCAGTGTGAGTGGCATGTGGGGGGAGGGAAAGTGTGTGAGGTGAGTTGACTGGCGTGTGAGGTGTGGTGGTTGTCGTGAGGGGTGAAGTGTCTGGTGTGTGAGGTGAAGGGCTGGCTTGTGAGGTGGCTAGTGTGTAAGGTAAGCTGATCAGAGGTCTTTTTTTTTTTATCTACAATATGGAGTCAGTTGGATAATGTGGAGCCCTTGGAGTGTGTGGAACCCTTGCTGCTGAGTAGGGGACTCTGCTGTATTAATCTGTCATATCTGGTAGCCGAGTAACATTTATGGAGTGTTACCGTCATCCAAGAAAGTCTATCATTTATAGCTCCAGACAATTCTATGAAATACACACATTTGGCATCATCACCATCATCATTGCCACTGACATCATCATCACCACCATGGCCATATCATCACTGATCGTCACTGTTGTCACCTCACTGTCATTATCACCACCATTGCCATCATCATCATCACAACATCTGCATCATCACATCAACATTGCCGTCATCACCACCATCAGAATCACCATCACCACCATTGTTTCCATCACCATCACCATCACCACCATCGTCAGAATCAGCATCATCAGAATCACCATCATCATCCCCAACACCATCACCACCATCACCATCACCACTATCACCACCATCACCATCACCACCATCTCCATTACCACCATCATCACCATCACCACTATCCCCACCATCACCATCACCACCATCTCCATTACCACCATCATCACCATCACCACTATCACCATCACACCATCACCATCATCACCACTATCACCATCACCACCATCACCATCATCACCATCAACATCACCACTATCACCGCCATCACCACCAACACCATCATCAGAATTATCATCACCAACAGCCCTAAATTGTGGCACTGAATTTCAACAGAGGTTTGTCTTCTTTCCAAGCCATGTTGTAAGAAGAGGAAACAAGCCAGCACTGCATTTGACAAGAGCGGGTGGGCAGGAGGCCAAGCCTCAAGCTGGTGGTTGGTTGTATTTGTTCTGGTTTGGGTAGCAACAGCAATGGCATGAGAAGAGGCAAATGATATTTACTCTGCCTGAAGCAGCACCTCAGGAAAGGCTAGGGCCTGATTGCAGCCTCTGCCCCAGGACATAAGTGGTCCTGCCCAGCAACCATGAGCTCCAAAGCTGGGTGGAGCCATGTCTTTCTACAAAGTGTTCCAGGTACAGCTGTGTCCAGGGCCCTGAGACTGCTGAGGTCCCTGGGTGTGCTCAGCAGCAGGGCTAGACCTAGAGGGTAGGTGCTGGCACGCGGTTGGGTAAACTGAGTCACAGGATGAGGTGTGTGTGTGAACCTTGTGGGCATCTGGGGACTGACCTTCAGGGAGGTGATATGCTCTTTGTGGCCATAAAGGGCCATTGTCTATCAAGGTGTCCCCAGTACGGGGCTAATGCTGTCGTCCCTCTGCTCACTCATGTGGCGAGTGTGCACCATGGGCCTTCTGTGTGTGGGCCCTGCTCTGGGCACTGATAATAGGTAGCAACCAACAGACCCAGGCCCTGCCCAGAGGAGATTCTTATGGGGGCATTCTGGAAAGGGAGGCCCATCATTCTTTCCTAATGGTGCCCAGCTGGAAGGCTCCTGCCAGGGTACTTGAGGCAGGTTCCTGGAGCCTCTGGGATGGGACTGGGCTCAGTGTGGCTGATGCAGGCCACCCCAGGACCTCATCGGCCTCTGCACTCAGGTCAAAGTGCTCACTGACACCTTGTGGTGGGGAGAAAGGGCCCCGGGGCACCAGGACCCCGGCTTCCTGGAACCTACTGGGTGGTGACCTTCACAGGCTGCAGGGCCAGCTCCCCTCTACACAAGTCTTTAAGCTGTTCAGCATTTGAAGTGGGAAGGAGAAAACAGATTTTTATGTTGTTTTTTTTTTTGTGGGTACCGGGGGGGTCGACCTCAGGACCTCGCGCGCCAACAGGCACCCATGCCACTGAGCGATATCACCGGCCCCTTTTTCGTATGTGGGATCCGGGAGTCAAACTCAGGCCCTCGCGCTTGCAAGGCAGGCGCTTACGCCGCTGAGCCATCTCACCAGCCCGATTTTTATGTTTTTAATGGTTCATTTCTGTAACATTTTGTTATGAAAAAAAAATTTAAATGTACGGGAAATCTGCAGGAATGTTGCAGTGCATGTCACATCTCCATGGCCTGGACCCTGCCACTCCCCACATCTGTCTGGTCGCCCAGGGTGCCGATGACCCCAGGGCCTCCCAGCCAATGGCAGTGTCATGCCATCTCTGCTCCAAGTGCCACCGCCTCTCCTCTTCCACAGAGACACACGGTCTGAAGGGTCAGGGCCTGCCCTTGCCCTGAGAGGTTGGGTGGCAACTTTAGCATGGTCATAGCAAAGCCCCTTTTCCCATGAGGCCTCATTTGTAGGCTCCTGGTGGAAGTGAGTTTGGGAGGGCCACCAGCTGAGCCCCCACTCCACCAATCTTCTTTCGGACGCATTTCAGAGTAAATCACTGACTTTGGCACCTTTACTATGCCTCACTCCACCTCACACAGGCAGTGCTGTTCTCTTTTTTCCTGTTTTTGCCAGTTCCAGAAGATCATAGAGTGGAACCCTACACAGTGTGCTGCCTTGAATCGAGTTCCTCTCACTGGGCATTCTTGGGGTCCCCTGTGTGGTTGCAGATTCTGTCTGTTGTGTGAAGGGACTTAGGTTGGTGTCGCCATTGGGCTTTGATGGACACCTGGGCTGTGTCCAGGTTCTGTTGATTTTGAATGAAGCTGCTGGTTGCACTGTCAGCTGTAGCTCAAACCCATCCATGCCGTTCCCCTGTGGGCATCCCAGCGCGACCTAAGGCAGCCACGTTCCGGCATAGCTGGGTGGCAGGAACACGTGCAGGCAAACCCAATGGGCTCTGCGACCCCTCCCTGGTGCTATGTCCCCCACCCGGGGCATACTGGTGGCCAGTTCCAGCCTGTCTCTTGGACGAGGACAGTGGTCACCATTTCCCTAAAGCAGGATTAGACTGTCTGGCCCCAGGAAGAGAGCCGGCCATGTGCAAAGGGTCTTCTTGGGTCCTGCTCCAGACTGGGCTAACCAAGGGCTGGAAGAGAGGCTGCAGGAGAGGCTGCCCAGGCCAGATCTTAGGCTCACCTTCTGCATCACAGTGAGCCATGGTGAAGGGACCTTTGGGGGCAGATCTTTAATATCACAGAAGGATGGGGGCAGCATACTTTTCACATTCTTGCCTGCCTGGAGAAGTCCTTGTGTAGGAGAAGTCCCTGGCGTAGCTGGGAGGTCGCTGGGTGTGGACGCCCATTGAGAATCAGAAACTTTTCCTTCCAGCTCTGGACTGTGCAAGCTGCCATGGAGAAGAGAGGTGACACCAGCCTCCGTCCTCCAGAACGGGAGCCTAGGGACACGTGTCCTTCTGCCCAGCTGGCCCGCAGCTATTGCCTGCCCCCTGGGCCCTGATACTCATCCAGGCCCTGTCACTCTGCCACTGAGCCTGGCTGTGCCTCTGCTCTGCCAAGTTGACAAGAGCAGCCCTTAGGCCCTTGGACAGATGCAGAGCATTAGCAGCTAGTGGGAGATTTCCTGCACCCCTTCCTGCATCTGTGTCCCCTGCTCTGTCAGGGGACAACCCAGGATGGACCCGGAGAAGGAGATTCGCAGGCTGGGGCGGGAGAGGGCTGGGTAGGCCCTGCCAGCAGCCACCAGCCTGAGGCTTCCCCAGGGCCTGAGGTTAATTGAAGCAGAGCCCTGAGCAGCCAGCCAGCCTGGGCGGCCGCAGAGCTCCTTGGCTCCAATAAATCCTCTCATTTGATGGTAACAAGGCCCTGAAGGCTCTGCCTGCTCAGCTCATCCCCACAAATTGCAGGTATAAATTTTCTGGCTTCTCACAGGGATTCCGGAATTCAATTAAATCAGCATCTTCCTGCTGCTGGGCCTGGAGAGGTTGGTCCTGGGTAGACAGGCAGTCAGAGCCTGGCTTTCTGGGCCTGCAGGGGGCAGAGCCTGCAGAGACTGCAGCAGGGATCAGGGAGTCCTTGCATCCCTCCTGCATGCCTGGACATGTGCCAGGACTTGCTGTGGCCATGCAGGATGCATCCTCAGACGGCACAGTCCCCATCCTCGTAAATCACAAGGTAGTGGGAAGACACGTGGTGAGGGAGAGCTCACTGCCAGGGCCTCGAGGGGTCTACAGGTCTCATGGAACCAGGAAGGCCCCCAAGGGTGATGATAGGAGATGAGGAGGTTGGGAACTCAGTGTCAGTGGGTGCCACACAAATGAGGTGACTGCATGGCCCAGCCACGGGCTGGTGCTCAATAGTTGCACAACTGGACACAACTCCAGGACACTAACTTGGCCATTTAAGCTGCCAAGGCTTTGTAAGATGACAGTAGTCAATGGAGGAGGCAGGGTGGGCCCCTGGGTGCAAGCCTGGTGGAGCAGCTCAGTGGAGCCAGGTGCTCGGGCTGGGAGACAAGCAGAGCAGGGGTGCTGGAGCCCCTGCCCCAGGAGGGCAGTGTCCGGGCCTGCTCACTGTCCAGTCCAGCTGCAGGGACCAGAGAGAAGACTCGTTCCTCAGCACAGGCTCCTGAGCCTCCCTTGTCCCTGTCACTTGGGGGTCAGAGGCAGAATGTCCCAGAGGTGGCCTGCACCTGCAGCAAATGAAAAAACCCTGTGGCCACCCTCTGAGTGACAGAGGGACATAGAAAGTGTGTCTATGGCACTTCTCAGAGGGCAGCATGGGTCCCCATGTGCCTGGGCCCAGACAGACTTCCCCATGGGGGCGGGGCCCGCAGAGGCCCTTGTCAGGTGGTCATGGGGATGGGTCAGATGGTGACTGGAGACAAGAAGCTCCCAAAGCATCTTACCATGGGGGCTCTAGTTCTGCCTGGTGTGTGATTTTTGGGGACACTCTGTAGGCGCCATCTGCGGCTGATCACACGATGTCTGGTGTCAGGCTGGCTGGGAATGGGAGGGCTAGTGGTGCTGGGGCTTCCAGGCCCATTGGACGTGGAAGATGTGAATGGAGGCACTTGTGCTGAGCTGCCAGTGGTTCTGGGGCCACAGGCCCAGTGGGCCGTGGCTGACCTCGGTTTCTCTCTACTCCGTGGCCACGTAGCATGGTGGTACCCATGACAGGTCCTCTCACCCCCTGCCCTCTGTGTGTCTTACACCAGTGACCTCTACTGACTCACACCTGTCCCCTGTCCTGGGAAGGGGTGGGAGGGGACACACAGCCTGCCTTCCTGCCCTCTGATGCCCTTGGTGCTGCCTGGCTAGCAGGATCCTGGTGTTATAGGAATGATGTTAGAACCCTCCAAATGATATGAGGGAAATACTATAACTCCCAACCTGCTAGAGGTCCCATATGCTGAGTTCGTGATTCCCAAAATCAAAGAATGAATTCTGAGGAACGATGGAGGTTAAGAGTAGGAAATTTTATTGAGGTAGAGACAATTCCTGAGACAGGAGAAAAGTGGGTTGCCCATGAGCCCACTTCTCAAAGGAAGCTCTACAGAGCAAAATCATGAGGTAGCACGAAATTACAAGGTGGGTATAATGTGGGACAAAGCTATGATCAACCAATAAGATTACAAGTTCAGTCGCTCAGGTGATATTGATCCAGTGGGGAAGCAAGTCATTTAGCAAGTGTGCACGGAAAGAGGAAAGAACAAGGGCCTTTCCTGGAAGGGGTGTGTCAGGAGGTCCTGGTCCCCCACCCAGGTGACTGATGCCTGTTTAGAATATCTATCATTATTGTTTATCCCTCGGGGAAGCGTGTAGGTGTAGTCATTCCATCTTTGTCTTGAGGCCTGGCCTTCAACGAATGCGCCTCCAGCCACAGTTGTGATGTGCTTTTATCTTCTGCACTGGCTTCTTTTTGGGCCCAGCCCTGTCTGACTGCCTAGAGTAGTTCTACCTGACTTAGCTGTCTATAATATTGGCACCTGGCTGCCCTGTTGAGGATTTTCTGAGTTTTCATCCTGGAGTTGTTGGGGAGCCCCCTGCTGTTCCCTGGCATGGGGAGGCCAAGGAGGTTGGGGAGGTCAGGGAGGTCAGAGCTTCCTTTCCCACCGGGCCAAAGGGCTGCAAGGACAGCGGCTGCTCACCTGCTCAGCTCCCACACTGGGACCTCTGTGGGCACCCAGGATGCTGCAGGCTCCGTCCCCCCCTCAGACCCTGGGCAGAGGGAGTGGAGTCATGCCCCCACGCTGGCTTGGAAGATAGAAAACAGCCACCCCAGCTCCTCAGGGGAGGGGAGCCCCCGCAGCTAGCTGCAGGCTCAGAAGACAAAGGGCTATGAGGACGGCTTCTGCCTGGAGATGGAGCAAGTAGGGGGTCCCATGGCTGGTGCGGGGCCCTGTGGGGCTGAGAAGAACAGAGACAAACCCAGACTTCTGCCCCCAACCCTGCCAGCCCCAGCTTCTCCAGGTCCCTCCTTGGGGACTCTGCCCTGCCTCGCTGGGGCTCCTCAGCTGTCGGCTTGCTTGTTTTGGGGGACATCAGTGGTACTGAGGTATTCTGGTTGGGTATCTTGAGTGCCCCCCTCTGTCTGGCCTCCCTAGCACACTCCCCACTCCTAGTCTGTGGCTGGCATGGTCTTTCTGGGAGTTGAAGTGCCTGAAAGGGACCTCGAAGCCTGGAGCTGTCTCAGCAGGGAGTCACCAAAGGATGAAGAGGCGAGGAAGAGAGGAGAAGCAGCAGGCAGCAAAGAGCTGGAGAGGGAACTGGTGTGGGAGTGGCTAGAGGTGGATGAGCTGCCGGTACTCGGTGGCTCAAGGGGCTTCCATTCACCCTTCCTTGCACCGTGGATCTGCCCTGGGGAAGCACTGAAGCTGCAGTCCCCCGGGCCCTCACTGTGGAAGGGTGGATTGGGGGTCGTAGTGACCCCGTGTCCTGGCTGGCTGTCCCTCTTCCTTGGGGTGGCAGGAGCTGACTCCGAGGGCCATCACTGTGGGGGGACTCCTCACTGCTTCTTGATGGTGGCTCTTGGCTCCAGCAGGGCAGTCGCAGGGTGGTGCCTGCTGGCTGTGCCCCCTGCTCCTCCCTTGGCCCTGGGCTGCCCGGCTCCCTTGCAGAGGGAGGAGAAACCATTTTCTCCCCTCAGGTCTGAGGGAAGAACAGAGGCATCCCTGGGACAGGAGGTGGCCCTTTGTCGTCCTCCCTGCCAGCAATTTCCTGCTCTGCACAGTCCCCCACCTGTGTCTTCACTGCCCGTAGATCCCCGCGGAGATTAGTGCCAGATGAGAGATGGCTGCTGCAGGAAGGAGCTAATTTCTCCCAGAGGGAAACTGGTGCCTCAGCCGACCTCTACCCTCCCTGCCGCCTGGCTGCAGTCCCGGCCCTGGCCTCTCAGCCTCCACTCGTGGAGCCACCGCCTGGCCTTGGTGGAGGGAGCTGCACAAGGGGACCCCCTCTGGCACCCTCCCTGGCCCTCTGCAGAGGCAGAGTCTCCTCTCCAGGGCTGCTCCACATCTGCTGCATGCGCCATGGTTGTCTGTGTCCCTCCATGGTGGGCGCCCTGGTTGGGGGATTGGACCAAGCTCTGCTGGGGAGATGCCTAGGTGCTCTTCCCCTTTCTGTCTCTGCCTTCCCTCTCCAGGTTTTTGTACAAACTTTACTCTTTGGGAGCCCACAGGGTGGGGGATTCTGGGAGCTGTGGATTCCAGGCCAACTGGCCGAGGACTGTGAGCTGACGCCCTTGGCCCAGGAAGCTTCAGGAATAGGACAGGTCCCTACCCGTGGGGTTGACCCCACCTAGGGAAGTCTGTCCCACCCGCCTGGTCATCTCCTCTTTCATCCTGAGGGCCCTGGCCTCTGCTGTCCCAGGTCCAAGTGAGATGAATCGAACACGAGAGGACAGATGTCGCATGGTGACAGGGGACTTGGGGCCCAGTGGGTCACTAAAAGTTGTCCCTGCCCTGAATGTGCCTAGCCTGCCTAGGCCCCCTTCAAGTTGAGACGCTGAGATAAAAGTCAGTAAGGCATCATCAGGGTTTGCAGGGTCATTCAGCCACCAGCTTTTACAGCATCCTTCCAGAATCCTGGAGGTCACTGGAAGTCTCCAGCATTGTCCTAAACCTGGGTCACCTCAAATTCCAGGAAAAACAGAGCCTCAGAACAGATCACCCTGTGACGACATTAGACATTGTCCCTTGAGTGGCAGGAGCAACCATCTCCCAGGAACCGGGTCAGCCGCAAAGTCATACAGGTCTCTCAGAGCGGAGCCACCTTGCAGAACCTGTCCCGAGATACAATCAACCGGCCCAACAGCTTGGCCGGCGACCCCTGCTGCCAGCCACGCAAGCCCCACCCTCTCCCTTGCTCCTTGTTTCTGTAAAACCTCAGAGCTTCCGCTGCCCCGGACCTTGAACCTCTCTCTCCCTGTCCCTTTTCCCAGCCTGGCCTCCATGACTGAAACTCCTTCCTGCCCTTCCCTGACTGGTTTGACGACAAGTGGCTGAGGCTGGTTGGTTGGGACTCCTGGAGTCGGGCTTTTGCTCTGAAATCCATCCAGCATCGGTGTGATTCCTCTTACACAATATGTCCAGACCAGCACATCTTAGGGACAGCAGGTAGAGTCGAGGTTTCCAGAGCGTGGTGAGGGGAGGGAGAGGGGCTGCAGCCGAGTAGCTTCGGAGCTTCTGTCAGAGGCGCTGAATAGTTGTGGGACTGGCGACGGGGTGGTTGTGCAACTCTGTGTGCGCGATTGGTGCACTCAAAAATGATGCAAGGGCAAATGTTATGATAGTTGTTGTTGTGGTTAAAATGCAAGGTGTCCCCAAGGCTCGAGTACTGACAGCCAACACCAGCGCAGCCGGTTCAGCGGGCGCTGGACTGGCAGGGCGCCAACCTTGCGTGTAACTCACTGGTGGGCTCGTGGCTGCGCGGGCTGAGGAGCTGGGCCTGGCTGGTGAAAGTAGGGAGGTCTCATCCTAGGCCTTTCCATGCCCTTCTGCCATGGAGCTTCTGCCTGGGGCCAGAACCAAAATAACCCTTTTCTTCTTTAGGTTGCGTATGAGGTATTTTGTCACGGTGACAGGAACCCGGCCAATACACACACATACATACGTCTCCTCAGTGAAGAGGAATACTTGCTGGGGATGGTGGCACAAGCCTGTAATCCCAGCACTTTGAGGGGCTGAGGGAGGAGTGCAAACTCAAGCCCCTCCTGGGTAACTTGGTAAGATGCCGTCTCAGAATAAAAGATACAAAAAAAAAAAAAAAAAAAAAAAAGGGAGCTGGGGATGTAGCTCAGTGCAAGGCTGAGTTCAGCCCCAGCCAAAAACAGGAACACTTCTGGTGTCTCTAATATGAAAAGTGAAACTATAAGGACAATTTTTTTTTTTTTTTGCAGTGCTAGCTTTTGAACCCAGGACCTTGTGCATGCCAGGCAAGTGCTCTACCATTGAATTACACTCTAGCCATTTTTATTTTATTTATTTTTAAATTTTGAGATAGGTCCTTTCCTATGTAGCCCAAGCTGGCCTCTAACTTGTGATCCTCTGGCCTCAGCCTCCAAGTAGCTGGGATTACAGATGCACGCCATCGCTCCTGGCTTGGAAGAGGATTTTACTGAGCCTCTGTGTGTGCCACTCACTGCTCTGCACCCAGCTCTGCAAGGGCCTAAGCTGCTCCTGCTGCTGAGTTGCTGGAGGAGAGAGGCGAGGTGGGGTGGACGCAGCCCTTGCTGCTCTGCTGCCCTCAGGCTGTTCTGGGGCCAGTGAGGAAGTCCTGTGTCACTGCATGGAAAGCAGATGCCTGGCAGCCCCGTGCTCCAGCCATCATGTCCCACACCCGGACATGGGAAAGAGATTGAGGGGAGCCACTCAGACTGCTTCAAAGCTCAGGGGCATCTAAGGACACCTGAGGATGTGACCCCGCTTGTCTAGTGCAGGTGCACGGTGGGATACAGTTACGCATGCACTGGTTACAGCACCATGTAAGAATGTAAACGTGAGATAACAACCTGTATAAGAATTATACAGTACAGATGCAGGTGGCTCTTGCACTCTTGCTCTGGCTCTCTGCTCTGCATTATGCTGCCAGCTGTTGTTGCTGATGTCTTGCACACGTGTGTTCTTTAAGCTTGGGACCTCATCCATGAAAATCTCCCTTGGCCTCCCTGAATGGACCAACAACTGGTGTAGTCAGAGGAACACTGAGGTGAGCAGTCCCATGGCAACCGTGGAAACAGCGCCCGAAGGCAAGGGAAGGCCCTGGGGAATGGCTGATAAGGGACCCTAGCCTCGCCATGGCTACCTGTAGCCACCTTCTTGGTAGCTTGAAAGGCCCCGGAGGACTGGGAAACAGTCCATTTGGAGCCCATGGATGTCTTGCAAGCCTTGAAAGTGATAGACAAATCCCTCCCCCCACCATGAAACAGCAGGTTGGGTAGCTTGGCTCTTCTTCGCTCTCTTCTGCTGTGTAAATCAAGAGGCGGATGGCCTTGTCTGGCAAGTAGGCCAGCTGTAGCAGATAGAGGAGAGCCTTGAGCAATGGCTGGCTGCTGTGGAGCTCATGTTGCAAGGTGTGGGAAGCACTGCCTCCTTCAGAAATGCCTCCAGAAGCGTAAGTCCTCATGTCTGAGAAATGCCCCCAGAAAATCCCCTGGTTTTGCATGCTAGGCCGGCTATTTGTCAAAAAGTGGAGGTAGAGGAACCTCTATCCCAGGGAGGAGGATGGGAGGGCCATCTACCCCTACCCGGCACACAACATGCACGACCTATACAACCATGGAGCTGCGGGAGCTGGCAAAACAATTAAAGCAGAAGGTGGGTGAAACTGTGCCCACGTGGCTGCTATGGCTGTGGGATGATGGGGCTGATAACACACAGTTAAGCCCACAGGAGATGTCCCAAATAGCCAGCATAGCCAGCACCCCCTCTATGAGATGGGTTCTGCTGGATGTGCAGAGGACAGCCCCAGAAGCAGATAATCAGACCTTGATAAAATGGTTGATGGCAGTGGCTCGCCTGGTTTGGGAGAATCCAGGTGACCTGCTGGAGCAAGTCACTAAATGGACAACCTATCTAGACTTCATAACTGGGCTACGTGAAATGGGCACATGGCAGATGATGTTCGCACTGCAGTACCGTGGCCCAGATGAGGAGCTGCTGACGGCTTGCATGAAGGATGTGGTCCTGGCGAGCGGGACATTGGCACGTTCGGGTCAGTGGCAGCCCTTCTAGCCCCCTTTACAGATCACCTGATTCATGATGCTGTGGATGCCTTGGCCAGGCTGATGTGGAAGTAAAGTTCCACAGTAAGGCGAGATCTCTAAAAACTGTATCAGCAGGGGCCGGTGAGATGGCTCAGCAGCATAAGCGCCTGCCTGGCAAGCGTGAGGTCCTGAGTTCGACTCCCGGTACCCATATACAAAAAAAGGGCCGGTGATATCGCTCAGTGGCACAGGCGCCTGCTGGCGCGCGAGGTCCTGAGGTCGATCCCTGTACCCCAAAAAAAAAAAATCTATAGCAGCAAAGGAGAAAAAAGAAGGGGGGGCCCTGGGCGAGTGGGGCTGTCTTCCCAAGGACAGGCTGTGGGGCCACTGAAGGTCGGTTGACGCCAGATCTGGATGGACCTGCTGGCTGCTGGCCTAGCTGCAGATAAATTAGACGGGCAGCCTTTGGATGTGTTGCTGACTCCGTGGAGGCAGTTATGCCCTGAGCAGCAATCCCGGCCAATGGGCCAGGCCAGAAGGCCAAAGTAGCCCTGGTGAAGCAGGAAGAAGTGACACTGGTCTCCTTTTACCCTGATTAGGAGGCAGGCCAAGGTACCTGGGTCTTTGGGGTCCCAGGAGACCAGATGTGGAATTGACTATTTACTGGTCCCCGAAGAATGTGCAGCTTGTGTGCTTGTGTCGGTGGATACCGGAACTGAGTCAACACTAATATATGGCAACCCAGACCATTTTACAGGACCTACTGCACGCAGAGAAGGGTGTGGAGGTCACTACATCATGGTCTGGAAGACCCAGGTGACTTTGGGTATTGGGTGCTTGCCCCCACGCCTGTATGATGTTTATGTTTCCCTGGTTGCTGGAAACATACCGGGGGTGGACACACTGACTGGTGCTTGGCTCAGCACCATGCAGGGAGAATTCCAGTGGTGAATTCACGTGGTAAAAACCATAGTCTGAGGCCAACCACGCCACGCACCGCTGGCTCTCCCACAGGCCATGTGGGTTGTGTGTGTGGAGCAGTACCGGCTGCCTGGAAGCCATGAGGAAATGGGACAGACTGTCTTGAAATTGGAAAAAGCAGGGGTGATACGCCCTGCACAGAGCCCTTTAGTGTGGCCCATGCAGAAGCCAGACAGGTTGTGGCAAATGACTGTGAAGTCTCACCCTGATGCTGGCAGTCAGGACCAATTTGCCTTCACCTGGGAGGGCAGGCAATGGACCTTCCAGACGTTGCCATAAGGCTATTTGCATAGTCCAACTTTGTTTCATGGTCTGGTGGCCCGGGACCTGGCCACCTCTGTGCCACTGTTTGGTATTGATGATATTATGTTAACCTCTGATTGCCTTGCAGATTAGAAAGCTGCCGTGCACAGTCTGAAGGAGGATTTGCTGGCATGGGGTGGGCCATGGACAAAGATAAGGTCCAGGGAACTGGCTCATCTGTCAAATTCTTGGGTGTTATATGGTCGGGTAAGACCAGCCCGACGACGGTACGCCAATTACAGGCGTTTATGGTCTTGCTAGGTTTTTGGCAGATGTACCACACCTAGCTACCCTGCTGTGCCCTTTATACCAAATGACCACAAGGGGCACAACATGGGGCTGCCTTTCAGGACTTAAAAGGGCTATTGCACAGGTGCAAGCCCTACGAGTCATTAACCCTAACCTGCCACTTATCCTAACCATCGGTGTGGATGATGATGGACTTGGCTGGGGCCTATGGCAGAAACAGGGGAAGCAGAAGCACCCTGTTGGGTTTTGGTCACAGTTGTGGAAGGAGCCAAGAGCCGGCATTCCCTGATTGAGAAATAGCAGCGGTGTATGCTCCGTACCTTCAACAGCGGGCCTATTTCTTGGCTAGCCTGTTGGCAGCTGAACTGGCGACAGCTTTGGGACCCGTGATGTACATGGCCCAGGAACCCATCCGGGAGGACGGACTACAGGACCTGACCCCTAGTCCCTATGCAGAAGGGGAAGAGGACCTCAGGCTGACGCTGAATATTCTGATGGGTCTAGCCGTAACCCAACCCCACGATGGACAGGAGTTGCTGTCCAGCCCAGTACGGAAGACTCTGGTTTGAAACCGGCACAGGCAGGTCAAGCCAATGGGTAGAGTTGTGAGCAGTGTGATTGCTTGTGATGCATGAAGAAGGCCCCCTACATGCGTTCACAGAGAGTTGGGCTGTCTTGTGGGGGCTGACGCTCTGGCTGCCAGCTTGAGCAGCTCAAGAGTGACAGATAGGGCACCGTCCTTGTGGGGTGCTGACCTATGGTGAGATGTATGGGAGCATGGCCAAAAAGCTGGCCATGTAGGGTATCATGGTTGAGGACATAAGCCCCTCCTCTCACTGGGAAATGACTTAACAGATGCCTTGACCAGGCATTGCAATGGTTGACTGCTAGGAATAGCGTCTGCCCCAAAAAATTTACTGCTGCTTATGGGATGCTGCTAGGAATAGCATCTGACCAGAGGCAAGGACCATAGACCTAGCCCTCCGGGTTGAAGCCCTTGGTCAACATATGCCCAGGCCTTGAATGTTACATGCCAGGCTTTGATTTCGCTTATGGATGAAACTGTTCAAATGAAAAAGTGGTTTTGCAAAACCACATGGTTCTTTATTTGCTAACTACAGGTATTTGTGCCCTGTTACCTATAAAATGTTACACTGATACACCCCTGACCTTTGAGGGGGTAGGATGTGGGGAACCACTCAGACTGCTTCGAAGCTCAGGGGCATCTAAGGACACCTGAGGATGTGACCCCACTTGTCTAGTGCAGGCACACAGTGGGACACAGTTATGTAACCATGACTTAGCCCAGGTAAACATGCACGCACTGGTTACTATGTAAGAATGTGAACATGAGATAACAACCTGTATAAGAATTATACAATAAAGATGCAGGCAGCTCTTGCTCTGGCTCTCTGCTCTGCTCCACGCTGCCTGCTGTAGTTGCTGAGGTCTTGCACACGTGTGTTCTTTAACCTTGGGACCTCACCTGCTAAAATCTCTCTTGGGCCCCACCCTGAGTGGGCCAACAGAGACGCATCTGAAACACACAGTGTACCAGACCCTAGATGATGCCAGCCTGGCCAGTGGCACCCAGCCAGCCCACAGACCAGAGAGAACAGGAGCTACACCGTGCTTTATGCCCCTGGGCCTCTCCTCCTTTGTACCCTCTCTCCCTCCTGTGTGAGGGGCCAGAGGACACAGGTGTAAGGGGCTGGAGGACACTGCAGGTGTGAGGAACCAGAGGATGCAGGTGTGAGGGCTGGAGGACCCAGGGTTAGGATCAGAGGACACAGGTGCACAGAGCCAGAGGCTGCAAGTGTGAGAGATTGAGGACACAGATGTGAGGGTCAGAGGACCCAAGTGTGAGGGCTGGAGGACATGGGTCTGAGAGTTTGGAAGACCCAGGTGTGAGGGTTTGGAGGATGATGGTGTGAGGCCTACAGGATGCAGGTGTGAGAGACCGAAGACCCAGGCGTGAGGGGTGAAGGATAAATATGTTAGAGTCCATCCTTGTTTTGCCTCCTGACAGTGCTGAGACCCACAGAGCAGTTATGTGGACCACACGGTGTCCCACAGTGAGTGGGCACAACGCCTGCCTCTGGGTCCCTGCTGCCGTCCCCACCTCTCTTGCGTTCCACTCACCCAGGCATGGAGCAGGGGTCAGTAATGGCTGTGTGGCCCTCACCACTGTTCACTTCCCTGGGGCCTTCCTCCTCCTTCTGGGAGAAAAGTGAGATCCAAGAAGGACTTCCAGATTGAAAGAGGATGCTGAGGGCCACACATGCGCCAGTCCTGGGGTAGCCAGGGCAGGGAGTGCCAAGCTGGGCTGTGGAGCTGCTGGGCTGTTGTCATGGAGATGGCTGGGCTGCTGCTGCCGGGAAAGGAAGCAATTAGCCCAAAAGGAGGGCAGCCTGTGGGGCTGAGGCCTTGCTGCGCCCACCCCTCGGCTCACCCCCACCTGGCTCCAGACCTGCTCTCCTGTCTCAGAGGCCCCTGCATCCTGGGTCTGTCTTTACCTTGGCCCTGGTGTGGCTGACTCAGCCACACAATCATGTGTGGTGGGTGAGCTGTGGAGTCCGCTGGCCCCACACAGCGGATATGGGCCGACTGCCAGGCTTGGGTTCCGGGCCCCAGACAGGAGTGGGCAGAGGGATGCATGTCCTCGTGTGTGGGACCCATCTCGAACCTGTTCCCTGTGCTGCTTTCTTTCTGCTGAAGTCCCAATGGCTCTGCTCCTCTTGAGTCCTGGCTGGCCCATTCCTGAGGCGGTTTTGGGTGGAATATGACTCGGCCCTCAACAGGACTTCAACCAGAACTGCTCTATTCTAGGCAGGCACAAGAGACAGGAAAAAAGTCAACGCCTGTTCGGAATGATCTGATTGTTTAAGAGAACTGATTTCAGCACCCAGAATAAACACTCTCCTCCCGAAGAGGGCTGTTGGGAACAGGAAAGAACTCTGAAGTTTCTACATTGCATTCTAACGAGGACTGAGCAGGGGAAGGCAGTGATCATTTGAGATGGAAACCGTGCTTGCCCGAGGCTGCTGAGGACCCAGGCGGTGGCGTGAAGACCAGCCTGAGGGACCCAGGGTGGGGGAAGCTGGAGAGAAAGGAGAAGGAGACGATCACAGTGCGTCGAAGATAAAACCAAGGAGCCTATGAAAAGCCAGCATGGCGGCTGCCTCGGCGCCCACTGGATCAGGTCCCCTTGTGGCCTGTGCCATGGTCCTTCCTGGCCCTCCGCCCAGCCTTGCCACACCCAGATGCAGCTTCGGCACAAGCTTCATCCTTCTGCCTTCCTTCTCAGCTCGACGCCTACTCCCGGCTCCCCGCTCCCCCTCTTCACCCCTGGACTCCACTTCCTCCTCACACACATGCTCAGCACTCCACCTAGCCTCTCCTGCACCTGCAGCCCCTCGGTCCAATTCTCACACACAGCAGCACCCACTGACCCACCCCAACCCCAGGCTGGCTCCCCTGTTCCCCTGAGACCCCCGACACAGCCCCCGCCCAGGCCCTGGCTGTGGTGCAGCTCATTCCTCCACCTCAGCCTGCTGCACGGCTGCCATGATGCCAGACTCTGCCACATTCCTCTCTCAGCTTGGCCCTTTTGCCACCAGTCACACACTGGCCTCGTTGTGGCCCAGGGCAGTTGTGCAGCCAGAGGACTTCTGGGGTCAAAGATGTCCCTCTCTGTGCCACTGTGCAGGCTGGTTCACAGTAGGGTCACAGTGACCTGCCCGGCTACACTGCAAGGAGCCACACCTGGAGTTCAGTGCTGTGGGCCACTGTCACCACCAACCTCTGCCAGCTCTTTGTGGCCATCCACCTACCCATCACCTACTTGCCCTGAAGTGGCCAAGCCCAGCGCCCTGCCCAGTGCCGTGCACCGCTCCCCTGCCTGCCCCACCCACCTCAGCACGGCACTGCCATGCCTTCCCCTCAGACTCTGGCCTGCCGGGCTCCGGGCGGCCCTGTGCGTGTCTCCTCTGGGACCATGAGCAACAAACTGTCTTGTCAGTGGCCAGCATCTCCCCATCACGGGCCTTAGTACTTCAAGCTCCACACTGCTGGCCCTGACATCCCCACGTGGCTCGAGCTGTGATGTCCCCTCCCCTCCCCAGCTGGGCCGTTCTTCCCACAGCAGGGACAGCTGGGCTGAGCCATGGGTGCAGGTCACACGACTGTGGTGGCCCCCTTGGGAGCCGTTGCTCCAGTGGCTGCATCCTAAGCTGTCTGACATCACAGAGTGGTGAATAGTAAAACTCTCGCTGATAACTTGAACCTTTTATTTCACTAGAGTGACATTAAATAGCGAGTGAAAACCATGATCAGGAGCGGAGAGGCCATGGGAAGAGACAGCTCTGTGTCCACCCTCTGGTTGCACTTCTGCTGTGACCAGTGGGCCCCGCGTGTCCCCTCCCCTCCCAACTGGGGGCTGCATCTCTGCGCGTGATGTTCGTGTCCATCTTCCCCTCTGCGGGGTGCTCCCGGGCCACCGCACACACTCAGGTGTTGATAGCAGGAAGGCCGCATGTTGGCTCCCTGGTGGGGACTAGAGCTGGTGTGGGAGGTCACTGTGTGCAGACATGGAGGCTGGCTGGGCAGTCTCACTATGCCTGTCACACTTGGTGCACCGGGGAGGTGTGGTAATGAGGAATGATGGCACCTGCTCTGGGGCACCTGAGCCCCAACCCCGATGAGTTTCCTGCCCACCCTTGGGGAGCAGCTTCTTGGGAAGGGGCCAGGGAAGTGCCCTGGACCCAGGCCAAGTTCTGGAACCCTGGTACACAACCCCTTCCAGAGCTCAGCCCCAAACCCACAAGCCCCAGCGTTGCACTGCCCATGATCCTGCAGCTCTCACAATTAATCTGTTTTCATGGATTTCCTGTAATCCTAAGTGACCTCGTGTTTCCTTTGAGTTTAGGGTTCCTGAGCAGATAGATGCCAGGCCTTATGGGAGAGCCGCTGAGGGAGGTGCCACCCTGGCTAGCCTGGCTTGGCCGCTGAGGCTCATGCTGCCCAGCAGCTACACACGAGGTGGGCCAGGCTGCACAGCCACCTCAGGACCTGGCCCTGCAGGCTGCAGCACGGAGGCCGGGAATACCTTACAGGATGCCTGGGTCAGGAGCTGAGTGAGGGACCTCCCCAGGGTGGAGGCTGGGCTAGTGATTCAGGACTGGAAAAAGAGCGCCAGGAGGCAGGCTGTACCTGGAGGGGCCCCAAAACTGGGCCTGAGGGGACACTGAGGCTGGACCCACAGGGACCCCAGGCTGGGCAGCAGGGCCCCTGAGACTGTGCCCACTGGGATCCTAAGGCTTGACTTGCAGGGAATCCAAGGCTGGGCCCACAGGGACCCTAGACTGTGGCAGGGATGGGTGCTGCTCAGGCCCACACGAAGCCCCAGAGGGCTCTGCCTTCCTCTCCTCTCCTCTTGTTTCTCCTCCAGCTCCAGCCATCCCCAGCCTGCGTCTCTAGCTCCACGGCCCACGGCACACTGTCAAGGGTGTGGGGCTGAGCTAGGTGTGTGGCCTGGGCCACCCCATCCCCTGCCACGTCCTGGGCCCTGTGTGCTGCATTTGCTATGGGCCCAACCAGCTCAGAGGAGCCTGGCAGCCGCAGCTATGTGTGCTCTGCCCTGAGGGCATCCATCTGTCCGTCCACCTGTCCATCCACCTGTCTTAGCAGCCCCTCCTCCTGCCCCCCTCCCAGAAGCAGGAGATCCAGGAGGACCTGGGATGGCACAACCAGGCAGGAAGATCTAGAGGGACTCCTGTATCATCGTGGACAAGCAGAGGCTGATAGGAAGAGGTCGCTTGCTAAATAAAGGTAATTTTATGAAGGGCAAGTTAAGCCCTTGAAATGGCATTGCTGTGGGGAGGGCTGAGCATGCCTGCCCTGGGCGTGGTCCCCTGGGGTGGGGAGCAGTCTCGGCCCTGTTGGGGTGAAGCAGGGTGGCGGGGGGGAACCTTGTTGAACACTTCAACATGTCGCTGTATCACATGGCCGCTTGCTCCCTGGGCACCCACCCCGAGCCAAAGAGGACCCCGGGATGCTCAGGGAGGAAGAGGTCCAAGAGCAGAGGCCACTTACAAGTGACCTGTTGTCCCCACCTAGTGGCATCAGCCAGCACCTCAAGGAAGGTGGTCCCGAGGATGATGAGGTGGCAGGAGCTGAAGTTTGTCTCTGCAGTGGGTGGTCAGTGCCCAGCTGGTGATGACCCACGGGGATACTCAGGCGACACCCTCGAGGCTGTTATGACAGGTGGGGGGGCACAGATGCAGCAGACACCAGGGAGGCCCCGAAGCCCGACTGATGATGACAGCAGTGTCCAGGGCTCGTCTCTGACAGTGCAGGACATAGGGGTGCTGCTGTTAGGTTGGTGACGCCCTCAGAGGAGCATCCTCCTGAGCAGCGACTAGCCAGGCGGGGAAAGCAGCAGGTGGAAGCCAAGCCCATGCCTTTCTCCCTGCACACCATAGGCACGTACACAGTGCACAGACACGGAGCTCCACACACATGCACTGCACACAGACACGAACACACAGACATTTGTGTCCACCAGCCCCAGGTGCAGAAGAGTGGGGTACATGCACATGTGGCGCCACGAATACCATGTGCACATACACCTGTGTTCCCAGGACACACGTGTGTGAGACTCGCACACGGCTAAGTGCAAATCTCCCAACTCCATCTCCGCATGGAAGAGCAACCTGCTCTGTCTGGAGAGGCAGGGGTGGCAGGTGTGTGACTCAGCTGGTGGCCCTTGGCAGGATGCCTGTGGCCAGGGAAAAGGAGGATGGCCTGGGACAGCTGTGGTTGCTGCTCGGCCCCAGTTGGCCACAACTCCAGGGACAAAGAGCAAGCCTGGCTGGGAGCTTGCAGTGGCCATGGCATTGTGCATCCCCTCCCTACTACCCAGCTGCCTCCTCTCTGCCCTCCAGCAGGACAGTCCTGCACCCCTCTCCCTGCCCACACGATGTCCCCACCCAGGCCCCCCACTCCAGCCCTGGCAACACCAGTGCTTCCCTGGTGTGGCACAGTGGGGCTCACAGTGGCTCAGGTGCAGGGCAAGGTCACCCAAGCATCAGACTCAGAGAGGCTGGGCAGCCCCATCTCTGTGCCAGGTGATATTTGTCCCCCACAGCAAGCCTCCATCCTTGCTTCCAAGATGGAGGCCAAGAGTGCCATGCTCCT
Organism: Erethizon dorsatum; assembly: GCA_028451465.1. NCBI lineage: Eukaryota > Metazoa > Chordata > Mammalia > Rodentia > Erethizontidae > Erethizon > Erethizon dorsatum. The sequence continues at coordinate 126,564,094 of CM051830.1, read as the reverse complement.
CATGGTGCAGGTTCAGAAAAGGAAACTGCCTTGAACTCTGCAACGCTGCCTAAAGTCAGGGCTGTTGACTCAGGTGGCCCTGTCAGTCCTCTCAGCCACTGGTTTCCAGCTGTTATGGTTCATATCCAGATGTCCCCCAAAGCCTCATGAGCTCAGAGGCGGGGCTTTTGGGAGGTGACTGGATCATGGGCTGTGATACTCACCAGTGGCTTAGTCCACTGATGAGTTTATAGCTGGGTGTGATGTTGGGAGGTGGAGCCTAGAGGAGGAGCTGGGGCACTGCGGTGTGGCCTGGAAGAGTCTCTCTCCCACTGCCCTGCTTCCTGCCTGCCCTGCCATGGACTGTTTCTCCTCCACCAGGCCCCTCTGCCAGGCTGCCCTGGACTGGAGCCAGCCGACTACAGACTGTGAGCTTCAATAAACCTCTCTGTGGTGGATCGACAACTGGTGGTCAACTTGTCACACCCAGCTGAACTGAATCAGCGTGGTGCCTGGTGTGGAGGGCCCACCTGAGGACTGTTGCCAACAACATAAAAAGGAGAACTGGAGAGGAAGAGGTGCTGCTGTCGGTTCTCCTTGAGGAGCTTGTCACGCTGGCTTTCCTGATAGGAACTTGGCTGTTCTCATCATCGTCGGAGGAGCTCGGGACCTCACTGTTGCTGAGGATGGCTGTGGTGACTTTCGGGGGAGCTCCGGTTCTTGCTCTGAGCGTCGCTTCCTGGCTCCGGGGTAGATCCCTCAGCCTGCTGGCACAGATCCTTCATCCCGCTGGTGCAGACTTTCTAGCTTCCACCACTGACCTTTGGGCCTTCCCAGTGCAGATCCATGAAATATACTTGCATGAGACATTGTTGTGGGCCCTAGGCCTTCAGCTGGACTCATGAGGGCATGGTCATGGGCTCTAGGTCTTCAGCTGGACTCATACAGGACACTGCTGTAGGATCCAGGCCCTCAGCTGGGTTCTTTGGGTCTTTAGTGTGTGGACAGATTTCCTGCACTTTTTGTATATGACTCTTTGGGTGACTATTACAAAATAACTCTATAAATTATGTGTCTTGTATTGTATTGTTTCCCTTGCAAACCCTGACTACAACACTCTCCTCCTTACAGTTGTCAGTGTCAGGTATTGTGTCCCAGTGACGAGAAAGTAACTAAGACACCAGCTGTCCTCTGTGTCTACCTGGGGTCTGCTGACTTCCCGTCAGTGTCCAGCCATTTGTCTACATGGGCTGTGGCAGTGTCCCTGGTGCTCTGGGCTGTGTCCTCCCCTTCCTCTTCTCCCTCCCTCTCTTCCCATTCTCCCTCTCCCCTTCTCTGTCCCCTCCTCCTCTTCCTTTCTGTCTTCCTCCTCCTCCTCCCCCTCACACTCCTTCTCAGTTTTGTATTCAATGTAGCCACCTATTTTTAAAATCAACTTTACTGGGGCTATAAACTCTGTACAATAAACTCTGCCCATTTTAAATGAGTTTTAGTACGTTTTTGCTGCTATAACAGAATACTCTTGGGTGATTTAAAATGAACAGAAATATCTTTTCTCACAGTTCTGGGATCCAGGAATTCCAAGGTCTACAGAGACCTACCTGCCTCATCCCTGTGGTGGGAGGTGGAAAGGTGCAGAGCCCTTGGGCCTGGGACAGCTGAGGCAGCTGTTAAACTTCAGCATGAGCTTGGATGGGACATTCACACTACAGCGTTTTATGGTCAGGAGAACTGTGCTAAGCTTGTTGCCCCAGTAGCTGTCAACATAACCACTCCACAGAAGGTCCCCAGAACCCCGGGAGCCCCCACACTGAGGGCTAGGCAAGGTGGCATGGCCCTCTGGGGTCCGTGAGGCTGTCTGAGGCTGCCCATGGGCACCCTGGATGCAAGGATGCATCCCATCCTGCAGAGCCTCCAAGGCCAAAGCATCCTGCCGAGTCCCCTCTTCTGGCCCTTCCATGGGGCCCGGGTGCCCAAGGGGACCAGGAGCAGCCCCTGAGGACCCGTGGTGGTGGCAGAAGCTCGAGGAGGAACAGTGGTTGTCAAGTGGCCGGGTTTGGGCTCACCTGTTAGTGCAGCAGAACCGAGGAGGCCCAAGGCCATGGGACCAGAAGCTGAGCCAGTGCTGCTGCAGGGGCCATGGGGGCAGCAGACTCATGGTGTCACTGAGGGGAGATGGAGGGAGGGCATCCCAGGAACCAGAAAGGCTGTGAGTCTGTGATGTGAATGTTCGCTGGGTCTACACTGCAGCAGCTGGACCGGAGGACATGGGAGCTGCAGGGAGGGGCTGAGACACAGAACACATCTGGCCAGATGTCGGGAGGGTCAGGCGCAACAGCACCGTGCAGCCTGCAGCGCGAATGGGAGGCTGAGGTGTGAGACCCCAAAGCTGGGAAAGGGACGAGCGCTGCACTCGAACTTCACTCGGTCGTGACACAGACACACCGAGTCGGGCAGGGGTGCGGGTCTCGGCGTGAAGACCCACACAGGTGTGGCACTGTTACTCGGGCTCAACCCTGGGAAAGAAGGGAGGCAAGGAGGTGCCGGTTGCTGATGTTAGCTGGGGACCAGGATTCTTCAGACCCCAGAGGGAGGTCCGTCTCCTGTGCTCTAGTGACCGAAATCAGACCAGGAAGCCAACCAGGGCTCAGGACGGTCACGAGGACCAAGCTCACCAGCTCGGGCTGATGGAAAGCAGTGAATCGCTGGCTGGCTCTGGCCAGGGCACAGCCAGAACCACACCATGCCCAAGGAGGGTGAATCCTCAGCCCCAATTCATGGAGCCAAACAGCATCATGGAAAATCAGAAAGATGGCAGGGAACACAGCCAGAGGCTCGGAGGACGAGCGTGGGGACGTGGCTTCCTGCAGGACCCAGATCTGGATGTGAGGGGGGCTGGCTCCTTGCAGGGTCTCCCTGGAGTGTCCCCTCTGCCGACCTGCCATGCTGTGTCTCCACATCCCCTGTGGCTGGGGCAGTCCTGCCCTGTTCCCTGCCCACCGCACAGTGAGTGTGGAGGAAGTCACTGTCCCTGACCCAGGCCTGTCACACAGCCAGTTTGTGGAGATGTCCACCGAGGATAGCAAGCACATGATGCCCACTCCCAGGGTTACACACTGGTGGAGAGGCCCCGAGGGCATCCCAGGATCTGCTCGAGGTGGCCACTGTTTGGGGTCCTTCTGCCAGGGGAGGTAAAGGGCAGAGAACAGTTGCCCTGCAGGCCAACCTGGGGAGCCTCCAGCTGTTCACAGCCCTGCTGGTGTCCTTGCTGCACACGTGGAGGCTTTCATCTTCCTGAGTCTGGACATTAGGCCTAGTGTGTAACAACTTCACTGACTGTGGGCGTGGGTCAGCCTGGGCCTGCTACCCCGTGGTCACAATGAGCAACACCACTCCCTGACCCATATTGGACACATGGCTGAGCAAGATGTCACCTTTGATGAGCTCTGCACTGTGGCAGGGGCTGCTTGTTACACAGCCCACCTCACCCAGCCTGACTGGTACACTATCCTGACACCAACAAGGGTCTGTCTGTCCACTCCTGGTTCAGGGGAGAGGGCCCAGGATTGTGACCCAGGATATTCTAAACTCCTTACTTCTAGGTCCCTCGGAAACAGTTAAAAGAAACACAAGAGGGCATCGGTGGAAGAGGGGGTGCAAAGGCAGTGCATCAGTGCCCTGAGCTGACATTTCCCAGGGAGGAGCAGAACCGAGGTTCTCTCTGGAGCAGTGTCCTGGCTCAGCTGGTGGAGGAACAGGAGTGGAGCCCTCCCTGCCCGCATCCGCCTGCTGCCAGCCACCAGGCCCACAGTGCTCCGCGGCCCCACGTTCCCATGGTCTGTGTGTGCTTCCAGATGCCCTGATTAAATCCCACCCTCATTCAGCATGTTTATCACAGGTTATTAATAATAATCATGTCGTCTTCTATACATCTCCCACAGAGGAACCTGTTCCCTGGCATGGTTCCCTGGTCTATTCACACACAATTTCCATACATCTCGAAAGATTAGCATTTTAACAGCTTTTGTTAGATACTGAGAGGCAGTTACATTTAACAGTGCATAAATCTAATTCCCTCTGCACTCAATTTCCTCAGGCTGCAGAATCAATTTGGGGCTGTCAGGATTTTATTCCAAAGTCTATTAACACCAGCGCTTTCCTTCCACCCACCCGACAGCTCCCCCTTCCAGGAACTCAATCCTGAAAAGATGCCTCCCTGATACAAAGTAGCAGCCTTTTATCTCTCTACAAGGAAGTCTAATTGGGCGTGAAGGAGACTCCCTGGGGAAGCTATGTCTGACCCTGGGCTGGGGGCTGTGTCAGGCTCCTGCGCCACTGCTAAGGGGCTTGGATCGGATTACCTGCCGTCGGCCCCTCCTCCCTGCACCCCTGGAAGGTTTTCTTGGGGAAGTTTCCACCATAGCAGCCGCGGTTAGAGGCACATAGCCATGTCAGGGGCATCTCGTACACATCCATCATTGGTCCACATGTATCTGAGTCAGGTGCTGCTGTCGGCCCACTGTATGGGGGGGAAACAGGTGCAGAGAGCTACAGTACTGCGTGGTGAGCAGCAGAGCAGGCATGTGGCAGCCAGAGGCAATTTGGCCCTGCTGAAGCTATCACCTCATCTTGGGGACACCCTGCCATCTGCTGGGCTCCACTGTGGACAGCAACTGTGCCTGCCTGGCCGCATCTGCTGCTTTCTGTGGGCAGCCGTAGATCCTTTTAGACCCAATGCTTCCTGTTGTCCATGTGGTGGGGACACGCCACCAGCATGGCTCTGTTGATTGGCTTCTGTCTCTGCTCTTCTCTCTCTGGACTCTGTGATTGGCTTATTGTCGAAATTACTTTTCTCTCTTTGCTGAGACAAAATACCTGACAGCCAAAGTTAAAGGGAGAAAGGTTGACTTAGCTCATAGTTTGTAGAGGTTTCGGCCCATAACCCTCTGGCTCTAAGGCAGGGTGGTGTGGCGGACAGGCACTGCAGAGGAGAAACAGTTCATGGTGAGCAGAAGGTAGCACAGCAAGCGAGAGGGAACCAACAAGTGACCTTAGCAGCTTCTTTCTTCCCCTTTTTCTATTCTATCTAGAATTAGGGTGGTGCCAAACTAATCAGTGGACTGATTTAGTAATCATACACCTTTAATCCCAGCACCATACACTCTAGATTCAGCCACCTCTGAAAAAGCCCCCCTATGACCACATGTAGCTTTTGGAGGACATCTAGACACAGCCATAACACTAATGGACGGGCGTGTGACCCAAGCTGGACCAATGACAATGAGGGCTGGGGCTTCGGTGGGGCTCACCGGAGAGAGGCACGTGCTGCCTCGGGTCTGTGTAGGAGGGATGTGAGTCTGCAGCTGCTCGTGTTCACGATGTCACCTGAGATGTTATCTGGGGAGAGCTTGGCTGAGAATACAGCCAGCGTTGAGGCCAGCAGGGTGAGAGGAAGGTAGGGAGAGAAGCGAGAGAGACGGAGACAGAGACACGACACCAGCAGAGGCTGCGCCCTGACCATGTTACACAGGCCCATCTGGCTCCTCCGTTGGTCTGAAACGTCCCTCAGCCTGCTCTTCAGGAGGCGCCTGAGTGAGTCATTGCCTCACGTGCAGACCTAGCCCAGGCAACGGACTCTGCCCCTGCCCAGCTGCCAGGATCCAGCCCTGGCCGGCTGTGTTCCCCATGTGGCTCCGAGCTGCTCCCCAGCAAGGGGCGGGCCTGTCCCTCAGGGACCTGTGCACGGTCCTTGCTATGGGACAGGCAGGGGAGATGCTTTCCACGACATGGACGTGGACCAGAAGCCCTTGGCTTCTGGGAAGTTTGGCAACAGCCTTGGAGATGTTGGGTGGATGAGATGCAGCGGCCCTGATGCCTCCCTGCAGCTGAGCAGGGAGCTCCCGGGCAACTTCGCATTTCTGAGACACACAACTGCAGCACCAGCCCCTGCTGGGATCTCAGGCCTCTGAGAGCGGAGGCCCCTCCAGGCTGCTCTTTGCTGTTCCTTTCCAGCCTCACAGCTCTGCCCACCCTGCAGAAGTCACTGTGTCCTCAAACCAGGGGCCCCCGGCTCTGGCTGTTTATGCTATGGTGATTTCACAGCCTAGGAGCAGTGGGCACAGGGGGCAGAGCTCTCTGCCTCCCTCTTGGAGTCTGCCTCTCTCATCTCTGTCTCTCCTCTTTATCTCCCTATCTCTATTTCTGCCTCTCTCTGTCTCTCCATCTCTCTGCCTCTGTCACTCTGTGTCTCTGTCCCCCATCTCTGTCTCTCTCTTTCTATTCCTGTCCCTGTCTCTCTGTCTCTCTGTCTTTGTCCCTCCCCGGCTGCCGTGAGGCAGAGGCAGGGTGTGCATCACCACTTCCCTTCACTGGTCTCACCGCTGCTCTTGCAAATGCAGGCTTGGCGCGCTCTCACATGCATGCCCGTGACTACTCCTGTGCATCTCTCAGAGCCCTTCGCCTTGATCTCCCCATCTTGGGAAACAAAGGCATGGGTTGAGGTCTTCCTCGACTCTGCTTTTCATGTCTTGTGTTCAATGTGTCAGCAAATCCTGCCGGGTCCATTTTCAAGACGTATTTGGGGTCTGACCCTGTGGCTGCTCCGCAGAGGGTAGGCACAGACCAGGCGATGATCTCTGCTGGGCCCAGGACCCCTCCCCTTTCCCAGCACTGGCCTGGGTGCAGCTGTGTGACCACGTCTGTGCCCGGTGGTGTTCAGGAGCCAGGTGGGTCACAGACCTGGGCACCTGGAGGAAGTGCCATCCCTGACAGCCCAGCAGCCCACCGCTCCCTCCAGACTCTGGGCTCTGAAGTCGCTTTGCTGAGTGGATAATTCACTGCGGATGTTACCGGGACCTGTGGACCTGCACACCTGGCTCCAGAACCCGAGAGTGGGTGTGGGTCTCAGGCCCCACTGTGGCTGCCACTCTTCCCCGAGCCCTACTCTTCTCCCCACCTCCCATCTCCAAGCCCGGCTGGGCTTCCTGCAGGGGACACTGGGCCTGGGAGGACGACCGGGCCATGGTGCCTGCGGCTGCTCTGTGCTGCCCTCTGTCCAGCCACGGGATTTATTAGGCACTGGCTCTGTGCAGCTCTGGCCCTGGTGCAAGGGAGTGGCTGGAAACTGCAAGTCAGGGTCCCTGGGCTCTGAGGGAGGCAGGATGGACAGGGAGGACACGTGGGGAGGGCAGGAGGGGACACAAGGACCCAGATCAGAGGGCGAGATTAAGAAGGCATCAGAGCTGGGGGACTGAGGAAAGCAGGCTACGAGGAGGGACCCAGTGGGTGGTGGGGCGGAGGCCTGGGTCCCCCAGTTCCTGGGGAAATCGAGAGACATGGCAGCTGCTCCACATGGGCAGCATCCAGAGGGGCTTCCTCCGTGGTGAGAGGGCGGGAGAATAAAGAGCATTGTGTGCCCCAACCCCAACCCCAATCCCTAACCCTAACCCCGCCTCCATCCCTACCCCTTGAAGCCTCAGTTTCCCCTCCTGCAGGTCTACAAGTCCTCTGTGTGCACCTCCTGTTGGGTCTGAACCCTGCTGCTGACCGGACCCTGGGCTTATGCTGGCTGGAGGAAAGGCGCCTGATCCCCAGGAGGACGGGGACCCCCAGAGCTGCAGAGTCTGCAGAGCAGCTCTTGCTGTCCATTGTCCTCAGATGGAGCCAGCTGGGGAGGGTTGGGAAGGGACAGCCACCCCGGGGCTGCCTGCAGCCCCCTCAAGTTCCTTCCCAGGCACCTTGTAGGAAAGCCAGGCTGGGCCATATGCCTGTCACCGTGCTTTGCAGCCTGGGACACAGGAACAAAGTGTCCCCTCAGAGCCTGCAGCACAGGACCAGGGACTGTGGACAGGATGGGGGTGCTGCTCAGCCTGGACCCTCCTTGGGCCCTTGGGGGGTGGGGGGTGACTGTCCCTACCTCTCCGAACCCGTGCTGGTGGCAGAGCTGGAGCTGGGGACTGAGTGCCACTGTCTTTTGCCTGCTGGACACAAGCTGTTCACCCACTTGTTCTCAGCATGGTGTCAGTGTCCCCTGTCTCCTGAGGGCTTCAGGGAGCCCTATGCTCTGTGTGGACCCCTGCCCAGGCTTGGGCAGGGGCAGGGGCTGCAGCCCCGTACTGGACACTGGAGCCCAGAGCATGGCAAGAGTGACACCTAGCGGCAGAGGACATCCCTCTGGGTCTCTGGCAAGCTGTGGACAGCTCTGCCTGTCCCACCAGACCTGTTTCCTGGGTGGTGGGCACTGTGGCCTGAATGGAGGATGCAGCCCAGACCCCAGAATTCAGCTCAGAACCTGTGCCTCTGCTGGCTGGGGCCCAGGGCCCATAATGGTTGCTGTCCTCCTCCTCAGCTGTCCCCTGCCAGTGACCAGAGTGACTGAGTGAGGAACTGGACTTCCCCCCAGGCCAGGGTGTCACTGGGCACAGATGGAGGGCAGGTGGAGATGGGTGTGGTGGCTTTCCACAGGGGCGGGGCCCCCAGCATGTGCCCAGCAGTGCCCAAGGAAATGGGGTCATCCCTGCACCTCCATCCCAAGCCTGTAACCCTGTGTCATCACTGGAAACTTCTGCAGCTGCCCAAATTGAGGGACATCTAGAACACACCTGGAGGCGTGCCCTCTGAGCCGGGCAGGGTGGGGACGCTGGACGGGTCCTGCACGGACGGGTCCTGGGTGGATGGGTCCTGCGGTCGCAGGTGCAGCTAGTGGGAGAGTCGACACCACAGCAATCCCCGTGGGCTGTGGATGGTGAGGCTGGGCCACCATGTCTGAGGGGACAACCTGAACACGTGCACCTAGGGGTCTGGTGCGCAGCGGGTGCCATGAACCCCAGGCCCGCAGGACCTCACATGCCCACTAGATGGCAGTGGTGCCCGCAGCCCGTAGCAGGGCCCTGTGTCTGAGAGGCCCAGGAGGTTGGGAGTGGGGGGATGGGGGAGGCGGCCTTCATTCCAGGACAGCACCCCCAGACCCAGGATGTTGCCTGAGACTGCACCCTGATGCCCAGACTCCGGTCCTGGAGCACTATCCACACCAGCGATCCCCCTCCCTCCGACACGCCAGGCTGGGGACAGTGCTGGTGGCCGTGTCCCTGCTCCTCAGGTGGCGGGGGCCTTGGGGCAATAGTTTAATTTTGCTTGTAACTAAAGGAGCTGCTGTGTGGCGATAGCCAGTGCTTCACGGTAGAGGCAGAAATGATCTCGATATGGATTTTCTCTGGGATGTCAGTAGATTCACCGAGAGCATGCACACATGTGAGCACCAGAGCTGCTCTTGTGCGCAAGTGGGTGTCAGCCCTGGACGTATGGCAGAACCATCCTGCAGCGCTCTTCCTTGGAGATAGATGGAGATTTGAAAGTGCCTATCATCTTTTTTTTTTTTTTTTTTTTTTTTTTAGTACTGTACTTGAACCTGGGGCCTTGTATGTGCTAGGCAAATACTCCACCACCAAGCAAAGCCCTCAGCCCCTTGTTATTTTTTTGAGACAGGATCTTGATAAGTTGCCCAGGCTGGCCTCAACTCAATCCTCCTGCCTCAGCCTCCCAAGCAGCTGGGATTATGGGTGTGGACCACCATAATCTGTTTTGGAAGAGATACTTATATGTTACCTATTGCTACAAAGCAAAGAACCCTGTACCTACTCCTTCCACCCCCTGGGCTCGGGTGCAGGGGCTGCTCAGGGTGGCTCTGGCCAGGTCTCCCCAGGCTGCACTATCAGAAGGCCTGGCAGGGGCAGACTCTGCTCTTGTTTGGCCGTGGGCTGGGAGGCTTGGTCCTGCTTCTGAGGGCTGCTTGGCCTCCGACCTCGCCCAGGATGACTGATCCGAGACAGAGGCCACCTGGTCTTCCGTGAGCTGCTGCGGGGTGCACCCTGATACTGCAGGGTTCTCTGGGATTCACAGCCAGCCCCACTCAGCCCTAGAGGAGACTGGGGCTGACTCCTCAGGGTGAGGGGGCTGGGGTGTCCTGGAGGCTGGCCACCCCCACACGTCCACAAGCCCCAACCCTGACACAGACCTGTGGGGACCCAGCTGGGCAAATCTAATCACCTTCTCTCCCCTTCCTCCTCATCAAGGGGAGCCACTAGTCTGCATGTCCAGGGTTTCTTCCTGCAAATATTGACCAACAAGGATAGAGCCCTGGACTGCCCTGTTTATACCATGAAGTTACGCAGAGGTGCACTGTTCAGCTCTGTAACTTTCCGCGTGATCACACACTGCTTGTCTTACAGCTGCGCACGCTCAGCGCCTGGACCTACCCTGGCCTGTAGACAGCATGTGCACCTCCCCGGGCTTGTGCCGTGGATCACAGCTGTGGACACTCCCGCAGAGGACCAGGCACTGACCACCCCGCTCTGGAGTGGGGGCCATGGCAGGGCCACCTTCTAGAGAGCTGTGACACCAGCTGCCTTTCACTGTTGTGGCTCCCCAAGGTGACCCTGGCTGTGCCTGGCTGGCCCTGAACACAGAGCAGCCCTCCCTCGGGGCCGGATCTGCGGAGAGCCAGGGACAGATCCACATGCTAGAACCTCATGTCCTCCATGGGCCAGAGTGTTGGGCACAGCTGGGCCCTCTGCTGGGGAACAGCCAGGCTAGAGTTGAGGTGCTGGCCGGCCACATGGTGGGAAGAGCCCAGGCCCTGCAGTTGCAGCACCAAGCTCCATTCTCTCTCTGTCATTGGCTGCTAGCACCCCTCACATCACGGGGCTCCTCCACGAGGCTGGCTGCGGTCTCTGTGAAGTCCTACAGAACATGATCATGAGAGTGCTGGTCCCATCGTCCTTGTCGTGTAGAAACACACCTCTGGGTCACTCTGGGTAGGCAGCAGGCTGCGGTCTCTTCTCCAGAGGCTGGGGGCTCCAGGAGGGACCCTTCTACCCACGTGTACCTAGCATGGCTTTGGAGGCCTCTGGCTCCACTCTTCTTTAGGATTGCGGCTCAGGCAGATGGGCAGGTGTTCTCCTCATGGGACAGAGTCCCTCTCAGGCCCACAGGATGGGAAGTGGCATGCGGGCTTCATGCTCAGGCCTGGGAAGGCCCAAGATTGGAGCATGCACCCTGCTTTCTGCAGCCTGGAGTGGTGCCTGCCTGGGGAGCCCCCGTCGGTCTCTATGTACCCATTGCTAGGTGCCCAGGGAGGACCCAGAGCCAGTGCCCAGCCTGCTGCTGCACCTGGGCGCCACGCTGGGCAGAGGAAGGCATCTTCCACCAGCTTCCTCCCCCACTGTAGGCTCCGGCGGTCAATACCCCGACTCGTCTCAGGGTGACTGAGGTCCAGGGCACCCCGGACTGCAGAGCTGTCCATCCTGCAGGAGACCCTGCCTCCATCTGCGACCTTGCAGTGACCCCAGAGGTGGGTGCACAGCATTTCCCAGGAGCTGAGCCATAGTCACTGATGCGTGGAGTCACCTTGCCAGGATAGGGATGTCCTGGTCACTTCTGTCTGGCGGCCCCAGGCCCCAGGCCCCATACAAATCTGTGGATGCCCAGGTGGCAGGTGATGCACGTCTTGGTCAGTGTCACAGAGACTGCAGCTCAGGCCACCGGCCCTGCCCTATGAGGCATCATTTGTAGCCCCCCTTCCATGGGGCCTCCCTGCCCCCTGATGTGGAACTGGGGGTTTTAAATGTCATCAGCATGAATCAATTTTTAAATTGTAGCTTTTCCTGTTGAACTTCAGGACCAGGAACTTTTGTGTTTCTGTAAACACTTTTCAAGGCCCTCGAGTAGCTGTGTCTTCTGAGCCAGGACCTCACTGGCTTCACACCTGAGGCCCTGTGCCCCAGCCCCGAGACCCGAGGGTCCCCAGAAGCCTCACCATGCTCCTCTGACGCTGGTGCCTGGTGTCCCTGTATCAGCCGACCCCTCCCTCCCCAGCAGCTTCCTGATTTTCCCTCAGCCCCTCGGAACCTGTCAGCAATCCTGCTGGCTTCACCTTCGAGGTCAGATCCTGCCCGGCCCGGGCTTCAAGACCGGCCAGGTCATTCAAGCCTCCATGGTGGCCCTGGCCTGCCCTGCACCGTTCCTGGCCTCACAGATGTTGGAGACCCCGGCCTCCAGCCTCTGGGAAAACCCGCTTGCTCTCTGAGGAGGAGATGGTGCCAATGCCCCCTGAATTTGCTAGGCACGTCCCGGTGTGTGGGACAGAGCAGCAGATCTTTTTCTAAACCTAATTCCCTCCGTTGACTGCTGGGTAAAACACAGAAGCAAATCTCCTGTAATCTCCCTCAAAGGCGGAACGGCCAGTGAGTGCTCAGCACCCACAGCAGCTCACCACCCTGTGCTCCCTGCAGGGCGGCTGGGCTGCGGGCATGAGCGGGGTGAACACAGATGGCTCAGGACGCAACATGGACCACAAGAGGGCGCACCCGGCTCTTCCCAGGCCCTGAGGCTGCGCGGCCCAGCAGGAACATCTCCCTCCCCAGACGCCACTCCCCTCAGCAGTTCATGTCCTCCCCTTGCTGGGCAGATTTCTCATGCATTATTTCCCATTTCCCCTGCCACTCCCACTCAACTGTGAGCTCCACAAGGACAGAGTGTGTCTGCTTGGGGCCTCAGGTTGGAGGACAGCATCACCGGAGCTGTTCAGTAAACATCTGCTGGATGGGTGAGTGGGCGGATGGTGGGTGGGTGGATGGAGAGATGGATAGATGGGTGAGTGGTGAACAGATAGGTGGATAGATGGATGGCGGATGAATGAGAGATGGTGGGTGGATGGATGGTGGATGGTGGATGGATGGGTGGATGGTAAACGGATGTGTGGATGGATAGTGGATGTTGAATCTTGGATGAATGGTAGAAAAATAGTAGATGGCCCATGGAACCGCCCTTGTTCTGAGGCAATACTACATGAACTTGTATGTCCCTCAGGAGCTTGTGTGTGTGTGTGTGTGTGTGTGTGTGTGTGTGCGCATGTTGAAGCAATTAAGTCGTGGCTGGGGAAACTCTCAGAGGGTGCAGAAAGCCTGGAGGTTCAGCAGCAAGACCTGGCCAGGGAAGCAGGCCGTGGAGAAAAGTCCTGGGGACTATGGGTAGCACAGCCTTTGCCAGTCACCACAGTTCACCCAGCACCCGCCTGTGGTGTCACTGGCCACAAGAGGGCTGTGGTGGGGACACTTCTTGCCTGTCCCCGCTGTGGGTGAGTCCACCCTCCTGGGAGACCAGGGTAGTGTGGAGGGACCAGGGCTGTACCTCTGAATCTCAAACCAACACAGAGGACCCTGTACAACCAAGAGGGCTGGATGGACAGAGTGGCATTCAAAAGCCAGGCTGGGAGTGTCCTCCACTGTCACCTGGTCAGCTCCTCATCAGGAGCAACCCCAGCATGGGCATGGGTAGCGTGGCTGCCATTGTGGGTATGGAGGCTGGAGGAAGCAGTAAGTGGGGTGAGGGAGGCTGCCCTGCTCATCCAGCTGGGACCTTCCCAGCACGGGTGACAAAGGGGCCACAGTCAGAGCTGGAGTCATCAGGGCTGGGAGACAGGGAGGTGCCCAGATTCCCTGAGGACATGCGGCCCAGCCGCACCATGTCAGACCCGTGGCCTGGAGACCTTGAGGGAAAGAGTTTCCATGGTTCTGAGTCGTCAGGGTTGTGGGGGCTGGTTAGGGTTAGGGTTAGGGTGGCAGGAGGGCATGGCAGCATCCCGTCACTCTGTGTCACCTGTCTTCCTCCCAGCTTGGGTGTGTGCTGGCTCCCCTTGGGGTCACACACTGCGTCCTGAGCCAGTGCGTACGCCTGTCACCCTGGACTCGGTGATGGGCGGGGACCGGCAGTGGGGCTGTCAGAACCACACAGGGCCGGCTGTAGTGTCCTAGAGGGCAGTCAGCAGGGTCAGTGTGCCTTCCTCCCTCCGGGGGTTTTATGATGGTGCCCTATGGGCACAGCAGGAGTACAGCGACACCGTGTGTCTAGCACTGCCTGCGGCCACCCCACCTCTGGGCTTCCCAACCACAGCAGCCAGCGACGCCCGTAGTGTGTGTGATGTCTGCAGAGGGGACCGACTGACAGTCAGAGGTGCTGCTGGATTTGAACCTGGGTCTTGACCCTGAGACTCCACACATAGAGCTGCCAAGTTGTGTGCTGGAACTTGCCACCTTCTCCTGATCCTTGCTAGGCCGTGGCTGGCTGTGGACACCCAATGGCACGGTGGCTGTCTCCAGCTTCAGAGCTGGTTACAGTGCGCATGAGGCTGGGGCCTTTGCTGTGTACGACGGTGCCTGTGCCGAAACTCGCAGCCTCCTGGTGTTTGACGTTCAGTGCTGTGAGCAGCTCCAGTCGTGACAACCCCAGACAAGAACCCAGGTCCCAGAGAATGGTGGGAAGCAGAAGAAGCCTGGCCCAAGAGCCCGAGAGTCGTTGCACTTTGGAGACACCATGGCCCTGAGTGGCCGTGGGACAGGGCAGAGGAGCAGGCAGTGCTTGTCGTCTGTTCCTTTGCATGAATTAATTCAGGATGCTTTCGGTCTCCTGTGGAGTGGAGAGCACGCGTTCTGAATCTCTGCGTGTCGGAAGTGTTTCTAAGTGTCACCCTTGCTCCAACGCAACCATGTCACTGCCCCTGAGGAGCAGAAGGCAGGAGCAGGCTGCACAATAGTGACTTCAGCCAGGGAGCCATGCAGGGAGGAGGGGAGCAGTGGTGGCGTTGACACAGGCACAGCTCCTCTTCTGCAGGCCTGACCTCTCCAGGCTGAGCATCCACGAAGGCCAAGGCAGGAGTGGTGTCCTGAGGAGCTGCAGGGACAGTGGAGGCCAGGGCTTGGCCCCCAGCCCGGGAGCGGGCACGGCCTGGCACCTGCCATTGTCTCACAGGTCCAGTCCTGCTGAGGGCCTGAGGTGGGGACACTGGAGTGAGACCATGGTCTTGCAACGGTAAGCAGAAACCCCAAAATGACACCCAATTTTGGAGGCAGATTTATTTACGTTGATGGGCACTGATCGGGATCATTCCCAGAATATCAGGCCCTGATCTCTGGTGGTCTAGGGCTTGTATGGGATAAGCAAGCAGGAAGTGCAGAGGCAGAATGGCTTGTCAATTGGGGGTTGGTTTACACAATGTGCATCACAGTGACCAGCTATGCATCACAGTGACCAGCTATGCATCACAGTGACCAGCTGTGCATCACAGTGACCAGCTATGCATCACAGTGACCAGCTATGCATCACAGTGACAGCCATTTCTGAGACAGGAGCAACTGGAACTGGAGCAGGAACTATTACCTGGGCAGCTAACAAACTGAAGTCTACTGGCTGGGGGGGCATTTTCTGTTACATTTTCCTCTTCTTTTAGTTTCCCTGGCAAATCTTTCCTGGGCATATTACATGTGATCTTCTGACACAAGGCCCAACTAGAATTTAGGCCTGTCTGTTCTGTAACATTACTCTGGCAAGGCAGTGAGGGAGTTAATCTGATCTAGGAGAGTGTCCAGTGTGCCTTGGATGCTCATCAAATCTTGGTCAAGTGTTTGATGGATTGTTCTATTCTCTTGGGGCAACCATCCATAGAGTTTAAGGCAAAAACCAAAACCAAAACAAACAAACAAAAAAAAAAAAACAGCTAGCAGGGGGCAGGGAAGCAAGGACTGGGATAAGCAGCCTGAAAAGACCCAAAAATCAAGGGGAATAGATATGGAGCAATCCTGTGAACTATGTCTTCAGTCATGAGTGGACTGGTCAGCGTATGTTACTGCTTCAGAGTGAGCCTTGGAGAAGCTGTCCAGGTAAATTTTTCAGTGGATCTGAGGCTGGATTTCTGAAACTTTTAGAGGTAGTGTCTTAGTTATTTTTCTCTCATGGCTGGAACAAAATACCTGATGCACAAAATTAAGGAAGGAAAGGTTTGTTTAGCTCACAGTTTGTGGAGGTTTCAGTCCATAATCAGCTGGCTCCAAAGCAGGGTGGTGTGGCACAGCAAAGCAACAAGAGCAGAAGGTGGGGAGACCAAGCCTCTTCTCCTACCTTATACTGTAAGCAGGCTACCACCCTGTAGGGTGGGTGTAGCATTCACACCATCTTCCTGCCTTCTTCTTGCATGGGATGGGGATGTTTACAAAGCCCCCTGCTGAGTCACTTAAACTTCTAAACTTCTCAAAACCATTACAGGTAGTTAATGTGTACCTGGGTTATATGTGTGTGCAGGAATGTCTACAGGTATAGCTGGTCCTTTAACTGGTTACAAGCTGTTTCTGTAGGGTTATGTTTTATTTCTGTGTAACCTATCTATATATCTTTAAATGGGGAGAGTCCACTATAATGCATGAGGTCAGGGCCAGTGACACAAACGCTGAAGCCTGAGCCAGGGGTATGGGTGCCCGTGCTGCAGCTTGAGCTTGCAGAACGAATGGTGGGGGCAGGTCTGGCTCTGATCTTCTGGGAATACCAGGTAAAGTTTTTCTGGCTGGGGTTGATGTTTCAGTCAATTGGATCCCCAGAGGGTCTTAGGCCTCTGGACTGGAAAGTTTCCAAACAGCAGCAGGAAGCAGTTTGCTGTACAGATCATCCCTGCAGGAGAGTTTTGGCCAAAATAGTTTTGTCCAAGGTGACCACACATATCTAGCCTTTCGGACTTTATTCCTAACAGAGCTACTTCCATCCATAGATAGGATGTACTCAGCATCCGTCATTTTTTAGAACAGTTCATCCCAGTACAGCATGTTGCACCTGAACAGTCAGGTCGTGGCCTAAGGCAAGCTTGTCAGCTTTCTTGATCAGAAGGTTCTTGATCAGAAGGACAGTGGCTGTTAGAGCATGGAACCAGTTTCTGCTGCACATTGTAGCAGAATCTAGTTTTTGTGTCTTTCCAGCAGCAGCTTGGATGTCATTCTGGGAAACTAGCGAGGTCAGCTGTGAGTGCTTCTCCAAAGAAGGTAAACAAGTTTTTGAACCTCTGGGAGGTTGAGTCCAGGTCAGTTGTGAAGAGGGGCTGGCTGATAGGAGCTAATCTAAAGCAGAAGAGGGCATTCTTAGGTCCAGGCAGGTGTACCAGCAGGCTGTGGATGGCAGAAAACTGAGGCAACATATAGGAGGACAATCGTGGCAGCATTGGCAGTTGGAGATCTTGAACTAGCTTTACAGGCAGGAGAGGTGTACTGTTTGATGCAGATGGGGGTTGCCTTGGGACAGAGCTCAATCACCAAAGGGGCATGATAGATAGCAAGCCCTGGAGGTGACCTGACCCAAGTGTCAGGATCAACCACAGTGGTGGGGACTTTTGAATTTAACCAGGTTTGGGCCCCATCTAAAATGTGGTGGTGTTCTTCAGTATGAAACAGAGTCAGAAGGAGTTGCTGACAGAACTGGTGATGGTGGCATCATGGCTGGCTGAGCAGCTTGGGGTCGATGAATGTAAGGAGGCAGGTCGGACTCTGGGTCCTCAGGCAGAACAGGATAAAGCTTTTCTGGCTTGGGCTGAATCTGAGAGCCTCTCAGATGGCTTTGTTGGTTTGTTTTGATGACTAAGTTAGCTTTCTTGTTGTGCAGGACACAGGTGCAGAGGAGATGTCCTCCCAGGCTGCAAATTTGTGCCTGGCAGAAGGGGTGAGAGGCAAGAGTCCCAGTTGCCCCAGTGATGGTAACTTTTTGACAGAGAGAACATTTGAAGGCAGAGAGTTCTGTTCCATTTTCTATCAGGAAAGTCACAGATTTACCCCCAACTTTTGTGATGACTGAGGGCTCTCGGGGGCCCAATTTGATAGAGCTCGGTCTGTCCTATCTATTCAGGTCTGACAGGATGTGACTCATTTTTCAGGGCTGACAGTTCAATTTTTCCTCAGTCAAAATGTGGAACTCAGAAGTAATTGTTGAAGTAATCTTGGGTGGGCATTAGATGACGCCATCTGACCAGGATAGGTGTGTAAGCAGAAGGCTCTGGAGGAGGGCCTCTGTGGTTGAATGCAGGCAATGGCTAGCTGGAACTAGTTTGATTGGCTGGAAGTAGAAGAGTCAGGAGTGGGGAGTGTTGGCAACAACTGCAGTGGCCGATGGGGGTGCCAAGACAGAATTCTCAGGAAGAATAGACCTCTTTTTCCTTTCTTCTTTCTTTGAGATGCAAGGAGGGGTTTGCTTTCATTTTTAACTCCATGAAAGCCGTTTTTCCTACAGTCAGGGACTGTGGGTTTTGACTACTTAAATCCCATCTCTGCCTTCCTACATGTGTGTTGTGTACCCTTGAACAATGGTGCAACAGACAATGGGTGGGTGCCCCTCGGAAAGATACCAGATGCCTGCCTGGCCGTGCCCCTCACAGGGACTTAGGCGCGACTTAGCTAAGGAGGGTGTGAGGACTCCATTATGCCATATGTCAATTGCCATGGAACTGCAGGTGAGGGCCAATCAGCCACAGTGACCAGTGCTTCCCTGTCTTGGTTCACAGATGGAGCAGCCTATGGCTTACGCTGTCCGTTCCACTCACACAGTCATTCAGCAGGCACTCAAAGGTTAAACATTCCAACCACCTTCCCTTGAGGGTGGTTCTGACTAATGGGAGTTTCTATTTTTTTTTTTTTGTGGGTGCCGGGGGTCGACCTCAGGACCTCACGCACCAGCAGGCGCCTGTGCTGCTGAGCGATATCACCGGCCCTTTTTTCTTACATGGGTTCCGGGAGTCGAACTTGGGCCCTTGCACTTGCCATACAGGCGCCTACACCACTGAGCCATCTCACCGGCCCTGACTAATGGGAGTTGATCAGACTCCCCTTCTGTTCAGTTTAGCAAGACTGACAGACTAACTGGGGTGCCCCTGGAGGTCTTACTGGAATCATGCAGGCAGGCAGACAGACAGACAGACAGATTGTGTCCTCCTCCCTCTGGGATCCAGTGTGAGCCATTTGAGTGGGGAGCCAGGGATCTTCCTCCAGACCTCCAAGGGGACTCAAGAAATCTCGAGAGCGTGCTTTCCTGTCGGGACCTGGAGAAGTCCTTGCTCTGTCTGTGAGGGCCACGACCAGTGACCAAAGAGGTCAGCACAGTTGGACTTCTCAGCCAATGCACCAGATGCAAGGGCAAGCAGAAACACTGAAACGACGCCCAGGATTTGGAGGCAGATTTATTTATGTCGACGGGCACTGATTGAGATCACTCCCAAAATATCAGGCCCTGATCTCTGGTGGTCTAGGGCTTATATGAGATAAGCAAGCAGGAAGTACAGAGGCAGAATGACTTGTCAATTAGGGATTGGTCAACGTGCATCACAGTGACCAGCCGTTTCTAAGAGACCAGAAGCAACCGGAACTGAAGCAGGAACTATTACCTGGGCAACTAAGAAACTGAAGTATACTGGCTGGGAGGGGGCATTTTCTGTTACACCCTAAACATGGAAGAGCCAGGGTGGGCACAGAAGGCCCTTGGCTGAGACGGCCCCGGTCTGGCCAGTCCTGCCCCTCCTGCCCCCATCCCTGACGTGGCCACATGAGTCCAGGATCAGCATGGCTCCTGACTTCCGCAGGCTGGTGATGACACTGTCATCCTTGAGAACAAAGCAGGTGAGGGAAGGTGCAGGGCAAGTGCAGGACAATGCCACCCAAGTCTTGAGCCTGAGACACAGGAGAGCTACCAACGATGTGCACAGACCTGGCAGAATCACCATCTCGAGTCTGAGAAATCCTCCTAATGTCACTATTTCTTCATTGGCTGACTTTTGCCTTTTGGTACTTTGAGTGAAAAGGGTTACCCTTGTTTGCTTTCTTCAGTGTAGGAAGCAGAGGGGACCCACTGCAACCCCAAGGATGAAATTCAGGATGGAAAACATGCCAAGAGCTGCAGATGATAGTATTCTCAGGGGTCTGGGCCACAGTGGCTTGCAGGGATGTTCTCCGCGTGAAGATTACATCCAAGCCCAAGCTGTCACCTGCCTTGAGTGCCATCACCTCGCACACCTGGCCTCCAGGTGCTGCGCTGGCCTCTGTCACTCGTGCAGGGCAGGCATCTTCCCATCAGCCGCAGGTGACAGAGAACAAGGAACAGCAGGACGGAGGAAGGGTTTGTCCCCACCCTGCAGGCAGAGGCTGCACCCGGGGCCACCTCATGGTGGTGGGGATTTGGCTCTCCTGGGGGTCAGCGCTGATGTCAGAGGGAGACATCTGCTTCTGTCTGCATGGCGGGGAGCAAGACCGCCAACCAGGACCCAGTCTTTAGTGCTGTCCGCCAGCTAAGAGATATAGCCCCTCGGTCTGTCCCATGGAGGCTGAGGTGGCTGCTCTGAAATCAGGTCCCCGGGGAGGTGTGGCCTAGCCATTCTGCTACACTGCAGGGCCTTGGCTGGCACCTGCGTTCTGGGACAGACAGGTGCTTCCTAGCAAGGGGCAGCCTGGGTCACTGTCTGACCTAGCTGTGAGCCCAAGAGATGAAAACCAGCGCCCACAAGGAAACTTCTGTGCAGTGTCCCCAGCACACTGCGCAAGGCGCCGATGGACGGCCCAGCAGGGCATGGTCTGTCCGCAGGTGGAGTATTCCTCAGCCATGAAAAGAAACAATGTCTTGATGCTCGTCCAATGTGGATGAGCCTGGAAAATGGTGCCAAGCCCAAAACACCACATTGTGCATGATTCTGTCTACGTGAAATTTCCAGACCAGGCAAATGCACAGACAGGAAGTGAGGTGAGGGGCCTCAGGGCTGGACACACCGGGGTGGGGCAGGGATAGCGATGAGCTTGCTGCTCCCTCTAGGGGTGCCATGTCTTCTCAAATGGGCCAGACTGGAGATGCACACCCCGAGAATGCGCCAAAAGCTGCAGAATTGTGCGCTTTGATGGAGATGTGGGGAGCAGGCAGAGTTGCCATGGTGATCAGAGTCCGAGTCACACAGGCAGAGGGTCTGCTGCTCTGGGATGCCTGAGCCGCAGCACTGCAGAGGTCAGCAAACCCTGGGGCTCCTACCGGTGGGCAGGGCCCTGTGGCAGCCTGGGCACAGGAGCTATGGAAGGGGTTAGGGAGGGGACGCTGGCAGCCGTGCTGACGGGGGGGGGCGCTGGGCTGAGCACCTCATCCGCTGACACCCAGGCCATGTAGGGGACCGAGGCAGAGCCCCACACAGCAGTGACAGCCCGGCCTGGCCTGGACACAGCCCAGGGTCCATGCAATGCTCTTTGGGGCAGCACAGAGGCCCCTCCTCAGCATCCCACCTCAATCCCTGCCCACCTTCATCCCTGGGGAGGGCGGGAGCTCCTGGAGATAGCAGCCCCTCTGTCCCATGAGGACATACGGGGCCCATGGTGGCTGTGTAATGCCTCTGAGTCTATGTTTGCAAATTGAATTCGGCCTGTGCTGCCCGGGGAGAGGCCCAGGAGCCCAGGAAATGCCAGAATTTAACCAGTATTAGAAAATCCCAAATTCTTTGGTCATGTCCCCCAAAATCCATGAGAGGTAGAAACACTTGTCACAGTGGATACAGCAGGGAAAAAACCCTA
Organism: Erethizon dorsatum; assembly: GCA_028451465.1. Classification (NCBI taxonomy): domain Eukaryota; kingdom Metazoa; phylum Chordata; class Mammalia; order Rodentia; family Erethizontidae; genus Erethizon; species Erethizon dorsatum. The sequence continues at coordinate 126,542,723 of CM051830.1, read as the reverse complement.
GCACACCTGGAGGAACTGACTCCACTCCTGGGCTCTCACATTCACAGCTTGAGAGGTCCCTGTGGAGGAATGGGTCCCGGAGAGGCCGGTTCAGTGGCCGGGCCTGGCTGCGTCCCTTGCCCGCCCTGCCATGGGCTGCAGCAGATCCTAAGGTGTTAATAAGATGTTTATGGGCTTTATTTATTCATCTTTTATTTCATTTTGATCACTACCTTCTAGATACGGCCCTAGTGAGGCTGGCTGGTCCCTGGAGAGGCCACATGCAGGGCGCTGCCCCCTGGCGTCCGCTGATGGTGCCCCACTGTCTGCCCCGCAGTCCCACAGCAGCGCTTCTTCATCCTGGGTCCTGCATCTTGAGGCTTGAGGCCTCAGTAGCTCCGAGTGCATGGACATGGTGATTCTTCCTGCTGCATGAGTTGACTCTGGGACTTGCTCCTCTCCTCCCTGGCCCCTCCCCTTCCAGTGCCTCCTATCCCCGCTGGTCACCTGGGACAGACTCAGACCACCATCTTCACTGCATCCCCTGGCTCCGTGTTCCCAGGCACTTCCCGGCCCCTTGTGTTCGGGCAGGGCCTATGGCCAGTTCTAGGGATGGGCTGAGTGGATGTGGCCTGCAACTCCTTTCGGCTGGAGTCCTGGTTGCCTGTGGGCTGATGCCACTCCCACTGGGTCCTGAGTGAGGACACTGTGTGCACAGGAACCAGCCCAGGGCATCTGAGCTGGACTCCAGCCTCTTGGACCAACTCCCTTCTGCAGCCTGTACCCCGGCTTCAGAGAGGGCGAGCGCCCCGGGCTCAGAGGAAGGAAGGCAGGATTCTGTAGGCCCCTGGCAATCGATCGAGCCACCATGGTGGGAGCCTCCGCGTAGAGAACAGAGAGGACAGGGTGAGGACTCGCCCAGCACCTGGCACAGCCCTGTCCTCTGCAGCCCCCATCAGAGCTGGCACTGCTCATTGTCCGTGTGCTGGCCATGCCTGTGCCCTCCCCACTGCAGGGTGCGAAGAAACCCTGGCCTGGCTGGCCTCTGTCACACAGGCAAGCGGCGTGCAGGATTTGTCCTCAAACTGCACCTGACGACTAAGACAGGGAGGCAGGTGTCAGGGCTGCAGCGAGATTGGGGTCAAGCCTGGGGGTGGGCAGGAGCCCCTAGACCCTTCTTGCAGGTGCCAGTGCACCCTACTCCCCAGAGGCCCAGGCCTGTGGCGTCTCCAGCCCTCTGGTCCCCTCTGAGCCTTTCCACCCCTGCCCCCATTGGCCTCCTGGACCCTGGTGTCTCCCCGCACCTCCGTACCCTTATCTGTCTGCACACCTGTCCACCTCTGCGCACTCTGGCCCTGGGGCCCCGTAAGGCCCAGAAGCAGTTATCAGCGGCCAGAGCTGCTTCGAGAGAGGCTGCAGTCTATTAAGATTTAAAGAGATTTAACCTAACAAGACAAGCAGGGGAAGGAATTTAATTTCTTGATAAAAAAAAAAGTAATCAAATCTCAGCCCATGGACGGAGAGCAGTTGCCCGAGTGGCCCATTGTCCCATACATCAGCGTGCAGTCCATTACGAAGCAATTAACCTGTGGCTGGCTTTGCCACCAGCCGGTCCCTGACCCCAGCTGCTCTGGCACTGGGCGGACGCAGAGCCGCGGACACCCAGGAGTGGAGGCAAAACTCGAGAATGACTTCTCACACAGAGCTGAGGAGCGCAGCACTCCATCTGGGCTGGGATGCCCCATTGTCCCCGGCTTTGTGGGCTTCGGGAAGTCTCATTTGGAGGCATTGTGTGGATTCAACGGCGCTGGTCCTGCAGGCTCAGCAAACGTGGCTGTGGTTTTGTTTCCGGGGTTCCGATGACTCTGCAGCAGCAGCCCACGGCATCTGCAGCCTTCTCGTCTCCTTGAAGCACCTTGCAGTGGTTGTGGGGCAGTGGCACGGGCCAGGCATGAAGTTGTAGAGGGCACTCGATCTCGCTTGCCCTGGAGCCAGCCCCATGTAGCACCGGTGCCATGTGTCTTTGCTCAAAACCCTGCCACAGCTCGCTCTGCTCATGAAGCTTGGCCTGGGACCCCCATCTCCACTCTGTGCTCAGCGCGCCGGACTTCCTGGATGGCCTCTTCAGGGCTCCTGCATGGTGAGCCAGCTCTGCTCCGCAGGCTCAGGACACACTGTGCCTGCCCAGTGGCTTAAATTCGTGTTTAAATTTGTTTTATTGAGAAGTCATGAGGCGCTTTCTCCAACCCAAGAATGAGTTAGCCACTGCCCCTATCCCTTGCCACTTCTGCACAGGTCTCTGTCTCTCTCTGTCCCCTCTCTGAGGGGCTGGCAAGGACACATTGGTCCCAGTATGCTGGGCATTCATTTGCAGACACCCCCATTCAGTGTGGCACCATGACCGGAGGATCCTCTGTCACCAGCTGGGGGAGCAGGGCACAGGCTGACGGTGTATTTGGTGTAGCAGACGTTGCTGCGTTCCCAGTGCACAAGGATTCTCCTCTTCCCCATTTCTTACAAAATCTGTTACTCATGCTTTCTCTGCGGGTAGCTGTGGCCATGTGACTGATTCTATTTTGTAGGATTTGCAGGGAAGTTCCCTTTCCAGGGAAGTGTCCTTCCCCTGCCCTTTCCTCCATCTTCTCATTGTGTAGCTTGATAGTAGGGGCAGCAGCATCCACCTTGTCACCATGAGGAGGACACCAGAGACAGTCTGAGGCCAAGATCTCATCTCTGACATCCTCCAGCCACCACGCCAGGCCAGTCAGCTCCTCTGGCTTCGCGCCCTGAGGACGATGTTGAGGGCAGATCTGCCGTCAGATCTGGGTGGGGCCCGGGATTCTGTTTCTGGCAGCCAGTGCGTGGTCACGTGGATGCCCAGCTTCTGTCAGGAGGACGCCACCCCTGCATGAGTGGCTCTGCATTTCTAGCAAGCGTGAATTCCCTGGGGTCTCAAATCAGTAATCAGCGAATGGGATCAGGGTCTTCGCTCTCCTGAGAGCCAAGCTCTCTGCCCCATCCCAGCTGTTCTTGAGTCCCACCAATGCACCTCAGCCTCGGCCAGAAAGACGAGAATGTGTGAAAACCCAGCCTTCGCGCTTGAGCCTCCAAGACGCTAACGCTACCGTGAACGCTCCGACCGCTAACTCACCAGTGTCTGCCCTTGAGGAGGATTTATGTCAGTGCCAGGTCCATGGCTGTGATCTGGAGGGGCGGCTGCGGGGTGGCACAGTGGGCAGTTGTCACCGCTGGCTCTGAGGGCTCGAAGCTGCTCCCCACCGCTCCTTCCCTGGCATCTGCCGCCTCTCCAGCGATGGATGTCCGCAGTGCACTGGGCATGGCACTGAGGCCTTGGTGAGCTCCTTGGGTAGGGCTGGGTAGGTGGAGAATGGGGAGAAGGGACATGGAGACAAGGAGGAACAGTGGCGCCTGATCCTAGACAGCAAGTGCCTGCGTGGAGCGGGGGGCACCGGGTCACTGCTGGTCCATCCATCTGGGCATGGTGGCTGAGCACCGGCAGCTTATTAATCCCTCTGTCTCCCCATCTCGCTGTGTCCTGCCCCCTGTACAGACTCAGCCCTATGGGCTCAGGGGCCCACATTGACCCAGGAGGATGTCCTCTGAGCATGTCCGGTCCAGAAGGACCCTGGTCCCATGAGGCCACATTCTGGGGACAGTCGCTCTGTGACAGACCGGAGCTGAGGAAGGGCTTTCCTGTTCCTCACCGGGCAGAGGACGTGGAGCACAAGCACCCTGCCTAGGGTGGCCGGATGGGGAACTCAGAAACACATCAAAGGAAGTGTTTCCTCTCGGGACAGTGAATGCTCAAGGGACATCACAACCAAATGTGACAAATTAACCCAAAACCAGCAGCCCCAAGTGATGGCGGGAGTCCCCTCTCCCACGACTCTGTGGGTCAGGGGTTTGGGAGGAGGCAGGGGTCCCAGCCCGAGCCCAGCAGTGCTGGGTGTCAGTGCTGGGGCTTGGTGAGGCTGGGCCACCCTCCTTGGCACATGGGCACCTCCACAGGTGAGGCCGCACTGGGGCCTGGCTGGGGTCTTGGGGGAGATTTGACTCATGGTGAAGCTGATCAAGGACAGGCACTTTACTCCTCTCCAGACACTGCGGGGGCCGGGGGTTGCATTCAGGAGCTGGGCGTTCTGCCCCAGAGGCTGGGGCACCAGATTGCGACCTCCCTCATTAAACCCACGCCGGTCCTCCTGTGGTCTTGGTAAACCCTTCCCTCTCCTGGCCCCAGCACCACCTGGGGCTGCTCTCAGGATTCCCCAGGTGGCTGGGACCCGGGCACAGTTGCACTGCACTGGCTCCAGAGGCATCCGCAGGCGAGACCATGCCCTTCCTAGAGGCTGTGACCTCCTGGCCAGGTGGGGCCACCATCCTGCTGGTGACATGGGGGCAGATCCTGGTTTTCTGCGGCAAGGTGAACAACAAGGTCTCCCAAGCCAGCTCTGCTCCTAGGGTGAGCAGGGTGCCTCCGGAGAAGCTCAGAGCCTCCTATACCCTCCGTGGGTGCTGGGGACGAGGCCGAGTCCAGGGGCATTGCTGACCTTCACTCATGGGGATCTGGGGCAGCCAGGCATAGCTGCTGGGGCCACATGACTGTGGCTGCCTCTGCTGCCCCTTCCCACCCCACGGGGTCTCCAGGCCTCTCCCGGGGCCACTGCTCCTCCTGTGTAGGTTCAGGGGTGGCTGTGGAGGTGTCTGCCAGAATGATGGCTCCTGATTTAATGGAACACGGAAATGTGTTCCACCCAAGTGGCGCTGTTATTATTTGGTGTTGAATTTCAAGTAAACTAAAAATTAAAATTCCCAGTGCTGGCTCATCTGCAATCATGAATCTTGTCTCTATTCACCCCATAGTGAGGCACACGTTCACAGAATGGCCACACTGACGGGTCCAAAAATGTAATTATATTTACAACTCAGTGCATAAATCAGCTGTGGCTTCTGTGTGCTCCCTCTGAACACGGATGCGGCACGAGCGGTAGGTGCCTGTGCATGGTGTGCGTGTGTGTTGCACAGGCGTGTGTCTCCAGCAGCCTGAGTGTGGGTGGGTGTGTGCACTCATGCATGTGTGACATATATGTGCATTGGTGCGTGCTTATGTGCATGCATGCGTTTGCCTGTGCACACACAGTGTACATTCACTCATCAGAACTCTCCTTCGCCTTGCCTGGACAGGTCATCGTAAACTGTGGGACTGTCTCCCAGCCAAGTGGGGCCCTGGGCCTCACCTCATTCCTGCTGGCTGCAGATCATGAACTGGGTGCTAGGTGTCAGGAAAGTCCCCCTCCTCAGCCTGTGCAGATTCCAGCCATTTCGGACAGGGATGGTGGCCAATAAGAGCCCGGCAGTGTGACTTGGCCAGGGTGTGCAGGGCAGGAAGGCCTCTCAGGACAGCTGGGTCACCTGTTCCCCTGTGCTGTTGTGACACTCCTTGCACCCACCCCCGTGGGGCAGCCCTTCCCTCCCTCAAACCTTTGAGGCTGTGGCAAGCCCAGGGACCCGTGGTTGGTGCAGAAGGGACCAGTGTGGGCCATTGCCTAGGCAACCTGACCCCAGCTTTGTGTAGGCTCTGGCAGCAGCTCAGGGACAGGTGGTCCCCATGATTCTCCTGGACAAAGCCAATGCTGGGCTCAACTGGCTCTGTGGGTGACAAGGGTTGTCACCAAGGACACAACATGACACTCACAAGTTACAGGAGGAGAGGTTTATTTTGGCTCCCAGCTCGTAGAGGTTTCAGTCAGTAGTCAGCTGGCTCCAAGGCAGGGTGGGATGGCGGAGGGGCCTGGCAGAGGAGAAACAGTCCATGGCAGGGCAGGCGGGAAGGCAGCAGCCGGGAGATTCTGCCAGGGCTGCAGGGACACTGTCCTCACACTAGGAAGGGATAAGGGACAGAAGAGATGGCCATGGGGATGTGAAGGTGAGGACAAGGTGCTCCATGGTGACCCCACTCAGCCCTGAGGCAAAGCTTATCCTCCAGGTGACACTGCCAGTGGCACCCTCTGGGGACGTCTCTATCTTTTTCTGTCCCTAGGAACTGCTCCTCCCAGGTGATGCTCAGGCCCTCCAGGGGCAATGTGGAGTAGTGGCTTTCAGATGCAGCTGGTGGCCTTCTTGGGCCCCCTTGCAGTTTCATCTGCAGGTCCCTCTGCAGCAAAAGCAGCTCCTGCCGTCAAGACCAGCTCCTGAGCTTGAGATCTGGCTGGGACAGCCATGCCGTTCCCTCCGGATGATGGCAGGGTCCCTACTGGGCCTGCCCATTTGTGCTGGGTCTGAGATGCGGCCAGTACAGCTTCCACCTCATTTGCTGCAGGACAGAGGGGCCAGACCGGAGGTTGCAAAGTGACTCTCAAAAATAAATGTGAGCTGAACAGTTTGGGTGCTGTCACTGCGAGATGCAGGCCAGCTGCCTGGGGGGGGGACACATGCCCCACAGTGCTGCAGTTTCCACTGCTCCTCACTGTCCCTGCCTGTAGTCCGGGTGTGGGTGGGCACGCATGTTCCCCAGCCTGCTTCCTTCCTTTCTTGTCCAGCTGTTTATCGGGCACCTGCTCCATGCAGCCACCATGCCAGGGCCTAGGGAATAGCATGGAGCCCTCAGAGTCGCCCTGGCCTCTCAGTCTGCCAGCACATGGGCACAAGGCCACGGCTCCATCTCTCTTAGAGCTCCTGAGGCCCAGGACTACGGCTCCCTTAGCCTTGTCTTCCCTCCTTCCTCTGTGGCCACTGTCAGGAATCCAAGATAGTGGCTTGCCCTGGGTGGCTGGCACCAGGGTGTCACCACCCAGTGGCTTGGGTGCCACTGGCATGTGCTCTTGAAGACTGAGAGTGCTCGGGGTTGATCAGGTTAGGGGAGACCAGTGCTGCTGCCCAGTCACTGTGCCTGGCTTCCTGTGATGAACTCCATGCCCATCAACCAGGAGAGGCAACATCATCCCTGAACCCACAGTGATCATGTGACCATGGCAGGCCAATCAGAGCATCATATGCCTCTGGCCATATGATTGGTTCAAAGAAAGCCACTCTGAGCCAATCAGGTGCAATCAGTCAGCACATGCTTGACAGAAGCAGGACTTCTGCTGCATCAAGGGCACAGAGCTGTGGGGACAAAGCCTGGGTTTGTTGCTGCCGTGGTGATCAGGAGAGAAAGTGGCCAGGGAACAGCCAGCCCTGAGAAAACAGAGCCGGGCAGAGGCTTCGGCCTGGTGATGTCAGCTGAGCCCCAGATCACGATGCGCCCGCAGCTCGTGCCATCCCTAAGCCTTTGGTCATATAACCAGAGTGTCCCCCACTAAGCCACTCTCAGCTGGGGTGTCTGTCACTTGCAGTGACCAGAGAAGCCCTGCCTGGTGCCTCTGTCACTTTAATACAAGCAGTTGAGCTTTGGAGAAGAGGACCCTGATGGCAGAGCACAGCCCCTCTGCACTCTGAGGTCCAAGGTTATCGGACACATTTCCAAAGCTAGCCTGGATATTTCTGCCAGTTTCCATAAAGGCCGTCACAAGCCCCCAGACCCGGGCTGGGACCCACAAACTCAGCACCTCCCTGCCCTGAACGTGGATGTGCATGTAGGGCTGGCAGGGCTGGACTCCGAGGCTCCCTGCATGAGGACGGACAGAGGTATCCCCACACCTGTAGTGTCCTGCATCCTGCTTTTTGTAAGGACACCATGACATCAGATTGAAGCCACCTGGTGACTTCATAAGGGCACCTTGAGGTGCTGGGTAGGACCAACATCTCTTGGGGGATAGGCTTACTCCGGAACACGCTCTTCCCATCCGTTCTCCTTACAAAGCACCCATCGAGGCGGCCGTGGTCCCCTGAGTGGACCCCACCACTGGCAGCAGAGAGGGCTGTGATGTGGCCTCCATGGGCAGACATATAGGGGAGGCTTCTTCCCAGTGACCTGCGGAGCCCACCCTCCATGGGAGCCCCAGGGAGACAGAGGCCCCAAGGGACAGCTCCTGGTGGTAGGGAGTCCCTTCCACTGTCTGTCTTTTCATTTTTTTTTGTGGTATTGGGGATTGAGCCCATGGTTTCTCACTGAGATGCACATCCAGGGCCCATCGCCCTCCTTTTTACATTTATTTTAAGACAGGGTCTGGAGAAGTCACTGAGTTCCCCGGGCTGGGCTGGACTTGGTGATCCTCCTGTCTCAGCCTCCTTCAGTGCGGAGACTGCAGGCAAATGCACGCCCCCAGCTGTTGTCCTGACAGTGCAGCCCCCACCATGGTGCGGTTGATCCAGGAGCGGAGACCCCAGTGTGGACTCAGCAGAATCAATGGTTCCCTCTCTGAGCTGTCCCTGGTTTGACTCTGCAAAGCTCCCCAGTCCCCAGGAGTCTCATGGAGGCCCGGGGTGGCCCCGCTTGGGTGGCAGGGCCAGGGCTTGGCCAGTGAGGCAGGGAGTCCCCTTCGTGTGCTCCCAGCCCAGGGGAAGGCTGGGGAAAGGTGCTGTGCAGGCCGGGTGGGGCCGTGGTGTCAGCTCCATGCGGGTTGGACCCGTGTCCTGGGGTCCAACAGCGGGAGGCTTAGCCCCTCCCCATCGTCCCCCGTCATTGGCCTTTGCACTGACCCACCCCACCCCCACCTACACCGTTTCAGCAGTGGAAGCCCCGGGCCCAGGGCCAGGAAGGTTCTTGCTCTGGCCAAGGGGAGCCCTGTCTTCCAACTGGGCCCAGCCAAAGGGGCTCCTGTGACTGAGAACCCGAGGACAGACAGCTTCATGCAGGACCCGCAGCTGCGCTCCGGGGCCTCTTCCCCCTCCGCTGTTCTCAGGGCCGCCCTCCCTCTGCACATGGCCCTGACCTAGCCTGTGGGCTCAGGTCAGGCAGGAAGGAGCTGGTGCGGGACGAGGACCGAGGTCCACTTGGGAGGCAGGCGCCATGGTCAGCACGGGGAGGCAGCGACTCCCTGAAGAGCCTGCGCTGTCCAGCAGGGGAAAGGGGAGCTGTGCTATGTCTGTTTTCTCAGACTTCCTGGAGGATCCCCCCAGCCCCAGGCCAGGTCCCACACCTGGGCTAAGAGACTCCCCGAGGGGACTCCCCATCCCTCCACACCCCGCCCTCTCCCGCCTGAGTCCCTCAGGCTGCCACAGGCAGAAGAGGCCGGGAGGCAGAGGCAGAGGTGTCTCTCCAAGGGGCAGCAGGTTCTGGCTGGGGCCAAGCCCGATCTGCCGCAGATCCTGGCAGCTTCCTCCCGGGCTTTGTGAAGAGGGAAATCAGTAGTCAAGCAACCAAAACACAAAGATAATGGGAACAGTTAAGCCACTGTGTCCTGGTGACATCAGGGAAGTCCTGTCCAGCGGAGCCTCCCTGCCTCAGCCTCCTGGCTCCTGTGATGGGGCATTTTCATCAAGTGAGAGGCAGCTGGTGTCTGGTGTGGAGCAGAGCCTGTGGACAGGGCCTCAGGATGGGCATCCCTCCTGGGACAGGGCCTGGTTCGGTACCAGTCCCTCGTGGGTTCAGCTCCCACGGAGGGCACTGTGTGGTCTGTTGCCAGCTCAGCATCCCACCTGTATTCTGGGAAGCAGCCTGGGTCTTCAGGAAAGAAGGCACGGATCAAATAATCACGCTCACAAGGTGATAAACTTGGTATGTGCCCTGCAGGGGACAGACAGGGACCTTGGTGCATTCTGAGATCGAGGGAGGCTGAGACACCAAGGGTGAACCACAGCTCGCGAGACAGGAGCAGGAGAGGAGACAGTGCACCAGGTGGGGACATAGGTGCAAAGGCCCTGGGGGGGAGGGGTGGAGCTGGCTCACCGGGAGCCCAGGGTCGGGTGGCCACACTTGGAGAGGAAGGAGGAGGGACTTGAGGGCTGGGCAGGAGGTGGCAGGGCCAAGCCACGTGGGATCTGGTGGACCAGGGGTCACCGCATCTGTTCACGTGGATGAGGCTGTGTGGGCACAGAGCGGCTGCTCAGGGAAGGGAGATGCCGAGACTGCATCTGCTCGTGGCTGTGGGGTCTAGGGATCACTGTGGGCAGCACTGGGCCCATGGAGGAGCCGCAGCAGGGATCCTGTGCCCAGGAGGCGCCCACAGAGCACTCAAGGCAGAGGAGAGAGAGAGCTGGGTGCGAGAGCACGCAGGGCTAGGGAGGCCGTGCCCAGGCCAATCACCTCCTGCAGAGCTGGCCCAGACTCTGTCACCATCACCTCGGAGGCAGACAGGGCTGGCAGGGCCACACAGACCCCGAGACATGGGGGACACAGCCTGGAGGCAGGCGGGCAGGCCTCCTAAATGGAGTGGGCGGCCGGGCACCCGGGCCCATCCTCGTTCAAGGTGTGGACACAAGCGCTTGCCTGGAGCCTGGGCCCGGAGTGCGGGTGATGCCCATCCAGCTTCTTTCCGGCTTTCCGTGCCCACCCGGCCCTTCCTCGGCCCACACACCCCACTAGGACCTCTGGACCTGTGTCGGGCCAGCACGGCCTTGCGTTCTCTGTAGAACAGGCCTTCGCCACACTCCTGCTGTGACCATGAGGTAACCTAGTGGTGGCCGGCTGAGGGGGCTGTCACCTTGAGACCAGAGAGTGAATGCATTGTGACGCAGGCACCCAAACAGCCCTGTCCCTGTGGGCCACGCACGGCCTGGCTGTAGGTGTCAGGCCAGGCCTCCATGCACCTCCACCTCCCCGAGGGCGCCCACAGCAGTGCCGGACGCTCTCCCAGCTACCCCAGCCCACAGGGCTCATGGGCAGCACCTCTTCTTACAGGGCCACCCACCACAAGGGAGGCTGAGAAGGGGCTGCAGGGCCACCCCCCACTCCGGCACTGTCCCCACCAGCTGCACCCGCCCGCCTCTCCCAGCCTGGCTCCAGGTGGCCCATCTTTTAGAGAAAGGCTTTCTGCCCCGCAGGGAGGGGCTTGGCAACGTCTCTCCTTCTCCCTTTCCAGTTTGATTTCAAGGAGGGAAGCCAGCTGTTCCATGTGGCAGGAACACATGAGAGGAAGTGCCTTTTCCATACACAGTTGCTCCCAGATTCAGACCCTGCGGATACAAAGTTTTAGAAAGTAAACACCAAAGATCTGACTCCATCTCGACAGATGGCGGGGCTGGAACTGCAGATCCAGCACTGGGAAGCTGGAGCATCGTCCCCCAACAAGGCAGGGACGGCCACTCTGTAGGGCCCAGGGTCCCCATCATCTTCCGCACTGTCCTGCAGAACTTGGGGTCTCGGGTGGGGCCATGGGGTCCCCAAGCCGGGGCAGGGTGGCCCCTGTGCAGCCAGGGAAGGGAACATGGGGCTCGTCTCCCTTTTATACGTGTGGGGCACGAGAGGATGTGTGACTCTGTCTTCCGGGGCAGAACATGTTAATTTCAGCTGCATATTCGAGGCATCTTGGCCGTTTCCTGTGGCTGCTGCCGGAGGCAGGGACCTCGGCTCACAGTTCTGGGGCTGAACATCCACCCGTGCCCCGCACAGCAGGCAAAGGGGGTGCTGTGCCCAGAAGAGGGAGCTGGACGTTGGGGCCAAGCTGGACTCAGCCACCCTGTGGGAGGAGCCAGGTCCCCAGGGAACGGCATGAAATCCTCCCTCTGGTGGCACTGCCAGGCCCTGCCAGGTCCCTTGAGGGGACCTGCTGAGGCTCCTCCACCCTGCACACTACTGGGCACCAAGTGTCCTGCACCTGAACCGCTGGGCACAAAAGAACCACATCCAAGTCACGGCGGAGACCACGACCCTGGCCGCGGTTTCTGGCCACACCCATGTGAGAGCAAAGCGTCTGAGTGGGCTCACAAAATGCCACTGTCCAGAGACGGCATCACTGCCACCTTCACCGGGCAGTGGTCTGGGCCAGCAGGGACGTCGGTGGGCGTGGGGCAGGAGCGTTGATCCGTTCCTGAGCACGTGCGGAAGATCGCGCCGGGCCGCACAGTGCGAGGAAGCCCGGCAGGTCTGACGAGGGCGGCGAGAGCGCGGTCTGCAGAGCAGCCCGGTGCTTTTCTGGCTGTTGGTGCTGCGAGTGACGGAATCGAACCAAACCAGCTGGAGAGGACACTCCCAGGACAGGACGAGGCAGCAGGGCCGGGCAGGGCGCTGGGGGTGCGGGGCAGCTCGGCAACTCTCACTGTGGCCGGGCTCCCAGGGGCCGCGCTGCTCCTGGGCTCAGCCTCCTGCCCGTCCTCAGGGAGAGCTGAAGGAATCCGGCGCTGCCATCCTGCCTGAGCAGAGGCCACGTCCAGCCCCTCCGCGCTCTGCGTTACACCTGCTGCAGTGCACTGTCATGGCCACAAGGCCCAGGAAGCCCAGCCGCACTCCCTCCTTCCCGTCACCGTCCAGCGCCGCTCTGACAGACCACACGCCCCTCATGGTAGGTGCTCAAGCCCCGTCCCGTCCTGGTGGAGAGCCACAACGCCTTCGTATCAACTCTCCCCCGGAAGTCCCCTTGTGACGCTTCCCTTCCACGGCCCCCTTTCCTGTGCCTGTGACACCGTGAAGACCCCATAGCCTGTACTGGAGTTGCTGGTCTGGTCTCTAGGGCCAGAGCCGCCCCCTCAGGTTTCTTCTTTTCTTTTTTCTTTTTGGTACCAGGAATCGAACTCAGGGCCTCACACTTGTCAGGCAGGCACTGTGCCGCTGAGCTACATTGCCGGCCCTCTCAGGTTTGGTCTGAAATAAACCTGTCCTGTTGCGCTCGTACCCCTGCTTCTTTTCCTTTCTGTCCTAATGAGAGCCATCCTCAGTTGAGGCCTGGGCAGGGGGCTGGCTGGATGGTGGGCAAGGACATGGGCATGGGTGCTTGGCAGTGGGTGCAGGCAGGGGTCTGGAGCAGAGGTCCCAGGACAAGGGCACACAGAGACCTGTCCTCCCACAGCCCCACCGCGCCCCAGCTCCGCTGGTCTCGTGACTGACACCGCCCCCTCCATGCTGGGTGACTTAGCCAAGGCTCAGCCTGCCTTGTCCTGGACACAGCTCGCATGCCCAGACCCACGACCTCCAAACACCCCAGAGCCGGAGCCCCTCCCAAGGACACAGGCTCTGGCTGTGGCGGATGCACCCTTTTGTCCCCAGGCCCCCGGGAGCCAGCGAGGGCCAGTGCGGGTCTGTCCTCTCTGCCTGGGTCCTCTTCCCTGGCCAGCATCACTGCTGATCATGCAGCCCACCCACCTGGAGGCGGCCACGCCTCTCGGGATGCGGGCAGAACCCGACCTCCATCCAGGAGACCTCCAGCCCGGGATCCGGGAGGTGGACGGGAGCAAGGAGAAGCAGAGAGGCCCCAAGTGAGCCCGCACACCGTGGAGCAGCGTGTGCTCCTCATTCTCTTTCTGCCCTCTTCCTCCTCCTTCCTGAGGTGGTGATGGCAGGCGAGGACGCACTTGGACCCACACTGGGAAAGCTTGGCATGGAGAAGAGGGCATGGGATCCAGCCTTATGAGTGCGAGGTGGCTTCTCGGGAAGAGCATATGGTCCCAGCTCTCCCACAGCCAGCGGCACTGGGGAGGAGGAGGGCAGGGAACCCTGTTCGAGGGCCTTGGCAGGGCTTGGTGAGACCTGCACCCTCGGGCACCAGGGCCGCAGTGAGGGCCTGGGGGCTCTGACTCCCTCGAGGTGGGAAGCACACTGGGATTCCTCAGTTCTCGTTCTGGCTGCTCACGGGGTGGGGCCTTTGATCTCTGTCGCCAGTGCCACCTCTACTTCCATGGTCTTCACCCTGCTCTCTGTTGGCAACTGAGGCACAGCACAAGACAGCCACGCGGGGAGGGCCCTCTGTGCAGCCTGCCCTGCATGCACATGCTGGGCTCCTGGGAGCGTGTGTGGCCCACGCACGGACACTGTGGGGGAACACGCGTGGACCCTATGTGGTCTACGTGTGGGCCATGTGTGGGCCGCTTGAGGGCTGTGCATGGAGCACGCACAGGAAGCAGATCTGGATGCATCTCTCCTGCTTTTTTTCAGACACAGGAGGAGGAAGGGCGTGAAGGCAGATCCAGAGAAGACCAGGACCAGGGCAAGGGAGTGCTAGGGACACAAGAGGTGCCACCCAAGTGTGGACACCACAAGTGCCATGCAGAAAGAGCAAGGCTGCCTTGATATGACACCTCAGGGCCCCGTTTTTTGGGTTGTGATGGTGGAGCACCCCTGCCACCCCTGTTCTTTGCACAGGAAGGAGGCTGGTTCAGCTCCATGCGGGGCTCACAGCTCAAGCTACAGCCTCTCTGCTGAGGCTTTGGGGTGCGGGGAGGAAGGAGGGAGGTCCAGGTGTGGCCAGCCACGGAGTGATCAAGAGTCAGGTCACACTTCCCGGCAACCTGCTCTGGGGACAAACCTCCAGAGAGCTACATTCTTCCTTCCCCAGTGGCCCGCAAACCACTAACCTGGACCCCACCTGCTCCAGGCCCGGTCACCGAGCACCACTGGAGCAGGGGCCAAGCTCCCACACATGGGCCTCTGGGGACACAGACTACACGCAACACTGCCGGGCCACATGCACAGGGCGGCAGGGGGCGGGGACGGAGCCTGCGGGGCTTGCAGGAGCCCTGGCCCTCACCCTTGCTACGAGGGCTGTACCAGGGTTGGAGAGGCCACTAAGGACCAGCCTCATCCATCGAGGAACCAGGCCACTGCCACTGTCCCCAGAGGACACGTTCTGCTAGGCTCAGGGTCTCATGGGGGACTTCCAGGTGGGACAGGTGCCATGTAGGTGGATGTGGGTCCTCAGGAGGTACCAGCAAAGTGGGGTGGGTGACTGGAAGTGCTGATTCCAACAGATGGACAAGTCCAGGAAGGAAGCACCAGGGGGTTGAGGTCACCCAAGAGTCACCCCAGGCTGAGGGCTTGGAATAGGCTGGGAGGGGTGCGCATGGGGGAGGTCACGGAGCAAAGAGGAACCCACAGGACAGGATCCCAGGTTGGGGGACGGGCCAGTCTGCCCTTGCCTTTCTGACTCAGATCCTGGCAGCGCCGGCAGGGTGTTTGATATTCAAATTAAAGCAGAGCCGGTTTGGGAGACTGGTCCCAAAGAAGCCTGTAATTGGAGCCTGCGGAAACATTTACACTGATGGAGAATTAATGAAGGCTCTGTCGCTGCTCTTAGGGAGAAATCTTGGGAATTTTGCCCAGCAAGTGGCCTGGGAGCCCCTCCCAGCCTTCACTGGGCAGAGAGGACGGAGCAGCTCAGAGGGAGCCCTGGGCTGGGCCTGGCAGTCAGGGCCCTCGCTGGTCTGGCTGGGGGACTCTGGGTGGACACGGGCCGAGAGGGTGAGGGTGAGAGTGAGGGTGGGCGATGGGGAGGTGGAGGTGGAGCCATGTGTTGGCCTGTGTTCCTCCTCTGATGGTCATAACGATGATCCGTGGCCATGCCCTCCTGTCAGCCTCACAGACCCTCTGAGATAACGCCCTACTTTCAGCCTGGAGAGTTCGATGATGACCCAGGTTGCTGGGGTTCAGCTGTGTGCTCCAGAATTCACGGTGGAGGCCTGAGCCCAGCAGAGGTGACTAGGCGGTGGACACAGGGTCACTGCAGACAGTTGTATGATGAGGTCACATCGACAAAGGCTGCACCCCAATCTTATACAAAAGGGCGCCTGGCACAGCCACACACCCAGGGAGAAGATGACCTGGGCAGCAAGGGCAGACATGGGGGCGGTGTGCGCACCAGGGCACCGCAGACCAGCGCTGGGGGAGGCTGAGGCGGTGATGTCTCCTCACAGCTCCAGCAGGGACTGGGTGACCCTGGTCGGGGTCCTAGCTCCAGACCACAAGACAGCTCTGGTCTGCGGGAGCCATGCTCAGGGGCTCGAGCCAGCACTGGGTAAACTGTGCACAGGCCCAGAAGTGGGCATGAGGGTCTCTGCCACCCGCTCACCAGCCCCAGTGACCTCCTCCACGGGTAGGGAGTGACTACCCTCCCCGTGGCCGTGGGCTGTCACGAAGCCACCTGGCCCACCATTGCGGGGCAGGACTCACACTGGCTCGGCCTCCCCGGGGGGCCAGAGCCATGCAGCTGTGGGAATGGGGGTGCTAGGGCCTAGGCACCAGCAGGCGAGGAGCTGGCCAGTGACTCGGTGAGTCTCAGGACGCAGAGGCCTCCCGGCTCCCTTCCTCACCTCAAAGGACTCACCAGAAGCCACTCTGACCCACAGTGCGGGAAGGAAGGCAAGGGGCCAGCAGCCTTCCCCCGCACAAACACGCAGACCACACACATGTGCATAGTACACACACCCATCTACACACACCCGTGTACCTACCTCTCAAAGATGCACTGTACACATCACACATATACATGTGTGTTGCTTTGTGTGCACATGCACACATCCACATATCACACAAGCAGATAGACACAGGCATATGCTTGCACACACATGTAATGAGTTGTGCATCACTTATTGGCAGTGCACGTCGGGAACGCGTCATTGGACAACTTAGTCACAATGTGAACATCCCGGAGCGTGCCCGCACAGACGAAGGTGGCTGCGAGGTCATAAGCAAGATGACCGTACAGGCCTTCTGTTGTATGTGTGGTCCATCACTGACTGGAACATCTGTGTTCATCACGTGACCGAACATGCTCGTGTACAGGTGCTCACACATCACACACGTGTGTGCACCTGTACACGCATACAGTGCTATGCACACATACACATGTATGCATATGCACACACTCAATACTATGCACAAGTGTGGGCACATACTTGTGCACTCATGGTGCTATGAGTGCACACAGACATGCACTCACATACACAATGCAATGTACGCATGCATGCACAGGATGCTATGTCCACATGTGCGTGCACGCACACACAACCAGAAGCAAAATCCTGCCCAGGCCCCACCTGTCCTGGGTCACACGGACCCTGCCTGGGCCCTCGGCCTCTCTGGTGCTCACCCTGGACACCAGCCTTGCCCTCCCTAGCAGGGCTGCTGTTTGGTGACACTTGGGCTGCCCCACCCGTGGGGCCTCCTCGGCAGCTCCCCATTTCCCACGGACATCGCGGGCTCTGGCTGGGGTGGGGCTGCGGTGGGACAGGATGGGAAGGAGGCCGGCCCCGCTCTGTGGCCCTGCTCTGTAGCCCGGCTTCCTGGCTGTGAGCGGCACTCCTTCACCGCTGGGCCTGTGTCTGAGACTCAGAGTCCTCTGCCGCTCACATCTCCAGGGGGTGGCGGCACAGCCCACTGTCCGAGGGCTTCTCCCTGGGTCCTCGCGTCACTCCCACCGCACGTGCCTGCAGATTTCCCCTCACAGCCACCTGCTCCAGTGAGACCTCGTCCTAACTGGTGCTGCTACAAAGACCCCATTCTCAAGGGCCCATTCTAAGGGGCTGGGGCCAGGGCTTCAGTGATAAGCTTTGGGGTTCCCTTTCAACCTGTGGCCTGTAAAATGGTAACAGAGCATTGTCCCTGTGAGGATAGGGAAGATGAAGGGACCTGGCGGGAGCTGCCACCCAGCAGGGCTCTGTGGGGACGATGACATGAAAATGCCCGCAGAGCCAGTGACACCCTCAAGGCCAGTGCCCTGGAGGGTGGTGAGGAGGGCCCTGCCCTGAGTCCCAGCCACCTTCCCTGTGTGGGGCTCATGGACTCTGCGGGCGTCCTGGGATGTCACTGTGTGGTGGAGACTCAGGGCTCAGAGTGACCTGAGGACCTTGTTGCAGCTGACCCTCAGTCTGCACTGTTGCATGTGTCCCGCGCGCCCTATTATGTCCTGGAGGAACCTGAGACACGATGTCCCACCCAGCTGGCCTCTGCCGAGCCTGTGACAGAGGAGCTGATGGCCCAGAACAGAGGGTGATGTCTCAAGATGGCCACCTTCCACTGCTGCCACCCCCAGGACTCAGTTTGCCCACTGTTCCAAGTCCACTTCTCTTACCTTTCCTCATTGCTCTACATCCTCTGAGAGCACAGCTCACACCTAAGCTGCCCCTACTCAGATTCTCGCATCTGCAACCATGACCTTCAGGCTGGTGGCACCTCCCCTGGGGACAGCATCCACCCTGCTGGCCTCTCCTAGACTCCGGACACTCACATGACACACACCCATATGAGGGGACAGAAGGGGCCCAGGAGCAAATGCATTTGAAACAGCACTGCATCTTGTGACACTGCTGGGATCTGCTCTGTGGCATCCCATGGGCTAGGGTTGACAACAGGGTCCCCAGATTGCGGCATGACCGGGAAGTGGGGGACTTTCAGGAGCTGGACCCTGGTAGGAGGAAGCAGGTCGCAGGAGACGTGGCTGACAGGGATGCTGGACCTCAGCCACTGCCCACCATGAGGGGTGTCCTGGCTACCACAAGGGGCATCCATGCCCTTTACAGCCCCGTGAGGAACTCCACCCAGCCCAAAGCAGAGGGCTGAGTGACCAGGATGAGAGCCACCGAGAGCCCTTCCGCCTTAGGTAGTCATCACAGGAGCATTGTCATGGGGACACAGAGTCCCCACACAGCCTCGCTTACACACGGTTACCACACCAAGCGCCAGCCAGGCTGCAGGGGACAGCGTCAGCAGAGCCCAAGCCAGGCACAGACACAGATGCCGAGTGGAGCCACCTACTGATCACAGGGACCACAGACTTGGGGTGAGCCTGTCCAGGGGACCCACAGGGACCGTGGACGTTTGAGCAAGCTGAACATCTACTTCCTGCCTCTCGCGTCTGCGTGGGACTGCTCATTGGGCAGCATCACTGTGGCAGTGGGCGATGGCTAAAATACTCCACAGTGAAGCCATGATTTCATGTCATTAGCAGCAGGGGTAGAAGCTGACACATCTATTACCTGGTCCCTCTGTGCCACAGCCTGGAGAGTGAAGGGGAGGGTGACGGGACCCAGTCCCCTGTTCAGCTGCCTCCTCCCGTGGTGTCCCCAGGTCCCCAGTCCCCACACCCCAAGGACAGCGTCTGCCAAACCGCAGCTCAGCACCCGTGGCTCCTCAGAGGCAGACGGCACATCCTGGTGAGCAATTTCCTGTGATAAAGTTGTTAAGAAAATTATATGTCGTACTGAAATTATATAACTGTTATTATGGCTGGTTTAAGAATTATTTGGATTTAATTGATCAATTAGATGAAATTACATAGTAGTGAGGGTTGGCGAAGTCCCAGGTCTGAGCTGTGGGATTTGAAAGCCACGGTCCCGGCCCGGAGCCTCGCGGTGTGGAGGTGACTATGATGCAGGCGACTCCCAGGGTTTGTCCAGACCAAAGGCCAGGCCGCATCCTGGCGGGGGGCCTCGCGGGCCCAGAGGGGACACATTTGGCTCTGTCCATCATGGTCCGCACTGAAGAGCTCCACAAGGCGGTGCCAGAGGGTTCCTGTCCCCTTGTGACCCCGTCCTCTGCACTGGGGTCCCTGCACCCCCACAGCCAACAAACTCCAGAAGCAGCAGGCCCCTGGGTGACCCGCACATCAGCCTCCCACGTTTGCGTTGCAGATGGGAACTTGGCCTGCGGTGGCCCAGAGTGGGGGCTTCCAGGACAGGAGCCCAGGCTGGCAGCCCTGGGGACGACCCAGGCACAGGACTGTGACCGCAGACAGGACCCCGCATGTGCCAGGCTGTGCATGTGTCTGAGCCACCATGTGTGGCTGGGAGCTGGTGAGAGGGGTCACAGGTCCTGTCCTGCTGTCCCTGCACCATGATGATCCATCGATCCCCAGGTGGGGGTGGGAAGAATGGCAAAAATTGTGTGTGTGGTGCTTTTTGTTTGTTTTTGCTGCTACAAAAGAGCACTGATTTTTTTTTGCCCCTAAGAATTAATTTGTGGAGGGCCGGTGAGATGGCTCAGCGGCTTAAGCGCCCTGCCCGGCAAGCGTGAGGGCCCGAGTTTGACTCCCGAACCCACATACGAAAAAGGGGGCCGGTGATATCGCTCAGCGGCACGGGTGCCTGTTGGCGCGCGAGGTCCTGAGGTCGACCCCCCGGTACCCACAAAAAAAAAAAAAAAAAAAAAGAATTAATTTGTGGAGTGCAGAGGACATGGGCAGCTGTGTCCTCTAGTGCAGGGGCCATTCAGCTTGCAATGACCCAGCCTTCTGCCACTCCCCTACCCTCCCCGGTGATCAGTGTGGCCCACAGCAGAAGCCCGGATGGAAGCCACTGCCCACTGGCTCTCTGTGAGCACACCAGCCACCAATGTCCCTGCACTGTGTCTCGAGCCACCTGTGTCGCTGCCCCCACCTGGGAAGAGACCCAGCATATACCCAGAGGGCTCCCACCCACAGGAAACCATTGTCCCTCTGACCTCAGCCTGACTCTCGGCCCTTGGGGGCCTGGCCCTTGCATCCCAAAACACAAAGCCCCAGTTGTGTTCCGCACCCACAAAGCAAAGACGCAGAAGGCTGTGGTTACCTCCTGGCAGGGCCTGGAAACAGGATCTGAACTCACTATGAAATTCCAGGACCAGCTTCCTGGCCAGGGCAGAGCACATGGGGGCCCTGCAGGTGCCACTGGACACCAGGGAGAGAAAGCACCAATTGGCACCCATCAGAAAGGCAGCTCCGGTCCCTGGGCACCGACAAGGATGCTGTGCACAGCAGGAAGCCACTGCCCACCCCGTGACACCGTATCACAGCGAACGTGAGAACCCAGAGGAAGTGAAAACCAGAAGACCAGTAGATGACATCAGCAGAACAGGGAGGGCCCAGCCGGACCTCTGGGCCATCAGGAAGCAGGAGGCAAAGTCCTTTTCCACGTGTGCAGGGACCTCCGGCCACTGCAGGGGACAGGCCAGGGGCAACACAGTACAGGCTGTGGTGTGGGCTGGGCCAACAATCGGGAGACACTGACAAGCGTGTGATGGACGAGGATGGTGTAACCAGGCCAGGAGCAGCATACGCCTCGCCTGAGAGGACTGCCAAGCCCTTGCACGCTGGTGACCGTCACACATCTTTCTGTGGACAGATCTGCCGTGGGGCTTATCTTGAGCAAGTTCAACCGGAAAACTCAGGTTAGTGCTACTTCAGGGAGGGAGACACAGGTGGAAATGTCATTGTGCACTCAGGTGGCGGGGCTGGGGGTGCTGGCGGGGCCGGGTGCCCTGTGTCCCCCTCTTGCTGCTCTTGGCTCACTGACATCTCTGGCTGTGCTGGGCCTGGGTGTCTATGGGGGAAGTCGGCTTAGGAACTCCAGGGAAGGTCACCCTCTGAGTCCTGGGGAGACCCCTTCTAGGAACAGAGAAACTCCCTTCGTGCTAGGAAGGCAGACTTTTCAAACAAACAGCAGAGGCCCAGCCTAAGCCGACATAACCAAAGCAGGAGCTATGTTGATTTCTATAGCCAGGAGTTGTTTAATGGATGGGGGGCTTCAGGTATAGCTGGATCCAGGAGCTTAAAAGATGTCATCACAGTCCTGTGCACCAGTGTGTGTGTGTGTGTGTGTGTGTTCCCACTGTTCTCAGTAGTTACACTCTGCAGTCCCCATGAGCACTGTGTTAGTGGACACAGAGCTGCTGCTCCTGGGGCGTAGTTAGGTTCCTCCAAGGCTCAGTCACAGGATTTCATCAATGGATCAAGACCCTCACGTGCCCCTGATCTGTGTCCCTGTGTGAAGACACCTGACTTCACATCTGGGTATTCGCCAGCTCTAGAGCGCATGCCTGAGCGGTGCCAACCCCACCAGTGATAGGAAGGGGCTGCCAGGAGGGTGGCGTTGCTCATCCTCAGGCGTCACAGCTCGGGGCCTAGTACTCATGACCCAGCTCCGCCACGCATCATGGTTAGGCCGTGGGGTTGGACAGAGCAACCACCTCATGATAGCCAAGAGGAGAGGACAGGATCTGGTCCCTAAGTGCACACCCCATGACCCGCTCTCTCAGGTCCCCTCCTGTTTCTATGATCTCCAGCAAACCATGAGCTGTGGTCAAGAACACGGTGAATGTCAGAAGTTTATTACAGTAAAAGCCTCGCTGCCACAAATCGCCCTCAGGATCCCCACACTCGGCCCATTGTTCCTGCCACCTCCTCAAGCAGTTCCGGGTCCTCTGTCCTTGCTGAGCCGCCCTCTCTGCTGGATGGCACTTGGCTCCAGCAGGCACCATACTTTTTCCCGCACCACATAGACTCTCAAGAAAGGACTCCAGAGGTGCTTCAGAAGGTGGCAAGAACAGCGGGGAGAGTGGGTTCACAGCCAGGGAAGAGTTTCCAGGAGGATTCATGGCAATGTCTTTTAGTGTAATAATTTCTGAAAGATTTTAAACATTCACTGTGTATTTGATCCCCCTTGTATGAGCCCACGGATGGATTAACCCACTGATGGGGTCAGAGGCCTCAGGCGCAGTCACCTCTCATCTCAAGGCTGCACCTCTGGGCCCTGCTGCCCTCACCTGAACCGTGGGGAAGCTGTGGACCACCACCCGGCATTGGGAATGCTGCTTTTCTTGGGCACCAGAAACGCTGACAACAGGGCCAACACCTGGCCAAGAGCAGCTGCCTGTGAGCCTTGGCGTCTCGCTGGGTGACACCAGGTGACGCCAGGTGAGCACTCGGCGGCAGGGTGGAGGGGCGCCCTCTGCAGGCTGCGCCCCCTCACAGGTCCAGACCAGTGCCAGGGCCTCTCCTCGTGCTCGCGTAGCCACTGTCGCTGCTCTACTCGAATCCGCTTCACGGTCTTTGAATTTGCTGCCGGCGGCTCTGAGACCACAGGGTCCGTTCTCACCACTCGGGAGGCCGAAGTCCCCTGCCTGGGGTCGCAGGCCGGCCCCTGGACAGCCAGTGGTCCTCAGGAGAGCCCACGCTCTGCCGGGGTTCTACGGACACCATCACGCCTGTCATGTGCAGAAAGCCACCAAGGCAGAGAAGACAGACAGCCTCCTAACTGGGCCTGCGCCCGAGTGGACGCCGCTCCTCACGCTGTCGACACCGCCAGCTCTCCTTGGAGCTTCCGGGGTCTCCAGCTCTGCACTGCGGGCTCCCGTGAAGCCCTCTCCATGCCAGCCAGGGGAGGGACACACTGAGCACGCAGGACACACCACTGCACAGGCACTTGACAGCCTCTCACACAGTGACAGCTGTCATTCACCCCAGGCGAGGGAACGCGGAAAGGCTCAGCACCAAGTGAGAGGAGGGGCGGGCACCCCTACCTGTCACCCTCAGACCTGATCCCATTGGCCTGGCCTGGTCAGGTGTCCATCGGTGAGCCAATCACAGTGGTCAGCGAAATGGAGCATCTTGATTGGCCCTGAGCCTGGGATGGAGCCATCTCCAGGCAGGGAGAAGGCTAAGTGAGGGGTGTTCTGGAACCCCAAGCCAGACAGCGTTTCCATAGGAGTGGGGCCGACCGTCTGATGTCCACCCTGGGTCACGAGCCACACTCTGAGGGCCAAGGTGAGGGACGCCTGGGGTCCCGGGTTTGCCCCGTCTCACGGAGGGGCAGTGTTGCGCTGTCCTGTGCTGCCTTCTAGCTGAGCCCGTGGCAGGAACGGCCCTAACCCTAACCCTAAGCCTCAGCCTCGCCCAGACCCCAGTGAACCCCACGACCCAGGGCTACCACAGCTGCTCACCAGCCTTTGCCCTAATTCCTTAGCCTGGGCAGCAGTGGTCCAGGGGCTCCACCCATCACATAGGCGGGCAGGGCCGGCGCCCAAGGGACTGTGAGGGTGGCGTCACCATCATGCCTCCGCCTTGCCGTTCCGTGTGGTGTCAGGGCAGTGCTGCTGTGGACCTCGGGCCCTTCCTGCCAAATGGGCCCTGAGGAACGATGATCCCTGAAACCACAAGGCACGTGTCCGGTCGCGCCGGCTTCTGAGGGCCCAGTCACCGATGCCAGCCTGAGTAGGTGGAAATGAGAACTGCTTCGTGACCATTTTCTCCTCCACAGAAAAGACTCTCCGAGTTCAAAGCCACTCTGTGGCGTAGGGAGTCAGAGTGCTCTCTCCAGTCACAGTCGTCTCCTGTCCCCAAGAGGCGGCTCCTCCAAAGACCCAGCCCTCTTTGATTAAGCCCAGGCCCCAGGTGCCACCATCTCTAGCTGACTTGGGGCGGGCTGAGCCTGCACCCCTCATCCCCACCTTTACCAAAACCAGGTGCCGAGCAGTAGGGAGCCACAGGAGCAGCACTCTGTGAGAGGCATGCGCGGAGGGGCTCACAGGGCTCCCTCAGCGGCAGACAGCAGCAGGGGCAGTGTCCACTTACAGGTCGGGAAGGGCGGCGGGGACCCATGCGTTCATCGCTCTGCGCTTCCGTCCCTCCGGGTCTCCGCTTCTGTCTCCCCCTGTGTCTCTGTCTCCCTGTGTCTCTGTCTCCCTGTGTCTCTGTCTCTCCCTGTGTCTCTGTCTCTCCCTGTCTCTGTCTCCCTGTGTCTCTGTCTCTCCCTGTGTCTCTGTCTCTCTCTGTATCTCTCTTGTATCTCTGTCTCTCCCTGTGTCTCTGTCTCTCCCTGTGTCTCTGTCTCTCTCTGTATCTCTCTTGTGTCTCTGTCTCTCCCTTTGTCTCTGTCTCCCTGTGTCTCTGTCTCTCCCTGTGTCTCTGTCTCTCTCTGTATCTCTCTTGTATCTCTGTCTCTCCCTGTGTCTCTGTCTCTCCCTGTGTCTCTGTCTCTCCCTGTGTCTCTGTCTCTCTCTGTATCTCTCTTGTGTCTCTGTCTCTCCCTTTGTCTCTGTCTCCCTGTGTCTCTGTCTCCCTGTGTCTCTGTCTCTCCCTGTATCTCTCTTGTGTCTCTGTCTCTCCCTGTGTCTCTGTCTCCCTGTGTTTCTGTCTCTCCCTGTGTCTCTGTCTCCCTGTGTCTCTGTCTCCCTGTGTCTCTCTCTCTTCCTGTGTCTCTGTCTCTCTCTGTATCTCTCTTGTGTCTCTGTCTCTCCCTGTGTCTCTGTCTCCCTGTGTCTCTGTCTCTCCCTGTGTCTCTGTCTCCCTGTGTCTCTGTCTCCCTGTGTCTCTCTCTCTTCCTGTGTCTCTGTCTCTCCCTGTATCTCTCTTGTGTCTCTGTCTCTCCCTGTGTCTCTGTCTCTCCCTGTATCTCTCTTGTGTCTCTGTCTCTCCCTGTGTCTCTCTCTCCCTGTCTCTCCCTGTGTCTCTGTCTCTCCCTGTGTCTCTGTCTCTCCCTGTCTCTCCCTGTGTCTCTGTCTCTCCCTGTGTCTCTGTCTCTCCCTGTCTCTCCCTGTATCTCTCTTGTGTCTCTGTCTCTCCCTGTGTCTCAGCCGTGAACCTGATGCCCCAGGACTCCCCCTTCCATGTGTTTGGCCCAAACCCAACTCTACCCTGCCGCTCTGCCTCGGTTTCTCTGCTGTGAAATGGCCGTGCTGGTCCCAGCTCAGCAGTAATCCCAGTCCCACCAGGGAGCTGGCATTTGGGGTGGGGGAGTTTGGGATAAAACTCTTACCTGCTCAGCAGCTGTGGCTCTAGAGAGTACAGGCCACCAATGTCCAGGGTCCCCATTGGCAGCACGGGGCAGAGTTCACTGCTCCCCACAAGGTGCCGGTGGTCCACACGGCATGTCCTGCCCAGCACATCTTTAGGGAGACTAGTGAGCCTCACCCCCAGGCTGTGACAATGGCTGCCATGTGACTGTCCTGTACGGTCTCCATGGGCACAGCCCTCAGCAGCTCTCTGAGTGACCTCAGTGGCAGATGCATGACCTCAGTGGCAGGGACATGGAGCACAGAAGAGAAGTGGCTGGGACTGGAGAGCCCTGTGTCACCATGGCACAGCCCAGCTCTCTGATGTCACACTGATGTCAAGCCTGGCTGTCACACCTGATGGCCTTTGTGCTCGGGGCACACCGTGAATAAGACACCTCCCCCCGGGACAGAGACGAGAGTCACTCTAGCAATTAAGTTCCAAGTTCCACCAGTGGCCCAAGGGAAGAGCCAGGGCCAGCTCAGAGTGGCTTCCGTGCTAATTCGTGTGACATCAGGGCTCGGCCTCCCTGGCGGGAGAGAGGCCAGCGTCCCCCTCCCCCGGAGCAGTTTCAATCCTGCTGCCCACCTCCCGTGGCTGCCCTCTCAGTTTCCAGCAAGGGGCTGGTTCTGCCCCATCCCTGAGATGTCCCCACACTGGCCCTCAGCACCATGGGCCAAGGTCTTGGGCCACCTGGCAGAGCCACCGGATGGCCTCAGTGGGCCGAGCTGACACCAGGGCCATGGGAGGCAGTGAGTGGGTGCCACCAGCCTCCCGGGAGTGCCTCCCTGAGGCGAGGTAAGAGGCTGAATGGTCCAGCACCTCCGCAGACCCCAGAGGATGGGCTCACTTCTCCTGGCAGCACCTAGCTGTCCCTGGCCCAAGGGGGATGCTGTGTTTGCAATGAGATTTTACCAGATACCAACACTTGTCTGGGACGCACCGCTTCCCGCTGACTGTACAGCATAGCACAATGTGTTCACACAGGCAGAAGAATGCTTTCTCCTGCAACAGCAGGTTAGCATCAATTTCCATAAACATATAATGAAAGGCACTTGGGTTTTTTCTCAAGTGGCTGATAAATTTGATTCTGGAGCCAAATTGTCTGGGCTTAAATCCCAGACCCGGGTTTTGCCAGCAGTGTGACCTTGAGCTGGGACTTGTTCTCCATGCTGCCTCAGTTTCTCCTGGTGGAGAGTTGGGCAGTGCCGTCTGTGTCTCCACGTGGATGCTGTTAGAATCAGTCTGTCGGTGGCCTCGAGGGACAGGAACCCGGCACGCGCAGCACAGCATGGTTGGGCTCTGCACTGTGACTCCAGAGCTGGAAGCCACAGTCTTTCTGAAGGGGGACGCGGAACAGGCATTTATCAGAAACAGACCTGGGTCCCCGGCTAGATGCACGGCAAGAGTCTCCTGGGCCGACCGTGGAGTGCACTCCCCCGCTCTGTCTAAAACAGTGACTCGAGTGTTGGCCTCAGCCCAACAGCGGGCCCTTCCTGGGAGCATGCACTGGAGCCCTCGAGACAAATGTCTCGAGAAAGAGGAAGGCTCAACCGGGAAAGGGGGGGCGGGGCTCTCAGCTCTTCCAGACCCACCGAGGGGCAGAAAATCTTCAAGCAGGAGGGCTGGCACGGGTGAAGCCGGGAAGCATATGTTGGAGAAGAGCACGCTGGCCCTGGAGCCAGAATCCTCGAAGCCCCCTACACAGGCACGCACACACACACAGAACGTGTACATCCATACCTATGCACACAGACACACATGCACACACAGAGAACATGTGACAGCACACACAGAGCACACACATGCACACAGACACGGACAAACATGCACGTGGATACACATGGACATGCCATGTGCACACACAGAGGCAGACACACGTGCACTCAGACATCATATACATGGCACATGTGCACACTCATGCACACATGCAAGATACATGTACAAATATGCACATGGAGGGACACATGCAGACATGGAAACAACAGGCACATGCACACAGAGACACAGGCACACACAGAGACACATACACACAGCGATGCATGCATGTAAAGAGACACTTGTACATGCGAATACATGCACACATGGAAAAAACAGACACATGCATGCAAAGACACAAGCACACACAGAGGTACATGCACATGAACGATGCATGCACACACAGACATGTGCAAACATATGCAGGGATGCATGCACACACTGAGATGCATGTACATACAAATATGTGTACAGACATATGCACGATGGACATAGATACACACGCACAGATACTGCACACATATGCACACAGACATGTGTGGACACACACACATGCACCCACGCTCGTGCACACACAGATACACACAAGCCAAGAGCTGTGAAGCCCAGGGCAGTGTCTTCCTCACTCTGTGTATCAAGGACTCAGCACAAAGTGACCTCCTAACAACATGCTATCATTTATTCACTCTACAAATATTTACTGAGCACCAACTACATGTCAGAAACCATCGCGGGCCCTGGGGAGAGAGTGGTGAGCCGGGCAGACAGAAACTCAGTCCCATGCCCAAGTTCATTGGCTGCTGTGTGACTCTGGCCTTCCACCTGCCCCTCCCTGGATTCCAGCGGTCCCGGTATAAAATGCCAGCGTGGGGCCAGACTGGAGAGGAAGGCAGCTTGCATCTCTCCCGCTCTGGGGCGCAGGACTTGGGACCTGCCGGTGGCCTCCCCCTGGGGGGCTGGGGTGGGTCTGGTGCACAGTAGGTCCTGTCCTTTAGTCTTTTCTGGTCCCTGCGGCCGGGCAGGGGGCGGGCAGGTTGCTCCGCGCGAGCACGAAGGCCCCCACCTGCCAGTGCGCGCGGGCGCGAAGGACCCCGAGGCTCCTCCCCGCGTCTCCAGCTCCTCCCGCTCCTCCGAGCCCCGGACCGCGGCGGCCGGGACGCACCGCACCGGCGCGGGGAGGCGGGCGCGGCCCCTGCGGAGGAGGCCGCGTCACTGCGCACCGGTGCGGGCGGGGCCGGGCAGCACCGGGCGGGGAGAGCGAGCGCGAAGGATCGATCGCGGCGGCTTCGAGGCGGGTCACTTGGGCTCGCGGCCGCGGCGCCCACCCCGCCCCTACTCCGCGATGCGCAAGGCCCCCCGCGCCCCCCGCCCCACGCGCCCCTTGTGCGCCCCGGAGCCGGCGCCGCGGTGCTGAAGGACAGCGCCCGCGCCCCCCATGTCCCCGGCCGGCCGCGCCCAGGCTCCCGCGCCCCGGGCCCCCCGAGGCCCCGCGGGGAGGCGGCCCCGGCCGCGCCGCGCCCATGGCGGTGGCCAGGAGGATCAAAACTTTGCTGACAGTCAACATCCTGGTGTTCGTGGGCATTGTGCTGTTCTCCGTGTACTGCCGCCTGCAGGCCCGCTCCGAGGCGCTGGTGCAGGTCGTGCGCGCCGCCGACCGCCGGGTGCGCAGCCGGCTCACCAAGGCCGGCGCTTTGGCCGACCGCGAGGCCATCCTGCAGCGCCTGGACCACCTGGAGGAGGTGGTCTACAACCAGCTTAACGGTGAGCCGGGGACGGAGGGGCTGGGGGCGTGTAGCCACCGTGGGCCCCTCTGGGGAGGAAGCTCCCAGCGTCCTTGGGAGGGGACCATGGAGGTGGTAGGCAAAGGGGAGGGCTCCTTCTGCTTCCTCCGGCAGAGGCCACTGCCTGGGGACACCTCCTTCCACTCCTTGGGGACACTTGACAGCTGCCCCCGCCTCCCCATGATGGCTCTAAACTTGCACCCCCTGAGGACTTGGGGAACTTCTGAGCTGCTCTTGAGACCACTGGAGAGTAGGCGGCGCCCCCAGGAGTGAGGGCTGACCGGGCGCTGTGGGCGGCAGAGCTTGGACGGACTCGCTGCCCTTCCCTGAGGGTGAGGGAGGAGGGGCAGCCGCCGAGGACCCGGGCACACCGCGGCGTATCCAGGGACGCTCAAGGCCCCTGCCGGGAAGTTTTGCTGTGGGAGAAGCATGAGGTGTGTGGCCAGGCTGGGCAGGGGTTAGCCACCCACTCGGACCCAGGTCATGGCTGGGGCCTTGAGGCCTTGAGAGCGTGGGCTCCTGGGGGTCTCTGTCTCCCCGGGAGCTCAAGGTGGGGTGGGGGGTCGGTGATGGTGTCTGGGGAGGTCGTGCAAGGGCCACCGTGGTGGGGACAGTGCCCCACCCCTGGGAATCGCATGATGTGTGCGGTGACTGCTGCCCCGGCTAATGTGCCCGAGGCCAGGGGAAGGGGTGGTCCCAGAGCCCCCATCTGCCCGGCTCAGCCCAGCAGCCTTTCCCAGGGAAGCACAGGTGCAGGTCGGGGGTAGTGGGCGGGATTCGTGTGTGCAGTGAGGGTGCCAGAGTCGTGGCAGGACCCTGTCCTGTGGAGTGGGGTAGCAGACCAGCCTTGGGGTGGCCTGAGGACACTGGTGCCCTCCCAGGGGTGGGGTGCCCGCTCAGCAGCTTGCCACGGGGGAGCACAGCACCCCAGCTCCTGGGCCCTCTGAGGCTCTGCGGTGCGCGTGGGCTCTGGGAGATCAAGAGGAGAGGAGAGGAGAGAAGTTTAGCGGGAGTCAGCGTGCGGTTCCGGGCTGTGACACCCCCAGGAGGGCAGTGTGCCCGGGAACACGCAGCCTGCGGGGCGCCTTGCCAGGCGCAATGGTCTGTTTTATGGGGAGACCCAGGGTTATATAAAAGCACTGGCAGCGCGCGGAGTTGTGTAACAGCGTGGCGGCTGGTGGCCTGACTGTTTCCCTCCCCTTGCTCCCCAGGAGAGGAAGAGCCGGGCCCTGAGCCTCTGCTCCCCAGCCTGTCCTCCCAGATGACCCACCTGGCCTCTGCCCTCCTGCCTCCTCCTTCTCCCTCCCCGTCCACTCCTGGGCTCCTCCTTCCCCTCCCCAAGCCCCCTCCCTGCCTCCCTGTCCACTTTCTCCTCTGCTCTGTACTGAGGCTCAGGGGTGTCCTTGCCTGTGATCTGTGTGCTGGGAGCAATGGTCGTTCACTGTTCCTTCCAGGAGATGACAAGGGGCACCAAAACCTAGCACTGACCCCGGGGCAGGTGCCTGAGGAGAGGACAGCAGGACAGGGTGCCAACATCTGCTCCCATGGCGTAGACTGAAGCCTCCCCCCTTGCCCTGAGTTGGCACAGGCTGTCTGTGCGGAGGGCATGGAGAAAGCCTGAGGGCTTCCTGGAGGAGGCGGCCTGCTGGCTGCATCCCATCCTGATCTATTGTAGGTCCCAGAAAGGTGAGATTGATTCCAAGGAGATTTACCTGAGCCTAATCAGCTGAGTACAGACAGGAGAGAGATCCAAGGTGAACTGACTGATCCCTTACATCTTCCCTGCCCTGACTGCTCCTGGGGTGGGGGGCTGTGGAGGAGGATACCCTGGGCCAGGGTGGCCTTCCCGGGGGCTGTGGAGGAGGATACCCTGGGCCAGGGTGGCCTTCCCGGGGGCTGTGGAGGAGGATACCCTGGGCCAGGGTGGCCTTCCCGGGGGCTGTGGCGTGAGGAGTGGTGAGCAGGTTGCTGTCCCAACCCCCGGCACCCAGAGTCTCTCCAGCCTCGGTGGAGAGCCGAGTGTGGTGGGTGCAGCCAGGAGCCCCGGGACCGGGAGGCAGCATCCTATGAGGATGCAGCAGCGAGCGCATCCTCTCTGGGTCATCAGGGTTTGCTCCTGATTCAGTGCTCACGGCAAGGAATGGCAGTGTCCAGAATCCTGCACCTGCGCAGGAGCCCGGGTGGCTCTGCCTGCGGTGGGAGGGACAGCTCTGTGAGGTCTCCTCCTTCGCCCCCCCCACAGTGTGGTGTGGCCCCTGCTTCCGTGGCCGTGGGCGTCGGGCAGGTGGAGGGAATCACACGATGCATCCTAGAGGACACGCGTGTCCCCCTGCTGCCCAGTGGCCCCAGATAGAAGACCTGCAGGGAGACCTGGGTGGGCACCAGAGTCAGCATGGTGACCCTGATTCACCAAGCTGTGCTCAGTTGGAATCGGGCAGGGCCACGGGGCTCCTGCCTGGCGAATCGAAAGTGACATCTGTTTAGAGGAACTTTCTGCAGTGACAAAACTTTGAAGAACCAAAGACCCCCTGAGGACCAGCCGAGAGGGGGTGCAGAGGTCCCAGGGGGTGGCAGCCTCCACCTGCTCGCAGGCACAGCACCTGAGCTGTGTCCCCTTCAGCCACCCGCTGCGCCCTCCCCACCCCAGGACTTGCTGAGGGACGAGGGACGGCCTGACCCTCGCGGGCATCCGCCCAGGGAACAGACGTTTCTTTAGATAAGCATGGGCCAGCAAATGGCAGGATGGGCGGGGGGGGGGACAGGGTGAGAGGGACATGGGCCGGAGGCCAGGTCCTCCCACCGGGCACAGAGTGAGTGGCCAGAGAAGACCTGGCCGTGGCAGGACAGAGACCGGGGACGTGAGGAGCGCAGGGTGGACACAACGCTGCGCCAAGTGTTCCCTGTCACCATCTGGCTGTCACTGCCTCTGGAGCACGTGGCCAGTGAGACAGAGGGCGGGCCTGTCCTCATGGCCTGGTACGGCGTGAGCTGGGCACCTGTCCGTGCTGTGAGGGGCTGCAGATGGTGGAAACAGACAGGGGAGGGTCCCAGAGGGTGGCGGCTGCTGCTCCCTCCTGTCCTCTGCCTGCTTTGCCCCGGTTCAGCATCCCTTTGTTGGGAAGATGGGTTTGGTTTGGCCCGGTTCCTCCTCCACCTCCTCCATACACCATGCAGCCTGGCACCCAGAGCCTGGGGACGCAGGGCTAGTGCCTCCTCCCGTGCTGCGCCTGGGGCTGGAGTGTCCAGGGACTGTGCCCCGGCGTCCGTGCAGCTGGAAAGGATGGGCGGACACGGCTGGGCGAGCCTGCGAGTCTCGGCGCTGTGTTCTGGAGCATGGTTCGTCCCTGCTGGCTGGAAATACAGCGCAAGAAGTGTGTAACTTTCCACATCGGGCCTGCCCTGAAGACGTGGGGGTGGGACATGGGGCTTCCCTGTTCAGTGTGGTCCTCACTGGGTGTCAAGACCTGGTCTGGCCCCCCAGACTCTACTCGCGGGAAGGAGAGATTGTTTCCAGGGCTGCTCAAAAGGCGTAAGAGTCAGGTCACTTGAGATGGTGCAGAGGCTCGGGTCTCCCCAGCCGCTCACTGCTTCCTTCTCCGGGAAGCCAGCCGGACTGCACAGGCAGGTGGCTTTCACACCATGGCTATGCAGCCCCTGCACACCTGAGCCCGGGGCCTCCACACAGGAGGAGTCAGGGCTGCCCTGGTACCCTTGGGGTGCAGCATGAACAGAGGGGAGGTGGGAGCCCCAGGGGGTGTCTCTGAGTGCAGAAGCCTCATGGTGGCTGCAAGGAAGGACAGGTGTGGTGTGCGGTGTCCAGAGTGCCAGGTCCTACCCTGCTTTCTTGGGACCCTGTCACCGGAAGGGTGTCGGCTGTGTACCTGGCCCTCTGGGAAGTGTGAGGTGACAGGGAGGGTGCTGGGTGTCCCAGGAGTCCCAGGGCCCCTGCCCAACGGGTTGGTCTTAGAGCAGTCCCTTCCGAGTCCGCAGTTCTCCTGGATTTGCTGGGACCCCGGTGTGTCCAGGAGGGTGACAGTACTGCCGATCGTTGGAGGAGGAGACCGAGGCTTCGGGGCCACCCAGAGCTGGGTGGTGCCCATCGGTGCTAGGTGGCCCCTGTCATCAGTGCCGATGGGGCTCAGGTCAGGCCTCCGGACCTTGCCCCATGGACGTCACTGGGCGGCCCTTGGCTGTGGACTTCGGTCACTGTAGGGTGTGGAGCAGCTTCTGCCTACCCTTCCCCACCCCCCGCAGGGCCTGCAGCGCTCTCCTCACTGCTGTGACACCAGAAATGTCCTCAAAGGTGCGACCCTGCCCTGAGAGAACCCTTCCTCTCCAGAGTGTGGCTGCTGTCTCCCGGGGTCCATCCAGCTCACCCTGCACTGGGACAAGTGGGTGTCTCTTTCTGCCTCAGTTTCCTCACCTGTGGAGCAGGGAGGGGCACCAGCACCGAGTCTGGGGGTGAGGAAGGGATGTGCTGTGATGCCGTGCCCCTGCTCTTAAACGGCTGGTGGTGCCCACAAGTGGCCTCAGAGGAGCCGAGTCACAGTGCGAGGACATCCCCCTGGCCCCTTCTGGCCTTGCTGACCACGACAGGACAGTGGCACAGCAGTGGGGGTTTCTGGATGCGCCAGCCCCGCAGCCCCTCCCCAGGCTCTTGTCTCCGGCCAAGGCATCTTCAAGTCCCCAATGGCTGCGCATCATCCTTACACTCTACTTACTATCCTGGACAAATGATGTGGTTTTTCTGTTCTGGATAGTGATCTATCACTTACTGGAGAAACAAGTTTATTTAATTCACAGGGAGACTGCAGGCAATACAGGCCCAGACCGCTTGCGAAGACAAGGACCCCAGGGAGGAGGGGGTACCTGGGTGTGGGTGACCCTGGGGTCTCCAGGCTACTTAGCCTCGTGGGACTTGTGGGGAAGTGGAGCTGACAGCAAGGTCCCGGCTCTGCCTCCAAGCTCTGCCCAGGGCTCTCTGGCTCTCAGCCTGTAATCCCAGCACTGAAGAGGCTGAGGCAGGAGGATCACCCCAAGTTCAAGACCAGCCTGAGCTACATAGTGAGACCCTGTCTCAAAAAACCAAAACCAAACAAACCAAGATGGGCTGTGTGTTTCGACACGTCATGTGTAGACAGTGGGTCCCCTGCCCACTTGGTTTCATTGTGTCACCTTCTTAGACCTAACTACCTATGGCAAGGGACTATGATGGGACTGTCCTTTCTGCTAGGTGGCTGGGTTACAACCCTCACTCAGCTGGTGCAGGGAGTGAGTGGAGGGCGTCTGAAGAGAACAGATATCAGACAAGGGGCTCTGCACAGGCCTGGGGCTTGGGACAGCAGCTCTCAGGGGCTGCTGGGGGCTGGCCGGGTGCAAGTCCTGTTCCAGCTGGCAACAGTGTGGAATCGGTGCTCGGGTGGCTCCGTGTGTCCCTGTCCTGCCCCATGTGCCCCTGGGGACAAGACTCCCTTGAGAAGGGCTGCAGGAAGGGTGGCGTGGGTTCTGTGTGCACAGAGGGGAGGGCTGGGAGGAGTTTGCAGATGGCATTGCTGGAACAGCGTGAAGGGTCGGGAATATGACAAGGCCAAGGAGAGCGTTCGCAGACCTCATTCCTCTCCCAGGAGGCAGGAGGGAGGCCCAGCCAGCACCGTGGACAGCTCCTAGGCCTCTCCTGGGATTTTCCGTTTTCCCTGGAGGCCAGGAACAAGGTCACTGGCTGAGGCTGCTGATTGCAATTGCCTTCCTTTTCTTTCTTTTTCTTTTTTAAGGAAGCCGTGGCACCAGACAGGTATTGTTTGAAGTATGTGCTTGGCTGCTCAGTGACTGTGTTTGGCAACTCCCATGCACCTGGGCTGAGTCTGGTGAGGACCCGGTGTGCAAGCGGACAGGGGTCAGTGTTCATGGGTGCGGCCCCTCTGTGGGGCAGATCCTGGAATCAGCTGTGCGCTCATCACATCCTCACCTGAACTGTGGAGCGGGGTCGGTCTCTGGCTGGGGCTTGGCTGAGGGAGCAGCCGCCGGACGACAGGCTCCCTCCTTCTAGCGCTGAGTCCCCACCCATGAGTGAGGCCCTGGACCGGTTGCTTGGCTCTGCTGGGCATTTTCTGAGGTGGTTCCCTGCACACCCTGGTGTCACCAGCGTCTGTCGGAGCGTGTGGGCTGAGGGACATGCTGGTCTCTGTGGACACCTGTGAAGGCCGCCTTTCCTCATACTGCCGGCCCTGAGTAGACCAGGGCCAGCGGCAGGTGGTGGTAGAGGTGGGACTTGGGCCTGAGCACAGCGCTGATGCCTTCATGGGATGCTGGCCAGAAAGATGTGATCCCCTTGATCTGTGTCAAGCATTGTGTCTCACAGCAAGAGGGGGCTATTTTTATTTTTAACAGAGTAGTTCATTCCGATCAGCTCTGTGTACAGCCTGATTTGAAACCCAGCAAGCCCTGATTTTGAGTAAGAAAATCAGTCAGTGGCTGGAGGATGCCAGGGGTGATTTTCACACTATTTTGAGCAAAGTGTGGAAAACACCCGTTAATATTCCGAGCACTTGAGCACTTAGCAGTGGGTAGCAGACACAAGCAGTGCTCTCTTAATCGGCCATAGATGTCACTGTCCTAATGGGCCAAGAACCAGACCTCCTGTCAGGGCCCCACCATTGCCTGTGCCTGGGGAGCCACAGCCAAGGACTCCATGTCCTTCTCCTTGATGCCTTCACCTGTAAAATGGGACAATGATGTGCTTGTCTCTGGGGAAACAGGGACAGCTCCCTCAGACCCTGATGGCATTGGCAGTCACTTCCCAAATAGCGTCCTCGTTTCTGCTGTCTGCTGAACAGACCATCCAGCGCAGCTCCAAAGGACTAACCCTGGGGTGTTTCTGCGACGCAGCCTAGCGCCTGCCAAAGGCGCACAAAGTCCGATCTTCCCTGGGAGCTGAGGAGAGGGGTGACGGTGTCACCTTGCCCTTCCCACATGGACAGGCTCTGAGGTGTGCAGGGCATGTCCCCCACATGCATGGTGTTCTCCTCAGGGTCTGGGCCAGGCAGGAGGCTGCTCTTCAGGGCAGCAAGCTGTCAGCCATGTGGGAACTCACCGAGTGTGCAAGGGGCTGAAGTCAGTGAGTCAGGAGGGCTTCGTGGAAGGGGGTGTCTGAGTGGTGCATTAGGTGTCGGATGGGTCTGGGCCCCAATCCCAAACAGGTGACCTTTGGAAGGTCACTATGTCTCTGAGACCCTCGGTCTCCTCATATATGAGATGTCAAAGATTACTGTTCCTCCCTGGTAGCATTAGGAGAGTAAGCAAGATGCACACAAAGGGCCATGCACAAAGCTGGCAAAATGGAGAAAGGAGCTAAAAGAAGGCAGGATTTGGTTAGATGGGTGTCATGAAGGCTGGGCATTAATAGTGCTTGATAAATGTTTATTGACCAGGTGCATGGATGCATGGATGGATACATAGGTGGGTGGATGGATGGATGGGTGGGTGGATGGGATTAAAGGGTGGATGGATGGATGGATGGGTATGTGGGATTATTGGGTGGATGGATGGGATTAATGGGTGGATGGATAGATGGGATTAATGCATGGATGGATGGATGGGTGGTGAATGGATAGGGTGAGTGTGCTGTTGGGTGGACAGATGAGTGGATGGGTAGGTGTGTGGATGGGTGGACGAGTGGGTGAGTGGGTAGATGAGTGGATGGATAAATAGCTGAGAAGACACTGCAGAGGGAGCCAAGCCCCATTCAAGAGCAGGCAGTATCTGGAGTGAGAGGGTAGGAGAGGCTGGTCGGGTCCCAGTGCCCCAGCATGCAGCTGAGGCAGAGGAGACACCGCCCTGACCTTCCCAGGCCAAGCATAGGGCACCTTCTCCTTCCCTCCCCCCAATGGCTCTGTGGGTCCCTGCATGGCCAGCTCAGCCTGGTGCTATATTGGATTGGAGTGGTGGTTTCTGACTGCCCCCTGCCCTGCCCAGACTGCTCAGCACCCTGGCTGCTTGTCCTGCACCCTGGGCTCTGCACCTGCCCACCCTGCTGCACTCTGCCTTCCGCTGAGGTGTCCAATGTGGCCCTAGAGGCCGGCATGTTTCGTGGAAGAAGCTGGTACAAGTGCTGGTGGGGCTGGGACAGGCTGAGCAGCAGGTGTGGAGGGCTCTGTGTGGAGAAGCACTTGCTGGGCACAGGCGGCAGAGACGAATGAGAGCCCTGATGCCAGGCTGTGCCAGGTCCATCACACACCCCACAAACAGTTGTCACTGACAAGATGAGGAAACTGAGAACTAAAGTGAGGACCAGCGTGAAGGTGAGTTAGAATATGGCGGTTTGGTCCATGTCCAAGCATTTGAGTGTTGTTTGGCAGATTTGACTTCTAGGTTTTTTTTTTTTTTTTTTTTTTTTTTTGTGGGTTTGTGTGTGTGTGTGTGTGTGGTACTGGGGATTGAACCAAGGCCTTCACACCAAGCTATATCCCCAGCCCTTTTTATTTTTTATTGTGAGACAAGACCTTGCTATGTCACTAAGTTGCCCAGTCTGAGCTCAGACTTGCAATCCTCCTGCCTCAGCCTCCCAGAGTGCTTGGATTACAAGCATGCACCACCACGCCTCGCTACTTTCCAGTTTTATGTTGAGTGGGCAGCGGGCTGGGAGGACAGGGCCTCAGTTGTGGCCTCTGGTCTGGCTTTGACCAGGAGAGACCCCTGGGACCTCCACTCTCCGCTTGCTTCTTCTGGTGCCGTGGGTCAGGAGGTTCGTGGGGCGTGTCTCGTGGGGCACTGTGCTGGCACTGGGCCCTGGAGACAGTGCCTGCTCTGGTTCCGTGTTCTTCTCCCTGGGAGCCCCCATTGTTTCATTCATTTGTTGAGAGTCTTATTAGCACCTATGTCAACTGTCCTGGGTTTCCCTGTGAGCAAGACAGCTGGCCCTGACCAGCAGGAGGCTGAGGGGCCCTCTGTACCTGCCGATAGGGCCAGTATCTCCTCCTGTCCCCAGGGTGTGGGTTGCTGAGGTCTCCCCCTGTGGTGACCTCTGTGGCAGGTGGCCCACAGGACAGACATTTCCCAGGAGAACCCAGGACAGGGTTCTGGTAGAATTTTGTAGTGCCAAAATCCATCACCATCAGAGGACGGCACAGGGGCAGCCACTCTGACCCTCTTAGGACCTTATTCAGGGGGCACCGCTGAGGTGACAGGAAACCCAGGCAACCCCCCTCTGCTCCCCAGATGTCGACAGGATCCAGTCTGAGGCAGCTTAGCATGCCGTGAGGAGCTGGCTGTGGGACATTTGTGCACTTGGAAGAGGAAGGAACCAGAGCTAGCATGCCACATCCTTCCAGTCACCTCTTACCTCCTGGCTTTGGCCCCATAAATATCTGTATTCATTGAACACAAGTATTATGCATGAAGATTTATCAAACCCTGGATTATTCTCTATGAGGACATATTTTACAGGGAGTTCTGCATCCTCCAAAGTATCCCTGACTTCCTGGTTTCAGAAGGACAGTCCGTCTTCTCCCTAGTGACAATGTGTTATGACTTTGGGTCCCCAGGGAATCTTAAAAGACCTGCCTGTCATGAAATTAGCTGTTGTATTTGGAGAGAGTGGATGAAATTGAAGCTGGAGAGGGAGACATTATCTGCAGAGGCAAACCAGGGTCTCTCATTTTTACCTCCACTTTGTAATCATTGTATTAATAGCCAGGCACATTAAATCGGTGTACATTTTTGTGAGGGAAGGGAGAGGAGTGAGCAGGCCAGTGGGGTGTCCTGCTTGTCCCTACCCCCTCTCTTCCCCACACACTCCACAAAGTAGGCAGCCAAGGTCACAGGCTCACCAAGACACCGTGCATGGAGTCCTGGTTGGCAACGGTGGCAATTTCTCTACTGCAAACAGTGGAGTCCTCACCAGGCAAAGGTTAGAGATGAGGCTGCTGGTATCTTTGGGATCTGAGGGTGTCATGAGGACCTGTTGTCCAGTGCGACTCCCTGGTCTGAAGTTGGCCTCTGTGCTCCTCTTTGCTGTCACTCCTGGGGTCTTGTCTGCCTGTCTGCCTTGTTATGTGTGACTGTGTGCCAGTCACTGTCACAGAGCACTGATGTGCAGTGCATCTTGGGTCCAGGGTGGAGCTACTCTCCTCCGGAGGGGATTGTGTTTGCTTCTCCTGGCTCCCAGGTGCTGGTCCATACAGCCTGTCTTAAGCCAAGTTCAAGGCTTGAGGTCAGCTGGGCCAAAGCTTCACTCACACCTGAGTAGGTTCTGCAGCTTCTCTCTTGCCTGTTTTTGGAGGAACTCTTTTCTGTTTGACTGCCCTGACGTCTCCCCATTTTTCCCTCACTGAAATGCAAGTTTGTAGTATTCAGAACATTCCTTTAGGGAAAAATGCAAATGATGAGTTCTCATCTCTCCAGATTCCCATTTCCCCTTTGCTTTTGGCCTTGTCAGCCCTTACCCCTTGTCAGACATCTACTGCTTCTTGGAAACTGATGCTGTTGCTTGACTAATATGCTAAGTGTTTTTGGGGGGTGCAGGCCGTCTGACTGGGGCTGCTGTGAGGGTCCCCTTCCTGGGCTCTTAGAGACTGTGGTTCCCCATGGCGGGTGCCCCGAGAGGTACAAGTGTGGCCAGGCTGAGGCTCAGAGTGGGGAGAGCCATCCTAGGTGGCTGGAGAGTAGCCATGTCCGCCGCCTTCGGTTGTGAGGACAGCCATGGTCCCCTGCTTCCCAGCAGCGCCTCTCCTCCCCTCGTTCTCTCAGAACATCTTGTGACCAGTGCGTCTCCATCTGGGCTGCTTCCTCTCCTGCAATATTGGCCTGGGTTGCTGTGACAGATGGAAATCAGTGACTCAAAGAGAAACTGGGCACTGGAAAGCCACGCTTCCTCCCAAGTTGAGAGCTCACAGCCGCCCACAGAGCCTCAATATCGTGTGCAGAAGAGAGGGGCTGGCAAGTGTGAAGTGAAGGGGTCGGAGCTGGCGGCTGGTGCTGCCTGGATGGGGCTGCCTGGGGGCGAGGGCAACCTGGCCCTTCCCACCCCGGGCTTCTCCTTCCGCTCTCTCTCTTGTCTCTCTGGGTGTAAGAACTCATAACTGTCACGGACTAGATGTGACCTGGGTCCTTTATCTCTCTCTGCATGTTACAGAACTCCAACACCGGCACCTCCCCGCACTGTGGTTTGTCTCCCACAGGAGGTGGGATCCTAGGCGGGCAGACATCCTCAAGGGCTGACAACACTGAGCCCCTGCACTTCCTGCCCTGTGGCATCCTACCCCACGTCACATGATGGCTGCTGCAGCCCCGGACATTGAGTCCTCATTCCAGACAGGAAAAGGGGTAAAGGACTGAGGATGAAAATTAAAACTCACATATTCCAGTGGAGCCTGTGCTCCCCGGACACGTAGCTTAGAAGTGAGTGACACTTAGATCACAGTGACAGACCTGGGTCAGTTGCGCTCCCAGCTGCAAGGCTGGCCATGGGGTGAATGTTCCAGCCCAGAGCAAAGTGCTCTGCTAATTTAAAAAAACAATGGGGAAACAGATTCACCGCTGTTCCTCCCTGTGACTTGCCCTTCCTAGAGCTCCCCTCTCTTGTCACAGTCTCCAGGCTACTGTGACAAAGGACAAAGGGGGCCATGGAGAACAAAAGTCCATACCCTCTCAGTCTGCAGACAAGGGGTACCAAGTCAAGGCTGGGTGGCCACTCCTTAGGGACCTTGGGGCAGCCATTCCAGCCCAGCTGCTGGGGCCCAGTAGTCCCAGGGACCCCAGGCTTGTGGCTGACCCCTCGTGGCCTTCTCTGCATGTGACTCTCTGAGCCCGTCCTTTTTCTGCAGGGACACTTGTTGGATTTAGGGTCCCCCCCAGCCCAGGATGATGTCATCTGTAGTGCTTCCACCTAATCACATCTTCAAAGACCCCTTTCCCAACAAAGCCATGTTCACGTGCAGGGTAGATGTGTCTTTTGGGTGATGCCCTACCCCCACCTCCATCCAGCCACACAAGGCCACAGCCCTGGCTCCAGCAGCCACACACCATGAGCCCTGTGTTCTCAGGGGCATCCCCCGCCCTCCCTGCCCCGCAGGAGGCAGTGGTGGGAAACTACATTTGCTCTTGAAACCTACGGGGTTGCAGCACCTGGGGCAAGGAGACATCCTGAAAGCCTGGCCTTGCCTGCTTCTCTGAGGGGTCCAGATCACCCTGTAAGCCAGAGCGCTGGGAGCCTCTCTTTCCGGCTCTGCCCGATGAGTGCAGAGGGACCAGGCAGCCGATCCCAGGCTGCACGGCTGACTGTGGTCTTCAGGGCCCTGTGGGCTGCGACAGGTGCTGTGGAGTCCTGGGCCCCTGCAGGGAGGAGGCCGCCAGGGACATTGGCACCGTGCTTTGGGGTGACTGTGCATGCAGGGTCCACTTGTCACAGCAGCTTAGCCTGCCGGCCTCCTGGGCTGCCGTGACAGTACCGCAGCGGTGGCTCAGGATGACGCAGTGTCTCTTGTGACCGGGACTCCAGGAGCCTGACGTGGGTTTCACGGAGCTGGGTGTCCAGAGGCTCCGGGATCTCAGCTTGCCCTCCCAGTCCTGAGGCTCCAGGTGTCCCTGCTGGCAGCTGCTGTGTCATTACAGTCCTGCCATCTGCGCCCAGCCCCTCCTGTCTGCGTCTGGCCTTGCTCTAGTTCCGTCTGCCATGTACCCTTGGGACTGCATCTGGGTCCACCGACGGTCCTGGGAGCCCCGTCTCACGACCTTCACTTGTCACCCTGCAAAGTCCCTGTGACCTTGGCCCAGGCACCAGGACCTGGTGTCTTTGGGGTCCCTTTTTCAGCCTTCCACAGCCATCCTACATATCAGCCCTGCACGGATTTGCTCACTTCTAGCCATTTCTTCCAGAGCTTGAACAAATGGCCGATAGTCAGAGGTGGGATCTATGTTTCTGCCTCCTCTGACATCTTCGGCCCCAACTCCCTGGTGCCAATAACCAGATGGAGCAGCACTGGCACCCGTTAGCCCCAGTCCGCACCCCTCCCTGTTGCCCCTCACACAATGGCGAGTGATAGTCACCCCCAACTCCCACATGAGAGAGGAAGTGGTGGGAAGGGGATCCCAGCTTTCATCAGCACCTGAGTCAGCTCTGTGCCTGGTCCCACTCCGCACTCAGATTCGGTGCCCACCCCCCAGATTCCGGGAATTAGGAAAGCAGCTCGGGAGCCCGGGTCCTCCCATGAGCCAGGCCTCACGGCCCCAGCTCCAAACAGGGGGCCCACGGCTCACCGGTAGGGCACGGCCTGGACTGGCTGCTCTCGACTCCTGGCCAGGGCCTCTGCTTGTGTCTGGGCTCCAGTAGCCACACCCCATGGGCGCCCACACCCCACGGGTGTCCACACTTCCATACCTTGGCTGGGAATCTGCGAGGCCCTGTTGACCCTCGGGTGCTGATTCTTGGTCCTGACACTGGCTGGATCTGGGGGGGGGTCCAATCCGGGACCCTGCTTCAAGAACCAGTGTCTTGGGGCTGCTGGTCCCGAGTCCGCTCTTCTGGATGTGAGCCCCACCCTGGGCCTGGCAGTGTGAGGAGTCGGGTGAGAGAGAAGCCGGGTCTCAGCCCACACAGCTCCGTGGTGCTGGAATCGGCAAGAGGCACAGGTGACTGAGGTATTTGCAAATAAAATCTGAACTCTGAATCTCCAGAGGCTGAAAAGGATGTGATCTCCAATGTTAGCAAACACTTAGAACTAAACAACAACAAAAACACCTCTTATTGCCAGATTCAGCTTGATCTGTGTTTAGAGGGAAATTTATTGTTTAAATTGATATCATGGGAAAGAAGTAAAATCAAAGTGAATTATCTTAGCTTCTAGCCCAAGATTTTAGGGAAAGCACACAGAGTCGTCTGAATAAAGTAGAAGGAAGAGGACTATAAAGTGGAAATTAATGAGATAGGAAATAAAGCAAACGGGACGGAGCTGAGCGGGCATCTCGCTCCTCTGAGCCCTGAGACACTTCCACGCCTGCGCATCTGCCCGCCCAGCCCCATGTGGGGCCACCTCCTGTCACCTCGTGTGTTGTGGGTCACTCCTGTGCCTGTGTCCCTGTCACTCCTGAGTAGAGCTGCGCCCCCGCCCTGCACTGGGATCTCCTGAACTTGCCGCTAAACTCTCAGAACCCTTCTGGGGCAGGACAACATGCGCTGGTGAGGAGCCAGGTGGGAAACCAGGAAGGAGACTGGGTCTCCAGGGTCTGGAGCTTTGGGACTTGGTGTCTCCTCCAGCCCCAGGAAGACCCTGTGAGCTGGCTGAGCCCATGACATCACCCACACTTGGTCACGGGCAGAGGGATGGTGCACGTGGGCAGCTCTTGCCCTCAGATCCCAGCAGAGCCGGGTCAGGGCCAAGCAGCAGTGTGTGGGGAGGGCAGCAGGCAAACGCCCAGAGGTCTGAGCTAGGTGCCTGCAGGCTGGGGTCCGCCCACAGCTCCTTCAACTCCTCGTGCTTGCGACCACACTGCCACACAGCTGCCTGTGTCCAGGATGCTTCTTGCTATGGAGACACAGCCATATGTGGTGCAGGCCCTGGGGGTGCACCCCACCCCCACAAGGGTGATCTGATCTGACCTGATTGCATCTGCAGACCCCACTTCAAGCCAGGTCACGCAGGCCCCAGAGTTAGGACGGCGGTGTCTGTGGATGCCTGCACGGCCTGTCTGTTGCTCTTCCTGGGAGCTGTGCATCCAGACAGCGGGACCAGGGCGAGGCGTATTTATCCCTGACCCTGCATGGTGTCCAGCGCTGGGCATTCAGTGCACCAGGGTCAGGTGACGGGGACAAGAATATGCTGCAGGTGTCCACACAGAGCCCCCACCTGTGTAGGCTGCCCCTGGCTTGGCCCTGGCGGGGGCTCCAGCAGGTGACAGGTGGGTGACAGGTGGCCTCTGACCCCGCAGTTCCAGGCTGGCTGCCCTGAGCTCCCCCATGCTTGCCCTGTCCCCGGAGGGACCCAGCAACTCTGCATGTGCAGGAGAATCTGTGAGGGGCTGGAGCCGAGGCTGGGGTAAGGGTGAGAGTGAAGCGGGATAGGGAGGCCCCGAGTGCCTCCTTAGAGCCATGGGATCTAGATCCAGGTCTCCATCCACCATGCAGTTCCAGCTTTCTGCACAGCTGAGCAGCTTTGCTCCCAGCTCCCCAGGAAGGGGCTGCCCTTCCTGGCTGGCAGCTCCTGCCCAACCCCAGCCCCGTCTGCATCCTGCAGCCTCACCACGACCGACGAGTGTGTTCACAGCCAGGGGAAGCATTTGGGGGGATTCG
Organism: Erethizon dorsatum; assembly: GCA_028451465.1. Classification (NCBI taxonomy): domain Eukaryota; kingdom Metazoa; phylum Chordata; class Mammalia; order Rodentia; family Erethizontidae; genus Erethizon; species Erethizon dorsatum. The sequence continues at coordinate 126,498,639 of CM051830.1, read as the reverse complement.
TGGCAGTGTGACACAGCTTTAAATTTAATCATTCACCATGTGTCTCAATTGCACCTCGAGCTATTCTGAGCTTTGCTGTGGGGTCGAATGCAGAGGAGAGGGCTGTGGACCCGGCCTGGACCAGCATGGATCTGCCTGGACCCCTTCCCCAGCAGACAAGGCCTTGGTAGGGTTATCTCATGACTCTGGGCCTCAGTTTCCCCTCTTGGGCCTCAGTACAGGAGGAGGCTGTGTCCTGTACCAAGACAGATGCTGGCTTTGAAGGAGGCACTCAGCCGGCCATGAGAGGCATTGGCTTGATGTGTGCCATGAGCATGTGAGGTGCTGGGGCGAGACAGAAGAAAGACAAAAGCCCTGGTCTGGCACTTGGGAGGCTGAGACAGGAGGACTCCAAGTTTGAAGCCAGCCTGGGGTATGTAGAGATGCTGTCGAACCAAAACCAAAACCAAACCAAACCAAACCAAACCAAACAAAATGCCTGCCCTTGGCCTGCTAGAGCTCTGGGGGCAGGAGCGAGAGAGGATGCATAGAAGGCTCCAGATTTCTGTAATTCCTGTGAGGAATGGGAAACGGGGCTGTGTTGGAGGCTGGGAGTGGAGAGCTAAGTGAGTGCCTCGTGGTGGGGCCATAGCCCGCTCTCTGCAGTCCCATGCGGCCCTCAGCGACCACATCCCGTCCCTCAGGCTCCGAGTCTCCCTAGCCCTTCCTCTGCAGGAGACGGCTCCGCTCCTGCAGCCTGTGGTCCGTGGGTCGCACTGGGATCTGGGGCAGGCTCCCCAGCTATGGTCCTGGTCTCAGCCACATCTGCACCATCCCTGGCCTTGTGACACAGCATGCTCATAAGTCCCAGGGTTTCGATGATAACGTCTTAGGGCAGAGCTGCTGCCCGCATGCAGTACAGCAACAGAGCACAGCAGGGACACACGGAGGACAGGAGCTTCCTGGCGTTAGAGACGTGCTCACAGAGAGGGGCCTCTGTGGGCGGCTGCTCAGCAGCCTGGGACAACAGGAGGCCAGGCCGACGACCCGAGGGTCCCAGGGGATGGAAGGGAGGGTGGGGAGCCAGTGGCAGAAGACAGGAGGACAAAGCGTCACACAGTCAAAGCTACAGAATGCAGGCAGGGGCTCTGAAAGGACTCCCAAAGGCAGTGAGTGACGGCCTCCCTCCAGAGCACCTGAGTGGCCTTGAGACGCCCAAGGAGAACCCTGAAAGTTCCAGAGAGGGGAAGGAGAGAGGAGAAGCCATCCTTGCATGTCCCCGAGTCAGGATTGTCCCTCGCACTGGGCTGGGCAAGGGAGGGAGGCAGGTGTGGGAATTTGGTAGCTGGCAAAGCTGTCACTAGGAGAGAACTGAGCGCTCTGGGTGTTGCAGGGCTCGGAAAGCTCACTTTCCTCACAGCCATCTCTGATATTCAAACCTTCTACTACTGAGAATCTTCCAGTCAGTAAAACAGGGGTCCCAGGTCTAAGATGGGGATTCACAGAGCACTGCATCCCAGGCTGAGCAAGACGGGAACCCAGAGAAGGCAGCGGGCGGCTGGCACCCCAGAGTCAGTGAGACCGGGTGCTGGGGCCACATCCCCTCCCATGGGGATGAGACGAGACTGCTCCCTAGTCACCGGGAAGCTCAGGTGCAAGGTGGCAGCCACACGTGGCCCCGAGGGCATCGGCATCCGGCCACACCACCTGGTGCAGACCCGATCCGTGCTCACGGGCCACACGAGCTCATGGCTTGACCACTCTGTGCCTCGTTTTACCCATCTGCAAACTGGAGGATCCTCCAGCACCTGGCTCCTGGGCGAGTTGTGCAGAGCAAGCAGTGGCTGTGTCTAGAGCGTGTGCGCCATGTGTTGTCGTCACGCTTGGGAGCACGACGGCCGTCGGTGTCCCATCCAACGCCACGAGATGCTCCTGACTCCAGGAATTGCTGGAGTGCCAGGACAGTGTTGGCATTGCCCTCGTGTCGGCACGGTCTTCGTCTGATGGCCCGGCTCAGTTAGAGCTGGAATCACACTGCTCCTCAGCCCCCAGCTCAGCGCCCCAGGGCGGATGCTGGCTATGTGGCCACACATGGTAAATCTCAGAGCTGACCTGCGGCTTCCTGGGATGTGGGCTGTGGTCAGGGAGTGAGCTGTGGCCTGGTGGGGGGATTTGTCCCCACTGAGCCTGTAGGGTGCCCCTCAGTGCCACGAGGTTGGCTCCAGAGTACCTGAAAAGACACTGCTGAGGAGCTCGGAGGAGGCAGAGCGGGGAGGGCGTGGGCAGAGGGGGAACCGGCTCCACTTGCTTTCAGGCTGGGGCCCAGGAACCAGCTCAGGTGCTCAGGCCAACAGAGCTGGAGGGCAGGGTGGAGAGGACTGGGGCGTGAGGCTGTGGAGAAGGGGTGCACAGTGTGGAGGCTTCCCGGATGGCCGGAAGCGTTCGGTACTGCACATTTCATCTTCATAAGGGAAAAGGCGAAGCCCAGGGTCTCAGCACCAGGCACCACCCTGGGGAGCACCCGGCCTTCCTCTGTCAGTCTCAGAGCCCCCAAGGCCGACGCCGCTCCCCTCTTCTGGCTGGGAAGCTGCTGCATCCACCTTGGAGATGGTGGTTCTTAGACTTTTCACAGTGAAAAATCAAGTGTGACGCAGACATCTAAAAATAGCATTATTCTATACACTGCAGTATTAAAGTAAAAATAAGAGCTGGAAATGATTTGTGTCATACAATTTTAAAATTTTACACCCAATATGGATCATTCACTCCTGCATAAACATCAACACGAAGTTGCTGAGTTAAAGCAGAGCATTCTGGAACATCCAGAGCCCTAGAGCTCCACAGAGAAGCCACGGCTGCACCCAGGGCAGGGGCTGCAGCTCTGTCCCCGGGTCCCCATGGTGCCCGGCTCCTCACCAGGAGCGTGGGTGGGCAGTCTCATGGCATGGCTGCTGGATTAACTCCGCATCTGTGTCCTCGGCTGAGTGAGGACGGCGACCTCCGTCAGGAGGCTGACGGGGCGGGTGTGCCACGTCTCCCACCTCACAGGGTGGGTGTCTTGTCTTCACTCGGGACACTGCCCACTCCTGGCCCCCAGAACATCCAGTCCGGGTCACCATGGGAGTCTCCGCTCCTTTGCGTCAGCCCCAGAGGGACAGTTGCGCAGAGGTGTCCTCCAAATGGGCCTTTTCCCAGGGCATCACATTCTGCAGCCCACTCATCTGTTGTGTGCATCTAGCACATTCGCTGTGTGAGTCCAGCGTGTTCACTGCGTGTGTCTAGCATGTTTGCTGTGTGTATCTTGTTGTAGCCCTCACAGCCTGGATCAAGTCAGTTTGAAGGATATAGACTGGCAATACCCAGGACTGGGGAGGCTGGAGCAACTGCTTGACATTTTAAAAGTAATTTCTCTAATTCTTTGCAGTTTTGTTTTGTTTTGTTGGGTTTCTGTTTGTGAGCTACATCCCCAGCCTTTTTATGTTCTGAGAAAAGGTCTTGTAAATTGATAAGATGCCCAGGCTTGACTTGAACTTGTGATCTTCCTGCCTCAACCTCCCAGAGTGCTGGGATGACAGGCATGCACCACCACGCCTGGCTTCTTTGCAGGTTTTTAATGTGAAAAAAAAAATTTTTTTTTTTTTTAACACCACAAATGGACTTTACTTTTCAGCAAGTTTCAGGTTTACAGGGAGCAAGCACAGAGCCCCGAGAAGCCTGGCCCGGGCCCTGTCCCTGGTACTAAGCTCTGACGTCAGCGTGTGATTGGCTCTGGAGCAGGAGATGTTGACCTTGTTCCTCACTGGGCCGAGGTCCTCTCGGCTCCTGGGTGCTGTGCATCCCATCCGTGTCCGGGAGCTGTGCCCACCACAGTGCCACAAGGAGCAGGGCCTGACCCTAAGCCCTGCGCCCCTCCCCACCCGCCAGCCCATTCCCGCCAACCTCCGCCCTCTCCAGGTTGCTGGAGCCCCTAGGAACCCGCTGACCCACACTGACCACCCCTCTCTGTCCCTGCAGGCCTCGCCAAGCCCATCGGCCTGGTGGAGGGGCCGGGCGGCCTGGGCCAGGGTGGCATGGCGGCTGTCCTGCGTGATGACAGCCAGGAGGCCGAGGGACGGTACGAGCAGTACGGCTACAACGCCCAGCTCAGTGACCGCATCTCCCTGGACAGGACCATTCCCGACTACCGGCCCAAGAGGTGAGTGCAGCGCAGGGCACACTGCCGACGGCTGTGAGGGGTGCGTGGGGCTCGGGGGCGCAGGGCCCACCATGGAGCCCACCCGACTCTGCGGTCGAGCCTCTCTCTTCCTGAGTCTCTGTGTCTCTTTCCCTGCACATCTCTCTATCTCTCTTTTTGTCTGTTTCTCCTATCTCTGTCTCTCCGTCTCAGTTTCTCCTGCTCTCCCTGTCTTTCTCTCTCTGTCTCTCTGTCTCTGTCTCTGTCTCTCTTTCTGTCTCTGTCTCTTTCTGGCTCTGGCTCTGGCTCTCTGTCTCTCTATGTCTGTCTCTGTCTCGGTCTTTCTGTCTCTCTATCTCTCTCTCTGGCTTTCTCTGTCTGTCTCTCTCTGTCTCTGTCTCTCTTGTCTCTGTCTCTGTCTCTGTCTCTCTCTCTCTGCCTCTCTCTGTCTCCCTCTCTCTCCCTCTCTCTGGCTCAAGTCTCTCCCCGGCCATGCCCGTCCTCCTTGGCATGCAGCCACAGGGCCGACCCTACTTCCCTTCCACCCAGACGCTGGCCCTGGCCCTGCCCAGCACATCAGTTCCTGGCCCTCAGGGCAGGTGTGGACTTTGTTTGCAGCCATGCTGCATCCGAAACGGACCACACCCCATCAGGCTGTGGTCCTCTTGTCCCACAACCCCAAAGCGCCAGTGGCAGAGGACGCAGAGCCACCCATCCCTGGCTGCTGTGCTGGGCCTCCCTCGGCTGAGGATGGGGTCCAGACTCTGCTCGCAGTCCTGCTCTAGAAGCTCCCAGGGCGCCTAACAGAGGGGACTGGGCCCCGCGCCTGCAGGGGAGGTCAGGCAGTGCCAGGCCCTGTGCTTGGTCAGCAGGTGGCTGCCGCCCAGCAGCCTCCTCCGGACGCCGGACCGGGTCAGTACAGGCTGGACTCCCCCCAGACTCAGAGGCTGCGGCGGCTCGGCCGAGTGCCCTGAGGGCCCAGTGGGTGGGGCGGGTCCCTCTGCTCCCTGTTGACCCTCCCCGGAGCTGGGAGCTTGTCTGAGGGCTCAGGTGGAAGGGGCAGCAGGGAGGGGCAAGGCTGGGCGGGCGCCCCGTGTGCAGTGACTGGTGCACAGGAAACGTGAGGGATGGAGCCCCCCACCACCCCCACTCAGAGCTCAAGCACCACTGCCAGGGCATCCCTCAGTCTGATTCCCTTCTGGAACACTTGGTAGCTATAGTCCCCTCCTCACTTCCCTTCGACCCTTGCCCCCTGAGGATGGGCTCGGACAACCTGCCTCAGTGTCCTCTGCCACTCCCGCGGTGACTTCATGGCTGCGGGACAGGAGGTCCAGCTGAGTGGACAGTGGCCCTGCCCCCTGCTCCTGCCTCTCTGAAGAGAGAGCCAGGAAACTGCCCTTCTTGGGGCTGAGGTCAGGGAAGGATCCAGGCCCGCTGTTAACATCCTAAGCCCCCCAAGCCCCAGTGAGCCGTGACTACCCTGGCCTGGCCTCCTGGAGATTCCTGGAAGGTGGCAGCAGACCTGATTTAAGCCCTGCCTTTTTTGTGGAGCCAAGGCAATAGTTGGTCAAGCAGCAGAGTCTCCTGATCTTCCCTTGAACTGTGGCCAAGACAGCCACGGGCAACCTGGATACCTGTGCCTGCTCTGGGAGATAGCTGTCCTGAACGCAGCTGTCTTCCATTCCAAGCGAGCAGAAGCTTTGAATTTGGACCAGTTTGGTCCAATTGGCAGGCTCGAATCTGGACCAATCACAAACTTGAATTTGGACCAATCACAAGCTTGAATTTGGACCAATCACAGGCTTGAACTTGGATGGGTCAGAGGCCTGCAGCTGCTATATAAGCAGCACTCCTCTCTCTTCTCAGGCTAGTCTTTGAGAGCTGCTGCTGCCGTACTGAGCTCTGCCCCCAAGTAAAGCCTCCCTGGGGTGTCCTGTAAACCTGCCTCCAATTCACTTCTCAGGTAGTATGGGATCAGGGGGTCCTGCAAACCTACTTGGGGTCCCGAGGAGTATGGACAGAGTGGATCTCTTTTCAAAAAAGCAGTACACCCGAGGGGCTGAGCAGTTTGGAGACCAGTGGCAGAGATGGCACTGAGAAACAGCAGTCATGAGCAGTGGCAGTGACCAGCATGACCAGTGTCACCCAACAGCAGCATTCAGCAGTGGCAGAAGTGGCCATGGTGATGAGCATTAACTGGTGACATTGTCCGGCAGCAGCAGAGACCAGCAGCAGTAGTCAGTGACCCAGGGCCCAGAGCTGTCACTATGGGCCCGTGGAGCCCCAGAGGGCTAAGGCCATTGGCATGCCAAGCTTGGAGCCACTAGCGGAGCTGCACTTGCCATCTGTGATTTCTATCCGAATGAAGCCAAAACCCCTCAAGTGGCCGGCAAAGCTGAGGGGTCCCTGCCAGCTCCTGCGATGGACCGAGCTTGCCTGCCATGCATGTGCAGGTGCAGCCTTTCCTGACCGGCAGTGGCAGAGACACCAGCCACCCAGCAGGCATGGCAGACCAGCAGCCCAAGTGCCCAGCCCAGCACACAGGCTGTCACGGTGCTGCTGCAGGACCCCAGGGAGGTCCTAGCCATCAGGAGTGCAGTGTCCCCCACCTGTGGTTTTGCTTCTCAAGGTTTTGTCACCTGCAGCTGGAAAATACTAAATGGAAATTTCCAGAAATGAGCAAGTCGTGCTTAAGCTTAAGCCGTGCTGTCCTGAGTGGCTTGATGAAATCTCCTGCAAGTTGTCTCTGTCCGCCCACTGCGGGCGGGGCAGATGTTGGAGAGCCAGGGAACCCTGCAGTACCGAGGGGCTCTGGGTCAGCTCGGCCCCTGGGAAGCAGCCTCCGACAGGAGCCTAGGCTGTGGCCGAGGGACCAGGGAGCTATGCCTGCCGTCCTAGCCACTCGGTGGCTGCAGCTTCTCTGTCTCCCTGAAGCACTGGGCCTGGAAGCTGCTCCAGGAAGCGTCCTCACAGCTGACGCTTGGGGCAGGGCCACGACTTATCCTGGAGAGGGCCAGGTGGTAAGCACTGAGGTTTGGGGCCCGTGGCGGTCCCCACACCGTTCATATGCGGCAGGGGGTGTGGCTGCCACCCCACAGCCTTTATTCGGGAGCTTGGTAGCTGGCTGGGTCTGCCACTGGCCGTGGCAGTTGCCATGCCCTAGCTCATCTATCTTGCAGGCTCCCCTCTCCTCGTACCGTGTGGCGGAACACGTTTTCCAGAGACAGATGCATAGTCCTCAGTTCTAGTCCTGCCAGTCCCGTCAGGAGGCAGTGCCCGTGTCCTGTGTACTGTTCACCTGCTACCTGCTCTACCCGTGCAGGCCACTGACTGAGGCCACCACAGAAGCAACCCAGGACCCCGAAGCCACCATGCAGAGGAAGCCACAGTGGGGCCACATGAGAACCCATTGCACGGATTCAGGCCATGCGGGGATACATTGGTCCCCACCAGCCCAGCCCCTGCGGTTCTGTTTGGTCACCATCTGACCCCAACCACGTGACCTGAGGAGGTCCTCAAATTCCTGACCCCCAGGAACCATAACAGCAATAAAACGGTGGCTGTTGTATGAAGCCACAGGCCGGTGGCTGACTGTGGGACAGGCATGACTGGGACCCTGCTGAGGATGCCCGGGCCACAGGGGGTCTTGAGGACACTGGTGCGCAGCCCCACTGTGAGCATCCAGCTGAGCTTGGATCCCAGCAGCCCCACCCCGTGTCTGCCGTGGTCACATGAGTGCTGGAGGACAGAGCTCGGTCCAGCTGACGTGAAGCTTCCGGTCCTGATTCCCTCACGGCTTTGCTCCACTGAGGCAACAGATGGACTGACGGCGTCACAGAGGCTGTGCACGCAGGAGTGTATGCACATGTGCATGTAAGGGCAGTGCCACGCGGAGGTTCTCAAACGATTCCGCTCAGAGCCATCGCAGGTCTCCCCGTCTGGAGGTGGATTGCTTTTCTAATTAGGCAGCGGCTTTAATTACGCCACGGCACATGTGGTGTAGATCCTGATTGTTGAGACCAGCCCGTGAGATGACAAAAGGGAGCCAGCAGATCCAAATCAAACACATCATAGAAACAAGTGACCTTTCTGAGAAGCCGCCCGTGTCCCTGCTCAGTGGCACTGGCCACACGTTGGCAGACGCTTCATGTGGGTGCATCGTCTCGGCTGCCAGCAACTTGGCCATTAAGCCCAGGGCGCGCAGACCGAGTGGGCAGTCACTCAGGGTCAGAAGCCGGTACCTCGCCTGGTCCCTGGATGAGGCTTACACTGCCTGGGTTTCAGGTCTGTGTCATGGCGCCTGGTGTCTCCAGGACAAGGACAGGCCTTATGGCTTAGATCTAGATGTCCCCCTAAGCCTCCCATGCTTGTGGGCCAGATCGAGGGGTGACTCGCTGTTGGGAGGTGGCCTGGTGAGTGGCATCCCCAGGGGTGTGGCCTGGAGGGGTTCCTCCCCCTGGTGGCCCCTCCTTCTCTCTCTGCTTCCTGGTGACCATGCCGGAGCAGCTCCTCTCCTCCCTCTGCCATGCCGCTGCATCTGTGGAGCTGGCAGACCCTGGACTAAAACATGAGCGAAAATAAACCTCTCCTCCTTTAAGCGTGGATATTGGTATTGTGCCCTAGCGATGCAGAAAGTGACTAAGACATGGGGGGTCCTGCACAGCCCCGTGCTGTGTGGTGGCGGCACAGGGAGGCACCTGGTTTCTTTCCTCATCCAACAGAGCTGCAGCCAGCAAGCTCCCCGTGAGCAGCCTGTCTCTCCCCTCTGACGTCTGTGTCCAGTGGCCCCAGCTGGGGCTGCTATCCTGGCTCTGGGGTGGTCCCCATATCTGCTGGTGACTGTAGGGTGGGTGTGACATCAACTGTGTGCATCTTGTCTCTGACCTGTGGATGCTATGAACAGGGATGAGGTCAGTCTGTGTCCCCGTGTGGTCTGAGGTGGTGTCCTGTAGCCCCTGGTCCCTGAGCATCTGGTCTCCATGCATCCCTAATGCCCAGCCAGCTGCTGTGTGAACTCGAGTGCCTCCCAGGTCTCCACAAGTGACCGGTGGCATCTGTGTCCATGGCATGTGTGTGCATGAGGGCCTATAGTATGCACCGTCCTGCGAGCACCTCTGGTCTCGTGGATGTTGCCCTCATGGGAGGTGAGGATTCTGTGCCACACTGTTCCACAAGGGCGGGAGCGAATTGCACACCACAACAGACGTCCCAGCAGTGGCTCAGGGACCAGCACCTGCCTGCAGGGACGTCTCCAGTCGCTGTCCCCAGAAACCCCATTATGTCCAAAGGTGACTGCCTGCTCTGCAGCAGCCACAGCCCCTGAACACAGATGCGTGCACATGCGCACGCATGCATGCACATACATGAACACTCTTCAGCTCCCTGGGGATGTGTCTGCTGCTTTTGGTCCTCTGGGCGGCACAGAGGCTGCCTGTGAGTCTCTGTTGGAGTTGCAGCCCGGCCTGTGCTCCCCTGGGTCCTGAGCTGTGTGGGGAGGTCTCAGCGAAACTGTCTCCGCATCAGCCACCATCCTGGAGCTGCACCCCAGCGCAGACAGCACTCTGCCCTCCACTGCCAGCACGGGCTGGTGGAATGCAGCTTGACTGGCGTGCGGGATGGAGGGCCTGGCCTTGGGAGTGACCACCTCCTGGGTGGGTCTCCGGGGACAGCCCCAGCCCCTGTGCCCTGCTTGCATTGCCTAATCTGGGAGACACTCTGGGGACACTCAGTGGGGCCGACAGTGAGGTCGGGCACCCTGGGGTGTTGTCACATGCACTTGGTGTGTATGCTGACCGCCCTTGGGGCCCTGCATATGGCCTCTTCTGTGGCTCACAGAATGCAGCCTCCGGAGCGTGGGTAACCTGCGGCCCTCGGGCTCCAGAGGCAAATACCTGTGGACAAGGAGGCGCCGAGGCCCCAGCCCAGGCTCTGCCTGGAGTTGTGAGGTTTTGGTTCCCCTCAAGAGGCAGGATCCGAGGGGCAGTCACAAGTCTTGCCCAGCATGCCCTGGCTACATGGCTTAGTAACCTCGGTCTTGAGTGGATCCTGGGATGGAGGAAGGGTGGGGAGTGGAAGATGAGGAAGAACAGTGCTGAGTTAATAGCTCACTGTCACCACGGGCTTGACGGCTGTGACCCGCACCCACAAGTGTAACTCGCCACGGGAAACCAGGCTCTGGCTGCGCTGTGTGGCGTTTCCTCGCAACTTCTCTGCAGCTCTAAAGCTCTTCTAAAATCAAGAGTTTGCTTCTTAAGAAACATGAAGGAGACAGTGTCTCCAGACGAGGTCCACTCGCACAAGGAAACAAGTCTCAAAGCACCCAGTGGACCGGTGGAATGGGCTCCACTTCACCATGCGAGGTGCAGGAAGGCTGTGGGACAGGGTGGCGAGGGGACAGAGCCAATGCCAGGCTCTCGAAGAGGTGCCTGGGGCGGCGGGCTTCCCGCTGGAGCATGAGGGACGTCCTTTCCCGGGTCTGCCCCTGCGCCTGTGACTGTGGGCGGCAGATGCCCAGCAGCCTGCAGCGCCCTGCAGCTGCGTGGACCCCAGCTGCAGTGACAGTTTCCAGGCCTCTGCCGCGTGACCGCAGTGGCCTCTCCCGGAACTCCCATCATTGTTCCCGCATCCAGGCATGGCCACCTGCCTGTGCCTGACCCGATGCTGTGTCAGCGGCTCTTGGCCTGGAGCTTGCTGAACTGATTCCTTCCAAACGCCATAAATTTGCTTTATTTTCTGCCCAACAGAAATGGTGTTGTTTAAGTCCAGAAAAGAACCCTTGGGTTCCCTCATACTGAGTTATCCCAGGGCCGTGGTGCCACGTGTCCTCTGTGTGCTGTGGCCACACGATGGACACAGCACAGTCACAGGCCCAAGCCTAGCCACCGGCAGCACACGAGGACCTTGGGAACTTGAGGCTGGGAGCTGAGGGCTGCACAGAGGAGGCCTCTGTTTGTGTCCCCGAGTGACGGGGTGCCAGGGGGTGGACACGTGACAGAGGAGCCGCAGAGGGAGGGATGGCTGGGGCACTGGGTGGTTACGTTTCTTTCCAAATACTGTTAGGCACAGGCCTCCTATTGTGTCACTAATTGTCACACTGACACATTTGATAAATACCTCTTTCTGTCTGCTCAATACTAAACACGGTTTTTTAAACCCAGAAGGGCCTTGTGTTATAAATAAAAGGTTTTTTAAATACAAGGTGGTACAGGACAAAAAATGAACAGCAAATATTGCACTATTTCTAATTTAAACAACTTGTGAGCCACAGGTGTTTGTAATGAGTGAGTCTGTTAAAGGGACGCTAACTGGTACCATAGGACAGAGCCAAGGGGGGAGTCGGAAGGAAGGGGCATGGGGATCACGCGGCCTGGGAAGCTGGGATGGCCAGGAACTTGCCCCTGGCCATGGACTGCTTGGGGGACTCACCCTGCAGGACGGGTGGCCACAGTGACAGATCAATGTCCCCCTGCATGCTGCCTACTCTCCCATGGCCCTGTGGACTGTGTGTCACTGTCCTGTGTGTTCCTGTCTCTCCTAAAGACCAGCTGTCCTCCCCCCTTCTCTCCTCCCCTTCCTCCTCCCTGATGGAATCCGGAACTTGGGTGGCCCAAGCCAGCATGGAGACATTTCCCACTGTCCCTTTTGGGTGCTGTTGGGTGTGAGTGGACACGAGAGATGGGATGTGGCTTCCTCCTGCCTCTGCACTTCCTGCTGCCTGGACCCGAGTTGCTGTGGACTCCATATGGGGCCCTGGGCCTCAGACCCCACATGTAGCTCTGGACCGCTTCTCAATGTCCCTGTCCCTGGTGCAGGTGTCTGTGAGCGCTGAGGGCACTGGCCACACTGAAGCGGCATGGGGAGTCCTGAGCCACCGGGAGCAGCCACTGACGTGATGTGTCTCTGTGCTGCTCGTCTTCTGCCACACGTGTGGGTTATTGTCATGATGATTCCACAATAACAATTCCGTGTGACCAGGAGCACTTTAACACAGACCATGAAGCCATCAGCGTGAAAAGATGAGAGCAATTTCAGGAGCTGGAATTTCTCAGGGCTATAAAAACCTCCTTTGTTCAAAGAAATGGCCCTTAAGGAATCATAGGAAGGGCCAGTGATATAGCTCAGTGGCATAAGCACCTGCCTGGCAAGTTCGAGGTCCTGAGTTTGACTTCTAGTATGCACGTATAAAAAAAAAGAAATCATAGGAAATGTTTCTCAAAAGAGTTTGCTCTTGGGCCGGTGAGATGGCTCAGCGGCATAAGCACCTGCCTTGCAAGCGCGAGGGCCCGAGTTCGACTCCCGGATCCCACATACGAAAAAGGGGCCGGTGATATCGCTCAGCGGCACGGGTGCCTGTTGGCGCGCGAGGTCCTGAGGTTGACCCCCCGGTACCCACAAAAAAAAAAAAAAAAAAAAAAAAAAAAAAGAGTTTGCTCTTCAGAGAATTTTGAGAATATTTCCCATGTGCTTGGCTGAAAAGAATCCACCTCAGACTTTGAGAAGAGCCCACTTCCTGTGGAAGATGCTCCTTTTTCCCTTCTAACCGTTGGACTTTTAACTGTGGGGTGCCCAAAACATTTTTCCTGTTTGATCACCTTGGTCCCCCCAGAGACTCCCCAGGCCCCAGGGCCTCGGGTGGTTGGAGAAAGTGGGACTCGGCTGCAGCCCACTGCACAGGATGCAGAGCCTTCAGGAGCGGGATGGAGACAGTCGTGTCTTCTGTAGAGCTCGTGGCAGCCTCGCCTCCAAGAAGCCTTGATCCTTGCAGTTTCGTTTTGTTTTGATTTTGTGTGTGTGTGTTTGTGGTGCAGAGCACTGAAGTTCATGTGGGACTGAAGCAGAAAATGCACCCCCAGCCGGTATACTTCAGTTGCCCAGGTAATAGTTCCTGTTCCAGTTCTGGGTGCTTCTGTCTCAGAAATGGCTGGTCGCTGTGATGCACATTGTATAAACCAATCCCCAACTGACAAGCCATTCTGTGCTTCCTGCTTGCTTATCCCATACAAGCCCTGGGCCACCAGAGATTGGGGCCTGATATTTTGGGAGTGATTCCGATCAGTGCCCGTTGACGTAAAATAAGTCTGCCTCCAAATCCTGGGTGTCATTTCAGTGTTTCTGCTTGCCGTTGCATCTGGTGCGTCAGCCGGGAAGACTGACCATGCTGACCTCTTTGGTCACTGGTTGTGGCCCTCGCGGATGGAGCAAGGACCTCTCCAGGTCCCGACGGGAAGGCATGCCCTTGAAATTTCTTGAGTCCCCTCAGAGGTCTGGAGGAGGAGTCCTAGCTCCCTGCTCGAGCGGCTCACATTGGACCCCAAGGGGAGGAGGACGCAATCTATCAGTTTGTCTGTCTGTCTGCCTGCCTGCCTGCCTGCTTGATGCTGGTAAGACCCCCAGGGGCACCCCAGTTAGTCAGTCTGTCAGTACTGCTCAGTTTGAGCAGAAGAGCTTGATCAATTCTTAAGGCCACCCTCAAGGGAAGAGGGGTTGGAATGTTCCACCTCTGAGTGCCTGCTGAATGAATATGTGAGTGAGTGGAACAGACAGCATAAGAAATAGGCTGCTCCATCTGTGCACCAAGAATGGGAAGCAGGGCTGATTGGGCCCTCGCCTGAGGTTCTGTGGCTATCGACATATTGCATAATGGAGGCCTCGCACCCTCTTAGCTAAGTCGCACCTAAGTCCCCTCAAGGGGCGTGGCCAGGAGGGCATCTGAATGGTCTCTCTCTGAAGGGCACCTCCCTTTGTCTGTTGCACCATTGTTCAAGTGTACACAACACACATGTAGGAAAGCAGAGATGGGAATTAATAGTCAAAACCTACAGTCCCTGACTGCAGGAAAAGGGCTTTTATGGAGTTAAAATTTAAACCAAACCCCTCCCTGTGTCTCAGAGAAAAAGGAAAGGAAAAAGAGGCCCATTCTTTCTGAGAATTCTACCTTGGCACCTTCAACGGCCGCCGCAGTTGCTGCCAAAACCTATAGCTTCACTCCCTGCTCCCAACTCATCTACTTCCAGCCAATTGAACTGGTTCCAGCTAGCCGTGCCTGCATTCGACCACAGAGGCCCTCCCTCCAGAGCCTTCTGCTTCTATCCTGGTCACATGGTGTCATCTAATGCCCACCCGAGATGACTGTCAGTAATTCCGTCTGAGTTCCACATTTTGACTGAGGAAAAGTTGGACTGTCAGCCCTGACAAATGAGTTGCCATGGCCTTTACAAAGGTTGCCTCACCTAGACATAACCCAGTCGAGTGCCTCTCAAAGACATTGGGGAGGGGAAGCCCATCAACCAGTTACCCAGAAATCTGATAAAAGAAAAGCACCTGATGTCCATAAGAAAATCCAGCCTGATAAACGACCATACCCTGTGGCTATATAAGGACTGTGGACACTAAAAAAAAAAAAAAAAAAAAAGAACTCTCACAACCTTGAGCCTGGATCAGCTGAAAACCCTTTCTTTGGCCTGATGAGCTCAGGCTATGCCAGACTGAACTCCCTTCTTCAGCTGGGCCATTGGGAACCCATGGTACCATCACTGGGGCCACTGGGACTCTTGCCCCTGGCCCCTTCTGCCAGGCACAAACTTACAGCATGGGAGGACATCTCACCAAACATGAATTCCTGTATAAGCCAGTCCCCACACCACTTCTGGAAGAGACCTCCTCTTCAAGTTAGAAGTGACTGTCTGTCTCCTTTGCACCAAGCCAGTCAGCCTCCCTCTCATTTAACCCTGCACTTTCAACTTTGACTGTTCCCAGAGAGGAAGATGATGTCTGCATCAGCCTGAGACAGATAACCACAGTCCTGAAGTTCTGAAAACTCTCCTCCCAGAGGTATCCACCTCACTTCGCCCCCGTTGCTGTCAGATGTCACAGAAATCACAAACAGGCATCCAGCCACACATCAGCTTCATAAACTGTTAATCACCTTGGTCAAGATCTCCGTGCTATCAACAATGCAGCCATCACCTTGCATTCTGCAGTTCCCGACCCATAGACCCTTTTTGACTGTTACTCAATTGCCACAAGGGTGTGGGAACTCTCCCACTATTTTTGAGGGAGCCCTAGCAACAGATTTGGCTCCAGGGCAGCCAGTTCTCTGTTCCTTCCAGCTCTGTCATAGTCCCCTGAGAAAGAAAAAAATGAGGCTTCAAAACCACAAAATGTTTATAGACTGTCAAACTGCTAAAATATACCCCTCCTGCCTGTAAAGCCAGTTCAAGATCTCTGAGCTGCCAATGCCACCATGATTGCCCTCCATATACATTGCCTCAGTCTTCTGCCACCCACAGCCTGCTGGTACACTTGGACCTAAAAAATGTTGCCTTCTGCCTTCGATTGGCTCCTATCAGCCAGCCCCTCTTCACCTTTAAATGGAAAGACTCAAAAGCCCACTGACCTGGACTCAACCTCCCAGAGATCCAAAAACTTGTTTACCATCTTTAGAAAAGCTCTCACAACTGATCAAAGCACTTCTGATTGATGACACCAAAGCTGCCTGCTAAAAAGACACAAAAGTTCTGCTACAATATCTGGCAGAAACTGGTTTCAAGAAAGAAGCCCCACAAATTTCTTGAAGCTGCTGGCTTCTATAAAATCTGGATCCTTGAGTTCACAGAAACAATGATGGTTACTCAGACTGTCAGCCCCTGGGAGCACCCAGTGGCCTACCTGTGCAAATACTTGGATCTGGTCACTAAGGGTTGCCTCCCCCCTTTGCCTCTGTGCTCTAACAGCCACTGTCCTTCTGATCAAGAAAGCCGATAAGCTCATCTTAGACCGAGACCTGACTGTCCAGGTGCCACATGCTGTACTGGGATGAACTGTTCTAAAAAATGACAGATGCTGAGTACACCCTGTCTATGGATGGAAGTAGCTCTGTTAGGAATAAAGTCAGACAGGCTAGATATGCTGTGGTCACTTTGGACAAAACTATTTTGGCCAAAACTCTCCTGCAGGGATCATCTGCACAACAAACTGCTGTTTGGAAATCTGCCACCAACAACACAAAATAATCCGGTCCAGAGGCCTAAGCCCCCTCCAGGGATCCGACTGACTGAAACATCAACCCCAGCCACCAGATCTGCCTCCACCATATGTTCTGCAAGCTCAAGCCACTGCGCTGGCATCTGTACCCCTGCAGCCAGCTCAGGCTTCAGCGTCTTTGTCACTGGTCCCGACCTCCCATTCCCTACCCATAATGAGAAGACAATAAAAGTTTGTAGGGTCCTGCTATAAAAAATTATCCCTAGATATGGCCTTCCCTTGATCATTGGCAGCAACAACAGGCCTGCATTTGTAGCAGAGGTAAATCAAAAACTAGATTAAACAAAAACTACATACAGCATAAAAACACACACAGGGGCCAGTGAGATGGCTCAGCGGCATAAGTGCCTGTCTGGCAAGTGCGAGGGCCCGAGTTCGACTCCCGGAACCAGCATATGAAAAAAGGGCCGGTGATATCGCTCAGCAGCACGGGTGCCTGCTGGCGCATGAGGTCCTGAGGTTGACCCCCGGTACCCACAAAAACAAACAGACAAACAAACTACATACAGGCCACAAAGCTCTAAAAAAGTTTTTTAAAAAATAGCCTGTAACCAGTTAAAAGACCAGCTATATCTGTAGACATTCCTGCACACACATATAACCCAGGTACATATTAACTACCTCTACGAGTTTCAGAAATCCAGCCTTAGGTCTGCTGAAAATTTTACCTGGACCAGACAGCTCACTCTGAAGAGACGACACACTCAGAGCCCTGCTCTGGTCACTCTGGACGCTCACCAGGCCATGCATGGCTGAAGCCTGAGGACACTGTTCACAGGATTGCTCCACACCTATTCCCCTTGATTTCTGTGTCTTTTCAGGCTGCTTACCCCAGTCCTTGCTTCCCCACCCCCTGCTAGCTGTGTTTTTCGACTTAGCTCTATGGACAGTTGCCCCGAGAGAATAGAGCAATCCATCAAACACTTGACCCAGATTTGATGAGCATCCAAGGCACACTGGACACTCTCCTAGATCAGATTAACTCCCTCACTACCTTGCTAGAGTAATGTTACAGAATAGACAGGCCTAAAGTATGTCTCTTCCTAAAAACAATTTAGGGAAAACTCTGTAATAAGACAATCTTGGGGAGCTTGGCTAGGGCCCATCCTGGGATCACTGACAACCCTAATGTTACTGCTTCTAGCTGGGCCTTGTCTCAGAAGATCACATATAATATGCCCAGCAAAGATTTGCCAGGGAAACTAGGAGAGGGGGGAAATGTAGCAGAAAATGCCCCCCCAGCCAGTATGCTTCAGTTTCTTAGTTGCCCAGCTAACAGTTCCTGTTCCAGTTCTGGTTGCTTCTGTCTCCTAGAAACCGCTGGTCACTGTGATGCATAGCTGGTCACTGTGATGCATAGCTGGTCACTGTGATGCATAGCTGGTCACTGTGATGCATAGCTGGTCACTGTGATGCATAGCTGGTCACTGTGATGCATAGCTGGTCACTGTGATGCACGTTGTATAAACCAACCCCCAATTGACAAGCCATTCTGCCTCTGTACTTCCTGCTTGATTATCTCACGTAAGCCCTAGACCACCAGAGATTGGGGCCTGATATTTTGGGAATGATCCCAATCAATGCCTGTCGATGTAAATAAATCTGCCTCCAAATCCTTGGTGTCATTTCGGTGTTTCTGCTTGCTGTTGCAGGACCTTGGCACATGCATATAACTCATCTCGATCCTTTTCCATCTTCAATTCTTGTGTGTGTTACAGGCCTGGCCCTCAGCTTGCCGAGCCCTGGAGTTCGACGTGTGTCCCACTGAGGGCAGATGTGAGCAGGTCCTTGGGTGAGGCAGGGATCGCTAACAAAAGACAGGCATGGAGGGAAACTTTGATCTGGCGCTCACGTCCTGGCCAGGCTCATGTAAAGCCCATGGGGTGGCAGGCTGTCCATCTGCATGGTTTTCCAAAGCCTTGCGCCACTGTCATCCACGCAGCCAGTTCCCTGTCAGTGGTGCAGCTGGGTGTTGGCCTTACTCATCCCCGCAGGACAGCTGTGCTGGCCCTCTCTGGATCTGACCTGTGTTTCCCTGATGGCTGAGGATGTCGAGCCTCTTTTCGAGCACTTGCTGGCCCTTCATTTCCTCACTGGAGGGTTTGGGGACACATTAGGGAATCTTTGGCGCCTTCCTCTTTTCTGTGGTCTGGGTTCGGCCTGGCAGAGAAAGGTGCTCCGGTTTCCCTCCTCTTCACACTCACTGTCTGGCTGTGAGTGCGGTGGTAATGTTTCCCATGGTCCACGGCCTTCGGGATTCCGCAGCATACCCAGCATGGGCCCACTGAAAACTCAGGCCCCTCTGTGCAGCGGACTGAGGCATAGGACGGCATCTCCCGTGCTTGTGTCAGGAGACCTGACCTGTTTCGATGGACATCTGCTATCTCCTGGCCACTGAATCCACTTGCCTTCGTGGGTGGCCTCTCAAGGACAAACCCTCCCCACCTTCCCCCAACTCCAGGACTCAAGGATAACACAATCCACGCATAAGCCAATCAGAGCCCCCTGTTTTCTCTGACTGTGGTGATTGGCTTAGGGATGGGTGCCTTGTCCAATCAGAGCCCAGAGATATGGAAATGCTGATGTCCTGGGGAAGCAGGTGGCTTTCCCTCCATGGGCTGGAACCTGCCAGGTCTGGGCCTGTGAGAAGCCACCTCCAAGCCCTGAGAACAAACTCATCTGTGGTTACACCAAGCCAGAGATGGAGCTGAGAGTGGCAGAAAGAGGCACCAGTCCTGTGACACCGTTTGGACCACTGGCCACGCTGGTCCTGAACCAGCCCCAGCTGGGCCCCTGGGGATGGGCCAATAAACCTTCTTTCTGCTCACGCCGGTCAAGTCTGGCTTTGCCATCTCCCACCCCACCACCTGGGGCACCTGCTGGTGGACAACAGACAGTTCTGGAAAGTTCTGCCTCCCTGCTAGTTCCTAGGTGTCTCCTGCCTTTCCCAGGGGCCAGGAGCACAGCGTTCTGGTCCACTTCTTAGCCCAGTGGGCTAAGGTGCTTGCAGGGTGCTGCTGGGATCAGCAAATAAAAAAATGGTGGCCGGCAGCCTGGGAGAGGAGAGGTTCCCAGGTGGTGGAGAACGGGAGCCCCATGGGAGGAAGTAGGGTTCCCTGCAGCTCCCAGCTGGGCTGAGCCTGAGGCCCCCGGGGGAGAGGAAGCCTGTTTGAGCAACTGCGCCACCCTGGCCTGCTAACTTAGGAGGAGGGAGAGAGCTGTGGAGTCAATGGCTGCCCCAAAGACGATTGGCTGTCTCCACTGCCGGCCATGACTCAGCACTGCTGTTGGTGACGGGAAGGCTGCGTGTGGTGATGGGGAGCTATAAACTCCTCACAGCAGTGTGGCAGGGGCTGGCACCTTCCTGCACCTGGCATCCACGCCTGGCATTCATGCCTGGCATCCACACATTCACGGGTGGGTGGAGGAGACCTCACAGGCACAGGTGAAGGACACAGCATCAGGACAGTGGGCAACAGAATACAGAGGACAGACAGCGGGGTGACATGGTGACACAGCGGCCCCCTGATGTCCTCAAAGGATGCACTTCCTGACTCTGCTTCTCTCTGTTCTACATGTGCTGCAAATTCATGAAAACTGTGCATCCCAACTTTCTCCTCCACAGAATGGAGTGGAACCCTCTTGTCAGAAAGCATTTGTCAGGTGGTGAAATCCTGGCTGAAATCCTGCCACGTGTATCAGTGCAACAGTGGTGGAAGGCAGTCGTCCCTTTGACAGCCATGCTGGTGGCTCTCTTGCAGCCATGACCTTGTCGGAGAGGCTGCAGTGAGTGTTGGCTCTCCTGATCTGAGCCAGGCGGCCTTTGGACCCTGGGTCGGTTCGATCCTGCCCCGGCACTGCTGCTCCAGCAGAGGGTCCTTCTTCACAGCAGAGTGGTCAGTGTGTCCAGGTGGCTGGTACACATGGAGCATGTGCTAAGCGCATGACCTCAGACATTGCCTCCCTGAGTGGGCATGCGCTCCACTGGCTGATGTTCTGTGAACTTGTCCCAGGGCCCCAGGACCTCGAGGTGCCCTTGGAAATGGGGCTGCTGGGATGTGACCCGTTCAGATGAGGGGTGTCCCCAAATCATTGCTACCCTGTGTGTTGCAAACGTGATGGCTTTCTGCAGGTGACCTGAGGGGGTGTGGGGACTGCAGCTCCCTGGCAGGTGGCTGGGCTGCCCTGGTGGCCGGCTCCTTCCTCTAGCCCTGTCACTTGGTCACTGGCTCCTGGTTCCCTCCAGGACATGCCAACCGCGTGGTGGCCAGGTTTGGAGCCACGTGGTCTCCCTCAGAACTGGCCATCCTGGGTCCCCTGGGTGATGCTGAGCCTGCCTCCACGTTGGGGGACGGCGTCACTGGCGCCCATTTCCATTTCAGGACGATTTCAGCCCTTGTAACTCACTGTGCTGTGCTTGTTGTGAGCAGTATTGCGGGCGCTGCGTGTCTGACGTGGCTGAACAGCTCTGCTGCCTCTAGGGACCTTCCACTTCCTTAGGGTGACCCAGCAGCCCTCTCTTTACCTGGTCAGTCCCTCAGTGCTGCTTCCTCCTCTGCCCAAGCCTTTATCTTTGCCCATGGCCTAGGCTGCTTGACGCCCATTGCTGCCTTGTGACTCCATCCCCGCCTCAGCCACCCAAACACACTCACACCCCCTGAGGTCCCAAGTGCGGCTTCAGGTCCCTCCAAGGCCCTGGCCTGCTCCCACCCCAGCGCAGGGCCCTCCCTGTCCCACGTGCCGGCTCCCACCGTCTGGAGCTCAGGTCTGGCCGAGGCCTTGCTACTTTTCCTACCTGCACCTTGGCATCCCCCAGGGACCTCTGTCACCTGGGGGCACAGTCCAGGTGACAAGGCCACTTCGTGGCTCCAGTGTCCCACAGTCTCAAGGTCGCACTGTGGGGCTGAGGCATCTGCTGGGTACTTAGATCCTCCCAGTGGCCCCCCGAGGACCTCACTGACCTCCGTGTCCCCGCAGGTGCCGACAGATGGTTTACACCGAGGACTTGCCGCAGGTCTCTGTGGTCTTCATCTTCGTTAACGAGGCCCTGTCCGTCATCCTGCGCTCCGTGCACAGCGTGGTCAACCACACGCCCTCACGGCTGCTCAAGGAGGTCATCCTGGTAGACGACAACAGCGACAACGGTAAATGGGCAGGCGCAGCGAGGACTCAGGGCCTCCTAAAGACAGTTGTCACCGCGCAGAGCCATCGCAGCTCACCCTCACCATGCCACATGTCAGTGCTTGTTCCTTTCAAATACACACAACCAAATTGAGCATTTTAAGCATTTTCAAGCATTGTCATGTAGCTGTCACCACCAAAACTCACGTGTGCCCAAACTGAGACACTGTCCCCACCAAGCACTGACCCATCCCCGCCCCACCCATGCAACCCTGCTTCTGCCTGTGAGGGCTCCAGGGCTCCTGGGCTGCACTTGGACCGCACTGGTCCCACAGTGACCGCCAACCGCCCGGCATGATGTCATCAGGCACAGCCAGGAAGTGGCGGTGTCAGAACACTTCCACCCTGCTTGCTGCTCCCCTGTGGGACACTGTCTTCTCCAGGCTCTGTGTCCTTGTCCTGCTTCATCTGTGTGGCTGTTTTTTCACTCTGTCCCTCTCCCACTGCAACAGTGGCTTCAGGAGCCAGGCTTCTGTCCCCCAGGACACAGGATTGTGTCCTCGGAGAACGTTCCAGAAGCACTGACCTCACGCTCCTGTCTCCGCAGTGGACCTCAAGTTCAGCCTGGACCAGTACGTGCACAGGCGGTACCCAGGGCTGGTCAAGGTCGTGCGCAACAGCCGGCGGGAGGGCCTGATCCGTGCGCGGCTGCAGGGCTGGAAGGTGGCCACAGCGCCCGTCGTTGGCTTCTTTGACGCCCATGTGGAGTTCAACACTGGCTGGTGAGGGCAGCCCGGTGCTGGCAACCCCCGTGGGCACTAGGTCAGGGGACAAAGGCAGGGCAGAGGTGGAGGCTGTGGACCAGATGGTCCCAAGGATGGGTCTGGCCTGGGAGGAGGAGTCACCAGGGACGGGGACGCAGCGCCACTCCTGTGGGGACTCTGGGTCTGGAGCCCACCCCACTTCCCACGCTGTAGAAACAGGGGAGTGGAGGAGGACCCCAGGGTCACCCAGCAGCGGACCAGGACGGGAGGTGACAGGAACGCCACAGGCCTTCCTCCTGCCCTGAGGACCTCTGCAGGGTCACAGAGGGGCCACCCCAGGCCGAGTCGGTGCCTGCTGCCCAGAGCCCTGCTTAGATGCATGGACATTCTGCCCATTTTCAGAGAAGCTATTGCCCCGGGTTCTGTCTGCTCCAGCATGGTTTTTAAGCTGAGGACCTTCCCGTGGCGCTGTCCCCAGGGAACGGGGTGCAAGGCCATCATCTCTGTGCAGGATGGGGCACCCTCTCCACATGGGTTGCAGGGCCCCCGGGTTGCTGGTTTGCTTAGTGACGTCCTCCTGGTGGCCCCGGCTTGGCGTCCTCGGCTCATCCCCCACACACCTCACACGGCCCGGGTTCTCAGCCACCACACCTCCTGGCTAGGGCCTGTTGTACAGGTTGTACCCTGCACACAGTGCTCCACAGCCCCTCCCTCCAGCGCACAATAGCTCCGAGGCAAGGAGTTTTTTTCTCTTTTGGTTCACAAATGTATTTAAGTGTGTGAGAGCAAATTTTCAGTCAGTGCTTGCAAAGGGTGAACCTTCCAGAGGTCAGGAAGGGGAAGGGACCAGGATTAGGCTGTGTGGCTGAGCCACGGGGCCTCCCTGACCCCACTAGGGACTTGGGAGCCCAAGCATCCCCACAGACATGTCCCAGCCAGGCAGGCTGGCGAGGGTCACTGCACCGCCAGCAGTCAGGGCCCTCTGTGGCCAGGGTGGGGATCCGGGCTCCCTGCTCACACCTGACCCTATAGGGCCGAGCCTGCCCTGGCACGGATCCGCGAGGACCGGCGGCGCGTCGTCCTGCCGGCCATCGACAACATCAAGTACAGCACGTTTGAGGTGCAGCAGTATGCCAACGCCGCGCACGGCTACAACTGGGGCCTGTGGTGCATGTACATCATCCCGCCGCAGGACTGGCTGGACCGCGGCGACGAGGCCGCGCCCATCAGGTGAGGTGGGAGCCGGGGTGCATGGGCTCCCAACCAGGAGGGGGCGCTGGCGGGCAGCGTGCTGTGTGGCCAGAGGAGGCGGGAGGTCGGGTGGGGCTGGAGGGAGCTCAGGGAGGTGGGGACAGCGTATTTTCCTTTATTTCCCACCAATTCCTTTGACTTAAAATGGGAGATTTTAACATTTTTCACACTTTTTGAATGCACGTTACTGAATCTCTGGAGCCACTGGGCGTGGGGACACGACGCCCGTTCTCTCAGGGCAGCGCAGGCTGCGCTAGTCAGGTGCCCTCCCCATTGTTGCGGCCATGGCCCTCGCCCTCCCTAGTGTCTCTCCCCATACATGGCCTCTCCTTTCCAGGCAGCCCCTGGAACCTTACCTCAGAATCTGGGTCCCTTGGATAAGACTGACCCTGACACCCGAGCCCCCCAGCCAGGTCTCCCCAGGCTGCTTCTGCCGGGCCCCATCCCGTCAGGGAGTGTGAGGCCATCACAGGCCACTGTGCTGGGGGACTGAGCCATGTGGAGCGGCACGACACTGCTTCTGCAGGAGCCCTCAAGGGGCGCCGGGGCCAGCGCCGTAGGGCCTGGAGCGCTCGCCTCTGTGGGCAGAGAGGCAGGTCGGGCCCTGTGGGCCAGGCACAGTAGGTGAAGTCACCCAGCCCCGGCCAACCCTGCGTGGGTTCCAGGGAGGAGAAATACTCATCTCGAAGAGGACATTGCTTGTGACAATGGTGGTGCTCAGGAGGCTCCAGGCTGGGCGAGCCCCACCCCACCACCGGCAGGGTTGGGTCCTCGAAGCCCCAGGAGCCCGGAGCTGGGTGCCTGCTGCGGGCCGAGCCGGTGTGGGCACCTTATGTAGGAACCTGCTCAGGGCTGCTCTGGCTCTCTGAGCGAGGAGCAACGCTTTGGGTTATTTTCCTCCTTTGATGCACTTGACTGTCCCAGTCGGTGGCCCTTGAAGATCCCACCTGGCGTGTGACATTTGAGAAGCCAGGTATTCAGGGCCCAAGGGCAGCACCTCCCACGGTACTGCACAGAGGCCGAGTGGGACTGCCAGCCCCGTGGAGTCTGGTGTGCAGCGTTGCCAAATGCAGCCCCATCAGCATCACCTGGACAGCCGTGGAAACTGCATGCCGGGGCCCTCCGAGGTCACAGAAAGACCAAGCAGATGCGACACAGGACACAGGGCGCACACAGCCAACCTGCTCAGGAGAGGAGGCAGCGCACAGTGACCAGGACGTGCACTGAGGCCTCCATGAGAAGTCACTGCGTGCCCAGGAAAAGGAGGAAAATGACACACGGACAGTACCAAGGGTGTGCAAAGTGTGGAGCAAAGGACTGCACATGGGGCTGGTGGAGCCTAATAAAAGGGCAACCATATTGGAGGCCAGGATTTTCCTGGAGAGTTAGAAAAAAGTCCTGCATGACCAGACAGGCAAATGCTGGGAATCTACAGAGCAAGTGAAAATATATGAGCAAGGGCCGGTGATATCACTCAGCAGCACGGGCGCCTGCTGGGGCACGAGGTCCTGAGTTCGACCCCCGGTACCCACAAAAATAAAAAATATATATATATCAGCAAACCGAGGCTTCGACACCACGCTCCTGGCAATATTGTTCAAGAGAGGCCGAAAACATGAGAATAAATGGCCATGAAAATAATAGGACTGTCAGACATCACCCTCTCTCACGTTTGCCAGGAATATGGCTTGGTGGCTGTGCATCCAGGTAGGTGGATTATGGCCTTTCCTCACTGGTGGTGACAGGGAACGATCCTGTCGCACATCACCTCCTCAAAGAGAATCAGTAAGGGGAAAGACCAGACAGACATCACCTACTGTCTGAGTTGCTTTTCTCATGCTGAGACAAAATACCAAACACCCGAAGTTAAGTGAGGAAAGGGTTATTTAGCTCGCAGTGTGTAGAGGTTTCAGTTCAGAGTCGGCTGGCTCCGAGGCAGGGTGGCGTGGCAGAGGAGAAACAGTTCACGGCAGGCAGAAAACAGCAAAAGCAAGCAAGCACCTAGCGACTGGCGACAAGCCTCTTTCTGTCCCTTATGTCTTATCCAGGCTACCCAGCCTAGCATTGCACCGTGAGTCAGTCCCAGCATCACACACTGTAGATCCATCCTCCTCGGAAAAGCCCCACTTACGACTACACAAGGCTTCAGATGGACACCCAAACACGAGCTACATTCCATCCCTGGCCCCCCAAGACTCATGCACATCCCTTTGTGCAAAAGGCCTTTCGTCTATCTCCAAGAGTTGCCAAAGTCCTGACAGTTTCAGCACTGCTGAAAAGTCCAAGTCCAAAGTCTCCTCTGAGAATTAAGGCAAACTCATAGCTGCAAGCCCCTGTACAAATGAAAAGGAAGTTAAACACTTTCACCATTCAAAGGCACAAGATAGATGTTTCCATTCCAAAAGCTACAAACAGGGATACAAAGGAATGGGACCAAAGCAAGTCCAAAATCCAGCAGGGCAAACATTAAGTGCTGTAGTTCCACATCCATCATCCCAGGCAATCTGTGGCAAGACGTGAACTCCGGAGGGCTTGGGTGATTCCGCCCCATGGCGCCGGGGATGGTGGTAGCTCCCACAGATTCTCTCTTCACTGGCTCTGCTCCCTCCTTGTAGCTTTTCTCAGATGACCCACGTTCCTGGCTTCTCCAAACTTCTGCGAGAAAGAGGAACATCCTGTCAGACATCACCACCTCACACCGAGGATCAAAAGAAAAAGCAAAATCCTGTCAGACATCCCCGACTCCCACTGAGCAAGACAGTAACGGGCAGAATCCTGTCAGACGTCACGTCCTCACACTAAGGACCTGGAGTAAGAGTGGGGCCCTGTCAGAACCCCCTCCTCACACTGAGCATGGGAGTAACGGGCAGAGTCATGTCAGAGGTCACGTCCTCACACTAAGGTCCTGGAGTAAGAGTGGGGTCCTGTCAGAACCCCCTCCTCACACTGAGTGTAGAGTAACGGGCAGAGTCGTGTCAGAGGTCACGTCCTCACACTAAGGACCTGGAGTAAGAGTGGGGCCCTGTCAGAACCCCCTCCTCACACTGAGTGTAGAGTAACGGGCAGAGTCATGTCAGAGGTCACGTCCTCACACTAAGGTCCTGGAGTAAGAGTGGGGTCCTGTCAGAACCCCCTCCTCACACTGAGTGTAGAGTAACGGGCAGAGTCGTGTCAGAGGTCATGTCCTCACACTAAGGACCTGGAGTAAGAGTGGGGTCCTGTCAGAACCCCCTCCTCACACTGAGTGTAGAGTAACGGGCAGAGTCGTGTCAGAGGTCACGTCCTCACACTAAGGACCTGGAGTAAGAGTGGGGTCCTGTCAGAACCCCCTCCTCACACTGAGTGTAGAGTAACGGGCAGAGTCGTGTCAGAGGTCACGTCCTCACACTAAGGACCTGGAGTAAGAGTGGGGTCCTGTCAGAACCCCCTCCTCACACTGAGTGTAGAGTAACGGGCAGAGTCGTGTCAGAGGTCACGTCCTCACACTAAGGACCTGGAGTAAGAGTGGGGCCCTGTCAGAACCCCCTCCTCACACTGAGTGTAGAGTAACGGGCAGAGTCGTGTCAGAGGTCACGTCCTCACACTAAGGACCTGGAGTAAGAGTGGGGTCCTGTCAGAACCCCCTCCTCACACTGAGTGTAGAGTAACGGGCAGAGTCGTGTCAGAGGTCACGTCCTCACACTAAGGTCCTGGAGTAAGAGTGGGGCCCTGTCAGCACCCCCTCCTCACACTGAGCGTAGAGTAACGGGCAGAGTCGTGTCAGAGGTCACGTCCTCACACTAAGGACCTGGAGTAAGAGTGGGGTCCTGTCAGAACCCCCTCCTCACACTGAGTGTAGAGTAACGGGCAGAGTCGTGTCAGAGGTCACGTCCTCACACTAAGGACCTGGAGTAAGAGTGGGGTCCTGTCAGAACCCCCTCCTCACACTGAGTGTAGAGTAACGGGCAGAGTCGTGTCAGAGGTCACGTCCTCACACTAAGGACCTGGAGTAAGAGTGGGGTCCTGTCAGAACCCCCTCCTCACACTGAGTGTAGAGTAACGGGCAGAGTCGTGTCAGAGGTCATGTCCTCACACTAAGGACCTGGAGTAAGAGTGGGGCCCTGTCAGAACCCCCTCCTCACACTGAGCGTAGAGTAATGGGCAGAGTCGTGTCAGAGGTCATGTCCTCACACTAAGGACCTGGAGTAAGAGTGGGGCCCTGTCAGAACCCCCTCCTCACACTGAGCGTAGAGTAATGGGCAGAGTCGTGTCAGAGGTCACGTCCTCACACTAAGGACCTGGAGTAAGAGTGGGGCCCTGTCAGAACCCCCTCCTCACACTGAGTGTAGAGTAACGGGCAGAGTCGTGTCAGAGGTCACGTCCTCACACTAAGGACCTGGAGTAAGAGTGGGGTCCTGTCAGAACCCCCTCCTCACACTGAGTGTAGAGTAACGGGCAGAGTCGTGTCAGAGGTCACGTCCTCACACTAAGGTCCTGGAGTAAGAGTGGGGCCCTGTCAGAACCCCCTCCTCACACTGAGTGTAGAGTAACGGGCAGAGTCATGTCAGAGGTCACGTCCTCACACTAAGGTCCTGGAGTAAGAGTGGGGTCCTGTCAGAACCCCCTCCTCACACTGAGTGTAGAGTAACGGGCAGAGTCGTGTCAGAGGTCATGTCCTCACACTAAGGACCTGGAGTAAGAGTGGGGTCCTGTCAGAACCCCCTCCTCACACTGAGTGTAGAGTAACGGGCAGAGTCGTGTCAGAGGTCACGTCCTCACACTAAGGACCTGGAGTAAGAGTGGGGTCCTGTCAGAACCCCCTCCTCACACTGAGTGTAGAGTAACGGGCAGAGTCGTGTCAGAGGTCACGTCCTCACACTAAGGACCTGGAGTAAGAGTGGGGTCCTGTCAGAACCCCCTCCTCACACTGAGTGTAGAGTAACGGGCAGAGTCGTGTCAGAGGTCACGTCCTCACACTAAGGACCTGGAGTAAGAGTGGGGCCCTGTCAGAACCCCCTCCTCACACTGAGTGTAGAGTAACGGGCAGAGTCGTGTCAGAGGTCACGTCCTCACACTAAGGACCTGGAGTAAGAGTGGGGTCCTGTCAGAACCCCCTCCTCACACTGAGTGTAGAGTAACGGGCAGAGTCGTGTCAGAGGTCACGTCCTCACACTAAGGTCCTGGAGTAAGAGTGGGGCCCTGTCAGCACCCCCTCCTCACACTGAGCGTAGAGTAACGGGCAGAGTCGTGTCAGAGGTCACGTCCTCACACTAAGGACCTGGAGTAAGAGTGGGGTCCTGTCAGAACCCCCTCCTCACACTGAGTGTAGAGTAACGGGCAGAGTCGTGTCAGAGGTCACGTCCTCACACTAAGGACCTGGAGTAAGAGTGGGGTCCTGTCAGAACCCCCTCCTCACACTGAGTGTAGAGTAACGGGCAGAGTCGTGTCAGAGGTCACGTCCTCACACTAAGGACCTGGAGTAAGAGTGGGGTCCTGTCAGAACCCCCTCCTCACACTGAGTGTAGAGTAACGGGCAGAGTCGTGTCAGAGGTCATGTCCTCACACTAAGGACCTGGAGTAAGAGTGGGGCCCTGTCAGAACCCCCTCCTCACACTGAGCGTAGAGTAATGGGCAGAGTCGTGTCAGAGGTCATGTCCTCACACTAAGGACCTGGAGTAAGAGTGGGGCCCTGTCAGAACCCCCTCCTCACACTGAGCGTAGAGTAATGGGCAGAGTCGTGTCAGAGGTCACGTCCTCACACTAAGGACCTGGAGTAAGAGTGGGGCCCTGTCAGAACCCCCTCCTCACACTGAGTGTAGAGTAACGGGCAGAGTCGTGTCAGAGGTCACGTCCTCACACTAAGGACCTGGAGTAAGAGTGGGGTCCTGTCAGAACCCCCTCCTCACACTGAGTGTAGAGTAACGGGCAGAGTCGTGTCAGAGGTCATGTCCTCACACTAAGGACCTGGAGTAAGAGTGGGGCCCTGTCAGAACCCCCTCCTCACACTGAGCGTAGAGTAATGGGCAGAGTCGTGTCAGAGGTCACGTCCTCACACTAAGGACCTGGAGTAAGAGTGGGGTCCTGTCAGAACCCCCTCCTCACACTGAGTGTAGAGTAAGGGGCAGAGTCGTGTCAGAGGTCATGTCCTCACACTAAGGACCTGGAGTAAGAGTGGGGCCCTGTCAGAACCCCCTCCTCACACTGAGCGTAGAGTAATGGGCAGAGTCGTGTCAGAGGTCATGTCCTCACACTAAGGACCTGGAGTAAGAGTGGGGTCCTGTCAGAACCCCCTCCTCACACTGAGCGTAGAGTAACGGGCAGAGTCGTGTCAGAGGTCACGTCCTCACACTAAGGACCTGGAGTAAGAGTGGGGCCCTGTCAGAACCCCCTCCTCACACTGAGCGTAGAGTAACGGGCAGAGTCGTGTCAGAGGTCACGTCCTCACACTAAGGACCTGGAGTAAGAGTGGGGCCCTGTCAGAACCCCCTCCTCACACTGAGCGTAGAGTAACGGGCAGAGTCGTGTCAGAGGTCACGTCCTCACACTAAGGACCTGGAGTAAGAGTGGGGCCCTGTCAGAACCCCCTCCTCACACTGAGCGTAGAGTAATGGGCAGAGTCGTGTCAGAGGTCACGTCCTCACACTAAGGACCTGGAGTAAGAGTGGGGCCCTGTCAGAACCCCCTCCTCACACTGAGTGTAGAGTAACGGGCAGAGTCGTGTCAGAGGTCACGTCCTCACACTAAGGACCTGGAGTAAGAGTGGGGCCCTGTCAGAACCCCCTCCTCACACTGAGCGTAGAGTAACGGGCAGAGTCGTGTCAGAGGTCACGTCCTCACACTAAGGACCTGGAGTAAGAGTGGGGTCCTGTCAGAACCCCCTCCTCACACTGAGTGTAGAGTAACGGGCAGAGTCGTGTCAGAGGTCACGTCCTCACACTAAGGACCTGGAGTAAGAGTGGGGCCCTGTCAGAACCCCCTCCTCACACTGAGCGTAGAGTAACGGGCAGAGTCGTGTCAGAGGTCACGTCCTCACACTAAGGACCTGGAGTAAGAGTGGGGTCCTGTCAGAACCCCCTCCTCACACTGAGCATGGGAGTAACGGGCAGAGTCGTGTCAGAGGTCACGTCCTCACACTAAGGACCTGGAGTAAGAGTGGGGTCCTGTCAGAACCCCCTCCTCACACTGAGCGTAGAGTAACGGGCAGAGTTGTGTCAGACATCTCCTCACTCACACGTGTACATGGACGTCTGCGTAGGCGTGCACTAGGTCAGCAGGCAAGCAGAGAAGAGAAGCGAGCCCAACAACCACTGACAGGCCCCCCATCCCTTCATTGCGGTGCGTTTGTATAGAACGCTCCAGAGGACCTGGGATTCCTGCTTGAGGTCTGTGTTGTTCACCACCTACAACATGACAGCCTGAAACCTGATTCAAACTGGATAGCTCAAACTGGCATCAGGCATGGTTGATGCAAGGCCTCAAGATGGCCACCAGAAGCTGTGTCCTCCTAGCCATTTTGTGTTATGTTTTATGAGACAGGGTCTCACTATGTAGTTCAGGCTGGCCTTGAACTCACTGTGTAGCCCAAGCTGGCCTCAAATTCACAGTGATCCTCCTGCCTCAGCCTCCTGAGTGCTGGGATTACAGGCGTTTTCCGCCACACCCAGCTTTTCTCCCAGCCATTCTTGGCTTTACTTGGCTCCAGGTGGCCGGGGCTATCTCTCAAGGCCGAGTGATCTCCACTGTATAGATGACTGCTCTGTGCTTATCCACTCATCTACTGGGTTGGTTCCACTCTTAATACTACAATACCAACAAGGACCTGGCTCAGAGCCAAGACAGGAAGTTGGGGCACTGAGCTGAGCAGCCCCACCAGCCCGGACCCCAAGGAGCCCCTGCTGTGTCCTGCAGTCTCCCCGAAAACTGCAGAGCAGCCCGGAGGTGAGGACAGCCCCTCCCTGCCGGCACCCCAAGCCTGAGAGCTCCTCAGCAGCAGGACCTTCAGCCCCAGCTGCTTTCTGTAATCACAGCAAGACTCTCACACCGGTGAATCCGGTTTATTCGGATCTCTAAGCTGCGATAAGATAGGCCTGGTGGGGACTGTGGCACTGCTGTCGTCAGAGATCACGCTGGACGACCATGGTGGTGAGGAACTGAGAGGGCCCCTTGCAGGTGGCCCTGTAACTTAACCAACCCAAAGCTCCTGTTCATAACCAAAGGTGGCTGGAAATTTCCTGCCAGTGGCTTTGTGGCTGAAATCTAACAGCGGAACAGACTGGATCTTTGCACAAATAGAGGGTGGCTGCGCCTTCGTGTCCTGCTGTTCCTGGGCTGCGTGGGGGCGTCTGCCCCTGACTGCTCGTCGCAGGGCCGGGTCGCCTCTGGTGCTGCGACTGAGCTGGCTCTTGCTGTTGTTTTCACTGAAGATTTAACGCCAGCCAGGGCACGGGCGGCGCAGCCCCAGTGTTGCACGCATGGACGGCGGGGCCTCCAGGTCGGCCGGGGTCCGGGTTCAGGGACAGCGGGAAGGCCTTGCTGCTCCCTCAGAGTGCGGAGACCTGGAAGAAACTGAGGCAGAGTCTGCCATCGGCAGCCTGGAAGGCCTTGTGTGCGTGGTGAGTGGACCTGGCCAGTGTCCGGCTGGAGACGCTTTCCGTGCCTGAGCATGTGTCTGTTGCTCCTGCTCGTTCTCCACTCCCGAGTGCTGCCCTGCGCCCAACCTCCCGGAGCACACAGCGCAAATATGCCCAGAAATCCACTGCTGTTCCCCTGGTGAGGCACAGGCCAAATGTGCGGGTGCAAACAGTTACTACAGAAATGAAGGTCCAGTCTACAGTCCCCAAGTGTGACAGCAGGCAGGTTCCCGGAGGTGAGCAGTGCACAGCCGACTCCACCGCACGCTGCAGCCTGCACCGCGGGAGCGGCCCTGCAGGGGTCGTCAGGCGACTCACGCGTGGAAATGGTGTTCGAGGTGCCACACGGCTCCCTGGATGAACCCATGCTGCCCTCAGTCCCTGCACTGGTCTTCGTCCTCTGTTTTGTTACACGGGCAGGGTTTGGACTCTGCTCAGTGCCGGGGAACAGGCTCCGAGGGACAGAAGGACCCGTCTCGGTGGCCAGAGAAACAGCCACGCAGGCATGGGCACCATGCCTCAGGGGGAGCGGGGTGGAGAGGCCTGGCCTGCGGTCGATCAGCGCCCCAGCTGGGGTGCTCAGGGCTGGCGCGACACTCACGCCCCTCTCTGCCCCAGGACGCCCGCCATGATCGGCTGCTCCTTTGTGGTGGACCGCGAGTACTTTGGGGACATCGGCCTGCTGGACCCCGGCATGGAGGTATATGGGGCCGAGAACATCGAGCTGGGCATGCGGGTGAGTTCGGGCGCGAGCCACAGGGCCGGGACAGGGGAATGGGGACCACATGGCGGCAGGCATGGGCCACGCAGTGGCCAGGCCCCACCGGGAGTCGCAGGGAGGCCCGGGGCCCCGGAGCGGCTGGGGAAGGGACTCGGGAAGCCTGGCGTGTGCAGAGCCGGGGGAGCTGGTCCTCAGCCGCCCTGGTGGGGAAGTGGAAGCAGAGGGGTGTGGGCGGAGCCTGCTCTGGGGCCCCCGCCCAACTAGTATGGGCCTCAGGACAGCACAAGCGTCTGGGGGGACTCCCGGGGCCCTCGCCCTGTGGGCAGGGAACCAGGCCTTCCTGGAGTTGATCGCTGAACACGTGTGCACTGGGCACAGGTGCCAGGCCCTGGGCCACAGAGGGAGTGAGGCTGGCGGCCCTGCCTCCCGTGCCCACCTGGGGAGGAGGACGTGGTCCCTGGGGCGCAGCAGAGGGCGGGCCTGGCCAGAGGGGACATCAAGGAAGGAGCTGCGGACGCGTGGGCAGGGCAGTGGCCCTGGGGTGATGCAGGAGGGGTGATGGGCAGGGAAGAGGGTGCAGGGCAGGCTGGGGTGTGGGGTCCAGGTTCTGCTCCATGGTGGGGGCCAGAGGCTCCAAGTGGGGCTCCCCCACCTCCTGCACCAGGGCCCCTCTGTCCCTGGGCTCCCAGCTGATGATGACAGACTGGGGACAGGCCACAGAGAGGGCGCAGATTGCATAGTGGGGGGAGGAGGGGTTCACCAGGCGCAGACGAGAAGCCCGGGCTCCTCCTGGGGGCTGAGCAGCTAGGGGCCCGGAGTCCAGCCGGGGGGATGAGGGGCTCGGGGGACCTGACGTCACATCACCCAGCGTGCAGCTGCGGTGCCGTCACCATCAGCATCACCGTCACCAGCAGGAAACATGCACAGCAGGGCCAGCAGGCAGTGATGCTGGGCGGGATCCGGCTGGGGGCAAGGACAGCGCCTACTGTTGCACGTCACTGCCCCCTGCAGCTCCTGCGACAGGGCCAGGGGCCGCTGTGAGCCCACACTCCACCCGTGACCCTGATGAGCCTCTCCACAAGGGGGCTCCGGCTCTGGCTAGGAGGCTGTGGCCTCTGATGAATATCGGTGTCCCCAGGCCACCATGACAACCTGAGACCTGGGACGGGGCCTGGAGGAGCAGTGTCCTCTCTTGCCCCGGAGCTGGAAGCCCAAGGTCCTGTGGTCAGGGCCGCGTTCCCGGGGTAGAAGGGCGGATGCTCCTCCTGCCCAGCCCTGTGCTGCCTGTGCGTCCGCACACGGCTGTCCCTCGGTGTGTCTGTGTCCATGTCTCCCACTTAAACAGACAACTGTTCTGCTGGGCTGGCTGCACGGCTCCTCCTAACCTGACCGCCCTGCAGCCCCATCCCCCGGGCCACCCTGCCAACCAGCAGGCGTGCACGTGGTGTGTCTCGTGTTCGTGTGTGTCCGCATGCCCTCTGTTTTGCGAAGCACGTGTGCTCTGAGCCCATCCTGGACAGATTTTGTGGAGTCCTCGGTCTGATCCCTGATGTCCACCCCACCCCTGGGTCATTGTCATGGTCACCACAGCGTCCCCGGAGGCCTGGGACTCCATGGTCCCTGTGTATGGGGGACGGCAGTGCCTCATTCTCCCTGGGGACACTGGCCGACAGCTCCCGGAGCCTCCTGGTGTACAGGGAGGAAAGGCCTGGCGCCTGGGCTGCACGGCATGAGGCCTGCGTGTCCCTGCACTCCATGCATGCTGTTTTTATTCGTTGGGGCTTGGGAGGGGCTTGTTTGGCTTTCTTTTGTGTTTTGCCTGTGGGGCTTCTACCCAGAGATTATTTAAGGCTAGGTTTTTAAAATTTTATGCACAGCTTATGAAAGTCACAACTTTCAAAACCTATTTACTTTAAGCCTTAAGCTAAATGTAAAGATTGTGTTATTATGGTTACAAATCCAATAAAACAAGAACAGTCAACCCCCTAGTCTGATTAGCTCAGGTGAGCAGATTAAATGCCATTAAACCTTTCTGCGCCTGTAGTTAATTAAATCCCTTTGAACTTTTCTAGGTGACACTTGGTGTGAGTATTCTCTTTCTTTTTAAGCACTTCGAATGCCTGGTATTATGCCATAAATCCCCCTGGTGCCTGAAGAGTCCTAGATATCTGATAAATTGAACTTCAACCAAATCTCAAGTCTCCCAAGCATCTCAGGACCATCTGCAGAGGTATTAAATCCTCTTGCAGTGTCCAATTTCAGATCACAAATTTATAATCACCCTCAATTATGAGCTTAAAGGCAGAAGGGGGGTTCATCTGGCAGATCCTTCAAAACGCTGACTTCTGGTAGCGGCTCTGGGGGACTCGGCCCTCCGCGCCTCTCTCCTGAGCTAACCCAGAGCGAGGCCTTCCCTGTGGGCCCTGGGTGCTGACCCTCCCCGCCCAGGAGACCCTGGCATCCAGGGGGCATCGAGTCTGAGGCAGCTGAGGGTCCCCTGGGCAGAGGGACCGTGCTGCAGGGACAGATGACAGGAGCCGCGGTGGGGCGGCCCCCAGGATGGAAGAGAGGACAAAGCAGAACGGAGCCTTGGGACAGGCGCCTGCAGAGATGAGGGGTGCCCGCTGCTGCCAGGGTCACGCAGGGCTGAGTGCGCCGGGCGGAAGCAGCACCCGTGTCCCCCTGGGCAAACCAGCTCCTGTGCCCAGCAGCAGGCCTGGGCCGGGAACCAGGCCGACAGCAGAGCCTGCCAGGCACTGCAGCGCTGAGTGCGTCAGCCCTTCCTGCAGCAGGGCTGTGCTGGTCACACTCAGGTGACCGGTGTGGGCTCTGGGTCCCTTCTGACTTCATCCCTGGGCACCCCGTCACTCTGGCTGACGTGGCCGTTGGCCTTGGGCTGGGTCAGGTTCGCTGGCCACACCTCTGCTGGGGACGCAGCACAGTTTCCCACTGGGCACCTGTTTGGCTCTCGACAGCCCATCCTGAAGTCCATCTGTGGTGTCCCCGGCCGTCAGGGCACTAGGACAGGGCCCTATCGTGGTGGCTGCAGATGATGGACAGTCAGACGGCAGCAAGGCAGCTGCTGACTGGGCCTGCTCTTGGCCTCGAGCCCGTGGCCATGGGGGGTTTGGAACCGCTCAGAACCACAGCGGCTGAGACGTGCAAAAATATTCAGAATAGCGCGAAGGTACTGGGGTCTGATGCTGTCCCCGCCTGCCTCACCTGACGCCTGCCTGGGCTGCCCGGAACACCAGCCCCGGAGCACAGCCCAGCCCCGTGCGGCCAGCGGGTCCCACTGTGACTTCCACAAATGCAGGTCTCCACCCCTGAATTCACGCATTTTGTTGTCTGTCTCCTCCCCATTAGAATGTGGCTCCCCATGTGTCCCTGGGGCCTATAACTGCGTGTGGTCCGTGACAGTACGGCTCTTGGGTGACTGAGTGCCCCCGGCATGAATCTTGGGGCTCTGTAAAGCGCTGCCCGCCAGAGCCGGGACAAGGTGACCCTGAGCAGTGACTGTCGCTGAGTGTGTTCTGGCTGTGTCCAGCTGGGGTCCCTGTGAACAGGGCAGAGGAAAAGAAAGGCCACGCCCAGCTTCCTATGATGACAGACGGGGCCAACCCGCCCCAGCGGAGAAGGGAGAGGAGAGGACAGGGCAGGAGGAGGAGGGGGAGCGGTGGCCCTGAGCCCCGGACCCTAAACCACGTGGCCTGCACTCTGCCATCACCCTCCCGGCCCCAAGCAGACACAGGTGCCCCTGATCTATAGCTACCATGGTGTCCATGCAGCTCTAAATTGTAGTAATTCCGTGGCCTCAGGCCCACTCTCCGTTCCTGTGACTGTGGGATGCTGGTTGTGTGTCCCCCAGTGAGGAAAGTCCTCAGGCCACTTAGGGCAAATGAATCCGGTCCATTCACTCCATAAAGGTCAGGACTAATTGGGCACAGAGCCCAGCCAGGAGAGCCGGCCGCAGAGCAGACACAGAACCGTGTGCCGTCCTGGGCTGAAGCTCCGGCTCCAGGCGGGGACACAGGACCCTCCGTCCTGCATGGCGGCCGCGCTGCCCAGGACGCTCACCCCAGGGCCACGTCAGCAGTGGGACGGAGCTCCCCAGAGGGGACTCACAGGGCTGTGAGGGAGGCGTCCCACGGGCGGGGTGGGCGGCGCTCACCCTCCACGGTGCGGGCACAGGGGAGGACGGGCCGGCTGGCCCCTGGTCCCCAGCTGCTTGCAGGAAGCTGTGCTCCCGTCTCAGGCCCACAGGAACCCTCCCGCCTGCCGCCGGCCTCTGACTACCTGGCCGGCACAGCCCGGGCCTCGGTTTCCCTGGTTGTCCCTGAGGAGGGTCAGTGCGGCGGGAACATGAGGCGGATGCTGTCACCGATGGCCGGCTCCCAGGCGCCACCCACCTCCTATGTGACCTGCATGGTGGTGAGATGTGTGGGGCAGAGTGGAGACCGTGGGTGACAGCTCTCCACAGGGAGTGGGAGTGTGTGTGGGTGCAGTCACGCCCGGCCACGTGACAAGGGACATGGTGCCCGATGCCACACCCCTCACACCCTCCGCTGTCCCTGCATCCCGCTCAGGAGCTGGCTCCCTGGGATCAGCGTCTGAGGTCGGCGTGGCCTGGTCAGCAGAAACGTGCTTTTATGTGTTTCTGTGTTGGGACTACGGCCATGTCCTCCTCCCCGCCCTCCCCAAAGGCTGTGTTCATACGTGCGTGTGCATGTGTGGTGCACTGTGTGTGCACACACGTGTGGCTGGTGTGTAAGTGTGTGATGTGTCTGTGTATATGTGTCCATGTGTGCATTTGTGCATTGTGCGGTGTATGTACACATGGTGTGTGGTGTGTGTGCCAGTGTGTACGGATGTGTGTGTGATTGTGGTGTGCATACGTATCCATGGCGTGTGCCCGTGTGTGCATGAGTGTGCATGTGTGGTGTGTGTGTCATATGTATATGCATGGTGTGTGCTATGTGTCTGTGTGTCTGTGTGTGCACATTTGTGAATGTGTGTATGTATATATGCGTGGTTATTGTGTGTGCCCACGTGTATATGAGTGTGTACATGTGTTTGTGGTGTTTGTGTGTGTGTGTGGAGTGTGTACATGCATGGTGTGTTTGTCCATCTGTGTGTGGTGTGTGTATTTCTGCTCTGTGTGCGTGAGGGAGGCATTGTTGGCGTTGGCTCTGCTCGGTTACAGCTGTCCCTGCAGACATGAGGGACGCAGAGGAAGGTCTCAGTGGCCCCGTTTGCACCCCGGCTGCTAACGTGCACGAGCATTTCCTGAGGTATCTCCGTGTCTGTCTTCCTTCACTGGCTTCTCCAGTGTGCCCTTATTTTCTGTTCGATTTTTTTATCTCTCTTTGTGGTGCTGGGGATGGAACTCAGGACCTTTGCCCTGAGCTACACTTCAGCCCCTTTTATCTTTTGTTCTGAGATGGGACCTTGCTAAGTTGCCCAGGCTGGGCTTGAATTTGAGATCCTCCTGCCTCAGCCTCCTAGAGGCAGGGATGACAGGCGTGCACCAGCACAGCTGGCTTCTGGTTGGTTTAGGGTTCTGGGGTAGGAACCGTCCGCTGTGTGACACAGGCCTTCTCCCAGGTGCTGAGTGCACTGGCATGGACTGTTTTAACTCCGTGGTCTGCGGCTTGCTGTCCCCCAGAGGACGTGGAGCGCCAGCCCCTGCGCACCGCTCCTTGCCATCGAGTTCCTCTCACCGTGAGACTGGGATCTGTTCGCAGTGTGTTTCTGCGGGGAGGAGGCTGCGGCTGCCTCTCCGGAGCTCTGTGATCGTGGTCCCCTCCGCACCACGTGTCTGGGGCTCCGTGCTGTGCCTCCGGGGAAGCCACCTCTGTGGACGCCTGGTGCCGGCTCCTTCCTCCACTTGAGCGTACTTTACTTTTGGCTGTCGCCCCAACCTTCATAAAACGCTTTAGTCACGGTCGGGTGCATGCCCAGTCGCAGCTTGGGATTTGCTCGGCTTCTCTCTTGCTTTGACTCCTGGGAACTTTGGAAATGTCTTACCCAAACCCTCTTTGCCAGTACTGGAGGATTCAGGTGGTGTCTGGAGCAGTGCAGTGACAAGGTGGTGACCCCCTGGTGGCGCCTGGACGCCTGGGCCGCAGAGCCCCCACCTTGTCCCCTGCTCGTGCCCACCTCATCCCCACCTCCCTGGCTTCCTGTTGGCAAATCTGGGAAGCGCCAGTCCCCTAGTGCAGCCTCGCTGGTCGAGCTCATGTGTTGGTGGGGTTCCCAGCTGCCCTGCTGGCCCAGCACTCTGTCCTCTCCATCCTGGCCCTGTACCGCACCCCGGTGCTTGAGTGACTCCGAGTTCCCTATCCCAGTGAACGGCTCTCTCCAGCCATGTGTGACAGCCTCATAGCAGCAACAGAGCTCTGGTTTTGAATTTTGACCATCATGCTCCGTACCTGGGAGGCCTTTCCCACTAGTAGCTTCTTCTTTTTTTCCTGTGGGTACCAGAAATCGCACTCAGGACCTTGCGCTCGCCAGGCAGGTGCTGTGCCGCTGAGCTATATCCCCGGCCACCCACTAGTAGCTTTGTATCTGCCTCTTGCTTAGTTTTATACCTGCCCACTTTGATGCATCCACTCCAGTACTCAAACCCTTGCCTTGCGGGGGCTGGTCCCTCTCCAGCCTAGGTGACACCTCGGGATGCTACCTCTGTCTGGAGTGCTGCTGGCTGTAGCCCCAGGACACAGCCCTTCAGCCTCTGCCCAGCTCGGGTCCCTCGAGGCCTGGACCATCCTCGTCCCTTAGGTGCTGGGGGCCTCCGACCGCCGCCCGCTCACCAAGCCGGTCTGCTGTCCCTGAGCTGCAGGCCCTGTCCTGCCTCTGACTTATTAAACTTTATGGTAATTTGTTCATCTCTGCCCTGGGTAGGGCGGCTGGTGGCCTGCCTCACTGTGCCAAGTGCAGACTGCGGCCAGGAGGCCTAAGGACTGGGTCTCTACCTTCAGCAGCAGCTGCAATGGCCATCGGCTGCGTGATGGCCACTGAGCTCTGTGACGCAGTCACAGTCCAAGGGCTGGGTGGAGGAGGGGTCCCACTAACGGCCGTATGCCCTGTGTCACTTGTTCGTCCCGGTGGCCTCGGCCCATTCTCCAGAGTGCAAGAGGGAGGGTGCCCGAGTTCCCTGGGGCCTGGCCCTGGTTCTGTCAGCCCCAGGACAAGCATGGTGCGTCCTCCTCTAACAAGGAAGAGGCCACAGGGGAGGCCCCAGGTCCCCTGAGCCTGGCTGCCATCAGCAGGCCCACCAGGCCCCATGCTCTTCCCGGTCCTCGTGATGGTGAGGTGGCCTAGCCTGGCCCCTCAAGCCCCACAGCCAGGTGACAGGGCAGGTGCTGGTCTGTGCCCCATCCTTGAGGATTTGCACTGTGTTTGTCTGGCTCCTCGAGAGTTGCAGAGCCTCGCACCCCACCCTCTTCTGTGTCTGTCTCCTGGGAGGGACATGCGGGAAGGAGTTCTGCCAGTTGGGAGCCCCAGGGCCTTAAATCAGGACATTTGAAACACCGCAGAGTCATTAACTAATGCAGAGAGGGGCGGCTCAGGGTCAGGGACGCTGCAGTCTGGAGAGGGCGGACTGGGCTGGGTCCTGTCTGCCACTTGCTACCTTGCAGGGAGCATGAAGCTGCGACACGCAGCATGGGGGACTACACCAGTAATTCACAATCCCTGAGCTGAGGGACACCAAGCTCAGACATGGCTGTGTGCAGCCTGGGCTCTACCAGGCTAGGGAATATTCCAGAACCCCCATCCCAACAGGCCAAGGGATGTTCCCAGAACTCCCAACAGGCCGCTGGCCTATAGAATGAGCACACGACAGCTCCTGAAGACCATGTGACCTTGCCTGTGGGGGGCTGGTTAGAAGCTGTCAACCTCGGTGCTGAGAAGGGCCAGGAGACCTGGGCCATGGGGACAGAGGTGGCAGCCTCTGGGAGAGGCAGCAACCCCACGGAAGAGGCAGTGACCCTGTGCCTCACCACCCTCACCACCCAAAGCCTTCGACCCCCTCATCCACACCTGTGCCTTCCCATGTGGTGGCTGCCAGCCACTGTCTGTAGTTTGTCCACCTAGGTCAGTGTACACAAAAACAAGAGCATCCCGCATCACAGTCCCCAGCAACCCAACTTGCTCGGAGTGCCTCGATGGTCCAGCTGTGGGCAGTGGCGGAGGGGCTGTGCGTTACCAGCTGTGAGGCTTCCCAGTCTGTCTTGGTTTGCGACTGACCTTTATGAAGGCAGAGGGGGGTGGAGGGAGGAGGCAGGAATCAACCCCCACATTCCCCAAACTGAGGGGCAGTGGGTTGATTGGTGGCCCTCAAAAGATATGTCCACCCAGAACCTGTGCATGTGACCTTTGGGAAAAGGGGTCTTTGTGGCACAATTACAGTAAGGATCTCGAGACCATCCTGGACTAAAATCCTGGGCCAAAATCCATGACAAATGTCCTTCAAAAGATGACAAAGTGAAACTTGAGTCAGACACGCAGAGACACCAGGGGCCTCAGACCTGGGTCAGATCGCAGCTCTGCCCTCTGCATTCTTGTGCAGCTGACACAGGAATGGACAGATGGATGAACAGGTGGATGGATGGATGGATGGCGGATGGAATTGCTGGACAGTGAATGGATGGATGGATGGATGGGTGGGTGGTATGGATTGATGGGATGGATGGACAAATGGATGGATGGATGGGATGTATGGGTGGATAGATGGATGGTAGATGGATAGATGAATGGATAGATGGATGGGATGGGATGGATGGATGGGATGGGGTGGATGGATGGTGTGGTTGGAATGGATCGATGCATGGGTGGATAGATGATGTAGATTGATGGGATGGATGGATGGATGGATGGATAGTGAATGGATGGATGGGTAGGTGGGTGGGTGGTGTGTCTTGGGATGGACAGATGGATGGATGGATGGATGGGATAGGATGGATGGATGGTGTGGATGGAATGGATGGATAGATGGATGGGATGGATGGATGGATAGATGGATGGCAGGTGGGTGGGTGAATGGATGTATGGGATGGATGGATGGATGGATGGATGGATGGGATGGGATGGATGGGATGGGATGGATGGCATGGGATGAATGGATGGAATTGCTGGATAGTGAATGGATGGGTGGGTGGGTGGGTGAAGTGGCTTGATGGGAGGGATGTATAGATGGATGGATGGGTGGGATGGGATGGGATGGATGGATGGATGGGATGGGATGGGATGGATGGATGGATGGATGGGATGGGATGGATGGATGGGATGGGATGGTTGGATAGCAGATGGATGGATGGCACATTGGATGGATGGCACATGGATGGATGGATGGATGGATGGATGGCTTGGATGGATGGATGGATGGAGGATGGATGGATGGATGGGATGGGATGGGATGGATGGATGGATAGATGGATGGAGGATGGATGGATGGATGGGATGGGATGGGATGGTTGGATAGCAGATGGATAAATGGCAGATAGATGGATGGCACATGGATGGATGGATGGATGGGATGGGATGGGATGGATGGATGGATAGATGGATGGATGGATGGATGGGATGGATGGATGGATGGAGGATGGATGGATGGATGGAGGATGGATGGATGGATGGATGGGATGGGATGGATGGATGGATGGATGGGATGGGATGGATGGATGGATGGATGGGATGGGATGGGATGGTTGGATAGCACATGGATGGATGGCACATGGATGGATGGCACGTGGATGGATGGATGGATGGCTTGGATGGATGGATGGATGGGATGGGATGGGATGGATGGATGGATGGATGGATAGATGGATGGATGGATGGATGGATAGATGGATGGATAGATGGATGGATGGATGGATGGATAGATGGATGGAGGGAGGATGGATGGATGGATGGATGGATGGGATGGGATGGGATGGTTGGATAGCACATGGATGGGTGGCACGTGGATGGATGGATGGATGGCTTGGATGGACAGGATGGATTGGCATGGGATAGGTATCAGAGTTCTCCAGAGAACCAGACTCATAGATATAGACAGAGAAACGGATGTGGACCTAGATGTAGGTGGATGTAGACAGACGGACACACACATAGATGTAAGGAATTGGCTCACACCATTATGGAAGCCAAGAAATCCCAAGATCTGCTGATGACGAGCTAGAGTTCCAGGGGAGCTGGCAGTGTGGGTTCTGATCTGAGTCCATTCTGAGGCAGGAGACGATACTGTCCAGCCTTCAGAGGCAGGCAGAGAGTGAATTCTCCCTCCCCAGGCTCCATGTCCTTGTGAGCCCCCAGCGACAGCCCCACCTGCAGAGAGGCACTCAGAACTTTGCTCACTCCACACACCCAGCATCCAGGGCCCCACAAAAGTGACACGTGGACTCAGCCTCCGGGAGGATGGTGCAGGATGGGGCGTGGCATGGTGGGAAGATAAGGGTGGTTGAAAGGAAATGGCTAGAGGGAGCTGAGCCATGTGCCAGGAGACAGGAGACGAGGTGAGGACCACAGAGAGGGCTTGGGGCTCTCGTGGGGCGCGAGCTGTTGAATCTGAGCCTGGAATGAGTTTCCGTGGGCGCTGGGGACACTGACTTAGCAAGTGGCTCCTCATGCTTGGCCGAAGGCTGCCTGGCGCTGGGGGAGGGTGCTGGGGCTCCCTGCGCAGAGCACCATGGGTAAGAGGATGAGCTCCTGTTTTGGGATGGAGGAAGCCCGAGTCGTGCAGTGCACATGGAGATGTGCTTGGTGGGAAATGCCGGGGCTGGGCCTCCTACCAGTGCCCCCCGCCCCCCACAGGTGTGGCAGTGTGGCGGCAGCATGGAGGTGCTGCCCTGCTCCCGTGTGGCCCACATCGAGCGCACCAGGAAGCCCTACAACAACGACATCGACTACTATGCCAAGCGCAATGCGCTGCGGGCCGCCGAGGTGTGGATGGACGAGTTCAAGTCCCACGTGTACATGGCCTGGAACATCCCCATGTCCGTAAGCCGGGCCTGGTGGGTGGACAGGGTGGGGCTGGAAGCCAGAGGCCCATGGATCCCCAGCCCAGCAGCCTCAGGGTGGGGCCATCAGGAAGGAAGGGGCTCCCTCTCACAAGCCAGCTGGGGTGTCGCCCCGAACCTCCTCGGTGGGTCACTTTCCCAGCCCACAAGTCACTGCCAGCTGTTAGAAGTGAGGGGGATCAAGCTGGGTATGGTAGCATACACTTGTAATCCCAGGACTCTAGGAGGCTGAGGCAGGAGGGTTCCAAGTTTAAACTCAGCCTGGGCAACTTAGGGACTTAGTGAAACCCTGTCTCAGAATTTTAAAGGGGCTGAAAATGTAGGTCAGTGTAAAGGCCCTGGGTTCAATCCCTACAGTAGCGCTGAAGAGGGAGAAGGAGGGGGAGGGGGAGGAGGAGGCCGGGAGCCTACAGGTCCCAGCCTCACCCTGGTGCCAGTCGACCCTGCATGGAGACATCTAGCAGACACCTGTGGGCACCCAGCAGCTACTTTTAAGCCCTTGGAAACCACACAGGTCTAGTACCCAGGTGGCTACAGGCTCAGAGGAGAGGCCTCCCGGGCCTTCCTGTCCTCTCGTGCTGTGTACCTGTCCCCAGGAGGCATTTATGACCCCCCAGCTCTGGGCCCCAGAAGCTGCCCCTTTTTTTCGTTAACCCACAGTCAGAACCAGGTCTCATGTCCCCTACTAAGGGCTGCCCAGGGTTTGCATAATCCACCTGGCATGCCTGGGCTGGACCGTGTCCCCCAAAACCCTGCCGCAATGGACGAGGCTGGCCCCCAACCCGCTACCTGCCTGGCCTGGGGTCCCCTCTACCCAGGGCCCTCTCCAGCCATGGTTGGGGGACGCAGGACGGGCACGTGGGTGAGAGCCAGGAAGGGGATTGGCCTGTGCCTGTGCAGCGTGGCAATGTCCCTTGAAGACAGGGAGAGCAGAGGATGCCAACAGCTGAGTATGGGGCTTGCTGTGCACATCCCCGCCCAGACCCCCCACTGACCCAGAGGGAGGTGGCGTTTGCTACCCACACCCTGTGATCCGAGGACCCATGGGGGCCCCGGCTCATTTAATCCACAAACAGGGCAACCACTTTGATCACCCTCATCCTGTAAGTGAGGAAACCGAGGCACGGCAGGCCAGGGACCATCCTGAGGCCACACAAAGTGATGGGGTTCAGACCCGGGCAGCCCAGGCCCACGGCTCACCAGCAAGGTCACCGTCTCGGGCAGGGAGGGGACAGGAGAGCCGGGCGGGGCCGCACTCCAGGTCCTCCCAGCGCCGGGCAGAGCGAGGCCAGGCGCCGGGGGC
Source organism: Erethizon dorsatum (assembly GCA_028451465.1). Classification (NCBI taxonomy): domain Eukaryota; kingdom Metazoa; phylum Chordata; class Mammalia; order Rodentia; family Erethizontidae; genus Erethizon; species Erethizon dorsatum. The sequence goes on along the minus strand of CM051830.1, from coordinate 126,453,651 downwards.
GCCAGAGAGTCGGGACGCGTGGCCCCCACTCCTCTCCTGCTGTTTCTGCCCCAGAACCCAGGGGTGGACTTCGGGGACGTGTCTGAGAGGCTGGCCCTGCGCCAGAGGCTGAAGTGCCGCAGCTTCCGGTGGTATCTGGAGAACGTGTACCCCGAGATGAGGATCTACAACAACACCCTCACGTACGGAGAGGTACCGCTTGCCAGGGCCCTCGCTCAGCACACGCATGGGCGCCGCTCCAGAGGACACAGGCACGGCCACCCCGACGTACAAGCCCAGATGCACACGCGTGCACATGTGCGCATGCACAAGTAGAGACAGACGCATACCCATGTACACTTATACGTGTACAGACACGCATGTGTGCAGATGTAAACGTTTACACACGTGTTCGTGGACATATTCATCCCCATGTGTGTGCACGCATGACACGAACCACGTTTGCTTACATGCATGTGCATTCCAGTGCATAAAAGTGTGCAGCGCATTCACATATTGTGTGTACGTGTGAATGCATCCACATGTATGAGCGTGCGCTGTCGTGTGTGTTCATGTCTACACGTGCACGTGTTTGGGTACCTGTGTGTCTATGCTGGCAGACCCACACTCACATGTGCACAGACACATGCAGATGCAGATTCCCACGCGTGGATGCGCATGAGCCCATCAAACACATGCTGAAGTGGGCGCATACTGACAGGTACAACTGCACATGCATGCAGGAGCACGTGCTTGCACTTTTGTGTGTGAACACAGCGCTCCTCATGCACAAACACATGTTTTCACCTCTGTCTGGACCCTGTGCACAGATAAACACACAACCAGTTGTCGTCCAGATGTGTGTGCGCCTGCATGGGTGTAGACACCCGTGCATCCTCGTGCACGGTCCTGTTTGTGCCCCATGGTGCACACACATGCACGCTCACACACGTACAGGCAGTCAGCTGCACAAGACCCCCAAGTCCCTGCCGGCGCCCAGCGTGGGGACACAGACTCTAAAGCCAGGCCCAGGGCACTGTCCCTGTCCTCCTGCGGCTGTGCTGGTGGCCGAGCAGCAGAGGCGGGGATAGCAAGCTGCCACCCACTCAGCGCTGATCCACCCAGCTTCTCTGCAGAAGCGACACCCACCCTGGCTGGCGCGGGGCGGGAGGACACAGGTGCAGACCTCGCTGCTGTCCCTGCCTGGGCTCCTGGCCAACCCAGGTCGGCTCCAGGCCCCCAAGTTCCGAGAGTGGGAAACACCCCCGTGCGTGGTGGGCAAGGGCTGCTGCCCGGGCCCTCCTGGCCTCCGTTCTGCCCCTGCCGTCCACGGCAGCCCCACACTGCCCACGGCCACGCTGCTGTCCCTCTCACACCCTGTGGTCTGAGATGCAGCCACCCCAGCTGTGCCCAGTGTGGAGCCACTGGGCTCCCTGAGGCTGCAGCTGGCGCCTGGCCACTGCCCGTCCCCAGCGAGGCCCAGCCGAGGGCAGCCCAGATTCGACACGGTGTTGTCTCTGCCTCCTGGCAGGGGTGCTGCGGTCACGAGTGGGGACATCCCCAGAGCTAATGACACAGCCACTCTGTCAACCACGGCCCACACTCCCACATGTGCTGCCTGCCAGGAGCCAGCGTGTTCCCACACTCGCCCCACAGACACGTGCGATCCCTCCCCAGCCAGCCTACCCTGCCCGCCTCCCTGTCTCGGCGGGCCCCATCCCCAGGTAGAACAGTCCCCAGGCGCCAGACTCATATCCAGGGACCTCCTGGGTGACCCCATCACTCTGGTCATAGGTAAGAAACAGCAAAGCCAGCGGCTACTGCTTGGACCAGGGGGCGGAAGACGATGATCGGGCCATCCTGTACCCGTGCCATGGCATGTCCTCCCAGGTGGGTGCCAGGGGCTCCCCAAGTGCCTCGGAGGCAGCTGACACAGTGAATGGAGGGTGAGGCTTTGGGTCAAACAGGTCTCAGCAAGCTGGCTGTGGGGGTGCACGCCTGTAATCCCAGCACTCAGGAGGCTGAGGCAGGAGCATCACCGTGAGTTTGAGGTCATCCTGGGCTACATAAGTGAGTTCAAGGCCAGCCTGAACTGCATAGGGAGGCCCTGTCCCAACACAAACAAAAACAGGTCTTGCCAAATCTCCTCCTGTCCCATGCCTCGGTCCCCGTGAGGTAGGACAGTCCCTGGGCATCCTGTGGGTGGATGGGAGTGCAGAGTGTGGCCATGGTGTGGTTGTGACACAGGGGACAGTGGCTTTCTCCATGTGGCCTCCCCACTGTGTATCCCCTTGGCTCTCAACCCTGTCCCAGGCCATGTGGACACTGGGCAGACACCAGTGGGGTACGAGGGCTGCTGAGGGCCAGGGCCTTTTCGTAACACTAGGCAACCCTGGGCACAGAAAAGAGCCAGAGAGTCCCAGTCACGCCATGGGGCTCACAAGCCTCCGCCGCATAGGCCTCTCTCTGAATCCAGCATGTGACATCCAGTATCTTGGGGACTTCGTCCTCGGCGCTCACTGCCAGCGGGGCAGGGCCCCTTCCCCTGCCTGAACTTTCTGAGCACAGGGCTTGGGGCTTGGACTGCTCGGGCCTTGACTCTCCTCCCCTCCCTGGGCCTCACTGCCCTGCCCCGCCCTGTCCGCTGTCCAGAGCTGGGCGACACCGCCCCCTTCCCCAAGGGGTGGGGCCCATGTCCCCTTGTGTCCCCTGTGGCGTCCAGGGGGCCCAGACGGCTCAGGGCTCTGTCCCCCCAGCTCGTGCGGTACAGCGCCGACGGCCTCCTGCAGCTAGGCCCACTGGGCTCCACCGCCTTCCTGCCCGACTCCAAGTGTCTGGTGGATGATGGCCAGGGCCGAACACCGGCCTTGCGGAGGTGCGAGGACGTGGTGCGGCCAGCGCAGCGGCTCTGGGACTTCACGCAGGTCAGCAGGGCCCTGGGCCATGGGTGAGGGACCAGTGGGATCAGGGCATGGTGGCTGCCAGATCCCAGGCCCAGGGAAGGGGCAGAAGGGCTCGAGCAGGTTTTGGGGTGACCCCAGGTGACTTCAGCCCTGGCTGCAGGAGACAGATGCCCTGAGTTGGCACACTGAGCCTCAAAAAGGAGCCGCCCCCACGCTCCCTGCCTGCCCTGTGTGCCAACCCAGTCCAGACCCAGGACAGTGGACATCTCCTCCCCCAACACTTCCTCTGCCCCCCTTCCTCCCTCAGGGGCCCCCAGTGTTCCATCACCAGTCCTGCTCGGTGATGTCTGAGAATCCCTGCCGTCCCCGGGGCGTGGGGTGGGGGCTTCCGGCTGCAGGGAGGTCGCTGTCACTGCTGCTCGCTGTGCCATAAGGGTCTGAGGGCCTGGGCATGGGTTAGGGGTAGGGGGCAAGGGCCAGCAGGGGACTTGCAGAGCCTGATTTGGGGTCACCAGGTGGGGGCCATGTTCACCAGTCTTGGGGGGATGAGGGAGCCAAGGGACCTGGACATGTTCCTGGTGCCTGCTCAGCCCCCGAGAGCGGACAGCAGGGCAGGCAGGCCATCAGGGGACATGGGACAGGCAGGCCATCAGGGGGCATGGGACAGGCATGGCCATCAGGGGACATGGGACAGGCATGGCCGTCAGGGGGCATGGGACAGGCAGGCCATCAGGGGGCATGGGACAGGCGAGACAGCATGAGAGGGCCTGGGTCCTGGGCCGTGCAGGGACCAGCCTGGTTCCCAGGGTCTCCACAGTGGCCGTGCAGGGACTGGCCTGGGGCTGGGGCCACCCCTCCCCCATATGCCCCTCAGAAAGGGGCCCGGCTCCCAAGCTGACTCGGTTTCCCCACCCAGGGTGGCCCCATCGTGAGCCGGGACACGGGCCGCTGCCTGGAGGTGGAGGTGTCCAAAGACGCCAACTTCGGGCTACGGCTGGTGGTGCAGCGGTGCTCGGGGCAGAAATGGACCATCCGCAACTGGGTCAAGCAGGGGCGGCATTGACCCTCGCCTGCCAGCCCTCACCCCGGGCCGACCCTCTCGCCCCACAGACCCTCAGGGCTGGGCCCTTCCTCTGCGCAAGGGGGCGGGGGACTGCCAGGCTGCAGCGTCGGTCACTGTGTCGGGGGCGCGGACCCCAGGGACAGGCAGTGCTGCCAGGGGCCTCCAAGGATGGCGATTGCGACGCCAAACACGTGCCTTTTCCGCGGTGTTCCCAACGGGCTTCCTGCATGTGCTAAGCCCTGTACATAGCCCGCGGGGACAGCACCCAGCCAGCCAAGGACGACGATGAGGATGAGGATGGCCCTGTGACCACACACTGCACTCCCACCCTGGAAGGAGCAGACCCAGGCCTCGCCATCGCCCCGGATCCCCTGCTCAGCCAATCTGAGGCAGAAATCAGAGCAGCACTTGCTGCCTGGTAGCAGGGAAAGGGAAGAAAGCCCCGCTCTGTGGTCTCAGAAACCCAAAGCTGTATTGTGGAGGCGACAACCAGACCACGGCCACAAAGCTGTGGGGACTTGTGCCTGCCAGGCCAGGGTCGGGGGTCTGGGGGTGCCTGCTGGGCCAGGGGTCCCACCTACTCTGCCCCCACCCTCAGCCCTGGCTCCGGCTCTTGCTGTCCTGCCCTCAGCAGCAGGGGGGTCAGTGAAGGACACCCGGCCCCATGCCTGTTTTTTAAATAAAGTTTTATTGGCATACAGCCACACCCATGGCTCATGTGTTGTCCATAGCTACTTTGGGGTGGCAGGTGGAGCTGGGTGTTGCTGCGCAATTCCCAGAGCCGGAGACACCTCCTCTCTGGCCTTTTAGAAAAATGCATGCCCTGTGTTGTGCAGGGGGCTGGCTGCCCGCGTCCCTGTCCGGCGATGTGGGGAGACAGACGGAGCAGTCACCTCGACTCTCGACCCTGGGGTCAGGACGCAGCATCAGGAGGCTGCGAATGCTGTCTCCCTCGGGACACACAGCCCAGCACACATTGCTAGGAGACCAGAAAGGGGCAGGGCCAGTGTGGCCCATCCCGCCCTGTCATAGGCTGTGCCGCCTTCTCTCGCCCTGGCCGTGTGTCACTCTCCCTGCTGAACCCTGTGGTTCTCCCCAGCCCTGGCCCGGACCCCATGCCCACAGCACCTCCTCCCTTTCTCCATGAGAGCCAGGGACCTCAGTTCTCCAGTCTCCGCAGGGCTTCTGCCAGCCTGTGCCCAGGTGAGCCCTTCCTTCTGGCCCAGATCACTCCGAAATATCAGGAGGCTGGCACAGTCTCAAAGCTGTTGTGAGCCCAAGGCCAGCTCCATGGGTCATGGCAGTTTCCCTGGACGCCACGGCACACAGGGCCCTCAGTGCAGATCCTGCATGGGTCCCATGGCCCAGTGGCTTGCGGGGCCCATGCAGGGTCCAGCTCAGAACAAGGTTACCACGACGGGTTATGCAGAAACAGACCTAGGAAAAGGGGAGGGAAAGACAAAGGGAGGAGAGGACAGAAAAAGGAAGAGCAGAGAGGGAAGGGAGGGTGCCCCACGGCTAGAGGTGGAATTTCAGCTCTCTGACAAGCTTCATACACTGCGACTCCTGCCACACAGGGAGGGGTGAGGCCAGGAGAGCGAACAGTACCTGGGGGCCGCGGGGCCGTGGGGGTCACACTGACCCAAGGTCCCAAGTGTTCCCTGTCCGCCTTCCTGGTTGGTTTTTCTGTTCCTTTGAAACTACGGCTGTTTTACATGGCAAAGGGACAACAAACAGAATTTAATAAAACCTAACAGCTGGCCTGCATCTTTCATCAATTCAATTATAAAGTGGCTCTGCAGCAAATTCAGAAAAATGCACATCATTTGTTTAAAACAGCCCATTCGTAGCCAGACCTCAGGGCCGGAGCCGGGAGCGACAGAGCAGCGCACAGACGCAGCACAAGGCGGGGGGGGGCTTCCTTCCCTCGGCTCCCAAAGGAGACAACGTGCGTCGGGATCCGATGCTGCCTAATAAAAGCATCCGCTGTACTGATGAATCTTCATTACAGCCACGCTGTCTGCAGCTGAGTCGATGGGAAGCGGCGCCTCAGGTCTGCTGAGGACCCACTGGGGACCTGCAGGGCCTTCTGCAGTCCCCAAGCCTGCAGCAAGGGGGAGACAACCCCAGGATGCAGGTGGGCCGTGGAGGCGGCACTGGCACCTGGAGCTGTAGGGAGTGGGCGCTGGGTCCCTGCTTCCCTGCCCATAAGAAGGACAAGGCTGGGCATGGTGGGGCATGCCTGGATCCCAGCACTTGGGAGGCTGAGGCAGGAGGATCGCTGGGAGTTCAAGCTCAGCCTGGGCTACACAGTGAGTTCAAAGCCAGCCTTGACCTCATAGCAAGACCCTGTCTCCAAAAACAAGAACAAAACAAAAAGCAACAACAGAAAAAAAAGAAGGAGGAGGAGGACGGACACTTGCTCCAGGGTTTTCTGGGGGCTGGGAGAAACCAGGATCGCCATTATGCTTTTGAGACAGGGTCTCACTACGTATGTATACAAGGCTGGACTCGAACTCACAGAGCTCCTCCTGCCTCAGCCTCCTTGGTGCTGGGATCACAGACATGTACCACCATGCCCAGCGGCATTTCCTGAATTGCATTTCCTGCCTGGCAAGCGTGAGGTCCTGAGTTCAATTCCTGGTTCAAAAATAAATAAATAAATAAAAATAAATCATCTGCAGAGATCTCCCTACAGAAAGCAAGTTTGCTTTTCCTGCCTCTGCTTGCAACACCTTAGCTGCCACAGGCGCTGTCCCTGGTGCTGGGCCTCGTCCCTCAGATGAACCGCGCAGAGGCGATTCCTGGAGATGGCGTGGACCTCGCAGACCAGGAGACACAGGCCCTCAGACCAGGGGACAGGCACAGCCAGGAGGTGACCAGGAAGGTCAGTGAGGCTGGGGGAGGGGAAGGGCTGGCACAGAGGCAGAGCTGCGGCCGGCGTGGGCACCAAGGCTGGGGCCAGAGGGGACCCCACCACTGGGCAGAGCCAGGTTTCGGGAGAGCAGGGCGGGTGGGCGGCTCCCACATGAGGTGTCCAGTGTGGATTCGCTGGTGCCAGGCTGGGAAGCCACCAGGGGGTCAAGCAACTTCCTGGCTTCAGGGCAGGGAGGAGGCAAGATCCAGCCTGCTGGCCTCGGGAGACAGCTGGCGCCCAGAGAGGAGCCAGAGCGCGCCGATTCAGCCCTACTGTGTGCTGGTCCCGTCTACATGGCCCGATACCGCGGCCCCTGCCCCCCATCGGAGGGTCGGCCCACCCAGGGTGTTCACAGTAACTCCAATGTGAGGGTCGTCATCCAGCCACCAGAGGCAGCGTTGTCCCTGCCAAGCTGGAAGCCTGAGGCCCTCAGGCCTGGGAGGAGGAGGCACCGAGAGGTGGCCAGGTCCTGCTTCCACCAGCAAGGGCTGGGCCTCGCCATTAAACAGAGGTCACAGTGACAGCACCACCCACCCCATGCCCAAGCCGGGGGATGGTGGGGTCACACAGTGCAGCTGGGCTCAGGGAGTAGGAAAGGAAGTGACCACCGGCATCATAGAGGCCAGGCCCCCAGTGCCCCCAAGCCCAGGAGCCCCCGGCAGGTCCAGAGTCTCAGAACCCTGAGGTGTGTGCCACCGCCCCGGATAGTAGGTACCCAGACGCCTGTGCTGCCCCAGCTGCCAGCCTTGGAGGCATAGCTCAGCTGCCCAGGCAGGAAAGAGGCCAGAGGCCAATCATCACATCTTCCTGATCTTTTAAGCACTGATGGTCATTTTTTTTTTTTGAAGGCAAGGTATATTTCTTTTTATTCAGTTTATATTTTTTATTATACGTGTTTGTACTACATGATGATTGCATTCCTCATGTACATAGCACACGTACATTGCACATCTTAATTCTTTCATCTCCTTCCTCTCCCCTCCCTCCATCTCTGCATCCTCTTTTCCTTTGCAAAACATTTATGTCCCTACTTCCTATTATCTTTCTTTTTTTTTTTCACTGAGTTACATCCCCAGCTCTTTATTTTTATTTTTTTTTTATTTTAAAGAGAAGAAAAAACAAAACAAATCAAAAGAAGAACAAATTTTCAAACCAACATAATAGGAGGGTAACAATGGTTAATACATTACGTATTACTATCTTTAAGTTAGTTATTCAGGACACCAGACATTAGCATTCAATTGTCCAAACATTATTGGCACAAACCTTACTCTTCAATGAACTAAGTAAAAATGGTAGTGTATCTATCTTAACCATCTTATATATATATATATATATACAATTGTTTTTTTCCCTTTCCCTTCTTTCTTTTCCCTATTCCAGTCTCTCTTTCCTTTTGACCAGTTTCTTTTTGATTCACCGTGTCTATTGTACATTTTGGATCTTATTTACTCTTTCAGTTTCTCATACCAGAGAGATAATACGATGCTTACACATGTGCTTCTGGTTTATTTCACTTATGAGTATTTTCTCGAGTTGCATCCATTTACCTATAAAAGTCTCCAGTTTATCCTTCTTTATGGCTGAATAGTACTCCATTGTATAAAAATACCACATCTTTCTTATCCATTCCTCAGTTGATGGGCATTTGGGTTGTTTCCAAGATCTGGCTATTACAAATTGTGCTGCTATAAACATGGGTGCACATATATCGCTGTGGTACGATGTTTTTAATTCTTCTGGGAAGATGCCCAGAAGGGGAATAGCTGGGTCAAATGGGACCTCCAACCCTAGTGTTCTGAGGAATCTCCACACTGACTTCCACAGTGGCTGTACCGGTCGACACTCCCACCAACAGTGAAGAAGGGTTCCTTTTTCCCCACAGCCCCTCCAGCATTTGTTGTTAGTTGATTTCTTAATAGTAGCCATTCTTTCTGGGGTGAGATGGTATCTCAGTGTTGTTTTAATTTGCATCTCTCGAATGACTAGTGATGTTGCACATTTTTTTTGTATATTTGTTTGCCATTTGTATTTCTTCATCTGAGAAATGTGTATTCATCTCAGATGCCCATTTTTGGAGTGGGTCTTTAAATTTGGGAGGTCTGATTTTTTTGAGTTCTTTATATGTTCTCGATAGTAATCCTTTGTCTGAGGAACAGCTGGCAAACATTTTTTCCCACATTGTGGGTTGTCTCTTCACTCTGTTGGTGGTTTCTCTTGCTGTGCAAAAGCTTTTTAATAAGATGAGATCCCAGTTATTGATTCTTTGGGATAGTTCCCGTGCGGTTGAGTTTTTATTCATAAAGTCTTTGCCTACACCAATGTCTCCAAGGGTTTTACCTATCCTACCTTCCAGCAGATTTAATGTTTCTGTTTTAATATTTAGATCTCTGATCCATTTTGAATTTAGTTTAGTGCATGGTGAAAGATATGGATCTAGTTTTAATCTTCGGCATGTGTAGAGCCAGTTTTTCCAGCACCATTTATTAAAGAGGCTATCTTTCTTCCAGCGAATGTGTTTGGCACCTTTGTCAAAGATAAGGTGGCTTAGTATGTCTGGGGTTGTTTCAGCATCTTCTAATCTGTTCCATTGATCTTCAGGTCTGTTTTTTTGCCAGTACCACACTGTTTTTATCACAGTAGCTTTATAGTATAATTTCAAGTCGGGGATTGTGATGCCCCCTGCCTTGCCTTTGTTGCCCAGAATTGCCTTTGCTATTCTAGGTCTCTTCTGATTCCAAATGAATTTTAGGATTGTTTTCTCTAATTCTGTGAGATATGCTGTTGGAATTTTGATTGGAATTGCATTAAATCTGTATAACAATTTTGGAAGTATGGCACTGATGGTCATTTTAACAGGACATCAAACTGCTGGTCCACGCTAACACCGACTGACAGAACGATATTCAGGGGTGAAGATGCAGTGCCAGGCCAGCACCCCAGAAATGCCTGTCATCAGTACAGCTGAGCACGGCCACTGGCACGGGCTTGGACATGACGAAAGTCAGGCTGGGCGCTTGCTGCCCAGATCTGGCAGTCTGTGTGTTCTGGGCCTCCTCCTTCGCCTGCGAGGGGTGGTGTGTGCTTCAGGGCTGCTGCCGAACACGGTGGGGGACAGTGGCTCTGTGGCCCAACCTGTGTCTGCAGGGCTGTAGGGGGGACATCACCACTCCCAGCACTGCCCACGCTGCCAGCCCCCCCATCCAAACAGTCAAACACGCAAACCAGTCACATCAAGCCGCCACCAGGTCCTCTGGCCTGTGAAATAGGGAATAGCACCCCGGGGGGACAGTGGGGGTGGGGATAGCACCCCACTCTCGGGCTTTTCAAATGCACTTCAGCAACAAAGGGACAGAAGAGAGCGTGGCTGGGACACGGGGGGCTCCGGGGAGGAGACAGCCGCAGAAGGGAAGAAAACCCTGGAATGAAGCAGACAGAAACCTGAGGACGCACTTGGATTTCAGACAGCAAAAGTAAGAGTAAGAGGAAAACAATAGAAGCACAAGTGACACCAACAGAAAACTGCAAAGCACCGCAGAAGAGCAGAGAACAGCACGGGCCAAAACAGTGACCACAGCACTGGTGCCAAGCAGAGCGGGGAAGCCGCGTGCGTGGATCAGAGATTCTTCAGCACCTGGTGGGAAGCAGCAGGGCCGGCGACAGTGAAGGACTCGGGAGTCAGCCTGGGGGGTGGCGACCAGGAGAACCCAGCAGGAAGTGGGAACCATTTCAAGATATAGTAAAGATGGGCCGGTGAGATGGCTCAGCGGCTTAAGCGCCTGCCCGGCAAGCGCGAGGGCCCAAGTTCAACTCCCAGAACCCACATACGAAAAAAAAGGGGCCGGTGATATCGTTCAGTGGCACCGACGCCTGCTGGCGTGCGAGGTTCTGAGGTCGACCCCCGGTACCCACAAAAAAAAAAAAAAAAAAAAAAAAAAGATATAGTAAAGAAAGTCACAAGGCACAAGGGACAGGTTCATTTGCTCCTCGAGAGGCATGGTGTGCAGGACTCATTATGCAGTCCAGCCTGGCCTTGAACTCACTATGCAGCCCAGGCTGGCCTCAAACTCATGGTATCCTCCTGCCTCAGCCTCCTGAGTGCTAGGATCACAGGGATGCGCCACCACGCCCGGCTGGACTTTTCACTGGCACAGTCCAGGAGAGTAAGCAAAGCCACCTGCAAAGGCATCACGCAGACCCTCAGCGTCAGCACAGAGCCGAACAGGACCCACATCCTAGACAAGGACCGTGCTTCTCCCGTGTGCTCCTCCTGCGCGCTCCTCCGCACAGCACGGGACACAGAACCCCCTGTGTTGAGGGATGGGGACCCGGCGACCATGCAGTGGGCACCTCACTGGCCCCAGGCTTGGAGCTGGAGAAGTTGAAACCCACAAACTGGAGGGGGGGCAGCAAAACCCCAACCAAATCAGCCATGTAGCTCCTGCCCCAGGAAACAAGGGAACAAACAGCGAGACAAACTCACGGCAAGGAGACGGCAGGAGAGAACGCAGGGCGGAAGCCCATGAAACTGCAAACAGAAAAGCAATGCAGGAAGCCAAAGAAGGGGCTGTTTCTCAAAGACATCATGAAAATAGAGGAGACACTCACAAGGATGGCCCGGCATCAGGAAGGAAGCAGGAGACCCAGGGGACAACCAGGGACAGACCAGGTCCCCAGCCTGACCCGGACAGCTGACACCCCTGAACCATTAAGGAAACTGAGTCCAAAACTACAGAACTCTCAAGAGAGAAAGCTCCTGATCCACAGGGCTTGGAAATTCTACCAAACACTTAAGTAGAAATCAGCACCAATTCTACAAAAATTTTTCCAAAAGCAGTAAAGTAGGAACATCGATTCATTTTATGAACCTAGTTATATCTAGATACCCAAATCAAAAAAAAGTAACGAAAACGAAAATTAGACCGATATCTCTTCCGGACATAGACGCAAAATCCTTAGCAAAACATCGATGTGAGGGGGCCGGTGAGACGGCTCAGCGGCGTAAGCGCCTGCCTGGCAATTGCAAGGGCCCGAGTTCGACTCCCGGAACCCACATATGAAAAAAGGGCCGGTGACATCGCTCAGCATCACGGGCGCCTGCTGGCGCGTGAGGTCCTGAGGTCGACCCCCAGTACCCACAAAAAAAAAAAAAAAAGAAAAAAAATATTGATGTGAGAAACCTGTCGCTTACCCCAAACAGGGGTTGGTTCCGGCGACACGGGCTGTTCGTGTTCAAAACTCAAGTCAGTGTAGGCCATGGCATAGCCGGCACAAGGGAAAAGCAACCTAATCTATCAACCGCTACAGAAAAGGCATTTAATAAGACCCAGCGTCCATCCATGGTACGTAGAAGCTGTCAGGCAATGGCGGCATGAGGAAACTCCTGGAGACCGAGGCTGTGGGAAAGAGGAGATTTTACTTCCCCGACTTGAAGGCAGGCTGGCATCGGAGGGATAGCAGCAGCCCTCTGAGGAGAGGCTAAGTATCTATAAGGTTAGGGTTGGGGTCACAGTTTCAAAGAATCCGGATGAAGGGTTTGAAGTCAAAACGGCACGGACAATCAGCACAGACGTGTAGAGAGAAGGCACCAGGAAGACCTCAGGCCCTGACATAAAGGTCGTTAGGCTCCTTGTCTGCAGGGGGCGGGCTATTGTTTGTCAAAGCACGAAGCTCTCTCTCGGGTCACTCTCAGGCCAAGCCTGACAAAAACCTCTCAGGAAAACAAGAACCCAGGGGCACGTCCTCAACTCCAGCCAAGCCAGGATGACGAGGTCCACTCCCTGCCCAGAGAGGAAGTGGGGGTGGAAAGGAGGAGACGGCCCTGTCCAGCACCCTGCTGGGCCGTGTGAGTGGGGACCTGTCCCTCGGGCCAAGCCAAGCTGCACCTGCAGGCACCTTGCACAGGTGCCCAGGGCATCAGCGAGGTCCCCAGAGCTCCCCGTTCCCTGAAGCAGACGAGCAGGTACGTGGAGAGGAGGACTCGCGGGCCGGGTGTCACAGGAGAGGGGTCCAAGGCTCACTCTGGGGAGGTCGTGGCACATGCCTGAGAGGATGCTTGGAGCGTGTGCTCAGCAGGTAGCACGTGCTGAGCGTGTGTGTGTGTGCGAGGCACAAGCAGGAGGAGAACTGTGCCCAGGGCACCCTCTTGGACTACAGAGACCATCCTGACCAAAGCCGGGACAGAGGGTCTGGTTGGGGACACTTCCCTCTGTGCACCGGGCCCTGGCAGAGACACAGGGACCTGAATGGCGCCTCCGGAGCTGGCGAGGCAGCTGGCCTAAGCAGTGGACATCACGGAAGGGCCCTTGCCCTGCCCAGCCTGGCCTGGGACTACGGGCAGCACAGTCTCCCGGAGACGCTAATTGCAGTGAAAGACAGGATGGCAGCGCAGCCAGGAGGGCCTGCGGTCCCCAAAGCACTGCTCCTCTGCCAGTCACAGGACAAACTTGGCCAGGATCCCTGTGGGCCACAGTGTAAGGTCCCTCCATGTGCAGTCTGTGTGACACAGGCAGGGCCGCCCCTCCATGCTCAGGGGCGCGCAGCTCGTCACCCTCTGCTGGCTGTCACCTTGTCTCCTGGTGCCCTGTCATCTGCTGTCACCAGGCCTGGACTCCCCCAGCACAGCGAGGCTGTGGCTCTGAAACCCGGGCAGGGCAGGACTGAGGTAGCAGCAGGAATGGGGAGGGGCATGGCGCCCACCTGGGAGAGTCAGGCCCAGGGGACGCGGGACACGGGCGGGACTGTGAGCCGCTGCTGCACAGGCCCTGTGGACACAGCCTTCCCCCACACGGGGCGCTGAGGCTCCGGGCCGCCCTGTCTGAGCTGGACGCCCCCATCCACCACCGCAGGCTGCGGTAAAGGAGAACGCCCACCTCAGGCGCGGGCTCACCCAGCTGCTTTGCCTTCCGGTCCCCCAGCTCTGCCGGGGGCCGCCTCACCCAGACAGACTCCAGGCCAGGTGCCCCAGGATGCCTGCAGGGAGGCATGGGCTTGGTGGGACCGACCTGCACACAGAGCTATTCCTCGTTTAAGTACCAGCCCATTTAATGGCTGCTCAGATTTACGGCCCATCTTTTTTCAGTACATCTTGTTTATAGAGACTCAGTGTTTTCTTCACACACCTTGTCTATACAGTACTGCAATTTTGCTGACCGTATGTACAGCACAGTCCTGTAGTTCTACGTTGTTACAGTGCTGCATGCAGGAGCGATGCAAATAAAAGCAACGGCAAGTTGGAGTTTCCTCTGGCCACCTCTTCGTTCTGGGGACTGCAACGTGCATACTCCGTGCACTTCCTCATTCGGCAACCTGGTCGCAGGACTGGAACTCGGTCATTAAGCAAGGAGGGTCTGCAGTCGCGGCCATCTGGTTAGATATTGTGCAGGGCAGGGCCTGGCCAGTGCTCTGCCCCACATCCACAGCGAAGACGTGGCAGGGTGGAGACGTGGCCAGGTGGCTGACCCTGTGCTAACCACGGTGCCTGTCTGTGCCTCTGCACCTGTGCTGCTCTGCCACTTTCTCCCCACACCTGGGGCTTCCCAAGTGCCCCTAGGGATCGGATGTGCCAAGTCCCGAGCTGCTGCTCAAGGCTGCCGAGGGCATGGGTGGGTGGAGGGCACGGATGGCCATGAGATGCAGTGTGGCTCACAGTGCTCACCACTGGACACGTCACCCTGTGCTGTGACGCGTGCCACACCCAGTGGCTGAGACTCAGCACCCGGTGTGGAGCAGACCGAAGGGTGCAGCCCAGAGAGCACCAGGCAAAAGGTGGCAGTGGCAGGGACCGTGGTCTCCTCTGTCCTGGCCACCACTGCAGGGACACAGCCGGCTGCCGCTGTGGTATGGCCTTGGTGTAGTCACCAGGGTCTGGCCAGAGCCAGGGAGGGAAATGGGACCAGAGTAAGCAGAGGTCAGGGGTCACCAGGCTTGCAGGAGGAGTGCAGGGCCTCTGGAAGCTGCAGAGAAGTGAGTGGTTCTCCAAGTCCCCAGGAGGCCGGCAGAGCAGCAGGAGGACTCATGGTGAGGCTTCCGGTCCCCGCATCTCCCGCTGGGACAGGATGTGACACCAAGTGGCACGTGAGCCCAGGTGGGAGCCATGGTAAAAGGTTATCTCTGCCCTGGGGGAGCTGCTCTGGGCAAGGGCATCTGTGCAGAGCAGGAGAGGAGATGTGCGGCGAGGATGAACAAAGGTCAGGGCAGGGGACAGAGGCTCAGGCTCACAGCCCGTAGCTCCTCGCCACCCCAAGGCAGCCAAGCACCTTCTGAAGCCCCTGCCCTTCCCTCAGCGGGTGCAGTGACCCAACAGCTATGGCACAGGCTCCTGGGGAATTGTTGCCAAGTTCTTGGAGTCCCAAAAAAGAGCTGAGCGGGACGCTCAGGAGTAGCGAGGGGGAGGTTTACAAAAGGGAAAGAAGCAAAGGAGCATTCCTCGGGTGGGCCTGGGCAGGGCTGCATCTCTCAGGACCTGAGGTTAAGGGAGCATCCACAGCTGGGAATGGGCCAGAGTCGCAGCCCAGCGGGTGCCTGGCTCAGCCCACCCGCCAGAGGGGCTGCTTCTGCCCACGTGAGGATTAGAGAAAGTGTCACTCTGTCCAAGGCCTTCTGGGGGCCAAAACCACTGGACACAGGCCAGGGTCCTGCCCCGTTATGCTGTGTGCATGTGTGGCGGTCTTGTGGGGACGAGATGACCGTTAGCTACTGGTTTCCTGATATTTTGAGCAGCCGTCTTTGCTCTGGTTCCTGGCCCCAGACTGGGGCTCCCCAGGGGCGGCTGCAGGGAAGTAAGTGGGTCCAGCCTGGACCCTTGCATGGCCAGCACCCTCACTGGGGACACGGGGACAGGGAGGATGGCAGGGCTTGATCTTTATGGGGTCCCTCAGCCCCAGAACAGCAGCGAGTGCTGCAGCCCTGATTTCACAACTGCTCATTCAACAACCTGAGCAAAGCAGCAAGGGTGCCAATGACAGGAAAGGCAGGGTGACAGGGCTGCCTGGCTGCCCAAGGTCACCTCGTGGTTAAAGGAGGGGCAGGTCTGGTCCCTGCCACAGACCCTGCTAGGCTGTTGAGCTCTCGGGCTGCAGAAGTGCCAGCCATCTCATCCTGCCTTCCCAGGTTGACCAGACGAAAGATGCAGAGCTTAATTCACAATCAATCCCAGAGCAAGGCTCCCCAGAAGACCAACTTCGCCATCGAGGCTCCATGGGCAGCAAGCCGTCTGGGAGCCCTGTGGGGCAGGGAGACGGCAGACTGCGCCCCAGGGCCGGCAGGGTGTCGGCCAGCAGGGTGTCCACCGCTGCCATGCAGGACTTCAGAGACAGAGGAGGTGGGGGGGCAGGAAAGGAGGTCACACACAGGTGTTCTGGGCCAGGTGCTGCCCGGGCAGCCGCCCCCACCCTTCCACATTTCTATGTTAGGAAGACTCCTAAGCAAGCCCCAAATGAAGGCAAAAGGCATCACTCAACACCACCAGAGACTGAGGTCAGTCCCTTCCCTGCTGACCAAGAAACCTGTCGGGCCACAGCACCCTACACCCTCAGCTGAAGGTTCAGCCCCAGAATCCCCTTCCACAGCCAGGCCTGTCTGGTCTACCTCCTCACTGCGGCGGAACACTGAGATGGGTCGTGATGAGGGACAGGGCCATTGCTCACTGCTTAGAGGCCGGGAAACCCACAGTGTAGACGCACAGACACAGACAGCGACATGCACGAGTTCACAAACGGGCACACCTGCACCTGGGTGCATACACAGGGGTAGACCATTAAGGGTTGCACCTCAACGGCCCCGGAGCCTTGTGCCCTGCCAGGCTGCCTTGTGGAAGGAGATTGGATAGGAGGGCTGGGGCCGACGGGCTGTTGGGGGGCTCTGGTTGGAGAGGTGAGCACTGGGGTGTGGCTGGAAGTATGCCTCTCCCTCCCTGCTCCCCGTCACTGTTTCCTGTCCCCCATGCCGAGCAGCTGTCCCTCACTGGGCCTCTGTGCCACACCGCCCTGCCTTGAAGCAGCCGACCACACAAGGACTGAGACTGCCGAAGTGCGAGCCAAAACCAGCCTCTCCTCCTTCACCTGTGTGTCAGGTATTGTGTCCCAGCAATGAGGAGCATGACTGAGACACATGCAGACCCTGAATATGACACACTGCTACACCCACGGAGAGATGCACACAAGTGCATACTAGACATGTCTACGGGTAGATCCACAGACAGGTACATACATCCACAGGACACAAATACACAGGTCCGTAGGTTAGACAGGCACCAGACAGTGTGTGTACACACACAGTGCACACAGGTGCGACAGACTGAGCTATGGAGTAGCGTGTGCAGGCGATGCGGGGTAGACAGACAGCAGGCACACACAGGTTCAGGATGCTAGGTGGACGGGTTGATGATAGACACATGATAGATGGATAATGACGGGTTGATGGGTGAGGGGCAGATGGGTGACAACGGGACGGCACAAAGGTCAATGCC
The DNA here is from genome assembly GCA_028451465.1 of Erethizon dorsatum. NCBI lineage: Eukaryota > Metazoa > Chordata > Mammalia > Rodentia > Erethizontidae > Erethizon > Erethizon dorsatum. The sequence goes on along the minus strand of CM051830.1, from coordinate 126,436,321 downwards.
CGACGGATGAGGAGAAGCGGCCAGAACTGGTGCCGGTGTGGTGACCTGGGAACTCTTGCGCCCAGCTATGAGGACATAAAGAGTGACGGCCCCATGGGAAAGAGCCTGAGATTCCTGTAGAAACGAACCCTGGGGGCACCAAAGGGTCCTGGCCATGCAGTGCTGAGCTAGTTCCTAGTGGGATGGAATCAGTGTGGCATTTACTAGTTACAGACCGACGTGACCAATCTCCTGGAGCTCCTGGCTGTAACCCGGCTTTGGCTGGCACTGGTGCTGCTTGCTGCAGGCTCTTTGCAGAGCCAGAGCCAGGGCTGCAGGCCCCCTGCTCTGCCTGCTCCAGGCCAGAACCAGGCCTCCACGTCCTGGTTCTGATAGCTCCACTGTCTTTACTTGGTTGCTGACTCAGAAACCAAGAGAGTTTTCTAAATGTGCTTGGATGGGGGAAGAGCAGAGGCGGCAGGTGTGGCCTGGGAGGCTCTGGGGCTGGTGCAGCCAGGGCTCTCTGAGCCCTCTCCCTCCTGCCCTCTCCACGGGAAGCCCCCGTGCAGGTGAGTTTGGCGAGGCTCTGGGAAGTGGGGACTCCAGAGTTGGGCACCTCCGCCCCACAGGCTCAGCGTCAGCAGGGAAGGGCCTGGCGTGGGAGGACCCCAGACCATGGGGCAGGGGTGGACGGACTGGGGGAGGCACACAGCGCAGGGGTGGACGGACTGGGGGAGGCACACAGCGCTGCACACCACCCGCCGCACACTTCCAGAGCTGCTCAGGCCAGGCAGATGCGCTGTGGCCGCACAGACAGAGGGACAGATGAGAACCCAGAGGCAACTTTCCACTCCACAGCGAAGTGGACAGGGCCCCCAGCAACCCCCCAGACACAGCAGCAGGGACTTCCTGGGGGCCACAACCTTGCACAGACCCCCCTTCCCCAGGTGTCCATGAGGCCCAGCCCGGTCTCGGGAGTCTCGAAGGCCGATGGGTGTTACTGGGCCTCAGTGACTGCAGCAACTGGTGCACCAACACAGCAGCTCGCCCTCGAGAGCCGGGAGCACCAGCAGCTTCGTCCTCACACCGCCCGTGTGTTGGTGGGGGTGACTTTGTCTCCCCAGCAGCAGTGAGCAGCACACTAAGCTCTTAAAGCAACTTTCTCTGTGGCCGCAGCACCCAACCGGCCCTTGCTGGCCCAGGGGCAAGGCTGGCAGCAACACACGAAGTCCCAGGGGGAAGCCAGGCACCTGGGACACATGTAGACAAACGTCGGGTTCTTTGCAGCTCATGTGCTAAAAGCCACCTAAATGCCTGCTGCAACTTGTCACTAGGGCAGGCCCTGCACACCTCGCCTGACACAGGCGCCCCGTGTAGCTGCAACTCGACTGTCCAGCGGCCACACCACACCCGTATCGGTAGGCACGGTGCTGCCCCAGCCCTGCGTGAGGGAGGACCAAAGCCCCAGCACCCACACGCAGCAGGTACTCTGGAAACCCAGCAGGCCAGGAAGCAGGTCACGGTGAGCACGTGACCCTGAGGGGTTGCCAGCTGCTCCTGCAACACGAGAGGCATCAACAGCAGTGGGGAATCACCCCAACCCCCACTGTCCGGGCACCTTCACACGCGGGGCAGAGGGCACAGCCCGCTCAGGCCCAGTGAGGGCCCTCTGGTAACCGCCTCGCCTGCTGTGGAGGAAGGGGCTGCTAGGGCCCAGGCAGTCCTCCTGCCTCAGCCTCCCAAGTAATTGGGACCACAGCCCTGCACTACACCCGGCTACCTGAGCACTCGAACGAGGTTGACTTCACATGTATGTTTAACCTCAGTTTCTAACATCCCAAATACTACACGGGGCACATTCACATTAAACACAGTTTTTCACTGATCTGAGTTTTTATAAAGCGGTTTTTAAAAACTGGCTCAAGCTAGGAGGTGACAGGTTCAGAACTGTGAATGTTTCAATGGTGCATGACCCACAGGGTGGTAAGAAGGCCAGAAAAGTGCTGGTGGCTCCCACTCTCGGCCCACTTCTCGGTGGGAAGCAGGGGCATGTGCGTAGCATCTGAAGCACTTGGTGACCCCCGACTGCCATTCTCCTCCCAGTTTCCCAGGAAGCCTGAGGCCCTGGCCATTCCAGGTGGCCTGTGGTGGACCCTGATGGCTGCTAGAGTTCCGGACACCAGCTCCTCAGTCCCAGGCTATGGCCCCAAGACCCTAACCTGAGCACTGTGGGGGCGGGGTGCACAGCCAGGCCTCCTGACCAAGGCATGGAGGGCTGTGAGATGCAGGGCGCCCTGCAGGTGGTGGTGGTATGTGAAGCTGACAGGGCACCAGGGGACTCCCCAAGGCCAGGCTTAAACTGAGGCCTGCACCCTGGGCAGCCAGGGCAAAGCTGCCTAGGTGGGGTGGCCAGTGCCTAGGCCTCATGGCAGGAGCCAAACTGGCCTGAGGGTGGTTGAAGAAGGTGACAGGGAAGGAAACCAATCTCGTGTCTCCAAAGTCCAAGGCAAGAAGCACTTCTGCTCCACCACTGCTGTGCCCCCTAAAGTCCCCAAGGGGCACACACAGGATGCCTCGCTAAGAGCAGCCCCCTCGAGACCACACAGAGGAACAGGGAAAAGGAGAAAGGAAGTGCGGGCCACTGCCCCTGGGAAAGGGCCTGGGTGGGCAGAGTGCACAGGCCACACAGGGGCTTCGTGCAAGGAGCTGCCCCAGCCTGTGGTTGGCGGCCCTCACCTCTGCCCTCACCTGAGGGAGTCCTAGAAGGGAACTTCACAGAAAGCCAGGCTCTCCTGGGGTATGCAGGGCCAGGTCCAAGGACAGGCTGGGGGGGAGGGGACGACAGCTGCAGGCCCCTGTGCACCTGCAGCCACAGCAAAGGCCAGAGCAAGGCAACCCCGAAGGTCTTCACTACACACCCACCCCGCCCCACCCCCAGAGAACCGTCATCCACACGCCGATGCCGCATCCGCACAGCGGGCATCACCAGAGCGGCTGCCACCCTGTGCCGCCCCTGCGGCTCTGTCAACCCCACCTGGACGCCCTTCCCCGCCTGGCCAGTGTCGGCACTGCCCCTCTGCTCGGTGCAGACGCCTCTCCCACAAAACCATTTATAGGGGTGGGAGGGTGGGGTCAGCTGAGCGTGAAAAGCTGGGCGCAGACATCCTCCTGTCGGCCCAGCAGGCCCTGCGTGGTGACGAATTCCAGTGGCACCAACTCGGGCAGCTGTTTCTTCAGGTCCCGCTCAAAGACCTGAAGAGGATGGGAACCATTAGCCCTGAGTGGCGCTCGGGGAGCCCTGCCTGTGGGCCCTGTACTCACCTCATATGCTGTGAGCTCCAAGAGTGGTGCAATGCTGACCTCGGGGACAGACAGCGCATGGCTGATGACACTGGCGGCTCGGGACACTTCAGGGTGGTAATGCTGCTGGAGGGTCTGCAGGGCCAGGGCACAGCAGGGCCTCAGGGCCTGAGGCCTAGTGTCCTCCCGCCCGGGCCCACGTGCATGTGCATGCCCAGCCCAGATGCAAAGGGACACAAAGTGCCCCACAGCCTGGGCGCATGCGGCTGTGTCCTGATGAGGCTCTCGCCAGGGACAGAGCGGAGCTTCAGGAAAGTGGCCCCAGGTGACCTGGGCTGCACACGGACAGGCGTACAGGGAGGGGAACACTCTCTGGGACCATGGCACCCTCACCTGCAGCTCCCACAGGCAGCTCTCCAGGGCCCGGCTCTTCGCAGGGTCCTCCTCCTCAGGGTCGTAGGGGTCGGCATCCAGCTCTAGGAACGAGATCTGGCCCATCTGCTACCCAGTCTCCCTGGGATAAGGGGGCCAGGCAGGGTCCTCACCAGACATCCCGCCTACCCGACTCACCAGGGCCCTGAGGGCGATGCACCAGGACGCGGCAGGCCGGGTGTCTGCGCAGCAGGTTGCAGATGAAGGGCAGGACCATGAGCAGGGCCTCGGGGGGCGCCGTCAGCGCCAGGCGGGAGAGGCGCTTGGCGAAGGCGGCCACCAAGTAGGCAGGGAGGTGTCTGGGCAGGGAGGGGGCATCAGAAACAAGCAGCCTCCTTCCCGCCCTGGCTGAGGCTGTGCCCCTCACCCCACCTCTGGGCAGCTCAGAGGCCAGGCGGGGCCTCCCTGGACACACGGGGCTCTCCCCAAGCACTCACGAAGAAGACAGAAAAAGGTCGGCCAAGTGGAAGAAACGGGCCCGGTACTTGACATGGAAGATGGAGGGATCCAGGAGACCATAAAGCTTCTGGTAGAAATCAGGATACTCCCTGAGGGAGGCCCACAGGGCCATGGGTGAGCCAGTGGTGGGCAGACAGACCAGGCCCCAGGGAACTGTGGCTCCAGCCCCTCCCCCAACTAGCTTCCCCAGCCCTGGCCCCCACAACACTCACAGGTTGTACTGGTGAATCAGGATGAAAAGTCCGTTCAAGGCCAAGAGGCTAATGGCACCCCCTACAGACAGATGGCCCTGAATCTCAAGACCAGAGCGACCCCGGCTGGGCACAAGGCCCAGGCAGCTGCCCACCCGCCATCTTCCCCATCCAAGTCGGAAAGGCAGCAGTGGGAGCTGACATCAGCCACAAAGTTGCACCCCGAGACAACACAGGAAGAGTTCAGCTCTGCCACCCAGCAGACTCGCACCTGCCACCCCTCCCTGCACCCCCAGCCTGGCAGCGCCCACTCACCCACGTCACAGGCGCTGGTGAGGAAGTCGATCATGAGGGTGGGCTGGGCCAGGTGGGGCAGGATGGTGTCGTGCATGGTTACCAGGACCTTCTTGTAGAGACTGAGGGGCAGCTGGGGTGGACATGGGCAGTCGGTGCTAGCCTCCCCCAGCCCCCACAACGCAGTGGCCCCACCCTAAGGTCCTACCTTGTTCTTGAGGAAGCCGAGCCACATGGCCTGGAATGTCTTCCTGTGCTCCTGCAAAGGGGCCAGGCTGCTCAGTGCGCCCCAGATGGCCCCGGCCCCATGCACCCCTGGCCCCCTTATCCAGGTGCTGAAACGTAAGGACCTCAAGCCAAGACGCAAAGCACCAGGTCCCAGACCTGCTGCTGAAGGAGCCTCAGCACAGAAAGGGACACACATGGCCCTTGAAGATGAGGGGCAGAGGGCCCCTGGTCTAAAACCAGCCAGGAGGAACGGTGCGGAAGTGGCCCGTGTCGGGCTGAGCTTTACCTACCCAGGGAGGCTGCCCAGGTCCCAGAGGCTCTCACCTTCAGATGAGCGACCTTCCATGTGTCTGATGGCTCTGTGGTGACAGTAGGGAGCAGCAGTTACCCAGCTAGCACGCAAGGGAACATGGGCCCTGCTGCTGCTCCTCCCACCAAGGCAGGATGAAGCATGGCCTCAGCTTCCCAGCGCTCACCCACGTGCTTCACGTAAAAGTTAGAGATGTCACGCTCCTGGCGGGGCAGGCTCATGGCTGACAGCAGGGTGAAGGCATTGTTCCAGAAGGTAAGGGACACCTAGGAAGCCTGGCCTGAGCATCCTCGTGTGGCTCACACTGCCACCCGCCCAGGCTCAGCTCATCCTCACCTCGGGGTGCTGGCTGCTGACCCGGGCCACAGCATCCGAGGCCGCCTGCGCGGCGTGGTAGCGGACATCGTCGAACTCCAGGTATTCCCGGAACTGGGACAGCAGCAGGCTGTGGTCTTGCTCTGATGAGAGGAGGCCTCCCACCACCGCCTGGGGACAGGAATGGGGTGAGCACCTCTCCCTTGTGGGGAGGGGAACAGCAGCTCCATGTGTGTGCTGTGAGCCACACACCATGCCAGGCCCCTCTCCATGACCAAAGGAAGGTCCCCAGGGAGACTCACAAGATTCCCAGGGCAGGACAAGTAGGGAGCACCACATCCACCACCACTGGTTCAGGCAGCCCCCTCCCTGGCCACCCTAGACTGCGACCAGGTCCTCACCTTGAAGAGCGTGCGGGGGAACAGGTATTGGCCTTCCCACTTGGGCTTCTCCAGGGGGTGCACCCCTTCCAGCTGCACAAACTTCATGAGTGTCTTGAGAGCCAGCTCCTGAGAAGTGTGGGCAACAGAGTGACCCAGAGAGCTCACCCCACCCAGGAGCCCCTCACAGTCAGGCCCAGGCCTTGACTAAGAGGACGAGAGAAAGGGGAACCTAGCTCTACACCCAGCCCACGAAATGGGGTGACAGTGATGTAATCTCATCACACTAACTAGACACAGAACTCAGAACAGGACCCAGCCCAGGAAGCGCACAAAGGCCAGGTTTGTTCCCTGTCACCCAATTGCGAAGATGCCACACAAACCCTCAGGACACACATGGAAGCTCAAGTGTGAGAAGCCAACGGGGTGCCCACTGGACCACAAGGCTCAAAACCAGAAATACAAATGTAATGTCTTCGAGGTCAGACCATAGTATCATGACACGAGACCGACCTGTGAGATAGGTGTGGAGTGGGGACCGTGTCTTGGGAGCTTACCTAAACAAGCACAGAAAGTATCCCCTCAGCCAGAGCCACAGGCTTGCTTTGTGGAAAGCCTCAGAAGAGCATGCTAAGACAAATAAAGACAAGAGAAGCCCAATGACCCCGAGACTCACCTTGACCTTGAAAGTGGGGTGAGCCAGGAGCTCGCCTAGGTGATTGCAGCAGCTGTGATAGCGGTGTCGCATCCAGATCTTGTACTTGCGCATGGCTCCGTGGGGCCCTGTAAGTAGGAGTTAGGGTGGCCATCCTATGCTGATGGCTACAGCCAGACCCACCCCCATCGCCCTCTGTCTACACATTGGAAACGGGCATTGCAGCCCCCGAACCAGGCTGGGACCAGCCATCCCCAAAGCCCTGCAAAGAGGGGAAACAGGTCTGTGCCCCAGCCTAGTGCCCAAGGGCAGGGTCCCTTCCCTTCAACCTCAGGACCTGAATATGACAGACAACTGTGACAGACTGTGACGAACGACTCCAATTTTAAGCTACATTTAGTACACAACACTGAACACAGAACCCTACACTGTGCTCTCATTCCTTTAGGGCAGGCCGCAGACGCAGTGTCAGCCCCTTCCAAGGTGACTTGGCTGTCCTCCCACCGACCTGGGCCGACAACAGTGCTTGGGGGGGCTCACCCATGTTGATCAGGCTCCCTCCAGACCTTACGCGAGCACCCCGGGCCCCTCCAGGAAGCTCACCTGCCAGGACCGTGTCCTCAGGGGGCAGCTGGCCCACAAACAGCTCTCCCCGCTCCAGCAAAGCCCCAAAGAGTCGGCTGCACGTGTGGATTGCTTCCTGGATCTCCTCCGGGTCTTCAGACTGCGACGGGAGGCCGGGCAGGGTGACTTCGCCCCCGCGTGACTTCACGCCTCCCACCCCGAACCCGCACCCGGTCCCGGAGCCCCGGCAGCCGCAGCCCTCACACGCGCCCCGCCCACCTGCAGCACGGCCAGGATGTCGAACACGGCATTGGCCTCGCTGCGGCTCGCCAGCACCGCCTGCAGCAGGCGGCCCAGCGCCCGGCGCGCTCCCTCGGCACGCGGCTCCCGCTCCATGCCGCCGCCGGCCGCGCGGAAGACACGGCGTCTACGACTGCCCTGCTGGCGCGCTCGTGACGTACCGCGGCGCGCTCATGGCGTCATGGCGCGCGAGCGGGGGTGCCTTTCCCGATACGTCATCACTGCGCGCTGAGCCGGAGCTGCGGCGTTGGGTGGCATGGCGTTGTTCCACGTCGTGCGGTACCGGGACCCCGAGGCGGCCGGCCCAGAGGGGGCCGGGGCCGAGGCCGAGGCGGGCGGCCGGGCTCGTGCGCTGCTCGAACGGCTCCAGAGCAGGGCCCGCGAGCGGCAGCAGCAACGAGAGCCCGCGCCTGCCGAGGCGGCCGCGCAGACGGCGGAGGCGGCGGGCAGGCGGCGGCGCCGGCCCCGGCGGAGGCGACGGGTGACCGGCGAGGCGGCAGGGATCCTGCACATGCGGCCCGAGAAGCGACGGAGAGCGGACGGCGGGGACACGGACGTAGACGCAGGTGGTGCGGATGCGGAGCGGGGGACGGGGACACGGGCAGGGCAGTGGTCTTCCTGCCTGGCTGGTGGCGAAGCTGACGCCGCCTCGGCTTCTCCGCCGCGCAGGGAGCAGCGAGGAGGCGCTCGAGGAGCGCAGCGCGGGCCCCGAGGCCCCGGCGGCCCCAGCGGCCCCAGACAGTCTGCTCCCGGAGGCAGCGTCCAAGCTCCCGGGTCCCGGCCCGGTGCTGGGCGGCCTCTCGAGGAGAAAGGCATCAAAGGTGAGGGTGAGCGGCCGCGGAGGGCAGCCGCCTGCAGCAGAGGGCTGGTGGGCGGCCGCGGCAGCCTGCTGAACCTCCACAGGCCCCTTGCCCCTTGGGCCTGTCTCTCAGCAGGGTAGCGTTTGTGAGTAGGGAGTCGGTAGCGAGACTTTGGGCCGTGGCAGCGGCTGAAGCAGGTTTGGCAGAGCGCTTTAGGCCCACGTGAAAGATCTTGGAATTGGGGCTGTGTAGAGCTGGTGGGTGAGAACCGGGGGCGTGACTGGGAGGCCTAGAGGCAGGGAGGACCTCGAGTGCCACAATAGGCGGGCCTGTGGGCACAGTAGGAAGCGTGGGCTCCACGGGGTGATGGGAAGCCTGGGTGGGTGTGCTCAGAGGAGGGATCCGCTGGTTTCCTATTTCGTGTGGGAAGTGTTGAGGAGAAGCAAGACTGCTCTGCCATCTTCTCAGGGCCTCCTTTCTCCAGCCTCCTCTGTCTGCGTCCCTAATTCTTGCTTGGTCTGCTCTCCACCCTGGAGAATTCTCCTGGTTTCTCTTTCTTGCTGTTTGGGGTAGGTCCAGCCTTTTCTGCCAGCGTGGTTGGCCAACCCCAGCTGTGTCAAGAAGAATGTCACCAAGGACGTCGTTCCCATTGAAGACATCCCTGAGGTGCACCCTGACCTGCAGAAGCAGCTGAGGGCACATGGCATCTCGACCTACTTCCCAGGTGCCCCAGCCATGGGCAGGTGACAGGCGGGGCAGCCTCCCTGAGGCTGAGATGTAGGCACAGGGGTTTACACTTGGCGGTGTCCTGGGGCTCCAGATGAGCACTCAGGCCTATTGCACCCCACCCTCAGCCATTGTGCTGTCTGGGCACAGGAAGTCTCTTGGGGAAGTGGCTGGGTTTGGCATGAACTTTACCCACCCCTCGCTCTCCCTTGTCCAGTCCAGGCGGCCGTGATTCCTGCTCTTCTGGAGAGTGCGGCCAGTGGGTTTCTGGTGGGTAGAGGTGGCTACCAGCCGTGTGATCTCTGCGTTTGTACTCCAACAGGCAGTGGAAAGACACTGGCCTTCGTCATCCCTGTGGTGCAGGTGGGTGTGAGGGTCTTCTTCCAGTCATGGCTTAGTGGCAGGGAATTGGACCTGTTGACGCTAGTGCCCCTTGTTACCCGTAGGCCCTGTTGCACCGAGTGGTCTGCCATGTCCGTGCCCTGGTTGTGCTGCCCACCAAGGAGCTGGCCCAGCAGGTACACTGCCTTGTGCCCAGAGGTGTACACCCCTGCCATCGCAGCCCTGTGGGTGGCATGGTGCCCAGCCTGTGGAAGACCCAGGCTGGACCTGGGTCCTTGATGTGGTAGTGACTGGACCAACACCTATCTCAGGTCGGTGACGTTTTCTATAGGTGAGCAAAGTGTTCAACATCTACACTGATGCCACACCTCTGCGGGTCGCTCTGGTTACTGGGCAGAAGCCCCTGGCCAAGGAGCAGGAGAGCCTCGTGCAGAAAACGTAGGTCCTGCAGCATGATGTGCTCAGGGAGGCACCCTGCTCTGCCCCACCAGTGGCCCTGTATCGGGGTGGCTTTGGTGGCAGCGGGGCAGCTCCTTGCTGTCAGAGGCCCTGGAAGGCACATTCTTTGGGTCCCTTTGGTTTGCAGAGCGGACGGCTACCGCTGCCTGGCTGACATTGTGGTGGCCACACCTGGCCGCCTGGTGGACCACATTGACCAGACCCAGGGATTCAGCCTCCAGCAACTGCGCTTCTTGGTAGATCTGGGCCATTAGTGAGGGCTGCCTGGGCAGGGAGTCCCCAGCAGCCAATGCAGCTCTGCTCCTGCAGGTTGTGGACGAGGCCGACCGCATGATAGACAGCATGCACCAGTCCTGGCTGCCCCGGGTGATGGCGGCCGCCTTCCCCAGCGAGGGCCCTGCAGACCCCTGCTCCCTGCTGCAGAGACGGCGGCAACAGGCTGTGACTGCTGCCAGGTACCCCAATCCCTCTGCTCGGTGCTGTGCGTCCCTGTCCTTCAGTCAGGGTGGGGTGAGGACCCTGTCTTGCTGACACTCCCTTGCTTTTCTAGTACCTGCTGTCCCCAGATGCCCCTACAGAAGCTGCTCTTTTCGGCCACCCTGACCCAGAACCCTGAGAAGCTACAGCAGCTTGGCTTGTACCAGCCACGGCTCTTCTCCACGCAGCTGGCACACAGGGCCCCCAAAGACAAGGACACTGAGGTGGACAGGGACGCAGAGGGGAAGTATGCCTTCCCTGCAGGGCTCACGGTGAGTGTGTTGAGTGTGTGGGCTGGCGTGGCCACCAGGCCAGGGCTCCTGGCCAACCTCTGCCATCTCCTTAGCACCATTACGTGCCCTGCAGCCTGAGCTCCAAGCCGCTCGCTGTCATACACCTGGTTCTCGGGATGAACCTCTCCAGGACCCTCTGCTTCACCAACTCCCGGGAGAACTCCCACAGGTGAGCCTGGTGGCGTGTGCAGCAGGCAGGTGGGGCTCGACTGCCCTGGTTCTAGCCCTCTCTCTGCCCAGGCTCTTCCTGCTTGTGCAAGCGTTCGGTGGTGTGAGCGTGGCAGAGTTCTCCTCCTGCTATGGGCCAGGCCACAGGAGGAAGATCCTGAAGCAGTTTGAGCAGGGGAAGATCCAGCTGTGAGTACTCGGCAGGCGTGGATGCCGTGTGTTGGTGTCCACATGTGGGTGTGTGAGAGAGAGGGCACTGTGTGGAGCCGGGTGCTTGCTGGAAATTGGGCTCCGACAGCCAGTGCCCAGTGTGGGAGACTTGGGTGTGGGCGCCTGTGTCCCCACAGCCTCATCAGCACAGATGCCACTGCCCGAGGCATCGACGTCCAGGGTGTGGAGCTGGTGATCAACTACGATGCCCCCCAGTACCTAAGGACCTATGTACACCGGTGAGGGCTGGCAGCAGGGTGGCTTGGGGACTCGGTGCTCTAAGCTCCTAGGTGGAGGGTGTGGGCTCTTCCTTCAGGGGTTCTGGGTGGAGGTGGCCAGCAGGAGTCACCCTCCGTCAGATCCCCAGGGTCAAGGCCATGTTTGGTCTCAGGGTCGGGAGAACAGCGCGAGCAGGTGAGACAGGGCGAGCCTTCACGTTGCTCCTGAAGGTGCAGGTGAGATGTGGGGGGGGGACACCTGTGCTCCGGGGTCACCAGGGCTGGGCAAGAACCCCTTCCCACGTGTGAGGTCCCTTCCCTTAAGGAGAGGAGATTCCTCCAGATGTTGGCAGAAGCCGGTGCACCTGAGCTGGCACGGCACGAGGTCCCCAGCAAGCTCCTGCAGCCGCTGGTTCCTCGGTATGAGGAAGCCTTGTCCCAGCTGGAAAGGATGGTCAAGGTGAGGTGCCAGTCCTGGTGTGCCTTAGAGATGGTGCTATGACCCATGGAGAAAGTGAGGGAGACGGGAGGGCAACTGGAGAGCCTCGCGGACGGCGGAGACACTTACTCAGCACCCAGCTCCTTGGGGCTCCCAGGGGCAGCGTCGCAGGTGCCAAACCTCTCCCCCTCCTGCAGGAAGAGCAGAAGCAGAAGGCGGCCTAGGCTGGGGACCTCCTGCTGACACAAGTCACCGCCTCGGGAAAATGCAAGCGCTGGGTGCTGTGAGAACAGAGGAAACCATGTCTCCTACACGGGCCTCTGGAAAACTGAAGATGGGCTGTGCCCGAGTGTGCTTGCCTGAGGGCTGGGGTCAGCATCCTGTTGTCTCCAGGGAGGAGACCAGAAGGAAGGGTGGCCTGGAGGCACCCTGGGCTGTGGGCACCCTTTATACATCACCACCTGGGAAAGGAGAAATTCGGACCCTTGAAAACCAATAGAAACTAGACCGAGAGCAGTCAACTGTTTATAAGGCTTGATTTTGAAGTGTTTGTTTGACGCGTTAAGTTTTTAAAAAGCGCCTGAATTGGTTTCATTGGTGTGAAAACAGGAAACAAGCAGTGGCACCCCAGCCTGTGCCACGAGTCCCTCGAGCCCGGCCCTTGTGGTAGTGTCCTCAGGCCAGGTGCATGGTGGCCCCACTGGCCCCAGCTGCAGCTTGGTGAAGCCCCCTCCACTCCCACTTAGGCCCTTTGGGACCCACTGCCTTGATGTCCCCTCCTCCCTGCAGCCATTCAGAGAACTGCCCAGATCTAGCTCATGTCACTTCCTTCTCCACAGGCCGGGCTCTCCTTCCCACAGTGCAGTTCCAACCACCAGGGCTGGTTCCAGAAGGCTCACTGGCTTCCCCTCAGACTACATGGTTAAAAAGAAGCTGGATGGCCAGGTGTGGTGGTGCACGCCTTTAATTCCAGCATTGGGTCTGAGGCAGAAGGATCACAGCGAATTCCTGCCTCAGAAAAAGAAACTTGTCTCAGAAAAACAAAAAATAACCAGATGTTGAATAGTGAGAGTGGGAGGATGGGTAGATAACACCTGACTCATTTTTTCAGTATCAAAAAAATCTTAAACAGGACAACAACAAACCGATACGTGACTTTCAAAGTTCTAATAATGGAGCACGGTGGTGCACCCCTGTGATCCCAGCACTCAGGAGGCTGATGCAGGAGGATCACTGTGAATTTGAGAACAGCCTGGGCTACACAGTGGGTTCAACGCCAGCCTGAACTACATAGCCCCGTCTCAAAAAAAAAAAAAAAAAAAAGTTTTAAAAAGCGTATTTCAATTAGAAATGTACCTCAGTTCATGAGCTTCGTTCTTTCCACAATTTTGGTCACAAACTGAATTGGTCACGAACCAAATCAAATTCAGTAGTTAGGTTTGGGCCGGTGAGATGGCTCAGCAGCATAAGCGCCTGCCTAGCAAGCGCGAGGTCCTGAGTTCGACTCCCGGAACCCACATACGAAAAAGGGCCAGTGATATTGCTCAGTGGCATGGGCACCTGGTGGCGCATGAGGTCCTGAGTTCGACCCCTGGTACCCACAAAGAAAAGAAAAAATAGGTTCAATGTTGACCTAGGGAAATGTGATTTGGTTGGAGACCAGAATCATGGAAAGAAATTCGTGAACCGAGGCACCACTGTACCTGACACAGGAAACAAAGCTGCTGTGGGTGCACTTAGGGCTGGCACCATGTCTCCCACCCTGCTGAGCAATTAAACGCCAGGTAGAGCAGATGGCCAGGGAGCAGAAGGGCCCCAAGGAAAGCACAACCCCAACCTGGGGGAGGGCACATTGCCCCCTCAGACCATGACCAGTGGCCACCGTGGCAGCTCCTTGTCATCCTGCATGGCCTGCTGCCCAGCACATGGCCCACAACAGAAACTGCAGGCTTCACTACTTGCTTCATGAGAGAACTGCAAAGCTCTCGCCATCGCCAGCCACTTGGATGCTTGCAGCAGCAACTCTGGCTTCACCAGTGCCATGCATGATGCCACCTGGCTCCCATCCACACACTACTTCGCAGTGTGGGGTGAGGTCCTGGGATCCCCCCGGGCTGGAGGGGATGGTTGGAGGTTGTGTGGTTGTGCAGTTCTGATGACAAACTCGTACATGTGCATGACCCAGCAGCTGAGGCGGCCCTGTACTCGGCTGGCTCCCTGCGGAACGCCATGCTTTGGGGCCAGGCAGCAGGGACGGCCTCCTTGGTCAGTGCTTCCACCTCCACTGCACAAGGCCAACGCTCAGTCCCCTGTGTCACCAAGGCCCTGTTTGGGTCCATGCAGAAACCAGGCTGCCAGTGGCCCTGGCCAACATCATGCCCTGGCCGGGTGGTACTACTGTGGTCAGGCATGGCGCCAGCAGGAGCTGCCTGTGTAAGTGACCACTCCTGAGTCTCTCTGGTCCATCTGGTGTGTAAAGAGCTCAGCATTCGTGCAACTCCCCACGTGTGATGTCCTGCCGATGCCCATGGCTGCGCTGCGGCAGGGTTGGAGTCACCAGTGTCCCCAGCAGCCCTGGTGCGGCCCAGCATCTGCCCACAGGCCAGAGGTGGTGGAAGGGACCCAGGCTCTACATCCCTGCGCAGTGGCTTAAGACAGAGTTGACATGGAGGAAGCAGCCTGTCTCAACAGACCCAGACGCTGAGCCAAACGCATCACCAGTATCCCATCGTTTTGTTTCTAATCTGATGCGTTCCTCTCTCCTGCCCTTTGTGTCCCAGATGCTCTGCCAGGTGCTCACCTGGTCACACCACACGCCCTGGGCAGTGCCCACCTTCCAGCACTGGGGTCAGGGCGGCTGCCCCAGAACCATTCTAAACGAAGACCTGAAGCCGGGAGGGGCAAGCAAGTGAAGGGTGGTGGGAACCCCGCACAGCTGTAACCATGAGGCGCAAGTTCTGACACCCATGCAGTGGGAAGGGCGTGGGCCTGCAGGTCTGCGTGGGGATGACCACTGCCGCCCCCCCCAACTAGCCCAGGAAAGGGCAGAGCGGAGCCCGAGCCCAAATACCCACTTCTGGGCCGGGAGGAAAGGCCCAGCATTACCCCTGGGCTTTGGGGGTGCTGTTTCACCTTAGCGATGTGCCATTTTCATTAAATGCATGCAGAAGCTTTTGTCCTCAGAAACTTTTTGCTTAAAACAAGAGAAGCCCAAAAGCAAAACAGAGAAAAGAAAAAAACAAAGAAAATCAGCAGCACTGAGCCACCTAGCAGGGGTGCTGGTGCAGGGTGGCTCAGGCCCAGATGGCCACAGAGGACCTGGCCACTCCTTCTGGCTCATTTTTTCTTCACATAAGTGAAAAATACAACCGAATCTTCTATGAAACACTAAACAAAAAAGTATATAAAAAGGTCATTTTATTATGCCTTCTGTCTGGGGGACATCAGTGCCCTTTAAAATCCTACTCTTCAAGTACAAATGCTTGTGTTTACAAAATATTTACAAATCCAGACTTGTTCCGTACATTCCGAAACACAACAGCTATCTGGTTGCAACACTGAACAAAAACGGTAACATCTGCAAAGAGCCCTGCCCAGTCAGGGTCCACCACCTTCTGCAGAGCGCATGCTCTCAAGCAAACAAGTGGCTGCTGTTCCACAGGGGTGACATCCAGGTGCCACCATGGCCCACGCTCTGGAAACCTCTGAATTGTGACACACTGCATGGCACGAACCCTGACTCAAGGAGGAGGCCAAGACACTTGCATCACCACGCCTGGCCTGGGAAAGGGAAGGCAGGACAACAGACGGGAAGGAGCGGTCTTGGGTGGCACCAAGCGCTGCTCAGGGTGGTGGAGCAGCCAGGTGCTGGGTGCTGGTGAGTGGAGGGACACAGGAGCAACACCTGTCCGTGGTTCACGGTGGGGACTCGCTGGAGACCAGAGACACGCATGAGGAGACAGGAGGTCTGCACTGCAGATGCACAGAACCTGGCCTGCTCTCTGAAGGGCTTTTGGGAAATGCTCCCAAGCCCCTCTGGGTTCCGTATCAGCAGCACACTGGAGGACAGGCGGGACGCAAAGCGGTGCAGACAGCAGGCTCCTGTGAGGCCTGGCAGGGGCTAACTCCAGTGTTGGATCCCTCCATATCCT
Organism: Erethizon dorsatum; assembly: GCA_028451465.1. Classification (NCBI taxonomy): domain Eukaryota; kingdom Metazoa; phylum Chordata; class Mammalia; order Rodentia; family Erethizontidae; genus Erethizon; species Erethizon dorsatum. Next base: position 126,420,631 of record CM051830.1, on the reverse strand, counting down.
TTCCACACTCCATTTTTGTTTTCTTCCTAATTTCTCATCAAGAGCTGAGAAGTGAGCTCCAGTGGGCTCCTGCCTGCAGCTGACGGAGACACAGAGGAAACAGTGCAAGAGTGGGATCCTTCCAGTGCCCTCGACACGAGGCAGAGCCCAGCTGCCTGGCCTGGCACACACAGCCACCACGGGGAGGTGCTGGACAGGGACCTTCTGCTGTGAGGACCAGCAGCCACAGGGCTGCGAACAGTGTGCGCAACCTTGCATGGTGAAAGCAAAAGGGGGAGCCAAGGCTGGGCCGCCTCCCAGGCCTCTCCTGCCAACTCTTCAAGTGAACGTGGTGGTGGGTGACAGCAGAAGGCACTGGCCGCTGTATGCCCACCCATCCTGGGTGCATGGATGCTGGCCCTCCAGACCACCCCTGGGCCAGGCAGCAGCAGGGCACCTGTGGCCTTGCTCCTGGCTCTCGCTGGGCCGCTCGCCTGCTGCACGCTTTGTGTGGTGCTGAGCACATCCTGGGCCTCGCATACACGCCCCAACAGGAGCACCACCACGTCCAGGAGGCTGGCACACCAAGCCCAGGCCTATCCCAAAGCGCCCTTCACACAAAAGCCCAGCCCACTGCGGCAGGCAGGGAGCCAATGGCCACTGTGGAATGAACTCCCATCATGGTCCCTGCCCTCACACACAAGCTGGGCATATCTAGTTGGGCGTCGGGACTAAGTACGTTTGTCAGGGCGGGTCCTCGGAATGCAAAGCCCATCCCAGGCAGCCCAGTAAGGGCGTGTTCTGCTCAGATGTGAAGGACTGGACGGAGGCAGACAGGACCACTGCGCGTGAGCTGTGTGTGCCCTGGCTGCTGGAAGTGCAAAGCGCTGTGTATAACAGACGTTCTGAAGATTCAGGGACAAACGATGGAGAAAACACCCCTGCTGCGCCTCTGCACCAGCCATGCAGCAGAAAGGGCACTCTTCCACAGCGCAGGGCATGTCCATAGACTGCCGTGTGGCTCTACCACGGCGGCTCCCCGCCGCCACCCACCTCCCGTGACGCTCTCCTGGCTCCTGCCTACTGGCACGGGGGCTTGGTGGGTGTCTTCAGCCGCACAGCAGGGACCCGCATCTGCAGCTTGGGCTGCTGCCCGGGGCTGTCGGAGCTGGCTGGCCCCTGCGCGGCGCTTGGGCCCCCTGGGCTCTGCAGCGGGGCGGAGGCCGTCGTCACCACCTGCTGTGGTATGAGCTTCTGCTGCACCACCTGAGCGGTCGCCGTCACCGCGGGGATCATCTGCACCTGCTGCCCAGCCGCCGTCGCCTGCGTGAGCGTCACCGTCTGAGGGGAAGCCTGACAGGAGACAGAGAGCACTCGTCACCAGGATGGGGTAGGGACTGCCCTGACCCACAGGCCTCTACTTCCTAACCCAGGGTGCGCTACCACTGAGCTACAGCCCCAGCCCTTTTTGTTTTTTGAGAAGTTTCTCTCGCAATGCAGCCCAGGCTGCACTGGTACCTGCACTCCCGCCTCACCCATCCTTAGTGCTGGTATCGCACGCCGCCATCACCATGCCCAGCTGGGGTCTCTTTTCCAACAGAACAGAGTGTGGAAAAAGTACTGCTGTTTATTTAGCCTCAGCGAGGAAGGGCAACACTGGGTTCGGGCTGGTTTAATACTATTTGGTTTCTTGAAACCCATATGCCAGCATGGCTTGCACCAAATAAAAAACTGAAAGCACCACACCATATGGTCACACTCTGCACAATAATAACAGCAGTTGGGCGTGGTGGCACAGGCATGTAATCCTAGCACTTGGGACACTGAGGCAGGAGGATCATCACAAGTTTGAGGTCAGCCTGGGCTACCCTGTGAGTTCCAGGGCAGCCTTAACTACATAGTGAGACCCGTCTCAAAAAACAAAAAAAACTACAAAATAAAACAAAACAAAAACACATAGGAGAGCCTGAGGGCCTCTGTTGGGAAGGGGATACCACTGCTCCCACCATCCTATCTGCATCCCGGCCCACACAGCAGAGCGCAGAGTCCTTCTCTAGGTCTGCATTCCTTGGACACTATGAGAAGTGACCTCTCTTGTGGTCATATGTGAGGTGCCCACTGAAGGGGTGAGCCTGGGACAGGCTGCAAGGAAGGCCAGGTCCCTGAGTACTGCAAGGTGACACTGCTCACACCCTGCTCATGCTTTCTGCCTCGACCCCATCCCACCCTTGTGACGTCTTTGTGAGCATCCCAGAGACCAGGAGGGATTCTCTCATCATTCACACACTGGTCCCTCAGGACGAAAACCACAAATTCTAATGGGAAGCATCAAGCGTGCCGGAAGGTCCGTGTGACAACCACATGCTACCTGTTGGGAGGCAGAGGCCACCTGCTGGATGCTGGCCACAGGTGTTTGCTGCTGGACAACTTGAGGAAGTTTTGCAACCTTTCACAAAACAAAAAAGCCAAACATAAAATCACAGAATTCAAAAGAATGTGTGCCACAAGGAGTATTTCCCCCTCCCTTTCTTACCACTTCTTACACATACACACACACACACCCATACCATCGGTGGATGGCAAGGAAGAGCAATTCTGCAGTACCCTCCTGGCCACAGGTGAGTGATGCCTTGCAGGACCAGGAAGGTGAAAGATGGCTGCCTCCCTAATCTGGGATGTGCGGTAATTTCAGCTCATTCTGGTCTCCTGTCCCGAACTTGGGAAGACTCAAGAGACTCGGAGGGGAAGCACTGTCTCACTTCTCGAGTACCTGGGCTGTTCCTGCCGAGGCGGAGGGGCCGCACGGTGGGCGGACAGCAAGCTGAACAGGAGCAGGGAGGGCTGGGGTTGGCCGTGCACAACCACTGTAAGAGTACTTAGTTCATAAACTTTTCTCAGAATCATGAGTAAGATCTTCCCGTTCCTTTTTCACAAACATTTCACTGCACTCAGGTCCTGCTGTCCTGTTCCAGGAGGACCGGGGCCAGCTGTGTCTGGTCAGTGCCATCTGGGACACTGCTTGGAGAACAGGTGGGCTCCTACATGAGCCTCACGTGGGCCTCAACCCACACTGCATCCCCTCACTCAGAACAGGGATGAAAATAAGCTTTACCCAGGAGAGTTATGGGACAATACAGAATTAAACAGCAAAGCTCCAAATAAAAGTTCTCACTATTAAAAGGTATCTACTAGTTTGAAAATTAAGAATAGAAGATAAGATGCAGTGAGTCAGGCCATGCCCCTGACTGAGCCCTCAGAGCCAATGGAAAACCACGACGTGGCCGGCTCCTGGGTCACTGCAGGACCACGGAAGACCAGGGTGCCGATCCACACACCACCGGGAACATGGAAGCCTCCAAAGTGCGATACCAAGGGGACTTTTCCCCTTCCCTGTGGTACTGGGGCTTGAACCCAGGGCCTTCACACTGAGCTACACCCCCAACCCTTATTATTTTGAGACAGGGTCTATGTTGCCCAGGCTGGGCTTGAACCTGTGATCCTCCTGCCTCAGCCTTCCAGAGTGCTGGGATTATAGGTGTGTATCACCACAGCTGTGTACCACCACAGCTGCCTCCCAGACAATAACCTGAGTGCACTGATCAACTGACGAAAAGTAAGGCGCTGCTTGTCCACATCCCTGAGTGCAGGAGCAGCAAGCCGGGAGTAGAGGGGCTCCGGCAGCCAGTCCAGGGCACTTGCCTTGCAGGAGACCTCTACACAGGAGCAGTGCCAACAAGACAGGTCCAGACCGCACTCTCGCTGTGGCGCCCACGGTCAGCCGCACCACCCATAGCCATCATCCCCAGGGGAAGCACCACAGAGGAACCCCAAAACTCTCTAGGCTGTACAGCTTCCTCCTGAGATCGGCAGCAGGGGAAGAGGGACATGGCAGGGACTGGATGAGACACCACCTAGAGACACAGGCACCCCAGGAGCAGGAGACCCCTGCACCCCAGCTTCCAACTGGCCAGGAGGAAGGGCTGCTGTAGAGACAGGCCCTGAAGCCACACCTCAGATCAGAAGCAGCTTGGCCTCAGCAGAGGAACCGTCAGACGAGAGCTGCATTTGTGTCACCACAGAGCCTGGAAACAGGAAGCCACGATCCAAGGCCAAGCCAATTGGGAGCTTCTGAACACAACACATCGCAGTCCAAATCAAACTCCACAGGCTGCGGAGGAGCAGATGCAACCACACGATAAAGAAGAGTCAAAAGAGGAACGCACTGGGAGTTGGAAGGGCAGACGGCACTCAGGATGCGGAGAAATGGAAACAGAGGTGCTGAGAACCAGACAGCAGAGAGCCTAAGGAGCTCTCCACCCAAGGAGCAGTGGCCGCCACTGCCTTGACTACAGAGACCAGACTGGCCAGCCAGCAGCATGCAGACCACTGACCCAGCAGACACAGGTAACAGCTCCAAAGGAACCACGTGTGCGCATGCACATTTGTGCTTTTGTGTGTGAGACCATCAAAGCAGTGTTGCCAGGTGAACATCTGCTTCCCATCAACAACAAAAAAGGGCTGGGCATGGTGGCACATGCTTGTAATCCCCACAATAAGGAGGCTGAGGCAGGAGAATCACTGTGAGTTCAAGGACAGCCTGGGCTACATAGTTCACAGCCAGCCTGTGAGACCCTGTCTCAGTGACAAAAACAAAAACAAAAACAAAAAAACCCCAACAACAACAACAACAGAAGAGCAGAGGCCAAGCAATAGCGCTGCTGATGCCTTAAGAAAACCAACATCAGTGCATAAGTCTGTAGAAGCAGAACAACCTTTTAGGACCAACAGCGAAAAACAGCCGTTTTCAAACAAGGAAATTCCAAAGGATGTTCTCCAAGTGGAAGAAGGGCAGGGTCACATAAGAAGTCCCCAGTGAAAGGGAAGAACTGACGGTGTGTGCCAGCAGCACCGGGTGGGGGCGAGGGCACCAGGAGCACATGCTGTGAGGTGAGTGTGCAGGTGGGGATGCGCGAGCCCTCACTGAACACTACTGGAACAGTATGGGCCGTGGTCTTCAAACCGGGAGAGGGTTAACAACGGAGGAACAAGGAAAGGGAGCAGAGCCCAAAAGAGGCCGAGGAGGAGAGAGAGCAGAGCAAGCTGGATGCACCCCGACAAAGCAAAGCCAGCACCCAGCGCGGCAGCCTCCACACACGGCGAGTGAACCACCTCCCGGTAAGGGCAAAACCCAGACCAGGTGTCCTGCAGCACACACGAGGTCACCTGGAACTCAAAGTCAGCATGGCAGACATCAAAGCAGGGCAGAGATGCAGTGCGGAACCTTAATGAAAGACGGGGTGCAGCTTTATACCAGGAGCAACACTGAAGACAGTGAGTGTCTCCTAGATGGTAGAAGTTCAATTCATACCTAGTGGGTAATGAGCCTTAAGACATGGAGGAAGAAGAACGGGTAACGCACAGCCACACTGGGACGGCACCACACCCCTCTCAGAAGCAAAGGAAGACGCAGTGGGCACAGCCAGGCGGCGACACCACATGCATACGCAGCAGCTGGGAGGGTGCGAGCACTGTGAACACCGCCTGTGTTCTGGAACGGACCCTTGGGACCTCAGGCACATGCACCTCAGCGGGGCCCCAGTGCTGGAGCAGCTGTGGAACTGTCCAAGGTGGGCAGGTGCAAGGGGCTGGCACTCGGGTGGCAGCTGGTGCAGACCTTACAGGTGCCACAGTGCCTGGAGAGAGTGCAAACAGATCTTCATCATGGCACCAAGGATGCCATGACAAAAGGTTCCAGCAAACTAGAACAAAATTCTCTCTTCTAATAGAAGGTGACTTTATACCAAGAAACAACCCCCTTCACAGCGCAGGCCAGGCGAGGGGAGGGCAGGGCAGGGCAGGGGCGCGGTCAGCAGCCAGTGTCCCACTTACAAAAGCCTCAGAAAATACAATAAACCTAATACAACTTATGACACCTTTATTAAAACAGAAAACCTAATTAAAAACATTAAAAAACAAATAAGGAAAGGTATATGTTGGTGAATTGGAAGCTAAGATTGTGAAGATATCAACTTCCATCTACAGAATCAATGAAATTCCAATAAAACTCCAACAGTGGTTGCATTGTTTTTATAAACTCACTAAATGACGATAACACGAAAGTGCAAAGATCTACGAATGGCTAAGTACTGCTGAGGAAGGAAGGCGCCCGATCAAGCCAGAGATGGTGTGGGTGACATAGGCACAAACAGGAGATCGAGCCCACGAGAACGCCAGGGACTCGGGACAGTGCGGGAAACAGCAGTGACGCATCGGACATGGAATCTTTCCCACCACACACACAAGTGCACTCCAGGAGGGTGAGCCCAAGCAAGGCAAGACAGACAGTGCAGGCAAGGGTTTTTTTTTCCTTTTGAGATGCTGGGAATTGAACCAAAAGCCTCACACATGCTAGGCAAGCGCTCCACCATAGGCCTTCACCCTCAGCCCTTCCTATTTTGAGACAAGGTCTTAGTATGTTCCCCAGATTGGATGCAGCCTGCCAGGCAGCAGGAATTACAGGTGTGCGCCCTGAGTGTGACTTCTTCAGACAACACAGCTCTTGCCAGAGGACACAGACTGGCACATTCCAGTCCCGTCAACAGACCTTCCTTTACCTCCAGACACCACAATGAGGAGGCGAGCCGTGCACTGAAGAAGGGGCTACAGCCCCCGGAACTGAACAAGATGACAAGTACCTCGAAGGGAGGAGACACGTCAGGGAAAGGTGAGGGACAGACTCTCCTTGCTTATTACCAGGAGACAGGGCGTCCTGCCACCTACTAGATGGGGAGCACAACGGGGACCCGTGCTCAGACCCCACCCCCACAGACCTACGTATACCGCAGCCAGTGATGCCCAGGGACCCCATGCTCGTCCGGGGGGAGTACGAGCCAGAGACTGCACTGGGGAGGCCCCCTCATCTGCTACCCCCGCCCCCTCCCGCACAGGCAGGCTGCGCTTCTCAGCCTAGGCTGCACTCACCTGGATCTGCGTCTGCACTTGCTGTGTCCCGGCTAGCTTCTGCGCCTGGGAGATGGGTGTGGTCAGGAACTGGGTTTTAAGGGCTGGCTGGGCAGCATAGGCAACCTTCTGCTGTGGACCCTGGGCAGTGATCTGCTGTGCAGTTAGCTGGGGAAGAGAGAGGGCTAGGCTTAGGGGGGCAATGACCACGGCCCCACTCAACCCCCGCTGTAGCCACCAAGAGCCTGTAGGGCCTCGGCTGTGGAATCCCCACACTTCACCACATGTTCCCAGACAAGGTCCTGGCGCTGTCCTGGCTTCTGCCCTGTGCCTGCAGTACACCTCCAGCAGGGCCTCAGCCCACAGCCCAGCTCAGCCAGCACCTTCTCCCGAGTCCTGGCCAGCCCACCACCCCGCATGGGGAGCACGTCCAGGCTGGCTGGGAGGCCCATGCCTCCCACAGTCAGGCTAGGTAGGAGCCTGGGGGGGTCATCGTACCACCCTCCACTGCCCAGTGAGGGTCTTCACTGTGCGAGTGACTTGATCAGCTTCGCAGAGAACACACAGTGCATCAGGCCACCAACCTGCACGTCGCATCTAGGTGACCTGAGCACTGTTCCAAGGGCCACACGTGCAGTCTATGCATAGAACAGCTCTTCCTCCAGGTCTTGGCTTGGCTGTCCCCACAGAGCAGGGCCCATCAGAACCAGCACAATTCAGACCCAGGCCCCGGACTTTACATAGCAGGACTCAGAGAAGGGCTGGGTGTGCAGCTGGCAGCAGCAAGCACAAGATCCTGGTCCACTGGAGCCAGCCCACTCCCAGCCCCCTTACCACTCTGTACCCAGTTCCCTCGGAATCACATTTCACACAGAGGTCAGCACTAGGGACTGCACAGCTCTTGGCCAGCACCCTGCTCTACGTCAGAACCCTGTCCCAGCCTCAGTCCAGAAAATGGCACACACAGGACCTGCACTGCCAGCATCTGCAACACCGGCACCCACAGGACAAGGGAGACCGGGCCTGACACTAGCAGCAAGTACCCAAGAGCAAGGCCCTGGAGGCAAGACGGCCCACTGGGCATCCCTCACTGTGGACAACACTGCCAGCCTCCCCTCCTCACACCTGGCCCCTCCCTTCCACATCCGCCCCAGAAGCCAGGATGAGAGCACACCAGGCAGTGTCCCTGGGCCATACACCATGGCTGCCCCTGTGTCTCTATACCCATCTGACACTCCTGCCAGCTGATTCCATGCCTTCATGCCGGCTCCAGCCCCCACATCCTCAAGTACCCGCAGCCCTCTCTCCAGGCTGCAGCCTCTGCCCATTCGCCCTCAAAGCCATCTGCCTCTTCTGCAGAGGCCTAACTCCGTGCTGAACTGAGACCCCACACAGGGGCCCCAGTACCTTCTGCTGGACGGTGGCCTGGCCCTGGGCAACCTGAGGCTGGATGGCCTTCTGCTGCTGGACAGCCTGCTGCTTGAGCTTCAGCAGCTGCTGGACATGCACAGGCTGGGCCACAACGGTCTGTCCTGCAAGAGAAACCCCATCAGTGAGCCAGCTCCGGGTGGGGAGGCCCACTCACTCCAGACTGCTCAGATGGTCATCTGCCAAGGACGAGAGTCGAGCTGCACAAAGACTGAGAAAGCCAGCCCCAAACACACTTATGGTGCTGCCAGGTTCATTGAACTTCATTCTGAAGTACGGAAAACTTCAGAAGGCTACTGGTTGAGGGGCACACTTGAACTTGTACACCTCTCAGGAATTTACACTGAGCTACACGATGACAGGCACAAGCTGGGTGTTAGGGACAGGACAGGCCGAGGCTCACTGCGCTGCACCTGGCACGGGGACTGGCGGCAGAGGGGATGGCTGTGGGGGAGGCACCTGCTGTTTTCTGTGGCTGCCCGATTGCCACACTGATCCCTGCGACGTTCATGGGCAGGGTCGTGACCCCTGGTGAAGAGACCACAGCAGCTGGGACAGACACCACTGGAGGCTTGGCCAGGGCCACCTGGGCTGGCTGGGATGCCTGAGTCTGCATTTGTCCTTGTGCCTGCAGCTGAGAAGCGGGAACCCGGGTCTAAACAGAGGAAACAATGGGAAAGTCCAGAGATGGGAGGGTGTCCTGTCTCCTCCAACATTTTCCGACAAGACATGAAGCCATGAGAGAATTACAAAGATCAGCAGAACTGACACTAAAAGAAAACACGATTACTTACTTATGCATGGCAGGCAACATGAAATCATGAGGTCAGGCCTGCCCTCTGACCCCACTACATCCTGGGACAGCCCCACGCTGAACGCTCTGATGCTGGCCAGGCGGTGAGCACAGCTCTGATCCCCTCCTGCTACCGAAGCATGCCCCGACTGCTCCTGTGCCCTGGCTCCCACTCAAGGTCACTCCAAGATCACTGCCACGGCCTGAGAGTCCACCCACTGGGCTCCCTGGCCCCATGTGTCCACCAGGCACCTTCCCCCTAGATTATGTTATTAAAAAAGAAATGGGGGGCCGGTGAGATGGCTCAGTGGCATAAGCGCCTGGCAAGCACAAGGTCCTGAGTTCGACTCCCGGAACCCACATACGAAAAAAGGGCCGGTGATATCGCCTGCTGGTGCCTGCTGGTGGCAAGGTCCTGAGTTCGACCCCCGGTACCCACATAAAAAAGGAAATGGGGCCAGGCGTGTTTTCATCTGTGCAGAAATAAATAAAAGTCACCCATACACTCAAAACGATGCTGACACTGGTCTTTAGCATTCCAGGTGCTGTCTCATCTGCAGCTCACTGTGAAGGCCTGTGAGGGGGCGTGAATCGTGGCTGTCTCACGATCTGCTTCTCTTGTTTAAACCAATCACTTTTCTGGGTTTTTGCGGGGGGATTCGGAAAGTTTTACTGGAAATAAGAATAGCTCCTGGGTTTCTAGGAGGGGTCCCAAGTGGGTAGTCCTTCTGATTTTTTTGTTTTTTCTTTCTGATTTTTTCAGACAGGGTCTTGCTATATAGCCCAGGCTAGGCTTGACAATGATCTTCCTGCCTTGCCTCCTCAGTGCTGGGACACAGGTGTGCTCCACTGCACCGGGCTTGTAACACCCACTTTTCAAAGATACTTGATATCTCATGGCTTGGATGCATTATTTAGTGAACTTTCTAGTAATGGATACTCAATCTCCTCTATCACTTTCTCAAACAAGCCTGTACATTTATTACTTTGTAACAGCTCTTTCTGTCCTTCCTTCCCTCCCCGCTTTCTTTTCTTAGTGGCACTGGGGACTGAATCCAGGGCCTTCACACTGGGCTACATTCCCCACCCATTTTATTTTTTGAGACAGTATCTTGCTAAATTGCCCAGGTGGGACTTTGCCCTCCCTAAGTGCTAGGACTAAAAGTGTGTGCCACTACACCCAGCTAGCTATATTATTTATTTCATTAAATAGTACACACATTTTCATAGCTTTGTTACTAACATCCCCTCTAAAACAGGTCATGAATTTGTATCTGCCAAAGACCCTGCCCTGGCCATTACCACCTCCTGCCACTCTCCTCTCAGCCTGACTGGCATTCCTGTGAGCTCTGGTGAAGCCACACTTCTTCTATGGTTTCTTGTCCTACAGACACCCCTCCCTGTGGAGGGCAGGCCCCTCCTCGTGACCTACGGCCGGGGTCTGGCATGCAGAGCTGGGCCTCACATTGCACTTGACATAGATGACTAGCTCTAGGGTCTGGACAGGTGCTGAGCTCTGTGCCTCAACTCCCCACCTGTAAAATGTGGTTCACAGGAAGCTCCCCCTGCCCTGGGGGTGTCTGGGCCCTGTACCAGGAGCTCAGCACAGCCTCCACAAGGGTACCCTGCTATGATGCCCCTCCATGGGACACTGATCCTGGCTGCTCTTCCCAGACACTGCTTTTGTCTTATTTCTGCTTCTAAGATCCCAAAGTCTCCTCCTGCCTACTCAGTGGTTACCCATGGGCCACTTCCCCATCCCCTGGCAGCTTATGTCCTCCCACCACATGGGCCTGGCCCTGGCCCTGGCTCTCCACTCCACAGTGCAGGGGATCAGTGTGTCATGCATGCTCCTTTGCTCAGTCCCAACCCCTTGGCTCCTGATAGGTGCCAGCATGAGATGTCTCATCCTCTCCCAGAATGTGGAGCTCTCAGCAAGAGCAGCACCTGCTCCCCCATGTTCTAAAGGCAGGCCAAGATACCAAGCTGGCCCCTGGGGGCAACCCGAACACAGACAGACACAACCACTCTGGCAAACAAGCATCTGTGCTGGAACTTACAAGCCGCGCCACCTGGAGGTTGGCCACAGTGGTGCCTGTGAGCAAGGCACCAGGCCGCGGGGCGGTGACCGTGGTGAGCTGGGGGCTCTGCTGCTGCGGCGGCTGCGGGGGCTGCACCTGCACTTGTGCTGGAGGCTGGGGGGGCCCTGGCTGGGTCGGCGGTGGTGGGGGCTGTGGGGGCAGCTGCATTTTCTGCTTCTGCATCTTGATGATGTGTTCCTGAAACCCAAATAAGGTATGTTCTCTTCCACATGAGCCACACTGCACTCTTGAGATCAAACATACCAATTTTATATTACCTCTCTGCCTCCAGTGAGTAACAAAGTACTGTTACTCATTCTGCTGACAGGCAGAATGCAAACCATCCTCTGCGTCCAAGTGCCCAGGTGTTCAAAATTAGCATTTCAGCAAGGACTGGAAATAGTGACTCTGACAGATGAGTAGGTTCACAACAAAATTTCTAGGTTCCAATCTCTCACAAATGATTTAAATATGTAGCATCAAGTATCATATCTCTCACAAATGATTTAAATATGTAGCATCAAACTTACTAGTAAGTTAAATAATAATATAGTAGTAAGTTCTACATCATTAAAAGAAGTGACTACCTTAAGACACTAGTTCAAAAAATGTTTTAAGAAATAAATAATGCCAGGTGTAGTAGCACACAGCTGCAATCCCAGCACCCTGAGAGGCTGAGGGAGGATTGCAAGTTTAAGCCCAGTCGGGGCAACTTGTTGACTTGACAAGACCCTGTCTCAAAATAAAAAACAAAAAAGGGGGTGGGGATGTGGCTCAGTGTGAAAGCCTTGGATTCAATTACCCGTATGTACTACAAAAAAAAAAAAAAAAAGAAAGAAAGAAAAGGTATTCTAAATGAAGAAGATTTACGGAGTTGATCATGACTGTCAGGTCTCTCTGGACACGAAGTGACTGGCACTGCCTTAGGACAGACAGGATGAAGGCTGAGGAAGCAGGGTGTGTGCAGGCACTTAAGGCTCCTGCAGTTGAGATGGTGCAGAAGGCGGCGCCCGCCTGGGGAGGCACGGCTACAGTCTCTGTGTCTCAAAGGGAACAAGGTGGGCGCCAGGGCCCCAAGCAAGTGCTGCAGGACACAGAAGCACAAGGGAACGCAGGACACCAGGCACTTCTCTGTGCCATCCCAACCTGCAGGCACAAGACTCAGCTCTGCGGAGTCCCCGGCCTCTGACCAGGGCTTCCCCTCAGTGAGGAGTCCTGCCTGCAAGTCCAGGCCCCATAACAGGCCCAACTGTCTCGCTGGTACTGGTGTTTTTTCTGGTTCTCTTGGATGACATCTACTTGTGATTGTCCATTTGTGGCAGGGATGTGGCATGCACTTCTAAAATGAACACCTCTGCATAAATGAAAGCAAAGACAGTGTCCAAGCTAGCAAAAATCCCGGAGCCACGCCCCGGCTCCCGGCCCCCAGAAATGCCAAGGCACCTTCTCCCCAGCGTTCTGTGGTGGAGAACGGTACCAAATGAGCCGAGACGCACCACGCACCAGAGGGCTGAAGCAAGGGTACCTCTGCAAACAGGGACTCTGGTCCCAAAATGCTGCAGCCAGCCCTGAGATGCTCAAAAGTGTGATCCGCATGTATTTAACACCACGGAACATGCTTTCTACCTAACGGCAAAGCTAAATTTCTGCGAAGTATGATTTGACTTGCACCATGCAACAGGCCCATCTGGGAGTCCTGCCCACCCCGGACTCCCTGGGAAGTGCTCACCGGTGCCAACTTGCCCACGGCCTTGATCTGGGCAGGGGACTGGGACTGGCCCTGGATCTGTGGAACTTGCACCTGAGAGGGCTGCTGCGGTGGTGGCTGCTGCTGCGGTGGTGGCTGCTGCTGCTGCTGCTGCTGCTGCTGCCGGAGAAGCTGGAAGTGCGCAGGGGTGATGGTTTTTCCAGGCAGTTGAACCCCTGTGGCTGGGAAAACGTCTGTCATTAGCCCCACCATCCTCACTCCTGGGGCAACAGTGCAAGCTCCAGCAGCAGGCGTGGGCACAGAGACACCAAGCCCCTTACCTTGGGACACCTGAGTCACCAAAGACCGGGCCGGGGTCTGCACTGGAGTCAGGTTGGTGGTGACCACAGCCGAGGCTGTCACAGAAGTGACTGCTCGAACACCCTGAGTTGTTGCCATGGACACCAGGTCAGTGGTGGCAGTGGCCGGGGAGCCAACTGCTCGTTGCTGGGTGTGGACCACCTGCGCGGGGGCAGAGCCTCCCGAGGTCTGGAAAAGCAAGCAGGAGCTCAGCACACGTTTCGCACCACACTCCAGGCCCTCCCCTCACAGGAGTGCTACATGCCCAGGCTCCAGAACCCAGGGGTGGACGCACCCTGGAGTCCAGTGTGTGACACAGGGCTGAGCACACACGGCTCTCCATGACCTCAAAGACAAATGAAGGGAGCTGCAGAGCAGTACTCTTTCTCACAGGGAACTGGGTAGATGGAGAAGGAACCATTTTGGAAGACAATGTCTGACCAAGAGGTCCCTCTTGCTTCGCTCAGACCACGGACTCTCCATTACCCTGCCAGCCCCATGTTCATAGCCATACCCTGCACCAGCCCACTCCCAGCTGCCAAGCCTGTGCAGAGCCATGGCCCGTTCAGTCTTCACCTCCTCTCCCCTGCTTAAGATTCAGAGCATCAGGCCCCGGCCTACCCTGGGCACGCTCAGCCCTGTCACATCCTGCAGCCACCCTTCCCAGGTCACAATACACTACTCTCATTCCACCTCTGAGATGTCCCTCCCAGGGGTCATTTCCCTCTGCAAGCCACCTTGGCTCAAGCACTCATATTGCCTTAGACAACTTAATTTTGTTGTTGATCCTTTCACACTGCGTTGCCTCTGTACTTGGATATAAATCTAGCATGTTACTCCGTACTTGGTGTTCCGTTGTGTTTCCCTTCATCTATTTTCTCACATTCTTCCTTTATTGTTCTCATCTAATTTTCCCTATCGGTGTCTGAGTCACACACTCTATTTCTGTTCCTTTAGTAACCCATTCAGAAACTATCATGAGTACTTATCAAAATCACGAATTTTAAAACAAGCCCACCCATATGTAGGTATGTAATACCATGTACATGAATTTTATTTTTTCAGCCCATAACGAACTGCTGCTGTTTGTGAGGCCAGTCCTCATCCACCTCCACCGTGGTGTCCCCCTCCCCACCCTGGCCGCCTGCACCCTCAAGAGTCTTCCTTCCCGACTCTGCCTTCCTGTGGCTTCTCAGCCCTCCGGGCAAGCTTGTGGAGGAGCTGACTGGCTGCTGCACTGGAACTCCCCTCTAGCCCAGGGTGCACTTCACGTCTGGCCAGTCCTGCCCTCAGGGGTGCCAGCCGGTCTATAGCTCCTCCCAAACTCTACCTCGGGCAGGCCCCTGGGGGAGCCCCACCTGGGCAAGCCTGGGGTAAACCTTAAGTCTCCTGTTCCCAAAGCTAAAATTACTCACAAGGCAAACCCAGCTTCTGGGCATCCCATTCCTCTCTCTGGTTTTTCCTTTCCCTTAAATTTGGGCCTGATAATTATTTATTCATTTGTTGGTTTAAGCTTCTGGAAGGATTTTTAAAATTTGTCAATAAATTTAATTCTTTCAGGCCAGGGATATAGCTCAGTGCCACAGTGCCTGCCTGGCAAGTGCAAGATCCTGAATTCGATTCCCCATACCAAAAATATAAATAAAAATTTTTTTGGTTCTTTCTACCAAGAACTGTATAAAAATTCTTAACTCATCTTGTTACCAAAATCAGAAGTCTCTTCTGAACTACTGGAAGAGATTCTCTGGCCTTTTCTGTGCTCTCAGCCCTACACACAGGACATCAAATTATGCTCCCAGGTCACCTCTAGGTCTTTCACAGACTCCCCACTGCCTGCTGAGTGAAACTCACTCTTCTCCATGATCCCCAAACCCCAGGCCACCCAGCCCCCACACTCCACAGTGCAGCAGAGCAGGCCCTTGATGAGCCGGAGGAACCAGCACTGCGCTGGTTCCTGTGGTTTGTGCTCCTGCTGCTCCGCCGCCGCTCACACCGCGTGCCCTGCTCTCGGGGACGACACACTTTTTGTCGTGTGAAGGCCGAGGGTGCCTTCTCCTGGAAGCTGCCTCCAACTCCCCTAGAGAAACCCGCTTGTAAAGACAGAGCTGCGAAGGCCCTCTGTCTCCCTGCAGAGTTCTACGCCACAGCTCAGAGGGCTGCAGACCCTTATCTGGAACACTTGGGATCACAGGTGCTTCGGATTTGGAGTTTTTCAGGGAGTTCGAATATGTGCCTATAGACAGAGATATCACAGATAAGTCGTTTTTCAAAACATAACACTAAATGCAATGATTGTAGCTTCCTGCCCCATAGAAATAGCAGCACTGGGCATTCAGAATGTTCCCAATGCTCCTAACAGCTTCTATTATTTACTGAAAAGACCGCACCTAAAGCAGTTTACTGCAAAACAGGAATAAAAACCAATGAAATCATCTTAAGTCGCATGCTAAAAAAGAAACTTTTTAATCTATTCTGTTGTGTAAAGTACTTTAATCTTTCAGTTTAATGATGTGTGCTGTACATACAGCAACACTCATGAACTCTAGGGACGCGGTTCTATGAATCTGGGTGACAGCATGCACCACAGCCTAGATTCAGAACTTCCTGTCACCTCCAAAGAGCTCCAGGGCCTCTCTGTGACCAAACCCTCCCTCACCTCCAGTGGCACTCATCTGATGTCTGCCCCCAAGTCCCAGCATTCCCATCATATTACTTATGCACACACAGCATATGCAGCTTTTCTTTCTTCTTTTTTTTTCTTTTAAAGAGACAGGGTCTCATTACATAGTGCAGGCTGGCCTTGAACTCACTATAGAGTCTGTGCTGGCCTTAAATAAGCGGCAATCCTCCTGCTTCAGCCTCCCAAATGCTGGGATTATAGGCATGCACCACCATGCCCAGCTAAATACACAGCGTTTTGGAGCTCTGCTCATGCAGCAGCAGCAGGCCTTTGAGGTTCCCTGCCGCCCCTGGAACCAAGCTTCCTGACCCGCCAAGCGGCCTTGGGTCACGTGGGCGCACCACAGTTTATGGGCAGAGGGACACTGGGCTGCTTCTGTTTTAGCAATGATGAATAAAGCCACTATGAACACACAGCATCCATATTCCCTGTGTACATATTTTCATTTCTCTTGGAGAAATACGTAGCAGTAGAACTGCTGGGCTGCATAAGCAAAGTGTATGTTTAACTTTGTAAAACTAACCACTACTGTACACGATCTTCCACAGCATCAGGGCTGGGGTCTCACCACTGTTCTCGCAGGTGCACACCACAAGGTGGTGTGGTTTGTTTCGCTTCCCCGATCTCTTTATGATGTATTTGCCATCCACACAACCTCTCTGGTGACTGCTCCATCTTCTGTTCATTTTTAAATTCACTTGTTTTCTTCTAGTTCAAGAGTCTTCATGCAACCTGCATACAGTCCTCACATGTTTTGCAAATATATTTTCCCAGCCTGCACTTTTACTTTCATTTTCTTAATATTTTTCAAGGAGCAGTTTTTATTTATTTAATTACTTTTAAGAAGCAGTTTTTAGGGCCGGTGAGATGGCTCAGTGGCATAAGCACCTGCCTGGCAAGCACGAGGTCCTGAGTTCGACTCCCGGAACCCACATAAAGGAAAAGCAGTTTTTAATTTGATGAAATCTAACCATTTTTTATTCATAGCCTTTTTGCATCCTAGAAATGTTTACCTAAACCAAAGCAGTTAAGTTTTTCTCCTATGTTTTCTACTAGAAATGCTACTGTTTTGGTTCAAAGTCTATAATTTCTGGCCAGGTGTGGTGATGCACACCTGTAATATCCCAGCGCTTAGGAGCCTGAGGCAGGAGGATTGCCAGGAGTTTAAGGCCAGTCTGACCCCCCCATAGGGAGTTCAAGACCAGCCTGGACTACACAGCAAGACCCTGTCTCAAAAAAACTTAAAAAAAAAAAAAAAAAAAAAAAGGCCTACAGTTTCTGGTTTTACATTTAGGCCTCGGATTCATTTTGAATGATGTTTTATTTGTGGTATGAATTACAGGTCAGGGTTCATTGCTTTGCACACAGCAATCCAATGGTTCCAGCACCATGCAGATTACCCACCAAATTCCTGGGCACTTTGAAGGAAATTACTGACTACACAGGCACACGCACCTGCTTCTGGACTTCCCACCAAACTCCATTCATCTGTGCACCTATTCTTTGCCAATGCCACGCTGTCTAGATACCTCACATGCCGTCTAGGTACCTCCCGCACTGTCCAATCACCTCTCAGAGGCCCCACTGGCCTTCACACAGTCTGGAATGTGTGCAAACCCAAGGTGCTGCCCTCACACAGCGCCCTGCACAGGACCATGCGAGGGCTACTGCTCACTTCTGCTCCACCGCAACCTCTGCTCCAGACAGTGACACAACCGAGTCCTGGACTGCAACGTGCCCTCAGACCCACCCGCCTCCTGTCTGGGATGCGTAGTGGGAGGGATGCATGTGTGCACACACACATGAACACACACACACACACACACACCCCACGGCTGCATTCCCTCAGAGTACTGAACAGACACCACCCCCCACACTGAGCGAGTGGAAACGGCTGTCCTGATGAGCCACTTCTCTTCTCAGCACTGCTCTCACTGCCGGCTGCTCTTACTGATGGTGCACAGTCACCTGCCCAGAAGACCAAGCCATGGCCCCGCGTGCTCCTAGGACAGGGACCACTCACAGTCAAGGCTCCAGGAGCCACGGGTGACGCCAGACGCTTGTTAATGGATTGGAAGGTAGCAGCGGGGACGCCAGCAATGGTGTTCACGATCACATTGCCACTCACAGTGCCTGCAGAGGAAGACGTGTGGGTAAGAGAATGAGAAAAGCTTTCTCCTATCATTCATTCATTTAATTTTTGGTCTGGCAGTACTGGGATTGAACCAAGGGCCTTCATGCTGGGCTACATTCTCAGATCTCTTTTTATTTTTTATTTTGACACAGGGTTCACTAAATAGCTAAATTACCATTGGTCTTGTGAACCTCCTGCCTCAACCTCCCAGAGCGCTAGGATCACAGGTGTGCTTCTCCACACCTGGCTCCTACTTCAGCACTTCTGTACCCTCCTTACCTGTCGGAATACTTGTGCCAGTCACTGAGGTTTTAATGGTTCCTGCCTGTGTGAAAAGGATAACTCTGAGTTCCATGCCAAGTCCTGCCCTGCAGGAACCCTCCAAAGGCTCCCATTTCATCCATAATCAGGTCCAAACCCCAACCACACTTACACAGCCGCCCAGGCCATCCCGGCTTGGCCCCCGCCCCACCCATGTGCACTGTCCCTTGTCACCCGGCTTCAGCATGCCAACCCCCTTCCCGTATGACAGCCATGCTCAGCTCTGAAATGTCCTACCTCCGACCCCTCATTGCCAACTTCTGCCGCTCAGGCCCCAGCTCATAGTCACCACCTCAGAAAGGCTCTGCCTTTCTAATTTTTTATTTCTAAGACAGGGTCTCACTAAGTTACCAAGGCAGGACTGAGATTTGCAATCTTCCTGCCTCAGCTTCCCAAGTGGTGGGATTAAAAGGCGTGCACCACCACACCTGGCTTAAATGTATCATTTGAATGAATAAAAATGCCCAAGTGCACGTAAAACTTCCACTACAACCAGATACAACTTAAATTGATGGAGAAAATGGTTCTACATAAAGTATTTTCACATCTGGCTCACAGTCCAAAGCAAGTGTTTCCCGAATTCAGCACAGAACATTCTCTGCAAGTGTGCATGACACGTGCACACAGCACACCAAGGCGTGGGTATCCGCCACCACAGTCTGCAGGCCCACAGCCTGCCTTTCGCTTCTTCATGCTCTGTACTTGGTGACTTTCACAGCAGGCATTTAGGACAGGTGAGCTGCGGGCACCTGGGTGCGTGTTCACAGGAGGGGTGGCATGACAGAGAAAGCGGCTTATCTGTGCCCTGTGGGCACACTGCCCTAGGCCCTGCACTTGGAGAGCGCCTCCCCACCATGTCCTTGGGCCACACAGGCCAGCCCTGTGGACCCTGCAGGGGGAAGCCCATGGCTGTGCAGGACCCAGCCCACGCCTACATCCATCTCAGACCGGAGGGACACAGGCTCTCACCAGCACTGCAGCGCTGCCCACAGTCGTGATCGCAGGCTGTCCTTTTGGTGGGGCCTGTACGGGCTGTGGCTGGGCCTGGGCCTGCGCCTGGGGTGGGATGGCGGGCTGCCCTGCTGGTGGCTGGCTGCCAGTGGCCTGTGCCTGGGGCAGTGGCGGTGGCGGCTGCTGAGGGGGTGGCGGGGGCTGCTGTTGCTGCTGGGGGGGTGGTTGTGCCACGGCTGGCTGCTGCGCCTTCTGCTGATCGGCCAGAGCCTAGAAGGGTGGGGCAGAAGAGAAGCTGCTGGAGGGGACTCAGCTGGGCAACAGCACCTCACAGCTACCACATACCCTCAGAGGGCCACACCCAGGGGGCCACACCTTTTTCTCTTTTGCAATTCGTTCTGCACGGAGAGACGCAACCTGGATGGGAGGCAGCGGTTTGTCATAGTTGATTCCACTGAAAGACAAGTGTAAAAGATAAATGTACAATCATAGCTTTACCTGTGGTTTCAGTGACCTGTGGTCAACCAAGGTTCAGAAATATTAAGTGGAAAATTCCAGAAATAAATAATTCGTAAGGTCTGAACTGCACACTTGACAGGAAAGGGGGAGGGTAGGGGGAGGGGGGAACATCAAAGCACGTTATATACATGTACGAATAGCTACAACAAAATCCACTTTTTGTATAATGAGTATGAATTAAAAAAAAAAAAAAGAAAAACCTTTACAAGTGGTTAATAATGACCAAAGCAGAAAAAAGACTGAATACTGCTGAACAGCATAAGGCAATCTCGCACCATCCCACTCTTTCCTGACAGAACACAATGCACTCCTCTGTCCAGCACGTCCATGTCACACAGTAAGCTTCTTGGTCACCATACCGACTGTCACAGTACCACGATGACTGTGCTCAAGTCACCCTTATTTTACTGAACACCTGTCTCAAATCACTGGTGACTGAGGGCCAAAGAGAAGCCGTGAAGCCCTTCCAGGTGGCAAAAGGTTCAGTACCATCTGCAGTTTCAGACGCTCTAGACCAGTAGCTCTGCAAAAATGCTCCGGACACACAACCCTGTCCCCACTCAGCAGTGAACTCTGTAGATACACTCTGCACTCACCCCTCAGTCCTCAGCCCCCAGTGAGCCCCAGTTCCTCTGTGACTCCTAGGCACACCCCTCAACAGCCACACAGATGCACCTCCTCAACACAACACAGGGAGGAGTAACCACCTCAACACCTACATGCAGCCACCTGCGGCCCCGCTCTGCTCCCTGTGGCCTCGGGCCCCTGTAGCATGGCCTGCCCTGCCCACACAGAAAGTCTGCTGGCTGCAGCCTCTTGCCTTTGGTTTCCCACCCAAACCCAGCTTGTTCCTCCTCCTGTGAAATATCTGCCAATCTATCTGCTACTTCTGTGAGGCCCTCTTGCTCCCATCTTACAGCAGCTCAACAGCGGGGAGAACAGTGCCTGGCTCATTCCGGCTGCTGTGCTGATCCACAGCCACAGCTTCTCAACAGCCACCAGCTGAGCAAACTCGCCCCCTGCCCAAGTGACAGGAGCCGCACCCACCTGGCTCTGTGCTGCCCGCCACCAGAATCTCTGCAGTTGCACAGCTTGGGTACAACGATCAAGGAATTTACATGGCACATCTAAGGGTAAACCGTGGTACCAAGAGGAGCAGAGCAGAGCAGGGCAAGACTGCCATCCTCCACATAGGCAGGGCACCTGGGGCCAGAGCCAGGGTACAGGCACCCAGGCATGGCCAGGGGAGCCATCTTGGACTCTCGGCAGATGTGCTGCGGGCTGACTCCCTGTGATGAGGACTCTGCCCTGCAGCTGTGTGCAGAGGAGGCATGGAGAACCCAGGAAGGAAGCAGGGGCAGGACAAAGTGGCCCAACCTGCACAAGGGCACTGACAGTGCCTGAGCCCGAGGCGGCCAATCCATCTGAACAGATCTCCTCTCAACACGACTCTAAAAATCTGCATACACAAAATGCCTAGCACTCAGGACTCTGTAACTCAGTTTACCTGTTACTTCCTTCTACCTTCCTAGCTCACCATCTACCCACTGATGCATCTTTTTTCCTAAACTTCAATGGAACTTGTGCCCAAGGAGAGGTGGCACATGAGGAAGAAAGCCTCTTGTTGGCACTGCCCCAGACCTTGAGCACCATTCCCCCAGAATGCTGGCAGGAGCACACAACACAGCTCTCCACGCCTGTGCCTGGCAGGACTGTTCCGGTCACTCTGGTCCAGGCATTGCACCTCCTGAGTCCTGGACACAGTGCCCCAGGCTGCTGAGTTTATGTGAACCCTGAGCAAAACCCCTCGAAAGAGCAGGTGGTGTCTCCCAACACCCGGTACCTTTCTGCCAACACAGAGGCGTGCTTGGGGTTCTTCTGAAAGGGGTTCATGCCAAGCCTGCAGGGCAGAAAATGAGAACGCAGTTACTCAACAGGGAGAGATGGAGCCACCGCGCCCACACCAACGCCTGAACCTTGAGGTCTGCCTGGCATGAACAGCGTAAAGTGAGGACTGGGACATACAGAGGTTTGATTGGGGGGCTCCTCTTGCCAGCTGTCATCTTCATCAGGTCGAAGTGGTTCGTGTACAGCTGGGTGTGGGTAGCGTTCTCATCCTGGGCATAGATCTGGCTTGTGCGCAGAGGACGGTTGTTCTTGCTCTGAAACAGTGGGCAAGAGCATGTCACGGCACAGTCAGCCTGTGCAATGCCCACTCTATAAACAGGGCTTGTGGGACCGGAGGCCTGTGGCTCCACAAGGCTGAACCCAAATGTCCCTTCCCTTCTCCCTCCTTGACACATAATGTGGCCTAATAGCAGGAGCAAAGCTAGGCGGCTGGCGATGGGCCCCAACCTGTGGGAAGCCCCACCACGACCCAGCTAAGGAAAGCACAGTTACCCCAAGTGTGTGGGATCACCCTGCAGGTGGCAGGGAGCAGCCAAGGCACCAGCCTTTGCCTGGCAAATGCAATACCCACAAACACTAAGGGGCAGTGTTGACCCAGACACCTCCACCTTCCGCTGGTGGACAGTAATGGTGGCAAGCACTCAGGGACATCTGGAAGTGTGTTCCAGGGGCTCTGCATTATCTGTGCCAGCCGATCTCTCCTGTGCAGACCCCACCGTGAACAGAAGGCCACTCAATGGTCTCCTACTTGCTCCCAAGACACCTCAGTGGCCCTTCACCTGAAGGAACAGCATCCAGGGATGCAGTCTGTGTGAGGTCACAGAGCTGAGCGGTGTTGAATTCGGACAAGAGCTCAGAGCCCCTTCCCAGCCAGGCTCTGAGCTAGCAGCAGGGGTACACAGAGCGCACGGGGCACGGCCTGCTGCTAGAGCAGTGCCTGAACCTCGAAAGCAGTGTCCAGGAAGTCAGAACCAGGAAGCCAACATGCAAGCTCCCTGGCCCTCTCTTGCACTCTGCACCGTGTGTGGAATCAGCCTACTCTGGAACACACCTGAGCAGAGGGAGGTACCAAGATGGGAAGAACAAGACCAGGCACACCCACAACACCAGAGGGCCAGGTACACCAGGCCTGGACAGGGAGAACTGCGTTCGCTGTGGGAGTCATGCCAGGCCCTGCCTGTTATGGGATCCTCAGGGCTGTGGCCTGTGACTGTCCCATCCATGTGCACACCAGCTACCACTGTCACAGGGTCAACAAGCATAAGTACTGGGAGGCTCCCAAGCCCCCAAAAAGGGCTCAGTGAGTAATGGTGTGGTCCCGAGGCAGCAAGCACATCCTCCAGTACCAGTACAAGGTACTCCAGGAGATCCTGCTACTATTAAACGCAGGCCTCTCCTGAACCTCCTCTATGCTCCCCTACCCAGGCTTAGGGACAAAGATTTTCATCTCATTCAGGTTTTCATCTCACTTTGTACCTTTTTCTTTGGATTACCTTCACAAGCAGCTATAAGAGAAGAAAACATCCTAGCTTTATTTTTCCCATATTAATGGCTGCTATGAAGGCTTCCAAAACTTAAAAGACTAATCTGAGAGATCAGGGTCTCATTCAGATGCCACAGAATGATGTTACAAGGAAGCAAACACTTTATTCTGAAACAAGTGTTTGCTGCAAAATGAACATGAAATGACTCAAGGACAGCTGCAGTGGTAAATGAAGTGTGGCGTCCTCATTCTGAGGACAGCACTGACTTGTGGGCAGACGTCATTTTCACAAATTATAACCAAAATGCAAATTTCAGACAAACACCGGATGTCTGCCCTGCGCTGTCACACACAGGAAGATGTGACTGTAGCTGTACGCTGCCGGGACGGCCCAGGTGGTCAGAGGCAGTGTCCCCACAGGCCCACATGGCACCCACTGCTAGAAGCGGAGCATGCTCCCGAGAGGGTGGAGGGGTCTGTAAACGCTGGCATGGCATGACACCGTGCTATGGAGGAGGAGATCGGTGGCGCAGCCTCATCCCAGCCAGAACGCCCAGCACAACTGGCTTCCCAGCCAGGACTCGACACTGCGCTGTGCTGAGTGCGTAAGGACCTGCAGCACACAGCAAGCCCCGAGACCACCTGCTTGTCCAACCACTGACTCCACAGCGAGACGCCGACAAAACAGGAATAGATTCTACATAAGCCAGTAACTAAGGAAAGTTCTCGTCTATTGCCTCCCAAATTTTCTCTGAAAAAAGAAACACAAGTGATTCCCTTTACCACCATCCACGCCTGCTGTCACCATGCCGCAGGGAAAGACCAGCTGCTGGGGTGATGCACAGTAGGGCCCAGGAGCCTGCGTCCTCCCAGGGAGATGAGGAAGCAGGACTCACCTTTCCTTCCTCTCTGGGTATGATGACATTCTCATAGCGGTTCCGGCACTGCTTGGAGGAACGATAGATTCGGCTACAGGAGTTAACAACATCACTGACAAGATCCCAATTAGGTGTGTGGGCAGGTGACACGATCGTGAGGTTCAAGGGCAGCTCAAGTAACTGCTTCACAGCCTGGAAGACAGGGTTGCAGATCAAAGAAGTCAGCATGCTGCAAGTGCAAGGGCTTCCCTCACGCTAAAGACCGAGAAAGCAACCATGCCGTCGTGAACACCACATAGATTCCTATACTGGATGCTGGCACCGTTCATGTTATGGTTTGTGTCTAGATGTCCCCACAAAGCCTCATGCAGTCTTAGGCTTTTCTGGAGGTAGCTGAATCTCGAGTTTGTTACTGACTCAAGGTCCAATGCTGGGATTCAAGGTATGAGTGCTATACCTGCCCTAGGGTGGGCAGCCTGCATACAATGTAAGGGAAAGAAAGAGGCGTTCCTCTCTCTCTCCCCTTTTGCTTCTGCTATCTTCTGCAGACATGAACTATTGCCCCTCTGCCATGTGCCACCCTGCTCTGGAGCCAGCCAATTATGGACTGAAACCTCCACAAATTGTGAGCTCAATAAACATCTCCTTCTTTAACTTAGGGTGTTGGGTACTTTGTCTCACCAACGAGAATAGTAACTAAGATGGCTCACCTGCAGCAGGGCCCAGTCCTCGCCAATAAGCCACTCGGGGCTGTCCTGCGGGGGGTCCCCAGAGGACTTGACATAGGTGGGCAGTGGCTTGGCAAAGGGCGTCTGCTGCTTCAGCAGCAGGTTCTTCTTCTGCTCCTTGCCCTCACGCCGGATCTTCAGCATGCCCGGCGTGGCCCGGTCAAACAGGGACCGAGGTGGCACGACCGCCTCACCATGCCGCTGCTTCTTCTTCCTGCCTGCGGCTAAAGGAGGCCAACGTCAGCAAGACAGGACAGGAAGAGCCCCCCTGCCAGCAGGGAGGAGGAAGGCCTGAGGGCCCAGGGGCTGGGGAAGCACCCGCCTGAGGCCAGACTGTTTTCTTGCTTTCACTACTAATGAGAGGCACAAATGTCAAGGCCTCCAGGCTAGGGACACTGGGACACAGGAACAAACCATGAGAGGTAACTGAGGGGCTTGTGTTCAACCCTACTGCAACCCTCGCAGAGGGAGGAAGACCACAGCGACTGGGGGGCCTCCGCCAAGCACAGCAACACCCAGTGCCACACCTGACGGGTCTGTCTTGTGCCGCTTGCGCTCCTTCCTCACATACACAGGGGGCAGCTTGGCTTCAGGGATGGGCATGCTCTCATACATCAGACACATGACAGAGTCAATGTAGATGTCATTGTCATCCTGAGGGGGGGTGGGTGGAGTCCAGAGCTGCACAGAGAAAGCAAATCCCGTGAGAGGCAGAGCTGTGGAAAACTGGTCCCTTGGGCACACGGGGGAGCTCCTTACCGGCATAACCTCTGTCTGCCCGTCAGCATCCTCATAGATGTATTCCTGTAGGGAACACGGGTCAGTTTAATATTCGACATCTCTGTTTCATGAACACCTCAGATTGTCTACTTTCACACTTAAGTCTCCCAGAGAAGACTGATCAGCATGACTTAAAAATGAGTTTCAGGGCCGGTGAGATGGCTCAGCGGCTTAAGCGCCTGCCTTGCAAGCGCGAAGGCCCGAGTTCGACTCCCGGATCCCACATACGAAAAAGGGGCCGGTGATATCGCTCAGTGGCACGGGTGCCTGTTGGCGCGCGAGGTCCTGAGGTCGTCCCCCCGGTACCCACAAAAAAAAAAAAAAAATGAGTTTCACTCTTAGCTGGCAATACGGTGCAGGAGAAAGCCAACACCTGACTGAGAATCTCTACGTGTGGGTTCAAGAGAAAGCAGTCCCTGAGAACAAGGCCTTGGGGTTCCGCTGTGAGGAGTGAACGTGCACAGCTGGAGTGCTCGCCTACCATGCTGTATGCGTCCTCCCGTGTGTAGGTGAGCAGCTCTGCCTCCTCCTCCTCCCGCTGCAGCTGGGCTTCCCTCTCCTGCAGGGCCTGGATGTTGCGCGACTCCCATGCCCTCACGGAGGCCCTCACAGCATCCTAGCGGGAAGGCCACAGGAAACACACGTTCCAGATCGGAGCCAACAGCGCCCACCTGGCTGTCCTCACCTCTGTGGCCCCACTGCCCCCAACACGCGACTCACTATGTAGTGTCAGGCTGCTCTAAATCCAATACAAAGGCGTCGAGATAGACACGAGCCCCACAGGGCCCACGCAGGTTTCTAGCATTTCATTTATGAGGTCATGTTTACTTAGCACTGAAAACTCCAAGACTAGTCACATGTTAGACGGATCAAAAGTTGACTTTCTTACCTCACTATTTCTCTCTTTTTCTTGCTCGATGGTTGTATGGAACAATTCCAGGTAATTCAAAGCATATTTCTCAATGGGAGTAAGCTATTTTAAAAGCATATTTTTTGAATAAAGTCAATGGCAAGTTAGTAAGGTTCTCTGTAAAATCTAGTCATCAACATCTGAATTTAAAAAGTCACTGTTCTTTGTCAAAGTAAACAAGAAAAATTAAAGTGTCAAAATCTTAGAACATGTAGCATTCTTTCAACCCTCTTTTGGTTTTGTTTTGGTTTTTTGAGACAGGGTTTTGTGGTATTATCCAAGCTGGCCTTGAACTTCAGGCCATCCTCCTGCCTCAGCCTCCTGAGTACTAGGATTACAGCCGTGTGCCACCGTTCCTGGTTAAAATATTTAAAGGAAAAAAACCCCAAACCTGCTCCATGAAATCAGCCAGCTCCTCCAGCTGCGACGGTTCCTCGCTCTGTCTGGAGTCCTCCAAATCTGAGCACAGCAGGTTGGCGCCGGGCCCAGGCACTGCCTCCTCTACAGCCTTCTGTGCATCCTCCTCCAGGCACTCAATGCTCTTGAGGGCCTGCGGAGAGGCTGTGCTCAGACCAGTGGATACGCGCTTCACACGGAGGCAGCACCCACACCATCAGGATCCCCAAGGTCCTCAGGGTCACACGAGACAAAGGAAGGCCAAGGGCACACGAATGGCACAGGGGACCATCTGGGCCTTCCAGGAAGCTCCTGAAAGAGCCAGATTGACATGGGTGAAGGGTGCTGTTGCACCCGAAGGGGATGGCAGGGCCAGCGGAGCGCACAGATGCCAACAAGAGGGGCGAGTGTCACACTGGACACACACACATCACTGGCCACAGCTTCTGAAAGACACAGGCCAATGGCCCACAGCTGAACAGAAGATGCACAGCCCCACGCCATGGGGCCACAAGCAGGCTCACCAAGAACCGTGACAGACATCCACAAGCTTCAAACTGTCCGAGACACACCCACGGCAAAGCTGTCCCTGCTACCTCTCAACAGCCAGGGGAACCTCAGAGTCGCTGGAGGGCACCACAGACACTTACCTCTGAGATACAGAGACAGCTGTGCTACAAGACCTAAGTTAAAGACAGCACAGGCTTCTCCAGGGCAGCCAAGCCACATCTGCAAAGGTTGGAATCTGATTGCACCTCACACTACACACGGAAATTATTTCCAGACAGCAATCCAGAAGGTACCACTGCAACCTCAGAGAATCTCTTAAGTGACTTGAACACAGAAAAAAACTGACCCTGGATGACAATAAGAGCAGGAATTTGTGCTCATCAAGAGACACCAATGAAAAAGACGCTGTACATGTATTAGGCATAGGCCTCACACCCAGAATACAGAAAGAACTCTAATAGCCATTAAGAAAATGAGGGCCGGTGAGATGGCTCAGTGGCACAAGCGCTTGCTGGCAAGCGCGAGGTCCTGAGGTCGACTCCTGATACCCACATTAAAAAAAAAAAAAAAAAAAAAAAAAAGAAAAAGAAAATGAGAGCAACACCATTTTAAAAAACAGGGTAAGGACTTGACCAAGCACTTTATTTAGGAAGTACCCTGGGGCTGAAGTGTGGCCCAGTGCAGAGCGAGCCTCAGACACACAAAGCCCTGGGTTCACTCATGTCCGGCACTGCAGGCGGCAGCGCGACATCCCAGCAATCCACGAGAAAGTGGCCAAAATCACCCAACAGCAAGATGCAAACTAAAGCCACTGTGAGACCATCCTTCACCCCCTCCAGGTCAGCTCGAGTGAGGCTGCTGGAGGCCCAGGCCCCAGTGCCCAGGTGCAGCAGCAAGAACAGCCACTTAGCTCATCACACACACACCCGCCCAGCGGGACCTCTGCTCCCAGGCCCTTACCTAGCAGGGGCGCGGGCACGTGTTCACATGTGCAAAGAGACAACATGTCCTTCCAACAAAGCACAGGCCCAGGCCAGCAGCCCTCACAGACAGACTGCAGTGTGCTCCACTGAAGGTGCCTTGCAGCCGACCCTGCCACACAGAAGAGGGTCCCAATGATGTGGCGTTTAAAGAGGGCAGCTGTAGCTCGATGTCATAGAGTGGTCACTTGTGGAAGGGGGTGGGTGGCGGGGGAACTCTGGGGAACTGGGGACACACCCCTTCTTTACCAGGTGCTGTAAGGGCTGCCCTCACCCTGTGAAAGCGTGTCCAGTGGATCTTTATGAGTTACACACTGTTCCAGGTATTTTCACACATCAGCAAAACCTTTCTCAAACCATTCCCTGGCAAAATCCTTCCATGAGCTGGCAGGGCAGGCTCGGGGCATGCATCTCCAAGAATGTCCACGGCTGCAGAGGACACTGGCCACACCAGGGGAGCAGCTGCCACTCTAGCACTGACCCCACCTTCTGATGACCCCACCTTCTGACGGCCCCACCCTGCCACTCCTGTGTCTCTTCAACTGTGCACCTTCTTTTGGCCTAACTGGTCCCCGCACTCCTGCTGTGACAACCTAGCCTCCACATGGGAGGCAGAATGGCAGGTGACACCCCAGCTTGATGCCAGCCCTGACCCAAGACAGCCCCTTTTGAGATTGGGGCCGCCTCCGCCCGTGCCCCACTGGCTTCCAGCTGGTGACTGGACCTGTGCTGGACCTGTGCCTACTCTCCCATGGACCTCTGCGCACGCCCCACCCCAACGCCAGGTCTTCTAGGTAGCCACAGCCCTCCTGCCTGGGCTTCCATCTTTCCTCACTCATGCAAGGTGGAATTCCCATCTCTCCCAGTGTCCACCCTGCAGCCTAGAAGAGCACCAGGCTTACAGCAAGGCAGCCAACAAGCACCTTTGGGAAGAATCTGTATGTGAAAGTCCTAGGCTGCTCTGAAACCACAGGGCCAACAACACAGAGGCCTCTCCAGGGTATCCACATGCACAAACATCCTCCACTTTCCTCCGAGGTTGCACGAAACGTTTAACAACTACGTGTTCCCCTCTGGGAAGGAATCTGTTCTCCCTTGTATTTTCTTGTGCTACATGAATTTCTTTTCAACCTCATGCATATGTTACCTATTAAACACAATGAGTAAGGCCTATACAGAACAATCTGTAAGATATTTCTGGGCACAGGATATTAAAACAAACTTTAAAAAAAATCAATAGCTTTTCTAGCCAAGTGTGGCAGCACACAACTGTAATCCTAGCACTTGGGAGGCTGAGGCAGGAGGATTGCCATGAGTCTGAGGCCAGCCTGGGCTACACAGTGAGTTTGAGGTCAACCTGAACTACACCACAAGCCCCTGACCAAAATAAATAAATAAATAAATAAATAAATAAATAAATAAAATAAAAATAAAAAATCAGTAACTTTTCTACACACCAATAATGAGCTAGCTGAGAAAAAAAAAAATCAGAAAAACAATTCCATTCACAAATTTCAAAAAACTAAAACTAAACTAACTAAACTAAACTACCTAGGGATCAATCTAACCAAGGAGATAAAAGAACCTGAACACTGAAGAAACTGAACAAGACACTACAAAAAATTCAATTCAAAATAGATCAAAGACCTATATACAAGCTCAGAAGCTGAAACTGCTGAAAGAAAACACAGAGAAGCACTTGAAGCTATTGGCACAGGCAAAAACTTCCTGAATAGGGAATAATACAAGAATCATCAAAGTAAAAAGTTTCGGCACAGCAAGGAAAAACAACAGAAAGAAAAGACAGCCTACAGAGCCGGATGTGGTGGCACACGCCTGTAATCCCAGCACTTGGGAGGCTGAGGCAGGAGGACTGCTGCAAGTTCAAGCCCAGCCTGAGCTACACAGTGAGTTCAAGGACAGCCTGACTACAGAATGAAACCCTGACTCAAAAATAAAAGAGCCCACAGAATAGAAGAAAATCTGCCAGCTACTCCTCTGCAGAGGGTGACTATCTGGAATAAAGAATTTAAAAAACCAAAATGGGGCCGGTGAGATGGCTCAGCGGCTTAAGCGCCTGCCCGGCAAGCGCGAGGGCCCGAGTTCAACTCCCGGAACCCACATACGAAAAAGGGGCCGGTGATATCGCTCAGTGGCACGGGCGCCTGCTGGCATGCAAGGCCCTGAGGTCAACCCCCCGGTACCCACAAAAAAAAATAAAAAATAAAAAAAATAAAAGAAATAAAAAATAAAAAACCAAAATGATCAAGTAGCCCAATCAATAAACCTACAATAAATTAAACAGGTACTTCTCAGAAGAAGTACAAATGGCCAATAATATGAAAAAGTGTTCACCATCTTTAGCCACTTGGGAAATGCAAACCGAAACTATACTGCTACTCCATCTCATTGCAGTCAGAATGCCTGTTACCAAGAATAAAGAAACAGTAAATGCTGGTGAGGGTGCAGGGAAAAAGGAGGCCATCTACAGGGCAGGGGGAAGGAAATTAGTATAGTCCCTGTGAAACCTACATGGAGGCTTCCCCAAAACACAAAAATTAGAGCTACCATGTGACCCAGCTACACCACTCCCTGATATCTACCTGGAGGAATCAGCAGACTATAGAGATGCCTACACACCCATATTCACTGCAGCACAGGTATTGCTCAGCTGCAAAGCAGAACAAAATTTGGTCACTTGCTGGAAAATGGATGGGACTGGAGACCACCATGAAATAAGTGAAATAAGCCAGACTCAGAAAGACAAATATCCCATGTTCTTCCTAATGTGTGGGATCTAAAAAAAGATAACATCAAAGTAGAAGGGAGACTACTATTAGACAAGAGGAAAGGAGCGAGGGAGAGGGGAGAGGGGCTAATAAGAAGGGTAATAGGGTGACTGACATGAACAAAATATATGCAATTGAAATACAGTATTTTGTAAAATTAATAGGCACTACGTAATATAGAAGGGGAAAAGATTTCACTACTGAAAAAAACTATGCAAATGAATCAAATTAATAGTCACAATGAATCTTGAGATCTTGAACATTCCAATACTGTTTATAAACATAATCAAACCATTTCATCCTTTTCAAATGAAACCACAAGTCTAAAATTGAGAACTCAATTTTGTAGTTTAATCTGATATCACAAGGCTAACTTCAACATTTTTATTACACTAAATTTTCTTCCACATTATCATACCACAAACAGATTACTCTTAAATTTAAGAAGAGTTATTTCTGGGGGAAGGAAGTCGTACCCAGAAAATCCGTGGAAGGAGTGGCAAGACTGCACCAGGGGGCCAGGGATATAGCTCAGCGGCACGGCGCCTGCCTGGCAAGCACAAGGTCATGAGTTTGATTTCCAGTACCAAAAAAAAAAAAAAAAAAGACTGCACCAGGAGTGCTGGCCCTGGATGGGGAGGGGCTGTGGATGAGCCTGGCTTTTCACTATCTGCTGTGCCTTGTGTCTAGATGTCCCCCAAAGCCTCATGTGGTTGTAGGTGGGGCTTTTCAGAGGTGGCTGGATCTAGGGTGTGTGATGTTGGGCTGAAGGGTGTGTGATTACTAAATCAGCCCACTGACTGGTTTGGCATAGTTCTGGGTGTGGATGATGGGAAAACCCACCCTGGGTGTGGGTGGCACTGCCCAAAGGGTGGGTAGCCTGGGTGGATAAAAAGGGACAGAGAGAAGACAGGCCGGCTGCTGCTGCTTTGCTACTTTGCTGACTTCTGCCCACCATGAACTGTTTCTCCTCTGCTAGGCCCCTGTGCCTTGGAGTCAGTCAGTTATGGACTGAAACCTCTACAAACTGTGAGTCAAAATAAACCTTTCCTCCCTTAATTTGTGGGTATTGGGTATTTTGTCTCAGCAGTAAGAAAAAGTGAGTAAGACACCACCCACCCTCAAAGGTGGCGCCTCGTGTGTGAGCCTGCGATCACCGAACAGTTCCTTTGAAGAGGGGAGCAGCTCACTGACACCACACTCAGTGAGGGAACACTGAGAAGACCTCAGGAGGCTGCACAGGCAAGTGGGGATGCGTGTGGTAAGGCTGCGTCCACAGCTTTCACAGAGGCCAGGGGAAGCCTGCAGCCAGAGGGTAAAGCAGCCTGGCCCTCCCTCCCGAAGGCACCCTCTTGAAGGCATGGAGTCTGCAGGGGAAGGAGACCTTTCCCTTGACATGCGGCTAGGTACGACAAGAAGGAACTCGGGCAGAGAAGGAAAGAGAGGCCCGGCCCTGCATAGATGCCCTGCATGGGAAAGAACAGAAGGAGCCACTGAGGCAACCACACAGCCAACTGGCATGGGTGACACCTCAGGACTCGTGTGTGCAACCTAAGAACCTTCCAGTCCCTGTACTAAACAGCAAAATACTTTCTACAACCCAAGATCCACAGCATCACCACTTCAACACACAGCCAACACGAAACACTTAGCCAGATGCTCTGTGTTTTGTAAGCCTTCAAACTCGGCTGGGTGCTTTGCACAAGCCCTCAAAGGCGCTAGCATACTGCTGGGATTCAGTGACACGTGGGGCCAGCGACTGCTCCAGTCAGAACCAGGACAGTGCACCGAGGTCAGGGAGGCCCCGCACAGCTCAGAAAAGCTAATGAACACAGTAGTGACACAAGGCCACACGGTCCACCTTCTCTTTGTGCCTCTCCACAGCTGAGAGTCCTCAGGATGGAAAATTAGAAGGGAAGGAGAGGCAGAGGGGGAGCCTCAAAGGCAGGGGAGAGCAGGTTAGGCCGCAGCACTCAGAGCGTAAGGCCCCAGCTGGACCAGAACGAGCCTCACCTCTATGAAAGGCCTCGCAATCTTGGGTGCGATGGTTTCACTGACAGAAGGCTCCTGGGAGAGCACAACAAACTCCTCTGCTTTCACTGGGAAGCCAGCGTCGTCCATGGGCGAGCAGACCTCAAACAGCTCCTGGATGGTTCGCTGGACACAAGGAGGCACGTTGTTCCCAGGACCAGAGAGAGAATCTCCTGCCTGAGCTCAGGCCTTGGGCACGTGAAAACCACATAAGACAACAGGCTTCCCTGTGCAGCTTCCCCACCCAGAGCACTGAGCACACACGGAATACCTGAGTGAGGAATGCCATGGAGTAGTCATTTCCCTGGGCAGCCACTTCACGGATCAGATCTTTAGTTCCATTTTTCAACAATTTCTCCTCAATGGAATTGCCACTCACAAGCCTACAAAATACAGACAGACACACACCACACAATTACAATCAAGTCATCTTGAAGCGCAGGTTACATGCAATGCCACATCCCCTCAACCACCTCCACCCCTCAGCTCCAGCACCCATGTGGGCGCAGCCCCCTGCTGGGCACCTTGCTTCCTCCTGCCAGTCTCAACTGGATGAGGCCCACTCACTCCTGCCAGGCTCACCATGCCTCTGACCCCCAGAACCAGAGCCAATGGCTTCCCTGTCCATGCTGCCTGCAACATCTCGCTCTCGCCTGAGGATGGGCAATGTCATCTTTTGGTCCCCTACATGCTGCCAGGCCACAGTTGGTGCTGACGTAAGACAGGACTGTGGCTGTCCCGTCAGCTGACAGACAAAGGTACTGACGGAGTCCTTGGGCAGGACCCAAGTGGATGCCTCACCGTCTACAACCTTCCCATGAGGCTTGCCTGCTTATGAAATGCTAAATGCTAGAGGTCCAAGGCACGCACTTTAATAAGAGTTTCACAGGCATAAAAAGAACAAACGGAGTTTCTCCTGAAATCTCTAAAAATCAAGGAACCTACACAGAAATAAACAAGGCAAAAAACAGTATCAGACCCTGATGTACAGAAAACTGAAGAGCCAGGAGAGGTTAGAAAGTCACCTGCATTCTGATTACTGAGATTACCAGCAAAACCTGACCTATCTGATCCACTGCTTTGTACGCACATCCACCTGGGTGATGGAGTGTGCCTAATAGGCAGCATTTTTGCTGGCATGTTCTCATCACAGCCCACTGCTTCTGCCTGTTCCCTGGCCGGTGGCCGATGTAAAGGCTGGC
Organism: Erethizon dorsatum; assembly: GCA_028451465.1. Classification (NCBI taxonomy): domain Eukaryota; kingdom Metazoa; phylum Chordata; class Mammalia; order Rodentia; family Erethizontidae; genus Erethizon; species Erethizon dorsatum. The sequence continues at coordinate 126,386,143 of CM051830.1, read as the reverse complement.
AACCTCATGCACATTACCAGTGTGCCATGTCTGCCTCGCTACACGCAGGTCCACGTTCCACATTCCTCACTGAGCAGCTGCCAGAGAACTGCGCCCCAGACGAACTCATCTTCCTGCTGCTGCTCAACCCAGTGGCACAGCCGAGCCCACAACAGGCTCCTGCTGTATGCGCATGGACTGCGCTGCAGTGGACATCCTGACACCACAGGACAGATGTCCCGGTGTGCTTAGGATGCAGTGAAGGATGCATCACTTTAATGTCAACAAGCCTTTGCCACACTGCTCTCAGAGGGGCTGAGATGATCCCCACCCTGCAAGAGCACGGAAGCTTCCCTTCCCAGGCCCCAGCAGCACGTTCATGTCCCTTCCATGTACTGCCTGCCGGGACGGAAGAAAGGCGTGGCTTCGTACACCTGCACATCTTTCTACCCACCAGAGAGCAACGGACTGCAGACTCAGGTTCCCTACTCTCGTTAAAAGTAAGTGCATTTGTTTGTTTGTTTGGAGACAGGCTCTTGCCATGTAATTCAGGCTGTTTTTGAACTCACTATGTAGCCCAGGCTGGCCTCGAAGTCGCAGTGATCCTCCTGCCACAGCCTCCCGAGTGCTGGGATGATAGGAGTGCACCACCACACCTGGCACAAGAGTGTCTTTTACCTTTCTTCTTATCAGAATGACCTTACTTTTGACTTGTTGTGAGACTTGCCAACAATTTTCCCATCTATTATTTATGTATTTACTTCACTTAACAGTATCTCTTTGCAATACTTAAAATTTTTACCTCAAACATGTCTTTTCTTATTTCAGAGTTTTGGTTAAAGTGATCCTTTGAGCTTAAGGCTCCAGGCATTGTTTCCTGGAAATGGTTCACCCTAAGCCACCTGGACTGAGACACTCCTAACTGGCAATGGCGGTCCGGCCCACACTCACAGCAGCTAAGTGTGCCTCTTACACAGATGAGCACTGCACTATTATCACAAACACTTTCGGAATCTGGAGATACAGCAAGCCTTCTTCTTTCCCTAGTTAGCTATTTTGGTGGCTGCAATTTTTATGCTTGACAGTAATGCTATAGATCTAAATTCCTTCAACAGTTAATTTATATTGCAACTCAAAATATAAATCATCCTTTTCATGTTTAAGTACAAAGACAGCATAACTAAGTGACAATTCCAACCCAATGTTAACTATGAAGAACAGGTAAAACAGCAGGAATATACGTTTTTCTGAATAAAACATAATCCAAACCTAGTAGAAACCTCTAGAATTAAAAACTGCTGCTCTTCTACTCTTCCATCTGTATCTGTGTGGCCCTCTGTGATATTTCCAAAGCTGCCACCTGACGGCGTCACCTGTATATGTGGATGTCCTTGCACCTCCCGATCCGATCGCACCACTCCTGGGCCTTGGCATCCATCACTGGGTTTAGGTCATTGTCATAAAACACCACGGTGTCTGCCTCTACCAGGTTTATGCCCGTGGCACGGCTGTGGGTGGAGAGAAGGGCACAGAAAATTCGCCTGTCCCTGTTGAAACTCCTCATCAGCTCCTGAGACCAAACACAAAGGCTTGAGTTAGTACGCCACAGACACACTTGCGTTTATCAACTACAAGTCATTTTGTAACAAAACTGGTTTGTGTTCCCTGTAGTGTGGGGCCTCGGCTAACGCAACACCAAAGCCCTGGAACCTTCCTTGGCTCTGCATGTGTGCCTCTCCGTTCCCTCCTTGCCCCCCAACACCCATGTGCACTGCTCAAGCACAGGCAATCACTCCGGCTCGTGCTTCCTGTCAGCACAGTCTGTAGGCCCCACAAGAAAGCAGAGTCTTGCTGGGGAGGGAGATCTGCTTTCTCATCTATCCTCAGGCAATGCCAAGGAGCTTTACAAACAAAAGCCCCTGGAGTAAGGCTGAGGACGGGAGGCACAGCACCACGAAGAGCAGCCCCCCACTGTCACCTAGCACCGAGAACTGAAACGGCAGTGTGATCCTATTCTTCTGTAACTTCTTTCTATGCCAAAAGAGAACCTAAGTGTTGACCAAACCTCTTTTCAAAAAACTGCGTATAGTATACTTCACTACGCTATTACCGAGACTGGCTCGCTAACACGCTGGCATGCTGTGTGGGAACCCTGCGACTTCCGTGCAACAGAGTGGGCAACACACGCTCCGCCTGCGCTCTACCCCCACCCTGCTCTGTACTCAGCCTGAGGCACGGTGCCTTCGCAATCCAGCCTGTGGTGTCCTGAGGCAGCCAAGCCACACAGCCATGGACATTCTTCATTTACTCCTTCTCCTACTGACTGTTCACTGTGCCCTGACTGCAGGTCATCAGGAACATTTCTACACTGAACACCACGTGTACAAGTGGTCGAGTCCCGAGTCCCAGGCTGGAGTACAGGCCGTCTCTGAGGTGAGCCACCCACGCTGTCGCACTACCATCTAGAGGGCCTGGCTGATGCCCATCTCTACCAGCACTCTTACCAGGGTCTAAAACACTCTTAGCAAATTTGATAAGCAAAAAACAGGAGCATCATTTGAATGTACATTTCTTTAATTATCATCTTTCTTACATTTCTTTAGTTACAGGTCAGTCTAACTGCACTCATATTTTTTCCTCGTAGCCACCTCCTGAATTATGCCAACCCTGTCCTCTAATGACTGCAGATCCTGACTCTTGTCCTGAGACACCCAGCTGACGACAGAGTTCATATACACACACGGAGGAGAAGAGCCCTGCTATGGCTCACAATGGGAAAGCTCTTTTCCTTGGAAGGGCCAGGGTATCACAATCTACACGGCACTTAAAGACTGGGTCAAAATCTGACGGCTCAAGTGAATGCAATTAAAACCCCAATGACATCAAGGCAATTTCTCACTTACCTGCCGTTGTTCACTGTTGGCATTTTCATCAATTCTTATATAGGTGAGATAATGAAAATTCAAGAACATTTCTAAAATGTCTAACATAAGGACCATCTGGGACAAAATCAGCACACGACGTCCTTCAGACTTCAGCTTCTGAAGCAGGATCGCCAGCGCTTCTAACTTTCCTAGGAAACAGAAGGGTGACGAGTACCTCTTAGTCTAAGCAAGTGTGGCCCACCCCCGAGGAGGCCGCCGAGAGGACCGGGCCTTACCTGAGTCGAACTGCACCAGTCTCAGCTCAGGGAACTGCAACAAGCGCAGCGTGGTCAGCTGCTGCAGCTGCCGCAGATAAGGGGCAGTGTGCTCTCGCAGGCGCTGCTGCAGGGCCCGCAGCCTGCGGCGGTACCTGGCAGGCGGCCTGGCCACCCACAGAGAAGGGGGCGCAGCCACCACTGGAGGAATCACACAGGCCACCCTGAGAAGCAGAAGGCGGGGGTCACCACATGGTGGGCAGGGAAGCTCTGGGATGAGGGCAGAGCCCTGACTATGTGAGTGTCTAGAGAAGCAGCCAGGGCACCCATTTGGCCGCCATAGGGTGACATCCTCCTTTGTAGCACCGGGGCAGACCCTATCAGTCCTGGCCAGCGACGGCCACCCCAGGAGCACGGCCAGCCCAGGAGCACATCAGACAGGCCTGGCCTGAAGGGTCAGCACGGAGCACTGCCCCAACCGCAGGGAAAGCTCAGAGATAACCACTCAGTCTGAAGCTCACATCCAGATGGGAATGTTGGGACAGGGGCATACTACTTCTTGGAAAGACATCCTAGAACTGCCACAGTCACCACCTTAGGAAGAGGGAATCCTTTAGGCAGGAAACGATGTTTCAGCCAACCTGAGAGGTCCAAGGGTGCCCTGCTAGAAAAGCCCTTTCTATGGATATCAGCTGATGCTGGGTTTTTGATGACTTGCTCCTAACTGTATTTACAATGAAAAAATCATCTATGCTCTCCAAGGATAAGGAGCATTTGAGCAAGAAACCTGTGAGAGCATGAGGCTGACAGCCTACCGCACACAGACCAGAAGCCACAGCAGCTTCTTGGCCTGGGAGGCACTGCTGGGACCCTTCCTCTCTCTCCAGCCAGTCAGTCCTGACCTGTGCGGTCCAGAACGGGCAGACCCTGAAAGCTGACCAGGCTTAGGGCAGCAGGGACTCCCTTTGGATGAGAAGTCAGCAGGAAAAATGCGGTGAGCCCAAGAGGGAAGAAGCGGTCCTGAGGCTGAGCAAGAGAACAGGGCAAACACGCAGGAACGGCAGGCAGGTTGCCCTCTACACAGAAGCCAGCCAAGGCCTGCAGAAGCACAACCTATGAGGGCTTTTCCTCTACTGTCAGCATGCTCTGAGTGGAACCCTGGCAATATGTGACCCCATGTGTGTTTGTCTTCATGAAATGTGTTTCTGAAAGAGCAGGATGGAGAAGATGGTCCACAGCACAGGATGGCCATCACCTACCCGGAAGCCCCAGGCGAGGGTGATGACACACAGTCTGACTAACATACCTGTCAAGAACATCCTGGAGGGATTCCTGGCGCTGATTCAAAGTCAAAATAAGACCTCCCTTACTTTTTGAGGGTGACAGGCAAGAGCTCGATGGCCCTGTGCCCTTCCCAAGGCTGCCATCAAGACACATGTGCCACGGCATCTTCCCTCTGCCGGGCAGGGAACACACCCTCAGCAAGTCTCTGCCGTACACTGGAGCCTGGGAACAGCGCCGTTCATTGACAAAGTGAATCTGATCCAGCCGCTCTTTCAAAAGTCTGGTCCTTTCCTCCTTTACCAAAAATGGTAAAATGACGAAAACGGTTACTTGAGAAGCACAGCACATTACCTCCTCATCAAACTGGCATCCCCCCTGTACAGTGTCCACGTCAACACCCCAAGTTTCCTGTTCTATGGGAAGAACAACTCATAAGGAAGCAGAAAAAGTCTGGTACTTTTTCCTGGAGACACAAGCAGCACTTCTGATGCCCACAAAGCCTTGTAAAGGAACTAATGGGGAAAAAATTCTCCAATCACAGAGCGCAGCTTTTTTTTCCCCTACGGCTTAACTTTTTCATTAGAAATGTGTGTTTTTAAAATCAAGATTTTGAGCCAGGTGTGGTGGCACACACCTGTAATCTCAGCACTCTGGAAGGCTAAGGCAGGAGCATCATGAGTTCCAGCCCAGTCTGGGCAACTTAGTGAAGCCCTGTCTCAAAATAAAAAAATATCTTAAAGAAAGCTGGGGATACATCTCAGCACAAAGGTCCTGGGCTCAATCTCCAGTACTGTAAAAACATTAAAATATGTATCAAGATTCTGCACTTCCAAGAGGACATGCATTTCTGTGGTAACAGAATGAGGGTTCAGGAGTCATCAGGCTGTGTGGTACACAGCACATGGCTTCTGGAAGCCAACTGCCTAAGTGCCCCGTGCTGACAATCCAACAGCACACTCACAAGCCCAGCTCCTCACCTGGGTTGGCCCTCCGATGGGAGAGGCCGGCTTGGAGGCCAGCCCAGACTCTCCAACAGCCACAGTGCTAACTGCCACTCGCCCCGGAACACCAACTACAAATGCAAAAACAGAGCTGGAAAGGAAAGCCAGAGCGCACAGGGTCCAGGTGCAGAGGAGGATCACGAGAAAGGGGTATGGCAACCTGAGGCAGGGGTGCAGCAGATGGCTCCCAGTTCCCCAGAAGGCAAGTGGCCAACTCTGGAGTGGAGAACCTGGCACAGAGAGGCCATCACCACGTGGGTGCAGGGCTGCACTGGGCAACATTGCAGGGACAAAGTGCATGCCTCGCCCCCGGGACCCTTCCCAGCCCCGAGCCCACCTGCCCCCAGCACCCAGAGGATGGCTGCAAGGTGGGGCTAGTACTGGGGCTCTGGGCAGGAAGGGAGGTACGCCAGCCATGAGGCTGCCTGTTGTTCCCACATGTCCAACCCATCCACCTGCTCCTGGACAGAGCATGTTAGGCAGGGCTGGGCCTTCTAAGGAGGAGCCAGCAGCAGGCAGGACCAGGAGCTGGGAGGCCAGCAGCTCCGGGTCACTGGCCAGCTAAAGAAGCCGTAACGATGCAGTAACACACATCCCAGCCCGGCCAGGGACCTCTAGGCACACTTGTTGCTCAGTGTGTCTGACGCAGCAGCAAGCACACTGCTTCATCCCCAACGTCTCTCTACAGACCAAGACCAAAACAAAAAGCCAAGGTGAGTGGGGGCAACGCTGGCCTCTGAGAGCAAAAGAGAGACAGCGAACCAAGCTGACACCATGAGCATCTGCGGCCACCAGTGTGAGGTCCTACGTCACAGCGACAATATCACAGTGAGATCCTATGGCTGAACGCACAGGCCCCCGACCACTCAGAGGACAGATGGCCAGGAAGAAGCTCCCTGCAGAGCACCGCCCCCCGCCCTAGAACACCCTACCTTGTGGGGTCAGAGATGCAGGGCTGGAGCCACTGGCTGGGGGCTTGCTTCCCAGGGCACCATGCACAGTGCCTGCCTGTGACACGGTCTGCATCACCACAGGGCCAGGCGCACGCAGGTAGGGCTGCCCAGGGGCAGATACGATTTGGAGGACGCTGCCTGCAAACATACATCCCAGGGGGCATCAGTCCCAGGCACGTATGTGTTACAGCCACACAACACTGCCACTTCCAAACAGCTCAGCAACAAGCCAGTGGGCAAACAGGAGACTGAGTCCGCTGACACCCACCCATGCAAAGCTCAGTTGCTCAAGCAGACTGGTGACAGGTGGTCCCCAGGAAGGCAGAGCTGATGACAGCCTACTCTGCTCATGTTGAGCCCACCACCGCTTGCAGCAGTGCACTGACAGGGGCTGCCATTGCTGCCTGGTGCTAAATGGGTCACAGGGAAGCTCTCCCAACCCCCCCCCGTGGACACCTGAAACCTTGGCCAAAGCAGGACAAAATACTGCTCTCAGCCAAAGGTCTGGGAAGTTTTGGTCTGGGAATTAAAACCTCTAGGCAGGCCTGGTGGTGGCACTGACAGTCCCAGCTACTCAGGAGGCTGAGGCAGAAGGATCGCTTTAACCCACAAGGTCAAGGCCCAACATGTGATCCCATCTCAAAAAGAAACTGTCTGCATGTAAAAGCAAGTAATTTCTCATACATAAGTCAGTAGTCCTTTGGCATTTTTTGGACATTTCATCTACCACTAACACTGTTACAGCTTGTGTCTAGATGTTCCCCCAAAGCCTCACGTACTCATAGCGGAGAATTTTCGGTGCTGGCCGGATCTAGGGTGTGTGATGCTGGGATTAAAGGTGTCTGGTACTAAATCAGTCCACAGACTGGAATTAGCATAGCTCTGGGTGTGGATAATGGGAAGCCCCACCCTGGGTGTTAGCAACATCACCTAAAAGACTTGTAGCCTGGATGGGATAAAAAGGAAAGGCAAGCTTGCTGCTGTTGCTGCTGCTTGCTGCCTCCTGCCTGCCCTGCCATGGACTGTTTTGTTTCTCCTCTGCCAGGCCTCTTTGCCATGCCACCCTGCCGTGGAGCCAGCTATGAAGTGAAACCTCTACAAACTGTGAGCCAAAATAAATCGTTCCTCCTTTAACTTGTGAGTGTTGGGTATTTTGTCCCAGCAAGGAGAAAAGTAACTAAGACAAATATTAAAAAGCAGCAAATATTTCTACCCTTATCTACAAAACATGAAACTCTTTTCAAAGGGCAGATGCTACTAATACAAATGACTACCATTTACTTAGGGTCTGTTAAGCAGGCAGAATGCCATCTTGTTGGTTCCCAACAGCCCCTAGGAGGTGAATTTTAGTACTGCACCCAGGTAAAGAGCCTGGAGCTTAGAGGCCCAAGTCCTCCCCCACATCATCCCACCACATACGCCTCTCTGCTCATGGTTGGCACCAGTGCCACTGCCATCCCTACCTTGCAGTTGCAGGGGCTGGCCTGCTGTGAGCTGCCGCAGCTGGCTGTGTGACAAGGTGAACTTGTTCCCCTGGAACTGAAGAGTCACAGGCGTCTCTGGCTGAGCAACTCGGCTCTGTGGCCCTGCAATGGATGCCAGCTGTGCTATCTTCACCACCTCTCCACCTGAGAAGATGCAGAAGGAAAGGTGAAGGGGCTCTGTTTTGGGAAAAGCCTGGTGCTGTTATACAACCACTGTGGTAAACAATGACTGTCCACGGTAAACCAAGTGACCTAAAAACATTTATCAGGTGTTGCTTTCTACCATGTAAAGAAAGTAACTTTTAATAAAAGAAACTATTAAAAATCACACTGGAATGGTTACAGTCTACTTAATCCTAACTGGTAGGAATTTTAGACATCAGATGTTAATACAATTAACCAAACTATTAAGGAACATTTTACTGCCTCCCCCCACTTCAAAACAAAACAGCAAACAGCTAAAACAGTAGAAATCTGCCTGGTGTGCTGCTGATGCACACCTAGTATCCTAGCATGCAGAAGGCTGAGGCAGGAGGGTAGAGGCCAGCCTGCAGCCTGGGCTACACAGCGACTCAAAACAAAAATAGCAAACATCTGTTTGTCATTAACTTGGAAACCAGTACCAACTTCTTCAGAGAACTTTCAGAAATTATAAAAGTATATGTCCAATTTAGCTCCCAGAGACAACTAAGGTTGTATCACTAGATACAAAAGCTTTGTGATGAAGAGTTTTGATTACAATGTAACTTTTTCAAAGTCTAGGAATGTTTTTCAATAAATAAATTATATATAAATAAACTATGGGACACAAAGTTTCATATTAATTCAAATCAGATCATAGGATTCAATTTATAAGATCTACTGTGAAAAATGTGAAACTTAACATTGCTTAAACTTTTTAAAAAAATATAACTCAGTGTCATAGGCACCCAACTCAAAACAGCCCCATAACTGAACAGCAGCTGAAACATTTTCACCCAACAATTAATGGGTAAGTTTAAATCCTCCTCTTGAGAAAGTCCATGCCGGAATTATTAGTGACACCATAAAGAGAACAGTTAGTGAAGACTGAAAAAATATCTGAAGATGTTTTACCCACAGAAAAGATGTGAACAAGGAGGGAAAATGAGAACAAGAGACACAGAGTTCTGCACAGAAATTTAATCCCCCGCTAGCCCTCCTCAGCCTGATGTGAAGACCAGCTGATGTGAGAAGCGCCTGCATCACCACACGACGGACTGTGCCTTGGGCCTGTGCTGTGCAAGGGCTTACCCTCGGGCGGCTGCCTAGGACGCCGCTCCTTACTTGGGCAACAGCAGAGAGGCCCGCAATGAGGGGTCTCCCGGAACTCAGCATCTCCCCTGTACTTCTCCCTTTCCAGCTCTCTGGGAAAGCCTCAACGATTTTGTTATACAACAAATCAGCTACCTGAGGTGGCATCTGAGAAATGCTGCAACGCACAGCATTTCACGTGCGGATAAATTCTACGGCAGAAGGAATAAACGTCCATGTTTATGCTAATTGCACTGGCGTCAGTAAAAAGCTCTACGCTGGAAAATAACGTGTAACACTGGTATCTCAGACCCCAGTTACTTCCAAGTGTCTCTGCTGAGCGAGCATTCGCTCCGGTTCAAGCTGGTGACAAGAGACCACAGGCGCAAAGGGTGTCTGGAGTCCTGACGCCCGCGCACGGGCCTTGGGCTAAGGGACAGACCCAGCTAACGCCCATCCACGCAGCAGCAGGGCGCAGCTGTGGGAGAGGAGGGGAGGGCAGGGGAGGAGAGTAGAGCTGGCGGAGAGGAGAAAGAGCAGAAAGAGCAGGACCCGGCGCTGGCCTCCGGCGGGCGCCAAGCTCCAGGCAGCACTAGGCCTGGGCGGAGGGACAGACAGAGGCAGTGGACAGCAAAGGCTCTTCAGACATCCCGAGTTCCTGACAGCGTGGGGCCGCAAGGCAGCCCCTGGACGCGAGGCCACTTACTGGGCAGGCGGGCCTGAGCCTGCGAGGTGAGCACCAGCCGCTGGGGCGGCGCGCTCTGCCCGGCCGCCAGCGAGGGCGCCTGGGGCGGGGGCGGGGGTGGGCCTGCGGCAGAGGCCTGGGCAGCGGTCTGCGCCCGCAGTCGCGCAGGGTGGGCTGGGCCTGTGGCTGTGCTGGAGGTCGAGGCAGGCTGGTGTCGAGGAGCACTGGCGGAAGCCTGAGAGGTCTGAAACGGGGCTGCTGCCGCTGTAATCAATAAGGTTGGTTTGTGCAAAGCTGTTAGAGGTTCTCATAAAATGCAACACTTCACACCCGAATTCTAAAGAATTACATAGACATTACTTCACACAGCTCTCAAATGAGAAGCCCTCTCCTACACACCAAAGAGAGGCCGGTCAAGACCCTGGGGTGAGAAACAGCCCATTGTCAGCGCAGCTGAGTGGCACACAGGGCCCTTCTTGGAGAGGAGGGAGGGCTGGAGCATCCCAGCCAGCCACTGTCATCGAAGCGACTTCCCAAACACAGAGAAGTGTAGGTGCGATGCATCCTATCTTACAGACAAGTCCTGCGGCTGTGGTGTGGACTGCTGGCTTATCTCACGTGGACAAGACACAGGACACCTGACACGAGGACCTTCAGCTGGAGGCTAGAATGCCTCTTAGGACCTTTCCTGTCATTTCACCCTACCCTCTCCAAAGTAATCATCAGTGAAGTCGAAACGATGGTACAAACTGTAACAAGAACAGACTTTCTCGGAAGTTTCCCGGATGACTCTGACATACACAAAGGAAAAATGCTCTGCCGTCATCATCAACACTCAGCTCAACGGGGAATGAAGTTTCTTGTACAGACAAAAACCCAGCACAAGAAAGAGAAGGTGCCCAAGGCCTCGGGAGCTGCTCCTGGAAGCCCCGCCCCACCCCCAAGCCTCCCACAGCATGAGGGTGGACAACAGGTGACGATACCTTTCGTGTCCGGGTTTGCAGAAAATGTGGCAATAGGTGGCCGCCCTCGAACCGGGCCCTGTGGGGCAGCAGCAGTTGCATTGGCGTTCGCTGTCCGGGGCGGATGTGTGCTGGGGAACACTACGGTGCGACCCTCAGGCTTCTGGCCATACTGCACAGGCTGAAACAACCTAGACGCCCGTTGGGACAGGCAGGAAGACACACACAACATCACCCAGCTGCAGAGCCCGGCTCCAGAGCACCACCCTGGAGGACAGTGTCTGGTTCCCCAGCTCTAGAAGGGCAGGCTGGAAGGGTGGGGAGGGGAGTCTACGTGCTGCTCCAAGGAGCACACCATCACCCCTGGGAGCTAAACTCTGCTCACAAACACAGCACACTGACCCTGATTCTCGGTCACACAGGGACGAGTATGTCCTTGGGTCTTAAGTACACAGCCACGTGAGACAGAAAAAATACCTCTGGCACAGAGTACCCATGTGACCCTAGCTTAGAGGAAGAGCCAAGTAGGAGCAAAGTCACCCTGCCGAAATAGTGGGAGAATAGGGCGATTCAGGACGTGGCCCGAAACAACAGGGGCCATGAAAGTGCTGCTCAAGAGCAGGGACCCTGGGTTCTTTCCTAACGGAGCACAGCTTTTTCTTTACCTAGAAAATGGTAACGGTAGTTTCCAAAACCCATGCACAAAGCTGAAGGCAGAGACAGCCACCTAAAGCTTTTAGCAGAGCCCAGAAAGCACAGGTGGACGAATCCAGGTTCCCCAGGTGGTGGGCTGAGGGGTGGTGAGTGGGCTCTGCTGCCACTGGGGCAGGATCCCTGGCCCTGGTGAAGCCACAGAAGTAGCAACAGGAATGTCTACCAACCTGCAGAATTGGCCCCTTGTCTCAAAAATACCTATTTACATTTCCTTTTTCACCCAAATATAGATTTTGCTTATTTCTAATTGCTAGCTTTAGCTGTCGAGTCATTTATATTGCAATTTCACCATCTAACACGTCTCTCCCTTCCAGCCCCACGACCTACAAAAATCATTTCCTGTCATTTGGTGTCACCGTGGCCAGGGTGGACCTTCCACCTGCCCTCGTCAGTGGCCCACTCTCATGACTCTGACGTCTGACCAGGGCATAACAGCTGCCACCATAGCTGGCACCAGATTACATTCAGCCCAAAGACAACCAAAAAGGGCAGTGAGTAGCTGCACTGTGCTGCCCAGGAGGTGCCTGTAGGTGGCTATGCTCACCAATACCCATGGCGTTTGGGCAACTGCCAGGAGAAGCCAATAACCAAAGGAGACCACTGACAGCCCAGGGTCAAGGGGGGGCCTAACCCCACAACACACAGGCGCTCCTCAGAGCAAGGTGCGGGCAGGACCAGCACACACCACTTCTAACCCGTGCCCGCATACCTACTGGCCTTCAGCTTCACTGCCACCGGCCGGGCTGCCGGAGGTGGCGAGGCAAAGACATCCTCCATGAGTTTCCGAGTCACCTTTTTCTTAGATAGCAGCTCTGCCTCATGGCGAGTGATTTTATTTTCTAATCCAATGAGGTCAAATATAGAAAGATCGGTTTCCTAAAGGGAGAAAAACATGCTGCATGGCATGAGGTGGCAGAGGAATGGAAACCCGCATGAGGAGGGGGCCTGGCTGGAGCAGCTCTGCAGCAGCATAGACAGCCCAAGGACTCTCCTGTTCTGGCCAAGCAGGTGAGGCGCCAGAGTGAGGAGACAGAGGAGGGAGGGGCTGGGAGGACCCATGGGACAGGAAGGAGAGTGCAGCAAGACACAGCACACAGTCCAACAGCAGTCAGTCTTGCCTTGGTCAGAACAAGCACCTCACCATCCCAGACCACCAACTTGCTTCCTGGGATTGGCACGAGAGCAACCTCGCTCCCATCAGGAGGCTGAGCAACTAAAGAGGGCACTGGCCAGGGTGGAATGCAGGAAGGAGGTAAGGTGGCTTGGCGGCAGTGGCGCCATCAGCAGCAGCATGAGAGCCACAAAGAGGCACGTGACCCATGACTGCACACCCAGTGTGCTCCTGAGAGCACAGAACCCATGTACACCCACCCTCAGCAGTGGTGGTGCAGCGCTACTCACAGCAGGAAGGCCAAGCAAATACGGGCTACCGCACGAGTGGACACCACTCAGTCTCCAAAAGGAAGGAAGTCCTGGTGCTTACTACAGAGAGGGTACACCCCGAAAACGTGCTACGTGAGAGGAGCCAGACATATGAGGCCAAGGGATTCCACTAGAGAGAACATCCAGAACAGGCAAACCCAGAAAGAGACAACGGGGATGTGGAGACGTGTGGGGCTGTATCTATAACGTGCCTGGGCAAGAGCTGCAACAGCAATTAGCTTCTGCACACTCACCTTCCAGAAGTCTCTCTCCAGAGCCTTCAGGATCAGTGAGGCTGACCAGTACTGCAGAGCTGCTGCCACATAGGAGGAGTCAGGGTGCCTCGGCTCAATGAGCCCGGGGTGGTTGCAGATGCGCTGCAGCCTCATCAGGATGCTCAGCACGTTGATGAAGTGCCCACTCTTCAGAGCCTCCTGAGTCCTGCACAGGGAGCACAGGACCCCAACTAGGTTACAGCTGAACCCTGATGCCCACGCAGGGCTTCCTGCACCAACTGCTTCACTCAGCGTCCACAGACCATAAGACAGGCTGCCAAGCTCCAGGAGCCGCCAGAACAGGGAAGTGCGGGGCACCCCAGGAGGCCATGAAGTGTGGGGGAGTGAGCAGAGCTAGAGCAGAGTGAGATCACCTAGCTCTGCAGCCCAGTGAAGACTCAGAAAGGGTGCAGAACAGTGGGAGGCATGGCCAGGCATGGTGGCACACACCTGTGATCCCAGCACTTGGGGAGGCTGAGGCAGGAGGATCACAAGTTCGAGTCCTGCCTGGACAATTTAGTGACTTACCAAGACCCTGTCTCAAAAAAATAAGGGTCTGCACACATGCAGCTGCACAGAGGCAGCAGCATGGTGGACAGCGGTCCCTGACAGCCTGAGAGAAGCGAGGATTCTGAGAGACTAGGGCCCCGCTCCAGGCCTGGCCCTACAGACAGGAGCTCCAACACAGGCCAGAGCACACATCTCCTACCCACAGCCAGGCGGACAGGCACACAGCACTCACCCAGGCTGCAGGATGACGTCCTCATACAAAGCTTTCTGCCGGCTGGAGAGGCGGCACTTCAGCACATGCTCGTACTTCTTTGTCAGCTGCTTCTCCACGTCTCTCTTTGTCCTCCTCAGAATAAACGGCTGTGTCACCTGAAAAAGAAGAACAACTGTTTCTTCCCCAAAACGAAGCAGCAACACCCTGGCAGTCAGGCCGGCATGTGGGTACGGAAGCAAACATACCCTGTGCAGCCTGATGACCACCTTGTGGTAGTAATCCTGGTTCTCATCGCTGGGCACCTTCAACGGGAAGCTCAGGTAGGGTCGGGAGATGCCAGGGATGAGGAAGTGCACCATAGTCCACAGCTCCAGGAAGGTGTTGTGCAGCGGCGCATCAAGCAGAAGCAGGCGCTGCTGGCTGAAGGAGAGCAAGCAACGCTGGGCTCCCCCCAGCACACACACAATGCCTCACCGCTCTCCAGCCAGGCCCGAGAAGGGGTGAGCTCAGCTCCAGGAGCCAATGTAAGCACACATGCTCTGTGGTCTCCACAGCTCTGTGGGCTGTGAGATGGGGAAGGGAACTCCTTGTGGCCAAAATGCAAGCTCGTACGTGTCTGCAATGACCTCCATTTCTCCTAAAGAATGCGGATGCAGAGACCACAGGCCCCCCTGGGCTGCATGGCAGTGACAACACTAAGGGGCAGACAGACCTCGGCAGGTTGAACACTGCTTCCCAGTGCCGTTCCGCCATGCCCTTCACGCGCTGCATCTCATCAACGACAAGGCACCTCCAGCGCATGCGGGAGAAGGCAGTGTAGCCCCTGAAGAAGTGCTTGTAGGATGTGATGCAGACATGGAAGCTGTTGGGCTTGGTCCAGTCCTGCAGCACAAAAAGGAGCCCATCACCCTCTGGCCTGGTCCTCGGCAACCACGGCCGGTTCAAGGCACGGCATTCAGCATGAGGCCAACCTGCTACTCTGGACAACTTCTATTACTGCACAGAAAATGGTGGGGCTGACACTCTTCTCTTCTCCTCTAGAGCAGGCACGTCCAGCCCGAGAGCCACACTGGCCCTGACAACTAGTGAGGCAGCCCCACAAGATGGCAAACTTCTAACTTGTGCTTTTCTGTGGTGTTCTCATGACTCAGCTGCTCAGGTGACAGCAGAGCACTGTGGAAGGGACAACAGGGCAGTACAGGCCGCTGAGGGCTGGGCATGCATGCTCAAGATTCTATAGCACCTCTGGAGGCACTGACAGCCATCCACAGAAGGACTATCAGAGGGCCGCAAAGCAGGACAGCTTTCACAGTGTTTAATCTGAGCCAGGAGAAACTGTTCAGAAGGAAAGAAATCAAGTATCTATGCTGCAAGCGACCACACCATCGACTTTTTAAGAGCAAGTCAGTAACGAGAGACAGGCTATCATCTGAACATTTCTCCTCCCAGATCCGTGTGGTGCACTATAAGGCATAGCCGTCTCTGCCTCCTCCCGAGTGGTCAGTGCCTCACAAAGGGCCACGGGGATGGCCCAGCTCGGAAGTGACGCTGGGCCCTCACTAACAGACCTGCCTGGGCCCTGGCCTTGGGCTTCCAGCACCCAGAGTGGTGAGAGAGAGCTTCGCTTGTTTATTGATTACCTCATGTGCGGTACTGTGCCACAGCAGCACCAAAAGACCATGATAATTAGAAAAAGAGAAAACATAACCAAGGTACTCATGTTTCAGTAAACAGTACTCGAAACAACATCTAATGGCAAGGTGAAATTGTACACGCAGCAAAAAACTGTGACCGATATACACCCACACAGGACCTAGGACTAGAAACAGCAGGGAACAAAGGAAATTCATGGGTATGTCACATTCTGACGAACACCCCCGGTGAAATTATTCTATGGGTCTGAAATTCAGCACTGGGGATGCAGCACAGCTGTGACAAGCAGTGGGGTCCAAGGCAGAGCACGCCTGGCTCTGTCCTCTATGCTTTCTGGGGACTCAAAGCCAGAACCCGCTGACGAGTGAGCTGTAAAGTCACATTAATAAGTAAGTCTTCACATTCCAAAATTCGTCTTCTATAAGTATCAAGATGGCTTTCTGTTTCACTTCATGCTTTTTAAAAGATACCTGTCTCTTTGCTTTGAGTTCTCTGTGGCTGCCAACATAGGAGAGGGTTTTGAGCCCCGGACACCATCGTTTCAACTCAAGTTCCCACTTGAGTATGTTACAACTTCTTACGACAACAAGATGCGGGCCCCAATTACCTATGAAAGAAAAAAAAAAACAGAATTTCCCACCACTAAGGAACCTGCCAAGCCCAGGCATCCGGCACCGAGACCAGAGACTGAGAAGCAGGTGTCGGACGAGCCTGCCCACATGGAAGGCAGGTGCTGGGGAAAGCAGGCGCTGTCACCCAATGCTGCCCCCCAGCACCATCACCCACCCAGCATCGGGCACTCGGTCCCCACTGTCCCGCTGCAGGGGAGGCCCCTGGAAACTCCTAGAAGAGCAGGCACCGCTGGAACTAGGGATTGCTCAAACCCACAACCACAGTGACCCCAACCTGACCCCAACCTGAGCCCAGGGAGGACATCTGCAGCACAGCGAACACTCAGAAACAAGGCCGAGCGCCCCAGTCCTACCCGAGTCCTCTGGTGAGCAGGCGTCCCGCAGCATTGCTGACGCTGTGCTCCTCGGGAGCACGCACCAGCAGAGCACACCCACACCACCCACAGTGAGCGCTCTGAGGACTCGGATGGTTGAGACTCGTCGCAGTAACAGACACAGCAGATTTCCACCTCTGCACCATAAATGAAGCGGAAATCAGCTGAGAGGCAGACACAGCAAGCTATAAAGACCTCGTCAATACACACACAGAGTACTGCCACCGACTCCGGAAACAGAACTAAGGATGTGAACAGAAATTCCATGAAGAAAAACACAAGAGGACAGTAAACCCTTCAATGCACAGCCACACAAGTCAGAAAACACCCCTCGAACAAGATGGGGTTCTCTACACGGTGGGAAACAGAATTAAAAACCTAAGCAGGTCTCCTTTCCGTTCTCACAAAGGGCAGTGCAGCTATGGACCTGCACTTCAGCACATCTGTTAACCTGAGGAGGAGGCAGGGCAGGACGTCCAACAGGCCGTCCCTTCACAAACGAAAAAGAGTCAGGCGCAGGGTGCATGTCTCCAGGAAGCCGAGGCGGAAGGAGCAGAAGTCTGAGACCAGCCTGGGCTTTGTAGCAACCAAGGTCAGCCTGGAATACAGCAACCCTGTCCCAAAAAACATCAGAAATGGAGAGAGGGAGAGAGGATGAGAATGCGCCAGGCACAGCAGCACACAACAGCTACTGTGGAGGCTAAAGCAGGAGGATGGCAAGTTCAAGGCCAACCTGGTGACTTAACGAGACACTGTCTCAGATTATAACAGAACGTGCTGGGGTACGGGGCAGCATTCCCTGGGCTCTCTCCAAGGCTGCCGCACTCCAAGGCCTGGGGAAAGTGCCTGGCAGGGGCTGCCACCAGACAAGGCCTGAGGGTGAGGGACAGACTCACGCACTCAACAAAGTGACCTCCTTGTGTTTAGAAGCACAGACTTCTTCCTATTTTTACCAGTCGTCTCCATTTCCTGAGGTTTGTTACCCAACATCAACCTTCATCCAAAAACATGAACTGGGAAGTTTCAGAAACACACAACCCTTAAGTTTAACTTGCACACTGCTCTGAGCAGCCCTCTGTCCAGCCCAGAGCCACCACCTTGGCACCAGAGCGACTGTCGTGGTGCCGCACTGCCTGTGCACATGCAGCCCTTATTCACTTCATAAATGCACAAGACTAGTGACACAGCTCAGCTACGCAGAGACGCCAAAGAGGAGCCGTGAAGGGCTTCCTGAACGTGGAAAGGCAGACGTTCTCAACGAGGGAAAAGACACGACACACATGGAGCTTGGTCCTACCCAAGGTTACGGCACCCACTGGGGCCTGGGACCATACATGTCCCCTGCAGAGAAGGGGGATGATGACTGCTATGAATACAGTACAACACGCTAGCCTTTTCCCCACCTGAGCATTACACAGTGAGGCGCGGTTCTTCTGCCCTGAAGGAAGTACGTAAATACATCTACTTTAAAGTACCACATATTTTTTTTTTTTGTGGGTACCGGGGGGTCGACCTCAGGACCTCGCGCGCCAGCAGGCACTCGTGCCGCTGAGCGATATCACTGGCCCCTTTTTCGTATGTGGGTTCCGGGAGTCGAACTCGGGCCCTCGCGCTTGCCGGGCAGGCGCTTAAGCCGCTGAGCTATCTCACCGGCCCTAAAGTACCACATTTAAAAATGCAATACTGAAAGAGGTAAACGGGAGAAAGCACAGAGCATAGAGTCGATCCTCTGTGCATACCTAAAGACTGACCACAGTGTCCAGGGATGTCCCTGCAGAAGCCACTCCCAAACCAGGCTCTGCCGCCCACCCCAGGAGCCCCACAAAGCCTCTGTGTCCTTAGGGTCCAGTGTCACTGACACCCTGCCCCATGCTGACTTCCTGCCTCCAGTGTGCCACCCAGGCTCTCAGATGCCAGTGGGACCAGGCTGTGTCCACTCCTCTGACACAATGGCAGGGCCTACTGTGAGTCTGTGCCTGGCAGCGAGTGGGACACTGATGACAGAGAAGAACAGCTGGCCCTGTCCTGTTGCCCTCTCCTGCCGGGCAGCGGGCATGCATGGCATGTGCCCCCTGTCCAGGCAGGGCACTGCACTGGGCCTGATCCAACAGCTGGGAGTGGACAGGGTGCTGACCCAGTGGGCCTGGGCCCTGGCACAGGACATGGTGGCACAGAGGCAGGAGGAGGAGCGGCTGAGCTGCAGGGACAAGACTGAGCACACAGCCATACCACCCCCAGACTGGCCGGGAGCCCACACCACTCTGCCTCGTGCTCACCCGGCAGCAGCGCGAGCTGCTGGGCCACCTGCTGCCTCCACACTGCAGGGTGACACCCGAGTCACAGTAGGTGGGTTTTCGTATCACATGAGGTAAAAGTGGGTTATTCCACCTAATGCTAACTGAATGAGCTTTTTTGTCTAGACAATGAACTTTTTAAATTTTTCTTTCTTGAGACAGGGTCTTGCTATGCGTGTTGCCAAGGCCAGCCTTGAACTCCTGGGCTCAAGCAATCCTCCCGACTCAGCCTCTCAAGTAGCTAGGACTAAAGATGCCACTGCCTCACCCCGTGGGAACAAGTACTTTCGAGCCACACTCCGGGCTGGAGCAAAGCAGAGGATCAGGAGGCCAGGTCTCACCCTCAATCAGAAACACGCCTGCTGCTAAGTCTGAGAAAACATGCACTCCTCCAGAAAACCAGAGGGCCCTACCTTCGTTACAGGCGAGGTGGGCAAAGAAAGCGATGATCTGCACGGTTTTGCCGAGCCCAGCCTCGTCGGCCAGTATGCCATTGAGGTTCTTCCTGTAGAGCTTGGCCAACCAGTCTAGGCCAATCTTCTGGTAGTCTCGGAGGGCGCCATACAGCAAAGATGGAGCACTGAACTTCACCTGCAGGAGAGACCAGACAGGCCACAGCTGCTTGCCAAGACAACCACAAAACAGTTCCTCATGGCTGGAACAACAGCAGGCACCTAGCCATCCCAGCACTCGGGAAGTTGAGGCAGGAGGATCGCAAGTCAGAGTCTAGCATGGGACACTTAGTGACTTAGCGAGATCCTGTCTCAAAATAAAAAAGGGCTGGGGATGCAGCTCAGTATGAAGACCCTGGGTTCGATCCCCAGTGAACCCTCCATAAAATAGAAAGCCACACGACACACCTATTAAATAGTGGCAGATGACCTGGAGGAACAGAAGAAAGAGCAAGAGCTGCCTTTCCCAGCAACTTCTGCATGGGGAACACAGAGCTTGTCTGGGGGCACGCAGAGCTCCCTGGCAACCTGTGCGCAAAGCCCCACCCCGGCCCCAAGCCTGGCCAGCGCCTCACCGCAGTCATGACTCGGGCGCTGCCCTTGGGCAGGATGGCTTCAGCCACAGCAGTGACCTCTGCGATGTCCTTGGTGTTGGGTTTGCTGACACTCATCCTCTCTGCAGCTTTGAACTGATCCATGATGAACAGTGAGTCTATGAGGACCAGGTCTCTGCAGGTCTCCCTGTCCCCTGGGTAGTCCTCCACATCTACAACAGCAAGGGATAGGGGACAGGGCTGCTGTGAGCTTTATGAGCATAAGCCTTGAGAAGGGGAGGAGGAAAACACAGTAAAATGAAACACTTCACAGAAGTAATCGTTATCTAGCTGTTTGGTTTGGCTTTTGTGGTACTGGAAACCGAACCCTGGGCCTTCGCACTAAGCTATATCCCCAGCTCTTTTTTTGTAGTTTAATTGTGAGATACACAAGAGTCCCAGGCTGGGCTGGAACTTGCCATCCTCCCGCCTCAGGCTCCCAGAGTGCTGGGATTATAGGGATTATAGTTGTACACAACCACCCTGGCCTTATAATCTGTTTTTTTTTTTTTTTTTTTTTTAGCTATCTTGATAAATGAGCACTTTTGTGAAACACCATAGTTAAGACCATTCTAGAAAGACCTCAGAGCACAATGGGCCAACAGCCTGGTACTTCAGAAAGGGACCCAGTATCATGCACAGATTTATAGGTGTCCCAGGCTTAGTGATCTCCCCTCCACCACCACCAAGAAAGGAAAAACTGGAAATGAGGAGTACCCCTCCCTGATACCTTGCTGAAGGGTCTGACTCCTGGGGACCTGGCACTGTCTCACTGCCACCCCTCACATGCATCTGTGTCTAACAATCAGAACAGGATGGTGCACGTGCTTGGTACACCCTGTGCATCTGCCCGGAATGTCTAGTACACAAGCAAACTCCTCTGAATGAGAGGATAAACACGACAAAAACCGAGGACCCTGAAACAATGACTTAGAAATCCAGGCAGAAACAGTTCCAAGCCCAGTGTGGTGGCACACTTCTGTAATCCCAGCACTCTGGGAGGCTGAGTCAAGAGGAGCGCCGTAAGTTCGAGGCCAGTCTGGCCTACACACCAAGTTCAAGGTCAGCCTGGAATACATAGCAAGACTCTGTCTCAGAAAAGAAAAAGATAGTAACAATAAAATAAAACTAAATTTAAAAAAAAAAAAAAAAAAAGGACTGGGGACACAGCTCAGTGCAAAGGCCCTTGGTTCAAACCCCAGTAATGAAAACACACACAAATTTCCATATCCTTCACAGCTCAATCAAGTGCTCCAGTAATAGCACTTTTTAGGTCACTAAGTAAAAAACACAAAATTTAAAGTCTATTCAATAAAAAATTACATACTGAATACACTCCCAATTCTTTTTTTTTTTTTTTTTAATCAAACTAAATCTGTTATGTGCTGGCCCATACACACATTTTGGCTTACATGTAAGAAACATACCCTCCTCTCCGCTCGACTCTTCCTTGACAGGCTCAGGTGGGGTCCACTGAAAGCCTGGGAGAAAGGCGCCTTCGTACAGCTTCACCAGATCCACGAGGGGCAGCTCAGCTGCGGAGGCAGGAGGACGGTCTATCACTACACTGCCCCAGACGCAGCAGGAAGCAGCCAGAGCACTGCAGGCAGCATAGGGCGCCAGGCACCCACATCCCACTCCTGGCCACAATGGCTCTGGGAAGCAGTGCGCATAGGCTGCTCGCCCCTAGGAAATGCCAGGGGACTGAAGTCTTTCTGATTTGAGGTTTTCAGATTTTGAGCATCTCTAATTAGAAAATCTCCAGTTCAAAATGCTCCAGAATCTGAAGCTTTTTGAGCATCATTTTCTTGATGCTCAAAAAGTTTTGGATTTCAAAGCATTTCAGACTTGGAATTTTTGGATTAGGGATGTACAACCTGCAATTCCTAAAAGCATATTTAATGTTTTCTAAAAACTAAGATGGTTGCCCATTACTGATACAAGATCTAGATATTTTCCTTATAAAATAAGATAAGAATCTTTTTAAGGTTGGATGTGGTGGCTCACGCCTGTAATTCCAGCACTTGGGAGGCTGAGGCAGGAGGACCACCATGAGTTTGAGGCCAGTCTGGGCTACAAAGTGAGTTCAAGGCCAGCCTGAACTACATAGCAAGACCCTCTCTCAAAAAAAAAAAAAAAAAAAAAAAGACAAGACCGAAGACAAAAAAGGAAATATAGCTAAAACACTAACAGAAGATAAAACAACATAACACTTAAAATATCTGATTAATGCTTAAAGCAAGTATAAAGGGATAAAGAACAGGTTTGGTAAACAGAAAACAAATTTTAAAATTCTGACAGATGTAAGCCCAACTAGAACAGATACGAATTTAATACAAATACACCAAACTCTCCAGACACTAGCAAACTAAGGAAGGAAAAAAAGCAGACTATATACTGTTACAAGAGACACATTTTAAATAAAGAACACAAGTTAGAAGGGAACGGAGCCCATCTCTGGAAGAACCTCCCTTACTGACAGGCCTAGAACTGTCACTGGGAGTGCCAGTCAACTGTCAGTCACAAAGCACAGCAGAAACCAGGACTCACCAAGGACAGCAGAACTGGGCCTACAGATATCCACACACAGGGCTTCTTGATGCAGAGTACAACGCTGACCGCACGCAAAGAAACAGAAGCCAACCAGATGCGAATAAGGAGCACGAGGTGGGCGGGGCTATGGCTCAGGGTGGCACAAGGCCCTGGCTCCACCCGCAGCACCAAAAAGAAAGGACTTCTGGAAATGAGCTGCAGTAACAGAGATTTGGAACTCAGAGGACAGGTTATCCACAGCCAAGAACAGCTTGAGAGTTCAGAAATAGAGAGCAGACCTGTGCACCTCATAATGCAGCCTCAAAATATAGAAAACAAGTCTGCCAGAAAAGTGAAAAGCAGGGTTTTGCTCCTAGGATGGGAAATCTCCACACACCAGAGGACTACCTCAGCCAACGGGTGTCAGTGGTGGACACCTGGGGGACGCGGACCGTGAGGTGCTGACTCAGCTGCTGCGAGTACACGAAGCTGCTGTGCAGATGGGTCCGTGAAAAGCTGCCTCAATAGGATGCAGGAGGGGGAGAAACACAAAACCCACTATCTGACCAAAACTAATGTACATTAATGAAAAGGTTCAATCCTAAAAAGGAAACTTAGATGAAATGGACAAATTCTCAGAGACTTTAAATATCAAAACTGAATACAAAGAAAACAAAAAGCCCTGAGCTCCCATCCAATCACCTATGGATAGAAGTATGGTCCTCTAAGCTAGGTGTGGTGGCCATATCTGTAATCCCAGCACTTGGGAGGCTGAGGCAGGAGGATCACCATGAGCTCAAGGCCAGCCTCGGCTACATAGTAAGTTCAAGGCCAGCCTGGACTACACAGCGAGACCCTGTCACAAAACAAAACAAAACACAACACTATCCCCAAAGGGAATGAAAAGAAAGCAGACTGGGAAAGATCAGCACAACACACGAGCGACAAAGCAGTCACATCCAGAATACAGAAAGCACACAATTCACCAAGAAAAAGAAAGCCCAACACCAAAGTGGGCAAAGCAGTGAGCAAGGGCACACAAAAGACACTGGCACTGGGCCGGTGAGATGGCTCAGCAGCATAAGCGCCTGCCTGGCAAGCGTGAGGTCCTGAGTTCGACTCCCAGTACCCACATACAAAGGAAAAAGGGGCCGGTGATATTGCTCAGCAGCACAAGCGCCTGCTCGCAAGTGCAAGGTCCTGAGTTCGACCCCCATTACCCACCAAAAAAAAAAAAAAAAAGACACTGGCACTGGCAGGTAAGTGGACCTGGGGACCTCCGAAGTGAGGGCAGCAGTGTCCCCGCAGTGGAACAGATGCAAAAGCTGTCTGCTTACTTGCAAGGGCTGCGCTGCCCTACAAACCAGCCCCCACTGGGCACACCCAAAGCACAGCAGCAGCACTGTGGGAACCTAAGGCCCAGCCACAGCACCAATGTGACCGGAGACGTGTGCACGTGTGGAGTGCTACAGCATGGAGAAATTGACGCTCCCAGCACCACCTGACAACCCAGATAAACTCCAGAGCAGGGCAGCTGGGTGCTGCCTCAGACGCACACGGAGGTGGCAGGGGAAGAAGAGCCATGGGAGAGACTGACAAAGAGTGTAGGATGGCCATGACACCAGGACAGAGGGAGCAGTGGCAGGGAGGACCCAGGGAGCTCTTTCTTCTACTGGGGGCACAACTGGCCATGCCAGTGCCCCACTCCACACAATGCTCTATTTATACCTGAAAAGTATTCTCTTCTGTGAATCTATTCAACGTTTAATAAGAGCAATTTTCAGTAAGCTCATGCCAGCCTACCTTCTTTGGCCAGATTAGAGAGCTCTGTGTGGTAGTCTACAATCCCTTCATGTGCCTCCTCCTCTTCAATGGTCTCTTCTTCATCTTCCACTGAAATGATTGTCACTAGAGGTCAGGGACATGCGAGGCTTCACTGCAGCATCTCAAAGTTACTACACACTTCCAGGCTTTGAGACTCTTGCATAGCTACTAGCTACTAAACAAGCCGAAGTGAGCTCTTTAAGTTCTCAGGTTAAATATGGACACGATGGCTTTCACACGAGCATGGTTTCCCTCCCATTTTGGGCGGTAAACAACAGCCTTGGTTCTCCAACATGGCAAGGCCTTACCCGTGCCCACACATAGTGGCCACCTCCCATCACTGCTAAGCTGCACAGCAGGAAGGCTACACAGCATACTGCCTGTGACCCCTCAGGGAGGGGCGCACCCAGCAGGTGCCTTCCTCAGCCCCCTTGCTCCATGCTCTCCAGACTCCACCGCAAACCCTGTAGCTCTTTGACAACCCAGGTCTGGGCCTGTGGCACAAAAAGCGGCCCCCCCAGGGAAGCACCCCTGCAGCGGAGCACCCCACATAGGTGGACCAGCTCTCCACTGCCAGCCTGGCCGGAGGGCTGCACAACCCTCCCTCAGCAGCAGCCCCCTCTCCAGGGCTCCTCCCACTGACAACTATGCTCGCCTCTGCCTCTCTTCCCTCACGAACAAATACACATGCAAACAGTCCAACAGCTCTCCCTCTCCATGCACAAAGTGCTCACTCCTTCCTATCAATCTCTACCACCTACCAGGGCTGTGGAGGCACATGGTGCCAACCTCACAGCCCCCAGGCCCCTGAGGCTTCCTGACCACACACGCCACCCTGGCGGTACCCACTTGGAAGTTCATCCTGCCTGTCCTTCTGCCCTTCGACTGCTCGGTGCCAGAGCAGAGCACTCAGGAAGAGGAAAGGAAAGTCCAGGAGGCTAATTTGGTTTGCTGAGTTCCATGTAGGCATCTTTCTTTACATAAAATTTGGTCAAATATACAAAAGTCTGCTTCAATATCTAAACTGGCTCCTCAGAATGAGAGAAAATAACAAATGTGGAAAAGGGATTCTCCACAAACATTGAAATGGCTACCAGAGTCCAGGTCCAGGAAAGTGTGTCCCTCATGAAGAAGTGATGCTGGGGGCTGGTGAGATAGCTCAGCGGCATAAGCGCCTGCCTGGCAAGCGTGAGGTCCTGAGGTCGACTCCCGGTACCCACATACGAAAAAAGGGCTGGTGATACCGCTCAGCAGCACAGGCACCTGCTGGTACGCAAGGTCCTGAGTTCGACCCCCAGTACCCACCAAAAAAAAAAAAAAAAAAAGAGGTGATGCAATTTCTTGCCAGGTGACAAGACATGCACACACCCACTGTGTTTCTGCCACTGCCCAGGGGGTCAGAGTACCCAGGGGGACGGCGATGGCAGTGCAGTCTGGGGCACAGTGCTGGGCATTCTCACCAGTGGGGCGGATGTTTCTCTGACCTGCCTTTCAGGACCAAACCCAAACGGTTGGTGCCTGATGTGATTTGTTAAATCACTGCCCATCTTCCACCGGCCATCTCTACTACTCTTCAGGGCAGAGGGCCTGGGGTGGACAGGGGTGTGCAGGAGGTGCTGATGGGGAAGGGCACATGACTGCACAGCTGCATAGGGTAAAGTTACTAATGGTACTGACACTCAGAAGACCCAGACAAGCTGGGCATGGTGGCACACGCCTGTAATCCCAGCACTTGGGAGGCTGAGGCAGGAGGATTGCTGCGAGTTCGAGTCCAGCCTGGGCTACAAAGTGAGTTCAAGGCCAGCCTGAACTACATAGTGAAACCCTGTCTCAGAAAGACCAAAAAAAAAGAAAAAGAAAAAAAGACCCAGACACAAGAAGAAAATAAATCAGTGTCAGGAAAGAAAGGTATCAAATCTCCCTCAAAATGAAGTTTAAACTGGCAACATTAGTCCATGCCCACCATGCAAAGCAGCTCCTCCTGAGCTCTCTAATTTCCTCGCACTAACCCACCCCATGAGATGCCCCCAAATCAGTGAAACATCCGTGAGGACATCAACCTACATCATTGTACATGGCCAAGACTTCAAGCCGCCCGCAGCATTGTTCTGCAGCCACTAAGTCCATGGATCCACACTGAGACCACAGCCCAGCCCCAGCAGCAGCATCCAACTGCTAACATGTAGGCAAGACATGGCCAGGACCTTCTGGGAGGTGCCTGCTTCCTCCCAGGGGCTATAGGCACCCATTGTGCTCCTGATTTGTCCCTTCCTTCACTTGCACTAACAGCTTGAGCTGCAGCAGGGAACTGAGCTGCAGGAGCCACCTTCCCAGGAAAGCAGCTGAAGGGGACCCTTGGTAACAGGATGGGGAGCAGACAGGAGAAGTGGGGGCCTCTGAAGACACCACCAACTCCCACACCAGCCATAGACCATGTTCCCCAAACTCCAGTCCACCGAGGCCATGTTGTTTATTCCTGTCACTTGCAGCAGAACTCAATTCTGACAGTTACTAGGCTCCCCACCAACTTCCAACTAAGAATCAGTACAAACTCTCAAAATCCAGAAAAGGTTACTACACTTTGCCAACCAAGTCAATAAACTACACGACTGCTGATACTGCAGGCTTCACCGGGCCCCTGCTGGGATTGGAGACTGTTGGACGGGCTTCTGCAGACCTATTCCTGCTCCTCCCTTGGCCCCCAAACCCAGGGCCCAGCCCTGAGATGCACAGCACACAGGTTAGACGCTGCTGGCCACGGGCTGTCCCCTGCTCACTCACACCCTCTGCGTGCCTACTCGGGTGCTCACATCTGAGTATCACAGGAGTCCTCAAGAGCCCTGGCCTGCTGACAGCCATGAGTGGCAGCAGCCAGCCTGCCCAACCCCCGCCTGCATGGTGACCTCCCTCACACCAGGGACACCTCTCAAGGACAGGAACGGACGTGGCCCTGTGCCATCAGGGCGTGTGGCCCCACTGCTCTCCAGATGCACTGGGCTCCAAACCTTACAAAGGCAGATGCCACCGTGTTGCTCCAGAAAACACCTGAGTCCTCTAGAGACACCAAGAGTCTTCTGTGCACTGAGAGGCACCTCCACAAATGCAGAGGTTATGCTCTCCAGCTGACTTAAAAACAAGACCGTGGCCTTTGGCACTATAGTGCTATGGACTCCGAGAGCCCTGGGCAGAGTTGGCACCAAGCGAAGGGGACAGACCTTCGTCATCTGTCAGAGATGTGCTAGCTTTTCTCTTTCTTCCAGAGAGTCCCGAATCCTGAAACAGAAAAAAAATCAAACGTAAGATCGAGAGTCACGAAAAGTCCATCAGGCACGAGCCCTTGAGGGCAGCAGGGAGCCCCGGGGTACCACAGGGCCATCCTACGTGGCTTCCATTCTCTTCAGAGTGCAGTAACATCATGAACCTACCAGGAAGTGTTCCGACAGTGCATCAAATCCCTTAGATCGCGACTCTCTTCCTAAAGATAAGAAACATGATTAGCTGTCACTAAAGCTTCAGAAAGGTGATGTTCTTCCACTCCACCACTGCCCCGAGCAAGGAAGTACAGGAGTGCAAGCCCCACCTCCTTCCTCCTGGGGCCCGAGACAGTGGCTTCCCACTACGACTTTGGCAGTGGGCATCTCTGGGCCTCAGTTTCCCCATCAGTAAGATAAGTGCCTCCCCACAACCTGGATACTGAGGGGCAGGCATCACTGCCTGCACTAGTCCCAGCAGGTCCAAGTACCCAATGACTGGAGGCAGCTGCCACCAAAACACAGGAAAGTCACGGTGCAGAGCCACAGTGCCAGCCCAGCCCCAAGGGTCCCAGGCCTGACACAGGCCTCAGTAAGTTCCTCTTGCTGTCCAGAGACTGAGCCAGGCACAGGCCTGATGCCAAGCCTCCCAGAGCTACTGACGTGAAGGTCCTGGTTCACACTCGTGCATCTCACAAGAACTGCAGTACAAAACTGGATGCGTCACACACTGAAAAGTACAACGCTGAGGTGGAGCATGCATACCCAGAGGTCTCCCTGACCCAGGCCTACCCTGGCTCTCAAGGCCAGGGCACCAGGAGGTCGCTCGCTGAGCAGAATCTGAGCAAAGGGTGCTGTGAAAACTGTTCAGACTTTTTTTTTCTTCTTGGCACTGGGGAGTGAACCCAGGACCAACACACGCTAAGCATGCGCTCCTCCCCTGAACTACACTCCCAGCCCTTACTAATGCTTTATTTAAAAAAAAAAAAAAAAAAACATACCTCTCCTGGAAACTTTCTGTAAATTTAAGGCCTTTTTCCTCTTTTCTTCTAATTCTACTTGTAGTTTTATTTCCACAACCTAAATACAAAAAGTCAAATAAGGAAGCAAGTTATTAAGGATGTAAATTATAGAAGTTCCACATACAAAGCAAGTCATACAAATAGGACAAAAGCAGTTACCCAACCTCGTTTCACATTATTCAAAAAGAAACGTCCAGTTTGGTCCTTTTCCCTTTGTTTTGTCCCTAACTGTATCCTGCAGCAATAGTATTAGGTGGTAAGATGAAAACCTGTCTCAGAAGAGAGCCCACGTGCAAGTGGCCACTGTGGAAACCAGAGGCCTTCAGGACGCAGGCCCCCACACAGGCACCGCTGGTGAGCCC
Source organism: Erethizon dorsatum (assembly GCA_028451465.1). NCBI lineage: Eukaryota > Metazoa > Chordata > Mammalia > Rodentia > Erethizontidae > Erethizon > Erethizon dorsatum. The sequence continues at coordinate 126,357,260 of CM051830.1, read as the reverse complement.
TGGCCACCAGCCCCGTGGCACGCGCTCTTTGCTGCCCTGTGTCTCCAAATGCAGAGACACCCACTGACCAGGCGCCAGCCAGCAGGGGCTGGCGCCATCAGGCCCAGGAGCCCCACCTGCTCAAGATTCCACCAGAAGTGCTCGATCTCGCGGGCAGCAGAGGCAGCGATGCGGCGCAGTCTGCTCTGCTCCTCTCTCTTCCCCCTTTCCTCTCGAAGCTGCTTCTCGGCATGCTGGCGCGCCACGGTTCTGATGAGCTAGAGATCAGAGTTCGTACTTCGTACTCTGTGTCATGCTAGAGAAAAACGATCAGCCTCCTCTGCTTTCAGGGTGCACTAGGAGAAACACTGGCACGAGCAGATCACCAACCTTTAATTCATACTTCTACAAAGTGTGATTTTACCAAATACACATCTTTCTCAAACATGGAATACTACACTGCACTACACTCTTCTTTCCCTTTACTGAACTCTTCTGTTCAACAGACGGAGATCAATGTCACTTCTAACAGGCCAGGTGTTCTCTCACTACATGAATGCGACCAAGCTTACCAGTTTCTAGATGTGAGAACCGTGGGTCAGGACGGCTCACTGGTGCGCCCATATGTGTGTCACTGGGGACTGAACCCAGGGCACTGAGCTACATTCTCTTTTTTTTTTTTTTTTTTTTGTGGGTACCGGGGGGTCGACCTCAGGACCTCGCGCGCCAGCAGGCGCCCGTGCCGCTGAGCGATATCACCGGCCCCTTTTTCGTATGTGGGTTCCAGGAGTTGAACTCGGGCCCTCGCGCTTGCCGGGCAGGCGCGTAAGCCGCTGAGCCATCTCACCGGCCTGAGCTACATTCTCAGCAATTTATTTTTTATTTTGAGACAGGGTCCCACTAAACTGCCCAGGACGGGCTAAAACTTTTGACTCTTCTGTCTCAGCCTCCCAGATGCTGGGATTCCAGACATGTACCACTGTGCCCTGCTGATTCACCGCTTTAAGGCCTTCATTTTAAACCATCAACCTGCTCTCTAGAAGCCGATTCTCCGTGCACCCAGAGACCTTTGGGACCAGGCTCCCACAAGAAGTGTGGCCCGTAGAGTCCGGCCCATTGGCAGCATCGCCGGGAGGCAGTGAGGGAGAAGCGAGTCTGAGGACGTGCCCAGAGCACTGAGCCACAGCAGATCACTGCCACCCTTGCCGTGGGGGACGATGTGCTCGGGGCGCTCTGCCTGCCTGTTAGGGAGGAGGGACGGTGAAGAGGGCAGGGCACACAGCTTGCCCAAGAGCAGCAGACTCAGATACTCTGCAGCCTATCCTGTCCCCCACCAGCTGCCCTGTCCTACCCAGCCCAGTGTCTGTGTGTCCAGGCCACACCCTGTGTGCGCCAATGCCCACGTGTCTGTCCCACTGCACACATCCAGGACCTTTTTTCTCTGTGAACAGCTAGGTTTTCCCTGAAATGCTGCCGAGCTGACCTTAGACCCTTTATTCTCGGAACCCAGATAGAGAAGGAAACAGGGAGAAATCAGTCGGGCACACACCTGTAATCCTAGCACTCGGGAAGACGAGGCAGGAGGTACATTCGAGGCCAGCCTGGACTACAGGTGAGCCTCTGAATCCAGCCAATGAATTCCAAGGCCGGCTGCTTCTCCTGCATTAGGGAAATGGGGCAACTCTCCTTCGTCCCATGTTCCTGCAACCTCACACTGTGCCCTTTCACAAAAGTAAAAAGCCTTGAGATTTCTCGGAGTCTGAGGGCTTCATTACGTGCACTGACAAATTGAGTCCGGGGCTCATTTCCAACAATTCTGGCACCCAGCTGCGGGCCCACGGGTCTCTGAGACATGGGAGCTTGAGGAGACTCACCCAAGGCCTCACCGCAAGTGGCCCCCAGGACAAGGACCCATCGCCAAGACCTCCGGACTGGCAAAGATCTTTTCTGGCAACGCTAAAAGGTACCCAAAGGCAAGAAACGGTGGTGACCAGGCGCAGGGTGCAGGCCCACGTAAGACATGCCTTGGAAGTGACTGGGCACTGTTGCGGTGGTTGGGTTATTCTGTCCCCACCCCAGGATGGCCTTGGGTGAGGTCAGGGTCCATGGAAAGTAACCCACGGCGAGACATCTCTGAACACAAAGATAAGGCCTCGGGCTTCGGGACGAGCAGAAAAGGAAATAAACGCACAGATTAGGAAACAGACCCCGATGGTGCCAGTGGAAGACAGGCTGACAACCCACAGGTGGGGGAGGCAGGGTGTAGTGGCCCACGCCTGCAATCCCAGCACTCAGGAGGCCGAGACAGGAGGATCACTGTGAGTTCGAGGCCAGCCCGGGCTACACAGTGAGTTCAAGGCCAGCCTGGACTACACAGCAAGATGCTGTCTCGAAAACACAAATAACGACAACAAAAAAGCTCAGATGATAAAATACTGTTGTTTCATTGGCCTACAAACCCCCATCCTCACCCATCCATCTTCTGGCCTAAGTTCAGATCGACGAGGACTGCGTCTATCAATTACTAAATTTGTTAATGATAAAGACCAAGGTCTCAGGAGGAGATAGACTACGCCCTGTGTTGGCAACAAGGGCTGACTGTCCTCTTTCCCCTAAAAACCTCAGGGATCTAATAAGATCAAAAAGGGTCCACCTCTGGTCCCTCCTTACAGGACCCTCAGGAATCCCTGCCCCAGCCTGTATGGGACCCCCAACACTCTGGACTGGCTTCAACAAGAGTTGGTGCCACCTAAAGACCTGGTCCCTGGCACGGCGGCCACGGCACACAAGAGAAGAAGACTGACCTTATCCTCAATTCAAAAAAAAAAACATTAAAAGGTGCCGAAAGGATATTCAAAATCTTCCATTGCCCCAAAGACCAAAAAGGGGACCAGAGGGGGCTCAATCCCTCTTTCCTTTGAGGGAAGTTCCCCTGGGCGAGGGAGGAACTGGATTATAAATTTTAGCTAATAAATTTACTTTTGGCTTCCAATTCAGGTATTTTTGTTTTACTTAATATGCTTAAAACATATCTTATGCTTTGTAAATTCTCAGACTACAATTACAGGGTTAACTTGCTCTTCTCTCTGCTTTCTGCTGGTGATAGAGTACCAATTCAAGGTTACTTGAAAGTCTGTTGGCAGCCAGTCAAATTTAAAAATGTAACAATCTGAGACTAAAAGAAAAAGAAAGAAAAAAGGAGAGAAGCAGCTGCAGCCAGGTTTGTTATAAAAAGTTTACAGTAAGTAAGACAGAAAAATATACAAAAAAGGCTATAAGAGATATACTTTTCATATGAGAAGATTTTGTATGATAAAAGTTTTGCCCTACTACAAAGATAAAGAAGGAGATAATGGCAGAACTGGAAAGCCCAAGTATGTTGAGAAAAAGATTCTTGTAGAGGATACAGGTCATTCAAAAAAATGTGTGTGTTTGCATGTTGGTTTGGCGGAGTCCAGGCCGTTCCTTCCAAAGCCTCCTTGTTGCTCAGAAGGACCAGGGGGCCATGGCCCTGGCCCTATCAGTCACTCCTTCCCAGGCCTCGGCGCTCCTCTCCGTCTGACTTGGTCTTTAACACCCAAAAGGAAAACATAACCAAAATCACAGAAAAATAATTTTAAATCAAAAGCTGTGCTAAATATAAAAAAGTGGACAACTCAGACCCTTTTAATATTTTTCTCCTGGCTACCAAAAAGGTAGAGAACTGGAAGGTAGAGAAGCCTGGTGCCTCCCACCACATGGGGGGGGAGGTGCTCAGCCCTCCTGGATATGTGGCCTATCATTAAATTAAAGGCTGATTTTTTTTCTCCAAAGGTAAACTAAAAAAAAATAAAATGACAAAACCTCAAAGCTCTTTCCTCGCCCTCTTGACTCTTTCTGGTTATAAGTCTATAGTAAGAGGTTTTTCTCTCCTACCTCCTTACCAATATTATTATGAAAAATGTCTACACTAATTGGTTACCCCAAAAAGTTCTGACTAGTCAATTTATAACAAACCTACAGCAGATCATTACAGCTATAGCTCAACTTGGCCAATATTTCTAAGAATATACTCTGATTTAAAAGCTCTGGCTCTTTTGGCCTCCCACATAAAAACCAGTTATCTGGGTCCATTTAAAAGGTTACAAGATGAAGATAAGAGACTTCAAACTCACATGAGACTTACAAATAAAAGCCTTGGAGTTTGAAAACATAAAGATTATATATGATGGGGCCAGTGAGATGGTTCAGCGGCATAAGCGCCTGCCTGGCAAGCGCAAGGGCCTGAGTTCGACTCCCGGAACCCACATACGAAAAAAAAAAAAGGGCCGGTGATATCGCTCAGCAGCACGGGCACCTGCTGGCGCACGAGGTCCTGAGGTTGACCCCTGGTACCCACAAAAAAAAAAAAAAAAAAAAAAAAAAAGATTATATATGATTAAACTCTGTATGTTTCTATATGGTTCACATAGCTTAACCATAGACTAACCTAAATTAGTTGATAAAAATAAAGGTATTTTAAAGATTGGTGACATGTTTCTATCCAGGATGTTAGATAACCAAGATAATGTCCAGAATTAGTTTTATAAATGCGATGTCTACTATTGTCTGTGTACAATAACTTAAGAATTTTTCCTTGGTCAAGGATAATATATATGGGTCGGGGATGTACCTCAGCGGCACAGCGCCTGCCTGGCAAGCACAAGGTCCTGAGTTCAATTCCCAGTACCAAAAAAAAAAAAAAAAAAAAAAAGGTAATATATTTGGCTTAAAAATGTTAACTGTTATGATGAGTCATCTAAACCAACTGTTAAGGTAACTAAGAAGGGACCCCTTAAACTTGGAAAACTGTTAAACAAGACTCCTCTCTGTGATTAAAAACTGCTGCCTAGACCAAAATATGTCCAGTTTCTCCACTGGTGGGTGGCTTGTCCAGTTTTCCCAGGGTCTTATGATGCCACACCCCAGCAGTTATTAAAATAAATTATCATAACATACTTAAGTTGGTTATAAGTAAAAGGTTAAGCTCTCTGTGTCTAAAGCAGTAAGATTTCTATATAGCTGTGATGCTAACTATTGCTAACCTCATAGTATATTAAATACATTTAATATACTCATCTTCTTAAGATACAAGACTAGAAAAAGACATCTTGCCATACTGGTATCTCCAAACCACAGTTGTTCATGATGGTGGACTTCTTCAGGTTTGTGTTTATGAGACTGTTCTATAATTGTGTTATGATAATTTGATGTGCCTACACCTTATACACTCCAGACAATGTCATTGCAATGATTAGGGGTTACATTAATTATCTGTAGGGTACATTCTACTTAAATATCACTCGGTAACAAAAGTGATTAAAAGATAAAGTTTCTGTATGTCATTTAAGATCTTATAACTAAAGATAACTGACTAAAAAGTTATTTTATACTAAGACAAAAATTTTAATATATTTCAAAGCTAATAACAAAATCTAATCATTCTAATATAATGATGCATAATTGTTATGATAATGTGTTATACTGTCCTTGATCTCAGCTTTTCTCTATAAAACTTTATCTGTTAATATTATACAGGGATTCAACTTCTAAGACAACTATGATTGATTAAAAAAAATGACAGTTCCCTGGTTATATTATATATTTCAAGGTACTCAGTATCTACGTAAGATAACTATCTCCTGGGTGTTCAACAATGAAGCCTGGACACCAAAACTAAAAAGGTAACTGGGCTAAGAAGACAGCCAATATTTTGCCCCTGGCCCTCCAAGGTGAACAAAGACCCAGGGCATGATGGGACCTTTTCAACAAGACCCTACAACTTTGGTGAGTTACCCAACCTCCTAAGCAAGGAGACTGTTAGCCCCCCCACCTGCAAAACCAAAACAAAACAAAACCACAGGAATCAACCAAGGTACAGTGTGCTAAAAAAGAGGGTCACCAAAGAGAAAATGTGTTCTATGCTTCCACAGAAAGCTACATGGTCAAGCAAGACTGTGACCCATCCTGGCAGCTAATGCTGACAGAAGACCTGAGAGGCTCTACACGTAAGCCCATAAATAACCCCTGGAAAACCCTGACTTTGATATTTGGCTCCCAAAAAAGTTAATTTTGATTAATAATGGTCCCACTTTAACTTGGTCTTGGACACGCAGCAAGAAAGTGTAACCAAAGATATATTAAAGTAATAATAAAAATATAGGCAAAAGATCAAAAAGAAGGTCCAACCACTGACCCCTGTTGATAGTTTCTGCATATACCTGTATACAGCTATTCCAGTCCCTTAAAAACAGTGTCTAGATGTGACTTCTTCCCCAATCTGCTTTTCTATTCCAGTGCCCATGCTTTGGTCATACATGCGTTCAAGTTTATTTATTCTTGCCTAAAGACTGCCCTTACCAGACAGTCTCCCCAACCTAATCCAGCTAACATGTTCCTGACAGAAAAACACGACAGAGAATAAACTTCTGCTCACAAAGTTTTAAAAAAAGAATACGAAGATATGAGATGGGAGAAATTGTGAGAAGTAGGCTTTGTCTTTTCTGACAAAGCATAAGGCCAACCAACTCCATTTTGGGTTTAAATGACCTGGTCATCTACTCAGTACCCACCTCCCACCTCACCCCATCCCACCCGTTAGTATCTTGAGCTCCAAAAAATGCTGACTATGTACTTATCCCCTGAACACAGCCAGTTCCCAAGATGAAAACCAAAGACTTTTCATGCTAAAACCCATGCCCCCTCTAACTTACTCAGCAACGCACCATCCCCACCACCACCACTCTAGTTAACCACAACAGACTGTAAGCCTTTGAATTCAGCCAATGACTTTAAAGGTCAGCTGCCTGTCCTGCACTAGGGATAAAAGGGGCAACGCTCCTTTGTCCTACTGCCTCATGCTTACGCCCTTTTGCAAAAGTAACAAGCCTTGTTGAGATTTCTTGGTATCTGCGTGCTTCATTATGTACACCGACGAATTGAGTCTGGGGGCTTATTTCCAACATACGTATCAAGACGCTGTCTCAAAAACCAAAAAGTTAAGTAAATAAATACAAATGGGGGGGCGGTGTCAGAGGCAGGAGGTGCATAGGGCAGGGGGCCCTGAGCACAGGAAAGTGAAGGCAGCACAGTGGCCCAAGACAGGGCAGCAGACAAGGGCAGCTGGGGCTCTCTGAGGGCTGCCTCTGGCTCTCCCAGGACTGCGTGTCTGCTGTGGGCACAGTGACAAAGTCAGCTCTCAGCAAGCTAGAAGCAGGCAGAGAGGCGTCAGAGGCAGGCACGCAGGTAGGCAGGCAGGCACAAAGGCCGGGACACACTGGCCACTCCATTCCTGAGCCTCGGCCACCTTGGCTCCTGATCGGCCTGGGCACCAGCAGGGTGTGGGGCACTAGAGGCCTGCTGATTCCAAGTGCCAACCAAAGGAAAGGGCAGGAACCCAGCTCTGCAGCAGAACCGCAGCCAGGCATGGCTCTGCTCCCAGCAGTCCAGGCTGCAGCTCTGTAGATCCCGCAGCTGCCCTCCTTCCATACATAAGAGAATGCTTTTCCAGAAGCCCGCAGAGCACAGGCTGGTGCCCATCTACCGTGGCCCTGTGCATGGCCTCGCCACAGAGCTGGCCTGTGCTTCAAGCCCACCTTCTTAGCAGCAGCCAACTTCCACCTCCGCTCCTGGGCAAAGTCTGTGGCCATCCACTGCATCTCCTCCAGAAGGTAGTCCCAGTGGGACTTGGGGCGCGGGGCCTCCTGCAGCTTGGGCAGCCGCCTCAAGGACCACAAGCCTTCCTTCCGCAAGTCTGCTATCCGCTGATGGATCTGGTTTTCCTGGAAGGGTACAGTACGGGGAGACAAGGGGTGAGCACGCAACTGGCAAGTATGTTCCACTAACCTGGGCCCCAATATCTGAACCCTACCATGGATGAGGCTCAGTCAGGCACTGAAAGGAGAGACCACAAGGAGGTGTGTCTTGGACACTGGTCACATGGCTTAAGGGCCAGTCACAGGAGTGAGGCTGTGATTCTCTCAGAAGCCTCAGAGGAGGCCAGAACAGCAGGCCTGCCCCATCTCTAAAAGCAGAATAAAACCCAGCCAGGTAACTCAGCGGAAAAGCGCTTTCATTCCCAGCACCACAAACTCCAGGGCCTCCACATGTTCAGCAAACATTCTACCACTGAGCTACATCCCCAGCCCCAGCGCTTATTTTTTATTTGGAGACAAGGTCTCCCTAAGCTGCCGAGAGTAGTCTCTGACTCTGGATCTTCCTGCCTTAGCCTCCCAAGTAGCTGCCATTACAGGTATGTACCACCTCACTCAACAAAACCCAATGTTTATACCAAAGTATTTAAAAGGAAAACAATATGATGCTAGAATTTGCTTCAAAATAGTCAGGGCAGGGAAGGAATCTAGGAAGAGAGACTGCCATGTATTGATCACTGTGTTATGGTCAGATAATGAGGAGCACTGGGTTTGTAACATTCTATTTTGATGTACTGTATCTTTTTATTCCCCTAATGAAGCTGGATAAAGTAAATGCTTAGTCACCCAACAAGAATAAGTGCTCCATGCTGGATAGCAATGTTAGGAGAGGCCCACCCCGCAGTGACCACCTGGCCTGCTTGGCCGCTGCCGCCTCCCCTACAGGTATTAGGAGCAGCCCTGCACTGCCATCGTGTCACAAGAAGAGACTCCACGTAAAGCCTGCTTCCAGCAGAGGAGGGGATGCCCTGGACTTCAACCATGGCTTCTAATGACCTCAAGCCATGCTAAACTGTCCTTGCGGCCAGGTGTTCAGCTTTAAACTATCACAGCCTTCAAAATCAAAACCACATACACTCCCCAAACTGGAACACAGGCCAGGTATGAGAGTTCACTCCTGTAGGCCCAGGTACTCTGGGGGCTGTGCCCTGGAGTTGGAGGCCAGCTTGGGCAACACAGGGAGACACCCACCTCCTTGGCACACATGTTCTAATTGGCTTCGGCATGCTTACCAGGGCTATCTGCTCTGCCAGCTTCTCCTGAAGGCTGTCCTGGGATGCGGCGACATTCTGTGCAGGGCTCTGTGGTTTGGGGGGAGCCGGCACCGCTGCCCCAGGAGACCGGGAGGTAACAGGAGACAGCGCCTTGCTGCTTGCTGAGGAGGGTCTGCTCACTGGTGAGGACCGTGCAGGCAAGGGCCCCGGGCCTGAGCCACTCACAGGTGTGAGGGATGAGGAAGAAGATGGGGTGGGCAGGGGCCTCTGGCAGGGCTGGGCAGGGTCCAGAGGGGTCCTGGCTGATGCCACGGTCTAATAGGCAGGACAACAAAGCAGGGTCACGACAAGGCTCTGGGACCTATGAGACCTACAAGACCAGCCTGAGCCCTCCTCCCGTGATACCAGGTGAGCAGAGCTCATCACGTCCCCAAACGGTGACCACAGGTGGCATGGTGTCCACGAAGCCGACTCATTTCCTGCTCATGACCTAGTAAGAGCCCTCTACAACCTGCGCCTTCACCCATTCTTTTAGAGCTCATAGAAGTGCTTCATTTTGCTTTTTCCAGCCTTTCTGCTGTTTTTTAAGCACAATAAATTTTTATTTTAATTATGTAAGCTTTTTCCTAATTGGAAAATGCCACATGTTCATCTTGCATCTTTTATCTGAAGAGTAAGCACAAATTCCATGTACGTCTCTCTTGGCAGGTGGGCAGAGGCCTCCAGTGCCATCTAGAGGTCCAGCTTATGAAACTAAAGGGGCCTCGGCACCGGGATGGAGGCTGGCTAAGTGCTCACAGGAGCCCTGCCTGGGGGAGGCAGCAGGAGAGCGGGCAGAGAGTGGACTGGGATGAAGTCCACAGGGCTGGGACTGGAGGCCGGAGAAGACTCAGAGGACTCATAGCACAGCTCTAAAGTAACCTCCCTACCCTGGGGCCCAGGGAATCATAGCGGGCACACACTTCCAGAAATAAAGATGTACAGGCCCCAACCACACCTGGTTACTTACACGCTGTGTCATACATCAGCAGAGCCAAGTGACAGAAACTGAATGACCAGCAAAGCCAGGAAATTTCCTAACAGACCATTCAGAAAGGAAGTGCACCGACCCCACTCCAACCCACAGTAACAGGTTGCTGCAGATCTATACGTAGCTCCTTATAAGTCATTTCCCACAGCTGACCTCCTCAACGACACAGGCAGGTAAACCGTCTATGAAGAACCACAGCACTGCTCCAGCTCAGTACGTGGCTCCACGGGAGAAAGAACCATTTCCACAAGCATCTAAGCTGCACCCAGGGTGGCCAGGCGCAGCCCTGCTGACTCTGCCTGTGCGATGTGCCAAGGTGCTAGCCTTCCTGGCCTGAGCTTTTCTCATCAATAAATGGGCTGAGGTCCTTTCTTATAGTCCCTAAGCAGAGAAGACAGAATAATGCCAATGAAGTCCTCGTCACGGTGCCTGACACCTCAGCTGGCAGGTGACAAGTAGGTGATGCCTATTACTGACTTCTGCTGTGCCATTATTATATACACAAGACCTGGCTTCAAATCATAGTGAACCTTAACTCAAAGCCCCCAGAAATTCCCTTGGGTGAATTTCCCAAGGTGGTGAGAGGAAAGGAGGTTTTCTCAAAATAGAAATGAATTAAGAGAATGGAAACAATTCTCTGAAAACCCTTCCCTCCAGCCCCTTCATGCTCTCAGTAGGGACGGTGCACTGGCTCCCACAGCTCACTGGTCTCAGGAACTGAAATCTACTTGCTACAAGCCTTCCAAACACACACCAGGGTGAAACAGATCAATGTGGGAAGAAGAAGGGCATTTTAAACAAAATGTGCGTTAGGTTGGATCAGTGATGCCTCACACACATCTGTACTCTATGGGACCCGATAAAGGGAAAGAAGGCATGTAGAAGAGGTCTGGCGGGTGGTTAGGAGCATGGCTTTGCCCTCAGAGCAGGGTCTCACTCTGGCTTGTCACCTTGTCATCATGTAACATGGGGCCAAGCCCAGCATCTCTGAGGCTGGCAGAGCTGGGCTCCAGCTGACTGGGCAGTTCAGAGTGTAAGGGACACACCACCCTTTGCAGCATGCAGTAACAGGTGCTACAGGGCCCTGTACCAAGGGCAACAATAACCACAGCTTCTTAGTTTGTTTTTTGTTTTTGAGACAGAGTTTCACTACGTAGTCCAGGCTGGCCTTGAACTCGCAATGATCCTGCTGCCTCAGTATCCCAAGTGCTGTGATTACAGGTATGCAGAACCATGCCTGGCATGCTATTATTTTAATGATGATTACTGTTACTGCATCAAATGAAATCATATTGCAGCCATCAAATCAACCCAATGTTCTAAGAGGGTGAGAGAAACTGCTATGCTATGAGAAAATGAACAAAACCAGTGTAGTGCACCACCCTGTCAAATGCATGGATGGCCAATCAATTCCCCAACTTGTTTTCTTTTTTCCTACAACTAACAAAACAACAAATGCCTGCAGAGTACCTGGGGCTGGACTGGAAGCTGAGAGACCTGCAGCTGCGCCTTCCCAGGTACTGGGGCATGGAGGGCTGGCTGTGCAGGAGGGGTAGGGAGCTGACTCGGAGGGGGCGTTGGGACAGGGACATGTGGCTGCTGAGTCTTCACTGGGATCTGGAGTTGGCCCTGCACCTCGACCACCTGCGGCTGCTGCGAGAACTGCAGTGCAGAAGGGAGGGCTGCAGCAGGCACGCTGGCCGGGGGCAGCCTTGCAGGCAGCTGCGGCGGCGGGGTATGCAGGCTGGCAGCATTCTGTACGGGGGGCCCCGTGGAGGGGTCGTACTGCTGCTGGTTCTGCTTCTGTCCAGAGAGCTGTGCGGCTTGGGGGGTGGGTGGCATCCCTCCTGCAAAACAAGAAAGCCCAGAGCACTGACTTCAGAGTGCAGCAGCTTCCACAGTCATGAGGAAATGCACTTGACATCCCGAAGCCCACTTGAGAACCGCCAAACTCAAATGGAGCGAGAGTGTTCTACACTCTAATGTCGGATGAGCACACAGAGAAGGAAAGAAAGGCACTCGGCCTTCGCAAGTTAGCACCAAGCAAAACGAGCATCCAACAACCACAGGGCACCCACAACAGCAGCAACTCAGAAACACACAGGAGTGAAACTTGCTGGAAAGCACAACGACAATGAGGTGTGTGAGTCCCATCTGAGTGGCAAGAACGCTTCTCCAGGGGCTTTTCCACAGTGGGTTGAGGGGACTCAGAGGAACGCCCCAACTTTAGCACTCCCTCGACTTCACAGCCTTGCGGCCGTCAAGGTCTCCGTGCACGCCCTCGCTATGCGCGAACGGCGCTGCTGTCCGCCGGGGCTTACCTTGGACTGTCGGCATTAACTGCTGCAGAGGGACGCCTGCGTTCACCCCTGGATGCTGGAAAACTACCCCTGGATGACCCACTTCAAGGCGAGGTCGCTTAGACTGCTCTAGAATAATTTTCAAGAAAGGTGCCGTTTCATGTAAAAATAAAACCACAAAAATAGTAGAAAAAACATGTGTTAAGTGTCTTTATAATCGCTGAACAGGGGAGGCCTTTCTATGCCATAAAAGATAAAGTTGACAAATATAGTTTCTTTTCATTAAAAATTTGCCAATATAAGAAAAAGCATCATTAAAAGGCAAAGGACAGGCAACAGCTGAGAGACATGGCAACACATGACAGATGGGCTGGTTTTGAACATTCCAAGAGCGTTCACAAACCCATGGACAGTCTCAGTGACCAGGTGGGCACAATGGGCAGAGAACATGAGCAGCTAGCACAGAACAGATTCACAAACAGTTAACAAACATGAGGAGATACTGTGCAGCCTTCTCAAAACCAAAGAAACCCACACCCACGCAAAAGCTGTAATTTTCACCTTCAGATCATCAGATTAAAAGGTCTATCACACTAAATAAAATGGCCAGCCAGGAGCTGTGGCACATGCCTCTAGTCCCAGCTACAAGGGAGGCTGAGGTAGGAGGATCTCAAGTTCAAGGCCAATCTGGGCAACTAAGCGAGACTCTGTCTCAAAGTCCAAAGGAAAAAAAGTTTTGACTGGGAATGTGGTTCAGCAGTAGAGTCCCTGAGCTCTGTCCCCAGCACTGTATCACCTAAAATCAGATAACTAATAAAATGACCAAACTGCAAGAGAGCCAGACACTGCCGAGGGCATTAGAACTGGCCCTGCCCCTCTGGAGGGGAAGGTAGCACCCACGCCAGCACTGCACAGGCTCTGACCAGGCAGCTCATTCCTGGGGGCTTTTCCTTTAGATAAGCAGACACATGTCAAACACATTTGAGACTGGATGCCCAATGCTCCGTGGAGTGTGACAAAAAAGGGGCACTAACAAATGCATACTGGTGAGAGCTGACTGATCCTCCACGAGGGAATACTACACAGCCTCCAAAAAGAATCTGGTGCATGGCTCAGAGAGACAGCGATTAATTATTAAGTTAGCATCTTTAAAAAGACACAACAGTGTGTATACGACCACATGTGAATTTTTTTCAGAGTAACACAGGTGTAAACAACACTCGAGTCTGTGTGAGTCCACACCATATGGACGGCAGTTACTGCTGTGGCTGGGGAGCAGGCAGGCACTAAACCAGAGGCAGCCTGAAGTGACATCTTCAGAACTGCCTGAGTCTTTCATTGTGCTTAGAATGGGAAGAAAAACTTTAGTTTAAAAAATGACTTCAAAAAGCAGGTGATGCTACATTCAACCATATCACGGTGACTAAGGCACTTGAAAATGCCCATGAAAAGCCAAAATGGAACATACCTGATCCGCTGAAAAACGTCAAGTTCACTACACATAAGCATCACATAAATATTTTGGTCAGCTGATGATTACCCGAAGAAAACTAACTTTGAAAGGAGGAAGAAGCTAAGGTCTCTAGAGACAGCAGGCAAGGGCGAGGGCGCAGTCACCGCCAGCTGGCTGCCGCCTGAGCCCGGGCCTGGCACATACCTGCAGGTGGCATCACTGGCTGCCTCCGGAAGGGGTCCGCCTCCACCGCAGCGCTGGGCCCTGCCACAAGGCTCCCCACCAGGGCCTGCTGCTAGAAACACAAAAAGCAGTGAGATTCCCCTCACCCATGGCCCTGAGAAGACTGAATATCAACTATCACAATGATCCCAAACATTGACCTCATTCCTTTTTAATAGGAGAAATGTTACCTACTCAGTCTTTAAACAGACACAGGTAATGTATACTTGTGTACGATAAACACTGCATGGTTCTAACTTACCTCTGCAGGATTAAAAGGACTTACAAAAGACATCACTCTGGTTTTAAATGGTATTTCAAATCAGCGCAAATCTGCAATCCCTGGGTACCTAACTGGCTCTGCATCGGGCGAATGACAGCAAGGGGGCTCTCCTGTGAAACCTCGGCTTCTGCTCTGCGACTACAGATTGGCTGACCTGCCCAGCCACACTGATGGCCCAAACTCACACCAAACACGGCTCAGTAATCCAAAGAAGGTTAAGCTGTCTTCTACTGCAAAACAACACTAAAACCCCCATTAACTAACAATCTAACTTGGATAATTGAACAGGTATTTCTTACAGTTAGCAACCTACAGTAGTTACGTGAAATGTGTGTGTTGTTACTTAAATGTCTAAAAGCAAGAGAAGCCAATCTACAAAGGCCTGTGCTACATGGTTCCAAGAACCTTCAGGGCATTTTGGAAAAGCCTATGTATGGGGTAGGGGTGGAGAGGGGGTCCTCTGGACCGTCCTTTCAATTCTGCTATGAACCTGAAACTGCTCTAAAAATAAAATCTTTCAGCCAGGTATAGTGGTGCATGCTTCTAATGCCAGCCCACTCCAGAGGCTGAGGCAGGAGGATCAAAAGTTCAAGGCCAGTCTGGGAAACTCATCAAAACAGCTGGGTGGGTAGCTCGGTGGCAGAGCCCTTGCCTAGCATGTGCAAGGCCCTGGATTCAATGCCTAGTACCACAAAACAAGTATTTTTTTTTAATATACCTAAAAAGCCACTGTGTTATTTTGCAAAGACAGTAACTAGCCCAGTCTTGGTGAGAATACTTTTTTTTTTTTCTTGTGGGTACCGGGGGTCGACCTCAGGACCTCGTGTGCCAGCAGGCAAGTATGCTGCTGAGCCATTTGGTGAGAATACTTAACCCCCTGTGCCTTTTCCACTGGCATCAGAACTTGGCCACCCTAGCAAATGGTCACTACAGCCGTGTTGGTCTGGACAGGATTCAATCTGTCCGCTCTGCTCCAGGGAGGTGTTTAAATCAGAAGCTACAGACAAAGACAAATAAAGACACCTCGACAAGAGGGGCTGCCTTCAAACCACTGCCCTGCAGAGCCCTGCACAACCGCTCACTGCCAACCATGTAACAGTGTTTGCTCACACACTTATGAACAGTACAGTCAGCATGAAGGTACCCTGCTACACTCGGCAAAGATGGAGGAAGAAGGAAGAGAGCAGGGGACAGAGGGTGGACCAAGAGGGAGGAAGGAAAGAAGGGACAACGTGAAAGACGACATGCTAGCAACGTCATCTCTGTGGCAGCATTACAGGTAATTTTATTTATTTATTTGGGTGGCAGTGTTGGGAATGGAACCCAGGGCCTTGTGCGTGCCAGGCAAGGGCTCTACCACTGCGCTACATCTACCACTGAGCTATATTTCACTCAGTGTGAGTAACTTTTAATTTGTATGTGGATTTTCTAAACTTTCCAAATGTCCCATAATGAACATGTACTAATTACATGTTCAGAAAAAGCTATTTTTAATAAAAGAAACTAAGGAAGGGCATATTCCAGATAACCACAAACTCTAAGTGACATGTGAAAAAATGAAAAGACGCTAGTGATGCAGAAGGGAAGTCCATACTTGCGAGAAGATAAAGGAGCTCGGCAAGGTGTCCGGAGCTGGCGTGGGTATGGGGTGGAGCCTGGGCAGCACCCCAAGGACTGGCGCAAAGCCAGAAGGAAGGAGCCTGCTGGAGAGGGGAGCTGTCTCCCTCTCTGATCCTGGCCAGACAAATATGGCACACGAAGGCCAAGACACGAAGCAGATGTCAGGTGCCACTGCCTCAGGAGCAGGACCACAGTTTCAGTTCCACAGTGAGCTAGGTATTAAAGCAAAATCCTCACAATCCTCCAAAGGAAGACTAACAGAAGCCACTTTCCAAAATCGAATACAAAATTGCTCCAACTTACAAATGAGCAAGAAAACACGAGCCACACTCAAAGGACAATTGATGGCCATCAACCCACAGCTGGAATTAGCAGGCAAGGACTTTACAGTGGCTTCAATAAGTATGCCCAAGAACGTAAAGAAAAACACACAGTAATGAAGGACAAGGAGGAAATCTTGACAGGGAAACAGAAACTACAGAGAGCCAATTAAAGATCCTAGAACTCAAAAACACAACATCTAAAATAAAAATTCCCTGGACGTGCTCAGTGGCAGCCCGTGGATGCAGAGAAGGCAGCAACCCTGAGAAAGAACTCAAAGAGCTGAGCCACGCAGGGCCTGACTTCCACACTCAAGCCAAGGCTCCAGCGACCAGGACACGTAGTGCCCACCTAACATCCCCCCGTCCCCATGCGTGATTTTCAAATCTGCCTAAATAATCTGAAGGCAAACAAAAAGTCATTCAATGAATGGTGTGGGAGGATGGGTATGCACATGAAGAAACCCACAAACTGGGCTTCATGAACACATTCCCCCCGGCTTGAACCACCAGTGGGAGAAGTGGTAGAGTCATGCATGGACCACCGGCTCACCAATTCCAGCCTCGGTGTGAACATGTTAAAATCAGAAAGGTCTGCACCCCTGACACTGACAGGTGGGCAAGCCCTCCCATGGCATCCAGGCCTCGGCTGCTCGGCCTGCCCAGGACAGGGCACATGGCTGCCATGTGACTGCTCTCTCCCCGCACCCACCGGCAGCAAACACTGATTCTTCATCGGTAGAATGTTTAGTTTTGTATTATTTTGTCAGCATGAAACCATTACTGGTAAAGAAACTAATACCTTTAAAATACAAACCTGAATGCACCTTGAGACCATAATGTTAAGTGAAATAAATCAGGTGAACAAGTTTACTGCGTGATTTTTCTTATATGAGAAACCCAAAACATAAATAAAGAGCAAAATAAAAGAAATAAATCAATAAAATAAATAAAAGAGCAAAATAAAAGGGGAACAAGAAAGAGACGGAAGGAGGAGGGAAGGAGGGAAGGGAAAAGGGATTTAAAAAAGGAAAAATGGAAGCAGCTTTTGCAAATGAGGAAGAGTGCAAGAGTTGGAGGGAGCAGGGTGGGATTGGTGGGAAAGAGGATGACAAAAGAATTACATATACAAACTGTATAAACTCCCCACAATAAATGTAATCATGTACTGCAAACATGTACTAATAAAAAATAATAAAATTTAAAAAGTAAAAATAAAATACAAACTTGAGCAGCCAGGCATGGTGGCAAACGCCTGTGATCCCAGCACTTAGGAGGCTGAGGCAGGAGGAGTATGAATTTGCAGTAAGTCTAGACTGCAGAGTGAATTCAAGGCAAGCCTGGACTACACAGTAAATCCTGATCTCAAAAAAACAAATAAGGGGCCGGTGAGATGGCTCAGCGGCGTAAGCGCCTGCCTTGCAAGCGCAAGGGCCCGAGTTCGACTCCCGGATCCCACATACGAAAAAGGGGCCGGTGATATCGCTCAGTGGCATGGGTGCCTGTTGGCACACGAGGTCCTGAGGTCGACCCCCCGGTACCCACAAAAAAAAAAAAAAAAAAAAACAAATAAGGGGCCAGTGAGATAGCTGAGCGGCATAAGCGCCTGCCTGGCAAGCGCAAGGTCCTGAGTTCGACTCCCGGTACCCACATACCAAAAAAGGGCTGGTGATATCGCTCAGCGGCACGGGCACCTGCTGGTGCGCAAGGTCCTGAGTCCCTAGTACCCACAAAAATAAATAAATAAATAAATAAATATTTGAAAGAAATAAAATACAAACTTGACTTTAAGCCAGGCATGGTGGCACATGCCTGTAATCCCAGCACATGAAAGGTTGAGGCAGGAGGATCACTGTGAGTTCGAGGCCAGCCTGGGCTACATAGTGAACTTAAGGCCCGCTTGAACTACAAAGCGAGACTGTTTCAAAAACAAATAAACAAACAAACAAAAAACCCAGGACTTTAAAAGAGAAAACTTTTTTTTTTTTTTTGGAGACAGGATCTCCCTATGCAGTTCAGGCACAGGGAATGATCTCACAGTGAGCTCACAGCAATCCTCCTGCCTCAGCCTCCTGAGTGCTGGGATTACAAGCGTGTGCCACCATGCCAGGCTGAGAAAACTCTTTTAAAAAGAAAAAATAATTTCCCATTGAGGAAAGGGATACTCACAGGAATTTAATTCTGGGTTGCTCTTTAAGAAAGACAATGTCAAAAGAGTCACCCACAGGCCTAATACCATTCACAAGAGCCTAGAAACCACAGACAGGTGAAGAAACGAGAGCCTCGTCCCACAGGAGAGACAGCCTGGACAACAGAAGTAGACTGAGGACCTACTGGAGAAAGAATGAAGACCAGTAACAGCTGACAGCTTCTGGGAACCACATTTCTGCCCAATTCAAAGAAACAAATACTTAACAAGTCAGCGGTAGGTAGGAGGGCCACGCGCTTTGTAAGACTGGTACTCAGTCACTGAAAGGCAGAACTGGCCACAGGAGGGGCAGCAGTCCTCCTGAGCACCTCAGGAAGACACACGTGTACGCGTGTAGGTGGGGAGAGGCAACCCACCCACCGCCTCTGTTCCTCCCGGCTTCCAGAAGCCTCTTCAGCCTCTTCAGCTGGGATGCAGTTCACTGAGTTGAGCTCAAACAGAACCATCCGTGGTGCCTTCCCTTTACTACTTTTTTTATTTGAGAAGTGCTATAGTAAGTTATTTTAATTGAAACATTCATTATATTTTTCAATCACACCTCACATATCAAAACAAGATGAAATATGACTTTACTCCTATAAACTTTTACTATACTCATAAAAATATGAGCACATACATAATATGAAAAACAGCAGCTGTGCTGGCGTCCCAGAGACATTATAACTAGAGGGAAGCTGAGGGGTAACTGTGTGACACCAGTGCTGCTCCTGCGTGCAGTAACCACACTCCCAACACCATCTCCACAGCCTGGAGAAAGAGACGAAAAAGGCCACGCAGGCAACACTGGAACTCCAAACCTATAGTTTGATTAGCACAGATACTAGCTGCAAATAAAGCTCACACTGAAGCCATGGTTTTTTTGTGTGTGTGTGTTGTTTGTTTTTCAAGACAGGGTTTCACTACATAGTTCCAGCTGGCCTCCTCCTGCCTCAGCCTCCCGAGAGTGCTGGGATTACAGCCATGCACCACCACGCCCAGCTGAAACCTTGTTTAAATCTTTTAGGAACACTCAGTATGGCGGCCAAGTCCATCGTACACCAGCAGTAAGGTGCAGGCTTAGCAGCACTCCTGACTGAACCCTGAGTGCACCCACAGCAGCCCCCCAAGCACTAAGGCCTCCTGGCCCAGACATATTACCCCAAAGAACGCTTCCTAGACAGAGGGGACGGAACCTCTGATCACACCATGTCTCCCTAGATTGTGGTTCCTCAAAGCCAGGGAGAAGGAGTGGCTGCCAAACGAAGAATTGTAAACAGCCAGTAAAACACAAAAGGAGAGCTTGTGAAATAAAATGAAATGAAATGAAAAAGTATACATTTGTTTCAGCTGGCTGACAGGCAACAGAACATGAAAAGTCATTGTTAGGGTGACGACATTCCGGATAATCATTCATGTTCTTTAGCAGAAAATGACTGAAAGATACTTTCTATTTAGGGTAAGTCTCTATAAATAAATGTGTATCTGTATTATTTTATATACAACACCTGTACACTCAACAATACCACCTGAAAGCTTTTAGAAATTAACACATATATAATACAGAAAGGTCTGGATTTATTTCCACAGTTTCATTTGTCTATATGAATTACCTGACATAAAAATTCTTTTTTTCTTTTTTTGATACCGGGAATCAAACTCAGGACCTTGCACTTGCCAGGCAGGAACTTGCGCCACTGAGCTACATCCCTGGCCCCCCAACATAAAAATTCTAACAGCTGGCTATAAATAAAATCCACACTGAGATTTTTCCCTCCAAAAGAAAGGAGATTTTTTTAATTTCAATTTTTTATTTCCTCAGACATCTACTGGTATTTGCCTCAAAAATCTGTAAGTCAAACTGGGTATGGTGGTGCACGCCCATAATCCCAGCACTCAGGAGGCTGAGGCAGGAGGATTGCTGTGAGTTCGAGGCCAGCCTGGACTACATAGTGAGTTCAATGCCAGCCTGAACTACGTAGCAAGACCCTGTCTCAAAAAAATGAAAACGAAAAAAAAAATCTGTAACTCAAAAAGCTGCTCCTCTCCTTCAGCCTTTTAAATCATTTTTATAGCCGGGTGTGGTGGCACACGCCTGTAATCCCAGCACTCGGGAGGCTGAGGCAGGAGAACTGCTGAGAGTTCGAGGTCAGCCTGGATTACAAAGTGAGTTCAAGGCCAGACTCAACTGCATAGCAAAACCTTGTCTCAAAAAGACAAAAAATAGGGGCCGGTGAGATGGCTCAGTGGCATAAGCGCCTGCCTTGCAAGCGCGAGGGCCCGAGTTCGACTCCCGGAACCCACATACGAGAAAGGGGCCGGTGATATCGCTCAGCGGCACGGGTGCCTGTTGGCGCGCGAGGTCCTGAGGTCGACCCCCCGGTACCCCAAAAAAAAAAAAAAAAAAAAAAAAAAAAGACAAAAAATAAAAGAAAGAAAGAAAAGAAAGAAAGAGAAATTGTAAAACATGTACGTGACTTTAAAAGCATAGCAAAACTACTCATACAATTTAAATAGTGGATTATTCTTCACTCAACAATCCATTCAATTTTTCTGCATATTTGAAAATTTTCATAATACATTGTTGAGAAGTAGAAAAACACATCAAAAAGTAAAAAGGGCAATAATAAAGCCATCAGCATGTACTCATCACATAGCATAAAAAATAAAATGTTATTCATGTCTTTAAAACTTCCTACACCGTCTTCTCCACCAAGGTCCCCAACGACCTTGTGTTAAGGTCGCCAATTCCCTAAGAAGTTGTGTTAAGCATTTGCACACTGTTGATGGAAACGTAAATTAGCACAGCCATTATGGAAAAAATATGGAGGGTCCTCAAAAAATTAAAAACAGAACTGCCATATGATCCAGCAGCCCTAATTCAAGTGCGTGCACGACTGAGAGAAAGAAAAGCAGTGTCTGGAGAGGAGCCACGGCCCCACCACATTCACAACAGGCAAGACAGGGCCGCAACCCAGGCTGCTCAGAGATAAGTCTATGGTGACAGCACCACAGACGAATGAGGCTTTTGGCAACTGTAATGAAGTGTAACTGACGAATAAAGCTACATTTTGTGTATGCGTGTGTGTGTGTGCGCGCGTGCATGCACACGTGTGTGTGATACTGGGGACTGAACCCAGGGCCTTCACACTGAGCTATATCTCTAGCATCCTCCCTTTTAAAATTCTGAGACAGGATCTAAAAGCCGTATGTATTTGAAGTATAATGGCGATAACCTGACAAACACACAGTGAAGTCAGTTCCATAGTCAAGTTAATACAGCGGTCACCTCAGAGTTCGCTTTTTCTGGATAAGAACACTGGAAGTTCTCTCTCAGCAAATTTCACGCCTGAATATACAGCATTATCAACTAGTCACCATGTTGCACACACATCTCCCAAACGTGTTCATTTTATAATTTTAAGTTGTACACTTTGATCAACATGTCCCTATTTCCTCCGCTGACTGGCATCTACCATTCCATCCTCTCATTTCTACGATTCAACTCTTCTACACACCTGAATCCCAGCACGTGGGGAAAGCTAAGGTAGGAAGACTGCAAGTTTGAGCCCTGCCTGGCAACTTAGCAAGATTCTGTCTCAAAAAATAAAAAGGATAAGGGGGTGTAGTTCAGTGGTAGAGCACCCCTATGTTCCATTCTTAGTACAGGAAAAAATTTAAAAATGTATAAAGTGAGTGAGAATCTCATGGATCCAACTCACTATATTCTACCCAACTGAATCTTGGCAGTCTGGTACAGGTAACAGTAAATCAGAGTAGTTCCTTTGTACTACAAATATCTTTTTGATACATCTGTACCTACTCCTTGCCTGCCACTGACCCACAGTTCTTCAGCAAATATTGTCAATGTGACCTATAAATGCACTAATATATTACATTCCTCCTTGTAGTGACAGGAAAACGGTCTACTAGTAAATTTTCTACCAATCTTCAATTTAAACTCACTACAATGAGCACATAAATAGCAGAATCAAATTACTATTCCCCACAAAAAGGAACCAGGACCCTTGGAGAAATATCTCGCTTCAGAGACAGATCAAGGCACATACACAGTGACTTTTAATGTGGTTTGTGTCATAAAGTGATAGGGACATGTCAAAAGTACAATGGAGCCAGCGTGAAGGGGCTCCCATGGGTCCACTACAGACAACTTCAGCTTCAGAGTAAACATCAAGAGACCAGCAGTGGGGTCTGGGCAGCGAGGCCTGGTAAGAAGCACCAGGAAAGTGTATAGAGTGGTGAAAATGGACATTATGACTGTCACATGGGTGACATGGGTGCAGGTGTTTGTCAAAACTCAGCAAACCGGGCCGGTGAGATAGCTCAGTGGCATAAGCGCCTGCCTGGCAAGCACGAGGTCCTGAGTTCAACTCCCGGTACCCACATACCAAAAAAGGGCCGGTGATATCGCTCAGCAGCACGGGCGCCTGCTGGCACGTGAGGTCCTGAGTTCGACCCCTGGTACCCACAAAAAAAAAAAAAAAAAAAAAAAAACCTCAGCAAACCTGACACTGAAGATCTATGCAATCCCCGTTTGTAAATCATATCTCAATTCAAAGTAATGACATTTTTACAGATTGAAGAAGAAACGTCACAAGGCTGGCATGGTGGTGCAAACCTATAATCCCAGCTCTCAGGAGGCTGAGGCAAGAGAACCATGAGTTTGAGGCCAGCCTAGGGTACATACATAGCAAGTTTAAGGCTGGCCTAGACTACACTATATGGCAAAACCCTGTTTCAAAAAAAAAGAAAAATCATAAATCACATCAATAGCATAGAAATAGCATTAACAAAATACAACATCCCCTGGTGATAACAGGACATGTGCAACCCCCAGCTCCCACCACATCCTGGTGAAGGACCAATGCTCCTGACAACAGGGAGGCTGCCTGGCTGCACTCACCCCTGGTCCTCAGCACCACACTGGAAGCCCCTGCCCAGGCCACAAAGCAAGGGGAAGGAACAACAGACATATGGCTAGGAAAAGAAAAACAAGCCCTGGTCTCCTTGCAAACATGATTCTCTATGCAGGAAAACCCTGGAATCTGAAACAGCAGCTCCTAACACCAATGAGTTTAGCAAGGTTGCAGAACTTGGGTTCAAATAATACACTATATTTCTAAATAACTGCAGCATACAGCTGGAAATTACTTTTTATTTTAAGTACTATTTATAGCACCACAAAAAAAATCGGTATATGTAAGTATGAATCTGACAAAATATGTACACAAGATTAGTATACTGAAAATTACAAAATGCTGATAAAAGACATCAAAGACATGAACAAATGGGGAGAAGGCCACATTTACGGACCAGCAGACTCACTACTGTCAAGACACCACCCCTCCCAAGCTGGTCAACAGCTGCCATGCAGTCCTCACCAAGACCCCAGCAGGGTCCCTGCAGAGACCCGCAGCTGATTCTGAACTTTGTATCAAGGGGAATGAAACCAGAATGACCAGAGCGGTCCTGAGAAAGAACAACACTGGAGAAAACACTGCCTCAAGGCTGCCCCGTAAGCCACAGCAGTCAGAATGGTGCAACAGCAGCAAGAGGCCGGCTGGGACAAGCAGAGGACAAGGCCCAGGAACAGAGCCACACCCAGGTGGGCAACTGACTTCTAGGCAGAGATGCAAAGTCAATTGAGTAGGACAGTCTTTTCAAGACATGGCTCGGACACAACTGTGCAAATATGCAAAAAATGAACCGCTACCTGTATTTGTCACATTATACAGAGCTTCACTGAAAATGGATCACACGTCTAAATGAAAAACTATAAAACTTCCAGCGAGGCACAATGGCACATGCCTGTATTCCCAGGTACTTGAGAGGTAGGGGCAGGAAGATTACAAATTCAAGGCCAGCCTAGGCAACCTAGCAAGACTCTGTCTCAAAGTTTAAAAAAAACAAAACAAAACAAAAAACACCTAGGCATGGTGACTCACACCTGTAATCTCAGCATTTGGGAGGCTGAAGCAGGAGGACTGCTGTGAGTTCAAAGCCAGCCTGGGTTACACAGTGAGTTCAAGACCAGCCTGAACTACACACAGGGACCCCCTACCTCAAAAAAAAAAAAAAAAAAAAAAAAAAAAAAGGCAGGGCTGGGCACTAAAAATTATAAAACTTCCAAAAGAAAACACAGGAGCAAAGAATTCTTAGATATGATACCAGACACACAATCCATTTAAAAACTGATAAGCTGTACTTCATCAAATTTAAAATATTTCCTCTGCAAAAGATAGTGTTGAGAGAAAAACAGAATAGGGGAAAACTTGCACATTTCATGTCTGACAAAAAACCTGATATCCATATTATTCAAAGAACTTTCAAAGGCAACGATAAAATAAATTCAATAAAAAGTAAGTGAGCCATAAACAAATATATGAAAGACACACAAACAGCCAAAGACTGCAAGCAGACACTCACCAGTCTCAGGGACACAACACACTGAAACAGGTGTGTACCTATCAGCGTGACCCAAACAGAACCCTGACGACAAGTAGCAGCAAGGAGGAATGACAGCAAGGAGGCGCACCACACAACTGCAGGACACCAAACAGCACTCTAGAAGAGCTGGCTACTTCCTACAAAGCTGAACATGCACTTACACGACCCAGCAATCGGACTCCTAGGTATTTACGCAAATGAAATCAAAGTCCATGTTCACTCAGAAAACTGTAAGAGAGCAATTACAATTGCTTTATTCATAAATTCTAAATGGAAGCAACCCAAGATCCTCCAAAAGGTGAAAGAATGAAGCAGCCATGACTTGCCCAGGCAATGAAGCACCAAAAGAACTGGTAAATGCAACAAACCATGCCCTCTTCAGTGCACCACACAGAGCGAGAGCCCCCACCCCAGCCTGGAGAAGGCGCACAGTCACAGAGCTGGAGAACACGGGTGGGAGTGAGAGGGCTGAATCCAAGGGGACGACCAGGTATGGGTGACAGAACTGTTCTGTGTTTGACTGTCGTGGAAGGGAGTACACGGCTCCATCAGTCTGTCCAAACTCATGTAAGTACAGACCAAAAATCAATTTTACTGAATGTAAGTGTAAGTAAATACTCAAAGTGACATATAACCTACCAGATAAAGCATCCATACATAAATGAATATAAACATGGAGGAAGAAGGAAGCTCATCATTCTAGCAGATGCTGGTTAGCAAGTATGCTAGGAATGATGGAGGGTAGAAAACCCATGTCAGCAATAACTGATTCAGACACAGCTCATTGACTGACACTAGAATCAGTGAGTAACAGGATGATGCTTAATGAGATATGGGACATTTACATAATCTCCAAGTGTCATCATTCACAAAAGAAAACATAAATGACTATCCACCACCGTACAGGTCTTGTGGACACCATTTTAGCCAAGTGCTGGAGGTCAGCATCACCAGCCACAGGACAAAGTGACATCATGGTCTCTTGATATGACACACTCAGATGGCCACGTCGCGTCATAACTTCTGTGGCATTCCTCTCAAAACAATGACTGAATATGGCCTTGGTGAACATCAGACAGCCCCACACTGCAGAGTGTCTACAAAATGGCTGGTCTGCACTCCTGGGAAACATCAAGGTCATCAAAGATTGAGACAAAGACCCAGACTAAAGACCAAAGAGGCATGAAGACTAAACCCGGTGAGATCCTGGACAGGGTCCTGGGCTTGGGGAAGAACTACAAAGAACAGCTTCAGAAGAAAAGATGGAATTTGAACATACACTGTGGACTGGCTTTGATCAAAAATATCCTGGCTTTGATCAAAATACTGGGGTTAGGTAAGGTAACATCCTTATCTACTAGGTGTTGAAGTAATTAGGGATAAAGGGGCATTATGTGATGTCACATATACATATGAGAGAATGAAACTACTGCAAATGGGGCAAAAGGTCAACAACTGGTGGATTTAGACTGATCAGGGGAGTTTCTTGTATGCCTATTACAACTTGTACATATGTTTGAAATTGTACCAAAATTAAAAAGAATAAAACATAAAAAGTATCACCAAAGATAAAACTGCTTTTAGAACCCAGCATAATCTATCCAAAACTACTCAATTATGACACCATCTTAAATCCTGGCATTACTAGAGTGCACCTGCTGACCTCAATTGGGAAGCCCATGGCCCTCGCACCCTCAGGGGTAGCTTCACGTAAGCATTTCCTCTAGAGCTAAGGAACACACCAAATCATCGTTTGCTAAAATCTGTTCTTGTTCTGTTTTGCACTGTTCTCAAAATACAATAAAAGACGAAAGAAAGAACAAACATTTAAACATAGCACACAAGGAACCCTGAGCATACAATCAACAGGACTCGCAGATTAGATGACATGCACACTAAAAGCTACTACCACACTGCAGGTATGTGAAAAAATAATGCAGTAAGCTCTGTGTGTGGTCACTGATTCATGCAATTTTATAACTGTATATGCGAGAAGGCTTTTTTACTTTTTAAAAATAAGGAATGGGCTCTGGAAAAAAAAAAATGCCGAAGAGCAAATAGTAAATTGAAGTTTAAAATATCTGGATGAAGGAAACGTTTGGGATGAGACTAAAGTTTAGAACCATCGAAAAGTACCTGAAATGGTTGCTGCTGGGATGAAAAAGCAGCAGAAACCTTTGGCGGAAGCTGGGTTGCTATAGCAACAGGAGTCCCAGTCTGCCCATCCTTGCCTGTCACAACCTTTACCTGAGAGAAATATTTTGAGAAAAAAAGCAACATAATTTTTAAGACTGCTCAAAACTGTTAGAATTTCATTGCTGTCAGCTCACTGATTCAGATGTTTAAAAGTGAAATGTTTTTGCATTACATCCTGTAAAAGGACACTGAACTGACAGATTTATAACATAACTGCCAATCTTCAGGAACTCCAGTTTAGGTCAAAGGAAACATCCTAGATTCTGTACCTTCAAACTTTAAAGTGGGAATGGCAGACTCAAGTAACAGAGCCCTGAGGCTTTCCGGGCCGTCCTTCCCACAGCACTGGTATCTGCCCCATGTGCGTCACAAGGCAAAGGTCTCCTGCAGCAGGAAACTATAAAGAGGACTTAGTTTTCTTCCCACATACAGATAAGGTGACTGAGCTAACAGACAGCATCCGTATAAACATAAGAGAACTGAATTTCACTGTCTCATGACAATAAAGGGGAAGTCCTTGAAATAGTCATATAGACCTGAAAAACAAAAACAGTCCATCCCGGGAAGGGTACTGAAGACGACACAGATGGCAAAGCCACAGATACATCCATAGGTGCCAGTGAGGACGCTGGAGCAGAGAGACAAGCTTTTGCTTACCAAAAGCTGGTTTCTTTGCACAAGGGCTGACAAAGGTTTAAACTGTTCTAGCACTATCATAAAACAAAATAAGCTCCACGTACACTACACAACACAGAGGCACAAAATACAGTGCATTACAGTACAATTCTCTGTCACCCTGGTGTTAGGAAGCACAAATAAGAGGACCTTGGGAATGACTACAGTGTGGGATTTATTATGTACCTAGTCTAAGCACCAAAACATAAATTGTCTATAAAAGATTCTATCTTAAGTATCACTTAATAGGCATTTGCAGAAGTGTGGATTTAAAATATGATCTCAAACTTAAAACTACTTCTAACAATGAAAAAAATTTTTTCATTTCTTTGCCACAATAACTATTACCTTAACTATGAAGATCTCATATAAATCCAGGTGTGGTGACAAGACACCTGTAATGCCAGCACTCTGGGAAGCTGAGGCAGGAGAAATCCAAGTTCAAGCCTATCCTGAGCAACCTGGAAACCAGGTGACAGGTGCTAAGCTTTACACCTTCAGCAGAACCTTCCCTGCCTGCTGCAGCAGGGCTGGGGACAGCCATCAGTGTTTACTAGGCCACAAACCCAGGCGAAGGGGAAAACTGGACCATACTGGCTATAGTCTTGGCCCTGAGATGGGCCCTGGCTCCCAGTGACAGCACCTGGTGCTGAGATGGCACCAGTCACATCTCCCTTGTGCACCCTCTTCCCAACACAGCTGTACGGGAACAGCTCTTCCTCACCATAAAGGGAGAAGGAAAACACATTCTCCACCTTACTCCTCCATCAGACCCTGATGAACCCAGTATCTCTGTAACACTCCAGGTTCAAGAGTTACTCTTCAACTCGCTGCTGCGTCACTCT
This sequence comes from Erethizon dorsatum, assembly GCA_028451465.1. Taxonomy (NCBI): domain Eukaryota; kingdom Metazoa; phylum Chordata; class Mammalia; order Rodentia; family Erethizontidae; genus Erethizon; species Erethizon dorsatum. The sequence goes on along the minus strand of CM051830.1, from coordinate 126,328,740 downwards.
AATTTGCTTCACACAGATCCTCTACACTATTAAGCAGCTGTTTCTTACCTCATCGTTGATAACCTCAGATTTTTCTTCCTCCTCCTCCTCTTCCTCCTCTTCTTCCTCAATGTCCAAATCGTTCTGCCTAAGATATGCTTGCAATGGGGCATAATGCTTCTTCTTAAAGGCTAGGAAATCCATCATGTTCCCCTGAAGATGTTGCAAGAAAAACAGTTCAATCAGATACTCCTTGAAGGCCTCTCTGAGCACCTCCATCTCCTTGTAGTGGTAGTCCAGGCACTGCTTCCGCATCTGCGCCATCTCCTGGGAGGCCGGAGGGATCTCCTCCAGCTTCTTGGGCGCCTTCTTCACTCCTGAACTGCCCGAAGACGTGAGGGGTAGGCTGGAAAGGCCCGGGGGCATGGTAGTTCTGGATGGGCTGGTGGGTGGCGGAGGGGATGTCATCCCGAACGCCGAGGGCCCCCCGACCCCAGGGAGCAGCAAACTGGGAGCCCTCTCAAATCCTACAGGTCTGCTCAGTGGCTGTCCCTGCAGCGCCTGCTGCTGCTGCTGGATCAACTGGCCCTGGATGATGCTGCTAATCTGGGGTGGCAGGCTCGCCGTGGTGATGTGGCCTGGGCTGGCCAGGGGCTGCAGGCCGGCTCCCCCTGCAGCTGCAGGGCTCTGGGGCCCCAGATGGTGAATAGTGCCTCCCGACTGCGTATGTGGTTGGGACAGTCTCCGTTCACGGGCCACAATGGGAGCCCCTGCATGCTGGAGCTGAACTTGGGCTCCCTGAGCCATTGGGGCGAGGCCTGGTGCCTCCTGAAACACAAAGTGCCCGCCACTGGATGGGCTCAAGCTGATCTGCCTCACAAGCACACTGGCGTCCACAAAGCCTCCAGTGGGGCTGCTGCTGCATATGCCCAGCCCTGGGCCCGGGGCCCCAGCACGCACACTCTGCAGGGCCTGCCCAGGGCCTGGGTTGGGCTGCGTGGGGCTCTGCGTCTGGACCTGCTGGGACAAGGGGGAGGTAACTTGGATGTATGATGGGGAGCCATGCTCAAACCGCCTTTGCTGTGCACTGAACTGGAAGCCTGGCGAGGTGGGGCTGGGCAGCGGCAGTGGGGCCAGTGTGATCTGCTGGTTTCCTCCCACGACAGGACCGACGTTCTGCAGGGTGATGTTCACGTTCTGCCCAGTCACGGGACTTCTGCTCATCAGCTGCTGTATCTGGTAACCGGGGGACTGGGGTGCAGATGGGCTGGCTGATGGAGCAAAGGGTGCCGCAGGGGATGGGGGCAGGTTTGGATGAGCTGGCTGCTCTTCCTCGCTGCCTGTAAAGGACCTGGACCTCTGCAGCTGATGCTGGACATTCTGAGGACCACTGCCATGGTGCATTATCACCTCCCTTTGCTATCCCACGTAATATTCTCCTAGGAAATCAAAATTAAAAGCAAGTTACTAGGAAGCAGATAAAATTGCTTCATTACCACTTAGTACAATTACTGCCTGCCAGCCATGGAAGCTACTCCAAAGGTATGTGCCCACTGGCATCTGATTCAGACCACAGGACATCTTACTAATGCACCCCAAACAATGTACAGGAGGCCACCTACACCTTACCCACAGACTGCTTTTCTCTCTTTCCTCCACCACCCAAAATGCCAAGAGGAAAATAGGTCAAGGGAAGAAGGTGGCGCTGGGCTGGGGTCATGAAGAAGCACGAAACCAAGATGGTAATTTGGTAACAGATTTTAGCAGTGAACAGGACACTGAGCCCAAAAGGAACTTCACCCACTATGTCCAATGATCCCACTACATCCAGCTGCAAAACCAAAGGGCTCTCCTCTAAGGCAGCTGACAGTGCCTCCTGCAACTCACTGTCCCCAGCCTCGTACACCCAAAGAGCCACCCAGCTGCCTCAGCTGGCCCCAGAGGACAGACCTGAGATGGAGCAGAGACAGCTGGCCTGGGCAGGGAAGAAAGCTACCAGCAAAGGGGACAGCCCCACCAAGAGACGGCCAGTCCTTGGAGCAGGGGTCAACGTGCAGAAGGGGCCCACGGAGGAAGGAGAGGATGGAGCGGAATTCACCCAGCATCAGAACGGTCCAGCTCTGCAACCTCTGCAGGGATGGGGCAGGAGTGTGGGGACCACTATGCAGGGCCATGGGCACGGAAGTTATTTTCTCCACATAAGAAACAATGGTGCAAAATGCAGTGACAGATGGCAACAGGCACCCAGCCCAGAACCGGGTCCCCAGGAAAGGTGGGACAACGCCCCACGGAAGGACAGCTGCTCCTCAGAGCCAGCCGACTCCTGGCATGAAGAAGAAGCAGAGCAAGGAAACCTGAATCCTGAAGGGACTGAACTGTGTACCGTGGGTGCCAGGCTAGGCAGGAGCTACCACACAGCCGCTCTAGCCCTGTCAGGACACCCAGCTCCTCACCTTCCCAGGGTTCCTGACACCCCAACCCTGGCCAGACAGTGATCAAAGGGCTTCCTCCTGCTCCCCCAAGACAGACAGAGCCCCTTTACATCTTAAGGGTATCACTGCTTATGAGAAAATGGACCAGGGATAAAGAAATCATGAACCCGAAGGAGCTACAAAATTTATAGCACTCTTGCAGTCCTGAATCCTGAGTTGAACTGTGGCACACATGAAATCAAAACACAATTATACAATTTACAATATACTCACAAATGCACAAGTATATTCCCAGCACGCATTAACAAACAAGTGCAAATTTAAACCAGGAGAAGAAAGGCATGGTCTGACCAGACCATTAGTCCCTGAAGATGGAGCAGAAAATACAGGCAAGTTCAGCAAACAGAAGGGAAAGAAGGAGCACAGAGAGGAAGAGCCTGCTCCACCACGGAGGCGCCCAGCACTGCGCCCTGACGCTGTGGGGCTGTGGGGACCCCTGCTGTACTCACTGCCTTCCAAAGAAGCACCCTCCTTGACCTTTTAAAGCAAATGTTATGAGGGGAGGTGAGAGCCGAGGAAAAGTCAGAGCAGACAGACGCAGGTGTGCTTGGGGTTACACACAGAACACCCCAGGGCGTCACGGCCATCAGTGGGAAAAGGAACTCACAAATATGGTGGTTCTTGAAGACGCCACACGTACAAGTACCAAGTCTCCACGATAAATGTATCCATTATGTATCGTAAATGTGTACGAATAAAAAATAATTAAAAAGAAAAAATATGACCATTCACAAAACCGGGGGAAAGTAAGAACTGGGGACAAAATGTTATAACACACTAACATATTCAGAAAATTCAACATACTTCATCACAAATCATACTTCAAAATAAATGAAGAATTTTTAGAAACCAACACTCCAACTTTTGTATTAAATGTAAAAAAACTAAAACAATTTTACAAACAGTAAAAAAAAAAAAAAAAGAAAACAAAGCCTACAAGGGCAAATACTAAGTCTTGTAAGGAAATTCAATTTCCAATCTTAAAAATAAAAAAGCTGTATCTGAAAAGAAAGACTTGAAGACAAAACTTTTTAGACATTAAAAATTCAGAAGTAAGGGCTGAGGGAGAACTCAGTAGCACAGTGCCTCCCCAGCACACAGGAGGGTCTGGGCACAATCCCAGCAAATACTGTACGGGAGGGGAGGAAGGGAGCGAGGAAGGGAGGGAGGAGGGGAGGAAGGAGAGAGGGAGGCAGGGAGGGAGGAATCAAAAGTAAATCATGGGAACATAATACCAAACATCTCAGAAAAGACATATGGAGTGAGGGTCAGACAGGGCTGTCAGCAGCACAATAGAAAAGCACTTGAAAAGTTGATAAAAACACTAACTCCAGTAGAAAACGGACCAGAAGAGACAATCTGCAAAATGAGAAAAATATCAACCAATTTTACAGTTCAGCCAGGCGTGGTGGCGCATGCCTGTAATCCCAGCACTCGGGGGGCTGAGGTAGGAGGATTGCTGCAATTCGAGGCCAGCCTGGGCTACGTGAGTTCAAAAGAAAAGAAAACAGTTCAGAGAATTTGGGTCCCTTCCACCTGCCACTAGCAAACACAACACAAACTAAAGTATTTCTCCAGCCCCGGTGAGCAAGATCCCTGGCACTCTCCTCTTGCTGCTGAGGTGCTGCTGGGAGGCAGGGTGGGGAGCCAGGAGGCAGGGTGGGGAGCCGGGAGCCCACAACCCAAAAACACCTGTCGGAACCTGAGGCACAGACAGCAGTGGGGAAGTCAGTGGGATCAAGATGACTCCATCACCTTTGACCCAGTACTTCTGAAAACCTATCCTAGATAGATTAATCCACCAATTAAAAACACTATGCATAGCCAGGTGTGCTACACACCGATAATCCCAGTACTCGGGAGGCTGAGGCAGGGAGACTGAATTTGAGCTCAGCCTGGGCAATTTAGCAAGATCTTGTCTCAAAATATAAAATAAAAAGGGCTGGGGATGTAGCTCAGTGTGAAAACCCTGGGTTCAGTCCCCAGTACTGATGGGGGAAAATACAAAGACGAAAGGTGTAACCAGAAATACTCAATGTTCAAGCTCTAGATCAGGGATGGCGAACCTTTTGGAGCTTTCAATGATAACAGCCAGCTGCAGCACGTGTGCCACAGGTTTGCCACCTCTGCTCTAGATGGAGAATATGCAACAAAAATGGGAAATGTTCATATTTTTGTTTTGTTTTGTTTTTCAAGACAGAGTCTTGCTGTGTAGTCCAGGCTGGTTTTGAACCTACTATGTAATCCAGGCTGGCCTTGAATTCATGATCCTCCTGCCTCAGCCTCTGGGATCACAGGCATGTGCTACAATCCCCAGGCAGATTCCCTCATCCCCATGCTGGGCCTTGAATCCAGAATGTTCACATTGAGCTACATTCCCAGCCTTTTTTTTTTTTTTTTTTTTTTTTTTTTTCCCTGAGACAGAGGTTCACTAAATTACCCAGCTGGAGTCTAATTTGCAATTCTCCTGCCTCAGCCTTCCAAAGACCTGGGATTACAGGTATATACCACTACACCTAGCTTGGCCTCATATATCATTAAGTGAGAAAAGCAGGATATTAATTGTACAGGTTTATCACTACTATGTAAAAATTATTAATAAAAAGAGTCCACGGAGACACATCAAAATGTTAATACTGACCTCTACCTGACAAACTGTGGTAGAGCCACACAAGGGGCCTAGCTACTGCCACCACAGCACAGAGAATGCAGGCACAGAGGTCACACCAGCCATCCAGCTCAGACCACACCCATGGTCACTGGCAGGACATTCTGGAAAAGGCAAAACCACAGGGCTAGAGATTAGGGCAGAACAGGATGGGGTGGACCTGAAAGAAGCAGGAGGCTCCTTCTACAGCTTGACTTCTAACAGTGATTACGCTAAGATGAAAAGTGTGCAACAAAAACAGAACTGTACAGTAAAAACCATGAATTTTTACTGTAAGTGAATTATACCTTGGTTTTTTCACAAAATGGTTTCAGACTTCAGTGAGCTCATACTTGAGTTAGAGAAATAAACACAACTATAAAGAAACGTTATCTAAAAACATTTCCAAAAAATAAGATGCTGGTACTCCAACAGGAGCAGCATACCACCCATGACTAAGCAAGGTTTTTAACTGGCTATGTGTCTTACTCTAACTCAGCCTTCTTCTGACACACGGGACTTATACAGAGTGATCGGAATTTCCACGTCCTCATCTATCATCTCTACCGGTTACTCTGAAAGGCACCTCATCCTGTTGCAGAAGAGCTACCACAGAACCAGGTCCTCCTTCCCCTCCCTATCTGTTTCCTCGTCTCCGGCCAACACTGTGCTCCTCTGGACTTCCCAGGTCACCTTTCTAGATTCCGCAAGGGGTGAGACTCTGTGATAACCGTCTGGGTCTCGCCTGTCTCACTTATGTTCTCTACAGCAGCAGCCCCTGACATTTTTTGGCACCAAACATAGGTTTCGTGGAAGACAATTGGGAGGGTTCACAATGCAGAATCAGTGGAAGCCCCGAACTTGTTTTCCTGCAACTAGGTTGTCCCGTCCGATGAGCGATGGGGGACAGTGACACCGAAAGTGTGTTGCTTCTGCCCAATCTACTCTGTAATCTCATTTTAGTACATGGCACTGCAGAAAACCCTGCTTCACAAAGACAGGATGCTGGAAACAAAAGCAGGCTTTTCAGTGTTTTTGCGGCAATCTCAGGATAGTACACTTTGATTTTAATCCAAAACATACAGAGATTTGAAGTTATTTCAAACATAGTTTTTGCTTCTGTTTTTTGCTTTTTGAGACAGGGTCTCAGTATATAGCCCAGACTGGCCTTGAATCTACAACAATCCTCCTGCCTCAGCCTCCCAAGTGCTGGAGTTACAGGTATGTGCCACAATGCCTGACTTCAAATACACATTTAAAGCCACCATCATCTGCGCTCTCAAGCAGTTGCTCCTCTTCTAGCACCAACAAAGTCCATTCACTGGGCTCATTCACAAATGGGTTGCAGATCCCTTCCTTCAGGGGATTTCTTTGGAGGCTGAGGGGTAAAATGCTCGAACTCTTGAGAGCTGATAGGTGATCATGCACCAGCTGGGAGAAAGAAGGCCCTGACTCAGTCTTTTCCAAGTCTCTGCTAATGTCTGAAACATGCCAAAATCCCCAATGCTCACTTGTTGCCCCCATAATTCCCATTTAGCTTTGCCTGCAGCCACTTTATCTGATGACCTGAACAGCTGTCATTCTCCCCTCAGTGGCAGACTGAGTTTGCTGAGCAGGTTGAATGTGTCACAGGGGTAAATTTTGCAACCCATTCCAAATCACTGAAATATACTGCCAAGGTGACCAGCTATCTAAAAGAAATCTCTGAAGCAGCTCTCCTAACTCAGGAACTCTGGCTGGTGATCTACCTTCACAAAGCAACCTCACTTCTGTGTAAGAGGGGATGCGTGCGCTCTGCGCCCATCTCCTCAGAGCTGTGCCAACTGATATGAATTAAGGGTGTGTATTTTAATGTGGTCAGTCATCTTAATCACGTCCTGCAAGACCCTGTTAAATCCAGGTGACATTTTTCAGCTAGGCACTATTTTCAGCCATATGGATGACACACTGCGAAGATTCACATTCAGAAGCCACCTCCTTGACCTGACCCAGGAACCAGAAGGCTGTCTAGTCACGGCAGCCACTCTGTCCATGCAAAGACCAACACAAAGTGACCAGTCCTGCTCTCCTGCTGTGTAGTCGCTCAAAGACTTGAACAGTCCTGCAGCCGTGGTGTTGGCTAGCAACAGAAGCACACATAACACGTCCTCATGCACATCCTCCTGAAAAATCTACTGCACAAAGACAAGCATTGCCACTTGTTGGCCACATCGAAGACTCATCAACCTGGGCTGTGGGTCTCAGGGACTTGTGAGCCCTAACAAGTGTGCCTCGCTACCCCATGCTGGTCAGTCAATTCTCTAGTGACAACGACGGGGCTGCCGAAAGAGGAACGCCTGTGGCCTCTGAGCAGCAGCCCCTCCTCAGAGTTCCCAGCAAATGTCCTTGGTAGCAGGCAGGACCAGCTCCTCACGCACAGCAAAGGCTTCCTGGCTTTAACAATGCAGTGGCCACGGAGACCAACGCCCTCAGGCACATTTGATGGCACAAGGCCTCGGTGGCTGCTTCTGTTCTTCAGTTCACATGTTCCTTTTGGAAAACTCCAAAGCCTTGTGTTTTGGTGCAGGGTGCTTGGTCTCCCTGTGGTGAGCAGTGCTGAAGCTTTCAGGGCTTCCTGGAGAGCCGGTCACCAGGCACCACACAAAGCAAGCTGAGAGCACCTGAACCACCTGCAGCAGTGCACCAGGAATTTAAGTAGGCCTCTTGGTACAGTATTTTCTTTTAAGCTCAGAGTCTTCTGCCATCTCATCATTGGGTCTTTCCCCTTCCTAAGAAGCTCTCCAGTGATGTTTGTTTTTTTCTCATTTTGGCCAGGGTTAGCTTGTGGGCTCCCAAAGCTGTGACTGAGACAAGCGCACAGTGTGAAAAGAGGCACAGATGGAAATATTAAATGAAGTACCAGGAGAGCCACACATGGGCTAAAATAAGTATCAGCTCCTGACTTAAAGCTGCCACAGATGCAGCTCTGCTGTCACTTGCTGCTCCCTGATGTGCTTGTGAGGAGTCTGCACGCAACTGACTTACCAGTCTCTGCAGTGACACCTCTCTGCTCATGTTCATCGGTCCTGCAGCTGCCCCGGCAAGCTAGGGTCACCGCCTCAGCTCTGGCTCAGACCCTCAGGCATCAGATTCTCACAAGGAAGTGAGACCTAGACCCCTTGCAAGCAGGGGCTGCAGCAGGAGCTGCGCTCCTCCGAGTATCTCACAGGAGGTGGAGCTCAGGGGGTGCTGTGAGCATGGCAGGATGAGGGGCTGTAAGCAGCTGTGAATACAGATGAAGCTTCGCTGCTGCCTGAGCAGGCCGGGAATGGTGCCATGCCCAGGCCTCGGGGTGAGAACCCCTGCTCTAGTGTTCCATCCATTGGGAAGCAAATGACAGGATTTCATTCTTCTTTATGGCTGAATAACAGTCCACTGCAAGACCCTGTTAAATCCAGGTGACAATTTTCAACGAGGCACTATTTTCAGCCATATGGATGACACATTGCGAAGATTCACATTCAGAAGCCACCTCACTCACACACCCCTGCATTTTCTCTATCCATTTACCCACTAATGGGCACCTGAACCGGATTCTTTATACTGGCTATGGTGAATACTGCCACAATAAACATGGGTATGCAGGTGACTCTTTGATATCCTGATTTCATTTCCTTTGGATATAACTCAAGAGAGGGTTTGCTGGATCATGTGGGAGTTCCACTTTTAAGTTTGGTTTGGTTTTTGTTGCCATTTTGTGGTGCTAGAGATGGAACCTAGGACTTCATGCATGCTAGGCAAGCTCTCTACCTCTGAGCGACAGCCCCAAGCCCCATTTTTAGTTGCTTTGTTTTTCTGTTTGTTTTTGGCAGTAATGGGGATTGAGCTCAGGGTCTTCACACTGAGCTAAATCCCCAGCTTTTTCTCTGTTTGAGACAGGGTCTTGCAAAGTTGCTAAATTGCCAGGCTGAGGTCAAACTTGCAATCCTCCTGTCTCAGCTTCCCAGAATGTCGGGATTACAGGCATGCTCCACCAAGCCTGGCTCCATTTTTAGTTTTTTGAGGAAACTCTGATGCTGTTCTCCATAGTGACCATACTAATTTACATTCCCACCAAGAATGCCCTGGAGTTTCCTTCTCTCTGCATCCTTACCAGCACTTGTTTTTTGTGTGGGGGGGGTTGTTTTGTTTTGTTTTTTGTTTTTGCCTTTGGGTAACAGCCAGTCTAACTAGGCTGGACAGTATCTTGCTGTGTCAAGAAAGGCAAGAGGGATGAGGTTCACCAGAAGAACCGTGTTCCCACTGGCCCACGGGGAGCCTGCGGCTCCCAGCTGCTGTGTTTAGTATTGATGGCTGGTATTGGGCCGCCGCGTCCCTACTTTATGTGGCACTGGCAGCTACACCACAAGGCCTCGCCCTCCATCACCTCACACCCAGGGCCAGCCACAGGAGACCCTCCCCCCCTTTCCCCACAAGCAGCCTCATTCTCAGAACTGCTTTCAAGCCCTCTCAGCATTCCTGGAAAGAAATCTGACACCAAACAACAGAATAACCACCTCTGACTGAGGAAATTAAAGGCAAACACGCTCGAACATTAAAAACAACACTTTCATTTCTACTGTATCAGAATGTTTTTAAAAGTTGGGCAATCCCACTGTGGTGGCACATGCCCGTAATCCCAGCACTATGAGAAGCTAAGGCAGGAGGATGGAAAGTTCAAACCTGGCCCGGCCAACTTTGTAACTTAGCAAGACCCTGTTTCAAAATAGAAAGTTAAAAAGCCTTGGGGATGTAGCTTAGCATGAAGGCCCTGAGCTCAATCCCCAATACTGGGGAAAAAAAAAAGATGGATGTGTGATAAAGCAGGGATGGAAGTCTTTAGACTTTTTAAGCAAAGCAGGCAGTGGAAACACAGTGCTCACAGTAAAATTCTATCAATCTTTGGGTATCTTTGAAAGTTTTCCTTAAAAAAAGAAAAGCTGAAAATGGTGGTGCACCTCTGCAATCCCAACAGTTGGGAGGCCGAGGCAGTAGTATCACTCAGTCTGAGACCAGCCTGGGCTACATAGTAAGTTCAAGGCCAATCTGGACATAGCAAGGCTCTGTCTCAAAAACAAAAAACAACAACAAAAATTCTGTATAAGATGGTAGGACCAGATGCTGCATAACTAGCAAGCTTAAGGGCTCAACACAAAAGACCAACATGCTAACAAAACACTCATTTTCTCCTACCCTAGGGCAGGCTACAAAGGTACCAGTTCCTGAAATACATGTGTTCCAAATGCTTAAAGCTGCTTTACAGTGAACTACAGAACTGTCTAAGGGTTATTACACCACTTACTGTCACAGAGACCTGGCCTAGTGCATGGTGTTGTGGACAACAGAATGGCCTGCACTAAGTTCCCCAGGGTTCCTTCTGAGTTAACTAACAGGCTATGGGGTAAGGGTGGGCAATACATTATATAGGCCGGTGGCACACACCTGTGATCCCAGCACTCAGAGGCTGAGGCAGGAGGATCACCATGAGTTTGAGGACAGCCTGGGCTACACAGTAAGACCCTGTCTCAAAAAAACAAAAGAAAAAAAAAAGACATACGCATTGAAAGCCCCCTCCAAAGTGAAACTGTAGGGCAGTGTAGATGAAGCCTTGGGTCCCATCCACGGCACCACCACCCTCCAGAAAAGGTAAAAACACTTTTTGGTCCCTTAAACTCATGGACCAAAGCCCACTCCTCCTTCAGACCAAGAAGGGTCCTCTTCAGCCTGGGAAGAAGCGCAGGAAAACTGAAGAATGCTTCAGCGCCACCCACAGTGGTTCTCAAGCCCCACCGCATTACTCTCTGCTCTGTCTTTTTCGCCACTGATCCCTCAGGAATGTTTCTAGAACTTTTTCTAATCACCCTCCCCATGAAATTGTAATAGCACAGAGAAACAAACCACTGTGATCACTTGAGATTCCTCTGCCTCCTCCCAGCAACTGATTTTCACTTTCCCAGGGGATATCACTCTCACCCAGGACATGTATTCTGATGTACAGAAAGAAACCTGCAAAAAATTGATTAGTCCTAGGGAGGAGGTCACACTGAAGGAGAAAGGGCAGAGGAGCTCTAAGGTCTCCGTAGACCTCTGTACTGCTTGCACATCTTTCAAATGGATCATCCATGCATTACTCGCACCAACAGAAAAAACTAGAAACAAACCACAGAGTAGGTAAACAAGTACACGTCCACGCCCTGGACCACTACTAGGCAATGAAAGCAACAAACTACTCTCACTCAGCAGCATAGCTGATACTGTAACACCCTGTGCTCAAAGAAGCCAAGCAGCTACAGTGCCAAGGGCCAGTGGGAGGGGGCACTGCTGAGCGGGCGATTCGGGGGATGAGGAACTGTCTTTAGCCTGATGGTGGTAAAATTACACAGCATTTGTCAAAATCCTCATTCGATACCAAAAAAACTCGACTATATATTGGTAATTTTTTAATCTAAGTAAGATGACAAAGTGAAGCTATGCAAACTCTTTCTCTTCCACTGACATACATGATTTTAAGATTTATTTTTACAATATAACACAATAAAACACGACAAAATGTCCACAGATCGGAAATGAGGCAGAAACTACGGAGGGGTCAGGGCTGTGCATTTTGGCCAAAGGATGCTGCATTCACAAGAAAGCACTAGGAAGAGATCTCACTCCTGAGGCAACAGATACATAAGCTCCTCTGGACAAGGCTGAGGGGGAAGCCCAGCCTGGCCCATCACTCTTTCACCACGGACGGAGACCACAAAGCCCCACCAGACACACGGGTTTACCCAGCAACTGGGCACCAACCACACAATGTTACCAGCCCTGGAACAAACCACAGCGTCTCGGCGGGAAGGAGATGGCCTGTTTCTAGTTATGGGCCCTGGCAAACGAGCTGGACAGACAAGGATGGAGTCCTTCCAGACAAAAAAAAAATAACACACGATGAGGGAGGCTGAGGGTGCAGAGAAAGAGGAAGGGAGATCTGTATGCGAGGATACAGGACAATGGACACATAAACCTGTGGCTGGCCCACGAGGAAGCTCCCACGCTTCCTGTGTGGGACACCAAGCTTGCAAATCCACATCCCAGGATGAGCAGAACACAGGCCCAGCAGCTAAGCCCTTCCGCGGGCACCTCAAGCGCCCCCCTCAGCTGGGCCAGGCGCTCCCTTCCACTTCCTTGCAGACACGCTCCCGGCGGGACAGTCCCAGCCTTCTAGCAGCCAGCTTCTCTCTAACCCAAGAGCACGTTAAGGTTACAACTGCAGAGTTGGACCGGGCGTGGTGGTGCACACCTGTAATCCCAGCACTTGGGAGGCTGAGACAGGAGGATCGCTGGGAGTTTGAGGCCAGCCTCAAAGAGAGTTCAAGACCAGCCTGAACTGCATAGTGAAACCCTGTCTCAAAAAGACCAAGGGAAAAAAAAAAAAAAAAAAAAAACACCAAACAAAAAGAACAAAAAGGGCCGGTGAGATGGCTCAGCGGCGTAAGCGCCTGCCTTGCAAGCGCGAGGGCCCGAGTTCGACTCCCGGATCCCACATACGGAAAAGGGGCCGGTGATATCGCTCAGTGGCATGGGTGCCTGTTGGCACACGAGGTCCTGAGGTCGACCCCCCGGTACCCACAAAAAAACAAAAAAAAAAACCCGCAGATTCATCTTTACTAACCATATCTGTATGCCGAGGTCCCTACCAAATCCACCTGAAAATCGTTTTTTCATTACTTTTTTATCCAACAGATATTTATTGAGCACTCACTATGGCAGAGATTGACTCACTGAGGATTTAACTGAGCCCAAGGAGGGGAAGAATCCGACCATATACGATGGGTACTAAGCCGGACAGAACAAAAGGAACGCGGTACGGAGCTGCTGCAGAGCAAAGGCAGAGGGACCTCTCTGGAGGACACCCCTAGGAGGGTCTGGGCAGAAGCAAAGTGGGCCAGGTGTGGGGCAAGAGGCGGCGCAAAGGCCTTCAGAAACCACCTCACGGGAAACCTGAGGGCTCGGGGCGGAAGAGCAAGGATCCGTACCTCCCGCGGCTGCGTCGGGTCTGAGAACGCAGCGGCAGGCGCTGACGACCCAGAGCACTATGAGGAGAACTATGCGTTTCGCTTTTTGTTTTGCTTGTTTTTCTGCAGTGCTGGGGTGGTATCCGAGGCCTCGCGGGGGAAACCTCACCGCGGAGCCACACCCCCGGCCCCCGAAAGTCGCGAGCGCAGCGACGGAAAACCGGCTGTACGCCCGGGCGGCAAGGGCCAGGGTCGCGCCGAGGTGGGTCCGCGGGGCGGCGGGGCAGGGCTGCGCGGGGCAGGGCTCCGAGGGCCAGGCGCGCAGGATCTGGGGCCCGAGCAGGCCCGGCTACGAGGCCGGCCGCGTCCTCTCCCCGCGGGAGGCGGCGGCGCCGAGACTTCGGGCTCGCAGAATGTTTCTGAGTCGGCTGCGGCGGCGCGGGAGGCCGAAGCGGGAAGGGCGCTCGAGCCCCGGACGGCGACGCAGCTAGACCGGAACCCAAACAAGTGCGCGAACCACCACTCGCCGCGTCACGTTTTTCCGAGCCGGGCACAGTGTGCGGATCCCGCAGAACCCAAGAGCCACCTCCTGGCACCGCTCCCGGCCACTGAGAACACAGAGGCGGCCCGAACCCGGGCCGCGCCCGCCCCGGCCCCGCCGCCCGCGACAAAGCGCCGCCGCGGCCTGCTCCCGACGCGACACGGCGGCGGGGCTGAGGGGCCGCCGAGAGACCCCGCCGCGCCCGGCCTCCCGCCCGACGCCCAGACGCCGCCCTGCCGCCGCCGCCACAACTCACCGTGGCCCCCAGACCGCGCTCCGCCGCGTCGGGACGGCGGGAGGCTCGAGCGCGCCTCAGCCGCTCGGCGCATCCGGGTCCGGGCGCAGGAAGCGGCGGCGCGGCGGCTACGGCAAGCGGGAGGGACTGGCGATGCCCAGGCTGCGTGCGGCCTCCCACCGCGAGAGGGCGACAGACGCCACACAACCTGGACGCGTTGAAGCCAGGAGCACCGAGGCGGTGGCTGAAAGGTAGAGAGGCCGCAGGGGCGGGGCTGGAGCCGAGGAGGCCGACTCCGGGCGGTTGGGGCCTGTGTCCGGCTCAGGAGGGCTCGGCCTGGCTGGGGAGATCGGCCTGGCTCGCGCGGACTCGGGCAGCCCGAGCGGTACTAGATGTTCGATGTCCACGGGCCGCACGGTGTTGGTCCGTGGTCGCCGCTCGGTCGCTGCGTGGAGGCCTGGGGTCAAGATGGCGGGAGCGGCAGCAGGGCCAGCAGAGTCACCACCGCACGTCCGGTGAGCCAGGACAAGTCAGCAGCGCCTCCGGGCGCTCCACAGGGTCTCGGCTGCACGTTCGCAAGCCCCCGGGTGCGGAACCCAGACACCTGCGCGGACAAACGGAAGTCGGGAACGCGGCGTAGCCTATAGCAGAGTACTGCTCAGCCAGGAAAAGGGGGCAAAGTCCTGACATGCCACCACGTGTGTGACCCTGGAGAGTGGCTCTGAGGAAAGAGCCACACATCAGACCACGTGCTACAAAGGCAGATTCACAGGGGCTGGGGGCCCAGGGGGTGCCTGCAAGTGTAGGTGACGTGTTTGCACAATATCGTGAGTTTACTAAAAAGCCACTGAACTGTACACTCTTGCGGTTCTGGGGATTGAACCCAGGGCGTTCGCACTGAGCTACATCCCCAGTCCTTGGTTAATTCTTAAAACAGGGTCTTGCTAAATTGCCCAGGAGGGGCTGGAATTTAGGATCCTCCTGCCTCAACCTCCCAGACTCCTGGAATTACAGGGGGCGCCAGGACGCCCAGCTACTAAATTTCACACTTTAAAATGTGACTTTTAAACCTGGTGTGGTGGCCAGCACCACCTGTAATCCCACCACTAGTGAGATTAAGGCAGGAGGATTGCTGAGTTCAAGGCCAGCCTGGCCTACGTAGGGACACCGTCTCAAAAAACAAAAGTGTGAATCATGCTACATGTAAAAGTTGTATCTGAATTTTTAAAAGAATTCACTGTTTAAAAAAGAAATGCAGCCAGGCATGGTGGCACCCACTTGTAATCCCAGCACTCTGGTGGCTGAGGCAGGAAGATTGCCATAAGTTCGAGGCCAGCCTGGACTGCAGAGTGAGACCCTGTCTCAGGAAAAAAAAAAAAAAAAAAAAAAAAATGCAAAACCAGACCTAGTGCTGTTCACCAGCATGCAAGCTGGCCTGTCGTCCCAGCTGCTAGGGAGACTGAGGCAGGAGGACCACCACAGCCCTGTAGCTCTGGGCCATCCTGGGCAATACAGCAACAAGAAGTCTCAAAAAATAAAATAGGGCCGGTGAGATGGCTCAGCGGCGTAAGCGCCTGCCTGGCAAGTGCAAGGGCCCGAGTTCAACTCCCGGAACCCACATACAAAAAAAGGGCCGGTGATATCGCTCAGTGGCACGGGCGCCTGCTGGCGTGCGAGGTCCTGAGGTCGACCCCCGGTACCCACAAAAAAATAAATAAATAAAAATAAATAAATAAAATAAAATAAGAAAGGTATTGTTTAGAAGAGCAGCACAGGCTGAGGGAAGGAAGCAGGTGCAGGCTTGAACTTCAGCACAAGGAAGGTGCCTTGGTGGTGAAGGATGAGGCTGGCAGGGACTAAGAAGAGGGAAGTGCAGAGGTGGCTGGGGACACAGAGCCAGGGCAGAAGCACAGTCTGCATCTGGGCTCCATAGGCAGGGATTGGGGAGCAGTGAGCACCCCAGGGCTCCCGCCCACTGCCACCTGGCCCTGCCTTAGCCACCCACCTGCTCCATGAGCCTGCCCTGTCTTCCAGGTTCTGCAGTGTTCCAGTCTCTTGACAAAAAAACACAAGAAAAAGGAATTGCTAAATAAACATTTATTTAATAAGAAAATCTTGGCACTCGGGAGGCTGAGGCAGGAGAATCACAAGTTCGAGGCCAGCCTGGGCTACCAAGGCCCACACGCAGACACACCAATGGGTAAGGCAGGGTGTCCTGTGATGGCACGGTCCTGAGGTTGTGCAGCCAGCCTGACAGGCAGGCCCAGAATCCTTGGCTCTGGGGTCAAGAGGTGCTTGCAGCCCCAGGGGCTCAGTCCATGTCCTGGTCACTGCCATCCATGGGGCTGGGGGCCTGCAGGACAGGGAGACAGGAAGGACTATAGGGGCACCACTGTCCTACCTGGAGGCACTGCCATCAGTCATCACCCCATTACCAGCCCCTGCCTAGAATCTGCACCCTTCTCATTCTAATATATTGAGCAATCAAGCCAGGCATGGTAGTGCATGCCTGGGATCCCAGCTCTCAGGAGGCTGAGGCAGGAGGAGCACCATTAGTTCAAGATCAGCCTCAACTTCAAGAAAATAAAAACAAACAAACAAACAAACAAAAAATTGGGCAATGGAGCAGGCACCAGGCCTCTTCCGGGTGTGTGGTTGTGGGTCTGACCTGGGCACAGTGCCACACAGTGCACTGCACTGAGCAGACCCCCCACCCCACTGTGGCCAGCACCTGGAGACCCAGCCCCTACCTGGGTGCCCGAGCCCGGGGCAGTGGCACTGGCACCAAGCGCAGTGGTGCTGAAGTTGTGGATGGGCAGAGTGCTGAGCCACTGGGCCATGGAGCGCTCGTGCCGCTCTGTGCTGATGATGGTGGGGTAGATGTGCTGCTCCTTGAAGGCCGTCACCTTGGCCTCCTCCTGTGCCCAATCCAGCGGCTCATGCAGCCCGTCACCGCCAAAGCGCTGGTTGTATGTCTCGAAGTGCACACGCTCCAGAACCAGGCCAAGCCCCGGTGCCTTGGGCACATCCACCTTCTCCTCGCCCCAGCTGCGCTCCAGCACACTCTCGGGGGCATAGCCCTTCACAATGGCCACCACCAGGCCCACCATCTTTCGGATCTGGTGCATCATGAAGCTCTGGCCTTTCACCTTGATCACGGCGAACTCCAAGCCCTCGCGCTCGAAGGGTGGCTCGCAGTGCATCTCCAGCACGTGGCGCCGCGCGCTGGGCTCATGCGGCCCCTTCTGCGAGGTGAAGTTGTGGAAGTTGTGGGTACCCTCGTAGCAGGCCAGCAGCCGGTTCACCTGCTGCAGCGTCTCGGCGCTCAGGCGGTACGTCTCGTCCTGCACGTCCCGGTCTTTGTGGGCGAAGGCAAAGGTGGGCAGCATGTAGAAGTAGGTCCTGGCATCACACCTGTTCTTGGAGTTGAAGCCGCCTGTGACCCTCTTCAGCCCTGAGGATGCGAGGAGATGCGCAGGTAAGCAGAACCAGAGGCAGAGTCCTGGCCACTGCGTGGCAGTACCACTCCCCAGCAAACATGGAGTGCTAGGCTGGACTTGGGGCGCCAACCTTGGGACCCACACAAAGCCAGACCTGAGGGAAACCCAGGCCCCTGACAGACACACAGGTTGTGTGCAAGTAAACCCGCCACACCACCAGCCCCAGGTGTGGACCAGGCAGCCTTCACCATGCCCACGATCACAAGTCACAGGGAAGTGTCCCGAGACCAGGGGCCACCAGCTGGACACTGCTCTGCAGACCAGGCCCCACAGGTGACAATTTCTCACAGCGAGACCCGGACACAACCCTAGAGCCCCTGAACAGAGTCGACCACATGATCCCAACAGAGCAGGGGCAAGCACAGCAGCCAGGAAGGGAGCCCAGGGCCCCAATGTGAGGGACACTGACTGGGCCATCTGCAGCACACACAAGCCAGGCACAGTAGCACGCGTATCCAGCCTCAGCTACTGAGGCTGAGGCAGGAGGATTTCATGTTTGAGGCTAGCCTGGGCAACTTAAAGAGACCCTATCTCAAAACATAAAAAAGGGCTGGGAATGTAGCTCACTGGTATAGCACTTGCCTAGCAAAGCCCAGGCCCTGAGTCCAATCCTCAGAACCATCAAAAGCAAGAAAAGGGGCATAAGGAGGAGTTGTATGCCGGAGACCCCATCTATTGTGTCTGCTTGCACAGATTTCTGGAAGAATAGGCTAGAACTACAGGGCAGAGGTATGACTCAGTGGAGACCTGCTGGGCATGCACAAGGCCCTGGCTTCCAACCCCAGCACCACAAAAAATGCCACTGACAGTGGGCCCAGGGAGCCGCCAGGGCTCGGTACAGGACAAGCAGAGCTCCCACGGAGACACGCAGTCTGCATCAGGCTCGGCTGCGAGGAGTCTGCACCCCACGGCAGCTTCTCCCTTCCCAGCACCAATGGGCCTGGCGTGAGTTCTTTTCTGTGCACTGTCCTATTTGTGTGAGTGACTCCACCCTTGGTGTCCTGTCCTGCATCAAATCCAGCATCATAAACACAAACATCACAAGGACACCCTGGGAGGATCTCTGTGGTCCCGGACATAACTGCTGCGGAAAGGCTGACAAGTGCCAGCGGACAACCCTACTGTGCGCTGCAGTGCAGGCCACGCCTGTGATGCCACTCCCCATTACACAGGGACGCTAACCACTAGGGAGCTGTGCACATGGAGACCTGGCTGCATGGCAGCCCTGGGGCCCCCAGCACATCGATCTTGCTCTCAGAGGGCTGACACCGAGGAATCCTCTGAGGGGAGGGGCACAGCCCAGGCAGAGAGGGCCACGGCGGGACAGAAAACCATCACCCAGGTATGGCATGCACACCCACTGCTCGGGAGGCTGAGACAGAGGATCCAGAGTTTGAGCCAAGTTTGGACTACATAGCGAGACCTCATCTCAGAAAAGAACCAAAAAGGAAAGAAAGAAAAACAAAGCACCATGTCACAACTGGGCTCTTCGGCCAAGAGGCTTTCTGTCGCCATCTGCTTCGTGGCAGGTCCCAGAGGACGTGGGAGGACCTGCTCTGCTCCACCTCCACGTCCCCTGACACCCTGCAAGGAGTGGGGCACACGTAGTGCATGTCCCTGAGGCTCTCACCCAGGATCCGGATGTGGGACGGAAGGTGGCTGTTGATCTTGTCCAGCAGGTCGTCGATCAGCCACACCTTCAAGGACACGACCTGGC
The DNA here is from genome assembly GCA_028451465.1 of Erethizon dorsatum. NCBI lineage: Eukaryota > Metazoa > Chordata > Mammalia > Rodentia > Erethizontidae > Erethizon > Erethizon dorsatum. The sequence continues at coordinate 126,309,614 of CM051830.1, read as the reverse complement.
CGGCTGCAGACACACCCTGTGAGACAGCAGAGCAGGAGGAGATGGGTCCCCATCCCCAGTGCACAGCAGCCCTTATGCAGGCTTCCGCTCAGAGCTCTCAGATGACCTGGAGGGATGTCGGAGCCAACAGATGCTGGATGAGGGGACTAGATGGAAACAGAGCCCCACGTGAGACCTGACGCCTAACAACTGAGAAGAGGAGGCACGACGTAAACAGAAGGACTCTGAGGCAGCAAGGGACAAACTCCCATCATGATACCAGTGATCTTGGGGACACGAGAGGGTGAGGGGGCCCCGGGATGGGGTGATGGGGTCATGGGTGCGAGCACAGACTGAAAATTCATGGGGTGGGCCGAAACCATGGGTCGTGGTAAAGCCCTATCCCAGTGCGAGGGGATAAAACCTAAGAAAATACTCTCGTTTGCTCAGCCCAGGGCTGGACTCATCACTCCTACTCAGTCTCAGAGATTTCTACTCGAGTCTTTCCAAATTGCAAAAAAGCAAACAGAACAAAACCATCTCTAACAGCAGTGGGAATTATATGAAATGTCTAAAACAAGGGGCCTCTTTTGAAATGCTGTCTTCCTCAGCAAACATTTACTCTCTTCTGCCTTGAAAACAACAGAGGTGCAAATGGAACATTGAAAAAGTAAAAAGTGGTTCAAAAGCCAGGCGTGGTGGCACATGCCTGTAATACCAGCACTTGGGAGACTGAGGCAAGAGGATCACCTGGGAGTTCGAGGTCAGCCTGGGCTACATAGTGAACTTAAGGCCAACTTGAACTACACAGCGAGACCCTGTCTCAAAAAAAAATAGTAATTCAGAGCCACAGCAGCCTCTGCCCCTTCCCGTGGCGGGTGCTACAGGAAAAAGGCTCGTAGCACCCATCTGCCTTCTCGCTGCCTTCTCGCTGCCTCTCCCAGGCTAGCCTGGCCTGGCCTTGGATAAGGAGACCTGGGTATGGGCCAGGTTTCTGGACAGAGGCATCGTGGCCTGGTGTGGTGGCCCCTGCCTGTGATCCCGGCTTTCACTGTGCTCCAAAGAGCTGCGGGCTCACACCCCTGTGCCCTGCAGCCCTAGCAGGTGACACAGCTCCAGCCCTGGGGAGCCATCTGCCCACACAGGCCCTGTGGTCCACACCAAGGCCCAGGCATGTCATATGGGTGATCTCTCACCATGGGCTGCCAGACGGCCAGAAACTGGGTCCATGATGGACATGCTAGGCCAACGTGGTGGTGTGCCGAGAGTGGGGAGTATGTACTGTAGAATGCACCCCAGAAGTGGATTTTTACACTCAGTGCATGTGGAAACACTGGGTTAAAAAAGCTGACTGAAAACTAAGTTCACTTCTTCCTTCTTGAACATGGCTGCTAGAAAATGCACTAGCACAGTGTGGCTTGCCTTTGTGGCCGCACAATCCCATCTGCACTGGCTGATGTGGCTGGATCTCAAGCAGAGGTCACAGCCACTGTGCCACCTGCAGGGGCCAGGCTAGTGAAGGCCAGCGCTGGCAAACATGGTCCTGCCAGCAGCAAGCACCTGGCTCCAGTCGCATCTGAGATGGTCCTGCTCCTGGACCTCTGGCCACACAAAGAAAATGTCCTATTCTGTCAGGTTCAGCCGACTCCTGCCTATGCCCTCTGTACCTACCCCAAGAGGCCCAAGAGATGGACACTGGGTGACAAGTGAGCCAGCTCGGCAGGAGCCTGCGGAGCTAGGGACAGAGGTGCCACCTACCTTGTCTGTGCGGGCACAGCGCTGGAAGGACATCTTTCTCATGTCTTCGCCATGATTCTCAGGGATGCAGCCCGCGCGGACGAGGGCAGACACCAAGTCATCTTCAATTGTCTTGAATTGTGAGGACCCCAGGTTCCTCTGGAGAAAAGACCAGACTTTCACTGCCGGCCTAAGAGTAGCAAAAGCCACCAGTCCATTTCTGCCAAGTCCCCACGCCAGGGGCCAGGTGACGTGAGCCACACCAGGCCTGCGTAGTACCCAGACCCAAACCACCACTGGAAACTGCTGGGCAGGCTGGGTTGGCATCCAGGTTTTCCCTGAACCCTCAGCCTCCCGGGATGGACAATGCCGGGAGAGGCAGGCTCTGTCCACATCTCTACACTGCACCTCTCAGCCTGGCCTAACGGGGACCCAGGCCCCAACCTCAGTGACAGTGACACCCTGCTGACCTTCCCGAGGGGATGACTGGTTGGGGAGCCCTTCCCAAAGTCCATCTTACAGGCGCCTCCAGCTGGTGTCCACTCCCTCTGCTCAGTGTAAAACCATGAACACTTCTCAAATGCTATCAGGATTATTAGCCTCGCTGGGAGCTAGTCATCACCCCCTCTTCCCTAACAAGGAACTGAGGCAAACAGAAGCTGATAAGACACAAAGTTCTAAGACAGCACCTGCAGCACACACCTTCTGTAATCAGAAGTACTCTCAAAAAAGCCCGTCACCCACAGAGCGCAGCGGAGGTGGTCTGTCTGCTCCACCTAATGTTTGAGGCTAAATGAGACTAAAACATTTTCCAACCTATAGTCACCGTCTACCAGCTGCCATGAAATTAGTTTCACAGCCAGGAGTGGTAGCGCGTGCCTGTGATCCCAGCACTCTCGGAGGCTGGGCAGGAGGATTACAAGCTGGAGCCCAGCACAGGCAGCTTAGTGGTTTAGTAGGACCCTGTCTCGAGACAAATAATAAAGGTCTACGGATATAGCTCAGTGTAAAGGCCCTGAGTTGGGTCCTCAGCGCAACATTTATTCTTTTAAAGTAAAACAAAACATGAACTGTTTTGTTACTACTGTCACTCACAGAATAAAAATTGCTCGTACACCTAGCCAAGTTACACATTATCTTCCTGAGCTGACGTTTGTGGGGTCCTGTTCACAGCAGAGAACTTGGTCCTGTGGGGCATGCCCAAAGAACTTCAAAGAACATGAAACTTGGGAGACTGAGGCGGGAGAATCCCCGCAAGTTCAAGGCTGGCCTGGGGTACACAGACCCTGTCTCAATCCTGCCCCCCCGCAAAAACGGAACCTGGAATAAGGGAGTGCTGCCGAGGGGACAAGAAGGAACAAGGTCTACCTGCTCTTGTGGGCTCCACTGAGAAAAGGATCGAGTTGGTGCAGGGTGTACAATCAAGGGTGCCTGCTTGCCCACACCTGCATGATGCTCCCCCACATGCAGGGCACCGCCCCTCAACATGTCCTTGGTCCTCATACTAGTAAGCCTAGCCAGCTCAACCTGTCCAGGAGGTTACTGCATGCACTCCCATGATAGAGTTCAAGAATCGAGGCAGATCTGCCTGCTGGCCCAAGGTCACACACAGGACAGCCACCCACCCAGCCCTGACACCCGTGGGAGACGCCTGAGTGCTGTGCCAACCAAGCCCCCGCTTGGCACAGTCTCTCAGAGAGAGCAGGGCAGGACGAAAGCGGCCTGGACTCAAGCCAAAACCTTGCCAGCTAGGCCACCATGACTGTTTCCCCTTTCCTGGGGGGGCCCATTCTCTAAGGTCCCCCCGTGAAGTTGGCATTAGTGGGGTGCTGCGCCTTACCTGCATGCCGTGGTAGCCCTTCCCCGAGTAGGCCATGAGCAGCACGATCTTGCGCTTGGGCAGCTTTCGCGGCTGCTCCTCGACCTCGCCGCCCCGGAACCTCTTGGGGGGATTTTGCGCCTCCTCCCAGACCCAGCCCCCGCGAACGTTCCTGTCCGGCGGGTGCACAGCCGGGGGCACCTCCTTCCCGGCCATGAGGGACAGGCTGGGAAGACACGGGGGAGCGCGCGGTTAGTCAGGGCCACGGGGCACAGAGCAGCTGCGTGCCCTCAGCTCAAGCCCACTCCAGTCCTCGCCGGAACCTCGCCCCGGAGGGGCCCCCACCTCAGCTCCCCCAAGGGGACTGGACGACCTGAAAGGCCAATGCGGTAGGCAGTGCCAGGCAGTTGGGTCGGGGGACAGCGAGGGCCTGCGCAGGAAAGAGACGGGCAATGCGGGGCAGCGGCGGGCGGGGCGGCGGGGCGGCGCCGGGTCTTTACCAGCGGGCGCGCGGGCCGAGGCGCGCCGTCCACCGTCCCCAGGCTCTCAGCAGCGCGGCCTGCAGGCCAGGGACGCCCATGTGCGGCAGGGTGCGGGCGCCGGCCCCTGACCTCCAGGACCCCTGGCGAACTCCGACCTCCGACTTCCTCGGGAGCCCCGGCGCCCCTACCCCACCCAAGTGCCCACGGCTACCCGACGACGTCCTGGACTCCCCGACCTGCCCGGCCCCTTCCCCGCCCCTCCCAGGGGGCTGTGCTCCGGAGTCGGGGGCCCGCCCGCGCGTAGGGACCAGAGGGTCGCGTCCGCCCTCCCCACTCACGGCGCCGCGGACGCACCCGAGGCCGACCACGTGGGCGAGGGCGGAAGCGGGCGCGCGCCGGACCGGATGGCGGCCGGGCGGAGACAAAAGTCCTTCTGGGCAGGGGCGGGGTTTCCCGAGCCGCGCAGCCGTGGACGCGGGGTGGGGGGGCAGCCGAGGCCGGTGCGCGCGCTTCGCGCTCCCGTGTCGTGACGGGGCGGCCGCGGCCGCGCCCGAGTGCCCAGGGTGACCCGGTCGTCCGGTCAGCGAGTGCGCGCTGGATCCTCCACGCGCGCCCCGAGCCTGCGCCCTAGTCCCAGTCGCCGGGGCGCGGGGAGCCCAGAGGTCGGCTCCGGGCAGGCCGTGGCGGCCAGCTGCGGACTTAACCCTCGGGGAAGCGCCGCGTAGTCCTGTGCCGGCCCATGGACAGACGACAAAGCCGAGTCAGAGCGGTGCAGTGACTCGTCCTGGGTGACAGCCAAGATTCACAGTGCTGGGTGCACCGCGGCCTGGTGCTGCCAGGCGAGCGCTGCAACACCGAGCTGCACCCGGGATCTCCACACTCCACACCTACCCCCTGCCAGCTTTTTCGTTGCTCCAGCAGGGATGGTACTAGAAACAGAACAAGATGCCTTCCCTCCCCAGCATCTCCTGCACGCGGGAAAGGTTTGCTCCCGTGGGAAGCACACTGCGTTGCTCTCACTCCCCAGCCAGCCTGATCCCTGGACAAGCAGGCACGTAGCGCCCTGCTGTGGGCCGAGTCCTTGTTCCGTGCCGGGCCCTCCATGTCTGACAGCATCCTCAGTCTACGTTCCTTCAACTCCTCTCCATGTCCATCTTTGCATCGCCCTCCAATCCTCCTGCCTCCTTCTCCTCTAGAGTCTCACAGGGTTCCACTCACCTCTGCTCACCTGACTAATCCTGAATTGTGGGCAGCAGGGAGAAGCCTGTTGGAGGCTGGGTACGGGAAGCCACAAGGATGCCAGGTGATGGAGGAAGTGGTGGGGACAAGGCCAAGAGCCAGGGGTCATAACCCTAACCATCTGATAGGTCGCACGACCATGGTAAGGCCTGCTGGGTAAGACATGAAAGAATACCAAGCCTCCCTGCCAGCTCACTGCCCCACCTTCGCAGGCACTGCTGCTCACCCGTCCCACTAAGGGTAAACTGAGGCATCCAGGGGTCGGAACAGAGGCTGACCCTCCTGCCTGAGCCCCACGTCTCTAGTCACACCTGCCTGAGCAGCGGGCACCCAGAGATGAGTGGATGCCCAAAGGACCAGAGACTCAGCTCTGTCGTTTGGAACCAGTGAGCCCCCGAGGCTGGCTGTCGGGGCTGGGGTGGGAAGTGAACAGGTGTCACGGTGTACCACACACCAGCCAAAACCAGTGACTGCACAACCCCCAGCCTGAACCCCAGTGTGAGCCAGGGTTCCGGGGACCACATGGTATTACTGTTGCCCCACGGGACCCAAACACGGTAATGACAGGCCCCTGGGGAGGCGGGGAGGAGAAGCCAGAGTTCTCTGCACTTCTTACTCAGTTCTGTAAAACCTAAAACTGCTGTAAAACAGAGTCCACTAAGGCAGCACCGAGCGCCACGAGTGAGGGGCTCAGCTTTCTGGGCAGGGGCCGCTGCTGAGAAATGCGCGTTTGCTGTGGGGGCTGTTTGGAGCCAGCCCCTCCCAGGCAGACTTCCAAGTTCTCACTTCTCCACGAAATTTCATTTTTAATATTGTGTTTGCCCTTGCTGGTCATTTGATGTTGTTTTTATCTTATAGAAACAATACAGTTTAAAAACACAAGCCCTGCAATACATGAAAGTGCAAACCAGCCGCGTGCTGGTGGCACAAGCGCCTCTGAGAGGCTGAGACAGGATGGAAAGCCCCAGCCCAGCTGGGGGGCTTGGCACCTTAATGAGAGCCTGTGTCCAAATAGAAAAATAAAGGGCTGGGGATGTAGTTCAGTGTGAAGGCCCTGGGTTCAGACCCATCACAAAAAAGGGGGGGGCAAACGGTTCAAAACTAGGCAAAGGAAATTACCATCAGATTACTTATTGAGAATAAAGGAGGACTTTAGGAGGGGCTCATGGCAGTGCCCATCACCCCCAGCTACTCCTGAGGCAGAGGCAGGGGAGTCCTTGGGCCTGGGGTTTTGTGGTCAGGCAACACAAGACTGGAAGCCTGGAGTCCCCAGGAACAAAGGTGGCATGTGAAGGACCCAAAGGCTCCTGCCACCAGAGGACACAGCGTGCGCGCTGCAAGTGGCCGGGCTGAACTGAGGGACGTGGAGTTCTTGGGACCCCACAATGCCCACCCCCAGCACTGCCAAGAAGGAAGCAAGCACATGTATAGCTGTGGGGCCAGCACTGGAAGGCTGAAGCAGGACCACAGTTTAGAGCCAGTGCAATAGGAGGTCCTGAGTTCGGTCCCCAGGCAGAAGGAAATTTGGAAACAGGTGTCCTAAGGGCCTCCAGCACTGCCCCTCCTCCAGCCTGTCACCCTTTGAGGGTCCCCCCGCTCCCTCTCAGCCCAGAGGGACCGTTTTCTGCTAGGCTAGAGCACATTAATGAATCCCAACTGTCACTTGGGTTTGCTCCCAATGCTGGGCCAGCCACCATGGACACCGTGGGGATCCAAGGGCTCCTCACTGCTGCTGCGGCCACCAGCTGCCGCACATGGATCTAAGCAGAGGAGAGGACAGGATGGCGAGGACAGGGGCAGGCCAACCAGGATGAGCAGCAACACAGTCAACAATTCCAAAGGTTTATTCCCGCGTCACACGACGTGATGAGATGGGGACTCACACAGAACACATTTAACAGACAGCCGAGCTCGACCTCAGGGACAATAGGAGCTGCTCGCAGCACACAAAGCCGGCCACATGTACAGCGGCTGCTGGGAAGCCACTGGGGGCAGGTGGGAGAGGTGCCTCCTGCTTGGCCTCCCCAGTGGCCCAGGTTCCAGTCAGCCATAAAGCAATAAATACTAATGTCACATGCAGCAAGGTGAGTCGCAGGGCAACAAGACAGACCATCATGGGGACTCATTTTCTTGTGTCCCAGCACAGTGGTACTATTTCAAGTATCACAAGGAAAAACGTGTTGTGTGTGTGGCATATGACCTTTGAACTCTCACGTGGGCACCACAGACCCACATGCCCTCCTGCAGGAGTTCAGGGATACATTCAAGTAGGTTTGGGCAGGGCTGAGCTGTGCCAGACCCTGGGCCAAGGTGCCCAGGGCATGCCCACCCCAGAAGATGAGCTCTGTGTGGCCCTGGTGGCCACTGGGCACAAAAACGGGAAAGCTCAATGGATTCTGCATTTGTGGTTTTTTCCGTTGCACAGAAAACCCATCCTGTCTACTGCATCCAGCTGGCGAAGGCAGCTGGCACTGTCCATCCTGCAGGGCATGGGGACAACCAGCCACCTGGACACATACACGCATACACACACTGTAACACGTGGCAGGCCTCGAACATGCAGCCACAGGCTGGCACCTCCTGCTGCCACTGTCCAGCACACACAGCAGAGTCCAGGCCTGCTCCAGCCACCCCACACTTCCCAAACAATATGAAACACCTAAAGGTTTTCTTTTTTTTTTTTTTTTTGTGGGTACTGGGGGGTCGACCTCAGGACCTTGCGCGCCAACAGGCGCCCGTGCCGCTGAGCGATATCACCGGCCCCTTTTTCGTATGTGGGATCTGGGAGTCGAACTCGGGCCCTCGCGCTTGCAAGGCAGGCGCTTATGCCGCTGAGCCATCTCACCGGCCGCTAAAGGTTTTCTTTAAAGAAAAAATGAGCTGCAGAAAAATAAGACACATTTTTAGAAGTGTGAAAAGTTACATCTGCTCTGAGTCTAGAAAGCTCAGTGTTTCACTGTCCCTAGGAAAACATTAAATACAAGGGCTGCTGCTCCTGCGGGCAGTGAGCCACAATGATGCCCCCAGAGGCACGCGCATGGGCCTATGTTTAGGTATACATGAACGTGCACGTGTACACGCACAGGGCTATGTATAGGTATACACGAATGTGGTATACACACACACGGCTATGTATAGGTATACACGAATGTGCACGTGTACACGCACAGGGCTATGTATAGGTATACACGAATGTGCACATGTACACGCACAGGGCTATGTATAGGTATACACGAAAGTGGTGTACACGCACAGGGCTATGTATAGGTATACACGAATGTGGTATACACACACGGCTATGTATAGGTATACACGAATGTGCACGTGTACACGCACAGGGCTATGTATAGGTATACACGAATGTGGTATACACACACACGGCTATGTATAGGTATACACGAAAGTGGTGTACACGCACAGGGCTATGTATAGGTATACACATATGTGCACATGTACAACTGACCAAGAGGAGACAGTTCCCAGCCGCCTGCATGGGGACAGCACTGAGGCTGGGTTCTCCATCTGTCTGCATAAAGTGCTTGGTGATTTACAAAGCTGGGTGGGGGTCTAGGGGACAGGTTCCTAGAGGTCTGGGAGCCAGAGGTTGTGCCCTTTCTTGGGTGTCACGGGGCAGCAACCTGGAAGAGTTCACTTTGGCTTAGAGTCAGCAACACCATCTCAGGGCCCACCTATCCTCAGCATTGCCCTGGGTGCAAGGGTGGCGGTGCCCATGCACGCCCGCCCACCACCTCCCAGCACCAGCGCAGGTGGGAGGTGGCCTGAGAGGACGCACTGCAGCCCACGGCAGGAAGAAACCAGCAAGCCGGACGTGGGAGCCACATCGCTGTGTCCCTGCCAGGGCGCAGGCAGCAGCTCAGCACCATGGATCAGCGCCGAGGCTGGCAGGCGGCCGATAGTCCAGCAGCACGTGGAGCCACCACAGGGCTCGCCAGGAACGGGTCAGGCACAGACACCAGAGAGCAGGGCCGAGAGTCTCCGCTCGATGCACAGCTTGCCTGTGGGAAATGGGTGTGTGAGCCAGAGGGGGGCAGGCTCCCCCCACGGACCCACAGCGCGCGGCACTCACACTTGGCAATGTTCTCGATGTCAGCCTGGTCTGTGAGCATGTGCTGCAGTCCCTCCAGCAGCAGCAGGGCCTTGTGGTAGCGCGGCACACAGCCCTCGTGATGCTGGAACATCTCGTCCAGGGCGGCCGACTGCACCTGCAGGCAAGGGTAGACCTGGGCCCAGGCAACGGGCTGACGGCCACAATGGGCAGCCCTGGGTGACACCATGGTGCTTGTGCACGGGTGCACAGGTACCAGGGCCACCATCAAGTGGGGCACCCCTGGGAGGGCCGGTGGCCAGTGCAGCCCAGGTTGGCTCAGGAACAGCCAGCACACCCACTAGGTGGAGGGACGGAGCTGGCTGTGTGGCAAAGCCCTACTCAGGCAGGGTTGCTGAGTGTCACTGCTGGTGACAAGGCAGCATTAACAGCAGCCGCTGGTCACACCTGCGTGGGGGTGGGGGCTGGGCTGTGGGAAGCAGACCGTCCCAGACCTTTGTCTACACTGTGGCCTACTACTGCGTGTGAACTGTCTCCGGGCCAGACTGATCCAAGAGGCCTGGAGGCTGGTCTCAGTTTTGTTGGGGAAACCGAGTCTGCCCTGCCCTGTGTGGGGAGGGATGTTGCCCTGTGGTTCCCCGTACCATCTGCACGGCGTGGCTGAGGATGAGCCTCTCAGCGGTGACGCTGTGGATGCCGTCCAGCAGCCGCTGCTTGTCCAGGAAGAAGCGCTGCAGCCGCAGGCTCAGGCCCTGGCAGGACATCACGCTGGCCTTGTACAGCTCATTCAGCTTGCGCACCACTGTGGGGGGACTCAGTCAGCTCCCTGCCTTGCAGCGACCGGGACACTGCAGGAGCGGGCCGTGCAGGTATGGGGCTCAGGGCACCACAGCTGGTAGGCACGGGGCTGGGGGCAAGCTCCAACCTCGCCTCGCATCAGCTCTCCCAGCCCTTGGCACTGTGAACTCAGCATCACACCCGGGGGACCTGTGTCCGTGCGCTGCGCCCCGCAGCTCCTTTGCCGCCCGCGCTCACCCTGCTTCACGGTGGATGACAGGCACAGCTTGCCAGCCCGGATCTGGTCAATGGCTGTCTGCAGGCCCGAGGACAGCAGCTCGGCCACCTTTAGGTACAGCACCAGCTGCTCCGCGAAGCTGCAGGGCAGCAGGAGGTCAGGGTGGGTGCCTGTCCACGGGCCCCCAAGCCTCCAGGGACACATACCCCCACTCGCGGCTCAGCAGGCTGATCTGGTCGGCCACTATGCTCTCCTGCAGCTGGTACTCGGGGCCCACGGTTGCCTCACTGGCACTGCCCTTCAGGGCCGCGATCTCTAGCACGTGCTGCACGAACACTAGCGTGAAGCGCAGGCTGTGCAGGATCTCCGTGTGCTCTTGCTGGGGCAGAGGCAGGGGTTGGGGTGGGTGGCAGGTGAGCGGGCAGGCAACCCAAGGAGCTTCCCAGCCCAGGGAGCCCCACTCCACCCTCCCAGGCCGGCCTCACCTCCATGAGGGTCTCCTCGGGGAGGTCGGGGGCCTCAAAGGTCACAGCCCCCTCCAGGTGGGCAGACAGGGGGTCACCGGCACTGCAGCAGTGGCCCGGGGCAGTAAGTTCAGCCGCAGCTTCACCAAAGGCCCCGGACATCAGGTGGCGGGCAGAGGAGCCAGCGGAGCCCACTGTAGGAAGCACGGCTGAGGGGTGGTGCCCACACCCTCCCCGCCCTGGATCCCGGACCTGGACTGCACACCAAGGCTTACGTGTGCCTCAGTTTACCTCCCAATAAGGCCAGAAGGACCAGACCCCAGGGCCCCATCCAGCCCCGGACACAGGGAGAAGCTCACTGTGCTCGAACCCAGGGCCCAGCCAAAACAGCACAGCCTTTCAGGTCAGTAAGACAAACAGGCTGGGGTCCTGGACAGGGGCCTGTGTCCTGGGGATGCCCCTGCCCCCAACTGCCCAACTGACACTGAGCAGGGTTCTCCCCCTGCTGACCCCAGGGAGCAGCCATGGTGGCCCAGCCCAGCCTCACCTGAGAACATCCGGGCACGGGACCCCGGGGGCGGCGTAGTCCCGCTGGGGGGCGACCCCACTGTGAACACCACAGGGGCCGGGCTGCTGGCACCCCCAGCACGGGCTCCTGGATGCAGGTTCCCTCCGAAACCAGCAGAGGGTGCTGGGAGCCGCAGAGGGAGGGAGTCAGGGCCACTCAGGGCCAATCACCACACACCCCCGCCCCAGCCAGCCTTGGCATACCGATCTCCATGGGCTTCTCCTGCAGGCTGTCCGTGCTGCCCGAGTCTGAGGCCTGCATCCCAAATGCAGCCTTGAGGAGCAGGTCAGTGAGGCGGCTGGTACTGAAGGACCTATGGGAGGGATGTGGCACTTCAGGTACTGGGCCTGGGCTCTCCGCTGGCCTGACACCCCACCTCAATTCATCTCCAGCGGGCACAGGCCAGCCAGCTGTAGGCCAGGCTCCCCAGGCAGTACAGAACAAGGCCTGGCACACGCCTCCCGCCTGTCCCACTCACCGGCCAAAGGGGCCCCTGGCATCCTCAGCTGGCCGCAGGCCGGAGCCCAGCTGCTGTCCCTGGAAGGGCCCCACCTCCGAGAGGTCGGGCAGTGTCCGGTTCCGGGGGGGTGTCACCACCACACCCTGCCGGGCCAGCAGAGCCAAGAGGTTCTGGGAGCTCGGGATCTTGGGGAAGTCGAAGGAGGGCATGGCCTGGAAAGGGGGGACAGCAGTGACACCCAACCTGCCACAGCCCCATGTGCATGCCGAGGTCCTCACATGCCTCAACAGGGCTGAGTCTGGGGGCCTCTCTGTGGGAAATGTGGCTGTCCCCAGGGTGACAGCCTGGCTTCCAAAGTGGCCTTCTGCACCCAGCCTGGGCCACAACCTTGGAAAGAAAAGGTCCCACACCAATGTCACATGCCATAAGAACACACAGCCTGGGTGTTGAGTCCCTCAAAAAGGTGGCCTGAGGGCCTCAGCATGGAGACGACTGGCCACGGGCCCTGTCTTGCGCCCTTCCACAGAGAATCGGAACCTGTGTCCCAGACCTCCCACCCACAGCCACGCGCAGGGACTCCCAGGCCGCAGCCATGCCCGGAGTGAGATCCGGGCCGGTGACAGGAAGCAGGGGTCTGGTCTCCCTCTAGGGGCTCGGGGCTCCTGGGAGCTGGGAAGCTGTGCCGAGCTTTACCTTGGTGGGGGAGCCCAGGATGGGGGGCAGGGGGTTCCGCTGCAGGAAGTCAGGAAGCTTGGGTGAGCCGCGTAGGGGCCGGCAGGACTGCAGCACGGGAGCAGGAGGGGAAGGGCTAGGCTGCGGGGGACTGAAGGCAGCTCCCAGCGGGTCCGTGGGGGGCTTGGGCAGCTTGGGGCGGACGACATGCAGGTCCGACAGGTTGGGGGCGCTGTGCAGGCGGCAGCCCAGCCCGGGAGTGCGGGGGGAGTGCTCGGGCACAGAAGAGCCTGGGAACAGGACAGGCTTATCACCAAACTTCCAGGGCACAGAGAGGCAGGGCCACCAGACCACCACAGCGCTGCTCCAGGGGCCCTTTCCCCTTCCAGCCAGGATGACACAACACAGACTGCACCTACCTGGCCGAGGCGACCTGCCAGCCCACACTTCGGCTCCCTGTGGGGAGGGTGCCCTGCTCCAGCCAGGCCTCTCGGGGACAGTTCCGACTTGGGGAGGAGGTTCAGGGTCAGAGTGAGAAGACACAGGGGTCTCCGAGCCCACCCCACACTCCAGACCCGAGGCGTGCTCACCCTGTGGTGATGGTGTGTAGGGCCGGCCCCCACCCAGAGACAACTTCCTGGCCAGGACAGTGCCATCAGCATGGGACGGGGGTGACGGGCTGGCCCGGGCAAAGCCCAGGGGGCTGGTGCCGCCCGACCTGTGGCTGGCAGAGGATAGGGCAGGCAGTGTGAGGCCCCAGCACCCATGCCACACCCGGTGAGGGCTATGGGGTGCCTTGGGATCCTCCCCACAGTGCTGGGCATGTGAGAGAGCTGGCTGTGCCAAGCCAAGGACACTCACCTGGGGTTGTGATGCTGGCTGGGCGACTGCAGGTTCTGCTCAATACGCTGGTAGTTGTGCACCTGAGTGGGGACGGGGATGGGGACCGAGGCGCCATACCTACTGCTGGAGAAGGTGCCAGCCCGGCTGCGGGGGAAGACAAGGGCTCACAGGGACCCCAGAGTGGGGAGGCACCCAGGGCCTGTTCAGTCCACACCCACAGGATATCCACACCCGACCCCAGGGAGCAGGCAGAGCCTTGTGGGACCACCCACATGTCTGCATGAGGACAGGGCCTCTGGCCAAACCAGCCCTGCAAGGCAGGGCTGCCGCACCACAGGATGCCCACCTGCCCATCCACTCAGCTGCGCTCTGCTTACCCTGAGGGGCTGGGTGAGCTACTGCAGGATGGGGATGGGGACGGTGTCCGGCCGTGGCTCTCCAACCCCGCAGAGGCCACCAGTGAGCTCCTGCAGGGCAGAGGAAACAGATGTGGCACTGGGGTACCAGCCCTTCCTGGTCACCTCCCCAGGCAGGAAGGGCACCAGCCATCCTGAAGGCCCCCTTCTCTGAAGAGGGCTGGGTGCTCACCCACTGCAGAGCAGGCTGTCCGGCGGGGGCTTGGCATTGGCCACCTCAGCCACCAGGTCACCTGCAGGGGCAGAACATCTGGCCAGGTGTCCGCCGCTGTGCAGAGCCCACCCCACCACAGGGCTCCCCACACTACGTTCCACTTCCCTTCTCCCAGAGGGGGCTCCTGAAAGGCAGCAGCCACTAACGCGTGGTGGCTCTAGGGCAGTGCGGCGGCCGCACAGTGCAGGCTGGGGAAGTGAGCACACAGTCCACAGCTCTCCTCTCAGATCGCACCTTTCATCTGCCCTCACCAGCTCCAGGGAGGCAGGGAGGCCGGGCCCCCACAGCCTGCCTGCCCCTGTGAAGCCCAGCTCCCACCACTGCGGGTCTACCCTGTCACTGGCAGTCCTGTCACCTTGGAGCTGTGGCAGGGTCAGACCCTGCCCGGAGATCTGAGGCCACAGACGCTATGGACGACCAAGCTGAATCAGCAAGGGAGGAGCAAGGCCCTGAGGACAGCAGAGTAGGGGCAAGGGCCGCAGCCCCGGGGCAGAGGAGCGGCCTGCAGTGAACCTGCCTGCCTATGCCCAAGGTGACCAGCCACAAGCACAAGCCCACCTGAAGCCCAGTGCTCCCTGCCGCCCTGACCTGGGAACTGAGCGGGCACCATGACGAAGTCGTCAGTGTCACAGGAGTCCTTGCTGCTGCCACCCGAGTCCCGGGAACCATGCAAGAAGCCAGCGGCATCAGCTGGGGAGGTCAGCGTCTTCTGCAGTGGCGCCATCTCCCCCAGAGACTAGAAAAGAGCAGAGCCCAGTGCTCACACAGACAGATGGACAGACAGATGGACAGACAGGGTCGCTGCAGATCTGCCCCCCAAGATAGGGCCACCACGCCCAAGCCAAGGGCAGCGGGGTCTGAGTGTTCTTGGGGGAGGCCCCAGATGCCAACTGTGCTGCCCACAGGCCTGGCCACTTACCGGAGGGGAGGCCAGGTGTGAGGTGGAGCTGCTGCTGGAGCTGCTGCCCGACCCCGAGCTCGGGTAGGAGGGCACAGGCACAGGCGGGGCTGTGGAAAGTGAGGGCAGTCTGTGGGACTTGCCGTTCCACCCCATGCAGGGGATGGCAGCTGCTGGAAGCCATTTGAGATGGCCATTTCCTGGGGCAGGTGCACTCAAGCGTAGCTCCTACAGCACGGTTCCCAGTGCCCCAGACCAGGAGAGATATAAGCAAGGACCCTCACCCCAAGCCATGACCGTGACCTGCACTGACCCTCATTGGCCCCATCAGTCATCACCCAGGACAGAAGCCAGTGGCTAGCACGAGGTGGCATCAGCCTCCACCCCAAACCTTCACACCACGGCCACCCCCCCAGCATGAGACGCCTCAACTGACAGTCAGCAAACAAGGCCCCCCTGCCCCCAAGACTCACACTTCTTGATGGAGGCACTGGCATCTAGAAAAGGGTGGTGGAAAAACTCGTCTGCGGGAAAAAGTCAGCCCTCAGGTCACCCCAGAACCTGGCCTTGGGAACCCATCTCATCCAGAGTACCCACCTGTGCTGGGTTGGGCTCCCCACAGCAAGACCACACTGCGGCCCTGAGGCTGGGGAGGGGCTGAGCATCTGGGGACCTCCCGCCCACCCACGGGTCTGAGGGGCGTGGCAGGGCCACAGGTGCTCACCAAAGCCCATGCGGTCTTTATGGTTGCGCTGCAGCAGTGCCAGGAGCAGCTGTCGCAGGGGTGCCGAGGTCTCACGGGGGATGCTGGGAGGGCAGAGAGATGAGCTGACGGGACTGTGGCAGCCAGGGCAGGGGCTGAGCAGGGGATACCCCGGGGGAGAAGGAGTGCTTACGCAGGGACCAGCGTCTTGTTTTTCTCATAGAACAGTCGCAGGTCCTGAGGACTACTGGCCTGTGGGGACAACGGCATGAACCCAGCCCCAGGCAGCCCTGCCCCGCCACAGCCTGGCACACAGGACCCATTCTGTTGGGTCTCAGGTCCCCGGCCAGCTCCACCAAGCTGCAGGCAGCCCAGTGTCCACTCCACTCTGCGCCCTCCCTTGCCGCTGGAGGGGGGGCTCTGATGATGCTAGGTAGGGAGCAGGTGCACCTCAGGGTTTGGTGCCACTTGCCCCTCAGGCCCCCTCACTGGGCACCTTCAGGAGACACAGGCCGACCCCTGGGGAGACGTGCCACAGCCCATAGCCAACCCAGTGCCAAGAACCCAAGTGGCCCCTCTCGCCCATGCCAGGGCCCCAGCAGCCCTGAGCCCCTGCTCTAGGCCACAGGCCTTGTCCACCTGAAATGGGGCCTTTCCTGTCAGACACTGGTAGACGATGGTGCCGATGCTCCACAGGTCCGCCTTCCCATCATAGTGCTGGGACATGATGACCTCGGGAGCCTGCAGCAGAGAGCAGGTTGGTGCTGTGGCAGCACAGCGCCCAGAACAGGTGCCATGGAGCAAACACAGGGAGCCCCCAGGAGGACTCAGCCCAGACCAGGGTTGCACATTCGCTGGGGACGCAGAGGGACGCACCATGTACATGGGGGAGCCGCACAACGTGGCTGCCATCATGTTGCTCTGCAGGTAACGGGCAAACCCGAAGTCGGCTGCAGAAAAAGGTGCGTCAGGGCAGCGGCCAGGGGCAGCACTGACAGGTCCGTGCAGCAGGGCCACCACCCGGGGCTCACCAATCTTGACACGGATGTTGTTGGGGTTTGCACGGCGTCCCCCAGGGTTGGACAGCAGGATGTTCTGCGGCTTCAGGTCACGGTGAATGATGCCTTTGCTGTGCAGCAGCCGCATGGCGCCAGCAATCTGCTGCAGGAAGAGCCTAATGGTGTCCTCGCTCAGGGTCCGCATGGCTGCAGGGAGAAGCAGGCTTAGGGGCGCCTGTCACGGCCCAGCAGGTGGCACAGCAGGGCGTGGGGGGGGCAGGAGCACACATGGGGATACAGCAGTGCTCTCTTGGGGACCTGCTTCCCCTCCGGCAGAAGTCTACCCCAAAGGCTCAGCTGTAAGTCCCGGTGTTGGGAGGGGGGACCAACAGACAACCCAGTACCCCCCACCAGAGGGAATGCCCTCAGAGCAGAGAGAGCCACCCCCACACCTTCCAAAGTCAGGTATGGGAATCCTCACCTGGGGGGGGGCTGTGGTGGGTGCTGAGACACAGGCAGCAGGGAGAGCAAGCCCTCTGCAGGCCTGGATTATAAACCACCCACCGGATGCGCTCTACTGTCGCGGCCCCAGGACCAGAACAGATGATGACACCCTCCTCCGGGTGTGCAGGCCAGAGCCTCTAGAACTCTCTGCCTATCCCACCCCCCCAAAAACCCCCCAGGTCCTGGAGCACTCCCTGCCACCACTCCCTGCCACCCCCACTTGCTGTGCTCCTATTTGCAGATGCAGGGTGCCATCACATCTTCCACATAGCCACCGCTGTGCCTGCCCTCACTACCTACTCTACCTCCTTGCCTTGCCCAGAACGAAGACCCCAGAAGCGGAGCCCCCTGAAGTCCTGCTCACAGCCATCTCCCCAGCACAGGGGACTCGCACTAAATCCTGGAGTGGGCAGGTCCAATGTGGCAGGGTCCCTCCCATCCATCTCGGGGCACCAGGAGACACAGACAAGGGCAGCTCCACCAAGCCCTCCGGCCACTGCACTGCCCTCTGATGTGTCACTCACTGTGCAGGTAGTCAGCTAGGTCGCCACCATTGCAGTACTGAAGAAAAACAAGGAAGAGTGTCAAGGCACAGCCAGGCCTCCAGCCCCAGCCCCAGCCCCAGCCCCGCCAAGCCCCTCCCCACACCACACCCTCTGCTGACAGGGTCCGGGGCTCACCTCCATGACAAGGTAGACAGAATTGGCCATTTCCTGCAGGACAGAGAGAGGCTATGAGGGATGGAGCAAGGGCCACCTCGGGTGCCCTCAACACACCACCCACCTCCCAGGTCTTGGGGCACAGCTGACATGGCCAGGCCGGGACTCAGCCAGTCACTACCAGAGGCAGGACCTCCACAGCCAAGCCAACTCTGGAGGTGGGTGTTTGTCGTGTCTTGTGCCCATTTCAATTGAAATGGGGGCCTGGGCTGGGTGTGATGACCCACACCTATAATCCCAGCACTCTGGAGGACAGGCAGAATCCTAATCTGAGCCCTGCGTGGGCAACTTAGCAACCTAAGGAGTCCCCTCTGATAAAGGGCTGGAAACATAGCTCAGGGCAAAGGCCCTGGGTTCAAACCACACTACAGAGCCAAAACAAAGAAATGCTGGATGTGAGCCACAGAGCAGCAGCCTGCGAGGAAGCCAGGGGACTGCGGTTGGGTCCCCCGGCACAAGGGCTCCACAACCCAGTGGTGCGTCCTTCGCGGCTGACTCCCAGCTAAGGGGCACCAGCAGGTGGGTGGGTCCGGGTGGGGCGGGGCTGGCCGTGACCTCAGACTCAGGCACTCCCAGCCCCCAGAATCAGAGACGCCACCAGATTAGAGGTTGGCACTACCAGGCTGAGTCAGCACCAGGGCAGCCGGTTGCTAACCCTGCGCCCCAGCCGGAGGCACCTGTCCTTGCTCTGTTCCTGCCCAGCCTTGGGCAGTGCACACCCACCTGAGCAGAGCCCTCCACAGTACCCGACTGCAGGCGGGTGCCCAGCACAAACATCCACTCTTAGACCTTCACGGAGGCCACTGAGGCCCAGGCCAGACAAGCTGGGCAGGCTGGGCCCGCCCGCCCTGCAAGTCCACGCGTAGACGGTGTCTTCCCGCCCACCGGGGCGCCTCTGCCAACACCAGCAAGCACTGAGCCAACCCTGTGACCACAGGGCCCAAGCCTGGCACTCGGATCCGCGCCCTACTTGCTCTGCTTCCACACTCTGCTTCCCCGTGCTCCGAGTGGGGGCAGCGAGCTGAGCTCACGCACCCCAAGCTCATGGTGGGTCTGGTGCCTGGAGGGTGCAGGGGCGTCTCAGAGGCCTGCGGGGTCAGGCACATGAAACTCAGGCACACAGCCTGGCACGCAGCAGCCAGCCGCCAACTGCCAGCCCCAGGTGCAAGCCACCTTGCATCCAATTTGCCAGTTCCCAGGGCTTCCGGCACCTGTTAAGCACCCAACCCCAGGAGGCTGAGGACATGGGTGAGCAGGAGATCTCAGCCTAGAGGCAGGGACATCCCCAGAGGGAACCCCTGACACGCCCCACCTATCCCCACTGTCCCTGCCTGACCTCCCCTGGCTCGGGACCCACCCCAACCCCATCTTCCAGGAAAGCTGCAGGGGAGAGATAAGCGCCGGGCAGGTGCGGCTTGCTAGGGAGTCCCCAGGGCGGGGCTCAGAGAATCAGAGACCAGGATGTGGCACAGAGACTCAGGACAGAAGTCAGATCCAGGAGAGAGCCCAGGGCCAAGAAGTGACAGATATAAAAACCCAGAAACAGCTTCGGGGCAGCAGCACCCACCTCTGCCCCCTGCCACTCAGGGGGGCCCCAGCGTGGGACCTCCAGCACTTGCCAGGGCTGGCCACTTGACCTGGGACAGATACAGCAGAGGGCGCAGGGTGAGACCTAAGCCGGCCCTCCGTGTGGACAGAGGCAGGACTGGGGCACAGCTGTGGCCAGAGGTGCGCTGTCCCCCTGAGCTGCCGGCCCAGCACTTCGAGGACCACCTCCTCCCAACGGCAGCCTCCTGTGTCCCCCAAAGGCAAGTTCAGAGAGCCTCGCTGTCCCCAAAGCCAGGTTGGGGCAGGGAGCTGCCGCCCACACTCCAGCCAGGCCCTGAAGAACACTGCAGGGCCCCGGCCTCACAGGACCCAGCTTGGGACCCCGCACCCACCTCTCACAAGCCCCGTGTCGCAAAACAAGCAGAGTGCAGCCCCACAGAGCCAGGCGACATGCCCAGCTGGGAAGTGCCAGGGCCAGCCCAGGCAGGTCAGCTCACACACCCTCCTCAGCCTCAACGCCAGGGCCAAGCTGAGGGCTGTCGTCTGGGGCTGCAGTGCCACCCAGGAGGGAGGAGGAACCAGGCTCCAGAGCCAGCAGGGTGCCCGGCGCAGGGGGCATTCCGGGGGCTCTGTGACCACGTGGGCACCCTCCCTGTGGGAGTTGCTCTCCAGGGCCCAGGACCGGGGACGGATGTGAGTAGAGCCTCCCCTGCTCCACCCAGCCTCGGGCCCACCTGGAGCCCACACAGGTGTCAGTGCCAACTCCCTGGCCCTGCTCCACTGAGGACCACAGGCACAGGGGCTGCACGCGGTGGCAGTGGCAGACACACCGGGCTTCTCCCACCACACCCAGCCCCTCAAAGGGAGCAGCAGGGGACAGCATGGCTGCCAGGCCTGGGACACAGACATGGAGGCTCAGGACAACAAACAAAGCCTTCAAGAGGGGCACCACAACCACTGCCCTGAAGACAGGCCTGCCACGCCGGCTGAGGCCAGCTTCCCGACCAGTCAGCCGCACAGATCACCCGCCCGCGCACGGGCGTGCAGGCACGTAGGAGTCACCCGCCCGGGCCTTAAGGTGCTTTGCTTAATAGGATCCTGGCTCCCCACCCTCACTGGCCCACACTGGTCTGGTGACCCTGGATGGCCCAGTGGGTGGGCGGGCAGAAAGTGCTGACCTACCTCACTCCTCCAGAGCTGCAGCCACCAAGGGTGGCAAAGCCCAGTGATGAGGACAGCCACCACCCCACCCGCCCCACCCCTGCTCTTCCGGATGCTGGAGAAGGGAAGGGAGGCGGCCTGCCCAGGAGGAAGGCCCATCCGACTCCAGCCTGGAGCACAGTGGTTGCAGGACGTCCCCACAGGTCCCAAGCCCAGCCCTGCTGACCCACAGCAGTGGGGCAGGGTGGGGCAGGACATGCAGGGGACACTGCCAGCACAAGGAGTATGGGCAGCAAGTCCCAGTAAGACATGGCCACCCCGGCCGTGAGCCCCCCCCACCCAGACATGCAGGCAGCCCTACAGCAGGGCCAGACGTGGCCACCAGCAGGACACGCCAGCACCAGACACAGCACCCATGAGGCTGCAGCCCCACCTCTAGGAAGCACCAAGACCAGCAAGGCAGCTGGCACAGGGACACGGAAACTGAAAGCAGGACAAGGAAGAGGAGGAAGGGTCTCTACAATGGCAGAAGCTGGAGGATGGGGGCAGCTTCTGGGGTACTGTGCTCCCTAACAGGCGCCCGCTTCGTCAGCTGTCTGTCTCACCCTGAGCTTTGTGCTCACCACTGTTACTCTGTCTATGGTACGATTTATAAAATGCTTACCCCTTCGTGGCCCGTAAACGTGACACCAACATGGCATACTCTGATGTGAAAGAAAGCTCGTAGCCTGCAAGGCCCTGGGCCCCTGCCTGCATCACAACCCCCACTCTCAGGGCCTGTACCCCTTGCCTGCTCTCTGGGAAGGGCACACGCTGCCAAAGCACAGTGCCCAGAACACAGGGTCAGCACAGGCAACTCTGCGACCAGGTCTGTCTACAGGCCCGGTGCATCACGCTCACCAGCAAGGCGCCCGGCTGCAGCGTGCTGGCCTCGAGGATGAGACCGGAGCCCAGAGCCCGGCGAGGTGCCCCAGCTGCCTTCCCATAGGCCTGGTGGCTCAGAAAAGTGGAGGGGAGCTGGAGTCCACTATGCACAAGGCCCTAGGTTTGATCCTCAACGCCAAGAAGACACACAGACAAAACAACACAAGAACAAGAACAGGCCAGGCATGATGGCACATGCCTGTGATCCCAGCACTTGGAAGGCTGAGGCAGGAAGATCACCACAAGTTGGAGGCCAGCCTGGCCTACACAGTGAGTTCCAGACCAGCCTGAACTACACAGGAAGACCCTGTCTCAAAAAAAAAAACAGTTAAAAAAAAACCCTCAATAGAAAAGAAAGCAACCCAGGGGACCTAGATACACCCCATCCCAGGAACTAGTTTCCGTAACAGCCACAGGTCACTGACACCCACAGGTACACACTGCAGTTCTGACTGAACACCGGCCTCTGGAGGGCACCTTGGCCCCAGCCGCCAAACTACAACCACAGCCGTGGGCATCAAGAGAATTTTGAAGAATCCATGCTCAGACCAAGGACATATGCAGCTGCATCCTAACGCTGCAGAGTCCCAGAACAGCCCCTTGTTCCTCAGTGGCCACTGCAGATGAGGTCGTGGGTGCCAGGTGCCGTCAATGACAGCCACAGCCACAGGCGTGACAGTAGCTGACACCTGCCCGGGTCCCTGTGGCCAGAGTGTGCTGTCACCCAACCAGATGGGCCAAAAGCACACAAGCGCGTGCACAGCGTGTGCAGAGCACCCACCTGGAGCCCAGCTCTGAGCACTGGACCTATAGGGGGCCACTCCAGCAGGGGCCAGGGGTGAGAAGTGGACAGCTGTCACAGACAAACTCAAATGAACAAAGCCACGCGAAGAAAGCAGGTGTGGCAGGGGAGGGTGCATATCTAGCTGCAGCAGTGATCGTCCCCAGATAAAATATGCAGGGTGTCTGAGGACAGAGGACCGCCTAGACAAGGATCGAGCGTGACTTTGACTGTCTTCCCTTCTGTTAATCTGGGGACGTCCTTGCCCAATAATTTCTCACCAGTATGTTTTTCTGAGACAAAGTTTTACTATGTAGTTCAGGCTGGCCTTGAATTAATGATCCTCCTGTTTCAGCCTCTCCAAGTGCTGGGATTAAAGGCGTGGGTCACCACACCCAGTTTACCTATTCGTTAAGAACAAATCCAGCCGGGCATGGTGGTACAGGCCTATAATCCTAGCACTTTGAAGGAAGGCAGAGGCAGGAAGACTGCCACCATCTGAAGGCAGCCGGGGCTACATAGTGAGGTCAAAGCCAGCCTGTCTCAAAAAAAAAAAAACCAAGCAAACAAAAACAACCAAATCACTGGGCACAGGGGCACATAGTTTAAGGGCAGCCTGGGATACATACTGCGTTCAAGGCCAGCCCGAGTTATACAGTAAGACCTTGTTTCAAAATGCCAAAGACCATTTCTGGTCCCAGGGTTCGACCCTAACAAAAGTTTTAAGGATACTGGAGGGCAGTTCCACACACCACGGAGTGAGAGTGGCCCCCCAGAGCCCAGGAGAGGCTGTGGCTGGCATTTCTCAGCACTTCCTCTGGGCAGAGGAAGCCACAGTGTTACCAACACTGGAGAAAGTGGCAGTGCCCAGAGTCAGGTGTGTCTCCAGCCAGACGGCAGACACTGCGAGGCCAGTCACCTCGAGTCCAGGTGACCACCATTTGCCCTCCCCTGGACCCACCTGGAGACGCTGGGCACAGTGTGGAGCAGCCCAAGACAGGCCAGCCCGTCTCGAGCCCTGGGTCCTGCTGGAGGCTTCTGACAGGGGAGGGAGAGAGGAATGATGGAGCAGGGAGGAAGCAAAGGAAAGAGGCCCGGGACAGGGCAGGTGGGGCGGGCAGAGTGCGGTCAGCCTCCTGGACCCAGAACACAGTGTCTCTGACAGTTTCCAGGTACTCCCTGTCACACGAGACCTGGCCCTGCCCCCGTGTGACGTGTCAGGGCCCCCAAGGCCACAGCAAAACTGACAGCAGAGGAGGGAGGAGGCCACCAGAACACAGCCACCCGCTGGGAACTTCCCTCAGCCAGGGCTGGTCCCGTGGCCCCAGTAAACAGGTTTCAAAACCATTAGTCAGCGCTTTGCCTAGCAGATCTGTGCCTAGAGCTCCTGGTCCCAAAGCTGGGCACCCAGGGCCCTCAACCCTGCTCCACTGGCCCTGGGGCCCGGCAGGGGAACAGTGTTAGAAGCCGGCTGAGCTGCAGGCCAGCCTGCTGGGGCTCACCAGGCCTGAGGTGGCTTCATCCGGCAGAGCTCAGCGTCCAACAGGCCCAGCACCAACTGCCAGCAAGGAATCTCCGGCGGCCCCTCCCCCTCCCGCTCTGACGCAGGGAGGCCCTGGCCAATACCAGGCCACTGGAACAGTGTCAACAAACAAGCCACCGGCCAGACAGGTGGGCCTGCCTGGGACACCAAACTCAGCCAGGGCCACTGGGTCAGACACAGAGGGGGTCCCCAGGGGGTAGGATGCCCATGCAGTCAGAGGAACACCGCTGAGATCCCCCTCCCTCCCCAGTCAGGCAGCCAGGCAAGCTGGGGACTGTCCAACACCCAGGTGAACCAGACTAAACCTGGGCGAAGTCTCCGGGGCCCTGATGGCCTGAAGAGCTTCACATCGGGGCGCCCGGCTCCTTCCACCCAGTGACACTGGTCTGGGACTGTCAGGACTCTCCATGAATTAGAGGCTAGAGTGGGTCAGACTAGGTGACATCGCCCCTCCCCCACACCCGCAGCTAGAGGCCTCACCTGGAAGTCGTACAGGGCCACAATGTTCTCGTGCTTCAGCTCCTAGGACAGATACCCAAGTTTCTCACAATCCAGGTAAGGGCTGGCCCGCTCCCCCTCCCCTTTCAGGGTACCAGTTCACCTTGAGAATTTTGATTTCCTTTCCCAGCAGCGTCTGAGACTTGGCCAGGTTCTTCTTGTTAATGCACTTGACTGCGACCTCCAGGTCATGCTTCTAAAAACCAAGTGTGGCCTTTCAAGGCTGGGGACACACGGAGATCCCCTCCCCTGGCTCAGATACGTCCCGGAGTGTGGGTCCCAGAGGCAGCCCAGGCCAGACTCTCAGGTGGGGGCTGCGATCCCCAGGGAAAGTGGGTACCAAGCTGGATTTCTGGGGCTGCGTTCCTGGAGCAGTATGCCAGGCTGGGCCTGGGGGGGGGGGGGCGGCTCCAAAGCTGAGGGTCCTTAGGACAGGATCCAGGGCGGGTTTCCGGGACTGGGGTCCGCGCCGGGGTCTCGCGCGCACCCACCTCGCGGTGGCGGCCCTTGAAGACCACCGCGAAGGCGCCGTGGCCGATCAGGTCCTTGCGAGAAAACTCGAAGCGGCCCACGGTCTCCACGCCGCCGCGGCCGGGCTCCATGGCGCGGGCGGGCCGGGGACGCGGGCCGGGGGTCTGCGGGCCGGGCGCGGGGCTCAGGCGGAGGCACGGGCCGCGGGCGGGCCGGGCGCGCGGGGCCGGGGACGCGGGCGCATCGCCGGGGCCGCGCGCCCCATCGGGCAGGCCCGGGCCAGTTCCCAGCCCCGCGGGCCGGAGAGAGGGCGAGGCGCCGCGCTCGCTGGGGTCCGCCGGCGCGGTCGTGGACGGACAGGCCGAGCCGGCTCCCGCTCCCGCTCCCACTCGGCTCCGGCTCCGACTCGGCCCGACTCCGGCTCTGACACGACTCTGACTGTGGCCGCGGCTCGCCGCCGGGCAGGGAAACAAAAGAGCCGCGGCGGCCCGGCCTCGGAGCCTGAGACGCCGGCGCAGCCGCACTGCGCGGGGGCGGGGCCTAAAGTGCTTCGCGCTGGGGGTAGGGCGGGGCCTCGCGGATCCGGGCCCAGTGACTGGTGGGTCTGGCAGTGGGGCGGAGCCTCGAGGAACGGGACCCTGTGAGTGGTGGGGCTGGCGGCAGGGCCGGTCGGTGGTGTAGCTCAGCGGGGCCTCGGAGGGGCGGAGCCTCGAGGGCCTGGACGTGAGAGGTGGGCCTGGAGGCCTGGAAGGGGCGGGTCTAGAGGGCGGTCGAGCCTAGCAATGGCGCCGCGAGCGACGGGGCGGGGCCTGGGCGCATCTTTCCGTGGGCGTGGCCGTGGGAGTGTCTGGGCGGGGCTATTCTGAGGGGCGGGGCTGGGGCTGGAGCTGGCCGCGGGGTGGGGGCTCGCGGCGACCCTTGCTGCCCTTGAACTCTGCCGTCCTCCCCTGCCAACTCCTCTGTGTGCCGCGACCTTGCCTTTCGCTGGCTGCCCAGACCCCTTTCTCTGGCCCACAGAACAGGCCTTGAACACCTGCATGTGGCAATGCCCAGGTCCTGAGCCTGGGCAGATGAGGTGCATTTGCTGTGCCTCAAGAAGCAGCACTCGCTTAGCAAGCACGGGGCCTGCTTTGACCCCCAGAACCAAAAATGTAAGGAAAGGTGCCTTCAATAAATCCCGAATCCTAAGCCCAAAACGTTGCCAAAATTTAGGAAAGAGCCCATCATTCTGCCCGAGAGGAGAGGTCAGGGAAACCGGGAATCAGCCAGCACAACCGCTGGACACAGTGGCTGGTCCCTCTGCGCCTGTGCAGGGAGCAGGGAGCAGCGCATGCAGCGTGCCTGTGTGCTCACGAGGCACCCAGACAAGACAGCAGCCCGGCCCTGCGCAGGGCGGCGTATGTCCTTCCCGGTACTGATTTGTTCCCCGTGGTTCCATGGGGCCTTTGCCGTTCTATACCCATTTAACAGATGAGGAAGTTAGGTGGACGTGCCCAAGGTCCAAAGCTGGCGAGAGAAACTGGCACGATTCTCACATCAGAAGCTCTCTACAAGGCTTGGTTTGGGGACAGAACCAGGCGACAGAGGCAGCCCTTTCCGCTGTACAGGGCTGTACAAGTTTGGCTATTTTCTTTTCTTTTTTTGGGGGGGGGTCTTTTTCAGACTGCGTTTCTTCATGCTGGCCTTAAACTCACTCTGTAGCCCAGACTGGCCTCTAACTTGCAGCAGTCCTCCTGCCTCAGCCTCCTGAGTGCTGGGATTACAGGCGTGCTCTATCATTTCTGGCATTGTGTTGTTTTTTGAGACAGGGTCTCAATACATAGTCCAGGCTGGCCTTGAACTCATGGTGATCCTCTTGCCTCAGCCTCCTGAGGGCTGGGATTATGGGCCACCATGTCCAGCTACATTTAAACTGGTTCTATGGCTGCATTTGCAAAAGCATAATTCTAAATAATCCTCACTGCCCCCAGCCCTCAGTAGAAGAAAAAGTCAGCTCCTCTACCTGGTCAGCACAGGGCCAGACCCTTCTGGCAGGCTCCTGGGCACACAGCCTGGTGCCCTGGGAGGGACCTGGCCATGCAGACGCCCTGCACCATGCTCCGCCCTGGCCTCGGGCCCAAGGACGAGGGGCAAGCTACCCTGGATCAGAGCCAGAGGCTGGAGGGGCAGAGGGTTGCTGGCCCAGCACTGGGCTCTCCAGGTGGAAAGGTGGCTGGTGCCACGTGGTCAGCCGCAGGCCATGTGTGCCCCGCCATTCCCAGCACTGGTCACTGGGTGTCATTGACCGCCTACTCTGTGCGGGGCGGAGAGCCAGGAGCTCAGTGTGGGCTGCAGGGGAAGCAGCCCTGGCCTCAGGAGCTTCCACGCACGGCGGGGGATGAGGAAGGTAACATGGACCAGGCCTGGTGGCACACACCTGCAATCCCAGCACTCCAGAGGCTGAGGCAGGAGGATTGCTGTGAGTTCGAGGCCAGCCTGGGCTACATAGTGAATTCAAGGCCAGCCTGCACTACGTAGTAAGACCTGTCTCAAAAAGCAAAAAAGTCCCAAAAAACAAAAAACAAAAAAAACAGGGCTGGGAGTGTAGCTCAGTGATACACCACTTGGTCAAGGCTTTGGGCTCACCAATCCTTTTTCACCAAAACAAGAATAAATTAATTTAGTCACATGTGGTGCCATACATCAGTAACCCACCCCTCTGGGAGGAGGCTGAGGCAGGAGGGTCTCAAATTTGAGCCCAGTCTGATCCACTTAGTGAGACCCTGAGCTCCAACATTTCAAGTCCACAGGTTGGTGGCATGTTGGGTTGTGCAACCCTCACCACCATCCATGTCCAGAGCACCTTCACTTCCCGGAGCTGCAGCTCTACGCCCACTGAACACGACCCCCTATCTCTGACACCTGCGTCTGCTTTCTGTCCGGTGGATCTGACTGCCCAAGGAGGCAGATGCAGGCTGGATGTGTCCATCTGGTGTCTCTCTCTTTCTCTGTCTCTCTGCTTTTTTTTTTTAAAGACAGGGTCTTGCTGTGTAGTCCAGGCTGGGCCTCAGCCTCCTGAGTGCTGGGACTACAGACATGCATGGCCACACCTGACTTTTTCTTTTTTTTTTTTTTCTTTTTGGTGTTGGGGCTCAAACCCAGTCCTTGGAGCATGTCAGGCAAGCACTCTACCACTGAGAAGCATCCCGAGTGCTCTTTTTTTTTTTTTTTTTTTTTTTTTGGTGGTAGATACTGGAGACTGAAAATAGGAACTCTGCAATGAGCTACATCCCAGCCCCTTTATATTTTTCATTTTTATTTTATTTATTTAGAGACAAGGTCTCAATATGTAGCCCATGCTGCATTCCAGTTCACGGCAATCCCCCTGACTCAGCCTCCCCAGTGCTAGAATTATTGGTTTGCACCACCACACCCAGCTTTTAATTTTTATTTTGAGACAAAGCCTTCCTAAATCACTGTCTCCCAGGCTGGGCTGGAACTTGTGATTCTCTTGCCTCGGCCTCCCCAAGGAGTGGTGGGATTCCAGGCCAGTGCCACCATGCCCAGCTAGCCTATTTGTTTTATAAATAGCAGCCATAAGGGCCAGGGATATAGCTCAGTGGCCCAAGCGCCTGCCAGGGAAGCGAAAGGTCCTGAGTTCGATTCCCAATACCAAAAATAAATAAATAAATAAATAAAATGAATAAATTGCAGGCATAGGTGTGAAGTGATTGGTTCTCCCAGTTTGATTTGCGTTTCTGTGGCTAACCCTGCTGAGGCCTCTTGGCATGCACCCTGGCCTTGCCTTGGAATATCCATCTAGCACTCGGGTTGTTTGCCCTGTGCTTTCCTGGTATGGGGCGGCAGGACCTCCGCACACGTGCAGATGGCAGGCGGCAAACACAGCCCAGACCCCTGCTCGTTTGCGTTTGGGCAGATCAGTAGCCACAGGGCTGGGGCAGCAGCCCGTCACCTGTCCTGCCCAGCCGCTGCCCTCCTGCCGGGGGTCCTCCCAGGGGCTGTGGGTGGCGCTGCCATCGGGCGGGACGGCCAGGGATGGCACTGTTGTCATCCTGTCCGGGTCATTTTCCCAAACAGTGGCAAGAGCCGGGCTGGTGGAGCGCACGCCGGAACCCGGCACTCCGGCCGCTCAGGTAACCTGGTGACTCAGTGAGGCCCTGTCTCAGAGTACAGTGAACCAGGGCCGAGGACAGAGCTTGGCGTGGACAGAGACCGAAAAGGAGAAGCCAAACACAGGAGGACGTGGCGTTGACCCTATTTCTATGAAACGGCCGTGTGTCACCAGGCAGGGTCTCAGAGGTCCCCGGGACCACAAAACAAAATGGGGTGGACAGGAGCAGGAAGCCTGGGGACCGGAGGCAGAGCTGGTGGTCAGGGCCGCTGTGTCCCAGGCCCCATGGCTGTGTGGGCTGCGGATGAAGGGGAGCAGAGGGCGCCGTGCTGGGCACCTCCGGGGCGCAGGGCCGGCCTCGCAGCCTCAGTTCCAGTCCCCAGGAAACAGGTGCGATGCCAGGACCTGACCGAGGACTTACGGACGGTGCGCGCTGTCCAAGGTAACCCCAGCCCTGCCCAGCCCTGCCCAGACCCTGGGCCAGCTGAAGAATCAGAAGCCCCTCTCTGCCCCCTCCTTGTCTGGGGCTGCAGCCCGGGGAGAGTGCCTCAGAGCCTGGGGCTGGGGGGTGGCTTGGAGAAGGAATGGAAGGGAAGGAAGCTGGGCTGGGCCCAGCCGAGGGGAGGCCACACCTGCCCCCTCCCTAGGAAACTGGATTGAACCCTGGGCTGTAAGTCAGGCAAGCACTTTACCTCCGAGCCACACCCCCAGCCCTTTTTATCTTTTGCGACAGGGTTTCACTAAGTTTCTAAATCACCCAGCTGGAATTTGAAATCCTCCTGCATCAACTTCCCAGAATACTGGGATTACAGGCGTGGACAGCCATGCCTGGCTGGTAAAATTGATTTTAAAAGAAGTATTGAAACCCGGGCATGGTGAAGCACACATGTAATCTCAGCACTTGGGAGGCTGAGGCAGGAGGATCACTTCAAGTTTGAGGCCACTCTGGAATGTATAGTGAGTTGAAGGCCAGCCTGAACTACACATCGAGACCCCCCCGCAACAAGAAACCATTGAGCCAGGCATGTTGGCTCAGGCCTGTAATCCCAGCCACTCCCCAGGCTGCTGTAATGAAAACAAGGGCAGGAGATATAGCTCAGTTGTAAAGCGTCCCTTGGTTTAATCCCCAGTACCTTGACAAAAGAAAAAAAAAAAAAAAAAAAAGAAAGAAAGTTAGAATCACTGAGACCAGCCAAGCTGTGGGTAAAAGAAATCAGACAGTCCGACATAGTGGAGGCTGAGGCAGGAGGATCATTGTGAGTTGGAGGCCAGCCTGGGCTACATAGCAAGATCCTGTCTCAAACACAAAAAAGGAAAAGAAGCCAGACACAGAAGGACGTGGCATATGATCCCGTTCCTATGAAATGTGCAGAAGTGACAGGGCTGTGTGTCACCAGGCCAGATCTGAGTGGTCCCCGAAGCTAAAATAAGAAACCTGACCTTGCATGGTAGAAAAAGAACTTCCAGGACAGTAAGTGAGAGGCTGGGGAAGGGTTATCAGCAGAGATCAGCAGAATTCAGCTCAGGGAATGAGGCTGGACTGGTTGGGACCTGGGAATCTTTATCTGTGGAAGGCGATGACCTGTCTTGGCGCAGGTCTGGCATAAGGGCCACCTTTCTGTTTGGGCGTGGCCGGCATGGAGTTGAGAATTGTTGCTCCGAGTGGAAGGGAGCGGCCCAGCCCGGGGGGGGGGGGGGCTCCCCATGTTTGCGTTTTGGGAAGAGAGAAAAAATAAATAAGCTGAGCTCCTGTCTTGAAACTAGTTTTTATCTCTTAAAGTGTGATTTGTTGGTCTCCTTTTTGTCTAGCTTTTATTGTTTTATCCTACCTCTTTAGGCACCGGACGGGGATTCCTCAAGCCGGGCCCTGTGGGTGCTGGCAGCTTGGGCTCGCGCTGGCTGAGCCTGTGTCCTGAACCAGAGCAAGAAGGGGGCCAGAGGGCTGGGGACGTGGGCACCCATGGCACGTCCCGCCTGCGGGCTGGGACTGCGCGGCAGTGGTGGGGGGTGGGCGGGAGGAGATGGGGGGCCAGGGGCCCCGGGATGAACCAGCCTGGGCCCAGCATCGGCCTGGCTCTGGTGTTGTCCTTGAACCTCTTGCTGCTGGCCGGGTCCCAGAGCGCTGGGAGCTCTTGCCTCTCGCCAGGGGGCTCGGTGAACAGATACAGCCAGCAGGCGACCAGCAGTCACAGTCATGCACCTTGGGACACGCAGAAGGCCCAGAGCCAACACAGCTTCCCGGAGCTGCTGCTGGGCCCAGTCTGGAAGGGCCTGGGGCTGGGCTGGGCACCGAGCACCCTGGGGACTCAGAGCACAGGGACCCAAGATCTGGGTCCGGGCTGGGGCTGGAGCCCTGGGGCATCCTGCCCATCCCGCTGTCCTCGCCTGCCAGATCCCTGCCCCAGGCCGGAACCGCTCATGACATCTGCCCCTTGGTCCCTCTGCCTGGAGGCCACAGGGCCCACATTGAAGGAGCAGTGTGAGGGCCACCTTGGGAGCGGCTGTCCCCACCCCTGGCTGGAGGGCCAGACTCCGAGGGTCTGTGGCCCACACAGGAAACCTTGCCCAGCTCCTCGGCCAGGAGCCGTGGCCCCAGCAGCCTGGGACCTGGCACAGCCACTCCCGGTGGCTTCAGAGCCCACAGGGACGGAGCATCCTCGTTAGCTTCTGTCTGGTTTCGAGACCTCCGACAGGGACCAAACTCCAGAACCCAAGGACCCAGGGATGCAGAGACACAACACAGGGACCGGGGACACACGGACCCGAGATGCGGGGACCCGAGACAGGAGGACCTGAGACGCGGGGACCCGAGATGCAGGGACCCCAGACACGGGGACCTGAGGCACAGGGACATGAGACGCGGGGACCCAAGACAGGAGGACCTGAGACGCTGGGACCCGAGACGTGGGGACTTGAGATGCAGGGACCCGAGACGCAGGGACACGAGACACGGGGACCCCAGATGCGGGGACCCAAGACAGGAGGACCTGAGACATGGGGACTTGAGATGCAGGGACCCCAGATGCAGGGACCTGAGACACAGGGACCCAAGGACAGGGACCTTGACTCGGCTGCTCATCTGGGGACTTCGGGTGGAGCCGGGCTTGGTGTGGACGTGGCCCCATGTCTGAGTCCCAGCTCCAGAACCCCGGCCTGAATGAGGCCTCTCCAAGCCCATGGAAGACGGAGGCCGTGTCCCCGCCACTGCTCCTTGGGGTGTGGGCGGTGTGGCGCAGGACCACTGCCCCCGATGAGAATGGGGCCTGCAGGGGGCACTGTTGGCGGCTGGCCCGCCCCCCAGCCAGCGCCCTCTGCCCCCCAGGACTCAGTTTCCCTGCTGGGACACAGGCGGAGTCAGCGTGGGCACCTTCTTGGGCTGTCTGCGGGCCTGGGCCTGGGTCACCTCGGCCCTGAGGTGCAGCCCAGGCAGGGGCCACAGCGCGTACCTTCTGGGACCAGGCTAGAGTTTGGACTCTGCTCACTCCAAACGATAGGGTGCAGCCCCAAGGAGGACCAGCGCCGACAGCAGCGGGAGGGCAGCCTGGGGCCCTGAGCTCCACCCCCGGCACTGCAAAAACAGAACATAAAACTAAGTAAAATAGATTTCAGTTTTGCTGGGAGTGGTGGTGCATGCCAGTTATACCAGCACTCTGGGAGGCTGAGGCAGGAGGATCATAAGTTCAAGCCCAGCACGGGAAAATTAGCTGGACTTTGTCTCAAAATTAAAAAAGGGCTGGAGACAGGGCTCAGAGCAAAAGCCCTGGGTTCCACCCCCAGTGCTGAAAACAACAAAACTCAGGGTAGGTACAGGGCTGTTCATGGCGGGGAGCGCAGTGCTGCATGACCAGTGCAGAACCCTCGCCTCCTCCCTAATAGCAGTGCCCCTGACATCCAGGGAGTGGTATAAAGATAGGTCAAAAGAAGCCAAGGAAGTCAGAATTTATGGATTTATTTATTTATGCTTTTTAAAACACGATCTCACTATACAGCCCAGGCTGGCCTTGAACTTGCGGTGATTCTCCTGCCTCAGCCTCCCAGGTGCTGGATTACAGGCGTGCGCCACCACGCGCGGCTTGAAGTCACCTCCAAGCCCCATAAACGTGTCCAGCCCTGATCGCCAGGCGCGTCTCTCCCTCCGGGGCCCACACTATTTCTCCGAGGGTCTGCTTTAGCTTTCTGCCTACTGACCCGTCTTCGCCGAGCGCCAAAGCATTCTGTCGGCCGGGAGCCGGCAAAGCCCAGCGCTTTCCACAGCGGGGGCGAGGGACCTCGCAGGAGCCACCAGTGACAACAGGAGGCCTCTGCTCTGGACTGAGCCCTGCACAGCCCGGGCTGGGGCTCAACGCGAAGGTGCTCACACTACTATTCCGGGTCACTGAGCTGGAACCAAGTGTGTGAGTGACCAAGAGGTAAGGCCGCTTCCGCAGGTGCACGCAGGAGTGCCCCGCCTTGGCCCTGGGGCTTTCATTTTTCTTCTATTTTTTTTGAGACAGGGTCTCAATACGTAGTTCAGGTGGCCTTGAACTCACTACATAGCCCAGGCTGGCCTTGACATTGTGGTGATCCTCCTGCCTCAGCCTCCTGAGTGCTGGGATTCCAGGCGTGTGCCACCTGTTATGTCCTTTAATCCTTTTGAAGACACCTGATGTCCTCCCCTTGTTGCAGCCCCGCCTTACACAGGGAGGACCCCTGCATCGACCCCTCTGCCATTCACCCCCCCACCTCCATGTGGGCTTGAACCCAGGATCCTCACCAGGCGGGTGCCGTGCCTGACCTGCACCCCAGCCCTGCCTTTCTGCTTTCTCTGGCCCCCACCTGTCTTTGAACCTCAGCTGCTCTCCTAGGCATCTAGATGAAGCCCTGGCTGTTCTAGAGCCGGACATAAAAGCCAGCGTGGAGCTGCATACTTGGAATCCTTCCTTCCACTCAAGAGGCTGAGGCAGGAGGATTGCAAGTTCAAAGTTGGCCTATCCAAAAAAAAAAAAAAAAAAAAAAAGAAAACTTTACACTAAATTGTTGTCTCCCTGTCCTCGGGATGGCTGATGCCACGTAGTAAAACACAGTGGGTGTCAGCTTGCCCCCTTTTGAAGGCTGAATTTCCTTTCTCAGACAGACCCACCTGTGGGTGGACGCCAGGGCCCCAGAGCTCCTGCTGGGGGCGGCATGTGCAATCCACAGTGTTTAGGCTGCTTCCCGCCCTTTGGGTGTGGGCCCAGAGGGAACTGCCAGGTCTCAGGTAAGGTAAGGTTTAGGTTGTTTTTATTAAAACGTGTGCAGTACATAATGTTTACATCCCCGTGGGAGACAGGGTCTCGCTACGTAGCCCAGGCTGGCCTCGGACTCACAGTGACCCTCTCGCCTCAGCCTCCCGTGTGCTGGCATCGCAGGTGTGCACCACCACTCTGCTCAACTCTGAAAGAATTTGCTAAATTGGCCACAAACCCACATCCACAGACGTTCATAGCAGGATTCACCCCCAGAAGCCAGGCACAGTGGTGCATGTCTGTAATCCCAGTGCTTGGGAGGCTGAGGCAGGAGGATCACTGTGAGTTCAAGGGCCAGAGAGGGTACATAGTGAGTTCAAGGCCCATCTGGACTACACAGTGAGACCCTGTCTCAAAAAACCGAAAAAGAAAAAGAAAAAGGATTTTTTAAAGAGTTGATAGTGGGGAACAGCTCAGGTGTCTACTGAGGAACAGATAAAAGAGCATATAGGCAGAGGGCTTTGGCATGATGGAATATAACACAGCCCTGAAGAGTGACCAGACTGCAGTATGCCCAGGCACCGAGGACATTGCTGGGTAGAGTGGGCTGCAGACACAGAAGGGCAGGCACTGTGTCATTCTCTGGAGCTGTTACAAACGTGGGACAGATGGCAGAAATGTGCGTGACAGGGACAGGGAGGGAGGAAGTGGCCAGTGAGTAGCTTCCTGCTGGAGTGCTGAGCATCTGGGAACCAGAGCTGATGGTCGTACAGGCCACAGAGGCTCTGCGGTCACTAGTCGTAAGGACGACCTGTATTTTACCACTGTGAAAACTGTGAAAGGTCCGAGTGCACAGAAAGGGTGGGTGGGGTGTTCTGCCTCTGAAACCGTTGTTTTCCAGTCCAGGGGTTGAACCCAGGGCCTTCACACCGAGTCACATCCCCACACTTTTACAGTTTTTTATTCTGAGACAGGGTTTCCCTAAGTTGCCTAGGCTGGGTGTAAACTTGCGATCCTCCTGCCTCAGTCTCCTAGAGTACCAGGCCTTGCTTCTCAGAAACCCTTCTGTGCCAAGGTGTGAGCCAGCCAGGACCCTGGCACCTCTGCAGCGGGACCTCACCCTGCCGTGTGCCCCGAGGGATGCTGGGGACACTTGTGCCCTAAGGGGCCGGGCTGACCTGCGAGATGCCCAGTGACCTGCTGTGGCATAACTGAGGTGCATGGGCCAAGTCCCAGCCCAGATGCCACTGCAAGGCCAGGGCAACGGTTGGGCGGGCAGAGTCCACGCAGGGGTGGGTGGTGTCAGGTCCAGGCCACCTGGCTGATGCAACCTGGCCCAAGCTGGCCTGCAGGGTGCTGCCACATGGCCTCCAGTCCCCTGGACTCCTGGACTGTGGCCACAGTGAGAGGTGCCATGGCACCACCTCCAGGCGGACGTCCCTGTGTGTTGGGAGATTTGCATTGTCACCACACCACACGTAGCGCATCCAGGGCTCTGTTTACAGTGATGGCAGCCACACGTGGGCTGGGTCTGTTTTAGCTTGTTTGTCTTCTGAGACAGGGTCTTGCTGGGTAGCTCAGCCTGGCCTTGAACTCATTATGTATGCCTGGTTGGCATGGAACTCACTGTGAATCTCCTGCCTCAGCCTCCTGAGTGCCGGGACTACAGGTGTGTGCCCCATGCCCTGCTCTGCATGTGCAGTCTGCCCATGGGGCCAAGGGGCCTTGGAAGCTCTGACACACCAAGTCCCCTCTAAGCCCCTAAGCCCTCAGCGGCTCCCCTCGGCCCTCAGAGAAAACCTGAAGTCCTCACAGGGTTGCCAAGCACACAAGGGACCCTGGGTCCTCCCAGGTTACCCTCTTCTGGCTCCCGGTGCCACAGGACTCACTCGCTGGTCACTATGTGACCGATGTCCTGCCAGGGTACCCTCCCCTTTACGTACTATGACACAGACCTCACAGTCTTGGGCTGCCCCCCCCCGCTCTCACCTGGAGCGGTGCCTGGCTTCCACACCTCTGCTGCCCTGACTCTGAGGCTGTGGGTCCCCTCAGCCACCTGTGTCACCCAGCTGCATCATGGGGTACCCAGCAATGTGGCCCGGACAGGAGCCACCGGCCCAGCAGTGTCAACACCATTACCTGGGAGCCAAAGGCAGGTGACAGGCACAGGGACGGCAGGGTGCGAGGCGGGGTGTAAAAACAGCTGGGGACAGCGGCCACACAGGCTGCCACTGCTGCGCCCGAGCTGGGCTGCCCTGTGCTTGGTGGGGTGCGGCAGATGTGGGCAACACCCACAGGGTCTCCTGGCTCCTGCTGGGCTGAGGCCCAGGGAACGCTGGACCATGGTGTGTCTCTGCGGCTGTGTCCCTGGGGCCGTCACAAGTCCCCAAGAAAGACCTGCGCACGAGGGCTGGACCGTGTCCCCTCGCCCCAGGTGCAGTGGAGCTGAGCCCACTGACTGGACCCTTGTGGCAGATGCTGCCTGTGAGGGGCACCGTAGGGACCCCAGGAGCAGGCTGCCCTCTCTCGAGCCTGTGGCCCCTGGCTGGCTTGGGCCAACACGGGGAGTGCGTCTGCCCTGTGCCGTGGCCTGGACAAAATGTGATACCATGCCTTGGTTTCCCCTGTGACAAGGAGCCAGAGTGGATGTGTCCGGGGTCATCGTGTGGGTAAGCCCCCGCCCCACAGGCCTTCTAGCCCTGCACAGGGGGACACATACTCGTCCCCAGGCTGGGTCACTGGCGCATGCGAAGCCTGGCGAGGGCCATCCTGGGTGGCAGAACCCAGAGGATCCGGGCCACAGTCAGAGATCATGGGCCACCAGCCCATGACCTTCACAAGTGCCAAGGTCAAGGGGCAGGAGGGACACGGCAGACCACACATCACCCAGACTGGCCGTCCCTGGGGAGCACGTGGTTGGGACGGGGGGACCCCGACTGCCATCATGTTTCCTGTGGCCTTGGAGGACATGCTGGAGCAGCAAAGGCTGGGTGAGCCCCGGCGTCAGTGTGTCCAGTGTGGTGGGGACAAGGGTTCTGGGCGTCGTGTGCTCTGCTGGATGTCGCAATGGAAAACCACGCGTCTGTGCTGCGAAGACAGGGACAGCCGAGGCCCAACCCCGAGCCTGCTGCCCACATCTGCCCCAACCCTGGGGTTGCCTTAAGGACGAGGGCCCCACCGCTGCACGACACCCTGGCTGCCGTAGAAAACTTTATTAGGGTTTGGGCCTTAAAACCGCAGCAACGCCTGGGGCAGGAGCCACTTCTGGCCGTGACAGAGGAGTGTAGGGCTGTGTCCCCACACAGAAGGTGCCTGCCCTGCAGCTCTGGACATGAGGGACGTGTGTGGTGTGGGCAGAGGGTGGGCGAGGTGCTGTCCCAAGACCCGGGTGTCCTGGCGGGGTCCCACATGGGGCAGATGGGGACGTGGCTGGGTGTGGAGGGGCTGAGCCCCTGTGCGCCGTGAGAGTGAGGTGTGGGGCTCTAGCTGGTGTAGACCCCTTTCTCCCTGGAAGCGGTGGAGCGTTCGTGGACCCCGTGTCATGCGTGGAGCCACTCTACCAGCCCAGCCCATCCACTGCAGGGCCTGGCCTGGCGGCTGCCTCTGCCCAGCTGCTCATCCCAAGGCCACCAACTGAGGGCTCATCTCTCTTCCACTCTGGACGGCGGTGAGCGCCAGTCACTTGGCAGCCTGGCTTCCAGAGGCCCTGCTGCCCCAGTCCCTGCATGGGCAGGGAGGGACACCTCCAGGGTCAGTCCCGTCCCTGTCCCGGATGCAGGGCCCTGCTCACTCTGCCCCTTGCCTTCCTCCCCAACACTGCTCCTGCTCCAGGGCTCAGAAGCCCCTCCGTGGCCGGGGAGGGGATGGTAATGCGTCTAAGCCCGAGGGTCCCCGCCAGGTGCCTGGGTGGTTCAGCAGGGGGTCTCCCAGGAAGCCCAGTCCCAGCCGCAGAGGGAGGGTCCCCTCGCGGAACGGGCGCTGAGGACCGCACAGGTTCCTGCAGGCGCAGCTGGGTCTTGCGCTCGCTGGGCTGTCAGTGGCCACCCTGCCAGGGATGCGTGCGTGCCCTCTGCGTGCAGTGGGTGAGAACTGTACTCCCCGCCTGGCTCTTGTCCATCTCGCTGTGACACCGGGACGCAGGATCCCGGGAGCCATGAGGGGCAGGCCTGTGGGCGCAGCGAAGCCAGGCAGTGCCAGAGTCCAGAGCGCACCCAGGTCGAGAGGGCACAGTGGCCTCTCCAGGAGGGTTGTGGGCTGCACAGACCTGATCTGGCATCCCGGAAGTGGCCACTGGCTGTGTCCCTCGTGTGGGTTTCACGGGGCCCGGGCCAGGGCACCCAGTGCACTGGGCAGCAGCGGTGGCAGCAGCAGGGGTAGCGTGCGCCCAGCAGCCGAGCAGGAGCACACGGCCAGGCCGTCCTGGGCCCCGCTGCGGCCCTGAGGGCCCGCTGGCGGCCCATCCACACCTGCCCTGGCCCGCGGCTCTCCGCACACCAGCCAGTCCCGCGCTGTGGACTGCGGGTACCCAGGCGCCGCCTCCAGCTCCCCGTCCAGCACCTTCCAGTACTCCTGGCCACGGAAGAAGTAGGAGGCCCCTGTGGGAGAGGGACAGGCTGAACCTTGGGCACTGAGGGGGACAGGTACAGGGGGACAGCCCTGGACAGCTGCTGGGACCCCAAGATGACCTGGGCGGCATGGTATTGAGCCACTGTGGTCACAGACTGACTCACGCTGGGCCTGCCTGGGGGAGCTGGCTGCAGGGCAGGACCACCTCTACTGGGTTTTTGAGACAGGGTCTTGCTGTGTAGCCTGGGCCGGCCTTCAACTCCTGGTGATCCTCCTGCCTCAGCCTCCTGAGTGCTGGGGTTACAGGTATGCGCCGCACCTGGCTCTACTGGGTTTTTACCAGGGATCTGCCCTGTGCCCAGTGTGGCGGCACCAGAGACGA
This sequence comes from Erethizon dorsatum, assembly GCA_028451465.1. Classification (NCBI taxonomy): domain Eukaryota; kingdom Metazoa; phylum Chordata; class Mammalia; order Rodentia; family Erethizontidae; genus Erethizon; species Erethizon dorsatum. The sequence goes on along the minus strand of CM051830.1, from coordinate 126,270,629 downwards.
GGACACTTCCGGGGCTGGCGGAGCTGACCTGTGGGAGTGTTTCTGGTTTGGGGGCACAGGAGGGCTCTGGGCAGGGCTGGGCAGATAAGGGAGGTGGGGCGGTATCTGTGGAAACCATTCCTGGAAGTCACAGGGCTGAGGAGCCCCAGGCAAGCAAGTGGTCCCGGGGTTCGGGGGACCCCAGCCTGCAGCGTGGCCACGCCCGCGTGGCCTGGTGCTCACCATCCGACCAACGCATGGCGTCGTCCAGCCTGCTGGGGACCCCCCTCCACAGGGGCCCCTGGGCGGGGTAGCCGGGGTCCATGCGCCGCGTGTGGTCATCGTAGCGCCAGTACAGCTGGTCCTTAAAGAAATAAGTCCGGTCATTGTGGGCCCAGGCGAAGGCTGCGTCCACACCACCTGGCGGGAGGCTGAAGTCGGAGATAGGCCGCGGGTATCCTTCCTCGACGTTGTTGTCCTTGAATACCCAGTACCTGTCTCCTGGGGCAGAGAGGGTGAGGGGCTGAGGCTCGGCCACCCTGAGAGGCAGGGACTCCAGCCCTTCTTCCCTGCGCCGCCCACTCCCAGGCCTTGCTGGCTGCTTGCTTCACAATGCCGAGTCCTCCCTGAAGGGTACTGAGCACGTGCTGTGTGCCTGGCATGGGCAGAGGGACAGAACCCAGTCTGTGGCCTAGGACCCTGATTCCGATCTGGGCATCACTTACAGGGCACAAGGGGACCCGGGGACAGCGATGGCGGAGGACAGAGGCCCTGCTACCTGCATGGCCTCTACATCTCCATGGACGCCTGGGACAAACATTTAAAGCCCTCTGCCAGACAAAGCCTTGGGTGTCTTTAGAGAAGACATCCTGTCATCCCCATGCCCCAGACGCCGAGGCAGGAGGATGGTGGCGAGCACGAGGCCGGCCTGGGCTGCACAGTGAAACCCTGTCTCACAAAACCAAAAAACACACCAAACCCAACAAGACATCCTGGTGGCCAGCGAGCGTCGGCAGGAAGCACAGTGAACCCCACTGAGCCCGGAGCTGGGGACAGGAAGCCAACGGTGGCGCCACAGGAAGTGAGCAAGACACAGGGACCTGCGCTCACGCCCAGGCCCAAGGTCCACAGAGCCCAGAGCCAGTGTGCGGGAGGGTGAGGGGACACGAGGAGGGTGTGTCCTGACCCCACACACAGGCGACCTTGGAGCATGGGTCTGTGTGATCCCATGCGTCGGCAGCCCTGGGCCCTTGAACCCGCCGGACAGAAAGCAGGACGTGGGGTAGGGAGCTCAGGTCTAATGGCTGAGATTTGGCGGGGAGGAGAAAAGATCTGTGTGTGTGAGTGGCAGGGACAGCTGCATAGCACCCGATGTGCCCAAAAGTCCTGAAATGCACATTTCAAGTGGTTAAAATGACCAGGCGCAGTGCCACATGCCTGTTGTCCCAGCTACTCAGGAGGCTGAGGCAGGAGGCTCACCAGTTGGAGGCCAGCCTGGGCAATTTAGGAAACCCTGTCTCACATTAAAAAATAAGGGCTGGGGTGTAGCTCATGGTAGAATACTTGTTGGCATGGGTGAGGCCCTGAGTTCTATCCCTGCTACTACAAAACAGCAACCATAACAGGGGTTAAAATGTTAAATGTGATTATTTTTTACCAAAACGGAAAATGAAAAAGAGGGGCTGGGGTATGGCTCAGGGGCGGGCACTTGCCCAGCATGGCCCTGGGTTCAGTCCCCAGCACTGCAAATAAATAAATAAATAAGTAAATAAATAAATAAAATAAAAAAGGCTCAACAACGCCATGCCAATGATTGGCAGCTGCCAGGTCCCTGAAGAGGGAGGAGGCGGGGGACAGGGAGTGGACGGCAGTGCCGAGGGCCTCAGGAGAGGAAATCAAGTGTGCAGAAGCCGCGCTGGGCACAGAGGTGGGCAGGGCGCTCGCAGGCCCCGGCCTCTCCCAGGAACTGCAGCCATCAGAGAAGCTGCGCTCACACCGGCCCAGGTGCACCCGGGCCATCAGCAGAGGACCCCGGGGTGCCGCTGCCCACGCTGCCCAGCAGCGGCCCAGATGCTCCCGGTGACAGCAGAGGGCCACGGGGGCCCGGCTGTCGGTGCGGGAAGGAGCTCTGTGGGGCCGGGTCACCACGCCGCGCCCACGGGGGTCCACTCTGGTCTAGCAGCCACAGGCCACGAGGTCTGCCGCAGCCACAGCCTGGGAGCGGCACGCAGGAAAGGGGCGTGCGTGCGGACTGGGCCTGCGGCTCTTCCCCACGACGAGTTTTCTTTTTCCAAATGGTTTTGTTCTGCAGCACAGGGGATTGAACCCAGGACATCTGCACTGAGCTACGTTCCCAGTACTTATTTTATTTTTTTTAAATTTCTTTAAAATTTTTTATTTTTTTGTGGGTACCGGGGGTCGAACTCAGGACCTCACGTTTGCGAGTAGGCACTTGTGCCACTGAGCGATATCACCGGCCCTTTTTTCCCTTGTATGTGGGTATTGGGAGTCGAACTCAGGACCTCACGCCTGCCACGCAGGCACTTATGCCGCTGAGCTATCTCATCGGCCCCGCTTATTTTATTTTTGAGACAGGGTCTCGCTAGGTTGCTCGGGCTGGGATCGAACTTGTGATCTTTCTGCCTCAGCCTGCCAGAGTGCTGGAATTACAGGAGTACTCTACCACACCTGGCTCCAAAACAGTTTTTTTTTTTTTTTTTTTTTGGTGGGTACCGGGGGGGTCGACCTCAGGACCTCGCGCACCAGGAGGCGCCCGTGCCGCTGAGCGATATCACCGGCCCCTTTTTCGTATGTGGGTTCCGGGAGTCGAACTCGGGCCCTCGCGCTTGCCGGGCAGGCGCTTAAGCCGCTGAGCCATCTCACCGGCCCTCCAAAACAGTTTTGACCAGAAGTCTTTTTGTTTGTTTGTATGTTTTTGAGACAGGGTCTCACTATGTAGTCCAGGCTGGCCTTGAACTCCCTAAGTTGCCCAGGTTGGCCTGGAACTCCTGGTGATCCTCCTGCCTCAGCCTCCTAAGTGCTAGGATTACAGGTGTGCACCATACCCTGCAAGGAGGTTCTGTGAGGGATACAGGGCAGTCCCCGGAGATAGTAGGTGGGAAAAGGCAAGGGGCAGGGCAGCGCCCAGGGAAAAGAAGACAATCAGGAAAGCTGGGTTCGCTGGGTTCAAGCACATTTGTCGGAAACATGAGGGCTGCTCGTGGACCCAAGATCAGTGTGAGTTGAAAGTGCACAGCGTCTGCCGGGCAGGCATGTTCCCTGCTGCTCACAAGGGGCCCCCACCCATTCCTCAGAAGGGCTGGCTCGGCAGTGTCGCCAGGGCAGGCACTGGATGCGAAGTTCGCGAGGCAGGCAGGCGAGGAGGCCCAGGAAACAACAGTGATGCCCCCACCTCCGCAGTGACACAGTCTTCCATGTGTGCAGCCTGGCTTCCTGGAAACGGGGTCTCCAGTGTCCTTACTCAGGATCGGGTGGGGGGGACACAGAGAGGCCCAGCCTGGGTCGCCCACAGGAGCCCATGCTGCCCCCGGCCCCAGCCCCGGCAGCGAGGTGAGCTATCCTGGGTTCCTGCCCACGTGGGCCAGGCGGCTTGCAGCTGCCCGCCTCCTGCCTCTGCATTTCTGCCCTGGACACAGAACTGGATCTGAGGTAAAGCAGGGAGCGAAACCTGTGGGGCTGCCCTTGGGTGGGGACCTAGACAGAGGCCTCATGGCCACCCCAGGTGCACCTGCCCAGCCGTGGCCATGGGAGGCAGGGACATGCGCCTTCCGCCCTGCGTCCCTGCCTGGCCTGCTCGGGCCAGGCACGCAGTAGGTGCTCAACACGCATCTGGATTGGGCTCCTGGCTGCCACCGAGGCCACCACAGCAAGGCCTGGGGAGGGAGATGGTGCCCGCCCACCTCGGAAGAAGACGATCTTGTGGTCACTGGTACGCTCGTACACGGCGTCTACGCCGTCCAGGTGCCGCGGCAGCCCCCGCCAGAAGCGATGCATCTGTGCTGGCTGCAGTGACACCAGGTGCCGGTCCCGTGTCAGCCGCCAGAAGTACCTGCCTGGGGACAGAGAGGGGCTGGGCGGGGCTGGGGCATCGGCCGTGACCCCCCACTGTCCCCCACTGCTGACCTTTGAAAAAGAAGGCTTCGCCCCGGATCTGGGCCACTGCGTCGAAGTGGCTGCTACACCTGTGGGGCACATCCTTCTGGGGCCTGTGGGGCACAGGGCGTGGGTGGTGGGTACCCAACTCAGGAGCTGGAGCACGGAGGCATGTGGCAGGGCAGGGCCCTGGCCTGGGCCCCACAAGCCCCAGTGCGGTGTCCTTGGAGGAAGCCACATGGTTGCACCAGGCTCTGCCCCTGGGCTGCTGGCGGCGCAAACAGGGAACCCAGCACCAGGGCCAGACCTGCCAGTGGGGCGTGGCTCAAGGGTGGGTGCTTGCCCAGCATGTGGGGGCCCCAGGTTTTGCCTGCACCAAATTCAGAAGAAAAAGTTGGGGACAATGTGATGCCCACCGGCAGGGACCAAAAGAGGTGGCACAGGCCCACCAGGCATGGGCGCATGTCTTGGGGAAGGCAGCGTCCTGGCCCAAGGCCTCCCGGGGGACAGGCGGGCTGCGATGTTGTGACAAGGGCCGCAGCTTACGGGGTGCTGGACCGATTGTCAGGGGGCTCCAGCAGCGGGGGAGGCTCCTCAGGCTCGGGGGTGTCCGGCTGTGCCGTGGGGGACACAGACTCCCGCACACCTGGGGAGAGAGGAGGTGGTGCTGACCTGGCCCTGCACGGCCTGGGCCCATGGGGCACCATGCACCCTACCCAGCCTTGGAGCCAGGCCAGCGCCTTGGGGAGCTGAGTGTAGGGTGGGGTCCCAGACACAGACAGGATGTCCGGCCTCTGCGCCTGCCCCGCCTGGGGAGAAGCCAGGGCGCCAAGAGCAGGTGTGCAGATGGGCACCACAATCGGCGCCCCAGGGCACAGGGCAGCGCCCAATGTGGGTGTGGAGCAGGGGTTGAGAGTCAGTAGCCCCCATGGCGTGGAGGGTCTGGGAACACACAGGCACGCTGTGTGACTGTTTACACCACGGTGGGCTCTGGGGCTGTGGAAGGCATGGTGGGCACGGCGATGGCCGGGGTGACCCGGATCCTGGCTGGATGGGAGGCACTGGAGAAGCAGGGGACTGCACCGAGCAGTGAGGCCTGCGTGTCAAGGTGGATTTGACCATCAAGGCAGTGTGCGAACGTCAGGGGGATGTGGAGGAGCCCAGGGGGGACGGACATGGGGATACTGGGGCGGGTGCCCTGACACATCCGAGGACAGGGCAGGTGGGGCTGTCGGCCTTAGGTCCTTGGCGTCACAGCAGGGAGGGGCCCTGGCTGGGCACTGCTGGAAATTTGGCTTTTTTGGTTTGTGCTTGAGACAGGGTCTTGCTATAGAATTCAGGCTGTCCTTGGGCTTGCGGTGATTCTCCTGCCTCAGCCTCCTGAGTGCTGGGATTACAGGTGTGTGCCAACATGCCCGGCAGGAGTCTTGGCTTTGTACCTGCCTATGGGGCTGTCTTGCCTCTGACCCTCACAATATCCTGGTGCCTGCGCTCTCCCGCTGCATGTAGGCCTGGCGGCCCAGGCTGCCTAGATGCTCTGACCCGCGCTTGCAACCAGGAGCCATCAGCATCAAGGCCTGCAGGGCTTCCCCAGGCAGAGGACAGGGTGGGGGCTGTGTCCTTCCCTCCCCTCCCCCGGGTCCCGCCCCCCTGGTGGCCACGTTGGCCAGGGCCACTCACCGTACAGCTGCCATACGCGTACTCTGTCCTCGTAGGGGAGCCCGTAGCGCAGTGGGTCGCCCACAGGGCCCTGGTAGTAGGGCTGCATGATGGAGCTGGTGGCGGCCACGTGGCCCAGCCCGATGGCGTGGCCAAACTCGTGGACGGCCACCGCGAACAGGTCCATCCCATGTGCATCTGGGGACAGGGACATGTGAGCTACGGGGCCACGCCCCTTGCCAGCACAGGGCCAGGCCTGGTGGAGCTCTGGAGGCAGCATGCTGGGTCCCCAGGGTCCAGCTGCATGGTGGGGACCAACTTCGCAGGTTTTTTGGTTTGGTTTTGAGGCCTGTGACTGAAGCCAGAGGTTTCGCACTGAGCTACATCCCCAGCCCTTTTAGAATTTAGTCTTGCTAAATCGCAAAGCGGCCCACACTGGGCTCAAACTTGTGATCCTCCTGTCTCAGCCTCCCGCAGTGCTGGGATGACAGGTATGCGCCACCACACCTGTGTTTTCTGTGCGAGGCCACCAGGTGGCACTTCAGGCTTTGCAGCCACCTGAGCCCTGTATACAGAGTTCCCAGTGTTAAACGGGGCCTCGGGGCCCTGGGTCATGGGTGTCCAGCGCAGCTCCTAGTGGCTCCGGGTAGGGTCAGCAGGCCTGTCCAGCACCGTGGGGCGCTCAGCACACCCCAGCCAGCCCTGCCTGGCAATGGCAGACTCAGGTCCCAGTCCTGGCTGCTTCTGGGCCTCATAGGCCCGTGGGGGAGCCTGGCCGAGGGGGCCCCCAACTCCGTGTCTCCCCGCACATACCTGAGGAGCGGAAGGTCCAGGCCTCGTCGTCATCGAAATGGGCGTCCCCTGCGGCGTGGTGGTCTCCGGGGAAGAAGGCATGGGCCACGGTGCCGCCGGGGCCATCGAAGGGGTAGCGGTCATTGTGGTCAGCACGGGAGAAGTCAATCTGGATGTCGGCCGTGCTGCCCGCCACCTCATGGAAGTTGAGGGGCGCGATGTCGCTCCACACCTTGAGCGCGTAGTACATGAGCGCCCTCACTGTGTCCCGGCCCAGCGGCGAGTCCCGCGGGAACGTGCGCACCCTGGGGACAGCCAGGCTCAACTGGGCACACAGCCTGTGCGTGGCACCCCAGGGCCCCAGGGGCCCAAGGCCTCTGCTTGCAGCCCATCCAGGGAAGGGGGAAGAGGGACCGGCCTGGACATCCTTGAGTCCCCGTCCCCTGCAGCTAGGACAGGCGTGGACGGAGGGGCCCTGCAGCGGTGGTGGCTGGGCGCAGAGATGGGGCAATGGAGGGGCTGGGTCCTGAGCCGCCCTGCCTGCACCTCAACCCTGGACCCCAGGCCCCCAGACACAGAGGGGCCAAGGCTGGGGCCCCATCAGCTGGCCACCCACCTCCAGGACAGATTCTGCTTGCTCCACTTGGTTGGGGCTGGGGCCTGGCGCCTCCTGCGTGTCGGGGCTGCTGGGGGCAGGTCTGGGAGCGAGCAGCGAGGGGTCCGCATGAGGGCCAGGGTGGCAGGGTCTGCAGGGGGAACGGAGGGCAGCTTGGCTTGGGCCCAGGGAAGGCTCCCGCTCATGGCCCTGAGCCACTGGGGTGGGGGCACAGGACTGACCTAGGATGCCAGTGGCCTCCAGGCCACCAAACTGCTGCATGGCAGAGATGGCTTTGGACAGCTCCTCCTTTGTCTGCAACTGCCCGGTCTCAGGGTTAGCTGGGGGCAGGTAGCCGAACCTGCTCAGCCACTCCTAGGGCAGAGGGCGGAGAGCAGAGTGAAGAGGGCGGGGGTGTGGCCCCTGGGGGAGAAGCCCATACCCTGGCCTAGCCCCAGCAGGCTCCTTCCTTAAGTCCCTCTGAAGGCCTTTAATCTACCTGGCGCCTATCGGGTAGGAGTGGGCTTGTGCAGTGCATGACCTGTACAACTGCTCAGAGTGGCACTGCCCCACTTCACTCCTCCTGGGGCAGCAAAATGCGCAGGGAACATTTAAGAAAGTCAAACTGCTCGGATGTGGTGGTGCACCCCTGGGGGGTGGACACAGAAGGATTGCAAGTTCAAGCCCAGACTGGGCCATTTAGCAGGTTAGTGAGACCCTGTCTCAAAGGAAAAAAAGAACTTTTAAAATATTTTTTTTTTTTTTTTTTTTGTACTGGGGACTGAACCCAGGGGCCTATATATATATCATTTTTTTTTTTTTTTGTGGGTACCGGGGGTCGACCTCAGGACCTCGCGCGCCAGCAGGCGCCCGTGCCGCTGAGTGATATCACCAGCCCCTGTTTTCGTATGTGGGATCCGGGAGTCGAACTCAGGCCCTCGCGCTTGCCAGGCAGACGCGAAGGCCGCTGAGCCATCTCACCGGCCCCTTATTTGTTGTTTTTAATTTTGTTTTTGAGACAGGGTCTCACTGTGTAGCCCAGGCTGGCCTCAAACTCGCAGTGATCCTTCTGCTTCAGCCTCCCGAGTGCTGGGATGACAGGTGTGCGCCGCCATGCCCGGCCAGCTTTTTAATGTTTTATTTGAAGCAGACAGGTCCTAAGTTGCTCAGGGTGAGCTGGAATTCAGGATCTCCCGCCAGGGCAGGCACCGAGTTGCCGAGAGGGCTGGGATCGCCCTGGCTCCGGCCTCTTGAGCCACCAGAGGGCGCTGTGGGCTACGGTGAAAGCCTGGGCACCAGCCTGGGGCTGCGGACCCTCAGGCAGGCCATGGACCCCGGGGCAGCAGAGGGTGGCTTCAGGATGCTCTGAGCCCCCCTCCCTGGCCCCATCTGGACTGGCAGGACTGGGGGCATGCGGCCCAGCCTGTGAGCCTCCGAGTGCCATGACACCGCCATCCCAGGGGTGGGAACAGGGCCACTGTCCCTGCTCGGGACAAGCAACACGGGCCAGGAGGTGGCCTGGGCAGTTTGCCCATGGCCTGTACAATCTACAGGCCCAGCTGCCAGGCAGCAGAGGCCCTGGCAGGCCCTGTTCCTTCAGCCCCGGCCGACACGATGTGGGGCGGGTATAGAATTGAGGGGTCATGGGGGACCCCCGAGGGGCCTCTGAGTGACAGTCCAGCTGGCACTGGCCAGCCTGCCCCTTCCCCACTCTGGGCTCAGCATCCCCGGCGTCCACAGAGCCACCCTGGCTGTGCGCACCCCGCTGTCAACGATGATGGTGACGGTGACAGGCCACTGCGAGTACCGGGATCCTGGCCCAGGCACTGAGGCGCCCACGGGCAGATGCCGCGTAAGATGTGGGTGATGCGGCTACTTTTCTGAAGTTTTACAAATGTTTTAAAGTTCCGATTCTGTGGTTTTCTTTCCAAACGTCAGAAAGTGGCACACACTCATTCCCACAGTCCGTGGGCAACACAGGCGGAGCTGCAGGGTCCGGCACCCCTCCAGGAAGACCCTGTGTGACCCAGATGGGGACAAGCCTGTCCTCCTGCACAGGAGTCCAGAGCTGGCAGCCACGTCCCCAGCAGGGCCTCCACTCAGCCCGGAGCCTGCAAACTGTGGCGACAGCTGGTGGCCTGGGTCTGTGGCCTCCATCCCAGCTAGCAGCCTGTCCCCACAGCCCGGCCTCCTCATGCCCTGCGCAAATGGCGCTGTCCCTCCAGGACTCTGAGCGAGGACAGGCCGGGGCCGGGGCACTGACAACTGCTGGCTCAAGTGGACAGGCGGACGGGGCTGTGCCTGCGTCCCCTTCTCAGGGCAGGACACAGAGACCCCCAGGGTGGGCGCAGGGCCGGTGGGGGATTGGGCTGACCCCAAAAGGCCACCCGACGCCTGGGGCCCTGTGGGGACCCCTTGCCCCCCCCCAGCAGTGCGGCCCCCGGGAGGTGACTGCTGCCTCCTGCTGCCCGGGCTGGTCCCAGTACCTCAAGCACAGGGACAGCTGTCCCAGTGCATCCTGTCCAGCCAGCTCACTGCCCGCGGTCCTCCCTGCTGTCGCCACAGACAGACCACTATCTCCAGGGCAACAGAGGCTGCAGCAGGCACGCCGTGCACGGGGCGGGTTGAACCTTCCAGAAGGCCCCGGGGAGGGGCACGGAGCCCACCCTGTGGTGGCTGTGACGCCTATGTGCCCGTGGCTCCCTGCAGGGTCACAGAGTCATTAAGGCCGAGGCAGGGGGATTCCGAACACTGTCCATGCCACAACTCCCACCATGCCAGCCCCCAGGCTCTGGGCTCGTGGGCCTGTTTGTCACCACTGACACGATACGCGTGTCTCTTTACAGCTCTAACGAGGCGTGATGCACGCAGTATCAGTCCCTTCTGGATTTCAGCAAATTTATAGTGAGTGCAGCCTCAGCTGCAGCTGCGCCGTCTTCCACGGCCTCCTGGGCCCGCTGAGCCGATGCCCGCGCCACTGTGACCCAGGGGCAGGGGCGGCAGTCCCATTGCGCAGACGAGGAAACTGAGGCTCAGAGGCCGCCGCAGGGCCGGATGGAATGACCCCTGCATCCCTGCTGCGGCTATAGGACTCACGTCCACCACGGACCTTTACCAAACCATGACACATGGCCTTCGGCCACCACCGGCCCCCAGGGTCACCTGCCCAGGCCACAGAGGCCCCTGATGAAGGTGTGGAGCCCTCAGGCTCCTCGGCACTGACTCTGCCTGGCCGGTGAGTCCCGTCCCAGCGCCCCCACAGCCCCCTCTGCCTGTCCTTTCCGCCCACTACGTGGACAGACCCTGTCCTGTCGTCTGTCCAGGAGCACCGCGAGACAGGGGAGACAGCTCCCCAGCCCTTCCCCCACAAACCTGCTACTGCTGTCACAGCCCTGGGACACAAGGGTGTTGGGGTCTCCCCCAAGCTCAGCACACATAGGCGCTCAACACTGGGCTGTGGGCGCTACTGTTACTACACCTTACAGAGGTAGAAACTGAGGCACAGAGAGGTCAGGGTGTTGACCAGCAGCCGCACAGCCAGTGAGGAGCAAAGCTCCTCCAGACAGGTGCTGACCCTGCAGCTGCTGGGGTATGGTGGGGGGCGGAGGGACCCAGTCATGGGCACTCAGGGAAGTCATGCTGGGTGACACATGGGCTAGCGGGGTGATGAGCCCAGGCAGCACTCATGGTGGTGAAGTAGCAGGCGCCAAGCCCAGGGCATCCAGGGATTGAAGGGAACTGGGCACGCAGGGCCGGCAGGCCAGGCAGGGCAGCTGTCTCCATGCCAGGGAAAGGTCCCTGGGTTCTCAGAGTGAGCCTGTGTGCCTGCTGCACCACCCTGTCCCATCCGGCCAGGCTCAGGTGTTGCAAAGGCTCCCATCCACCATCAACGAGCAGAGCCTACCAGTGTCTCGGTGCCCTTGGGAGCCCAGCCGGCGGAGAGCGCCACTGAACGCCCCACCCGAGCCCGCCCAGCCTCACAGAGGCTGCCTGCCTGGTGCCGGATGGCAGCCAGCTCTCCTGGGCCCCTGTGGGTCTGTCCACTCCCCAAGCCATATGGGGAGCGACCAGGAGGGCCTGGAGTGAGGACATGGAGACCTGCTCCTCTCCTTGGCACCTGCCCACTGTCTCCAGCTCTTGTGGGTCGGACCCAGAATGTGTGGCCGAAGCTCTTGCAGCACAGTGATGGGGGTAGCACGAGGATGGTGCCGGTGGCACTTCGGGGCTCCAGGCTTGGATGAGTGCAGCTGGGGCAGGGCAGGATGCGCCAGCTCCCAGCAGTCAGGCCTGGCTTGGCCAGTAGTCTCTGTTCACCCCGCCAACTGTGTCTGGCAGGAGGCGCCGCAGGTGTCGGGGTGGGGACAGCCGTGTGGGGACCCGGGCTTGGTTGCTGGGGTCACCTCAAAATCCTCCACCACTCTGTTTTTCCAGCGTATTCCTGCTGGAATAGCTTCCCAGCTGGTATCTCCAGTAAGGGAGTCCGGGGGTGTGGGTGTTTGGGGGTGGGTAACCGAAGGACGCCACTGGGCTGGCAGTGAAGAGAAGGCTGGTGGTGCAGGGTTGGAGCTCTGCGGGAGGCAGGCTGGCCGCAGGTGCACGTGGTGGGCACTCTGGAGCAGGCATCCTGACTGCCCCGAGCTGACACCACCTGCCCAGACCCCTGAGGGTCAGCAGGTCCCAAGGCTCCCTGTTGCCAAGGGCTGTGACATCCTGCAGGTGGACCACAAGGGGGAACACAAGAAGCAGGGCGACCCAGATGGTGCCCAGGGTGCTCTCCCCAAGACCAGCTGCGAGTGACAAGAGCAGGGTGCAGGCGGTGGAGACGTGGGACCCTGGCCCTGACCTCATGCAGCACCCAGCTCTGACTCCTCTGACACCGTCCCGGGCCTCAGGGCTCCTACAGGGACACCTGGGAGGGCACAGCAGCTCAGCTGCCAGCTCCAGCATGGCTCCTGCGTCCATCCCAGTCCCCAGCCTCAATCCCCGCTCTGTGCTCGGGAGAGGACCCGGGAGCGCGGCCCCTCCCGGCCGCTGGGAGCCTCAGTCACAAAGGCGTCCTTTTCCTCCCAGGACCAGAGACCAGGGCGGCGGCTCCCCGTGGGGGTCTGGAGGCCTGCGAGCCCCCAGCTCCTGCCCACCTCTCCAGCCCCCCTACTCCCCGTTCCCGAGGGCCACCAGAGGGCGCCCCCTGCCCCGCTGGGAGCTGCAGGCGGCCGATCTGCACCGGGATGGTCCTGGCCTGGCTGGGTGCCCGGCTGGGCGCCGCTGCGGGATCCTGCTCCTCGCCCGCGGGCTGCACGCCAGGCTCAGGGCCGCCCCACTCGGGAGCGGGGACGCAGACACGGGGCAGGGGAGCCGGGCAGGGGCGCTGGCCCAGGCTCCGGTCGGGCGGGAGAAACTTCCCACGGATCCGACCCCCATCGCCCTCTCGGCCGGGGGTCCCGTCGCCACCTGGGCGCTGCCCGACGCCGCGCGGCCCCTGGAGCCCGGGTCCCGGTGCCCACCGGAGGCGCCGGGACAGAAGGTCCAGCCGAGGGCGCACCCCGGCCACAGGGCCGCGCAGGGTGGGGCGCAGGGTTCCCGGGCCGCGGCCTGGGCTCCGTGTGCCGGGTGGCAGCTCGGCTCCCTGAGCCGGGTCGGCCCTGGAGCCGGGGCTGCAGTGCCGCCCGGGCCCTCGCGTCCAGAGCTCAACACGGCGGGCGCCTGCTGGGAGGCCCGGGGCTCCGATGCCAACGATGCCCGCGCGCCCTGCCGGACCCATAGGACACTGCCCGCCGGCCGGGTCCCCTGAGCCGCTCCACCGCCGCCCTCCCACGGCGGGAGTCGGGCCCGGCCCCGCGCGGGCCGCAGGACGCCCTGCCCGCGCCCGGGCTGTTTCCCCCCGGCGCGCACTCACCACCCCTAGGCTGAGGTCCTCGGCGCGGGGCGCGGGCGCGGAGCAAGTCCCGCGGGCGGCCAGCGCGAGCAGCAGCAGCAGGAGCGGCGGCGGCGGGCACGGGGCCGGGGAGCCGGGCGGCGGGCCGGGACCCCGAGCTGCTCCGCGCGCCATCCCGCCCGCCCGCCGCCTGCGGCCGCAGCTCCAGCTCCGCAGCGCCTGCCCGACTGAGCCTCTCGCGGCCCGCCCGCTGGGGCGGGGCCATGCAAACGAATGCTAATGACCCCCCGCCCCACCCGCCGCCTTAAAGGGCCTGCGCCCGCGGCCCGCTCCCCCTAGGCGCTCCGCTCGGCCAGACCTGCCGCGCGCCCCCAGCCTCCCGGGGGCGGGATCATGCTAATATTTGCAAATACCCGCTGGTCCGGCCCGCCGCCTTAAAGGGCCCGCGTCCCGCCCGCCAGTTCTAGCGGGGCTCGGTCTGTGCCGCGGAAGGCAGGAGCGCCCCGTGGGGTCCCGGACAGACCCAGGCGAGCGTGTAAGGGTCTGGGGGCCAGGGGCCTCGGCCGCCCTCGGAAAGCAGACCCTGGGTCGCTGAACCCCCGCCCGAGCGCCCAAGGTCCCGTTCGCGGTCACTCGGAATCTGGCGGCCGCGCAGTGCAGGACAGACGCGTGGGGGCGCCCGCGGGCCGCGTGGGATGGGGTGGGCGAGCGTGGGAGTGGTGGGGGCTGTGGGAGGGGCGGAGCGCGTGGAGGTGGCCCGGAGCCCCAGGGAGTCCCGAGGGCTAGAGTGGCGCGGGTGCCCGGGCCCAGCCGGAAGGGACGCGCAGCCCTCGCGTGTTGCAAGCTCGCGCGTGCCTGGTGCGTGCTCAGCGCCTTCCACGGTTTCCTTCCTGTCTTACAGCCGCATGTGAGGTGAAAACCATGAATCGCAATTTGCAAGAAAAAGAAACTGAGGCTCACAGAACTGTCACCTCTGGGTGGTCACAGCCGCAGGTGGCAGGACTGGGTCAGACCCTCAGCACGTGACATCAGGGACACACTGGGGGCCAAGCACTCGCGGGTCGGGAAGGCTGGGGGTCTGCAGAGTCGCCCCCGTCCAGGCACCCTTTAGGTCACTGTGGTGGCCTCAGGTCAGGGAGGGGACATGGCTGCAGGCAGGTCAGCGAGGTGCCACAGGGGCGCATGGGGTGGCTGGCACCCTGAGGAGGAGATCTCTGACTGGCCTAGTTCAGTGGCGCAGCGCCTGCCTGGCAAGCTGAGGTCTGGAGTTCAATTCCTGATACCAAAAAAAATACAGGCAACAAAAAGAAAAAAAAAAGATAAAATGGGCTCGGGGTGTAGCTCAGTGTGAAGGCCCTGGGTCCAATTCTAGTACCACAAAAAAAGAAAAAAAATCAGAAATGGCTCAGGTGCCACCCAGAGCAGCCTGGGTGAGCTAAGCTGGGGCTGTGTGTGCGTGCGTGAGACAGGCTGGCTGTGGTCGGGGCCTGGGTGGCCGGAACTGTGTCACTGACGGTCGTGGAGGAGACCAGGGGGCCGGCTGTGATTGTGACGCCATCTGTGGGGCTGTGACAGGCAAGGCCCTGGGCGCTCTGGCCCTGGCGTGGTGGCTTCCGACCTGTGTCCTCAAGGGTGCTCGCAGGTGACCCAGAACACTCTGCAGGTGGCACTGCTCCAGGGCAGGTGGCCAGAGGACCTACAGGCAGGTTGGCCCATGGCAGCCTGCTTTTAGAGCCTGCCCTGACCCTATGCTGCGCAGCCCTGTTCTGCCCTCTCCTGAGCCCAGTGTCTCCAAAGTTCTCCTTCCATACCCTCAGCCCATGGATGCCAGCGTGGGTCCCTACCACAAAGCCACGCTCTGCGCAGCTGTCGCCACTGTCCCCCCATAGGACACATCCTCCTAAACTGCATCTTGGCTGGGTGGACACTGATGCCTGCCCTCCCCAGCACTGGTGCCCCACAGGCTGTCCTGTGACCAGCTCAGCTCACCCCTCAAGATGTCAAGGCCCACCGTGTCACGGCCTGTGTCAGAACTTCCCTTTTCCTGGCTGAGTAATATTCCCTGCTATGTGTGCCAGGTCTGTCTGCTTACCTGCTCAGGGCCCTGGTGAACAGCGCCATAGGAACTTCCTGCAAGGCAATGCTCCTTGGCTTCCTTGGCATCTTCCTGGCAGGGCTTCACACCTGGCCCTGCACCCTGCTGTGGTTTGGGGCCCTTTCTTCCTCACTCCCTTGAGCAGCTCCTCCCCTGCCTGAAGCCTCAGTGGGCAAACAGCTGCCTCCCAGCCTGCCACCCGCCACGCTCCCTGAAACCCAAGCCAGGGATGTGGGCGTCGTTCTTGGTGTGTCTTTTAGAGCATTTTAAGGTGTGTCCTTATAGGAGAAGTGCACATTCTGAACAATAATGAGAAAGGAGACACATCTCTACATCTTGATAAAGTAGACAAGCATCACCTTTGCAAACTTTCAGTTTCCCAGTTTCAGCTATGTGTTGCTGAGGAAATAAAATAGCTGAGCTTCCATTCACATGACAGGATGATCAGCTTCGAGCCTGTCGGGTGCCGCCCCACGTTGCAGCAGGGTCCCCGCGAGTCGGCCGGAGCGGGGCCCTGGTGCACTGCTCTTCAGGACTGCTCGGCCTTTGTTGGGTTTTCCAGCAAAGCTCTGGCTTGGAACGGCTGGAGTTGCAGCAGTGCGAGGACAGCAGGGAACGCCGTCTCCACGGCTCCTCTCTCCACGAGTGCGGGGCCCACGCCCTTCCCCGCCACCCTGTTTCTGGTTCTGAGTCCTGGCACCACCTGATGTCCCCCTCTCCTTAAGCTCCCAGGCCTCGTGTGCCAGTGACCTTGGCAGCACCCCGGTGACCTTGGGCCCTGAGGACAGCTGGCTTTTTCTGGCGGTCTTCGCCCCAGCGGCCTGCGCTTGTATCTGTCACAGATGGGCCTGCACCCTGCTAGGGCCAATGCCCACTAGACTCTGGCTGAGGCGTGGGTCCCCGCACAGCCCACGTAGGAGGCAGGGCATCACCTCCTGTCACCACGGAGGTCCATGGGTCAAGTGGCCAGCTCTCTGGTACGTGCAGTCATCCCCGAGGACATGTCCTGTCTTGAGCGACAGTGACCCAGTTCGTCCGCGGAAGAGCTTCTCTTGCCATCTTTGTTTACGCCAGCGAGGACTCCTGGATGCTGACCTGACCAAGGCTGCCTCCACTCCTGCTGCTGCTGCGGCTGGCTCCTGTCCCCTCCCATCGGCCCCTCTGATGTGGCCTTTGTGGTCATTTTGGGCACTGTCTTCCCTGCGGAACACAGGAGACCTCAGGCTCACCCTGTGTACGTCCCACATAGCCCTGGAACAGTGGGTTCTCAGGGAGGCTCGGCTCCACTCCTCGGGGAGTGGGCTCCACTTTGAGCCCACTTGGGCAAAGTGCCAGTGCTGGGGGCCTATGCACCGCTTGTCACCCTCCCCCCCGCGGCTCCCTCCAGAGCTCCGAGCCCCGAGCACCTGCCCGCCGCCCCACGTCCTCTCCGCCCATCCATCTCCACACAACCTGAGCTTCTGCAGCACACACGCCCTGAGGCTGACCCCGATGATCGCCTCTCACATCTCCAGAAGTCACTGGGTGCCAAGGGCGCCAGACAGGGCTCGCGGGCGGCATGGAGGCCCTTGGCAGTTGCACTCCACTCAGCTAGGAGAGGGCAACGGGACAAGGCTGAGCCCAGCATGCGAGGCCGTTGGGGTGGTCCTGATTGGTGGGGCCTCCCCCTGGCCCGGCCGCCTACCCCATCCTGGGCGCCACGGCCTCTGCTGTGGGCCGCAAGCTGCCCAGCCAGGGGACCTCCCAGGTGCCTTCTTACCTCCTGCAGTCCGTCGCCTGTCTCTCCTTCCCTACACTGCCCCTGCTGCATGGGTAATGAGCTCATAATTAAAGCAACTTCTCACGCTGCTTGAGGGAGCTGCGCGGCGCCTGCAGGAGACGGTGCGCCGTCCTTCTGTGGACCTGGTGCAGCCTGGTGCGTGACTGAAGCCTCAGTGGATGCCCTGGGCTTCCTGACCCACCCTGCATGCAGTGCTGCTGTCCTGTGGGGTTAACCCCATCCTGGATGTACGTGGTGCCCACTGGACTGGACTCCTGCGGTGGAATGATGGGAAGAGGGTGGAAGCAGGGTGTTCTCCCTGCAGGGGGCTCGTCTGGAACTCAGGCCACCCTGGGGCCACACAGGGCAGGGGTGGCAGTGGCTCCCTTTCCTGCTGCCATGTTGGCTACCTGGACCCTGAATGCTCCATGGAGCCCCAAGATCCTAGTTCTGGCCCCAAAGCCTTGGTCCTTCAGTGGAAAACCTGCAGCAGGGCAGGGACTGCACATGAGATGCGGAAGCAAACGGCCTCCACAGGGAATCAGCTGCTGCTGCGCATGGATCCTGGCACACTGAGAAACCCACCCAGACGTTGTCAGAAAAGCAGCGGTCTGTATGAAAAGTACGCCCTTCCACACAAGAAAAGTGTGGCCAGGCATGGCGGCATGCCTGCAATTGCAGCACTTGGGGAGGCTGAGGCAGGAGGATTGCAAATTCAAGCCCAGCCTGGGAAAATTAGCTTGACTCTGTCTCAAGATAAAGAAAGGGCTGGGGACAGAGCTCAGGGACAGAGCTGGGGAGGGGAGAAAGCATCTATGAACAAAGCCCAAAGAGAAATAAGTTGGGACAAAGGTGGCAGCGAGACCTAACTGCAGAAAGGCCGCCTCCCTTCCCCCTTGTGCAATTACAACTCACGGAGGAATCGGTAGTGGTAACGGGCCAGCAGGCAGGGCCAGAGCATCCTGAACGCAGGCTGCACACGGCACCCCTTCCTCCCTGGGACATGCAGGTGAGGACGGGACAGGCGGCCTGCTTGCTGGTCCAGAACCCTTTCTGGAAGCCCCCATGGAGTCAAGGCCGAAGCGGGGTGGGGGGCACCTTCTCAGCCAGGACTTGCGGTACAGATGATGACCCCACAGCGCCCCGGGGAGGACCCAGGCATGACCCGGGAACTGGTGAGTCAGAGCAGGCAGCAGAGGTTGGAGGGCCCGCTCCGGGGACAGCAGTGCCACCTGGGTCTGCACGTGTGAGTGAGGAGCGTGTCCAGAGGTTGGTATCGCACTGGACCTCACACCACACAGGTGGCTGGGCCTGGTTTTGGGGAGTGCTGGGAACACGATGCCTCCCTGCCAGAACCCCGAGGGACAATGGCCGAGCTAACAGGGTCGATCCAGGAAGGTCAGCTGGCCTTTCCAGCAGCACCGAGCGCACTGTCCTACGGGGCACACGGCCACTGAGAGGCTGCGGCCACCAGGCCGGGGCCATGGGAGGGACAGCTGGCGGCAGGGAGGCCATGCATGGGGCAGTGCTCCCCGCCCATGGCTCGTCAGAGGCAACATCTCAGGGGACGCGCCGCATGGGCAGGCCCGGCCGTCCCCACAAGCCAGGGCCAAATGACAGACGGTGGGCAGTGAAAGAGGCCACATGCCAAGAAGGAAGAGACTGCGAGGCTGTTGGCTGGAAAAGGTTTCCTCCCATTTTATTCGATGATACATTTTCACAGAAACATGATACTATTTACAAATATACAGGTAAGAGACTGCTGGTCAAAAATCTGAAACTAAAATATCATCAAAAATTAATTTACAAAAGCCACCCCAGCCTGGGGCATCCGATGGTGCACAAGGAGGCTGCTGGGCCCCAGCCTGGTCTCAGGAGGCGCTGGTCTGCAGGTTTTTGGAAGCTGCAAGCATTGCTCTGACTTTGGCCATGAGGTCCTGTGTGGGCGAGACGGGAGGGGACCCATGGGGAGGTGGCAGAGTGCCTGCGCAAGGGAGGGGAGGCGCCCAGGCACACATGCAGGGTTCCTGCAGCCCGGAGATGAGGTCCACACCACGCAAACGGCCCTGGGCGCAGCCTGAGTCAGGGCTGGGAGACGAGGGACAGGGACAGGAATGACAGCAGCAGGACGGGGAAAGTGGGAAGAGACCACGCCCATCTTACCTGAGTTATTTTACTCTGCACAGAGGAAACAATTGCCGAAGAGATCTGACCTTCTTTTTCCTGAGAAACTCCCCTGGTGCAGAGAGACGGATCAGAGGGTCACACACTGGAAAAGCAATAAACACCTACACCCCGGTTCGCCAGAACTAACACCGGGAGAGGCAGGCACTAAAGCATTTAACAGGACACACCTGCAACGTTCTACAAAGTGGACCTGACTCAAAATAACTGTGTGTGTGTGATGTGTACGATGTTCACGTTTTCTGGTGCTGAGGACGGAATGCAGAGTCTCACACATGCTAAGAATGTGCTCTACCATTGAGCTACTCGCCAGTCTTTTGATTTTATTTTGAAACAGGGTCTTCCTGAGTCACCAAGCTGCCCGGCTGGTCTCAAACTCCTCACCCTCCTGCCTGAGCCTCCCAGAGTGCTGGGATCATGGTGTCACCACCACACCCAGCTCTCAAAATTGATTTTTGCACCAACATCACCTAAAACACAGGTGAGAAAGGAAGGGCACAGGGAGGAAGCATTAGCCAGGAGAAGGACCGTGGCATCACCCTCCTGGGGCATGGGAGGTTGTCCAGACAGCGTCTCATGTGAGCTGCGGCTCTGCTACATGCACGGTCAGGAAGGCTGGCGACCAAGAGTGGGTGGATGTCCTGCCACACAAGCGCTTCCGCAGCCCAGGGCACTTCAGCCGCAGTGCGCCAGGACAGGGACGCCCATCTCAATGCTACCCGTTCCACGGCCCTTGGGCAGTGTGGGTCCTGTCAGGCTAGGAAGCTAGTTAGACCCTGGCCTTTGAGATGGTGCCACCCCTGGGCACCTCAGGGGGCTCTTGTTCCCATGGCAGGCCCTGCACCCGTAGGTGGCTCTCAGCCCATTCTGGTCTCTTGGGACTTCCTGTCTGGGTGCCCTGCTGCTGCTCCCCTGAAAACCGACCGCCCAGAGGCCTGGTTACCTGGAGCGCTCCTGGCTGGAGCCCCGGCTCTCCACAGGAGAGATGCTGGCCGAGTGGGCCGAGGGTGCTGCCGGCCGGTGTGCCGCCTGCTTGCTTGGGGACGCTGACTGAGACCGGGCCTTGGCCTTGGTCCGAGACTGTGACCGCCTCTTCTTCTTCTTCTCATGGGGGCTTCTGGAAGGAAAGTGTTCTTGAGAGAGGTGCACATCTGCTGAAGGCAGAATACCAGAGAGCGTGGTGTACAGGTCTGTGCCTGTCCTGCGTGTGCCGCGGGCCTCCACGCACCTCTCACGACGCAGAACTGAGGCCTGGAGGATGCTCGGGGTTAGCAGAGTTGCTGGAAGTGGCCTTTCCCTGGGAGGATGTTTGGCCGCCTCCAACGCCTGGCACAAGGAGGCACAATCAGCATTCCATGTACATTTAAAATACCTAAGTCAAGCAGCCAGGGTTTATACTGCTCTCTCGTTATGCTGATTAAACGAGAACGTACAAGACAGGGAAGATGCTGAATGCCAGCTCTGCATATGCCAAGGCCCAACAGCAAGGTCTGATGGACACAAGTGGCTGGGCTGGGATCCTGGAGCCACTCCCCATGTCCAGTGTCAGCTCAGCTCTGATGGTGCCCCATTTTCTTGGAGGAAAATCCCCGAACTGAGGATCCCCATTAGAAACACTTTCCAGACCCCAGCCCACACCTCTCCTGCACTGCTGAGCTCCAGGTTCACCCTGCTGTGACCTGTTCTGTCCCGAGGGGCATTTTTAGAGGCAGGGTCTTGCCGCGCAGCCTCAGCCTCCTGAGTGTGGGGATCACGGGCATGCACACGTGCCTGGTGACAGCTGTGCGCTGTGCAGGCAGCCTGAGCCCTTCTGCACTGGGCCCTCCAGGTCCTGAGACGCCCGTCTGTGCTCTCGAGTCTGCATGGGGGGGAGCTGTTCATCCGGGTTGCGGGGCTGCCTTCCTGGCTGCCCCCTCCTCTGCTGCCTGCCTGAGGGGTGGACACCCCTCACCCTATCTCTGCTGGGATGCCCCTGGTTTCCCCAGGCTGGGAGTGGCACAAAGGCCCTTCCCATCTGGGCCGCCCCTCCACCCTCCAGGACACCTGAGGCCCATACACTTGCTTGCCAACCCCAGCCCCAGGCCAGCTGCTCCTGGGCTGAGCCCCTCTGTCCCTCAGGAAGGAGGGCCAGGTGACCTCTGCATGAGTCGGTGCCCTCCCTGGGTCTGAGATATGCTGCTGGTGGCCGGGCCCGGCTTGCCATGTGCCTGCTCCTTGGAGGCCCAGCCCAGCACCCAGCATGGGTGCCAGAGCTGACAGCATGCTGTGTGGGTAGCAGACCATGGGCTGCAGAATACACCAGCATGCTAGGCCTGGGCCATCCAGCTGCCTGCTGAGCCACAGGACGAACCTATGTGGGTCCGGCTGCTGGGAGACGATGTCCCTGCCGAGCGGGGACTGCATGTCGGTGACCTGGCGTCTCCTATGGGACGTGGGTGAGTGCAGATGCTGCTGTCAGAAGCTGCCTGTGCGAGGGAGGCAGCTGTGCAGCACAAGGTCCTGTGCCTTTTCCTTCATACTCGGTGAGCCCAGGTGTTTGCACTGAGCTACATATCCCCAGCACTCTTCTATTTTGAGACAGGGTCTCACTACGCTGCCCCAGCTGGGCTGGAACTTGTGATCCTCCTGCCTCAGCCTCCTGGAGTGCTGGAATTACAGGTGTGCTCCACCGTACCTGGCTGTTGCTGTATAATTTCTAATCCACTAGTTAGTTCTAATTAGTGAATTAAGATTCTAATCCACTTGGATTTCACAGGAAGCAGCAAATAGAACAGTAAAGTATTTCATAGCATGTGACCTCTGACCAGAACAATCAAGCCCAAGTCTGGCTAAGTCTGTGTGGCTACCCGAGGAACAGGCAGTGCAGACACTGCCCAGGGGTCCATCTGTACCCAGTGTGGTGTGGGACGCATGTGTGGCTCAGGAGGCCTCCCTGCAATCCTGGCTCAGACTGATGGCAGTCTGACCCCACTGGTGGGCTGTCCACGCCCCTGCTGCAGGAATACAGGAGCAAGGAGTCCACCCCTAAAATGGCCGAGGCCCACTGTGTGGCCACAGCACCCGTTGTGGATGAGCCCCACACCATCAGGAGCAGGCTTGTGTTCTGGAACATTCCCTCAACCCAGCCTTCAGCCTGTGCCTCTCCCCTCTCTCGGAGGGGACCTTGGTGCCGACCTCGATGCAGACTGCAGCTCCGCAGACCAGACCCTGCGACCCCCAGCCAGCAGGCATCTGCACTGACTCTTTCTGGCAACCTGGGCCAAGGTGCCTCCGTGGCCCAAGGCTCACTTCAGAGTCCACAGTGGGGCGGAGCAGCAGGCAGTAGCTTTGTGAGGGACTGGGCTGCTCCCCGAGTGGCTGCACTGCCCCACACCATCCCTGCACCCCCAAGCCCTCTACAAGGCCGCCATACAGCAGCACCTCCTGGAGGTCTCTGCCCATGCTGCCCTGTCCTGCTTGGAACCGCTCTTCTGGGCCAGCGACTGCAGGCCTCTGACCCTCTCATGCCTGTGCGACCTGTAAGGGATTCACCCAGGTGGGGCTTGGCCTGAGTTTTCCTAAGCAAAGGGAGGCCTTTGATACCAATGCTGGCTAATCCATCGGCGCTCCTCTTATGGTAGGGCTCGCAGCGCCGAGGGATCCCAGGCGCACACTCTGTCTCCTTCGGGGGGACTGGTACACAGTCATGTTCCCACTCTGGGATCCGCCGCTCAGGTGGCTTGGCTAGAAAGCCCTCCCTGTCCTCACCGAATCGCTTTGGCACCCTGGTCAGCACCCATGTGGCCACGCAGTGGTGTCTTCCTGGACTCTCCCCCCATCCTGCTGCCCCATCTGCACGTCCATGGTCCCGATCACTGCAGCCTTCTCATCAGTCCTGAGATCGTGATGTCAAAGCCCCCAAGCTTGTTTTTTCTCATGATTGCTGTGGCTGTTCCTGGTCCTTCTCAGTGGCATACAAGCTTTGGGTCTCAGCCTGCCAGCCTCTACACACAGCGTGGGTGTGTGCGGGCACTGGACCGGCCTACCGACAATGCTGGGCAGAAGAGGCGTGGGAGGGGCCTGAGTGTGCAGCGTTCTGAGGAGGACTTGGTCTCTGGTGATGCTTGGGATGGAACCGGGCAGGGCTCCACATAGGCGAGGCAAATGCTCTCCCTGAGCTACGCTCGGCCACGCACATCGCTGTTCTTCAGAGTCCTCGTGTGCTCCAGGTACCAGTTATGATGGCTTCAGAGGTCTTTTTTTCCCTTGCAGTGCTGGGAATTGAACCCAGGGCCTCAGATGTGCTAGAACAGAGCCACAGCCCTGCCCAGGGAGGGGTCTGCGATGCTGCTGTCACTTCCTTCTTGAAATCTGCTGGGACTCC
The DNA here is from genome assembly GCA_028451465.1 of Erethizon dorsatum. Lineage (NCBI taxonomy): Eukaryota > Metazoa > Chordata > Mammalia > Rodentia > Erethizontidae > Erethizon > Erethizon dorsatum. The sequence goes on along the minus strand of CM051830.1, from coordinate 126,247,215 downwards.
TGGAGAAGACATGTGGCTAGGAACCTCGTGGATGGTTTAAATTACATGTTCAACTCCTTTAGCAGATGCAGACCTACTAAATGATCTATTTTTTTCCAGGGTCAGGTTTTTTTTTTTGTACCAGCAGTCAAACTCAGGATCTCGCACTTGCCAGGTAGGTGCTGCGCCGCTGATCTATATCTCAGGCCCCAGGGTCTGTGTGATAATTTATTTCTTTCAAGAAATGTGTCCATTTCATCTAAGTTGTTGAATTAACTAAAATAAGGTTTACTTCTTTATTATTTTTAAGGTTTGCAGAGTCTTTCTTTCATTCTTTTTTTTTTTTTTTTTTTTTTGAGCAAGGGTTTCACTGTAGCCCAGGCTGGCCTCAAACTTGCGGCGATCCTCCTGCCTTAGCCTCCGCAGTGCTGGATTACAGGCCACCACATCCAGCGAGTCTTCCATTCTTGATCAACCCAACTAAAGAACTATCAATTCTTCGATCATTTTCAAGGAACCATCTTTTGGTTTTGCTGTTTTCTATTTTGTTTCAATCTTACTTCTATTATTTCCTTGCTATTCGAGCTTAGTTTCTTTCTTTCCAGCTCCTTAAGGTAGATCAGATCATTGTTTCTATGTTTCACTTGTCTGTCATAGAAACACGGAAGGCACCAATTCCTTCTAAGCACAGCTGCCCCGTATGGATCTGAAGAGACCACATGTTCATTATCATTCGCTACAAATCATAATCCTCTTCCTCCTGGGACTTCTTTGACTCAGAGTAGTTGAAAAGTGTGATGTTCAGCTTCAAGCACTTGGAGTTTTCCAGCTCTTCACAGGTTGGGGACAATGCCCCATGGTTGGGAACGACCCATACCACTGGTGCTGCCTGGGCTCTGCAGCTGCTGGCTGAGGTGCTGTGTGGATCCCTGGTGTGCGCTGTGGCTGCCAGGCCTTCTAGCACTTGCTCGCCGCACACGCTCTGGCTGTCATGTCCTCCAGTGAAGTGACCCCTGCACCACTGCGAGATGCGGCCTCCAGCCCACTCTCACTTCCATGCACACGGCACCCAGCAACCCAGCCACACTGCTGGCCCTAACCAGCATGCTGTGCTGGGCTTTTCTGCCTTTGAATTCTAACTGATTTCAGTATTCATATTCAGAAATGATCCAACCTAAGACTTCTCTTACAAGATTTCTGCCCCATCACTGGATTTCGGTCTGCCAACACTTAATCAAAATGTACAAACTGTATGCTGGGTCCTGAGCCAGGGCCTTGCACGTGCAAGGGACATGCTCCCCACTGGACACCCAGCTAAACAGTGGCTATTCTAAGACAGGGTCTCGCTCTGCAGCCCAGTCTGGCCTCGAACCCTGATCCTCCTGTCTCAGCCTTGAGTGCCGGGATTCTAGGCCTGTGCCACCATGACCGGCTGAGCAGTTTTAATTCTATCATCTTGTTTATTTGTCCCATTTATTCCCTGAAGTCCTTTTCTGCTTCCTTTTGAAGTTAGTAGAGCATTTTTAATTGTTTTATAGCCTCTACTGGCTTTTTAGCTCCTTTCAATTGGTCACTGTGGGGCTGGGGCCATGTGCCCTTTAGTACCATGGTCCGGATGAAGAGCATTCATGGATAACCAAGAATCTTCTGGCAACAGAGCACCCCCACCCACCATGGACATTGATCCATGTGCCCCATGCAGTGCTTGCACACAGCCTTTCCTGATGATTCGTTGTCACTGTGAGAAAGCCAACGGGGCATCCTGCCAGAGGTGGCTGCAACACCTGATCAACATTCTATGAAAAGTACTTTGTGATGTACTCAAATGTTTTGTATAAATGTTTTCTATATTTTCACACTGTACCATGTTTTCAATACCATAGATGTGGATTTCCAAATATGTACCAGTCCTGGGTGGGGGCAGGGAAGGTACTAGGTGAGCCTGGAATACCCCCCTGTGCTCAGAGAAGTGGGAGGTGCCAACAGCAGTGTGGCACCTTGCTGCAAAGGGCTCCGTAGGCCTGATATGAGACAATGTCACTGTCACAGAATAATAAGGCAATGCACTGCTGTACCACCAAGAAGCAAAACCTAAAGTCCCCACAAGTCCACAGTGATGCTAAAAGAAAGTAGAGGAGACTGTTAGCTAGTAAGTGCAGAAGGAGGAGTAGAGAAGAAAATCACTGTCCTGACACGGCAGGGCTCGACCAGGCCAAGACCAGGGGACAGGCACTGCTGGGAATGGCTCCAGCGGCTTCCCAGAGCCACTGCACCATCAAGGATGTTTCTATCTTCAGTGTAACAAGGGAACTCATGCTCTGGCAGGAGGCTTAGTGCACCAGGCCAGGGAGATTCAGCAGACGACTGGGCTATGGGTCACCTGCAGCACGGCCCGCCCGGGAGACATAGGTAGGAGGAAGGTGGGCTGGGGATGTGGATACTGGCCGGCCTGAGCTGAAGAGCACTATCCCTTGGGTGCTCACAGAACTGCTTAAAACCCATCAATAGGGAGTGTGTGGGAGAGGCACACAGTGATGAGCGCAGAAATAGCCCCACTGTGGGAGGCAGCGCGTGCTCAGTCAGGGCAACACTGTGGGATTAGTGACAGAGACTGGACGGATGACTGAGCACAAGCAGAGGCCAAGAGGCGGAGGGACACAGTCTGACTGAGGATGAAAGACCTGCAGCTCCAATAAAACACTCCACCTGCACACGACCTTGCAGCTCCGGGTCAGGACAACAAAACAGGCCAGCAACTGTGTACACGTTCGCTGCTACCAAGTGCTAGAGAATCCGCCAGTTCCCCGCGCCATGGTGGGCTCGGGGTTGATGCATCTGCGAGGCAGGAAAGCCCGTCTGAACCTCACTTTCCTTCTGTCACATGGTTCCTGCAGTCACACCAGGGGTCTTGATGTCCTCACATCTGAGCTGGCTGATTTCTAATATTACCTCCTCCTCCTCCCAAGACCTCTGTTTTAGCACAAAGGTTAATTTGAGGGCAAAGCAAGAACTCTTCTGTTAAGAGAGATCATGCCCTTTATGTATACCAAAAGTAACGATGAATCGCAAATGCTGAATTACTTGCTTGGGGAATGAACTCATGTACTGTAATAGCTGCACATGCTCAGTACAGGGTTATCAAGGCTCAAAATCTCACTTATGAACAGTGGGCCTGCATGAGAAGCTGTGCTGATACCGACCGGCTGTCCAGGTCCTCTGCGGACTTTCGACTTTAAGAAGGCCTCTTCTCTACCACCCAACAGAACCATCCTCGACCCGCCTGACCACATGACACTCCCATGCTCTCGTTAAGGCAGTTCTGGTGGGGGGGGTGCATTTCTGTGGCTGCTGCTCAGAATGGGTAAGCAGCGTGGGCAGCAACTAGGGTCCCCAGGTATCACTGTACACGTGGGCCCGACACCCCTCTGCTCTCTGGGTGCTGAAGGGCACCGTGGGCTCCTGTTCACCACACACACCACTGGCCCCAACAGCAAATGCCCCAGACCAGAGAGGATGCGAAGTGAGGGGCTTGCCATCCCTGTCGACAGGCAAGAGGCAGAGCTGGGGGGTACCCAGCTAGGATGGTGCCACATAGCACCTGGGGCCTCATGGTCACTGCCCCCAGCTGTCTCACACAGGTGGACAGCAACCTCAGTCCATTTCCCTAAGGAGCCCCAGGAGCCAGCACCTGGGCAGTGGTGGCCTACCTGGAGCGGGCTCGTTTCCTGCTGGCCCCGGGGCTGCTGCTCATCCGGTAGGCAGTGGGCATGCTTCTTTCTTCCCGCCGTCTCTCAGGGGAATGGGCTCTCCTTCGAGGGGACCGGGAGCGGGACCTGGATGGATAACAGGCAGTGGGTTAGCCCTGAAGTCTGGGTACCTGATGTGCACCCCTATGTGTGGCAGACCAGACCCTGAGGCGCCTGCCTTTGCAGCCCTGCCATGCTGTCATTGAGCTCCAGCCCTCAGAGGCAGAGCTGCCCCCTCCTCCCCATGGAGTGCGAAGGCCAGCCCAGGGCAGGCTCCTCTTCCCTCCTCTCCCCTCTGCCTACAGTTTTCCGCTCACCAATGCTCAGCAACAGCTGGTGAGGAACGGTGCTGAGACCGCCGGCCCTTCCACCTGTTTGAACACTGGCCCGTGAGACCCTGAAGGCCCTGCAGGTGGAGGGCTGTGCCTGGAGCTCTTGCCCACACTGACCTCAGGCTGCTGCTGGCAGGGATGGGCAGGAGCATGCTTTGGGCACACTGGCATGGGCCCACACCTTAGCTCACTCCAGAGCGTGCCATCTCATGGTGGCGTTCACTCAACTACTGCAAAACCACCCCTAGCCTTCCTGCTTCCTTCCCGGGGCTACAGGACCTATCTACCCAGCCCACACTGGGCATGGAAAGCCCATGACACCCTTGGCCACCAAAGGAGCCAGGTCCTCAAGGTGGGCTCCCTGGATGGTGCTGGGACTTTTCTTTAGTTCTTTGTTCATTCAATTAAATTACTGTTTCAGGAAAACCTACAATAAGCAGAAGTCTGGGGGAAAAAACATTTCTCCCCAGTTTCCATGACAACCCACTCAAGAACAGCAGCTTGATTTTTGCCATTCAAAAAAGTTCTCCACTGAATGATTTTAGTTACATTAACAGCCCCAAAACAATGCACACAGGTGTTCCAAGATCAACTTAACCCACCCCCAGCCATCCTGAGCACCCGGCCCCTCTGGCACGGCTGCCGCAGAGCCGCACAGGTGAGGGCCATCTCCCCGGACCTGTCCTAAGGTTCCTGCAACAGATTACAAAGTGAGGGCAGTTAGACACCTTGACATTTTACCAGGCTTCCCCTCAAAAGAGCTCCGGGAGTCAAATCTGTCCGAGGCCGAGGCTGCCTGACAACTCTCTCGCTGGGCTGCTGTTGCCACCGCCGCGCGGCTCTGACAAGGCTCCGTGCTCGGGGTCCCTGGGGAGGCTGTGCGCCTGTGGTTGGAGGCACACACTTCACACTCAGAATGGGCTGTCCCAGGCAGGGCGCTACCAGAACCTGGAAAGGGCTCTGCTTACCAGAGCTATAGCACCTACGGAATGCTTAACACAGGAGTCTACCGTAAGCTCTGGAGGCAGAACAAAGAAATGCGTTCTTAACACCTACAGACTCGTGAGTCTACTTACAATACCTTGTGGTACGGCTATCGGTGTTAGACTTCTTCAGAGTGAAGTGGTGTCGCAGACTTCCCATCAGCGGGGAAGGACGCCCACCCCAGAACCGGGGGCAGTAACAGCAGTAGGTAATTCTTCATGTGAAAGAAGCTTCAGTGATTTTATTCTGTTAACCAGGCTCTTAACGCGGCTACCAGGTCTCAGTGCCAGAAAGCGGGGTTCCACCTTATATGAAGCTCATCTACAGAATGGCTTCTTAAAGGCAAAATCGTCTCACTTAACTGCATCTCAGATGCTTCTCTGTTACGTATAATAAGGGTTTACTCTCAAAGGTACAAGGAGACCATTTTCAATGATAAAATTCCAGAAATTTTATCTGAGCGACAAGTATGTTTATAAATAGCTGCTTTTCACCAACGTTTAACCACTTGTCTGCTCTACTCATTGTGCCACTCCCAGGTCTTGCTGTAACTGGGTAAAGCGCAGGTGACCTAGCAGCCAGGGCCGGCTCTCCTCCCAGACAGCCAGGAGGCTCCCAGCTTACAGTCTACCCTAGAAAATGCAGAGCCCTGGCTTCACCTGTTAGTGGCACTATGCACTTCACGACCTACAGCAACTGTCTCCACACCAGCAGGGCCACCGTCACCACACGGGGCCCTTCAAGCGCCTGTCTCTTCCTTTAAGAAGCGGGATGAAAAGATTAAATTATCTTTTATTGGTTTGCTGTACAGTTTATCACATAGAAAAAAAGGACAGTGAAGGTAACTTTCAAATTAAAATATGATCTAGTTTCGCCCAAGTCATTTTTGCTGGAACGTTAATTTTTAATGTTAAAACTTTTTTTTTTGGTACCAGGAATTGAACTCAGGACCTCACACTTGCCAGGCAGGTGCCGTGCCACTGAGCCACAGCCCTGGCCCCTGTTGGACTATTAAAACAGCCATGCTAACCCCCACCGGCTCCCTGGGAAGACAGTTCTAGAAGGAAGCCCAGGTGCTCACACAGGCCCTCTACACAGATGGTCTGGAGACCACTCGGGACCCCGGGCAGAGCTGAGGAGGCGCCCAGACACCGAGACGAACACCGAGCAGTCCTGGCTGAAGTCTAAAAACAGACGCAATTCCCGGCTTTAGTCCTGTAAGTGTGGTTTAGTGACACCTTCACCTTACAGTTGAATTTCAGTTTTAGGTGTGGGTAAACGATGTGAATGTGTCTTCACCCCGTGAAGACAGAGCCCCTGACTGCTATCAAACACAGATGGGAGCAGGTACAATACAGGAAAGAGGAGTCGTCCACTACTACCAGTGTGGAGCACAAGACACCAGAACCAGTGCACCCTGTGAGGTGACATAATGATCTCGGTGATCTGAAAGAGACTTCTGCTGTGACTAGCTCGCTCCTGGGTCCTGAGCACCTTTCCTCTGAGTGTACTGAGGAAGTGGGGCTTCAACGGTGTGAGTGGCCCCGTAGTAAACAGAGACTCACCACAGAAAAGCGCCTTCTAACCTTACCATCCTACACTACCTGTACGACCAGTGACTCAGTGCACGAAAGAAAAAGTGTTTCATTTCAGTGCGTGCCACCACAATTAGACGTGTCCACAATGGTGGCCTTTGACTTTGAGCTGGGAGCATCCCCTGACAAGGACCAATCAGGCCACTCGGGCCGAAAGCCTGGTGCGTCCTATGGAGAGACAGTGCGTCTGTAATGGGTTGTGCTAGCTGAAGAGATAGCAACGCAAAAAGTAACAGCAGTATATTAGCGCTTTCAGTATTTTGGTTGAAATGTAGTTGTTTTTGCATGTCAGTAATCTCTACTAAGGAGGCAAATGCCATCCGCACATTTTATTTGCAACTGCAGCACTTGAAATCCACTTGCATCCCCTGCATGGCGAGTGCCAGTAAGGCTAGGACTCAGCAGGTCATCTGCTTCCAGCTTAAAGGACTGCAGCCCAGCCAGTGAATGCCCGCCCTAGGGAGGCAGAAGACCATGCACAGGCTGGGTTGGGTTGGGCAGGGCTGCCTGGTGTGAGCCCGTGCTCTTAGGAGCCAGCTCCTAGGGCTGCTATACATTCCCACAGCTGGAAGGTTTGTTTCATAATATCATCACTCCTTACTGTGCACCGAACCTAAGGCTGTCACAGTGAGCTGAATCCCTAGCCCTGTACTATCATTATTATTATTATTATTTTTATTTGAGACAGGGTCTCATTAAGTTGCGCAGGCTGGGCTTAAACTTATGATCCTCCTGCCTCAGCCTCCCAGAGTGCTGGGAATTAGTCTTTTATAATGAAGTATTTTGCCTTGTTATTTTATCTATACTGCAAAATTAAATTCCAAAAATCTGACTTATTCAGTAAACTCATCAGTTATTTCACTAAAATCAACTACAGGTCTTGTAAATACTACCTCAGCTTCCGAGACAGATTAAAACGTCTGAGAGTTGCAGAGCGCTCAACTGTGCTGACACTGTGGAACACTTGCACTGTAGGTCACATTAAGAAGGAACTGGCGGCCTAACCGTAATCAGAACAGTTTTTTTTTTTTTTTTTTTGGGTACCGGGGGTCGACCTCAGGACCTCGCGCGCCAACAGGCACCCGTGCCGCTGAGCGATATCACCGGCCCCTTTTTCGTATGTGGGTTCCGGGAGTCGAACTCGGGCCCTTGCGCTTGCCGGGCAGGCGCTTATGCCGCTGAGCCATCTCACTGGCCCACAAAGGAGATTTTTGAACCTGATGCTTTTCTATCTTCTATTTATGCATTTTTTTTTTTTTTTGTGGGTACCGGGGGGTCGACCTCAGGACCTCGCGCGCCAACAGGCACCCGTGCCGCTGAGCGATATCACCGGCCCCTTTTTCGTATGTGGGTTCCGGGAGTCGAACTCGGGCCCTCGCGCTTGCAAGGCAGGCGCTTACACTGCTGAGCTATCTCACCAGCCCAGAACATTCTTGACTTAATTATTTTAAAAGAAAAAGTAACACATAAAACAAGTTTATTACAGATTAGTGCAAAGGAGACTTAACAACACCCAGACCTTGACATTGTGGGGCATGAGGAACATGCAGCGGCAGGGAGGTAGCCCTGCTGCTCAGGCCACTGGGTGCTGGCACTGGGGCAGGGCCCACGCCTGGGGACCATGGAGGACCCCTGCCTTTGCCTCTAAATGCTGGGGGGCAAAGCATGCCAGAAGAATTCACTGGGTGTGGTCTGCTCGGGGTCTGGTTCAGGCCCGTGGCATCTCCTTTCAGCTCTATCATGGCGTAAAAAACTTTCTCAAGTGAGAAATTTTCTACAGTTTTTATCTGCAATACAAATTCCTGGGAAAATTCAAACACCAAAAGTATGTCACTGAAGCTATTCACTCAATTAAATTAAGATTTTTTTGGTATGTGTGTCACGGCAGGAAGCGAAGCGATGGACCTTCTGCTGAGGAGGAGAGAGGCAGCGCCCCTCCCAGGTCCACATGGCCCACTGTGCCCACGTGTGCGGGCACTGCCCGGGTCTGCGTGCTGGGCATAGTGCAGACAGGCGATGTCAGTCTGCTCCGCACTTTTCCTATGAAGACTCAGCCTCACTTCCAGTGCTAGGTGCCTGAAGTCTGAGTCTGTGAGGGGGGTTCTGGGGATCTGGTGGAGTCGGGGACACACGGGGCAGGGTGGGGCCCAGGAACTGGGCAGCCTTTCTGAACCTCATGCAAGCTGGCCAGATCCATTCTTCTTGATGGGGAACCAAGGACCTCTCATATGAGCAAGGCCTTTCTATAACTGAGCAGCACCCTGGCCCTGTCCTCCCTCCTCTAAATTTTATTCTGACAGTCTTGCTAAGCTGCCCAGGCTGGCCTGGAACTTGAGGTCCTCCCGCCTTATCCTCTTGAGAAGCTGGGATTATAGGGGTGCAGGGTGTTTCATTTCCAAACTGTGTTGCTAAGTAGTAAATTCTGTTTACCATTGCTACTGCCAGAAATGTTAGCACTTTCTCCAAGGGTGGCCCTGGGAAAGGCTCTGTGCAGCAGTGGGGATGGATCAGGGAGCGACCTGTCCTGCTGCTGCCTCCTCACACACCTGTGGATGCCATGGACCCGAACACAGACTATTCTGTAAAGATTTCTTCTGTTTTGAAACTTACACACACACAAGAAACCAGCAGAGGGAGATCACTCACACAAACAAAAAAGGACCCAACACCCCATCCCGTGCAGTTTTTGCATGTTGAAACAATTGCTAGACTGGCTCCTGTGACCTGTTACCATTTAAATAAACCCTGCTTATCTCTCTAAAGCCAGCAGCAGCTAAAGAGCTCACAGCGCTGGGTATGATACCAAGAACAGGAAGGAGGGCACAGGCCTGCCAATGTCCACTGTGAACTTCTGCCCCACTCTGCTGGGCAGGCATCAGGTCACGCAGGTCCTGTGTGTGGGGACACAGGACCTGCAGGGTGCCGGGGCCCTGCACACCCACCTCGACCGCCGCACCGTCCGGTAGGCACTGGGAAGCGAGTGCTTTGCTTTTGTGTGGGACCTGGACCTGGACTTCGACGACGAGTGATACTTGGGAGAGCGGGATCTAGTCCGAGACCGTTTTTTGTGCTTTTTCTTCTTCTTCTCTTTTTCTTCTTCCCTCGGTGGGTCTCTGCTTTTGCTTGAAGGCCTGTCTTGTGGCTTCACTTCTGAAGTGGGCAGGGGTCTGCTTCCGGTCAGTAGTGGACAGGGCGCAGCACCAGCTTCCTGAGAACAAAAACAAATTCGTGGCATCAGCAAAGTAATATGACAGTGAGGAGCGCAGGTGACAACACCTAACTACAGACCCTCACTTGGCAGCGCCCGCTATCCCAGCAGGAAGGCGACCCAGGCGGAGGAGCCAGCCCTCCCTGCATGGCGCTTGCGCCCTAGCCTGCTGGGCTGTGGACAACCCAGGACGAGGGCACAGCACCAAGGACACTGTGTCGGGAAATCTGCACCTGCTCCTTTGTAACCTTCCTCAAAACAGACTCCACAGGGCCGGTGAGATGGCTCAGCGGCTTAAGCGCCTGCCTTGCAAGCGCGAGGGCCCGAGTTCGACTCCCGGATCCCACATACGAAAAAGGGGCCGGTGATATCGCTCAGCGGCACGGGCGCCTGCTGGCGCACGAGGTCCTGAGGTCGACCGCCTGGTACCCACAAAAAAAAAAAAAAAAAAAACAGACTCCACAGCTTCCAACGTTAGGCTTTCACGAGTAGGAGGTCTGAACTGAACTGCTGTGGTGCTGGGGAATGGGGACATCAGGCTGGAGAGTGCGGGGGCCACACACTCACAGGAGGTGCCCTGGGCCCAGTGCCGGGCACTTGTGCGCAGGCTTCCGGACAGGAGCACTGGCACTGCCCGGGCACATGCTCCCACCACGGTGCTCCTCTGCTCACTGTGTATGAATCTGAACCAGTCACAAACGCCATGCACCTCCACATCGTGTGCCTAGAACGTCCAGCTCTACGGGTTTCAGAAAACTTCCAGGCATGTGTGGAGTGGAGCCAGGGCACGGCGGAGCTGTCTGTCCTTCCCCTAGGTCCACTCCAGCCTTCTCTTACCACTGCTCCATCTGGCGAGCGCACGGCTGCCCTCCTCAGCCCCCCTGCCCGTGTGCATCCTTGGTGCCGCTTCTAGCCCAAGGCCGGGGCCCCTCCTGGACTAGCTCCTGCCCATGTGGCTGGGGGCCTGTGGCAGCTCGGGGAGGGAGGTCCCACCACTGCATGCAACTCCACCTCCTCTCCTACATTTACACCACTAGGTTCTTTTCTTTTTATTCTGCCCTGGGGATTGAACCCAAGGCCTTGCTCATACCAAGAAAATGCTCTACCACTGGGTCACACCTCAGCCCTTAAAACAAAAAAAAAAATTTTAAGTTTTGAGGCAAATTCTAAGTTGCCCAGGCTGGCCTCGAACTCGCTACCTCCCGTCTCCGTCTCCTGAGCAGCTGAGACTACACAGGTGCGTGCTACAGGGACTGGCTTAGCAAGATCATTCTTGAGGCTCTGCTTGAAAGACCTCCAGGAACCCACCTCTGCATGGGGCAGTTCTCACCGAAAAGGCCTTTCTCACGCCAGTCCTTGACTTCAGTATCTTCTTAGTTTATTGTTACAATACTCAACACATAAAGGTCCCTCCAGAGCCCGGCCTTGCCCTCTAACCACCCCTGCTTCCACTCTGACACCTAGGCTCACTCGGGATCTCTGCCCTGCACGGGAGGAAGGCGCTCCCGCCCAGCAGCCTCACGCACACCGCCCACATCCCGAGGGGCAGAGCAGCCAGGGGCACACCCCCACAGGCCTGGAGGCATGGACACAAGCCAGGCCCCAGAAAAGACCCCAATAGCCCTGGCCTCTCCCACGCAGCATAAGCTCACGAGAATCGAGGCCAGACTTGGGGTGGACAACAAGACTTTAAGACCACAGTTGCCAGCCCCCAGAACGCTGTGTCCCTGCAGAGCCTGAGTTGCTGCCACCCTTTCAGAAATGAGGCCCAGGACTTCCCAGCGAAGAGGGAGGCCAGGACACACCCCACCTCCCTGAGGCTGTGTGCGAGGGGCGGCCAAGCCTCACTGTGCAAGCTCCTCACTGTCATCAGTGCCAACATGCTGCAGCCACAGGGTCAAACAGAAATGGACAGACGAATTGCACAAAGGCTCAGGCTCAGAGCCAGGGCATGGCCCAGGCAGGGGGAAGTGTCCTGAGGGTCTTCACTGCCAGCCCAGCACGCAGTACCTCTAAGCTTCACTATTGTTTCTTCTGCCCCGACCTGAAGTGATGCCTGCCTCACAACACTTCACTCACTCACCTGCTGTGAAGGCTGAGTGCCCTGCTGACACGAGGGGATGATCGGAACCAATACTCAAAACACAACTTACACTCAGCCAGGAGATCTACATATCCCAGGAAGACAACAATCCTTTCCAGGTGCCTGTCATCTCAGCTACTCAGGAGGCTGAGGCAGGAGGATTTGAAGTTTGAGGTCAGCTCGAGGGACTCAGTGAGACCTTGCCTCAGAAATAAAGAATAAAAAGGGATGGGCAGGCAGGTCAGTGTTAGAGAGCTTGCTTATCATGTGCAAGGCCCTGGGCACTATCTCTAGTACCACAACCAACCAGCCAGCCAGCCAACCAACGAAGATCATCCTTCATCAGTAAGACAAAAGCTGGTAACTATGGTGACCTTCACAGACTGAATGAACATGATTCATTGTGTTGAGCTCTTTGTTTTTTAAATTAAAAGTACTGGAAAGATATTTAAAAATCCAGTATGCAAACCTAAGAACAAAAAATAAAGGATACCAAACACCATGTGCCACACGCAGCTACTGCTGGCAGGGCAGGTGCCCATGGTGCCTCCCCCTTGCTGGGGACCTAGCACCACACCCCTTCGGTGAGGGCTCTGGGCCAATGCCTGCTGTGCAGGAGGAAGGTGAGGAGGGGAGGGGCTGGGGCGTTGCCCTCACAGCTGGCCTTGGCCCTGTGCCTCCTGCCCAAGTGTCAGCCGCCTTGGACACTGCCCAATGACTGTACCTCAGTGCCTCTCCAAGCAGTACCGAGAGTGCTTCTGGGTGCTCTGCTGTAGAGGACAGAGGAGGGGGGTATGCGAGAATGTGAGTGTGTGTGTGAGCGTGTGTGTGAAGTCAGCGGGAGAACAGGCTGCGAGGGAGGGGAAGAGGGATTGCACGCTATTCCTCCAGCATTCACAGGGCGGCAGGCCTGCAGGCAAAGCCCAAACTCTGTCAACCTATGGACCCTGGATGATGCTCACAGCATGTGTGGCAGGGAACATGGTCCAGAATGCTGAGCCCTCCTTGGCCATGATGCTACGCTTAGGGACAGGGTACAGCCTCAGTTAAGCCGAGCATGGCCAGAGGGATCCCATTCCAGCTGGCTAAGTGGGGACGAGGCTCCCTCCGCGAGTTAGTCAAGAACCTCCACCAAGTTCTGTGAGCCCTGTAGCCAGCCCATGAGCCCAGCCCCCATGTGGCTTAGCAGCTGCCAAGTGTGCCCCAGTTCCAGTGTGCAATCAAAGCCCTGGCTGGCACCGTAATCAAGACTTCAGGGGCTGGGGATATAGCTCAGCGATACAGCACCTGCCTGGCAGGTGCAAGGTGCTGAGTTCAATTCCTGCATCAGAACCACCCTCCACTGCCCCGTCTCACTATGCTGCCCAGGCTGGGCTCAAACTCCTGGGCTCAAGTGATCCTTCTGTCTCAGCCTCCTCAGCAGCAAGAACTACAGGCATGTACCACCCTGCCTGGCCTCAAAACCATGAGAACAGCATAAATTAAGACCCAACTACCCCTCCTTCTAGGCCTTGCTGGAGAGAAAGCCCATCCTCCACCTGCAGCCGGCTCAGGACAAAGGAATGGATTCGGAACTCTGCCTTTAGTTAACGTAAGTAGCTGGTATAGCTGGTGGCTGACCATTGCAAAGTGCATCTCAAAACATATTCTCAAGGTAAATGCTATTCTGGCTTAACCAGAAGATCCCAGTTGTGCTAATTTAAACCTTACTGGCAGGAACAGCCTGGAGGGCAACTGAGTTGCTGCCTCCTGAGGGCAGACTGCACTCCCCACCAGCACCATGTTGGGGTCCTGGGGCACCTGCACACCGCAACAGGGACCCAGAGCCACCTTTCCAGGGTGAATTTAACATTCCAGCAGAGACAGCAAACTACGGCTGGGTAAGGCTGGGGTTAAGTGGTGTTTGGGAGAAATCACAGAAGAACTCCAGAAAAGCAGTGATTCATGAGGTTATCAGGACGCCTGTTGCCCAACACTTCAGTAGTGTGGAAAGTAATATTGATCAGTTCTTCATTACAACCAAGTATTTACTTGGCAACAAATTAGCATGCGAACCAGCAACCGTCATCTCCTGTGGTGGCTCCAAAGCAGAGTAACACGCACTGAGCTGCTGTGCAGGGGATCACTGTGGGCATCCTCAGGGGCTGCTTCTGGTATCACACTCTGGGCCTCGCCTGTCTTCACACGAGTTTCGATTGCTCAATGTGCCAGGTGCTCTAAAACCTGGTCCTCAGGCAGCTGCCACCTGCTGCCCTGCCCCAGCCCAGAGGCCGTGCTTCAGAGACTCCTACATGAAAGCTGACTGCACACTATGGTCCCCATCAACGGACAGCTTCCTACTCACATTCCCAAGTGCCTTGGCACCTGGGACCTGCAGGACTCTGCAGGGACACTGGTTGACTTTTATTCCTATTTCCTTTTCTAACTCCTGTATGATTCACAAACTCGACAAGACCAAGAGCTTGAAAAGAATGACTGGAATCTAAAAGTGGCCATGAAGTGCTATTAGTAGCAAGCAACTGCCTAACTCAGAAGGGGGCCACAGCCGGTCATTGTGGTGCACACCTATAATCCCAGCACTTGGGAGGCTGAGGCAGGAGGATTTTGAGTTCAAGGCTGACCTAGACTGCATAGTGAGACCCTGTCTCACCCCCCTCCCAAGAAAAGAAGGGAGCAAAGCTTCAGATTTCTCATTTTGAATTAAGCACATAGGTACTCACTCACCAAAGGTAAAGATGGTACGCATGCAGGTATGTACGCACTACTTATGCATATGGTCTGTCTCGTACACTGCTTGAAACTTAGGGTACTACTGACAGCTTTCCAAGTCGATAAGCGTACTTTAGGACACCATTTAAAAGCCTACCTCAATATACAGTATGCGACCACCTTCTCCAATGACCAGCGGAGCTGAGCAGATACAGATCAGGTAACAAACAGGACCGGCACACGCACGGGGAGATGCGGACCAGTGCTTGTGTGTATCTAGCCCTGTGTGCCCCAACCTGAGACAAATGTGCACGGTGCAGAACATTCCCAGCACTGACCACAGACTCTAACAACATGGTGGAGAGAGATGAGCAGGAGATGGGCAGCGGGCACGGAGGCAGTGACAAGGCAGATGTGAACGCCAAGAACCCGAGCGGAGGGCCGGTGAGATGGCTCAACGGCGTAAGTGCCTGCCTGGCAAGCATGAGGGCCCGAGTTCGACTCCCGGAACCCACGTACGAAAAAAGGGCCGGCGATATCGCTCAGCGGCACGGGTGCCTGCTGGCGCGTGAGGTCCTGAGGTCGACCCCTGGTACCCACAAAAAAAAAAAAAAAGAACCCGAGCGGACTCCTAAGCACCACTTCATCATGGTCAGAGCAGATCCCACTGCTCCCAAACAGACTGTCGAGAAGATGGGTGAAGGCCGACGTGGACGACGTCCACCATGTGGGAAGTAAAGCTGCCAAGATCCTTCTGCAGACCAATATGGCAGTGCCTCAAATTAAAAAAGCAATTCCACAGCCAGGATTCTGTCTGGCGATGCTGGTGGGCCCAGGGCCAAAGGAGCGCTGCTCAGAGAGAGGGGAAACCCGCACCCTGACACTCCAACACCAGGGGAAAGTGAGCCACAGCAGTTCCAGCCCAAGACCCTTCAGAAAGCCACAGCTCGCCAAGCACCGCCTTAGCCACTCCACGCCACGTTCATTGACCTCTCGTGTGTGGAATGGCGCACGGGGGACGCCCCTTATCACCAGACTCTCAGTCTATACACAGACACACAGACAGGCTCCCCCTCAAGAACACACAATCACCAAAATGTGGTCCACACAGACAAGACATAGGCAGCTTACAAAGGAAGGAAAATCCAACACAAAGCACAACAGAGGCTTGCAGGTCCTGCACAGGCTCCCACTGGCCGGTGTCTCCTCACTCAGAGCCTGCTGCTCACAGCTCTGGGGGATGGGGTGCTGGCTCCTCCCCAGGCCTGAGGCAGCTGCCCCACCTGTCTTGCACCCTCTGGACTGAGAATTTTATGTCTGTGTAGTTGGGCCAAATGTGCCAACACTGATGAACACAGTGCCCGTCAGAACAGCGAGTGAGTCCAGGACAGCCTGTCCCTGGGAACTTCTTCAGGCTAACAATATTTTGAAGTTTGACTCTCATCTGTGACAATTCCAATTTAATTACAAGTATTTTTGTCTCAAAGCAATTAAAGACGTTTATCACCATCTGCTACTACCATTACGTTTTTGTTGAAACAGCTTAGCAGTTATAATCTGTATGTATGAACACACATATCCAGGGAGATTGTCTCAAAGATTTAAACACTTATTTTCAGGGATTACAGACAAACCCAGGCTGGGAAGCAGGCAGAGGGAGGAGGCGCTGGGCTGGGCCTGTGCTTGCGGGGAAGAGCCTGGCAGCTGAGTCCAGCAGGCCGAGACACTGGGCTGAGGACAGGACTCTGCTGACAGCGCACTACAGCGCATAGGCGCAGCTGTGTGTGACTGGTTATGGTGTCTCTATCTGCAGGTACCGCTTAGCAAAACCCTTCATTCAGTGCACAGATGACAGGGAAATAATAAAGGACGCTAAAGGGTTGCGGGTGTATCCCAACCACTGCAGCACATCCTTGCTTTCTTAAAAGTTTCTTCCCTCCTTACTACATACATTAGTTTTATAGCCACAACCAGAAGGCAGAGACAGCACACCTGTAATCCTCCGGGAGGCTGAGGCAGGAGTGTCACAAGTTCCTGCCCAGCCTGGGCAACTTAGCCACTTCACAAGAGCCTCTCTCAAAATAAAACATAAAAGGGCTGGAGATGTAGCTCAATATGAAGGCCCTGGGCTCAATGCCAGCACTACAAAAAACAAAAAACAAAAAAACAAGAACAAGAACAAAAACAAAAACGAAGCAGTGATGTTTCACGTTCTGCTTCTTCCTTCACTGTATCAAAAGCATTTCTGGTGCCGTCACAATTGCTGCACACTTTGCTCCAGAAATCTCAGTGCTGAGTGAGCAAGGGCCCTTTCTGCCGGTGGGGCAGGCAGCAGGCAGTGCCTCTGTGGAGAGCTCTCAGAAGGGCTGCTGGGGCGCTGTCTGGCTGCACCCAGAAAGCCCAGGATGTGGGAGGGCATCAGCAGGACATGCAGAGTGGACGCTGAAGTGGCATCTGGTCCACTGCTTGACACAACAGATTCTGCCAACTGGACACTCACTGCCTTCCTAGCCCGAGGGGATTTCAGACAGACTCCTGGCCCAAGAAAGCCGACTCAGCCTCCAGCAGAAGACTCAACCCTGAACTCGGGCTACCATACTGCTTTTCACAGAAAAATAAAAGTAGCCAAGTGACTACACACAGAATTAACTTGGAATAACAAACTTAAAAATGACAATGTAGGGCCGGTGAGATGGCTCAGCGGCTTAAGCGCCTGCCCGGCAAGCGCGAGGACCCGAGTTCGACTCCCGGAACCCACATACGAAAAAGGGGCCGGTGATATCGCTCAGCGGCACGGGCGCCTGCTGGCGCGCGAGGTCCTGAGGTCGACCCCCCGGTACCCACAAAAAAAAAAAAAAAAAAAAAAAAATGACAATGTATACTCGAGAGGATGAGGCAGGATTGCTATGAGTTCAAGGCCAACCTAGGCTACATAGTAAGACCCTGTCTGAAACAGACAGACAGACAGACAGAAAGCAATGTAATCAAAAGGGAAAAAAGGTGCAGGGCTATACTATGGGAAAAAACCAGCCACAAGACAGTGGGGACATCTAGAAGCGTGGCTGTGGGGTGACGGACACGCTACGGCATTCCCCAGAGATAGCTTTCCACCATGGGACACAGATAGAGTGATTAGGACAGCTGCCACCACATCTGCACCCGAGCTACAGATGGTTCAGCGAAAGCCAGTGAGTGTGTGAGGGAGTGCACACACAGGGGTAAGGGCTGCTGGCCAGGGATGCTCTGGCTACCACTGTCCTTTCAGAGGGTGAGACTTTTTGAAAGTAAAATTCCTACAGTCTCTATTTCTCTTAAGGGGAGGGATTTTGGGTTGGGAAAGGCTTTTGGTGAGTGTTTCTGATGCTCCTGGGGAACATGCAGGCAGAGCTCCTGGCTGCTGCCCTTGGCCATCCAGTGGCTGTGTCACAAGCACAATCAAAGGTGACACTCTGCACACTCCAATCCTCACTTGAGAAATGTGATGTCTCCAAGGTGTACCTGCATGCCCCACAGAGTGTAGTCGACTCACAAACAAAAGCCAGACAGGACTGCTATGAAGAACCTAAAAGAAAACCTCAGAGATTCAGGGCTGGGGTGTGATGCAGTGCAAGAGGCCTCAGGAAAACCCTAAGTACACAAAAACCTGCAAACCCTCCCAAAGCCACATATTAAAATGTGACCCACTGTGGCCCCTGCTGCTGAGAGCTAGTGTGTCCTGGGGGCTCCTGGTCCCTTTCTGTGCCCAGGCCCACAGCTTTGTCAGGGCCAAGTGACAGTGCCCACTTGAGGCTGACCCTGGTCACACTGCCCATGCCATGGCTTCTATCTCTGCAGAGCTGGAAAGGAACCCAGGGCCACATGTATGCTGGGCGCCTGCTCCACCGCTCCGTCCCAGCCCTACAGTGCCCAAGTCTTCCTTCCCTTTTTAATTCAGTGCCCTCCTGGCCCAGGCCCTGGCACTGGGACCTTCACCTGAGCCCAGCAACATGCCTGCATCTGCTGAGCTGTGCCCCAGCCATGGCTGCCTGAGCACTTCCCCAGCAGGCCTAAGCCAGGGCTGCCCCCCTGTGCCCTCTGAAACTGCAGCCAGTACCTGGGTATCTGTGCACCAGGCACCCCCGGGGGCCACCAGCAGACTCACACAGTCACCTGTGTCCCAGGCAGGAGCAGGAGCAGGAGCTGGGCTGCCAATGCTCCTCGGCGGGAGCCCAGCTCATGCATTTCTGGCCACTATACCCCAACAATGACGTGACATGGTATTCCCTCAACATACCTCTACACTGAAAGGGCTCTCCTCAATTTTTCCAACTTCTGCTTCAGGCAGAGGATTTTTCAAGGTTTGTAAAAATAAAGCCGCTTTTCTTTTACGTTCTGCCTGGAGCTGCTTTTCCTTTGATTCCTTGGATGCCTGGGCAAGCTTTTCTCGGGCAGCAGCCGCAAGGCGATCCTCCAGCTTCTGCTTTGCTGAAGGAGCAACAAGAAAGAAGTGCAGTTGGGAGCAAATGTGTTTATATCCTTCCACCTCACCTTCACAGCATCAACAGGCCACACACAGTTATTCAGAAAGGAACCCAACACAAATGGCAGGCTGGACAGACACAGAGGGCAAAACACATCCTGAGAGGACAAGCGCACGAGAGTGCCTTTTGGGGCGGGGCACTGTGTTTCAAAGTCAGCAGGCTGCCGGGGTCCCACACTAGTGGAGGCTGGGAGAAGGGCACCCTCCGGAGTACTCGCACACACCCCAACACTCACGGTAGGCGACGCTACTCTAGAAGGACTCGAAAGCTTGGAGCAGACACCCAGGGAGTGCAGGTTTGGGCATGGGCACAGGCACAGTGTCAGTGCTCAATAGGAAGGCACAGGGGCTAGAGTCCCCTCTCCTAAGTGCTGCTTCATCTGTTTGTGTGTACACAGAAAAAGCAACGCAAGAAACCAGAATAGACAAACACTGCAAATACAGCTGCGATTAGCTCCTTGAACGCAGGATATACTTTATCTTGGAGCACGGGCCACGCTGTGACCTAGGAAGACGAGCCACGCTGAGAACTCCCCCGCACGCATCAGGGGCAGATGGTTCTGCTGAGAGACAGCCTCCCCAGAGGGCGTCTCCTGACCGAGCTGGGAGTGCAGGCTGAGCCTCACCCTGGGGCTGTGTTGGGGCTGTGTCAAAGCGCGGAGGCCTCCATTAGAGCCAGGCCGGCACATTAGGCTCTCTGAGCACAGATCGCCAGGAGCACTGCGGCTGTGCTCCCAAGGATGGCTCACAGCTCAGACACACCACACAATGCCCACACGGCTAAGCAGCAGGCTCGGAATTTCCGGTTTAGCAGCCACATTTCATATCTACTTCTTTTCTTTTCAGAACTTTAAAAGCTAGCGACAAACCTTGCTTTGCTTCTAGCTCCTCCTGGGTAAGTTGGGGCTTCTTTTCCTCGACAACTGCACAGGGTGGGGCTGCAGCCGGGCTAGTGTTGGCAGCACTACTAGAACTTTCTTGGCCCTCTTTGCTTTCTTCATCATCATCACTGTCATCGTCTAGCTTAACTCGGTTTTTTTCCAGAGGAAGGAGATCATTTTCTTTGGCCTTGATTGCAAAGCTTATTGGAGCAAATGAAGCTATTGAGAAAAGGTGAGAAGTATGATACATTTTTAGGGAGCCAGAATATGGAGCAGGATTGTCACAGGCCCCACCCTGGTGTGAGTGCAGTGGTGCAGGTGGCATCTGCAGTGTCATGAGGCCCTGCCGAGACATCCCCCGCCCAGGGCCAGGCTGGGCAAGCCCTGGAAGACACTCAGCAGAGGGCTTGGCCACAGCTGCAATGTATCCGAGAAGCCTGTGTGGCCACAGTGTCCCCGTGGGCCACAGCAGGACACCTGCTGAGTGACAAGGGGGTCACCTACCATCTTAAACAGTCAAGTCTTATCATTTTTTTTTTAAAAAGCCCATGGCTCACCGTGTAACCGAACTTGCATAAATAGGCATACAATGCAGCTCCTCTCTAAAAGGGTATCTTTACAAGTCCAAACCTAATGAAGTAGCCTGCTCTTACAGGGCATAAGTCACAGAACCCTTTCCTTCACTGGTGACATTTTACCAGGCACCCACTTCATGACTGGCACCATGTTAGATCAGGCTCCATGATCACAGGAAAACTAAGTCTGGCATGAGAATTTGGATGGCACAATTTATTCCCCATAGAACACTTGAAAAACTTAAGAGAATGATAAAGGCCTCGAAGGGGAACATCTTCCCAGCCCCACCCCCCAGCAAGTGCTGAATCTGTTCCCTTTCAGACACTGGCAACGGCTCTAGTAACAGCTAACTGGGTGCAATCAGATACTTTCTATTTAAACACCACTGAGCTATTATTTATGAACGGTATTTAAGTAAACCACAATTTAGGAATTTCCAGCACACTGCAGCGAGCGGCTCTCAGGAGGAAGTGGTTGTGGGAAGCAAAGTCCGGCGCTGGGAGGGACTTACTGGGCAACCCCACCCCAGTACCTCCGCCCCCTTGGTGCAGGGATCACCTGCTGGCCCCCATCCTCATGTGGTGTAAAGTAAAGGCTGAGTCCATGCTACTCCAGATCTGTGACATACAGCCACCTGTCAAGACAAGCACCCAGGGCCGCTGGTGCCTAAAGAGGAGCAGGATGGCCCACGCAGTGTCCGTCCATGTTCCCAGAGAGATCCAGAGGGGCAAGCGCTGTAAGAATGGCCAGCGCTCAGAGCCCTGTGTGGGGCGAGCAGTCACCGCACAACACGCTGTTCTTGTACAGGTCTGATGTTTTCCATGTTAAGCAAAGTTTAAAATGAAACTTTCACTGCCATAGCAATTCAGCCTAATAAACACAGGGTCAAGGAATGTTTTAAAAGGAGAGAAAACTTCATAGAAAATGTTAATTAATGAAATCATTCAAGGTGCTAGACTAAAATACATGCAAAATGTCTTGAACACAATTATTCCCACACCATCTCTTCCCTCAAATTAGAAAAGGGAGCAATCAACAAGTACAACGTTGAAACGAACGCCCTGAAGCACATCCTACTCCCACGGAGTGCACAGTGCCACTCACACCCATGCTGCACAGGCCTGGCACACAGCGGAGGTGCCCACTTGATAGGAAGTGGGCTGAGGCAGGACATGGCTAACTGCGGCAAGCACCCTGCCTCCTTGCTCACTGCCGACAACCCCACGGCACAGGCGACCGGACAGACGCCTGCTCAAGGGCTAGAAACAGCTGAAAGCTGAAGCAACTTTCTGGACGCTCTCTGCGGATCATGTGGAAGGGCCTTCTGACGGCCTTTGGTGAAGGGTTTTCCACTGAGATTACTGATGGACCCAAGTTCCCTTCCTCCTGAAGTGACCAAGGCCCTGTGTGAGCTGGCGCCTCCACCTGCACTCTTCTGCCCTTCCAGTCAGCTCCAGTGCCCCTCTGGCGGTGGCCCACCATCTCCTGTGCCCCTGGGTGGGGTGGACAGGATTGTGCCAGGCAGACACAAGCTGTGTGGCTGTCACAGAGCAGGAGCCCCGACCAAATCCTCTACCTCCCACTTCTGAGGTAACACGTACTGCTGGATCTCTAACTTCAGAAGCAACACACTCTTGATGGGAGGCTGTGGAAACACGGATGAACAAAGCGGACTTCAACTGCAACTCAGGTCAGGAAAAACCTGAACATCCTCCATGGGTGTTCTCTAGGAGCGCAAGTGTGTACGTGCACACGCACACTGGGACCACGCCTCGGTGTCACAACTGCTGTTCGCTTTGCTGCAACATCTTTCCTTGTGAACAGTGTAGAAATGCTACCATTTGAAAAGACGACATTTCTTAGAACAGATGCTCCAGCTTGCGCTGTGGTCTCTGACAACGACCCGCTGCCTGCCACCTCTGCATCGCTCGGCACTCTCCCCCTGAGCCGGGGTCTGTGTTGCTCAGGATGGTCGAACTCCAGGGCTGGGACACAAGCATATGCCACCACCTGAGTATTCTTTAAGAGGATACATTAAAAAATGTACTTAATGGCTATTTTTCTTCTTTTCTGAACCATCTTTTTCTGTCCTCTGTCCATTTTTCTCCTGTAGCACTCAACTTTCCTTACTGATTTATAAGAGCTCCTGCTATAGTGAGGGCACTGACCTCTATCTTCTAGAATGGCAGCAGTTCCTACCAGGAGACAACTGCCACTTAACTTTACCGAGGCCCTGCTTCCACTGGACCTCTTAATCTCTCCTTATGGTTTATGACTTCGAGTCTTGGGGAGTCTTTTTTAAATCCCAGATTATTAAAAAAGTACCTATATTTCCTTCTATTTTAGGGTTCTTTTTAACATTAAAATAATGAATTCATTTGAAGTTGTTCTCATGTGATGTCTTACTTAATTTTTGATCAAAGTGCAAAACCTGTTTTTCCAGCTTCAATTACTATTCTGAAGAAATTTCTTTAGGGAGAGTTCCAGAGACTCGAGTGCTCAGCAGTCTCTGCCTGCTGATGTGGTAACTGCGACAGGAGATGGATGCAGTGCCATGCTGGGGCTCCTGGCACGAGGCCCGTCTGCTCATGCCCATGACTGCTCTCCTTCGTGGCTGGGTTCCACCTAGTATTCTAGTTTCTCTGCTTGAGTGGCCATGGTCTGTAGCCCGGGGGCTCTGAGAGCAGAGACGCCCTTCCCAGTGCTCCACTTCGGTACTGAGGTGGCGCTGGTCCTCGCGGGTGCGTCAACTGACCTTGACCACCTTAGCCTCCTGACTGCTTCTGGGCACCTCCCCAACATCTCAAACTCTCTCAGGCCTACAGATAGACGTCAATTTCCTATCTCTTCTTGAACCAACTTTAGCATTTGTTTTCTTTGAGAATATTTTTCACTGATCTTCAAATTCATTCAAATTTACAATTTTATATATGTAAAATCCTGTGCACTCTAAAAAAAAAATCTTGTGATTTTTCTTGCTCATCTGCATCTTTGCATTTGATTTTTTCTCTACTGAACATGCCCGATGGCTGGGTATTTACTGGTCTTTTCTGCTTAGATTTTCACTGGTTCCCTTTTCCTGCTTTCCCTCGATGCACCTTAAGTTTCTTCCTGGGCTCTCTCTCCTTTCTCTCCTGTTTGGTACTGGGATCACAAGAGGGTCTCGTGGACGCTGAACACAGGCTCCACTCCTAGGTTCTGCACCAGCCCTCCCTGGGTTCCTGAGTCCAGTGCATGGAGTGTGCTTTTCTTTGAATAAAGTCTCCCCCAGCCCTTGTTTGAGTTGCTAGACTGGGCTTGAACTTGGGACCCTCTTGTCTCAGTCTCCCGAGTAGCTGGGGTTACAGGCACGCACCACCGTGCCAGGAACATTTACTGATTTCTGACATGGAATCTTTGCCTTGTGCTCAGCTCTGTGGTCGTGGTCTTGGAGCACTGCCAGGCCTAAGCGTCCTGCTCCAGCACTTGAGATACTCCGCCTTCCAGAGGGCCTTGGTTACGGAGCTGCCCATGACAGTGGGTGTGGCGTGCTGGTGTCTTTCTGCCCCTTGGAGGGCAGCCTGCCATTACTCTACCTGGATGCCTCTTCTTCCACACCTCTTTTTCTCTTGTGAGATTTCTGGGAAACTGAGGCTATCTCCCATCCAATCTGATTTCAGTGTTTTCCTTGGTTTTAAGCTTAGTGGTTTTATTTCTTAGCAGTCTTCTGCAGATGGGAGATGTAAGTTAGGCTAGCTTCATGATAATGCTGATTGTGAGAACAGAGATCACCAATGAGAACGTTCCTCCTGCCCCTCCAAATGTGCTTCAGGAATTTGAGCCTGTATCCTAGAAGGGGCCGCGACTTTCATCCAGGTCCCCACAGAAGGGTGGGACCTTCTTAGTATCTTCCCAAAAGAATTAAAAGCATCACACCACAGCAATATATGCTCACCCATGTTTATAGAGGCACAATTTGTAATAGCAAAATCTCAGAAACAGCCCGAATGCCCATCAGGGGGATAAATAGATGAAGATGTGGTTTTTTTTATTCAGTGGACTGCTACTCTACCATAAAGAAGGATACGCTTGAGCCATTTCTAGCTAAATGGATGTACCTTGAGACCATACTCTTAAGTGAAATAAATCAGACACATGTGTGTAAATATTGCATGGTTTTCTCTGGTGAGAGAAACTGAAAGTGTAAATAAGGACCAAAATGTATCATAGGTATTGGGATATAAGAAGAAAATGTTCAAATGAGAAGGGGAAGGGGGAGGGAAGAAGGGACGAGGAAGAAAAAAGGAAAAAAAGCTTTTGTAAGTAAAGAGAGGAAGAGGAGCTGAAGGAAGCAGGGGAACGGGAAAAAAGAAGCAAGAGATACCATGTATAGGTACAAACTTCCTATGATGAATGTTACCATTAAGGATATCTAAAATGTACCAATTAAAAAAAAAAAAAAAAGCAGTGCAGGGTCATGGAGGTGGGGTGGGCTCTGTAGGATGATGCTGTGTCCAAGGCCACGCAGGGGCCCTCTGAGTGCATTTCCCCTGCCAGATCCCGGCCTCCCACCTAAAACCCTCCGTGTTGACAGTGGCTCCCTGGAGTCCATGCCCCTGAATTCCAAGCTGTCCTTTCCTTCTCTGTGAACCAAGACACAGAGCCAACTGTCCCAACCGAACGGTGGCCCAGCTCTGGTTTCTGCAGCAGTGGTTGCTGCCACCCCTACTTGGTCTGTGCCTTTGTTTGCTTTGCTGAGAGCCAAAGGCGGCCAGGGAGGGCAGGAGATGAACGCGTGTGCTCAGGAAGCATTCTGGATAGTGAATGCCAGCGACAGCTCTGTCCCCACAAAGGCCCCTCTGGGAAGGCAGGCGCTGTCGCCCCATCCACTTCTCTCCTACTGCAGCTCCCTCCTAGCCCCTCTGCCTCGGTCTCTTCATGAGCCTAACCTGCCCTGTGTGCTTCTGCACACCGTGTCACCGACCCACCTCCCCGCAGGTCGCAACACCTTTTCCGCACAGCCGCGCTGCTCCCCGTCCCTTCCTTGCACTGGCCACCTACACGCACACCCCAGGACAGAGCAGGGCGGCCAAGTGAGGGCGAGGGCAAGCCTGAGGCAATGCATGCTGGAGGTGCTCAAGGGACCCTGTGACAAGGAAGACCGTGAATTTCACCGGGCCACTGTCTGCACAGACACAGCTGCACAGGTCTGCAGGGGACCATACTTGAAACTTTATAAATATTCCCATTAAACTGCTCGGAACAGGCTGCTGAGCAAACAGAGCTCAGGACTGGCTTTACCAACAGGGCTGCACCCCTGCCATGGCAGCAGAGGAGGAGCGCCAGCCCGCCCTGCCCTGTGCCGAGGCTGCCTCGCCTTAGTGGCCCTCACCTTTCACCAGCTTCCCGTCCACCGCACCTTTACTGGATGCTGCCTCCTTCTTCCCACTGGGGCCACCTCTGCCCCCCACCTCGGCGATGTCCTCGGGCACAGTGTCCTCCCCAGTGTCGCTGGGCTTCTCGGGAGCAGCTTCCGCAGGGGCCTCTTCTGGTGCAGACACAGGCTGCAGAGATCAGACGTCAAACACACAAGTCATCACCCAGGAGCACTTCCACCTCTCAGGCCATGAGATAGGCAGAGGAGGGAAGAGCCCATCCTGCACCCCCTGCGGTGCTGACCTGCTCCTGAACCAGGCCTCAACGCCCTTCCTTGGGAACCTGATTACCAAGAGCACTTTCGGAATCCCAAATTATCTCCAGCACCTGCTGATGGGTCAGTTTTCTTCGGTTTGAACAACTGGAGATAAAGGTTTGAGAAATCAACTGATAAGCAGGGCCTCCACATCTCTCTGAGGTAATTAGTAATGAGTGTCAGGGTGTCTGTGCCACACAGAGCGCAAAGGCAGAGTGTGGGCTGCACGGACATGGCACACGGTGGTGACCAGGGCACAGGTTCGCGCTGGCACCTGGCAACCCTGGCACTCACAGCACGCAGGGCCGTGTCCACTTCGGACACTTGTTCAGTGACCATGGCACAGTACTTGAACTGTCAAAAGGAGCTAAACAGAGCCAGCAGCCAAGATGACCAGTGCATGAAGAAATGGGAGTTTTATGTTTGGAACATGCGGGACAAGTAATCAGCAACGCACTGCAACCCAGAGGAGACGTTTCAGCAGAGCTGGCCCAGGTCACCTCTGGGAGGCAGGGACGGCACACACCAGGAACTTGGCAGACAGTGCCAGCTGGATGAGCCCTTCAGCCTCTGACAGCACAGGGTCCTGGCCCCTTTGCAGGCAGTGACTGCCTCACAACTGGACACGTACCTGTGTGCTGTCGCCCCCTTCCTTCTGGAGGAAGAACTGCTTTTTAAACTCATAGTAGGCGTTGTACTGGTGCCAGGGCTGCAGGAACTCAAACCTGTGAATGGAGAGCAGGTCACTCAGCAGGCAAGACGAGAGGCCAAGGGAACCTTCCGGGGCTGTGCATCCCAGATGCTTGACAGTGACCTGCAGCCTCGCAGGGGCCACCATCGCACCCTACACCCGAGGGAGACTGAGGCATGGGGTGGTGATGCAGTGCAGCTGCACGTTCACACTTTACTACCAGGGGCACAGAACATGATTTGACTTTTTAAAAAAAGGTCTGTGCCTAGATTTCCAGGGTGGGTCCTTATGAAGTACGAATAGCAGTTTCTCATTTCAGCATCAACAGTTTCATTTCGCAGCTAAAAAATCCCCCAACTCTTAAGCAATTTAACGAGATAAGAATGTTTATCTAAAGACATTTGAGCCAAGAAAAAGATAAAGACACAAGAAATTATATGGCTAATTTTTTTTCCTTTGGTACTAGGGATTGAGGGTTTTTTTTTTTTTTTTTGGAGACGGTCTTGCTATGTAGTTCAGGCTGCCTTAAACTCACTGCGGAGCCCACGCTAGTCTTGAACCCTAGAAAATTCTCCTGCCTCAGCCTCCCGAGTGCTAGGATTACAGCCGTGAGCCGCCACACCTGGCTGGCACTGGAGATTGAACCCATGACCCTTGCACTGTGCTACATCCCTGGTCCTTTTTATTTTCTGTATTCTGAGACAGGTCTTGCTAAGTCTCTAAGTTGCCAGGCTGAGCTTCACCTTGTGATCCTCCTGTCTAAGCCTCCCAGAGATGTGGCTTACAGGTATGTCCAGCTATGTGTCTGGATTTTTAAAAGAGTGAGAAACAAGCCCCAAATCACATTCACCCAACACACCTAGAACTTTTTTTTTCGGTGCTAGGAATGGAACCCAGAGCCACCAGAGTCAGGCCCCCAGCCCAGCACGTGCAACTCTTGCTCTCACCTCTGATCGTTCTTGGCACGAACACTGGTCTCAAATTTAAGGCCATTCCGAGCCACATACTCTGCCAGCTTGTCAATCACAGGCTGTACGTCGGGGGGCGGGGGGATGATGGCAGCCGCGGGACCAAGTGCACTGTGGGGAAGAGCACGGTGAGCCACCTCACGGCCCTAGCAGGGACAGAGCCCTGAGCGCTAGGGGTCTTCACGGCCTCGGTGGCCACGGGAATACTGGAGTCAGGTGACACTTGTGCGAGGCTCTGAAGACAACAGGTCCCCCACACTAACAGGGCCAACGCATCACTGCTGACAGTGACGATGGACTTTTATGGGACAGCACAACTATGAAAGCCATGGACAGGCTCAGTCTCCGCCCAGTGAACATCCCCCACCTTGAGCTACCTCTTAGAACAACCCAGAGTGAGTCATGCAGTAACTTTTTGTCACGTTCGAAGCCAGCACAACTCAAGACCCTTCCTGCCCGGCTTTCTCAGCACAACCGGCAAAATCATTTCTGCAGGTCGGTGAGTGTTTTGCTGGCTTTTCCATGAGCCTCCGCTAAGCAGGAGACAAAGCACCCTGCAGCCCACCCATGGGCACCAGCTCACCCTGTCACCATGTGGCCCGTGAGCTCAGAGGTGCCTGGCTTTATGAACCCTGCCCTCTGCTGACCACTGCAAGCCTCATCATTGGGCCCCACCCAGTGAGGGGCCAGATGAGGAAAGCCCTGGAATGAAGGGACAGGGTGGGAGTGAGTAGAGACTCATGCTTCCAAGTAGCCAGACTTCATGCTAAGAATGTGCCCTCTCTCTTTTTAAGATAAAGTCTTGCTAAATAGCCTTGACTGGGCTCAAACCTGTGACCATTCCGCCTCAGCTTCCTGAGTAGCTGGCCATCTCTCAGGCATGTGCCAACATGCTCAGTTTCTTGAAAACCTTCATGTTTGCCTTTTAAGCCTGGGAACCTGAATGCTACTGCCCCAATGACGGAGGCGGTGTTTAGGCCCAGGGGGCCCAGACCGGGCACGCACCTTGTGGTGGTGGTGGTGGAGGTTGCCCCGCTACTTGTTTCGGCCGTAGTTGGGGGCGGTGGTGGTGTGGTCCCAGGAGGTGGTGGTGCAGTGCTTGTCACTCCAGGAGAGCTGGACACAGTCACCCCAGCAGGCAGCGTGCTGTAGTACGTGGCCACATTGATCCCCGGGGGTGGCGGCGCCAGGCAGTAGGTGCCATCGGGCAGCACGTAGTAGCTGTAGTACATGGCTGCCACGGGTGCTGTAGGGACAGCGGGGTGCCTGAGAGAGGCTGGGGCGGCTTCTGACCCTCCACACCCATGCAGGACACAGTGCAGGAGCAGCCAGCAGTGCCCAGATGCCCAGGGCCCTGGTATCTCTGGGAGGGTGGGGACCCACTCCAGACACATCTCAGCAGGGAGGATGACTCCACCCTGACCTGCCCTAAGAAACCCCAGGATGTTCAAATTGTAGCCTCCACAAGTAAGGGCATCCCAGCCCCAGGAACAAACAAAACTCCTGGCAATTAAGTATCAACTAACTACTTGGCAGGCAGCTCCAACCTAATGCCTTCTTCATGGAACAGAAGTGAACTCCACGCTCTCCTCCAAAGCGCTGATTTGCAGTGCAGGCCCACTGCTGGGAACGCCCGGCCCTCCACAGAGACATGGCTGTGCTACGGGGCGGACTCTGCCCCAGAGCCCCATCTAAAATGCCAGATGTAAGGGGAAGGTTCAATCTAAACTGCATGGCAGCCTGCAATGAGACGAGCTGTTTCTGCGTGTGAAAATGAGACATGCCCAGACCTGAAAACCCCTGGAGGGACCTAGGCGGCGCAGACTGGGGGCACGGAAGCCGAAGCTGAGCCCTGTGCTGAGTGCACTGGCGGACCCCGCTGTGCCTGCACTTCTGCAACCCCCTGCCTCCCAGGGCGCTGCCCACAGGGTGCTCTAATCACCGGCTGTGGAGGCGAGCAGGGACCAGGCTGGGCGAGGGGCGCACGCCTGCGACCCCAGCACCGGGATGCTGGGGCAGAAGGGTTGCTGGGGGTTCAGGGCCAGCCTGGGCTACACAGTGAGTTCAAGGCCAGCCTGAACTGCATAGCCGGACGCTGTCTCAACCAACCAACCAACCAACCAAAAAACAAAACACCCCCCCCCCCCCGCAAGAAACAGATCTGAAAAGAACTGTAACTGCCAAAGGGGAAACTGCATCAGAGCTAAGAAGAAACAAATCCACATTTTCAGGGGACTGCAACTTGCATCTGATTGATTTCATTCGGGGGTCCTTATGTCGCCTAAGCTGGCCAGGAACCTCAGGCTCCAGTGTGGCTCTTAAGTAGCTGGGACAACAGGTGCTAGAGACCGTGCCTGGCTGGACCTGGGTTTAAGTGGGTTAAATGTGATGTTCTCTAATGAGTACACTTGAGAAGCACCGCACCGGCTGAGAGGGACATGCCAACCGCGCTTGCTGTTTTCTGAGGGGCGGCTGGCTTGGGAAGGGGAAGCTGATGACTGCACTGAGCACTGGGCCACGCCTCCTCCCCAGAGCCAGTGGAGAAGTCACTGATTACCTCCTAAAGCCCTCCATCTCATCTTCTTCCTGCTAAAGGTTTGAGCAAATCTGCTTCCTGAGGGCCAGCTTAGGAAGATAAGCAACCTGTGTTTGTATTAAGGATGAACACAGCTTTTATAAGTTATATGGTGGAAAATTTGGCACTTTTTTTTTTTTTTTTTTTTTTTTTTTAAACAATACAGGGGATTGAATCCACGGCTTCTGCACTGAGCTGCAAGCCCAGCACGTTTTACCTTTTACTTTGAGACAGGGCCTTGCTAAGTTCCCCAGGCTGGGCTTGAACTTGTAACCCTCCTGCCTCAGCCTCCCAGAGTGCTGAGGTGACAGGCGTGCCCCACCACTCCTGACCTCTGCACACCTTCCTAACACACATCTCTGACAATCTGAAAAAACATTTTTCACGTTTGCTGCCGAACACCTGAGAGGCAGCAGTGAATCAGCTCCTCACCTGTACTCTCTCCAGGCTCCCACAGCCAGGGACCACCCCTCTGACCCTATCCCTAGCCAGGTCCCCGTCCCTGCCAAGCCTCTCGGCCTCCCCTCCTGGATCTCTAAATCATCCTGTTGACATGCATCCCGGCGTCTGAGTTCAATGGCTTTAAATCCCACCTACTCTCGATGACTACAGAACTCTGGTCCCCAGCCGAGCCGCACCTGCGTATTGGTGCCCACTCAGCTCCCTCATCTGGACAGCTCTGCATGTTTCAGAGCGACGGTATGCAGCACGGTCCTGGGTTTTTCTCCACAACTCTCCACACTACCCCTCTGCACAGACCCTGTCCAGGCCTCTGTTTAGCCTGGGCGCCCCGTCCCACGGCCACGCCCACCTGTGGCCAGGGCCCTGCCACCTTCCTGCGCATCCCCACCCCCGTGCCCCCCTCAGGGCTGTTGGCACAGCAGCCTCTCTGACCCCACGACACCAGCACCACTTACGTCCTTGGGCCCCCGTCTCCCTGTCCCCACTACCACCCGCACTGTGCCTGGTCCACAGCAGCCCCTCATCTGCAGGCTACCTGCCCAGACCCCAGGACTTCGGATGCTGTGCCCAGTGCTGGCCCCGAGAAGACCCACGTCCTTTCCTAGACAGACACGCCCAAGACTGTGTCCAACTCTCAAAGCAGGCGCAGCAGGAGGTCAACCCCAGAACCAAGAACAGGATGACTGTGACCAAACATGGGGATAGACACTCCCACCCCTCTCCACATGCCTCCCGCACCGTGCTCGCCTTGCAGGTGACAGTGCCTTGTGACAGGACAGGCAAGGTGAGGGCTGTCTGCACACAGCACTGCGGCGCCATCACGAGCAACGTGGCAACCGAGATAATATGCAGTGACCCCAGGCGGGTGGTGTGGACCGCACTGACCCACTGGCTGCTTGACCCACTGGCTGCGCGGACGATGAATCCATGTCCTGGGCGGAAAGCAGTGGCACATGCGTGGCTGTAATCCTTAAAACCTAAGAACCGTTTATTTCTGGAACTTCCCAGTGCGTCTTTTCAGACTGTGGGGCCCCTGGCAGAGACCCTGCAGGCAAGGGCCACCTCTGCTCTCCAGAGGCCAGTGCCGACATGGAAGGGGCTGCGTGTGTCCTGGCACACAGACTTCTGGGGATCATGTGCATGCGGGAGGGAATGAGACTCTGAGCAAAACAGACCCTTGCTGTGGCCTTAGGGTCTGCAGGACCATCACCCCAAAGGGAGCTAACATATTCCTGCCTGCTTAAACCACTGGTGATAGAAAAGGCACAGCCATGCTTGGGACGGACATGCACATAACACTGGTGGTTCAAGCCACCCAGCAGTGAGATGTATGAATTCCAGTCCCACTGTGAACATGTTAAGAGAAATGAGCAGCACTCTGGGAGGCAGAGGCAGGAGGATCGCCTCAAGTTCTAGGCCAGCCTAGGCTACATAGTGAATTCAAGACCATCCTGAACTACACAGTGAGACTGTCTCAAAAAAACAACAAAAAAAAGCCCCCCCCAAAAAAAACCCAACCCCCCCCAAAAAAAACCCATATCCCCCATGACACCAAAGCCATCTGGGTCTGTGTGAACACACCCACAATGCTGGCATGATGGCAGTGGCGTACTGGCATGCTCCCCTGAAGGTACCCGTTGCTAAGTGCGCGTGCCTATTTAGATTCAGGTAAGTTATCTAACATTAATTTTGGGACAGAGCATGGGTTGCTAATCTTTTCCCATGAAAACGCAGTTAGCAGATATTTCTCTTTGTGTACTGAAAGGCAAAAGTGAGGACATCCTTCAGATACCCATTACAATGAGGAAAAAAGCCCATCTCTGGCTAAAATTAGACATACGATAAACCTTGGTTGCGGTGTTTTGGTAGCAGAGGTGCACTCATGAGAATGAACTCTTCTCAGGAGCAGAGGTACTGCACCCAGCCGGGCTTCCGAGGCACATGGTGGCCAGAGGAGCTCACCGTGTGGGTGCAGCTGTCAAGCCCTGGGTGGAGGCTGCACACCTAGGATTGTCTGCTGAACCCAAAGCCAGAACACCTTTCTCCTCCCACACCGTGTTTTTTTCAGTTTCTTTTTTTTTTTGTGGGTACCAGGGGTTGGACTCAGGACCTTGCATGCCAGCAGGTCCCCATGCCGCTGAGCGGTATCACTGGCCCTTTCTTCATATGTGGGTACTGGGAGTTCAACTCAGGACCTTGTGCTTGCCAGGCAGGCGCTTATGCCACTGAGCTATCTCACCGGCCCTTCTTTTTTTCTTTTTTGAGACAGGGTCTCACCATGTAGTTCAGGCAGGCCTTGAACTCACTATGTAGCCCAGGTTGGCCTCAAACTCATGGTGATCCTCCTGCCTCAGCCTTCCAACTTTTTAAATTTCTTTTATTTTGAGACAGGGTCTCACTAAGTCACTAGATAGCATCAAGGTGACTAAGTTGGCCTTCAATTTGTGATCCACCTGCTTCAGCCTCCTGAGTGGGTGGGATTACTGGTGTGCTTCGCCATACCCAGGATGTCCATAGTTTTTATGTAGGAAAATGTCACTGCCCTTCCCTTCCCCCCGAACTTCAAGGCACATATCACGTGGCTCATCCTACACCATCTTGCGTATTTTGCAGTGGAGCTAGAGCACAGAGATTACCCCATTACGACAAAGAGCTCTCCCTAGTGGTGTGCTAGTGGCTCTCACATGCCATAATGCATCTGAGAAAACGAGTACTGATGTGTCACCACATGACTTTATCTGCTTTGTTGCAACTTCAGACAACGCACTCATCCTGAAAAAGCCTCCAAGTGAAAGATTTGTTTTGACATCACCGGGCTGTAACAGGGAGGCTTCAGACGTGGGGGTGCCCACGTGGAGCCTCTCCTTTTGGCAAGTAAGGTTTCGTCTAGAAAAGCTGGCCTCCGCAGTAACTTTACATCTTTATCAGTGACCCTCAAGTACAACGTTCTGAGGCCCTGGTGCCAGGCTAAGTCCCTTAGACTTATAATTCAAAAGGAGCTTCTGAGAGTTCTGGATAGAGAGCAGGCCGTGCCTGACAGGCGGTGTGACATTTCCCTGTGGGCCTGACTGGGACATTTTCAGGACCCCACACAAGCAGCAGCAGAGGGTCTTCCAGAGAGGGCTAGCAGGTCCAGAAGAATGGCTGCGGGGCTGCTATGGTGGCCTGGGAGGGACACGACCACAGACCCCTGAGTTCTCCAGGCCACAGCTGAACCAGGAGGACAGGAGCCTGGTAAGCATGCAGGAAGGCCAAGCAACCAGAAGAGGGGAGGGACAGCTCTGAGCAGGGGCAGCAGCGGGCCTGTCTGTCTGTGGCCCATGAGGCTGGAATGACTTACATTTTCAAACAGCTGGCGAACAGACCAAACAAAACACTCGTTCATGGTGCAGAAATGACATAAAATTCAAACTCCAGCATCCGCACACAAGCTTTACAGTTTTTTATGGTCTGAGGCTGCCTTCACACAGAGCCACCTGACTCACCAGCCTGATCTACACAGGACTCTGCGCAATGCCATGGGGCTGAGAAACAATGGAGACCTTAGGACACCGTCACACTCATACAACCAAGGAAATTCAGACTGCTAGAGGTCACCCACATGGAACACAGAACCAATCATGCTGGTGCCAGAGATGGAAGGAAGTGGAACAGGAAACTCCAAGGGGGGAGCCCAACCAAATACAGCCAACAACTGGAGCAGGAACAGCGCCAGAGGCCCAAGGGGACGTCCCCTGGGCTGAGCACAGAGCAGGACTGGAAGCACTGAAGGCAGAGGCACAGAGGCCCTGGCTACTTCCCAGGTGGGACAGAGTGGGGAAGCTCTCTGGAAAGTCCCCCGAGGGAGCACTTCCAACATGATGAAGGCAAGAGAGTGCCAGCAGGCCCGCAGATAGTGGCCCCAACCAGCCCCAACCCCAATTCAGATAGTGGCCTGGCCTTGGGTCAGAGTTAGGGTCAGGTGCCACTCCCCGACGGGCTGTCCCTTGTGCATGAGGGCTGGAGGCTGGTATCATTCACCTGCCCCTGAGCCAGAGCCCTCTGCATGCCAACAGCGCGCATGGGGGATGAAGGAAGGAGGGACTCAGCCTCAGAAACAGGCAGGCAGCAGCGAGCCACAGCAAGACACACCTCAGCCAGGAACTCGCATGAACTAAGAGCTGGGGTGGAGACGGGGGAGGCATTTGATGGGGACCAACTTCCTCTAGTTTCACAATAAATAGTGTCGAAGATAAGAATGTGTAACATGGAAAGCAAATCTGCAATCATGACCTTGGAATCTTTTTCTTGACTATAAAGGGATCTTTCAGAACAAAGTTTTTTTGGAGACAGGGTCTCCCTGTATAGCCTAGGCTGCCCTCAAAGCCTCGATTCTCTTGCCTCAGCCTCCTGAGCACTGGGAAAATTCAATTCTTGAGTTATGATGAAAGGAACTTTTATCTGCAGTTAAGCAACTACTTCACTGTGGTTCTGGATTAGAGGTTCTTCTGTTGAACTCTAGTAAAATGGAGCTAACTTCCCCTCTAACACAAAAACTTGAGTGACCACTCATCAAGACACCAGTCCTGTGCAGGCTCGAGTCTTCCTTTCGTTCTGCAGGCCGAGGCAGGAAGCTCCTCGTGCCCACAGTCCCTAACGTTGAAGGTGACCCACGTGCTTTGTTCCACTTCTCCTAACTTACAAGAAAATGATTTTAAAAATTGATAGAGGTTTTTAAATAAGCATTACAACATCATAAAAAATATGACTGGCTGTACAGTACAGAGTATTTCAGTATTACTGTCTCCTGCATAATTATTTTCACTTATTATAGCAAAAAACAACTAAGTAATAACCAAAAATAAAGAGCATAAAAATAGTTCAACATCAGATTCACCAATACTTTTACATATCTGTATTTAAACAGCTTCTACAAAAATTCTTTTAAAATAAAAAGTAGATCTCTTCCCAGGTTGCCAAAATCTAGAAAAACCTCTTTCAGTAGAAAGTAAACACCCAGGATGCGAAGGAAGGCAGGACCATCACGCCCTGCCCACCCAGTGTCAGCAGCGCTCAGGGCTCAGGCTCAGGAGGCCACTGCAGTGGGAACAGACGCTCAGGTTGCTGAGCCACTCTTGGAGTTGCACATTAAAACCGCAGACTTGTGAAGAATGAACTCAGGATGCTAGTTTAGTCTCAAAATAAGCACCACACAGATCTGCATGTCTTTTGAGAAGCCGGTAAGCCACACTGTGGGAAATCCAGGCAGCACGCACGGCCAGCCCCTTGTTGTAGCTATGACGGCAGTGGCCACCCACAGGCCCTTTCACATGCTCCCCTGCCTCCCAGGCTGACACAGACTGGCCCTCTCCCAGGGCACAGCACAGAGCACAGAGGCCACCTAGTCCTATGCCACTGCTGAAAGCCTTGCAGACAGGGTCTGACCTCACAGCTATACCCACCCACACACTGCCGCCTGCACACATCTGCAACCCGCTGGGGACTCGGGTGCTGCTTCAGTGATGGCTGGAGAAGCTGTCACTGCTGCCTGCGTCTTTACAGTCTCCACTGTTGACACCCAAACCTGTGCCTGTGCCCCTGGCCTAGTGCCTGCCTCTACCCTCACTCTCATGCAAGTGTGCTCCTGCTCCCATTTTTTTTTTTTTTTTTTTTTTTTGCTATCGGGAATAGAACTCAGGACCTTGTGCTTGCCAGGCAGGTGCTGTGCCACTGAGCTGGGAGCCGGCCCCCACTCCCACCTTTCCATGGGCCACTGCTGCACTCACCTCTGAACTACCCACACTGCACTCCGTGTCCCACCAGACTGTCAAAGCTGACAATACAGTGAGGACCATCTCCCTGAGCTCTCGACAATTTCACCTTCCCATTAGTTGATATGACACAGTGCTGACTCTGCTTAAAACAGAGGATTAGCTAGGCGTGGTGGCACATGCCTATAATCCCAGCACTTGGGAGGCTGAAGCAGGAGGGTCACTGCAAGTTAGAAGTCAGCCTGGGCTACAAAAACAGTTCAAGGACAGCCTAAACTGCATAGTGAAACCATGTCTGAAAAACACCAAAACAAAACAAAACACGCAAAACCAAAAAAGAGGATTCCTGCCAGTCATGATAGTGCAAACCTATAATCCTGGCACCTGGGAGGCTGAGGCAGGAAGATCACAATAAGAGGCCAGCCTGGACTACACAGCAAGTCTCTGTCTCAAATAAAAACAAAAACCAACGTAAAAACAAATCTTCTCCTGAAGTGTCCTCCCTTCCTAAGGATTTCCACACCTGGTGCCTCCACCTAGATGGGACTGTGCTGCCGACGCACGGGAAGGTCTACGGCAGGGGTGGTGAGCCGACGGCGCGTGTGCCGCACTTGGCTGTTTGTCATCCCTGAAAGCTCTGAAAGTCATTGCTGCTCCAGGGGATCTGCTTTCCTGAGACCCTGTCCTGGTGTGCTGGTTCTCGCCTGGGCCACCCTAGTGCTCACTCACTCATCTCCCCTGCAGGAGGCAGGGCTCCCCCACGGGGTGAAGGCTCCACCTCGCTGGGCAGCCGGTGCCAGGCCAAGCGCCAAGGACAGCAGCTCCTCTTCAGAAGGCAGACTGCTGCTTTTAGCAGTACAGCTTTTCTCTTCCACTATTTCTCCCAGCAAAACTTACTGGGCCTATGTATTTAATTAAAGTGTATGCAAACATGCAATTCAAGTGAGAAAAGAATTATTGTTTCTATGGATATGAAGCTGAATGCTTTGCAAGATTTGGATAAAAAACTCGCTGCTTCAAAAAAGCTATAGTGCAAGAGAGAAGGGAGAAATAGCCGTCAAGGCCTTGAAGTAACGTGCTTTCAACCCAGCGCCCAGGCAGCAGGGCGCTCTGGGCTCACCTCTGGACAAAGACCACAAGGCAGGCTGTGCAGCTGGCGTGCATGCGGGCCACGTGAGAAAGGGGGGCAGATGCCTTCCTGCAGCACCACATGGGAGTCTCAAGCCCACAGCGGCACCCCCAGGCCTGTCCTAACCACACGTCTGCTGGGTTAAAGGACTTCTGCAGTAACACCAAGTTCTATTACCTGGTGTTAACCAAGGGCATTTTGCCCTTTATTATACTTCTGAGTATTTTCACATCCTGGCTCATGGCATTTTTAAGATAAAACAAAACCCGCACAAACCCACCCCAGGTTTCAGTGGATCTTACCAACAAGAAACCTTTAAACATCCTAGGACGTGGTACAGACTGTCAGTGTTTCTACTCAGGATATGACATGCTAATGCCCTGACTTCACGAGCGGGAAACCGAGGCCCACGGAAGTAAGGCACGTGCCCAGAGGCTCCCCAAGGCTGTGCTGCCTGTCACTGCACAGGAGCTCCTGGGCGCCTCTCCTCTAAGCTTTTCTACACCTTCTCCATTTTCTCCTCACCCCAGCACCCAGACTCCTCTCGCTGCTTTCAGCCAGGGAAGCCCCTGCTCACCCCCACACTGCCTGAGCCCCAGCCCCATGCCTTGCTGCCTCTGCTGGTG
The DNA here is from genome assembly GCA_028451465.1 of Erethizon dorsatum. Taxonomy (NCBI): domain Eukaryota; kingdom Metazoa; phylum Chordata; class Mammalia; order Rodentia; family Erethizontidae; genus Erethizon; species Erethizon dorsatum. Next base: position 126,208,731 of record CM051830.1, on the reverse strand, counting down.
GTCGGTGGGGACAGCTGGCTGTGGGGCTACGGGGCAGTGGCAGGAGTGTGGTCTTCACGGACAGTGCTCGTCACGCCCCTCCCACGTGCCCGCTCTGGCGCAGGCCTCACTGCCTGGCTGTTTCCATGTGTTGCTGACAGCACACACGCCTACCTGCCATGTTGAGTGTGCTTAACAAGTATATGAGCACAGAGACACATTTCACACACCCACGGCTCCCACAAAACCCTGAAAACCCCGTGTCCTGTGGAAGGTGAGGGCACCCTGCCCACCAGGACAGACATGGCCTTTACCCTCGTGACACTCACTGTCCCTGGGGTGCACAGCGCCCAGATAGACAAATGGCCACCAAACACTGTGTACCGTACCCTGCAGCACACACCTGCATAGCAACACACCACGGCCAGCCTGGTGAGGAGGGGATGTGCGGAGTCACTGTGACCCCACAGACACTGCTCTCTGGTCACAGCAGCCTTCTTGTTCCGCTGCACGTTCATTTTAAAGTCCTCTGGGGCTGGGTCTTGGCCAGCCAGAAAAACAAGCCCATTTTTCTGTTCATGAGGACCAGAAGTCTGCTGTGCTACTAAGTCATGGGGGAAGGCATGGTCCTGTGAAGAGCCATGCTTAGCCACTCGTGCCCGGTGCCAGCTCTGGTGCCTGGACCAGATCAGGGTCCTGGATGTGGTGATGGTGGCCAGTCCATAGCTGGACACTGAACCCCTCCCAGGGCCACTGCATCCCAGGGGCGGTCAAACCTCTGGGTGTCTGGCTGTGTTGTTTCTGTCCAAGAGGCCAGGATTTGTCATCTGGAGGACAGGCCCTAGGGCATGAGGTCTGCATGGCTCAGGGTCACCCCTGCCTGTGCCACCAGTCAGCCAGTCAAGACTGTGACCCCCTGCCCCGGGGTACACCATGGCCTGTTGTAGGCACTGTGGCAGGCTCCCCTCCCCCTCTGTTCAGGCCCAAGGTCACCCTGCCCCAATCCTCCCCACAGATGACCAAGGCTGACCCTGCCTCCCGATGCTCCACTCAGGGCAGGGGCATCTCACATGACTGTCCGAAGGTGCAGCATGAAGGCCTGGCCTGGTCTTATGGCACTCACTGCTCATACACAGCTAGATGGGAGACCCTGAAATCATCAAAGCCCCCTCCTTGCTCCACAGTCAGAAGTGGGCACAAGGCATACAGATGGATATGGAGACATCCCTGAATGGCCTTGATGACAGGCATCATCTCCCCGTCCCAGGGAGACCTTGCCCTGGCCATGCATGCACAGCTCTTGTTTCAACCCAGGGCTGCAGTCTGTGATGCAGGCCACGCACCCTCCACCCCTGGGCACCTGCTCCTCATGTCCTCAACCATGTCTACTGTGCACAGCACTCTGCTCTTGGGAGAGTGACCAGGGATGCAGAGGGTCTCAGCCTAGGTAAGTCTCCCAAAAAGTGACTGCTAACTTAAGGAATTTTCAACACAGCTTTCTAATAACTTTCTGTAGTATTTTCCTAGGTGAAAATTCACAAATCAAACTCTCTTCAGAAAATTACTTTACGGCCTGTGAATGTTACTCCTTTTCTGCACAAAGCCAGCATTTTAGGAAACAGGAAGGCTGTGCTCGCCCAAAGAATGCAAAACAACACACGAAAGCACCACGAGTGAGATTTTGTACCATGAGTGAGACCCCGTGGCAACACTCCGCAACAACCAGAGGGAGAGGAAGACCCAGCACGGCATGCCATGTCTGCCCCACTCTCCAGCATCCTCTGTCCCTTCCAACCACCCACACCTTCCTGTCGCCTGGTCACGAGACGAGGCAGACTCACCCAGCAGCAGGATCCCTTCCTGTCAATAACAGCAGGGTTCTGGGGGAATCCACAGATGTGGCTCGATGCAAGCTGGGGCCAAGTCATGGCTGCCTGTCCTCAGTGCAGAGCATTCCAAACACCAGAGCTAGAATTGGCCTATGACCTTCAACAGTGGAACAGCAATGCATCCTCATGAACATTCACAAAATGAAAGAATTCATGGAGGAAGCAACCACACTGCCATTTTGCAGAGGTGACTGAGCCCCATGGTGCCCTAGGTGGTCTCCCTGCCTGCTGCTGTAAACACCAGCTGAGCGCTCGCTGACGACCGGATCAGGTGAGCCTAGCACAGGAAGCTGGACCAAAGCCACAACCAGTCTTCTGGAGCTGCATTTCAACACATGCTCCATCAACAACTAGTTGCAAAGCAACTGTATTCCATAGTCAGTCTGTGATTACAGCTCTTTCCAAGTGTAACCGATCTGCGCAGGACAGGGCTGCCGCCACCACCTGGCTGGCAGCCTGCCAGAGAGCACTCCAGATTCCTTCGGTGTTTCACTGCAGACCTACCAAGGGCAACGAGGTCATCAGGGATGTGGCAGCTCACAGAACTATGCGACATCAGAACAAGACAGTTCAGGTGGCAGCAGAAAAAGATGGTACTCAGGGAGAAAGGTGGGACCAAGAGAAGGTGTGCAGCAGTCACACCCCAGGGACACACCTTCAGACCAATGTGAAAGCCCTTAGCCCTTAAAAGGACGAAGGGCCTGAACCTCAGCACAGGTGTTTCCTGATTTCTTTGAGGTTTTACTGCCATTCAGACCCTCAAGTTCAGCTCTAGCTCTCCTAGGAAACTGCAATCAGGCCACCTGTCCCACCTCGGACCTCCTGGGACCCTGGAGAGGCAGCTATGGTGGTGACCTTCAGAAACTGCTCACAGAGGGGCTCTGGTGTCCCCTGGGGCTGACACAGGAGCAGGTGTCTGGGGCCAACACATCTCACATCAGATCCACCTGACGCCCTGTCCTCCCACACACGTGTCACCCTCGCTGTGTGAAGAAGCGGGGAGGGGGCGGCGGCCAGGTCTGTGTAAGCCGGCACCAGAGTCCTGCTATGTACTGTCTGGAATCCGCCCAGCCCTCAGATGCCCTTAATGGCCCCAGCTTGACTCAGCCCCCACCCCATTATGGGATGTTCTGTCAGAGCAGCCACTCCTGGCCGGTGCTGCCATGCTATCCGGTCACACGCCACACCATGACTGAGCTGCATCTAACTGTGCCCCTGAATTTCTACTGTTCTCCTCTGCAGCAGCACCGTGGCTGCAGAGGTATTGTGGACATGCAAGCACACCGCGTCTGACGTGAGCAAATCCAGGACACACTGGACAAGGACAGCAGGGGGTGGGGTGGGGTGTGTCCCTCTGTGCTGGGCTGGACTGAGTGTGGCCACACACAGCCTGTGGGCACTGCTGACGCAGTCATGCGTGAGCCTCACGTGGGGCTGCTAAAGGGTCCTCACTCCCTCACTTGAGGTCCACCCCGAAATCCTCCCCATGGGGCTGTGCACCAGCAGCAATGTCCAGAATGCTTCGAGGTGAGGACGCAGGCCTGCGTGACACTGCCATCAAGACAGACCACAGGACTTAATGTAACTCGACTCTGCAACTCGAGATTTGTCTGATTGCAGTGCTCAGGAATGAGATTTGACTTGATTTGATCATTTAAAGAAACTATCCAGGTTTCTCTGAGAGGTTTTCTGGGGACACATGCAGAAAGTTCACTCGAGTAACTGATTTTCACAGTCTGAGAACATCAATTTAGCACAGCAAAATGATACCAGAGTGTGCTGGTGCTAAGTGGGAGGCACAAAGCAGCCACCACGCTTAGCAGGAGCTGGTTCAGGGAAGGGTCACCCTTGTCTGAGAATGGCAGCCGGCCACTCAGGGCTGGGTCAGCACATGGCCAGCTGATGACCAGCCCAGCTCCTGCTCCAAGGGAGTGGCTTCCCTGGTCAGCACTCAGCTCCAAACATAATTAGAAGAGGCCACAAGTACTCGATTCAGCTTTCAGGAACCATCTTCCGGTAATTAAAAGATAAGAGAACAGCAATCAGCAAGAATCAGAAGTGCAATTCTGCAGTGCGCATTGCAGCTGGCTCTCCATATCCTCAGATTCCACACCCATGGGTACAACTGAGCTCACCTAAAAGCATTTGGGGAAAATTATATTGATACTGTACAAACTTTCTTTCTTGTTATTCCTTAAATGATACAGTATACCAACTACTTGAATAACACCAGCTCTGTACTAGGTACTGAAAGTCCTCTGGAGATGATTTTTAAAGTCTGCAGGAGAAGGAGATCTGAAGGTTTTGGTAGCTGCTGGGGGTCCTGAAACCAACCCCTCTTGGATGTACAAGGGATGTTGCACACCTGCCTTATGCCCCACATCTGTAAAGAGAGCAACTGGGGCAGGCAGTGCTAAGTGCACCCAGCATCTATTCTTTCCGTTCTTCTTAACAGAACTCTGTCTACCCAATCCTGCCTGTCAACACCAGTGTGGCCTCACAACGCCATCACAAACCTGTTCACAGCACAGATGACACTATGCGTCTACCCAATCCTGCCTGTCGACACCAGTGTCCTGCTGTAACATTTACCACAAACCATCTACAGTACAGACAATACTAAGCCTCTACACAACATCTGTTCTCCCTGGTCTTAACACAGAACTTTGGTCTTGTTCAGGGCAGCAATGTGCGCAACTGTTGCATTCACTTCCCAGCCTTAACTGCAGAGAGGGAAGACCACGTGACACCACTCCAGCGAATCAGGAGTTAAAAGATGTCACAGAGTGGCTTTTGGGAAAGCCTTAAAGGGGCGGGACCAGCCAGCACCTGCTTTCTGCCCTGGGCCTTGTTCTTCTTCCTTCCTGGAAGGCAGAGTCGATGCTGGGAATGGGGCAGCCTAATGGCCCTGCAAGGGCCATCCCCCACAGGTACTCCCTCCTGGATCCCCAACACGCGAGGGAGCGCTGCAGCTGGGCGGCACGGTCAGGATGAACGCGGCGAGTACTCACGGTCTGTCGTGTACTCCACCTGGGAGGGCTGTGTGGCTGTGCCATCTGCAGTGTGCGGGGTGGGGGCGGAGCTGTCAGCTTGCGCTTTACGCACCAGGGCTGCCAGGGGGTGATCCGGGTCCACCACCTTCAAGGGCTGGGACAGAAAAGACGCAGGGCCTTAGCGTCTTCTGTGTCTGAACATGCAAAACTGTTCGGCTGCAAAACGAATCAACTCAGCTGTACAGTGCATTGTCTATGCCTGGGAAAACCTCAACCAAACACACACACACACGCTCACACAGAACCACAGCAGCCGTGCCAAGGTGGAGCCACCTACAGCAGGACAGGGAGGAAGGGGTCACAGGCACATGGGCCTCAGACAAGAGTGGCCAGCTAGGCCACTCAGGAACCTAGACTGTTTCAGAAATAAGAAGTACAAGGAAGGCCGGGGATGGAAAATCATGCAAAGGCCCCAGGTTCAATCCCCAGTATAGAGTAATGACCTAAGAGACTGGGCCAGAACCACAGGCTGCACACGGCACTCCTCGGCAGAGACGTCTACCTGGCGGCTGCATGTCCTAGCCTGGACTGATGCCCCCCCCTTGCTACTGACCCCCAAGCCAGGGATAAGGATCCTGAGATCACTTTGTTCTGCCTCTGAAACTCTGCCTTCCTTTACCTCCTGGATGTGCCACCCTCAGTCAGAGCCACACACACCCAGACTGACCCTCTGCTCATTCCTGGAGCAAGCCTCGCACCCCAGAACCACTGCCTCTGTTGGGGGGGTGACACACAGGCGGAGGTCCTGCCTAGCTGCAGGCAAGTGCTCAGCTGACCCACAGGAGCTCAGTAAGCACCTGGCTTCATCTCCATAACAACTGCTAAGCAAAGGAAGGAGGGAGCATCTGGACTAGACTGCTACTATCAAAGTGTGAATGTCCCCGCTCACAGAAAACTTGAAACTTTGTCCTTCCTTAGAGGAATTTCTGATTTTTAATGAACAACGTTCATTGTTCAAGCAACCAAGAATCATCCCCTCCAGATATAAGCCAGGTGGCATGACTGCCGAAAACCGTGTGCTTAAATCTCATGGACCTCTGCTTTTCACACTACAAATGGCAGGCTGAGGACAGCACTTCTGTTATGAAGAACATCGTGCAGCTCAGTGCCGAGATAATACCTTCATGAGTTCCTCAAGGCGGCTGCTCTTCTTGGAGGCAAAGAGAGATGGGTGCAGGTAACTCCCATCTTCCTCCTCATCCTCATCCTCGTTGTCAGAGTTCGTCCCTGACTCTGAAATCAAAATCACACTTCATGATTTTAGTGTAACTGTAAACGTGGATCCCCACGCTGTCCTCCACACATATGTGCAATTAAAGTAACTCTGGGTATTGATCTTAGTACAAGGTGGGAAAGAAGTCCAAATATTTGATGCAAACCCTCAGCAGCACACTCCCCACAGTCACCTAACTGGCCCAGAAGAGAGCCAGGCAGGAAGCAAGCCGGCCCTCACCGCCACTCGCTTCCCGGCCTGCTCAGCTTGGACAAGTCTGGGGGCGCTGTAAGAGCTCTGGCTTTCACTTATCGAAAGGCAAACATCTCACTGATTCATGAAAAGTCAAACAGCACCAACGGAAATTTTTAAAAGAACACCCATAACAAAGTTGCAGAAGATGTGACCTGCAATGAGACGATGCAACCGGGCTAGGGTGGAGCTCATCGGTAGGGGATTTATTTACGCAACTGATTAGAGACGTCTGCTTTCAGCTGAGGAGAACAAGAGTCTGTGAAAGACACACAGAGACAGGCTTGTCCCTGGACGTTACTCAGAAGAGACACAACTGGCCTCGACAGAAATCCAACTAAACAACCCACTTCCATTTCCTAAACACCGTGTACAAGCACACTCACTGGCAAATAATCTGACAAAGTGTGAAACTCACCACTTCTCTATAAAATGTTAAGCAAGCCAAACGAGAGAAAAACTTTCCAACCTAGACAATTCTGTTCAGATGGGATCAAGAGTTAAATTTTATGACACCTATCTCTAAAATAGATCAGCTAAGAATTTACTATGGGTGCCCCAGCAGCACTGATGGCCAAGCCTCACTGGCAGGACTTCCTAAACATCCTCAAGCCTAGATCTGAGGAAGGCATCTCTCCAGTCTTCTGGAACAACCCCTCACCCCCACAGCCCCGACAGGCCCTGAGCTGAACCAAGATGGAAGCAGGCCCACATACTTTTTTTCTCTTCATTCTTGTTTTCCGCCAACACTGTGTACCGTCCTTCCTTCATAGCCTTCTGGATGAACTTGTAGTAGGGGTTGAGGTAGTGATCAAAGCGTAGGAAGTCAAACTGAGAGTTCCGGGCCTGCTTGGCTTTCAGCATTATTTCAAACTGCGCTCCCTGCTTGCACACGAAGTTGGCCGTGCGCTCGATGATGGCGTGCATCTTGGCAGTGGGTGGCTATGAGAAAACACACACCAGCGTTACCGACCTGGCCTCCTCTGATCTAACTAAAAGATGGAAGCAGCCTTGGTTACACTATCCACCCAAGGTGAGGGAAGAGCCCAATCTGTGACACAATGACAGCCTACATGCACCTGAATTGCTCCAGTACTGATGGGGTAAAAGACACGCCCAGGGCATGGGTCACCCCACCTTTGTACAGACCCATGGGAGTGAGGCTTTTCTACACCACATCAACATGTTTCTAAGATACCTGGTTTCTGTGGTGGGCTTCAGGGGGTCCTGACTCCTAGAAAGACGCATGCAAACCTTTCACAGACACACATACTTTTCCAGAGGGAGAAACGCATGTTGCAATACTCCTCAAGGATGGAGGACTCCCTCTTGCCCCTTTCCTTCCTTGGCAGCCACACAGGCTTTCCTGGTGTGGACATCCCTCCTCCCACCCAGCCTCTGGGTGTCGGGGAAACCCCCAAGCTCCTGCCAAGGCTCTTTCTCTTCTGCACCTCGCCACCCTTGAGTTCCCACGCCCTGCAAGACACAGCTTGTGGCTTTAACTTAAACCAGAGTCCCAGACAAAGGCAGACTGGGTGGCCTGCCTGGAGCAGGACAGGGCTGGGGCACAAGCAGGTGGTGGGTCCTCTCCTTGCCTTCTGCCCAGTTTCCCTCCAGCAGCCAAGCTACCCCTGCCTTCACTTGCTATCGAGTCTTGCCTACCACGTCACATGCTTGCCACTTCCTGCCCATGAAGAGACCCTGCCAGACTGGAAGCCTCATCTCTCAAATGCTCTCAATTTCAAAGAAGAGATTCATGCTAGAAAATTACATGGAAATAAAACTGGAAATTATTCTCATTAAACATGGGCAGTTAAGACTTCAACATGCTCACTGTAGTTTCAGGGCCTCATCCTTCATAAAATACAAATGACTTAATTTCAAAATTTAATTTCTGAATTAATAATGTCCTTCTCATTTAAAAAGGATGAATGTCTACAATTAAACTTATTTAGAGCCCCAAATAAATTAGTCTGTGTTAAAAAGCCATTGTGCACTGCAATAGGGATCTGATGAAGATTTTCATTGGCTTTAGCTAAACAGCAAGATTCGTTTTTAAAAAATGGCATAATTCCATAAACATGACAATGACTAAGGATCACTTCAGAATAATGATCCTTCAGGGAAAATAGGCTATTCACCAGACCAACTTTGGGTCTAAAATATGTAAAAAGCAGGCCCATTAATGATGTAATTTCCTGACCACAGTGGCTGAAACTCAAAAGCACCTTATGAACATAGTTCAAGATCTGCTATCAGATTAATAGCATATGAGCTGAAAATATCTGGCTTGAAAAAACCATTCTTTTCCACTTTATTATGCAGATTTTACACAAATTCTTTCCTACTTGAGAATAAATATCAGGATCCTTCCCACTATACAATGATACCTCAAAGAGTCAGCAGGGGCTTGGGGGTTCCACCTTAGCACCAGAACAGCTGACATACTCAACACGTTCCTATGCTGGTGGTACAAAGATCACCTGACAAAAAGGAACGGCTTCCACGGGGAAGCCCTCGGGTAGGGAAGCCCAGGTGCTGAGAGGGTGGGCGACAGCGGGAGAGGGTTTCAAACCTCATCCCCGTGGTTTAACGCAGCAAAGTACCGGGAAGTGGGAGAGCAGAGCCGAAGGCCAGGAAGCCCACAAAGACAGAAACTCTGGACTCGGATCCAGCAGGGGACCCCTTCACCTCCACCCCAGGATGGCCAAGCACAGCACCCAACCAGGCGGAGCAGGTGGCCAGATGACCGGCTGGTACGTGGGGACCCCCCCGGAAGGCGCAGCATGGGGGGAGTTGGAAAATCAGCCCGGACCCCTGGGGAGGAGCTGGGCAGGCTGTCTCTAACAGGGGAAGAAACATGAAATGCCCGCTTTGGCCGACATCAGATCACCACCATTCAAACGCAGGAACAAAACCACAGAAGCAGCAGCAGCAGCGGCAGGAAACACAGTAAAAGATTCCAATCTCTTGGGAGCGGGAAAAGTCTCCATAAGCAAGCTTCAGAAAGCAATGGCATAGAATAGTGACAGACAAGACCTGGCAGGTCACGGGAACCTGCCAGGAAAGAGCCCACACAGTTACAAGATGGGCACCTGGACAAGCACCGCGAGCCAGAGGAGCAAGGTACTGGGCAGCTGTGAAGGGTCCTCGCACCCCAGGAGGAAAGCCAAAGCCCTCCTCAGTGGTCCCTCAGTTTCCTCCTCCTGGCACCCCGCGCCACGCAGTGCAGCACCCACACTGTGATGACAACTAGACTCATCTATGCAACACTCGGTAAGGCTGAGCCTCAGTGGTCCAAGCCCTGAGCTGGCTGCTCGGCTGGCACTCAGCCTGACCCTTCCGCGCCTGAGTCAGGGCAGCTCCTCCCAAGCTCTCTAAGCCTCACTGCATCTCATCTGACCATGGTTAACAACTGCATCTACTTCATTACTGTGAGCACCAGATCTGACCTCTGGGCACAGAAGCTCTGCCTGATGACTGGCACACAGTATGTACTCAACAGACCCACATTATTTTTAATCTAACAAGCCGAAGTGATACACCCGGCAGTAACTAAACTTGGGGCTGTCTTCCCCCTCTCCATGTCCCTGAGGCAGTTTGCCTCAAAGTGCTTTCTAGCAGGCCCGCTGAGCAGCACGGCTTCTGGACCCACAACTGACCAGTGGCTGAGGGAAGCAAGTAAAACCCACGCCAGCGAACAGGCGTCCACAGCACTGGCAGATGTCACCCCTTAGCGTGGGCTTGGAACCCCGCGTGCCACCTGCAGCATCTCAGGAGACACGGCAGACCAGGAAAGGGACTGAATGTACCATGTTGGGATACTTGACATGGAAGTATACATTTGGAGAAAAAATAGGTCCCAAAGTTCCATGGAATAGAAAAACAGACACACTAAATCATTACAAAAAGCTGAAAGTTCACCCAAGACTATAATCCCAGCACTCGGGAGGCTGAGGCAGGAGGACTGCTAGGACTTCAAGGCCAGCCTGGGCTACGTGGTGAGTTTAAGGCCAGCCTGAACTGCACAGCGAGACTCTGTCTCACACAACAACAACAACGACAACAAGCTAAGAGTTCCGGTGTCAGAGCCAGTGAAGGCGCCAGGGTTCAGAGGCGTGCCCGCATGCAGCCCCACTCCACAGACGGCCAGCAACTCTGTGACGCTGCGCCGGCTGGGTGCGCGCGGCCACCCCTTGGTTGAAGAGGGGCGAAACGGAGCAGCGAAACTACTGCACCTCTGTATTTACACTTGCACAGGCCTTCGAACTTCTTTGCATCAAGAGTGAAGTTCCACAGAGGCAAGCTCGCGTGAAGGTTTTAGCATCAAGTATGAAAAATGGAGCGGAGGTTTCAACGGTCTCTTGTGCAGACTCGATCGGATCTGAGAACACAGGATATTCCGCACCCAGTGCCAGGGACAGGCGCAAGCCACCTCAGGACGGCACATCTTCAGGAGGATGTGCAGCGTGAACGACAGCAACACGATCAGCAGGTGCACGCAAACAGCAGCAGCAACACAGTGGGCCAAGCCCAGAGGACAGGGTCTGACACAGCCGTAAGACACGCGGGCGAGCTCAGGAGGTAAAGGCTGCTTTGTCATCTGCCTTCTCCACTCCACAAAAGCAGGGGAGAGGGCAAAAGCCGCAGAGTTCACATGGAACTAACTTGGGGTGGCAGCAAGCGCCCCTGGAAAGAATGCCGGGCACCTGCCGTCTGCCCAGACTTGGCATACTGGACACAAACCCAACCCGAATACTCGCACCCCAGCACTCACAGTCCAGTCAGGTAAATGTCAAAGAAAATACTTTTTGCTGAGCATGAATACTTGGGAAACCCTTCACGTGTATGCATGTATAATAAAAATATTTCAAACATCCCTAATAAGCATATAAAAACGCTATAAAAGCCAGCCATGGTGGTGCACACCTGTAATCCCAACAGTCAGGAGACTGAGGCAGGAGGATCACCTTGAGTTGGAGGCCAGCTGGAGCTACACAGTGAGTTGAAGGCCAGCCTGGACTGCATACTGAGAACTTGTCTCAAAAAACAAAAATTAAACAAACACAAAATCCTGTAAAGCACAACAACAGGCAGGATAGTTGTGACCCCAGGTCTGAAATCCAGCCTCTGGCCCATATTTTGTGACCTTCTTTTGTGACCTGTGAAATGGGGAGAGCAATGGTACTTAACTTACAGGGTTGTTAGCATTACATGAGAAGATGCATAAAAAGCATCTTACCCCAGGGCCTGGAATGTAGAAATCCCTCAATAAATGTTCAGAAACGAAACAAAACCAAATCTGTTTGCTTGGCACCTGTCGTAACTGAACCTTAATTTACCAACCGAGACTGTGTGGTGAGATCACATGGAGCCCCGCCTTGGCTGTCCTCCTTGGAAGGGCAGCCTGGACAGGGCTCGCAGACAAATCACAACCAGGGACATTGCCCAGAGGACGGAAGGCAGAGACCGAGTGCCCACAGAACCGCACCAGAAGACACCAGAACACGGCACGAAGCCATGGACCCGGGCACTGCCAGCTCTGACGCAGTCCGTCCACGCCAGGTGAGCAGGGGACTTGCCCCATGACTGCCCACACAGACCCAGCACGTCGGGAGCCTGCTCCAATTCCACCTTCCTTCCAAGTAACACAGTGGGGTGTGACCTTCTCCCCATCAGCTTGCAGGCCCCATACCGCCCAATCTACCAGCAGCAATGAGGACGCACAATGCTTGTGATGGTGCTACGTACCAGCTCCACATCCGGGGGCACATTCAGTCCTAATGGGGCTATGAAAGGCTCTTCGTTTTCTTCCAAATTTTCAGCCTCATTTTTTTCTGTAAAAAAGAAAACTAAAATCTTCAGACTGACGACTAGGAGAGTAGGCATCACAGATGGGCAGCAACACAGGAAGCGCAGCGATAGCTTTCCCGACTCCTCACCTCCCCATCTCTGCCTCCTGAACAAACTCTTCCCTCCTGCTCGGCCCCCCAAGAGCAGAGCAAACCCTTCCTGGTTCCCACAAGGCAGGAGGAGGAGCATGGTGTGGGGTCAGGTGCGGTGTGTGCTCTGCGCAGTGCTGCAGTGCCGGGGGTGGGAGGAGACAGGGTGACAGCTCCACGGGGCAGGACTCGACACATGAGTGGGGCTCAATGGCATCGGCACCCCCCAACTGCTCGTGGCTTCTCAGCCGCACGTGGTGTAACACAAGGTAACCAATTCTCATCATCACATTGTGAAACACCTGGCCAGCGTCATCAAGGCCTCTCCACCTAAGCAGCCATTCTTTCTCAGAGAATCTGATTTACTTCGCTGTTTCTATTTCTCCACTAATGATTCATTCAACAAATATTTGTCTGCTATGTGCTAGATGAGGTACTACACGTAACAACTTCATAAATTTCAAAGTTCCCAAATACATCTCCATCACAATTACTAATTTAAAAGGATATAGTGAAATGTACAAAAATCAGCATAACTTTAAAAAGTAACTTTTTTTGGTGCGCTAGTATTGAACCCAGTATCTTCTCACTGAGTTACACCCCCAGACTTTTTTTTTTTTCTAATTTTGAGATGGGATCTCACTAAGTCGCTAAGTTGCCCAAGCTGGTTCATACTTGTGATTCTCCTGCCTCAGCCTCCTAGAGTGCTGGGATTACAGGCATATGCCACCATGCCTGGCAAAAAGCAACACTTCAAAGGATTTCTACATACACTTAGGTTTTTATTCTGAAAAAGATAGCATTAAAGAAACAAACAATAAGTCTTCATTAAAATAAATGTTCCCAGGCCGGTGAGATGGCTCAGCGGGGTAGGCGCCTGCCTGGCAAGCGCGAGGGCCCGAGTTTGACTCCTGGAACCCACATATGAACAAAAAAGGGCCGGTGATATCGCTCAGCAGCACGGGCACCTGCTGGCATGCGAGGTCCTGAGGTCGACCCCCGGTACCCACAAAAAAAAAAAAAAAAAAATGTTCCCACCATGCACAGCACACCTCTTGGGCAGATCAATGATCTGCAGGTGTCTTCCTTCAAACTTAGCTCCTTGATGCAACCATGGATGGGTTCTGAGCAGGTTTCACTGTACATGACAGCTCAGGGCTTCTACTCTGACGAGACCCAAGCTGACTACAAACCTCAGGTGAGAGAGGAACAGTGTCGCCCGCTTCTGCTCATGGGTCCCTCACTCTCTGCTCAGAACAAGGGTGGGAGGGCAGAGTAACTGCTGGCTCAAGACTTCCCACAATCAGCAGCCCTGGTGCTCAACTGCAAAGTATCACGAACACCAATTTGCAAGGATTTGCTATTGGAAAAATGCCAACTAACAACTTAGCTTTCTTAAGTCCTTTTTGGGAATAAGGCCAGGGCACAACTTTCCTGTATTTTCCTAAAATAAAAAAAGGGGTTAAAACCTGTGGTCTATTCAAATACCCTTTCTGTAATGTAGAGCTGTTCTCAAGAATAAAGGCATTCTAGTAGAAAGAAGAATCTGAAATAGATGTGTAGAGATTCGGTCCATTCTGACATATGCCTCTGTTCACAGAGAAACAGCTTTAGTAGCATGAAATAAAAACCACTACGAAACAAACTCAGATCAACATAAATTCAAATAACCTTTCTTTTGAAAGATGGATAGATAATGATGAAAGCGCAGAGCACAGGGACCAGGCTGCAAAGATGTGCTGCTGAGGGGAGGGAGCTGGGCCACGCAGACAGACAACAGAGGCTCAGCAGACGCTTCCGGCCAGGACCACAGGCCTGAGAATACTAAAAACGCTAATACGTTAATTTAAAAAATCATGGTAATGGCTCAGGAAGACACAAAGTTATTTTTTATTTCAAAAGAATGTGACACTGAGTTTGGCTGTCAGTGATGCTGGACACCACACTGATTTCTGTTAAGTGTGCGTATGGTGTTTTATTTATATGCGCAAATGAAACATAAAATGTCAAGCTGTGTCACTGAAGTCCGATTTCCATTAAAAAAATTAATCAGCATATACCAAGAGTATGATCTAGAAAAAAAGAACATTATCAAATACTAAAAAGAACGTTATAGAAGATAAAGTCACACGGACATTCATAGAATTAAATCATGAGAACAAATGTTAACATCACTTAGCGCACTAATGATGCCCACCAACATCTACAGTGGATGGACAAACAGCAATGCCAGGCAGCAGGCTCCGCTGGCTTTGTGGGCCACAGTCTGCCTCAGCCCCTCAGCTCTGCTGCAGGAGCACAACCTCACAGCAAGTGGGACAAAGGGGCACAGCTGTGTGCCAATAGAGCTTTACTTGTAAAAACCTAGCAACAGGGCCTGTGGTCACAGCTTCCTCAGGCCTAGTCTAGAATGTTAGGAAGTCAATATGGACTTTTCTAAAGATTATGCGAGCTTGAAAAAGATAGGTTGCTTTTATATATGTCAATTCTTCAATTGTGACATGGTGGTAATTCACACCTTCCTTCTGATAAAAAAAATGGATTTTAATGTATGTGATCCAGAGACAAAATGACAAAATCTGAATTATTTGGAACCCTAGCAGGGATCTTATTCTGGATAAATATATGTTTACTTCTTAGACCTGCAAGATTTCCAGCACATCATAACCTCAGAAGGATAGTTAGGCTCCCAGGTCAGTGCATAAAGGATTAGCCAGCATTTAACTCTGCATGCTTCAAACTACACTTGGAGAATCTCTCTGCAAGCTCACGAAACAGCACTGTGCATGGGACTCTTTTGCCCGTAGGACCACAGTGGGCCTAGCAGGACAGAAAGGAAAGCCTGTGGATGTCTGCTGTCCTGCCTCGATCATGCCACTTGGAGGAGGACGGAGGACCCTCATGCAGCTCCCTCAGACTTGTTACTAAAGGAGAATGAATGTGATCCCAGATGACAGAGGAAGTTATCTCTGACGTGAAGTCTCAGTAGCTATGACCCAGGTTGCTATTCCACACATCTGAGTTTCCGTCAGAGCTCTCCTCCTCTTCCACAGAGTGTCCTGCATGTGAGGGAAGATCCTCAACGTCTCAGCCTCAGGTCCTATTGCTGTCTGTAACTGACAACTGATTGGTACATGGCATTGGGACGATGGTGCTCCCAGGCCTTACAGAAGTGGCCAAGTACACTTCCTCCTATACTATGTGAACTTGGGTTTTTTTTTGATAGTACCATTTTTTAATACCCAAAGTCCCAGAGTTCATCCAAGAAAACACTCATTTTAGATTTTTAATTTTATATTAAAAGTCTTATGTAGCTGGGCATGGTGGCGCATACTTATAATCCCAGCATACCAGGAGGCTGAGGCAGGAGGATCACAAATTCAAGCTCAGCCTGGGCAACTTGGCGACTTAACAAGACCCCATCTCAAAAACAAAAACAGGTGGCGTACACCTGTAATCCCAGCACCCGGAAGGCTAAGGCAGGAGGATTACTACAAACTCAAGGTCGGCCTGGGCTACATAATGAGTTTAAGTCCAGCCTGAACTATATAGTAAGACCCTGTCTCAAAAAAGCAAAAAAACCAAAACAACACCCCCCCTCCCACAAAATGACAACAACAATCCCTCAAAAAACAAAAACAGGGCCGGTGAGATGGCTCAGCGGCATAAGCGGCTGCCTGTCAAGCGCAAGGTCCTGAGCTCGACTCCCGGTACCCACACAGGAAAAAAGGGCTGGTGATATCGCTCAGCGGCACGGGCGCCTGCTGGCGAACGACGTCCTGAGTTCGACCCCCGGTACCCACAAAAAAACAAAAAACAAAACAAAAAAAACAAAAAAACAGACAAAACAGCAGCAGCAGCAACAAAAAACAAGGCTAGGGAATTTAGCTCAGTCCAAAGGCCCTAGGTTCAATCCCTCAGTAGAGGGAAAAATAAAGTCTTACGCTGCTTTCTACTTAGCAATAGCAAACTCTCTGGGTGTCCCCCCAACACCTGCCATCATGGCAGCTGTGGAGGGGAGGCGCAGAAGCAGGTTGTGTGTGGGAAAGGTAATGCTAACCCGTCCTAGCCAATGCCTATCCTATCCATGCTGCTAAACGAACCTTGGAGGGTACTGATGAGGGTGTTATCAGCCCAGGAACAAAGAATCCAGTGGGCACCTCACTGTCCCCTGAACCAAAGAGGGACACATGAAAAGGCGATGTGGGTCTGAATTCACTTTCCACCCGTTAGCCATCTCTTCTAGTATCCAGAAGCGGCAGGGCTGTTGCCGCCTGTGCCCACCAACGAGCCAGGTGTTCTCACCCCTCACCTCTCTGTTTTGAAGGCTCCTCCTCCTCCGTGGGCTCTGACGGGTCGTAGTAGTCGCTGCCGTAAGTGAACCCCACAGCACTGTAGTTCCCATCCTCCGCCAGGGCTTCACTCAATCGCTTGTACTCTTCCTCTTGAATAAAAATGAGAATTTTATTAACAAAAATAAAGTTTACTCAGAAAAACTTTATACATCTCTAAAGTGTAGCTATCAGTCAGTAAAGCATACAACACACTGTCTTCATCCTCTTTTTGAGGTACGAATGTTTCCAAACACACACACTTTATAGTTATCAAGATGCACTTTTGCCAGTACATGTTTACCACAGACAGCAGAACACACATCTTTTGTGGAAAATTTCTTCCTGCCAAGAAAACTTTGTGATTAAGAACTGTATTAAAGATTGTTAAGGCAAAGACAAGAACATCAATTTTAATTCATACGATACTGTTAAAGAAGAACAGTTAAAGAGTTTGGTTTTTGTTTTTTCAAATCCCAGTCTGCCCTCAAAAGCTGGGAAAATTCTTTGTAGCTCTATATATAAACTATCCTGAGGTCCTCTCAGAACGCAAAGACTCCTGTTTTTCCAATCCACTGGGTACTGTCAAGATAATATCAGAAAGAGTGAGTATAAAAAAACGAATGGGAGTAAATTTTTAAATACTTAAAATTGCAAAAAGTTGTGGCTGAAGTAAGTCTTTCTTGAGCAGTACCTTGCCTTGCCTCCTCCTCAAGCAAGTCCGTATGCAAGGCTAAATACCTCTCTTCATCACACAGCGCCTCTACCCGTGCCTCCTCCTCCGACAGCTGGTAGTCTCTGTTCCAAGTGGCATACTCGGCATCGTACGCGGAGAGGTCATGCAGGTGACCGCGCCCATCGTATCTGTAATGCGAACACGCTGGTCAGCGGGTGGAAGTCACCGCCTCGGCTGGTTGCCTGTGACAACTAGGTGTATACTTACCAATTAAAGTAACGAAATAACGGTATTAAAACAAATGTCAAACTCTGCCCAGATTTACATTTAACGTGGCTAGCCGCTTCTCACCTACTGTTAAGCTCACGTTATCGTAACAAAGTCTGAACTCCGCTCCACAGTGCTTTACGGCTAACTATGGCGGACGGCCCTTCTGTCCTAAATGGCACCCGCTCATTAGCAGCTCTTACCGTGTACGGCTAGGCCGACCGTTCAATGCCACTTGCAAAAAAACAAAAACAAAAACAAAAAAACACAAACTTTTTCTGAAGAGTTAAATATTATAGCTTACATTCACACAAACCAAATACATAAATACCTATCCGTAAGAACCAAACGGTCGAAATTTCCTCGCTTCTTTCTGCTAGTCCCGAACGCTCAGGAGAGATCTTCGTCAAAGACACTTGCGTCCATTGGAGGTAAAATCTTGGCTAGGCTCGCCCCCTAGCCACTTGGCTGAGGAAAGAAGTGCTGGGTTATGTGGTAGAGAGACACACATACATAGGAACAGTAACATAAACGTGCAGTTTAAGGAGGTTCACGACAGGCAAAACCATTAGCAGATGCAGCATCGGTACTTCCTTCTAAGCTTTATACCCCAGGGAACAAAATAAGTGCACGCGAGTCCATGCTTTTCTTGCAAGGACCAGTAAGTACCAAACTGAGAACAAGAACACTTTCTGCTATGTTTCAAGATGAAAGATGCAATGAAAATGTTGACAACATGTAACTATCAGATAATAAATGACTTAGTAAATTTTTTAAAAAACCCTCAGATTTTGAGTTGCAAAAGCACATGTTAAGTGACAAAAGTCTGCTTAATTAGTGCTGACTTTTGAAATAGGAACCAATTTAACAGAAAAAAAGGTATTTATAGGAAAAAAAGACCATAAATTCCAAGGAACCCAAGAACTGAATTTTATTAAATTAAAAAATTAGTTTTACTTTAACGTAAGCCTCCTTAACTTACAAATGTAGATTACTACTTCAAAATATTACATGTGTAGTACATGTGTAGCGTTTGCTCCCCACCAGTTTTGGGAGACCTGACTCAAATCACGTACAGAATGATATGCAAACTGTATCAAGAGCCGAGCTTAGTGATACATGTGACAAGACACATTTTGGAAAGCAAGCTTGTAACTCAGGCAACATCATTTGCAATAAACCATGGAGGTTCAAGGCTCAGCATTTTGAGCAGAGCTGAAGCCATTGGGTCCAGAGCTGATCTGATCAGTTCCCCTCCCTCCAGAAGTCCTTGCTTCCTAGATCCACCACCTTCAGGTGGAAACATCAGGGATGGCAAAGGCCTATTTGGCCATTAATGAGTCCATTCTGGCCAGCTCAGAGGTCATCCCTACAGTCATGTTCCAGGGCTTTGCAGAATCCAGTTTTAACTGTCTCAAGCGACGGGCTTCCTTCCCTTGCAGACTATTCCACAGCTTAATGGCTGGTCACTGTTAGCCTTTCAGTCCGGGCCCCAGAAGTAGTGCTGCCCAACTGGCAAAAAATCCCAACCTCAGCGGGGAGAAGGAAAAAAAAGGGGGACTGAAAAAGTGAGAGAGGGGGGAGCAAACAACCTACATCACGTAAAATCATCCTTTTCAAATCAAGCACCTTTAGGAATCCCCATTCCGGCCCCTCTGTCCGAACCCACGATCGCTGAATCCCCTGGGAGGGGAGGGGAAATCACCTAAAACGGGCATGATTTGAGAAGAGACAAAACACTGGGAGCCCAGCTCCACCCTTCGGTTTCAGGAGTCAGTGAAACCAGCCCTAAGATCGCGACCCCAGGAGGTCAGGGTCCGCCTCCAGCCGACTTCGCCCCGACCCTCCGTCTGCCAGAGCACGGACCGCGCCAGGGGCTCGGGCGCCGGGGCAGGAAAGGTTCAGGCTGACTTCGGGTCCCAAAGAGGTTTCAGGAGCAAAGCGCCCCGGCTCCCCGACCCGGCGAGTCGCTCCCGCAGAGCCTCAGGGCGGGCTTCACCGTCCCCTCCCCGAACGCGCCCCGCGGCTCCGCACGACCCCGGTCCGGTCCCGGCCACCGAATCAACATCAGGCGAAATCAAGCGGGCGAGGGAGGGGAGAGGCGGCGGGCGGGGGAGGAACCGACCTGTCGATGAGGATCTTGGGGTCCCCCATCCAGGGGATGAGGTGCTGTCCCTGCTCCTGGGCCAGGGCCCGCTCGTCGTCCCGAAACAGTTTGCAGGCATAGCCGAAGACCAGCAGCTCAACTCGGCTGCCCCCACCGCCCGCGCCGCCGGGCCCGGCCTCCTCCTTCGCGCCGCCTTTCCTCTCGGGCTTGGCGCGGCCACCTCCCGCGCCGTACATGACAGCGTCCCCGGCGTCCCGGCCGGTCCTCTGCTGAGCCGCGCGACGTCCCCTTTCCCTCGCCTGGCCTACTCCCTCAGTCAAAGCCTCCGCATCCCGGCCACAACCTCAACTCCGCCGCCATGGGGGGCTACAAAATGGGGGAAGAGCAACTTCCCGCGGGAGGGCCGCACTTCCGGTGAGAGCAGCGGCAGATTCGCCATGGCTCCGAGCCGTTGAAGCAGATAGAAAATAAACAGGCCTTAGTTTTCTCATTCAGACGTACCGCTACGATGGGAGTTGCTATTCGTAGGACATGATGAATTTTTTATTTGTGTCTCCTAGGGCGGCATGTGACGAAAGCGCGGTGCTGGAGCACGCGCCGGCTCCTCTGTGGTGGGTGGGGTCCTGGTGGTTCTCGCTGGGGCAGTGGGACGCTCTCTGGGCGGAGCCTGTTGGGACTCCAGGCGGCCAGTGGCTCTGCTGGCGAGGTGTTCTACTGTCAGAATACAGCAAATGTGCCGTGTAAATAATCTCACATTTCTTCATCTTTGACATCATAATTCCACCTCTTGGAAGCTTCCTCTACAGATAGATTCTCAAGTGTTCTTAAAGAATTATGCACATGTGTTTTTTTTAAGGCTGATGTTTTTTAAAGCAGCTTTATTGAAGGATGATTGATGTAAAAACTGCACATATTTAATGTGTACAATTTGATGAATTTGGATGTGTGCATTCAGCCATGCGTTAACACCATCAAGGTGATACACATATCCATCACCTCCCAAGCCTCTATGTATCCCTTCTTTATAGTAAGGACACTTCCTGTGAGAGTGACCCTCTTAGCAAATTTTCAAGCATGCAGTACAGTGTGGTTAGCAGGGGGTGTTGCACTGAAGCGCTGATCCCTGAAGCTTACTCACAAGCAGGAAAAAATATCTTTGCAGTATTGTTTGTGTTATCAGTGTCCAAAATTACTAAGTCACCTTTCAGTAGGTGATGAATTAGGTAAGCCTTGGAGAGTCCAGACCAAAGAGCACTGAAGAACTGTCAAAACAGGAAATCTCCATGGGCCTCCGTGGACCAGCCTGCGGGACATGTTGGTGTGGAGTACAGGGTGTAGGTGAGGCTTTGGCTGCCACATCTACCAGGGATGGAAGCAGAGAGCCGTGCTCTGGGTGGTGCAGACCACCCTTGGGAAGATGTGCAGGAGTTGGCAGTAACTGCGCAGCCCAGGGAGAGTCCCCAGTGATGGTGTAATGGCAAACTTATAGAAATTTCATAGCAGAATTAGATATCAGTTAGTAGCCTCTGCCTAAGCTCACGCTGCCTGTCACGCAGTTAGACTCAGCTAACCTTGACCACCACGCCCGCTATAACTCAGAGACAGTTCGACTCAGCCTTATCTGACTGACTCCAGCTGCATTGCCCATACTTTCCAGCCTATAGTCATATTCTGTTTTGCGTGCCTATTCCAGGAACTTTCCACCTAAGACAGAATAACCCAGTCAAGGACGTGCTTGCCTGATTTCACCCACCCACTTGGACAGCCCCCTCCCTAGCAGAGCCTGCCCAGAACAAATATGCCTGACAACATATGCCTCAGCCTATGTAACCAATCATATAATAACCTGCAATCAGCTTTGTATTTCTGGCTTGCAAAAATGTATTAAGTTAAACCCTAAGTTGACTCTATGCTGATGATTTGAGACCTGGTTCTCGTAAGCCTGCTAGCATAATAAAGGTTGCCTTTTAATTCCTCAGGTGCGAAGAGTCTTCCATTTGGTTTGATTTCTGCAACATTTTTTGGTGTGGTGGCCGGGAAGACACTGTGCTGACCGCTTAGGTCACCAGTGTTGGGGGGCCTGCGGGCTGCAGAGGGGACTCACCTCTGGCCTGTGGATGAGACGGCGTGCACTCCAATCTTTTTCTTGGAGTCTTCTCGGTGGTCAGGGGGAGGGAGCCCTTGCGTGGCAGCAGAGAACTCATTGGACCCATAGGAGGAGATGGAACGCAACAGGTTGGGGCCTTGGATAAGGTAGAAATCCCTCTGGGACATCCCTGAGTCAGCATGTCAATTTCTGTTCCAGTTCCAGCTCGTCAGTTCTGTCCCCCTCGTGGATGAAGCGAGGACCTGATCAACCCTTGAAGCCCATGCTAGCAGCCTACATTAGCTAGGACAGTGGGTCAGTTTCTGTTTGTTTCAGTTTCAGTCAGACTTCACCCCTGGGGATTGGGGGCTAAAATATATTAGCGTCTGTGTGCCTGTGTAAATGTGTAAATTGATTGTGAATGGACTACATAAGCAATAGGTCATTCACCCCCCTTAAATGTATCTTCTATCTAGACACCTACAGATTCTTAAAGGGGCCACTGCAAGCCAAGAATGCAAGAATGGCCCACCATGAAAAAATTCTCAGAAAGTCAAAATTGTGGGAATAATCCACAGCAAGAGGGACCAAAAATCCCATGCCAGGATAGAAACTTGGAAAAGGAAAAATATATATGTATATATGTATGTATATACAAAATAAAGTGCTTGGGTCCGAGGTCACCTGCACTCAGCTGGGAACCGGGGAAAAAAAAGTGGTCTAATCAGCTTCGAAGGGGAAATTAAAACTTTAAACAAAAGCCTGCCCAGGATGTCTGCCAAGACCAAGCAGACATACCCAGCAAGCCCGATAACAGAACACTTCTCCCTTTTGTGTAAACTCCTGTCTTTGCTGCCTTTGTAACTGATGACCTTATAATGTAACTTCAGATATAACAGAGACACAAGACCAAAAGACTTAGGCTCAGCTGTATATGCTGAGATTGAAAACAAAAACAAAAACAAAAACAAAACAGGGGTTATTTTTTCATTTCAAAGTGAGCAAAACAGAAGACAGAGCCCAAACTGTCCTCCAGGCTTCGGGAACCCCAAGACCAGCCCTGACATCACCAGCCTGGAGCTGCCTGCAATCATCTAAGGAAGTTTTACAGGAGAAATCAAATTACAAATTTTAACTAATTGGTAATTATACTTTTGGTTTTCAGTTTGAATTGATGTGCATGAAACAGTTCTTATGCACTAGAAACTCCTAAATGGCAATTATAAGGTTAACTTGCTCTCTGCTCTGTTGTTTTAAAATCAAAACACTGATTCAAGGTTACTCAGAGGTCTGTTGGCAATTAGTCAGATTTACTATCTGAGAAATCCAAGCAGCTACAGTCAAGTTTGTTGTAAAAAGTTATAGTAAGTGGGAGAAGAAAAATATTAAGAAGGCTGTAAATGTAAGAGATATACTTTTGATATGAGAAGATTCTGTATGATAAAAGTCTTGTCCTGCTAAAGAGATAAAAAGATAATGACAAGGCTAGAAAGCTTACGTATGTTGAGGACAGCTGTGGAAGTAATTTATTAAAAAAAATGTGTATAGTTACTTGTTAATTTGATGGAGCTCAGGTTGTTCTTTCTAAAACTCCCATGAAAAAATGGTCAAATCAACATGAAATTACCAGTCAAATAATATCCCTTAAAAACTTATGTGATGTATACTACTCTATTTTGTAATGTTACTGTATGTTATTCTACTCAATACTAAGATAGACATTTAAATGTGTTACAAAAATATTATCATGATTGTCATGCTGAAATATTATGTATGGCTTTTGATTGCAAGTTTTCTTTGTAGAACTATATAACTGTTATCTGTTAACATTCTATAGGGATTCAACTACTAGGAGAAGCATAATTGATAAAAATAACAGTCCTTTGCTATACTTTAATTTTCAAAGTGCTTGATATTTAGATAAAATTATAATAATTAAACCCACTACCATACTAATGCCACTGATCTTCCCTTCTGGGTGTTCAACAACTAAGGTTTAGAGGCCAAAACTAAAAGGGCGACTAAACTGAGAGGACACCAATATTTTGGCCTGGCCCTCCAAGGTCAACAAGGACCCAAGACAAGAGGATGTAACAAAAATGCCCCCCACCAGCCAGTATACTTTAGTTTGTTAGTTGCCCAGGTAATAGTTCCTGTTCCAGATCTGGTTGCTCTTGTCTCTTAAAAATGGCTGATCACTGTGATACATAGCTGGTTGCTATGATGATAGACTGTCAAACTGCTAAAATATACCTCTCCTGCCTGTAAAGCTGGTACAAGATCTCCACGCCATCAGTGTGACCACCATGACCTTATACCCAACAGTCCTAAACCTGTACACTCTCCTGGGTTTGTTTCCTTCTGATGTTGCCTGGTTTACCTGTTTGGACTTAAAAGATGCTTTCTTTTGCCTGTGAGTGGCCCCTGCCAGTCAACTCCTGTTTGCCTTTAAATGGGAGGACCTAAGACAGGACAAAAGGGGCGACTTACATGGACCCATCTCCCTCAAGGTTTTAAGGATTCTCCTACACTGTTTGTGGAAGCCCAGGCTGGTGATCTGGCCAAGTTCACCCATGGAAAGTTCAACTGCACTTCCCGCAGTACGTTGATGATATATATCCTAATTAGAATCCCCTCAAAAAAGGAGTGTTAGAGGGAAACTCAAGCCCTCCTCCACCACTTGTGTGATAATGGGTACGAAGTCTCCTGGAAAAAGTATCAAATTTGTAAACAAAAAGTCAGATATTTAGGGTTTGACTTGAAAAAAAGGGCTCCCACACCTAGGCCCAGAAATAAAGGAAATGTTTGCTCCATCCTGTGGCCTGACTGTAAAAGGGAACTCAGAGAGTTTTAAGGGGCAGCTGGTTTCTGCTGAATTGGGATACCTGGGTATGCTGAAAAGGCCAGGTCACGTTATGACTTACTAAAAAAGCCCACAACCTAGAGAGATATAATAAATTGGACTTTGAAAAAAACCAAGGCATTCAAACAAATTAAAAGAGCTCTGGCCTCAGCTCCAGCCGTAGGAATCCCAGATGTGACTCAACCCTTCAACCTGTTTGTGGGTGAGAGAGAGCACATTGCCTCGGGAGTCCTAACTCAAACAGTGGGACCCTGGGAGAGGCCAGTCGCCCACCTGTCTAAGACTCTAGACTCAGTATCTGAAGGATGGCCTCCCTGTTTGCGAGCACTTGCTGCAACTGCTGTCCTGATTAAGGAGGCAAACAGACTGACTCTGGGACAAAACCTGACTGCCCAGGTGCTGCATGCTGTTCTTGAACTTCTCAACAGTTGGGGGCATTGTTGGTTCTCGAAGAGCCACATTACTCAGTACCAAGGACTGCTTGTCGGAAATCCCCAACTCACCTTCCCGCCAGTTAAGGCGCTAAATCCAGCCACATATTTGCCCACAGAGCTTGGAAAACCCAACCATGATTGCCTAACATTGACAGATGAGCTCTTTGTCAGCTGGTCTGACCTCCAAATGGTGCAATTAACAGACGCTGAGTAGCCCCTGTTCACGGATGAAAGTAGGACATCTGTTAAAGATGGACAACATAGGGCTGGCTATTCTGTTGCAACCACTGAAGAGGTGCTCCTAGCTGGACCTCCTCCTCAAAATTGGTTGGCTCAACAAGAGGAGCTCTGGGCACTCATACAGGCCCTCAATTGGGCAAAAGGACAAAAAGGTCAATATTTACACGGATTCCCAGTATGACTTTGCTACAGTCCATGTCCACTGGATGTTATACAAGGAACATACAACGGACTCCTGACAGCTGAAGGAAAACAAATCAAGAACAAGGATGAAATTTCTCAACTTCTGACTGCAATTTGGAAACCTAAAAAGTGCCATTATACATTGTAAGAGACATCAAAAGGTAAAGGACTCCATCACCCTGGGAAACCAAAAAAAGCAGATAAAGCCACCAAGTTGGCAGTTGAAGCCTTGGTTTGGAAAGACAATGATTTTGTCCAAAACTTAGAAGCTTTATATGGGACCCCACCAAAAACTGTTCTTAGCTTGCACCAAGGTCCCCTCCATTATACTGAAAAAGAAATAAAATGGGCAAAATAGGAAGGGGCTAATGCGGGCCCAAATGACATCTGGGCTCTACCAGATGATCGAATGATCATTCCAAAGGAACTAACCTACACCTGGGTTAAATATCACCCTGACATCACCCATGGAGGAAAGACTGCTATGGCGCATCTTCTGGGTCACTATTATTATATTCCAAAATCGATATCAATTTGTGTAGCCATTAGCAAAAGGTGCCAAATCTGTGCAAAGACTGAGGCCTCAATAGGCCCCCAACCACCGTCTGGAATCCAACTCATGGGACTTTCTCCTTTGAAAGATCTTCAAATATATTTTACTGAAATTAAGCCATGCCAAGGCTATAAGTATTTGCTGGGCCTTGTTTGTACTTATTCTGCCTGGCCGGAAGCATTCCCTAATAAGACTGAAAAGGCCTCTAATGTGTACAGAATATTATTGAAAAAATTATCCCCAGATATGGGCTGCCCCTGACTATAGGCAGTGACAATGGACATCATCTGTAGCAGAAATGACTCAAAAATTAGCTAAAAAACTAAAAATCAAAATCTCCACACTGCCTATAGGCCCCAGAGCTCTGGTAAAGTAGAACAAATAAACAAAACCCTAAAGTCAATACTGACAAAGTACTACCAAGAAACTCAGATACCATGGGTAGACTTATTTCCTATGGCCCTCTTGAAAGTCAGGACTTCACCGGGACCCACTGGATACACCCCTTCCAAAGTCTTGTCTGGGAGGCCCCCACCATTAATTAAGGGCCTCCAGGGAAATCTACACAAGTTGGGAAATATCACTTTGCAGGAACAACTTATTCAGTTAGGAAAAACTTTCTCCCAGATACATAACAATATAGCAGAGAGATCTTCTACCCACTGGTACACCTGCACATACACACAATCCAGGAGATATGGTTTAAATTAAAGATTGGGAAAAAGATCCCCTGTCCTCAATTTGGGAGGGCCCCTATTTAATTATCTGGACCACTCCCACCACAATAAAAATGGCAGAGATCGCCCCTGGATTCATCACTCCAGAATCAGGCGAGCTCATCTTGATGACTGCTGAAAGGCCTATCCTGATGAGTCGGCCCCCCCCAAAGACCACCCTGAAGAGACAACGCACTCAAAGCCCTGCTCCTGTCACTCGGGAAGCTGACGAGTTAACACACGGCTGAAGATGGAACAGACGTTATACACGGGAGCACCTGCTCTAATTGACTCATATTCTGTTACCCAGTTTGGTTCTTAGTCCTTTTCCTCTCATTGATCTTGGTGCTTGCTACAGAACTCTGGGCTGTATCCGTGGAGGACTGGAAGGTTCCCCACAAAATTGCCTTTGTTCTTTTCTTTTCTTTCTTTCTTTCTTTTTTTTTTTTTTTTGTGGGTACCGAGGGTCAAACTCAGGACCTCGCGCGCCAGCAGGTGCCCATGCTGCTGAGCGATATCACCGGCCCTTTTTTCGTATGTGGGTTCCGGGAGTCGAACTCGGGCCCTTGCGCTTGCCAGGCAGTTGCTTATGCCACGGAGCCATCTCACCGGCCCCCTTTGTTCTTTTCTATGTTGGTGTAACTGTTGGACTGAGTACCCTCGACTGCCTCTCCAAATTTAAAAATGGCTGTTATTCTTATCCTGTGTTCATCCCTGTCAGCTGCTCAGTTTAACTCCTATTAAGTTACCATATAATGGCTTAACTATTAGTTTCAATGTATTATTATTCTGTTAGGTTCCCAGTTCCTTTTCTCCTGTTAATTCCAGTGTTCATTATCATTTTCTGGGCTGCGACTCCAAAAGACTAAAACTCCACCAGAAGGCTGCTTTTGTTCTCTGTTACACAAATATAATGGGTGACTCTCCTGGTGAGGATCCCTAGACTTTCTCCCCTCATGGACAGGAGCTTTACTTGGGCCCTTAATGGCCCTCCTAACTGTCCTTTTCTAAACCCTTGTGTGAGTCACATTCTGACTTGCTTCTTGACTGAACGCTTTAAAGCTATACACCATCAACTCCTTTTAAAATTTACTTCCCCTTACCAGCTCCTTAGTACTAAGGAAATTGAAGAAGAAGAATCTTCCCATAATAAAAACGGGGAAATATAATGGGAAACTTATAGAAATTTCATAGCAGAATTAGAAATCAGTGAGTAGCCTCTGCCTAAGCTCATGCTGCCTGTCACGCAGTTAGACTCGGCTCGCCTTGACCACCATGCCCGCTATAACTCACAGACGGTTCAACTCGGCCTTATCTGACTGACTCCAGCTGCACTGCCCGTACTTTCCAGCCTATAGTCATATTCTGTTTTGTGTGCCTATTCCAGGAACTTTCCACCTAAGACAGAATAACCCAGTCAAGAACATGCTTGCCTGATTTCACCCACCCGCTCAGACAGCCCCCTCCCTGGCAGAGCCTGCCCAGAACAAATCTGCCTGACAACATATGCCTCAGCCTATGTAACCAATCATATAATAACCTGCAATCAGCTTTGTATTTCTGGCTTGCAAAAATGTATTTAAGCTAAACTCTAAGCCCACTCTATGCTGATGATTTGAGACCTGGTTCTCATAAGCCCACTAGGGTAATAAAGGTTACTTTCCAACTCCTCAGGTGCAAAGAGTCTTCCATTTGATTCGATATCAGATTTCTGCAACAATGGCACCTGGGTCCCTCTGCAGGAGTGTCTTCCCACCTGGTGTCCCCAGTTGTGTGCACAGAGCTCCCAAGGCCCACAGAGCCCCTGAGAGCAGAGCCAGCCAGGCAGGGGGACAACATCCCTTGGAGAGGCTGAGGCCAAGCCACACACAGGCAAGGACTACAGATGTGGAT
Organism: Erethizon dorsatum; assembly: GCA_028451465.1. NCBI lineage: Eukaryota > Metazoa > Chordata > Mammalia > Rodentia > Erethizontidae > Erethizon > Erethizon dorsatum. Next base: position 126,180,054 of record CM051830.1, on the reverse strand, counting down.
CCGGGAGCACCGGCAGCCCTGTGGTCAGTTTCTTTCCTGGGTGCCCTGGCAGCCCCTAGATGGTGGCTGCCTTTTTTGGCCTCACGGTCACATGTGACATCAGAGTGACTTGGTCTTTCTCTGGTCCTTGTCCTTGCAGCCCACACTTTGTGACTCAGCCACTGGCACCGATCACAGCAAACAGGACGGAGGGGAGCACAGTGCGGGCCAGCCAGGTGGTCAGCACACCTGGGGCAGGTGTGGGCACCCAGGCAGCTCCTCTACCCAGGCCGAGGGGCAGGTGGGATAAGGCGGTGGCATGGCTGACTGAGGTAACTAGGAGAAAAGCTCCCCTTGAGAGCGAGGAGGGCGCACGGCACTGAGACCTGGCTCTGCGTGTCCCCCACCCAACGTGCCCACACAGCTGCACCCCGGAGACCTCACCTGCCGGGCAACCCTGAGCTTCCTGGCCCTGTGCACAGCCAGGCTGAGTCACCACCTGTGCCCCAGGGCCTGGCAGCGCCCTTTCCTCCACACAGACGCCCTCCGTGGATGCACAGCACTGGCCACTTTCTATTGATTTCAATTTGCATCTTTAGAACCTGAGGAGCTGTGAGGGAAGGGGAATTCATCAGGGTGGAGATGCCATTTCCACCCACCCTGCCTGGGCAGCCTAATTACAGCCCCCCAGGGACCGGAGTGACTCAGACCCCAGACCACCAGCTGGAGCCCAGGACCAGAGTGGAAGAGAGTGGAAGAGCCCCTGGGGTCACTGCCTGGGGGGAGGACACACCTCTGCACTCTCAGAGCCAGGGGCCTCCCTGGCAGCCCCTCAGCACGCTGCCCCAGAGAGCCCCGGTTCTCAATACTGGAGCCCTGGGGAGTCCCGAGGAGCTGGGAAAGTGCCACCCCGGATTGCAGTGGGACCTGGGACCCCCAAAGGCTCCCAGAGGACATGAGTGTACAACAGTGCGACAGAACTGCCCTTTGCCCTCCTGGGGGCAGCTGCGTCTCCTCAGTGTGCCTAGGCACACAGACGTCAGAGCCACAGGCAGGCAGTGCCATCCCCGCACTGGGCGCCCTCAGGTGATGCCCTCCAGGTTCAGGCTGGGTTGATCCTTTGGCAAATACTGGCGGAGAGCACTTGCGTGGCACCTTTAAATCTAAAATGCTTTTGCGGCCCGGCCGTTCAGGCAGCAAAGACAGGCTTTTCCACAGGGGCAGCTCAGCAGTTGGACGTCCGTGTATGGAGAAGACCTCCACAGACCCTTGGGCCCTACCCGGAAACCTCCTTGAGATGCACCAAGCTCATAACCTAGAGGGCGAGATTACAATATTTTAGAAGAAAATAGGAGAGAATCTTGTCACCCTGTGGTAGGCAAAGCTGAAAGTGCCACACAGAAAAGAAGAGCTTGATACATTTCATCAACGTTAAAATCTTTCGCTTTGAAAAAACGCACCATTCAGACAATGATAGGTGCAGCCACAGCCCGGCAAAGAAAATCCGCAGTTCACACGTTGGGTAATGGACTTGTGCCCAGAGTGCACACAGAGCCGTGAGCTCTCAATGATAAACAACTGAGAGCTCAACTTTCTAACGCAGGCGAAAGGTTCACACAGACATTGTACCGAAGAAAACACGACAGTGCAGGTGGGCGCTGAATAAATGCTCCACGCCAGGAATCATTAGGAAGAAGCCCAGTGAGCCACAGCGAGGCGGCAGCGCTCTCCCGTGAGGAGGGGGACTCTGAGAGAATGTTTAAAACTGTTTAATGAGCACCTCTTTTGATTTAACAACCTGAGTGTTTTATCAACCATGAAAAAAAAGGTGCCGTATAATCCTGGGTTAATTAGCTTTTGAGGCTTAACCAGGCTTATCGAGACTTTTTGTTACTCTTTACTTTATTTTCATATGTGCAAATAACATATTTTGGTCACCTGCACTCCCGTTACCCTCCCTCACACCTCCCTCCTCCCCGTCCCAGTATTTCCTTCGTCTTGCCCGTCAGTAGCCTCCCTTCTACCTCCAGGTCCTCTTTCTGTCGCTGTTGTTCGTAGATCCCACATATTAGGGAAAATGTGGCGCTCATCTTTCTGCATTGGGCTCATTTTGCCTAACACAATGCTCTCCAGCTCTGCCCGTTTTGCCGCACATGACAGGGTTTATCTTCCTTACGGCTGAGTAGTACTCCACAGTGCACGAACACCACCTTTGCTTTATGCCTTCGTCGGTTGACAGATGTCTGGGCTGGCTCCACGGCTGGGCCACAGTAAATGCGGGTGTGCAGGTGTCCCTTTAATTCCTATGCGGATGTGCTGAGGAGAGCGGAGCTGGACGGACCGGAGGCTCTGTTTTCGGAGTTGAGGAGCATCTTGCTGATTCCCGTAGGGGCTGCACTAACTTCATTCCCGGGCACCTCCCCCTCCCCGGCCTCCCCAGCATCGTTGTTTCCTGCGTTCCTGGTGCTGCCCTTCCCGTGTAGAGATCTTTGATTGGTGTTTCGCCAATGGCCGAGATGCTGAACTTTTTCATATTCTCATTAGCGATTCGCGCTTCTTAGAGAGTCTCTGTTCAATTCATTTGCGCATTTGTTGATTAGGCTGCTTTTTACTGTGAAGTCTTTTGTCTTCTTCACGTATTATAGAGATCAATCCTCGGTCAGAGGTGTAGCTGGCGAGCGTCCCCTCCTGTTCTGTCGGTGGTCTCTTCACTCTCCTGTTTCCTTTGCTGTGCAGAAACGTTTTGTAGGGTGTGTTTCCATTTGTTGATCCTTTCTGTTATTTCCTGTGGTACTGGAGTCCTATACAACAGTGGCCCTCAACATTTTTAGCGCCAGAAAACCATTTCACAGGGTTTTGAGTTGATTCCAGCACATTACATCCATTGCACACTTTATTTTTATTATTGTTCCATTGTAATATATAATAGAATGATTACACAGCTCCCCATCATGCAGTCATTGGGAGCCCTGAGCTCATTTTCCGCAACAAGATCGTCCCATCTGGGGGTGGGAGACAGCGACGCTGAGGCACGTTCTTCATGTCTGGTCCACTCTGGAACTGCATTTTGGTTGCTGGCCTGCAGAAGACTCTGCTTCGTGAAGAGAGGATGTTGCAAATGCAGGCAGCTTTCAGTGCTGCTGTGGCAATCTCGGGATACAAGCTTTGACTTTAATCCAGAACGTGTGGAGAAGTGAAGTTCTCTCAAACGCACATTTAAGGCCACCGTCATCTGCGCTTTCAAGCGGTTGCTCCTCTTCTAGCACCGACAGAGTCCATTCACTGGGCTCATTCACAAATGGGTTGCAGATCCCTTCCTTCAGGGGATTTCTTTGGAGGCTGAGGGGTAAAATGCTCGAACTCTTGAGAGCTGATAGGTGATCATGCACCAGCTGGGAGAAAGAAGGCCCTGACTCAGTCTTTTCCAAGTCTCTGCTAATGTCTGAAACATGCCAAAATCCCCAATGCTCACTTGTTGCCCCCATAATTCCCATTTAGCTTTGCCTGCAGCCACTTTATCTGATGACCTGAACAGTTGTCATTCTCCCCTCAGTGGCAGACTGAGTTTGCTGAGCAGGTTGAATGTGTCACAGGGGTAAATTTTGCAACCCATTCCAAGTCACTGAAATGTACTGCCAGGGTGACCAGCTGTCCAAAAGAAATCTCTGAAGCAGCTCTCCTAACTCAGGAACTCTGGCTGGTGATCTACCTTCACAAAGCAACCTCACTTCTGTGTAAGAGGGGATGCGTGCGCTCTGCGCCCATCTCTGCAGTGAGGGACAGTGACTCCTGCTGGCTCATGAGGCCACCTATGTGCCATCAGGACCCTGCTCCTCATGAGTGTCTGGGGGTTTCTCTTTCTTTTTTTCATGTGGTTATTGGGAGTCGAACTTTGGACCTTGCGCTTGCCAGGCAGGCACTTACGCTGCTGAGCCATCTCACCGGCCCTGGGGGTTTCTCTTGAATGCGAATTCAGCCCCACTGCTCTGAGGTGCCCTTAAGTCCCTGCTGTGCCACCTGCTAGGCATCCCGCCCCATGGGTCATGTGGCTGGGGGGGTTCCAGCATTCAGGGTTGTGTGGAGGGAGGACTGGCCCCCTCTTTCCTCCGGGAGGAGTGGTCCCCCTGACACGGGCTGAACCAAGGGACTACAGTGCTGGCGGTGGTGGTGGGGGGAGCAGAGGTCCCAAGGGCGCCTCACACCCAGGGAGTCGGGAACACAGATACCCCTCAGCACCCGACTGGTGTGTGTGGTCAGGGCTCCTCAAGCCCTCACAGGAGGCCTTGGGGTCAGCTTTGCAGTGAGCTGGTGTCCCTCACCCTCTTCCTGTTCCACAGCACCAGCTTCCCGAGTCCTGCCCCCCAAATGTGGGGTGCTCTGTTCCCACAATGGCTGCTAGGAGCATGAAGGCCCTGAGTGTTGTCATGATGACTGTGTCTGGGAGCAGAGGGGACAGTCTAGATGGACAGGGCTGCAGGGACACAGTCCCCTCCCACCATCCTGAGGCCCAAGGAAGAGGCCCCTGCGGGGATGGGATGGAGGGGCCGTCCTCACCCTCTCTGCCCCTCGAGGGTCGTTAGCACGGGGGCCCCAGACAGCAAGGCTCAGCACTGTGGCCAACAGTGCCGCCTGTGGGTCCCATCTGGGTCCTCTTCGCTGTCCTCAAGCCACAGGGAGCACTGAGTGGCAGGGACACTTCTGCCCAGAGCAGGCTACCTTCCTTTGTCCCCTCCTGTGCCCAGGGCCTGGCCACCCGTGAAGGAGGACAGAGATTTGCTGCCCTCTGCCTGGGGCACTGTGTGCCAGGACCTGGCCTGGACATTTGTGCCCTGGCCTCTCATATGCCCTTGCAGCTTCATGGCCAGGCTGACCCTGGGGACAAAGGAGAAGGAAGGTTAGAGGGGTGGATGAGGGCGGTTGTGATGGGTGACCCTGGTAAAGAGGGCAGTGGACACCCTGCCCGGCCATGGGGAGCCATGGAAGGTTGTGGAGGGAGTTCATCCTGCCCAGTGTCCCCGGGGAGCCTCCTGGTCAGTGCTGAAGCCTCAGCCTCACCCTCACAGCTGGGCCCCTGACCCCCCCTTGAGAACTGTGACCCTGCCTCAGCAAGGTCACAGCTGCGGGGTGATTTCCCATGCTGCAAACAGCCCCTGCACTGTCTGCCTAGCCACTGGCGGGCAGAGGCGGAGCTGGAAATAGACCCACAGTGACACCACCCCGCCACACAGTGTGGGCCACTGGTCCCACACAAGGCCGCCTTGTGCGCTCTCTGAGTCTGTCACAGCCGCCCTCCCGGCCCAGCTGCGGCCCCTCACCTCTGACCCTGTCCCCCTTGGATCGTGCGGAAGTGGGCAGGACTGTAGGGATCTTGTCATCTGTCACCCGGTGGCCACTGCCTCTCTTACCAGGAAAGCCACTGATGGGGGCACCCAGGTGTGGGCCCCTGCTGTGTGCACACATGCTCTGCGTGTGTGTGCGTGTGTGCGCAGCATGGACCACAGTCCTGTGTAACTTAGGAAATATGTATGTCTGTGAATGCACCTGTGTGGGCAGTGTTTTCCTCTGTGTGTGTTCTCGTGCATGTTTGTATGTGTGTGCAGTGTGTTCACATGTGTATTCACATGTGTGTGTGCAGTGTGTCCTCATGTGCACGTGCACAGCTCAGAACTGTGTCCCTTGGCCTGTGGTGGGGGACCCCCAGAGCTGTGAAGAATCTGGAATTTTCTTTTTTTTTTTTTTTTTAATATGCGGGTACCGGGAGTCAAACTCAGGACATTGCGCTTGCTAGGCAGGGGCTGCTGAGATATATCACCAGCCCCCTTTCTTTTTTTTGAACCAGGAATCGAACTCAGGACCTTGTGCTTGCCAGGCAGGCACTGTGCCACTGAGCTATATCCCTGGTCCCCAACTTTGGAACTTTTGAAGTGTTTGTGGGATCCTGGGAGGGTGCCATCAGCAACCGGGCAACTGCAGATTCTCACTGGCCGGCAGCAGCCTGTGCTGTCACCATCACTGTGGCCAGAGGCAGCTGCTGGCTGTCCAGTGCTCTGTTCTTGAGCAAAGCTGGTGGTGCTTGGCCGCGTGAGCACAGGTAGTGTGGCCACTCATGCGGGGTCGCTGCCGGGGCTCTGCCATCCCTTCCGGGAGCCTGGACCTCATCCCTGTACCCCAGGAGGGCTGGCTGTCCCCGGGCTGGGGGGAGGGGTCTGGCCCACAGCAAGGGACAGCACAGCTGGTCCTGTTTCCTCTTCCACAGAACAAAAACTGCCCTTGTGTCCACTTCCCAGGATGAACAGAGCCTGGCCAAGCAGGTCACTAGGTCAGTTATGGGCTCGGCCCTGGGCTGTATGGGAAAAGGGTCTCTTGCTGTGGACATGCACACGGTCCCCAAAGGGGATGCCAGCTGTCTCTTCTAGGGCTCCCTGCCCTTCTCCATGTCTGGTGGCTGAGCTGCCTCTGCTTGTTCCCCTGATCCCAGGGAAGGTGCTGGGTTAGACAAGCCACACCCCCTGATCTGCATATCTGGTCCCACAGCCCTGGGATTGGCTCAGGATCAGGTCCATGACCTAAGCCTGTCCAATCAGAGTCTATCCTAGGAGTTTTTCTGAAGCCCCTAGGGAAGGGTGGGGCTTTCTTAAGTCTTGTGGTCTCACATGGTATTTCCAGCGATTTCTCCACCTGGACACAGGCATAGTGTGACAACTGCTGAGGACTGCTGCAAAAAAACTTGTTTTGTTTTGTTTGTTTGAGACAGGGTCTCACCATGTAGTCCAGGCTGGCCTTGAACTCACTATGTAGCACAGACTGGCCTCAAACTCACAGCAATCTTCCTGCCTCAGCCACCTGAGTGCTGGGATTACAGGCATGGGCCACCACATGCAGCTGCAAAAATATTTTAACTTCTTTTAAAATTAGAAAAGGAGGGCTGGTGAGATGGCTCAGCGGCATACGTGCCTGCCTGGCAAGCGCGAGGGCCTGAGTTCGACTCCCGGAACCCACATACAAAAAAGGGGCCGGAGATATCGCTCAGCGGCACAGGCACCTGCTGGCGTGCCAGGTCCTGAGGTCGACCTCCGGTACCCAAAAAAAAAAAAAAAAAAAAAAAAAATTAGAAGAGGAAATGAGCTCTCTGGTGCATAATACTGACCTATTCGTGCTCATACCACTCATGAGATATCATGCTAAATCTGGTTCCATGGGGGAAGGAGCCTGTGAGATGGAGGTGCCTAGGGCACACAAGGTCAAAGAAGGTGGCCAGGCATGGCTGGCAGAGAGGAGGGCAGATAGGATGGTGAGGGAAGGTCACTGGCAGAGGTGTGCAGTGCCCACAGGACACAGCTGTGTGTGCTGCTGTGGGCAGCTGCATGGGGTCCTCATAGCACAGATGGGGGAACTGGGACCCTCAAGGTTAATCCCCAGGCCTGGAGTCACGTAGCTGTTAGTGGTAGTGGCTTTGAACCCCCGAGTCGGCTTCAGTCTGAGCTCGAAGACTGAGCAGCTTCCTATCTGAGGAGGGGCTAAGCCAGGTTCCTGCTGGCTGCTGCTGGGCTCTTCCCACAGCCCCTTGGGGGCCTGGGCAGTGCACCCCTTTTCTGTCACTTGCCACCAAGAGCCTGGAGTGGTGCACAGAGGCAGAGACGGAGAGGAGCCAGACAGTCTGTCCAGCCGGGACGCCGGGCCCCACCCTGCTGGGACCTGAGACCCCTTGGAGGGGCTGTGGCCTCCTTGACCCCACTACCCGGCAGTGTGTGTGTGTGTGCGTGTGCGTGTGTGTGTGTGTCAGGTTCCTGGGAGCTGAGCTCCACTCTGCCCAGCCTTGACGGCAGCTTCCTGTGGAGGCGCCAGAGCCGTCACGACCCCACGGTCGGGACCGAGGTTCCCAGAGGGTGGCAGATGGAAAACCTGGGGACGGGATGGGCCTTTCACTGGGAGGCATCGAGGCCACAGGGGATATTCCCCACACCTGGCCTGTGTGTGAGCACGTGTGAGTGTCGGCGCGTGCGTGCATGCGTGTGTGTGTGTGTGTCTAGACTGAGCTGACCCTGTCCCCTTCCCCACCCCCAGGCCAGCAGACAGCTGCAGGGTGGATTCGGGGAGTGCTTTGTTCTTTCCCAGACTCTGTGGCTTGGCCCAGCCCAGCGCTGTAACCTCTCAACTGGCTGCTTCCACCCGGCCCTGCAACCCCTGCGCCCCCTGCGGCCCCCGTGGTGCCCCCCACGTCCCCTGCGCCCCCTGTGACCCAGCCCCCCTGCGGTGACTGGTGACCCGGACAAGAGCAGGCCAGACTCAAACCCCTGCTGGCCGAGCCACACCCTGAGGCTGAGGCCCGGCCCACCTGGCCCCGCGCCCTGAGGGGCGGACGGCCTGGTCCTGCAGACCTCGGCCACAGCAGCCACGAGGCCTCCCGGGGAGTCTGCCGTTCCTCCCGTGCTCTTCAGCACCCTCACAGGGCGGAGGCCTGGGGTCCAGCGCAAAGGGGGGCACCCTCACTGCACCATCCAGGGACTCCCAGGTACAGGGTGGGGGGCGAAGGAGGACGGCAAACGGGGGGCAGATTCGGAGCCCAGGGTGAACCCCTGTGACCTTGGGCTCAGTGAGGCAGTGTGGGAAGAGCCTGGGCTTGCGTGAGGCCCCTCCACCCGCTGTGCCCGCTGTCACCCTGCCATCTGCCTCGACGCTGTCACGGAGGGAGAAGAGGAAGCCACTGGGAAAGGGACAGCCTTCATCGTGACATTTGCACTGTGTCGTCACTCGTGTGTGGCTGGGCAGGAGCTGCAGAGCAGGGGCCGGGCTGGGCCCGGGAGCCGCGGGCCTAGAGGACGGCCGGGCGCCTCTGCCGGGTCTGAATTCCAGCCCAGCCCTTCTCTGCTGACACCTCAAGCGTAAGAGCCTGGGAAATGTCATTTAATTTCCCTGGAGATGCGCTGGCTGATGTAGGCTCTCACACAGCGCTATTCCAGGGCTTTTCTCTGCAGTTCTTGCTGCTCGGAACCCACAGGGCAGCTGCGTTTCCACCCAGGGGCCAGAGCTCAGCCCGCAGCCTGACAGCCCTGCAGGCCACTCAGGACGACACCAGGCAGGCCCTGGGCGGCTCAGGCAGCCCTTGGGGACCCACCCTGCCCGGACTGGCGATGGGACGGTCTCCTCTGACACACTGGGTAGCAGTCAGGCCCTGGGCTTCTGTGTCCCTTAGACCCAACCCTGCAGGTCCCTGGGCTGAAATGTTTCCTCCCAAATCTGTGTGCTGAAATCCCGTCAAGCAGGAGTGTGAGGAGGGCAGGAGCTTGGGGGCTCATGCAGCCTTGGGGGACACTCAGACCATATCCAAACTATAGTGTGGGGGCCTTTGGAAGTGATCTGGTCAGGTGAGAGGCCCAACAGCAGCCCCAGGGAGCTGCTAGCCCTGCCTTGGCTGCGCAAGGACGCAGCAAGAAGGCGCCGTCTGTGCACCAGGAAATGGCCTCTCTGGACACAGAATGGGCCACTGCCTGGACCTTGGACTCCTCAGCCTCAGCACTGTCAGAAATCAAGATTAGTTAGAGCGGTCGGAATGGACCAAGTAGTTCTGAGGTGGAAGGCGGTCTTTAGGGAACAGGGCCCCAGGGGACAGAGGGACACAGCCAGGATGAGGGAAGGGAGAGTCTGGAGGTGAGAGTGGGCGCTGGCTGGGCAGGGGCACAGGAGGGGCTGCCAAGGTGTCCGGGGCTGAGCTGGGCAGAGCCGAGACGGTGGGTCCGGAGGGGGCATTTGGTCACCAGCAGTGAGCTTGAGGTTAGGTTGGTGATGAAGGAAGCCAATAAAAATGACAGTTTCCAACCGAGGAGAAAGACTCGAACAGGAGAACCAACACCTGCCTGTGCCCCGGCCCAGCGAGGAGGGGCAGGGAGGAGCTGCTCAGGCTCCCCAGCCCGACAGTGATGGGAGACCAGCCGAGGCCAGAGGAAATCTCCCTTGCCTCCTCCCAGCACCTCCCTACTTCCTCAGGATTCCCCCACTGAACAATCCAATTTGACCTTTTCACTGTTAATCAAGATTTTAAAAAAGTTTCAGACATCTCCACCTTGATTTCTCAAGGCTCCCTTTTCATAACAACCTGTTCTTATTTCTTCTTTTATCTTCCTGCGGACATCAGTATTGCTTTCAAGTTTTCTTCTCCCTCCACGTGTTTTCTTTTCCCACTTTGGTTTCTTTTGTCTCTCTTTTCTTTTCTTTTTTCTTTTTTGTTTTGTTTGTTTGTTTGTTTTTTGAGACAGGGTCTCACTATGTAGCCCAGGCTGGCCTCGAACTCACAGCGATCCTCCTGCCTCAGCCTCCTGAGTGCTGGGATTACAGGCATGCGTCACCACACCCGGCTTTTCTTGTTCTCTTGTCCCGTGTTTTCCTCTGTGGTGGTCCTCAGCTTGCTGTTCATGGTGGACAGTCTGATTGATGGCTCTGTGTGTCCTTGGCCCATAGAGTTTGTGCTGTGACATGGCTGGGACATTTTCCTGGAAAACACCTGATGTTGGAGCCTGTGGTTTCCTCTCATGGCTGAGTTGGACCCCTGGGCAGCAGGACCCTACCTTTAGTGTTGCTGTGCTGACAGCTAGCTCTGTGGCCACCCATTAGTTCCCCAGCCCTCGGGACACTGTCACCATGTCCCCTCCCCTGGTTTGCTCCCTTGTTCTAAAGGTGTATGGAGAGCTGGGGATGATGCTCAACCCTTCTCCTCCTGCCACCTGGTTCTTAGAGTCAGGACCGCAGTCCTGGGCACGGCGGGCTAAGGAATGCGTGGGTCCCCTGTGTTACTGCCTGGGGCATTTACTATCAGCATTTACTGTGCGTGTGGGTTGCTGGGACCTTTTCTGACCCAGTGGGTGTGGGGCTGCCTGAGGTCCTGCATTTCTAACGAGCTTTTGCTGACCTGGCGCTGCTGGCCTGAAGCCTGCACTTGAAACAGCGAGGACCTGGGCCGGTGAGATGGCTCAGCGGCGTAAGCGCCTGCCTGGCAAGCACAAGGGCCCAAGTTCGACTCCCGGAACCCACATACGAAAAAAGGGCCGGTGATATCGCTCAGCGGCACGGGTGCCTGTTGGCGCGCGAGGTCCTGAGGTTGACCCCTGGTACCCACAAAAAAAACCCCAAAAAACCCCAGCAAGGACCTAAGGGATGGTGTTCGGGCCCAGGAGGAGAGAGGGGCTGGGCCCAGGACTTAGGCCACAGCCTGCCGTGGGTTCTGGGCAGGGCAGCCATTTCCCAGTGTCCTACTGGGAGGCCCAGCGGCTTCATGGCAGGAGCAGTTCGTCCACCCGGGCCCTCAGGGGGTGCCAGCTTGCAAGTCACTCTGCGGAGGCCATGCTCACTGTGTGACCTGACGCCCTAGGGCCTCAGGTCTGGGCACGAGCTGGGGCACCGCCATGCCTACATCACCCCAGCACGCATTCCCAGCCTCTGCTCATGGTCAGTACCTCTCCAGGGCCACGGTCATGCCCATTGCCCGGGTCAGCACCGTGTACGAGGGCCCAGGTACTGCTGACCCGCTGTGCATTCAGTGTCTGTGGGGCCTCTGGGGGCACACTCTGTGGAAGGGGATGGGACGTGCTGGGATCCACAGCCAAGGTCACACTCAGGTCCCCAGGTCCACGCGTGCTGTCCTCGTGTGTTGTGGTGTGAGCAGGCCAGACTCAGGCCCTCAGCCAGCACCGGGCAGTTTCCGGGCCAGGGCAGGTGGGTGACATGTGGAGGGCCGATGGGGAGACCTCAAGTGGCATTTCTGGGTTCCCTGAACTATTGGAATGTTTGTCATGGGCTCCTGCCACGTTCACGCCTGTGACGGGGCTCAGAGCCGTGTGACCTGCGCCGGGCGCCCGGCTGGGCAGCCAGCCCTAAGTGCAGGTAAGCTGTTTCCCCTGGGGGGATCTGCTGAGCCACCATGGGGACAAGGGGCAGGTGTGATCCTACCCAAGGAGTGAGCAGGGAGCGGGCATGGGGCTCCGGGAAGAACATGGCCCGTGCGTGTGTGTGCTCGTCTATGGGGGTGCAACAGGGTGTATAGTTGTAGACATTTAATTTCTGCTAACATAGCCACAGGCCCCCATCGAGGGACTATCACGTCCATCCCAAATGAGCAATTAGAGGGATTGCTTTTTGTGTGAAGTGCCTGGGACAAAGTGATTTAATTAAAAGTGTCATAACTCAAGGCCCAGGCAGCAGGCAGAGGGGGATGGGGATCCTTGGGCTGGGGAGGGGAAGAGCCCTGCCTTGGCAGAGATGGTGCCGAGGTTCGCAGGCTCGCCCCGAGGTGGTCTGGGGAACCCTGGGTCTTATGGCCACAAGTGGGGCATGGGGACAGGGAAGGAGCCAGCAGAGGCCTGTGCAGGGATGCAGTATCCATGTCCAGGCACAGGGTCATGGCGGACAGTAGAGGAGGACGGGCCACATAGCCAAGAAAGAGAGAGCATAGGGGGCCAGGGCCACCGCAAGGGACCGAGGGAAGGGACCGAAGGAAAGTGTTCCCTGCTGGGATGAGTGATGGACTGGACGGGGACCCTGCAGGGATGGTAGAGTGGCCCCCAGTTCTTCTTTGGGGTCTCATCACTTGGCCGGGTTCCGAGAGCAGGCCGGGTTCACCCCCTCGCCCTCCTGGGCCTGGACCCAGTGCTCTCCTATCCAGGGCAAGGAAAACCCCTCTCCCCGTCTGTGCCCCTGGACTCCTTGCCTAGACACCATGGAAGGAGTCGGGGTAAACTGAGTGAACCAGCCCTGCTCGTCCAGCTGAGCCCTGCTCGTCGGGTTTTGCTCACGTGGATGTGCACGTCGACCCCACGCCCTTCCCCCACAACTCCCCGCCTCTGTTGGCTGCAAAGGAGCTGCGACCCAGGGCTGTTTTCATGAGTGACAAGGAAGAGCTGGCACCCTTGCAGTCCTCGCCTGATGCTTCTTCTTTCCTTTCTCCCTCCAGCCCTTCCTTATTGTATTGTTCTTGTGCTTACCAGAACCCACTACATGGTGTTGTCCTGTCTCAGCCTCCCTTGTCTGCTCACAGAGGCTGCTCACTCCAGTGGGTCACTCTCTAGTGGGCCCAACCCATCCACCACAACCACTGTGACAGTGTCCCTGTCCCCAGCAAGGCCGCCACCCACGATTGGGCCTTCATCTCCACATGGCCAGTGCCTCTACCTCCCGCCTCCCGCCAGCCTGCCTGGTCCTGCAGCGCCCATGGCTGCAGCTTCCCCTCGCTGTACTGCGAGTAACTTGGAGCTCTCAGGCTCACCCCGGTGCGGGGACACCCCGAATTCCCGGCTGCACCCCTTGCTGGCATGGGACTGAGCAAAGGGATGGATTTGGGCTCAGATTCCACACACCTCCTTTCTCACCAAATGTCCACAGATTTTCCCAGACTGATGTTTACGTACTCATTGTTTGACTTTAGGACTGTTGCCAGAGTCTTTAAATCTTGTTTTTCTCTCTCTTTTTTTTTTTTTTTGTGGGTACCGGGGGTCGAACTCAGGACCTCGTGAGCCAGCAGGCGCCTGTGCCACTGAGTGATATCACTGGCCCTTTCTTCATATGTGGGTACCAGGAGTTGAACTCAGGACCTCGTGCTTGCCAGGCAGGCGCTCATGCCGTTGAGCTATCTCACTGGCCCTAAATCATGTTTTTCTTTAAAACATTTAACATCATTTCTCACCAGTTTCAGTGGCGCATCCTCACGCTGTCCCCAGAGTGGGACTCCTGCTCACTGGCTAGTCTCCCGTGGGGTCTCCGCAGTGTGGCGGGGTGGCCACGCCATGTTGATGGGCAAGGGCACCGCAGCGCCTCGCTCTGCTGTGGCCCCACACTGTGTTCTCCGCATCCATGTGTGGCTCAGAGTAGAATCAGGACACGCACTCAATGGTGCCCTGGTCACATCCGGGTGCCGGGGCCTGCATGTGACCTGGGGCCTGGCCTGTGACGAGGGTCTGTGGGACTGGGCCACTTCCCTGGTAGCCCCCTTCCCACCCACTGTCCAGCTGTCTCCTGCTCGCCTGGCCCTGGAGCAGTTCTCCTCTCCGCCTGCCCTGCAGCGGGAGGGACACCCTGCGCTGGTGTCCAGGCTGACTGTACAAGGCTGGGTTCTCCCCGCCAGTGTGGGTGTCATGGTGGCACCAGGAAGCTCAGCCTCATGCTGCTGGGAGGCCTCAGCTCCTTCCTGAGCTGTGAGTCACAGAGGTCCCATGAGGGGACTCGAGGGAGGTTGCTGAGGGGCCTGGTGCCCCAGAAGCACCTGCCTGAGCATGGAGTCCCCGTGGAGCCGGAGGCGGCTGTTGGGTGACACGCTGGTGAGGTCCCACTGGAGAGAGATTGGACAGGAGGAGTGGCTGTTGACACCCGGCACTCTTGGGGTGTGGGCGAAGTCGGAGTGAAGCGTTCAGCAAAGACGATGCACACGTGCACGCGCATGTGTTTATGTGCATAAGTGAGCATGGCAGGGTGGACAGCAGCGAGGTGGGGACCACGAGGACAACAGGGACCAGCTGGGGAGGGGCTGCTCTGGGCACGTGCTGGGGAGCAGCCCCTGACTGGCAACCACGGGTCAAGATTGCCCAGTGCTGGGTACTTCTGTCGTTCGGTGACAGATGACGGTGGCTTGGGTAGGGTGGTGGCCATGTGGGTACGAGGGAGGCAGGTGTGGAACATATGTAACAGAAGATCCATCAGCACATGACTTGAGGCTGCATAAGGGTGATGACAATGGGTCCCCAAGCTGGGACACCTTGGACCAGGTTGTGGCAGCATAGACAGGGCTTCCGCGTGGGCCAGCCTGGAGTGGACGCCAGTGAGGGTGCCCACAGAGGCTCAGCCCAGGTGGCACCAAGCAGGGCTGAGGGTCCTGAGAAGAATTCTCTCTACACAGCATGGTCACCTGTGTGTGTGACATCCTTGCCAGGAGGAAACCCAGGGGAGCTCAGTGACAAAACACGGGAGAAGAGCCAAGTCAGGAGCAAGGGCTACATCACCCCTGCTGTCCTCTGCTGCCCAGGGTCCCTGCAGCCTTGCCTGGGAGGCAAAGCCCCCTGCTCCACGCAGCCCAGGATCACGCAGCCTGGGACCAGCCTCCTCCGCTGACGCAGACGCGGGGGGACCAGAGCAACGCCAAGGCTGAGGGCTCGGGAAGGGCCCTGGTGGGGCTGCCTGTGGCCGGTGTCACCAAGCCCTGGATGTGGGGTCCCGTGATGGATGCTTGGCACCTGGGACCATGCTGGGTTCCCAGAGCACCCAGGGCCTTCGGAGGGGCCTGTTCCGAAGGGGGCCGAGCCGCCCCGGCGCTCCTGCGCAGGAGGGGTGGGGGTGTTTGTCCCCCGCGGCCCACGGCTCAGGTGGAGTCAGAACTTTCCGGCCATCGGACACAGAGCGAGTCCCGTCAACAGGGCGACAGTGTCGTCTTTTAGGTCTCATTCACTCCAAGGGTGTCTTTCATGCTGCCATTTATTTAAGGCCACTGGGATTTAGTGGCAGTGTTAATACATTTAGCGATGGAGTTTTCTGAAGCTTCCCCGGGCTGGGCCCGTCTCTGACTCCACGAGAGCTCAGCGCCGAGAAGGACACCGAACCCATCCCTTGCAAGCTCGACCGTGACTGCCCCTGCCCTGACACCAGTGCAACGCAAATCAGGCTTCAGAGGCATCAAAATTAGACGCACTGACTTGCTCCAAATGCTAATGGAGTTTTTCACGTTCCTGGTGTGTCTCTCTGATCCTGACCTTGTCTGCTTTCTGCACGCAGGATGAGAGCTGGGAGCACAAGTGAAAGCCTTGGCTTCCTTGCAAGACTGGAATGGTTTCTGTTCCCAGCAAAACCCGAACACCAGGTGTCACACAGGACCTGGGATGCCCTGCTCGGGCGCCCTCTGATTCCTAACGTGGAAATTCCCAGAGTGAGCCACCTGCATGGGCTGCCATGGAACTTGGTGTCTGTGCAGCCACGGCCAGCTCTGCCACCACAGAGACACCAGGGAGAGGGCGTGTGGGGTGCAGAGGCCGGATCCCAGCCCGTGCTTGATGGGCAGCGTGGAGTTTTATCATGAGTGATGCGAGCTCACAGAAATCAGACCAAGCCAGCGCAAGTTGGATTTACAGCATTTGGTTAATTCTAGACGATATTAAATACATTTTGATCTGTTTATTCCCAGAGTTGCTTAAACTGGTTGCGTGACTTCAACCAATGCCTCTGAAGTGTTTTTGTTTCAATCTCGTTTGTCCACTGGATTCATCCCTATTAAATGCAAACAGAACTGATGATGAAACTCATATCATATACAACTCAGGAGAGACAACACTTGAGTCCCAGTGGCGTTTTTAATCGGAGCCAGCCCGTCTCAGCTATGAAACATTTGCGGAGTGCTGAGGGCCTTACGTCTCTCATTCATCTATTTTAATGCTTTTTACAGTGCACATGTGAGAATTAGGTTCTGTGTATCTGGGTCCTGCCACCCAGTTTTGTCATAAGAAGGTGGAAGTGTCTGGCCATGTGGGGAAGTGAAAAGCCTGAATGAAGTGTCCCTCAGAGACTCTTGGCAGGTGGAAAAATAAACAAATATGAACCGAACGAACTGAGGATGTTGAGCCACAGAGAGAAATCAGGAGATTGGTAATCCTGGGAGGCAGGAACCACAGCCACGACCCCAGGACTGGTAACTGCTTGACTTGATCACTTCCCTCATTGCTGGGACAAAATACCCAACACTTACAGCTTAAAGGAGGAGAGGTTCATTTTGGCGCATGGTTTAGAAGTTCTAGTCCTTGCATGGTGGGCAGCACGGTGGGAGGGTCTGGGTGGAGAGAAGCTGCTCACAGCATGGTGGACTGGAAGCAGAAGAGAAGGGAGGAGCTGAGAGGGAGATGCACCCTTCCAGGCCACACCCAGTGACCGCCTCTTTGGGCCAGACCCCAGCTCCGAGCAGGAAGTCAGCTACAAACCCTATAATCCAATCACCTTCCAAGCACACCGGGGTCTGGGGGCTGTTTTAGATCTGAACCCTAACATTGCTCAAGATTGCAGTGTTGCAATGGCGGCACTTCCTCCCCCACACCTGGATCTGTGGTCTACACACAAAGAAGGGGGAGCAATCAGGAGAGCCCCAGGGATGAGGAAGAAAAGGATGACTGGGTGAAGGAGAGGGTACTCTGGAGGCCTGCACACCCTCTGGAGACCCCCTCCGGGCCCAGGGGACCCTCAACACCACTGCTGGCTGTGTGTGTGTGGTGGGCTCTGATGGTGGCCACTGGACACATGTTGAGACATGGGACCCCATGCCAGGCCACCTTCCGGGGGCCACTTGTGCCCTACAAGAGTGGACAAGGCGGAGATGTGGAACACATCTCGTGCAGTTGTTTGTGTATTTAGGGTTCACAAAATACCTCCCTGTCAGCTTGTTTGCCCACAGCCTATTAATATTCTGTGAAGCCAGATTCTCGGGGCTGGAAGGAACCTCAGGGGATGGCTAATCTCATTTCAGCGGGCTCACGACATTTCTGAAAAGATGAAATGGAAATTCAAAACAGTAAAGACCCAAGCGTGCAGGAGTAACCTCCAGTGAGTGGATGAATCCTTCACTTCGCTCTCTGATCCTCTTCCCTGATGGCTCCCCAAGGCCACCTGGCCCTGGGTGGCACCCCAGGGCTGCTCCTGGGCTCAGGCCCACTGGCTGCTTTGAGAGGATGACTGGGAGTCCTTTGTGGAGGGCAAAACCTATTTTGAAAAGCTGGGATGGGTGCAGGGGTCAACTTGGGTCGCCTCCGAGTGCAGAGCCTCGTCTGGGCTCTCGTGCGGCACGGGCACCTTGGTCCTTTAGTGTCTGGGTTGGATCCAGCTGGGGGAGGTGACGGGCTTGGAAGTGGTTCCTCCAGCTGAGAGCCACCACAGCGGGAGCCGGGGTGTACTCAGAAAAGGTGGAGAACCATCACAAGCATACAAGATCTGAGAGAATAGATGGAACAAAACAGAAATAAACCTGGGAAATGAAGGTGATTTTGTTGCGTTTTGTGCTTGGTTTTGAGCCTTAAGAAATCCTGCTGGGTAGGGAGGTGGGGACCCCCTTGCTTCTGGGCCTGGTTCTTCTAGAAATAACGGAATGGGGAGGGGAGGGAAGCGATTTCTTGGGGCCGGAGAGGGACCACGGTGCCCAGGAGGGCTGTGAGAGAGTGGCCTGACTCCACCGCAGAGCCAAGCGCCTCCGGGTACTCGGCCAGTGAGATTCTCGTGAGGCTTCAGGGAGTTTTGCTCTGCAGAGAGAAACCTTGCTCACTTTCATTTTGGGCAGTCTGGGATTAAACATAGGCAGGTTTTTAAAGTCAGAGCAAATTCTGAAGATGGTGCCTTATTCTCCTCTTAGGTTTGTTTTTGTCCTTTGTTTTAAGGATCTGCAACCTGCACAGAGCCGCGCGGCTCAGAATTCCACCTGCAGAGGCGGTGGGGCGTCTGCCTGGGCCCGCGAGCCCGGGGGGGGGGGGGGTAAACCGAGCTGCTCTGTGCATCGGGTCGAGTTGGCTGCTCTGTGCGTGGCTCCCCTCCTCCCACGCGTCCTTACTTAACCTGATTCTTTGTGTTTAGAATTTAATTTTCTTTCCTGGGCAGGAGGCTCTCTGGCCAAGGCAGAAGGTAATTTTGCATGGCGTGGAGAGATTCAGATGCAGCGGGGACTTGGGAAGGTTTTTTTCAATCGCACTGAAACCCGCAGAGTGGGCTTCACCGGCTCTGTGGAGGAGGAGGAGGAGGAGGAGGAGGAGGAGGAGGTGCGGGCAGCTCCTCCCTCACCCTGATCAGCCTGTGGCCTGCCTGGGGGGGCTGGTGCTTTCCTGGAGCACTTGGGGTCCCAACAGGCTATGCAGAATTCCAGGGTGGCCCCCAGGTTTCCGCCTCTGGGTGTGAAGCCTCTTGGGGTGGGTGGGATTCGGGTGGGATTTGGATGCGACAGATGGGCCCTCCTGTGGTCAGGCCACTCACTTGCTTACTCACTTTTGGCGAGGCAGAGGGAGTCTTCAGTGGCCACAAGGCTGCCGCCGGGGGTGTGCACTGGAGGGAAGGCGCCTCGTGCTGGATGCTGGCCGGCACGCCCCGGGGCCCCAGAGCTGGAAAGGAGAGGAAGAGGTCCTGCCTCCCCTGAGCCAGACCGAACAGGAGTCCTGCTCTGCCTGGCTGGACAGGAGCCACAGTGTGGCGTGGGATGGAGGTCGAGGGACAGCGTGGCTGTCCGGACCCCGCAGGACAGGCGTGTGGTTCTGAGCTGCTCCCTTTGTGGCCCGCACCCAGCTCATAACCCCAGGCTCCGGCAGACAGAAATATCAGAGTACTTTTGTCACCTGTGAGTTACTCCCTGTCCCCCAAGACCAACTCCCCTAGGGCTGAGGGGACACAGATGGGCTTCTGCAGGGCAGCAGTGAGGACTGCTGGGAGCTGCCTCACAGGAGATGCGGGTCCCGGGGTGGCAGTAGCCCCCGGGGCAGGCGGACGAGGTGGTGCAGGGGGTATTGGAGATGGCGGTCACCAGGGCGTGGACGCTCAGGCCGCTGTCTCCCCTGCACCTGGCTGAGTGAGGAAAGGCTGGTGGGATGGACGGGGACACCTGGGGCTGTGTACAGTGGGCTCCTTCCATCGGAAACGCGCCTCCATGATCCACTTGCTCGTGTGGACCTGTGGGGATAAGAGCGGCTCATCCGACATGATGTCGTTTACACTTAGTGTCACCTGTCGTTGCGGACGCTGCTCTGAGCCTTCAGTGTGAGACGTGCAGCTGGGTAGGGACGCAGCCTCTGCCAGGAGACAGTCTTCCTGTCCTAAATGGGTCACCTTGTGTGTTGGTTTTAATTTATTTTCTACATTTGAATGAGTCATGAAAGGCTGCAAACCAGGAATTCCACATAAGAATCAGGGTTTCCATTTTTTTTTTTTTTTTTTATGTGGGTACCAGGAGTTGAACTCAGGACCTCGCGCTTGCCAGGCTGGTGCTTATGCCACTGAGCCATAACACCAGCCCTCCATCTTTTTTTTTTTTTTTTTTTTTTTTGTGGGTACCGGGAGTTGAACTTAGGACCTCAGGCTTGTGAGCAGGCGCTTATGCCACTGAGCCATCTCACCCACCCTCCTCCATCTTTTTTTAATGGGAACCAAACAACCTGGTGTGCAGCCCTGGGGATGGGGATGGGCCGAGTCCTTGTCGCCCCTCTGGGTAGTGACAGGCTCTTCACCATCATGTTGCCATGGAAACCACATCCTGGTGGTCACCTCCCTGGTGCCTGTGGCCCATGTGCAGCTGAGTCTTTGCTGCCCTTCCTCTCACCAGGGCTCTTCAGCATACTGTCGCCATGGAAACCCAGCCCACGTGTCCCGCCCAGTCCTGAGGTCCACGCTTCAGGCACTGAAGGATGCTGCATCAAGTCCAGTCTGGTTGGCTGGTGTCTGTGCTCTGGGTCCTCAGTGTCCTTGAGTGTCACCTTGCTTGCGTTTGAGCTGTGCCGCGACATTAATGCCCCTTCCAGTGGCTTCTGAGAGCTGTCCACGGAGGCGATTTCCGTCCTGGGCCCCGAGGGCAGAAAAGAGTGGGGCCCACATTAGGACCTGTGTTAGGGTCTGCTGAGTCGACAGCGATCTTTCTCTCCTGACGGCGGATGCATTTGAGATCAGGAACATGGATGGGCACTGAGGGGCCCCCATCAGGGGAGGGCGGGGGGCCCGGGGACAGAGCGGCAGACTCCGCCACACCAGCACTCACCGTGCTGCCGAGGACTTCAGAGCGGCCCAAGGTCGCAAGGGACGGGGGAGGCGCTGGGATTCGAACCTGTTGTTTTGAGTCTGTTCCAGGACAGCTGCCTGGGCTGTCCTGCTGGGCCTCAGCTGGGCTGTCTGTTACTTAAGGCCCAGGGTTACATTTCAGTTCTCTTGGCCTCCCTTGTAGGTGTCAGGATCAAGGCTTAAATGGAAATGGTATTCGATAAGGAATTGGAAATGTCATCCCCCCCAAAGATCACTATCTCCATAATTCGAATGCAATATTAAAATCCAATCCCAGCTGCCAGCTGAGTGACCCCCTTTGCCATTTTGGAATCATTTCCCTTTTACTCCTGAGGTTTGCTGTGGCTGTGAATTACAAAGACTCCTGGTGTCCGCAGCCAGCCAGGCATTTCCCTGGGTGGGGACCGTGAGTTCCCCTCCTCCCGAGCCGCCTCACGCACAGGCAGGGGCGACTCTCTCCTTCCAGCTGCTTTTCCATGTGATCATTTTTATGGCTGTGTCTAGATGTCTCCCCAAGGCCTCACGCGGTCGCAGGTGGGGCTTTTTCAGAGGTGGTGGTGTGGGATTGGTTTGTGGTGCAATGCCAGGATGAGGGCACCAGGATTAAGGGTGTGAGTGCCGCCCGCCCTAAGTAGCCTGGATAAGATAGAAGGGACACAAAGAGCTGTGGTCATTCCCTTGCTTGCTTTTGCTGCCTTCTGCCTGCCATGAGCTGAGCCAGCCGATTATGGACTGAAACCTCTGCAAACTGTGAGCTAGGTAAACCTTTCCTCCCTTCACTTATGGGTGTTGGATATTTTGTCTCAGAAAAGTAACCAAGAGAATCATGTAAAGCATCTTTGGAGGTGGGGTGGTGGTAGCCTGCACTGGCATTCTCACCCCTAGCACATCCTTTGTCTTCTTGATCTGTGGTGGGAAAGCCCTGGTGGGGAAGGGGCCAGGTCTCACAGAGCAAGGGGCATCTGAGGCCAGGCCAGTCTTTGGTGTAGTGAGTGCAGCAAGCAGTGGCACACCCCTGAGGAGGAGGGGTGAGTTCAAAGGAGGGGATGTGCGTCTCCAGGGAGGGGCAGACGGTCCAGCTTTCATGTCCCCTGTGGTCACCAGCAGCAAGGACAGCAGTGCCTGTGCCTGGAGGAGCCCTGGAGCGCAGGGTGAGCCTTGACATTGGCCCGAGGCGTCCTCACTTTATTTTGTCTCTACACTGAATTTCTCCTTTCACGTAAGGGGACAACTGTGTCAGAGGTGACGTGGAGGTGCAGTCTACCTACCTTGCAAGAGACCGCCCCTCCCTGATTGGTGACTAATGTGCTCTCAGAATGCGTGCATTCATGAAATGCTGGTCGCTTCCAAGGTTGTAATCTTGCTGAGGAAATTACAGAGGAGAGGCTCAATCTGCTTGGTGGGCAGAAGTGATATCAAAGAAGGGTCCTTGCAAGTGTCCTTGATTTCATTTTAACCATTGCATCCATCTCATTCCACCCATCCCATCCATTCATCCATCCATCCATCCATCATCCATCCATCCATCCATCATCCATCCATCCACCCCTCCTTTCATCCATCTACACATACATACATCTGCTGTCTTAGTTACTTTTCTCATTGCTGAGACAAAACACCCGACACCCAAAGTTAAAGGAGGAAAGGTTTATTTAGCTCACAGTTTGTAGAGGTTTCAGTCCATAATTGGCTGGCTCCAGGGCAGGGTGGCTTTGCAGAGAACCGTTCATGGCAGCAGAAGGCAGAAAAAGCAACAAGGGAGGGAGACAAGACTCTTTCTGTCCCTTATACTGTATGCAGGCTACCTGCCCTTAATCACACCCTTAATCCTAGCCAGAACTATGCCAAACCAATCAGTGGGCTGATTTACTAATCACACACCCTTAATCCCAGCATCACACACTCTAGATTCAGCCACCTCTGCAAAAGCCCTATCTAAGGCTGCATGAGGCTTTGGGGGGACCTCTAGACCCAAACCATAACATCTGCCATCCTCCTGTCCATCCAGTCATCCATCCATCCACCCGCCGATCTACCCATCCATCCATCCCATTCCATTCATCCATCCTATGCCATCCATCCAGTCTCTTCTCCCCATCCCATCCATCCCATTTGTCTCAGTCCATTTGCGCTGCCATAGCAAAGATGCCATAGACTGGGCAGTTTAAGCTCTATACAGTTCTGGAGGCTGAGAAGTCCCAGGTCAAGTCACCGGTAGACTGGTTGTGTGGTAAGGACCCGCTTCCTGGTTCATAAATGGCGCTCTCCCCGTGTCCTCACAGGGAGGAAAGGCTGAGGGAGTTGGGGTCTTTTTTACAAGGCCCGGATCCCATCCATGAGGGCTGCACCTTCATGATCAATGGCCCCTCCTCCTGATACCACTGCCTTGGGGCTTGGGACGCTCACACTCGGTCCACAGCACTGCTGTGCAGTGTTTCCCGTGCCAGCTGGCACGATTGCACCCTCTCTGTCCTTTAATCTGTTGGCACGATGGATCTGCATATGGATTTGCAGGTGTCAAGCGGGTCCCTCATCTCTCGAACCTCTGTGTATCAGCGCTGCTGAGTCCCGGTTGCCAACATGTGGCGTGGTCTGCTTTCACGAGGGCACGGGTTCTGTTTCGTCTGTGTGCTTCGTTTCTCTGTTACTCTGGTGCCAGGGCAGCACTAACCTCTTGAAATAATCTGGAAAATGTTTCCTCACCTTCTACTTCCTGGAAACATTTTTTAAAGTCAATGCCAGTTTCTGTTTAGAGCTTTGGTAGATTGCTCCTGTGGGCTTCCCTGGAAACTTTGTATTCAGCAATATTTAATTATAGATTGAATTTCTTTAATAGCTGCAGAGATAAGGAAATCATGTGGTTCATCCAGGGTGAGTAGTGGTAATTTGTGTTTTTCCAGGACTTGTCTGTGAGGGCAGATCGTTTACCAGTTTCCCTGCCCTCGGGGGTCCACGGGGCCGTGATTTATCTCCTATTTTAGTCTTAATAGCACAGAATTATTTCTTCTCTTTTTTTCAGTCTTGCAAGAATTTGTCAAATTCATTGATACTTTCAAAGATCCAGTTGTTTTTGTCACAAACTATACCTGTATGAAACCATCATGTTGAACACCAGGAATATATACAATTTCTCTGCTAATTATACCTGACTAACGCCGGAGGAGACAAAAGACTGACTTCGTGTTTTGTTGATTTTTCTCTTGTTTTCCTGCTTACAATTTCATTGCTGCCTACTTTTCATTTCCTTTCTTCTTTCTGCACGGGGTTTATTTTAATCTTCTTTTTTCTACTTTGTTTTTGGAAGAGATGAGAAGACCGAGGAATCCTTTGCCTCATGGCGTGAACAAAATGAAAGAGCCCCAAGATGCACCGACGACCGACTTCGAGGCCACAGGATGCGTCACCACCTGTCAAGTGCGTCTGTTCTTTACCTAGTGATCCCTGGCCAACCCTGGCAGCTAACCGTGCTTGTGGGTCAGTCACGTGACCACGCTGTGGTCTATCAAACCTGAGCCGCGTTGCTGGGCACTAAACCCATGCAGCTGACATTAGTGTACCGCAGAATCATTCAAAGCAAAGAGGACCTGTTTTTGTTTATTTTTATTTCTTTGGTTTTTTTTGAGACAGGGTCTCACTGTGTAGTCCAGGCTGGCCTTGAACTCACTATGCAGCTCAAGCTGGACTCGTGATGATTCTCCTGCCTCAGCTCCCTGAGTACTGAGATGACACGTAAGCGCCACTACACCTAGCTAGGGCCTGTTTTTAAAATTGTGGCATCAAACTGAAGGTTGATGTGTTATTGTTAGATAAAACACAGAGGTGTCCCACGTACATTTCACATTCTACAAAATGTCACATCATAACACAGTGTCACATGTAGAATATTGACATTGATGCAGTTCAGTGATCTTACTCAAATTTCCCCATTTTATTTATCTTTCCTTATATTGCATCTGTGTGTCTTCCTTGCTTTCTTGTTGCTGGCACACAATACCCAGCACTCACAAGTAAAAGGAAGTCAGGTTTATTTTAACTTACAGATTGTAGAAGTTCCAGACCATGATCAGCTGGTTCCAAGGTAGGGCAGCATGGCAGAGAGACACGGAGGAGGAGAAAGAGTCCATGGCAGGGCAGTGGAAAGCACCCAGGGATCAAGGGAGGAGGAGGGAGACAGGCCCTTGCAGGCCACGCCCACAGTGAGCGCCTCCTCCCACAGGGCTCCACCTCCCAACACCACACCCAGCTACGAACCCATCAGCAGACAATCCAGTGTCACACACCCATTATTCAGTCGCCTCCGGAAAGCCCAGCCTATGAGCGCATGAAGCTCTGGGGGGACATCTAGATATAAATCCTGACAGTGTGTGTCTTAACGACAGCACAATCCTGTCACCCGTGTAGGTCCCTGTACCCTCTACACAGTGAAGCTGTGAACCCTTCCTTTCACTGCTTTTTTCTGTAATCACTCTACCTCCTTCTACCACCACGACCCCCACTGCTACCCCTGCCCCCACTGTTCCACCCGCCGTTACTCACGAGAATTAAGTGGGGAAGAGACGTGTAAACCGCGCGCTGGCTTTTCCCCATCAGCGCAGTTCCTCGGCGGTTCGTCCACGGCTTTGCGAACACTACCGTTCATTCCTCTCCACCGCCGAGCGGACCCTCGGCGCTGCGCTGGTCCCCCCGCCACCTGCTGGTGGACATCTGAGGAGTTTCAAGTTTGGGCTACCAGGAGTAAGGCTGCTCTAAATGTTTGTGTCCACGTTTCTGCCAGACCAGAAATCTTCTTTACTGGGTGACAAATGCCCAGTGTCACTGGCGGATTGTATGATTACCTCATCTGCTCTGAGGAACCGCCAGACTGCTTTCCCGGTAACTGTAACATTTTACCTTCCTGACGTTGACCACTTTCTGTGGGGTTGCCAGACCCTTGTGTGTCCTTTTCAGGGGAAATGTCTGTGCCTGTACTCAGCCCATTTTCCAGGTGGCTTGTTAGTATGTTTACTGTTGAAATTCGAGAGTTTTCAGTGCCTTCTAGACACTAGTCTGCTTTCCCATCCCACAGCCCTTCTGAGGCTGCCCTTCCGGGCTGCTGCTGAGGTGCAGAGGAGGGGCCCACCCCTCTGACTTGGCTTTGACCCCTGTGCGTGCTCGTGCATGGGGAGGGGCAGTGGTGGACATGCGAAGAAATGCTGTACTTCGGAGTGGACCTTAGACTCTGCTCTGTGTCACAGTTGGAAATCATTTGTCATCCTGATGGCTTTATTTGGAGGGGCAGCAGGGCAGTGTCATGTCACTGCAGAAGAGTGTGTCCTTTTCTTGTCCTTGCTTGATGCCCAAGCTTATGCATCAATCCCACATTTTCTTCCTTAGTGTCTTAGTCACTTTTTATTGCTGGGACAAAATACTGAACATCCACAATTTAAAAGAGGAAGGTTTGTTTGGCCTCACAGTTTATAGGTTTCAGTCCATGGTTGGCTTGTTCCAGTGCAGTGTCATGGTGGAGGGCAGCTGCTGGATCATAGCGGCCAGGAAGCAGAGAGAGAAGGGAGGAACTGTGGAGGGAGACGCGCCCACAGTGACTCACACCCACGACGACTCAGCTCTTCTGATCAGCCCCACCTCCTAACAGCACACTCAGCCAGTGAACTGAGCAGTGAATCTACTGACGAGCACAGAACCCTCGAGATCCAGTCACCCTTCAAAAGCCCCACGTCTAGGCACGTGAGAACTCGGGGGCATTCTAGATCTAAATCATAACATTCTGCCCCTAGCTCTCAAAAGACTCATGCATATCTCTTTAAGAAAAATGCATTTAGTTCATCTCTAACTGTTGCCAAATTTTAACAGTCCCAGCATTGCTGAAAAGACCAAGTCCAAAGTCTCATCTGAGATTCAAGGCAAACTCTTACTTGTAAGCCCCTTAAAAATCAAAAGAAAGTTAAATATTGCCAACATACAATGACATAGGGTAAACATTCCCATTCTAAAGGGAGGAATACGGGGATAGAAAGGAATAGGACCAAACCAAGGCCAAAGTCCAGCAAGGAAAACTTTAAATCCTGTAATTCTGTGACCAGCACCCGGGGCAAGTTTTGGCAAGATGTGAGCTCCAAAGGGCTTTGGCAGCCCTGCTCCAATTGCACTGCTAGTTGCAGCCTCGTGACTGGTCTCTTGGGGGTGACTCTACTCACTGTCTGAGGCCTTCCTCAGCAGAAGTTTTGTTCCTGCCCTTCTTGGGGTCTCCACTGCACTTTTGGTTTCACTCTCACAGCTTCATGCACTGCCCTTTCAGGGGCACACTGCTTGACTTCCTAGGCCTTCTGAATTCTGGATAGAAGCCTCCTTTACCCCACAGTTGTTGCATTCTGCATATGCATAAAACTAGAACCTTGTGGATTATGCCACGGTCTGCTGCAAGCTGCAGTAGTAGTTGGGCCCCCTTGAATCACAGCTGCAGAAGACTCTGAGTGCCTGAATGGCTAAGCACTGTGAACTGATTCCCAGGAAAGCAGTGCCCTAGGTGGCCCTTCTGGAGCAAGATGCCCTGGGGTGCTCTTCTCAAAGCAAAGTCTTTCACTTTTGTATCCTTAAGCCTTTGAAAGGTGGGGCCTTGTTGATTCCTGAGATGTCCTCAGAGCCTCTTTCCTAATGTCTTAATGGAAAGTACTTGGGTTCTTGTTAATGCCAATCTTTTCAGCAACAGAGTACTCTTTGGATAGAACTTTACAGGACCCAATTTTACAAGTGCTTCGTTTCTAGTCACCAGCAAAATTTTCTGAATTGTTTAGCTCTGCTTTTTCGTCCTGATTTTCAATGAAGATAGATCTGGCTAAAAGCTGCCAACAGTATCGATACTAGGCCCTGAAAGTTGGGGGTGCCTTGACATTTATGTAGCCAGATAATTGGTCTGCCACCCTTAATCTCAGTCTCTCCTGAGGTCTCAGGACACAGGCAAGAAGTAGACACATTTTCTGCCAGAGCATAACATAGATGACTCTAGCCCAACTGGTGATGGAGTATTTGTTCCCAACTGAAACCTCCTGAACCTGGCCTTTACTGTCTACATTTCTATTTGCATTCTGGTCTTCAGAGATCTGGCCAGAATCTCCCATCAGTCTTGGCTCATAGCATTCAATGGCTTCCCTAGCTGTCATCTACAGAACTTTCCAAACTCCTGCTGGCAACCAGTTCCAACTGCTTCTAAACCATTTGGTGAGGTAGTCACATCAATGACCCCATTCCTAGTATCAAAATCTGTCTTAATCACTTTCTTTTTCTGGGACAAATTACTAGACACCCACAATTTAAAGAGAGATTTATTTTGGCTCACAATTTCATAGGTTTCAGCTCATGGTTGGCTGGTTCCAATGCAGAAAATGGCATAGTGGAAGGGCCTGCCACAGAGAAGAGCTGCTCATGTCGTGGTGGCCAGGAAACAGAGAGAAGGGAGGAACTAGGGAGGAACATACATCCTTCCAGGTCACACCCAGAACGTCACCTCTTCTGATTGTGCCACGGCTTATAACAACACACTCAGCTGCCAAACTGACCAGTGGATGAATCCACTGATGAATACAGTGCCCTCCAAAAGCACTGTCTTCAGGTGCATGAGAATTTGGAGGACATTCTAAATCTAAACTGTTAACAGTTACCCCCTGTTAACTCTGGCTGCCCATGGTGTGTCTGGAAGGTTCTGGCCATCCTATAACTGTTTTTCTGTTAGTCTCTTCACCTCGCTCTCACTGCCCTAGTGGAGACTGCACTATCAAAACAGAGTGACTTTTCTTGGGTTAAAAAATCCGGATCACCCTGGAAAGCCAGCAGCATCCTTTGCTTTCAAGCAACAGGCACTGCTTCAGCTGACGCTGGTAGAAGAGGGAATAGAACACCAAATACTAAGGAGTGTCCATTTAGACTGAACGAGTGCTGGACACAGAACCGACCTTATCATTATTGTATTATAATTGTACATTATATCTCTGTGTTGCTCATTGTGATATGCCAACTTGAGTTGAGTGAGAACTGCCTAGCAGATTAGTGAGCTCTGGGTGTGTCTGTGGATGATTGACATGTAGGCCAGCAAACTGAGGGGGAAGACCCGTCCTTAATGTGGGTGGCACCGACCAATAGGCTTGTAGCTTGGACACAATAAAAAGGGAAAACAGAAGGAAGTATTATCCGGGTGTGGTGGCGCACACCTGGAATCCCAGCACTCAGGAGGCAGAGGCAATAGGATCACTGAGTTCGAGGCCAGTCTGGGCTACATAATGAGGCTCTTTCTCAAAACAAACAAACAAACAAACAAACAAACAACAAACAAACCAAAAAACCCAAAGAAGGAAATGTTCCCCTTTTTTGGAGGAGCTCTTGTCTTTGCCATTCCTTTGGACATTGGTCTCCAGTTTGCTCGGCCTTCCAGCACAGACTACGTGGTTTCCCCACACAGACTCGCTGGCGACTGCGGTGAGTGCCAGGCCTTCCGCCCCAATGGCTTCGGTGCAGACCGCCATTTTGGATTCTTTATCTCTGAGTTGGCAGATACCACTGTGACTTCTGCTTCTGATCCTGTGGCCCACCTCCTAAATCCCACGTACCAGCAGACAGTGAATCTGTTCCTACAGAGAGCCCTGACTAACACACTCTCCAATGGGTAATGTTATTAGATGCACCAGGGACCCGGAAGCTGGGCTCAGTGGGGGTAAACCGTGGAGAGTTTATCTTTCCATCTTCACCAAAGCAGGTGAATCCGAGCGTCAGCCTCCCACTGCGCTCCAGTCCACGCCGGCCCTAGGAACCGCGGACACAGATGGAGCAGCCCGGCTGTGAGCGCGGGCAAGAGCAGTCTGGATCGAAGCCACAAGCCCGTCTCCCACCACCAGCCAGATCTGAACATTAGTGTCGCCACACAGAGCAAGTCCTGTCCTCCTCCATTTCCTTCACCTCAGACCATCTGGCAGCTCCGAGCTGTGTGCCCACATCTGATCAAAATCCATTTGCATCCCCCGACCTGTTCCGCAGAGATTCCAAACGCCACGTGTCTCAGTCTGGCTTCTGCTGCTGTAACTTCACTCCCGAGACGGGTGATTTATAAACAGCGAAGCTCGTTCGGTTGTCTGTCTCGGGGCTGGAGTCCAAGACCGAGGGTCTGCGTGAGACTCGGGTGTCTGTGCGGTGCCAGCCCCGGGCAGGGGTGGAAGGGTGGGAAGACCCGCAGGAGGGTGAGGCTGGCCTCACAGCCCAGTCACTGTTAGTCGGCATCTTGGGTGCCTGAGGTGGGGCATCCTGCCCCGACCCCTCCCTGCACACCCCACCTCCCAGACCACGCTTTGGGGGACCCAGTCACCCCATAGCGCACCCTTGAACCTCTGTCCTCATGGACTACCAGGGCCCTCAGCATCCCCTTCCCCCAGGCCTTGGCTCCCTGTCCCCAGGGCTTCTGCGGGCCCTGGTGCTGCCGGAAGTCAGCGTCTCCAGCTGGCGGTCTCTGCCGCCCAGAGGCAGAGAGTAAGCTCATTAAGCTGTGCGTGGGTGACGAGCACTCACTGCTAATGAGGCTCCTCTGGGTTTTTAACATTTAATCATTGTTTGCAGTGGTTGAGACACAGCGCCTGGTGCGCCTTGAAGGAGCTTGCAGAAGAGGATGGGGGTGGAGATGGTGGGAAACGTGGCCCAGCCAGGGCGGCCCCCGATCATGACCACTGCGCCCAGAGGTGGTCAGCTCACTCCCCAACCCTGGCCTCCCTCCTCCTCCTCATCCTCTGAGCCCAAGACAGACACCATTCTCTAGTGATAATCACGATAATCGAGCAACATGCAGGATTCTCTGCTCTTCTGCAAAGACTCCGGGCCGTGGCAGCCTCGGCCTCAGGTCTGCGTGAGAGTTGGTCTGAGCGTGAGTGCCCTCTCCAAGCTCTGGACTGTCGTCAGGTGCCGAGGTCTCCACAGGTGCTTGTGGGGCACAGAGCCAGCCAGTGGAGGGGTGAATAACCCCCCGCACAGCAAATGGTCCAAGGCTGTCACCTTGCCTGGTCAGGAGACCCTTGATTTCGCCCCTCCCGACTGCCCTGGGGCCGTTCCTGGATGGTTCCACTCCAGAGTGTTCCTGGGCCCGTGTCCCCTCCTTCAGGCCTCCCCTGCTGCTGCAGGGCCTTCCTGCCGGGCCCAGCCCCTCCCTACTCCCCACAGCAGAACAAGCGAGCAAGTGAGCACCCTTATCAGAGGCAGATCTGGCCCTCGCTCTCCTATGCTCTGAGCCCTCCCCTCTCGGTGGCCCATGAACCGGCATGGACAGTGCTATCCTGTTCCTCTGTCCCCTCCACCCCTGTCCCAGCCCCAGGGCCTTTGCATCTGTGTCCCTGTGCTGGGAGCCCTGTCCCCTCTCCTTCCTGCCCAGGGCTTCCCGAGCTCCTGGGCCACACTTGTCCTGCTCCGTGGGGCACCTGCGTCTTCCGTGTCCGCGGGCCTGCTTGTCTTCTGCTGCACTGCCAGCTCCCTGTGTCTTTGTGTGCTGGGCACTGGAGGCTCGTGGTGCACAGTAGGTGCTCAGTAGACGTCTGTAGAACAAATGGGGAAGCTCTGAACCACTAATTCTGTGGACCAGAGAGCAGAGGCGTGGAGGGGAGGGGCCACGAGGGCTGTGATCCTGCAGGAGCCAAGTCCAGGCCCTGGGGACGCCAGAGCCGTGGCAGCTGCTTGTGGGACAGGTGGACTTCCGCTCCCCTCGGGGTCACTGTCCCTTCACCTGCACCTGCAGCAGCTGCTGTCCTTGGCTCATGCCAGGAAGTGGATGGCGGGGCTCCCAGCAGGTGGTTTGCTAGAGCCCTGCATTTATCACACAGCCGCTCAGCCGCTCAGCTGCTCGCGGGCAGAGCCTGGAAGACAGAGTCTCCGAAGTCGGTCACCTGAACAACGAGACTGCTATGGCCTGTAGGGAAGCAGCTGTCCGTCAAGATAAACGCCGGTCACACGAAAGCCAGGAGAAGCAGACTGGGCCCACTGGTGTCCTGGCAACAGGGGGAGTGTGGAGAGTGATCGCGACATGGGTGCCAGTCCAGTTCTTGTCGTTTTAATAGACCCCAGGGGGCAGGATTATCGATGGTGCCTCCAGCACGGCCACTGCAGGTTGGGCTGTCACGGAAGGACCCCCTCTTGTGTTTCCTCAC
Source organism: Erethizon dorsatum (assembly GCA_028451465.1). NCBI lineage: Eukaryota > Metazoa > Chordata > Mammalia > Rodentia > Erethizontidae > Erethizon > Erethizon dorsatum. The sequence continues at coordinate 126,148,162 of CM051830.1, read as the reverse complement.
TAATAGAAATGGAGCTGTGGTGTACAAACACGGTGTGTGCCTGTGAGCCGGGCCTGTCATCCGCTCCTGTTGGCATGGTTTTGAGGTTTGGGGGGGTACAGGTGGGACCCCGCCCGCACAGCAAGAGGAAGTGGGGGGACAGAGCTAAGAGCCTTCAGGAAGGCGGGAGGGAACTGACCGCAGCAGGGACCCACACTGCCCAACAGGAAGGGAAACACCGGCGGCGTCAGGGTGCCCCTCCCCGAGGATGGCGGCCCGGGCCGGGGCCGCGCCAGGAGGCGTCTCGTAGTCTGTGCTACTGAGGCAGTTTCCCCACTACAGCCTTCGAGAGACAAAGACTGAGAGAGGAAGGAGAGCGAGAGGGCATAACTCACTCGTGTTGGTCATAAACTCCTCTGGCCAGACTTGGTTGGCGCTATAAAGAGTTTAATAAACTACAAAGGAGACTTTTCTGGCGGCGGAGAAGCTGCAGCTCCGGGAAGTGGCCCTGGGGACCGGCCGGGTGGGACTCGGATGCAGCCGGCTCTGTCGGAAGGGCGGCCTTGCGGGAAGCCGGGCGTTGAGAGCAATCGCACAGCCGCGTGCGGGACAGTGTGAGCGACCCGTGCCCGGCTTGGCCTGTGAGTCAGTGGAGGGCCACCGAGGTCCTGGGCAGCTGGGATGGCACGTGTGGGACCAAGGATTTAGGAGCTCGGGAGCAGCTGAGAAGGGCGAGGAGGCAGCCGGGAGGACATCTGCCCCGGCGGTGACACTGTGATGAGGGCCTCGAGCCGGTGTCTCCTCTGCGAGAGCACAGCTTGGGCCCGACAGTGCGAGGTCAGCGGGGGTGGGGCGGGGGCTGAGGGAGTGTCACCAGGAGGTGCCTGTAGGACCAGGTGGGACCACTTGTGGCTCACGGTGTGGGAGGCTCTGAAGCGGGGCCTGGCCTGCGTCCCTGAACCCCCCGGCCGTGTGGGGACAGCCTCCTTCTGAGAGCCAGTGGCACACAGAAGCTTGGGGACCTTGGAAGGACAGTGACCACGAGGCCGAGCAGGTGGAGAGCAGGGCACGGACAGAAGCTGGGCGCAGGTGTCACCGGCACAGTGACCTGAACGTCCTCTCCACTCCTCTCTGGAGGGCAGTGACGCCTCTGTGCGCCCTGAGCCAGCGCGCGAGTCTCTGAGGACAGGACGCTGAGGACAGCAGCAGGGGCAAATCGGAGCCCTCACACTGCCAGCGGGGACCCCTCCTGATCACAAGGGTGCCAGCCATGTGCCCGCCAGGTGATGGCAGCCCTGCACCGCCCTGATGCCCGACAGGCAGAGGCTCCGGAGGCCACTGCGGACACCTCAGCAATGGTGGTCGCTGGGAGGGCGGTGCATCCAGCGTGTCCCTGTCAGAGTGCTCGGGTCTCAGGGTCTCTTCATGTGGGCCTGACCTCCTGCTGTGGCTTCCTCACAGCAGGACTCGGGTGCGGATGCAAAACCACTTGCAACCTGGCCGTGGAGCCTTGCTCAGGGCCTCGCTGACCGCTTCTGCTGCTGCAGCCTGGGGGCCAAGCTCACAGGAGGAGGCGCCACACTGGCCTGAGAGGACCAGGCTCGAGGGAGGCCAGCCCCCACCCCCAGGCTCACGGGACGAGGATGGAGCGGGGCTGAGTCCCAGACCACCCTTCCCGTCACTGAGTGCTCACCGTGCGGGTCCCCGGGAGCCTCCTCCACCTGAACGCACTCAGAGCCACCCATGCAGGGACGTCCTGCCCCTTCCTCCTCATGCAGACCTCGGCACAGATGCACCTGTGACGCCAGGACCGTTGTCAGGGGCCTCAGCCTTTCTGTGCCCGCGACCCCAGGGACCCCTTCCCAGGGACTCAGGCTGGGACGGGACCTGTAGTAGGGGGTGGCTGGTCACACGATGTCCAGCCTGATCTCGGACGACTTTTGACACAGGGCCTCTCAGCATCAGTAGCAATCGTCATTGCTGCCTAGCCAGCTTACCGGTGGCTGCTTGCATGTCTGTCCCCCCCACATCAAGCTCCTCAGATGCAGGCTTGAATATCAATGTTCTGGAGCGAGGGCAGAGCTGAGCTCTGGCTCTGGCATGCTTCCCACCTACCGGAGAGTTCATCTGGGCCAGGGAGGGAGCGTGTCCTTGCACAGTCAAGGGCAGGACACTGTGGCATTGTCCACCCCACCGTCAGCAGAGATCAGGACTCAGGTTACACACGGTAGCAGCACTTTTGATTTTAACACAGTCCTACCAGCTGCGTTCCACAATTTCCACATCAGAAAATCAAGTTCAGGGAGGGCGAGCTTCATACACAAGGTCACAAACCCAGGGCATTGCTGAGCAGAACTCCCCCAGGTCTGTCTGGCCTCTGCTCCTTTCAACCCCTGCAGGTGTTGAAGAGAAGCTCCAGGGTGGCAGAGTAGTTGCCTTTTTGTCTTTGGTGAATCGCCAGGGTTAGAGTGCCACCCAGGACCTAGCACTGGCTCAGAAAATACTGTGTGGGTAGATGGTTCAGTGGGTGAATGGATGGATGATGGAAGGTGGCTGAGTGGATGGATGGATGAGTGGGTGGCTGGATGAGTGGGTGGATGGGTGGGTGGGTGGATGAGTGGGTGGATGGGTGGGTGGATGGATGGGTGGATAGATGGGTGAATGCATGGGTGGGTGGATGGATGGGTGGGTGGGTGGATGAGTGGGTGGATGGGTGGGTGGGTGGATGGGTGGGTGGGTGGATGGATGAGTGGGTGGGTGGGTGGGTGAGTGGATGGGTGGGTGGGTGGATGGATGGATGAATGGGTGGGTGCATGGGTGGGTGGATGGATGGGTGGGTGGATGAGTGGGTGGATGTGTGGGTGGGTGGATGGATGAATGGGTGGGTGGATGGGTGGGTGGACAGATGGGTGGATGAGTGGGTGGATGAGTGGGTGGATGGGTGGGTGGGTGGATGGGTGTGTAGATGGGTGAATGCGTGGGTGGGTGAATGGATGGGTGGGTGGGTGGATGGATGAGTGGGTGTGTGGATGGATGAGTGGGTGGGTGGGTGAGTGAGTAGATGGGTGGGTGGGTGGATGGATGGATGAATGGGTGGGTGGATGGGTGGGTGGATGGATGGGTGGTTGGATGGGTGAATGAGTGGGTGGGTGAATGGATGGGTGGGTGGGTGAATGGATGGATTGATGGAGGATTGGTGGATGGATGGACGGATGGATGAGTGGATGGGTGGGCAGACAGATAGGTAGAGGGTCATCAAGGAGCCCACACATGGGCCTGCAGTCTTTCCATCTTTGCCCTGATTTGTGTCTTCTGACTTGGGCTTCCTAAGCCTGTGTGCCATTTCTACACTTGTTTGTCTGTGTGTGTACATGGAAGAGTGGTAAAAAGTGAGCTGGCTCAGGGGTCAGGCAAGAAACATAAAAGAAGGAAAGGTGGCAGGTGAGAACCACCTGGAGAGGTGGAGGGGACGTGGAGAGCCCTATAAGGTGCCCACCCCAACTAAAATAGAAGAGCAGTGTGTTAAAGTGACCCTGAGTATTGCCTGGTGCCGAGCGTTCCTGAGCCCCTGGGAACCAGGTCGCAGCTCCCGTCTGGTGAGGAAGTCTCTGCCCTGAAGACTGTGCCTTGTTGGGGACAGTTCCTGAGTGTCCCCTGAGGGCATCCAGGCGACACCCAGTCCACATCATGAGGCTCCAGGTGTGGGTAGAGAGACATCATCTTCTGCTGACAACCAGAGGTGCCGTGCGTCCTGCGTAAAACACAAGTGCCGTGAGCCGGGCACTGATTTTTAAAATAATCCATCTTCTCCTGGAGGAAAACAGCGGGATCTTGGAGCTTTCTCTAGAAAGGCAACAGGGCCACTTGAGTGGGCTGAGCGAATCCTATGTGTCCCACGTGAACCTGCAGCGCTAGAACAGGAGGGGCGAGGGTTTCTCTGGGAATTGTAAGCCCAACCCATGGCCCCTCCAAGTGTACTGCGCAGTCTTCTTTTCTCGTCAGCCTGCCGGCCACTGCAGCCTGCCGAGCTGGAAGGGACGGGAGCTCTGCGCCAGGCCTTGGCTTTGCTCTTCTGCTCCCGCGGTGCTGCAGCTGCCCATGGCTGCAACTGTAGGGTTAGGAAATGTGTGGGGCTCTGGGCTGAGTCACCCTCCCCACAGGTGGGAGGCTCTGCGGAGGTGAGAAACGCTGTGTGACACGGTGGCTGGCGAGGGTCAGATGCAGAGCATGCCTATTGGTGTGGCAGTGTCTGGTTTGATTTCTTGACAACACGGTGAAAACTGTCTGAGAAGCAGAGACATCTCAGGTCCTGCGGAAATGGTCGCTTCAGCTGTCTTCCCACCAGGTGACAGAGGCAGCTTTGGGCTAGCCGGACAAAGCACTTCGTGGGGACTCGGGCTCTGTGTGCTGGAGCTGCTGACCCAGGCCTGTGCGAGTCCAGGCCCAGCTCCTTTCCGGAGGCGCTGGAGATGGTCCCTCCCTTCTACACGTGGTTTCTCGGGTGCCGCCTGTCCTGGGTCAGGGTGGCTCCTGTGCTGACCCCTAGCAGCCACACTGGGCTCTGTCCCTGTGAGACCAGGCTGTGGTCTGTGACGGGGAAGGAGAGAGAGGGTCAGAGTGGACAGTCGGCCCTGGTGGAGGCCAGGTGTGCAGAAATGATGACTCCTGGCCTGGACGAATAGAGAGAGCTCGAGACGGAGACAGAGGGAGAGAGAGACAAAGAGGGAGATGGAGAGGGAGAGGGAGATACCGTCAGTAGATCAGGCGGACGTTTGCCCCACGTGTCTCCGAACAGTGCTGCTGGCAGCACCTCTGCAGAGCCCCTCTGGCTCCAGGTGACCCAGCCGTGCAGGAAGACCCTCCAATGCTGGGACTCGCAGAGTCTCCCCGAGGGGTTGCGGGGACACTGATGGCACTGCTAGGAAAATGACTATGGTATCCAGTAGAACCGTCAACAGCAGGAAAGTGACACCCTGGAAAGTACCCACTTAGCCCTGAAGAAGGCAGCGACGAGGACAGGAGACACAGGAGACAATCGCTTCAGATCCAGCGTTTCGAAGATGCACGGGAGGCGCACACTGGGACGGGCGAAACAGGCCCTGCCCGGCGTGTTTATCTGCACAAAAACAGAGTTTTCCAGCAGAAGCTGTCGAGCCCCCTCCCTGTTTATCGTTTCTCCCGCAAACCTGAGTGTTTCTGTCTCGTGATGGCCGCTGTCTGCCAAGCTCCCTCCTCTCCTCCCGGAGCCCTCAGAGGCCCGCGGGGAGGGAGCACATGGAGTAGACATGAATCCCACGGCCCAGGATGAAGGCGAGGAGGGGACAGCTCCGGGGGTGGCCTATGAGGGGTCCCTGCTGGACTGAGCTTGGTCACTCTGCAGCCTGGGCCCGGGCCGTGACGCTGAACCTCTGGTGGGCGTTTCCGGGAGAGCAGATAATGAGGCCGTTTCCTGATGGCAGTGGTCAGTGCGGTGACGCACTTGGGGTGGGGGGTGGCGGTCAGCACTGCGTCCGTGTGTGCTCGCCTCCCGGGTCAGTCGTCCTCCACCTGCATCTTGCTAGCTGAACTACTGGGAGTCGCAACTCCTCCTCACCTCACATGCAGCCTGACATTTGCTGTCTGGTTCCTTCCCCACTCCTAATGGTTTCTGGAAATGGAGGGATTTGGAGCAGGAAGGTGAAAGGTTGTGCTTCCTGTTTTAGTTATGGTGATGGTCAGCGCAAGACACAGGAGGCAGAGGAACCTGACCAGAGGAGTTGCTTTCCCTCCATCAGGGGTCCCTGGGTATGGTTTGAGTCCGGTGACACTGCCTGGAACCCAGACGCCCCAGGAGTCCCACTGGGGTTTCATTGGTCAGTGCCTGTCATGTAACCATTCTGCTCATGTTTCATTGGTCAGTGCTTATCACATGACCACCCACGTCTGCAAGGGAGGCTGGGAACTGTGTCGTGGCCAGGCCTTGCCAGTCTGCCAGTGAGGAAGAAGGGTGTGCCCGCAGCTCAGGCATCACCAGGGTCCCCGGGGAGCTGGGTCTGGCTCCGCAGGACCTCCAGGGCCCCAATCCAGCTTGGAGCAGAGGCTGCCAAGGCCACTGTCCCGACAGAGACCCCACAGCTTCCTGTGCTTTGCGTTAGGCCCTGGGCTCGTCCTGCACCCACAGGGAGATTCTGGGAGCCTCGTGACGCCCTACGGACTGCAGCCACGTTCCTGAGCCTCTGGATTGGTCACCTTCACCCGGGCTGCTCTGAGTCCACAGACACTGAGCCCGGATGGACAGTGGCCCTGGTGCCCACATCGGGGTCCCCTCTGCTGCAGAGACCGTCGGCCTGGGCCTGAGAGCTGCTCACACGGCAGGCGGAACCCGGGAACAACCGTATCTGCTGGGCCAGGGTTTAAACTGCCGCCTGGCACCTGGGCATTGGGCTCTCCCAGCGTCTGTCGGGTGATATTAGAGCAGGGGCCTGATCGCTCTTAGGAGTGAGGGGACGTTAGCTATACCCGCCAGGCAGGGGGGAGGAGGGAGCTTGGGGTCTAGGGGGATTGGGGTCCTAGACCAGGGTGCAGTGAGGACTTCCTGCCCCAGAGCCTCCCTGGGCTGGGGAAGGCTTTTACCACCGTCAGGGATAGGTGGAGACTGTCACCCGATTCCCACCGACGGACATTCGCACGGGCCTCTGGGGACCGCACCCAGCTGATGCCTCTCAGAGCCGCGCTGCGGTCCGACACCTCAGCTGCTCGAAAGCAGCCTGGCGAGGCTCCCAGGTGGGCAGCGGCTGCTTCCACGTCTTATTAATTTGTGTCTCCGGTGAACGTAAATTGGATAGAAGTCAGTTATGACTGAAGGAGGAAAGTAAACAGGAATGGATTGGGGCCTAGAGGCCTAAACACTTAGGTCGATTTCGTGACAGGAACACAGGGCAGAAAAACCTCACTCGAAACGCCAGGTGAGGCTTCGGCACCGCAGCTCAGAAGCCAGATTGAAGCCGCGACTCCCCGTGGTGCTCGCGGCTGCAGCTCTCCCTGCTGACTGCGCCCTGGCCCGGCCGGGTCACCCCTCAGCGGGGCGGCTCCTCCTTCGGGCACAGCTCGTCCTGCAGGCACAGCTTGTCCTTGCAGGTTCCTGCTTTGCCACTTTCTTTGCCCTGAAACCCGTCCTCGAGTGGAGCTGGGCGTGGGTGCTCTGTGTTCGGGGAGGTGCGCGTTCCTGCCTGGTCGTCCGCCCGCCCCGTGGCTCCCGGAGAAGACAGGGCCCCTCTGCGTCTCGGAAGTCAGGGGCTGAGTGACAACAGGTCTCTGATGTCTGGGGTGGGGGAGCTGACGGCCTTCTAGGAAAATGCAGTCTTCATGGCGAGGGACGGGGACAAGGCCAGGTGCCACTCGCCTTAGCCAACTATGGGGTGGTCACGGTGGGCTCTGGGGGCAGACGGCTGCGGGGCCGTGGATTAAATGACCTCACGCACGCGTCATTCGGAACGGAATGGGCACAGAGCACGCGTGTGGGGCATTCGCTGCTGTTAGCAGGGTGCCAGCTGCTCGGGGTCACCCGGCAGCCGGGCTGCAGTCAGGGAGGCCTGGCCCCTCTCTGGCCTGGGCTCTGGGGTCCTTCTGTGGGACGCAGCTCTGTGGGGGGGGTACGAGGGTCACACTGTATCAACCAGACAGAAGCAAGCCCTGAGGAACTGTGGTAAATATTGCTATGGTATGATGTGGTGCACATACTGAAACTTCTCATTTTCAGGTAACTGTGTGTGGTGCTGCCAGGGAATCGTCTAGGAGCTCCGCACATCTCCCCCGACAGACCCCGTCCCAGAGCCTGGGCCTTGGTCACTTCACACTTTATGGCACCGATTTCTCTCTGTGCTTCTGTGCATTTCTGTCTCCTGTGTAGCTTCCTGGCCACCAGAGTCAGGACACAGACGTCTTCTCTCCAGGTCCTCCTGTGCTTTATTCTGACTGTGTTGTATTTCTGTCAGAGAAGAAATCCAAGAAATAAGACAGTTCTTAGAATTATTCAGGGCTGGGCACGGTGGCGCATGCCTGTGACCCCAGCTCTCAGGAGGCTGAGGCAGGAGACTGCTGCAAGTTTGAGGCCAGCCTGGGCTACATAGTGAGTTCAAGCCCAGCCTGAACTATACAGCGAGACCCCATCTCAAAAAGAAAAAAAAAAAGAATTATCCAGTCACCCCAGTACCCCGGTACAGCCTACCAGAACCTGCGGGACACAATGGAAACAGTCCTGGGAGGGAAGTTTATGGCTGTGAATGCCCACATCACAAAAACAGAGCGAGCCCAAATAAATAACCAAACAGCGCATCTCAGTGTTAAGAACAATCCAAATCAAAAGCTAGTACAAGGAAAGCCATTTTAAGTTCAGTTTTTAAGTGGAACATATGTCTTGCAAGTCTGCTGCGTCCCTTGTTAGCACTAACAGCTTCTTAGTGGATTCTGGGGTGTCATAGGGACCGGATTGCGTATCTGTGACCGTGTCCCTGTGCTGCAGATGGCTTCATCCTTCTCTGGCCTCACGGCCTGGCTGGTCCCCCAGTGCACTGTCCAGGGCAGGACGAGGCTGACACAGGCTGTCGGAGACGCGGGTGAGGCGTCCCGGCTTCCCACGCTACAGCGACACCGGGCCAGGGAGTTCCTGATGCCCTTCACCAGTGGGAAAGCTCTTTTCCATTCAAAATTTGCCGAACGCTTTCATGATGAAAGATGGCAGGTTTTTGTCAAATGCTTTCTTCGCCACTTTTGGGATCATACTGTTTTTTTGTCCTCTATTCTGTGGATGCAGAGTTGTACCTTGATTGATTTTCAGATGTTAAGCCATTTCCTCCCTGGTGTAAACCCTTCCTCGTCAATGGTTGCAGCCCTCTTTATATGTTGCCGGGCCTGGCTTGCCAGCATTGCATAAAGGATTTTTGCATCTATATTCGCAAAGGGTATTGATTGGTAGTTTTCTTGAGGTGTTTTTGTCTGGTTTTGGAATCAGTTAATTGTGCCCTCCGAGAATAGGTGGGGGAATCTTCCCTCCTCTGTTTATTGAAAGAGTTCGTGAAGATTGATGTTGACTTTTCTTTACATGTTAGGCAGAGTCTGCCCTCGAAGAACTCTGGGCCTGTGTTTTCTTTGAGGGAAGTTTTAGATTGTTAATCTGATCGCTTCATTTGTTGGAGGTCCATCCCTATTCCTCACTTCTTGCAAAGCTTCAGTGGAGTTTGTTTCTAAGAATGGGTCCACTTTGTCTGAGTTATCTAATTTGTTTGTGTTCAGTTATCTATGGTTTTGCCTCCTGATTTTGCTGCCATTTCTGACATATCAGCCTCGAGTTCCTGCTGCTGTTCTTGATGTCGGCAGTTTGAGTCTTCTTTCTTTTCTTGGTCAGTCTAGCTAAATGCCATTTTTGTTGATCCTCTCAAAGAAGCAACTTTTGGTTTCACTGATTTCCTCTACCGCCTTTCTAGCCTCTGATTCATTTACTTACATCTCATCTTCAGTATCTACTTCCTTCTGCCAGCTTTGGCTTTAGCCGCTCCTATGTTTCTAGTTTCTTCAGGTGTAGTGACAAGTTATTGATTCAAAATCCTCCTTCCCTTTTCCTGCAGGCATTCACCATGGTAAATTTCACGGACGGCAAAGCTTTCGCTATGTCACAAACTTTTTGGTATGCTGTGTTTTCATTTTTGCTCCTATCAAAATACTTTCTAATTTCCTTGTTATTTCTTCATTGTTCTAGTGTTGTTTAGGCGTGTATTGCTGAATTTCTGTGCTTCAGAAATTCGCTTCTGTGGTTGATGTCTGTTTAATCCTGTCTTCGCTGGAGACCACTCTGCGTACTTTGAGTGTAATAACGGGCAGTTCCGGGTGCGCTCGGACAGGGCCGTGTGTCTTGCGGTTAAGGTACTGGTTTACTCCAGTTGCTGCGTCCTGAACTTCAGAGAGGCGCAGCGGCACCACTCTCCTCACTCCCTCGTCTCTCCTTCCACTCTGGCTCTGAGCGTGATTACATCCAGCTACGTCGCACTTCCTCAAAGTGCAGTTTTATATCTATTCGTTCAGGGAATTTTATGTTTTGAAATAAACCACCCGCAGGTTTGCAATACTGGCCTCCCGGCTCCCTCTCGGGCTCGCTGTGTTCCCGTGGATCGGATCAGCGTCTGTGACCGCTGCCCCGTCTGCCCTGTGGGATGGTGTTAGGTGTAGACTTGTGCAGACCGGCAGCGCGAACGCTCCAGATGGCTCCCACAGTGTTCTTCTTAAGTGGGTCACGAGGGGACAGGAGGGCGCTGCGGGGCGTTCTGTCGGCAGCGTGCTGCGCCTTTGCTTGCCTCTGTGTGACAGGGAGCCTCGCCCTGGACGAGTAGCCGGGCCTTGCCGCCGTACGGATTCTCTCCTTCCTTTGACCGTTTGGCTGAGCCCTGGCGTGCCCGTTTATTTTTGTCTCTCTGTGGTTGACTGCGCTTGGCAGAGGCACGGAGCCCTCACGTTCAGGGTTTGTAGCTGTTATTTGCCCCAGGCTCCTTCTGCCCTCTTCTCCCTCCAGGGTGCCCCGTGCGGCAGTGGCGACCTCCATGGTGTCCCACGGTCTCTCAGCCTCTGCGCGCTTTCATTCACTCCTGTGTTGCTCTGCAGAGTACATAATCGCAGCTGAACTATTTTTAAGTCTACAGAATTTTTCTCCTGCCAGTTCAGACTTGTCTCTGAGCTCCTCTAGTGAAATTTTCAGGTACTTTTCAACTCCATAATTTGTATTTTTATTTATTTATCCATCTATTTATTTATTTATTTATTTATGAGACAGGGTCTCGCTATGTAGTTCAGGCTGGCCTTGAACACCTATGTAGCCCAAACTCATTGTGATCCTCCTGCCTCAGCCTCCTGAGTGCTGGGATTACAGGCATGAGCCTTTTGATATTTAAAAGAAAGAATCCTACCTGTGCCGTGTACATTTGGTGGGGTGGGGTTCTCGCGTGTTCGGTTAGTTCTGGAGACAAAGTTTCTGTGAGTCTGGGGAGGTGTTTGTAACCGCTGACTTAAAACCCTGCCGAAATTTCCTCCCACGCTGCAGGGTGGCCATTGGTATCGACTGACCTTTCCCTCCTGGGTACAGCCACATTTCTTATCTCACTGCGTGTCTCATTTTTCTTCAAAACTGGACAATTAAAATTATACAAATAATGCATCTAAATTATTAAAATGTGTCTGAGGTCAGTTACCGCCCTCCGGTGTTGGCTGGTCAGGCCGCGTGCTGGTTCACGTTTTGGGACTTTCCCTTTCCTGTGCGTGGGAAGACACAGAACTGGGCTTGTGTAGCTTCGGGCTCAGAGAGTTGTCAATGCCGGAAGTGAGGATTCTCCCTGCTTCGCTGAGGGCTGGGGGCTCTGGGTGGGGAGCGGCTCGGGGCTCCCAGCTCGCCTGGCCCCGGTCCTCGGCCCATACAGCCGCTCGGTCCTCCCCGGGCCTGCACGCAGCCATCGGAATTCCCAGGGCTGCGGGTCAGAGGTGCAGGGCCTCACAGGGGCGGGCGTCTCGTTCCAGGTTCCCTTCACTCCGTTGCATTTTGAGAGCTGCTCTAAGTGCAAATCCCCGTGTGGCCGCAGTGTCCCCTTTTCACTGTGTGTGGAAGCGGCAGCGCTCTGCGCCCCTCAGCTGGCTGCCCGTGAAAGGAGGTGAGATCCCCGGCACGGCTCGGAACGTGGCTCCTGCGGCGGGCAGGGTGTCCCGGCCCCGGAGCCCACCCAGGTCTCGAGGGGCCCCCACCCCACGTTTCCCGGGGCCTCTGCACTGGGGGCCTGGTGTGCAGCTCGTGGCCCAGTCCTGTCCTTCAGCAGTCGCGGATGGGAGTCAAGAGCAGGGTCCCGCCGGACGCCTGCCCTCTGTGAGTGACCCGATCAGAGCCTCAGAGCCGGGTGCAAACTCCACTCGTTGCAGGCTGCGGAGGGGTCTCGGCGAGCACAGGGAAGAGGGGAGGGAGGGGACCCGAGCTCTGCTGCCCGTCAGATCAGCCAGTCAGATTCTCAGAGCAGCACGAGCCAGTGGCGCACTCCAGGGACCCAGGTTTCACTTCCGTGTGAGAATCTGCTGCCTGAGAGTCTGGGATGGAGCCGGGGTGGTGGTGCTAATCCTGGGGAGTGTAATTATGACGTGTCACAAACGTACACTGGTAAATAGAAGAAACTCCCCCATCCATGGAAAGATTGTCTGCCGTGAGTCCGGTCCCCGGTGCCGCAGAGGCTGGGACTGCTGCTCTAGCTGGTGTGGTGGGAGCTGGGTCCCAGGCGGACACTCTCAAGGGAAGTGCGGGCCCCACCCCAGGGTCCTGCAGCTGATGTGGGGCTGGCCAGGGAGCCCCAGGGCGGCACCCCGCCCCCCAAAATCCAGGCTGCTGGGCTGAACACCATGCCACCGGAAGGATCACTGGCCCAGAATTTCTGGCAGAGGCTGATTCTCTGCAGAGCAGGGGACTGAACCCAGGGCTTTGCACCGGGCCGCATCCCCAGCCCTTTTTTATGTTTTGTTTTGAGACAGGGTCTTGCTAAGCCACTAAATTGCTCAGGCTGGGCTCCAACTTGTGATTTTCCTGCCTCAGCCTCCTGGAGTGCTGGGATGACAGGCATGCACCACCAGAGGCTGATTTTTTTTTTTAATGTGGGTACTGGGAGTCGAACTCAGGACCTTGTGCTTGCCAGCAGGCGCTTGTGCCACTGAGCGATATCACCGGCCCTGGAGGCTGATTTTTGATGCAAGTCGGGGACATTTATTGTCACAGACCTGAGTTTGAGCAGTTCTGGGTCTCTGATAAGGGACACTGGAGCAAGGACACTGTACGTTGGCTTTGGAAGCAGAGGCTCTGGGCCACAGGACCCCACAGTCAAAGTCTAGAGCTCTGAATTTGAGGCCAGCCCTGGGCCTGGGAGCTGGCAGCCCCTTTGCTGTCCTGGCCAGGGAGTGGCTGTGGTCCCTACCAGAGCAGCCCAGTCTCAGGCCAGTGGCTGTTTGGTTGGTGTGAAAACAGTGCAGGAGAGCCGTCATCCTCAGGTTTGTCGCTCCGACCTGACTGTCCCCCAGTGTTGGCCGCAGGTCTTGGGTGGAGTTCCTGGGGCCGGCACGATGTCCCCACTGCCTGGCCATGCATCCCGTCATTTGATGGTGGTTGCAGCCCGGCTGGTGGCCTGCCCCACCCCCACGGACCCCAGGATATCCCCACCCAGGGGACAGTCCACCCTGATGCTGCCTGGTGGCACCCCTCCCTGTGGGCTCTGGCCATGGCCCCTCCAGACCCAGGATGGAGAACAGCTGGCAGAGGGGACACAGGTCATTTGGGTCCCACTGTTCTTTCCTTTGTTTTTTTTTTGATACCAGGAATCGAACTCAGGACCTCGTTCTTGCCAGGCAGGCGCCTGTGCCACTGAGCTATATCTCGGCCCCCAGTGTCCTTTCCTTAACTGGAAAACTTCTGTCACTGTTTACTCATGAGCAAGTTTTTTTTTTTTTTTTTTTTTTGTGGGTACCGGGGGTGGGGGTCGACCTCAGGACCTCGCGCGCCAGCAGGCGCCCATGCCGCTGAGCGATATCACCGGCCCCTTTTTCGTATGTGGGTTCCGGGAGTCGAACTCAGGCCCTCGCGCTTGCCGGGCAGGCGCTTAAGCCGCTGAGCCATCTCACCGGCCCGAGCAAGTTTTTAAAATAAAGAATTTAAGGCTTTTTGTTTGTGTTCATCTGAATGTTTTTATGCTTTTATGTCTACATGATCTATGCACAGGATAATTTTCTACCAAATTGTATAAAAGAGCTCCGTTGACTTAAAAGGAAAAAATAGGGGCCTACGTCAAGTATTTCATCCAAAGTTAGCGAGAGAGAAACTTTTCCAGGTCGCGTGACGCCAGCAAACATTTGGCAGTGCGACGTTGGTTTGATTACACCGACGCGGGCCGTGACAGAGGCCTCGTGTTTACCTGTTAGGGCTTCAGGATCCTCGGAGTTAGAACGCGGTAGGGAAGCAGGTCACACAGTGCTGCGCGGCCCGAGCTCTGGGGTTTCCTTGCACAGAAACAGCCTGAAATCATGGCGCATGGGCAGAATATCTCAGTATTCATCAGCGATCCAGGGTAACCAAAGATAAATATGCTAGGCAAGTGAGATAAATGTTTATAAATAAACACTCGATGCAATTAAAAATCTAAAGTTACGTGAAGTGGTAGATGCTCTGAAGTGTGCGAGTCATTTTTCTGAGTTAGAATACTAAGACTCAATTTATCCTGTTAAAATGTACGTTCATACATTGTGAGTAGGCCAGGAGCAGTGGTGCACGCCGTAATCCTAGCAGCACTCAAGAGGCTGAGGCAGGAGGATTGCTTTGAGTTTGAGGCCAGCCTGGGCCACAAAGTGAGTTCAAGGCCAGCCTGAACCGCATAGTGAAACCCTGTTTCAAAAAGATGCACACACAAAAAAGTCGTGAGTAAATGGTAAAAAGTCCAAACCACTTACTTCCTAAGTTTTTCTCTATACCAAAAATTAAGGTTACTAAGAATTCAGATGCTAATTAATATCTATAATTCTATAGATGAAAAGGAAACCAAAAACATAAAATGCATTTTTGGTGAGAACTATAAGACAGACAAGAAAAAAGTTATGTGATAAGATAAAATTTTTGTCCTACAAAACTACATTGTTCCATAAATAAATAAATGTATGAAAAAACTAAAAGGTTAAAGCAAATCATGATAAAAGGTTTATAAAAAATGAATCATACGAAAATTAGACATAATTATGTTGGCCAAAAATTAAAGGAGATTATGCCTTTCTAAAATGTAAATTACGACATATTTAGTTTTTTTTTTTTTTTTTAATGTGGGTTCTGGGAGTAGAACTCAGGACCTCATGCTTGCCAGGCAGGCGCTTATGCCGCTGAGCCATCTCACCGGCCCTAGGTTTTTTTTTTTTTTGTGGGTACCGGGGGTCGACCTCAGGACCTCGCGTGCCAGCAGGCGCCCGTGCCACTGAGCGATATCACTGGCCCTTTTTTCGTATGTGGGTTCCAGGAGTTGAACTCGGGCCCTCACGCTTGCCAGGCAGGCGCATAGGCCACTGAGCCATCTCACAGGCCTAGGTTTTTGATTTTTGAGACAAGGTCTTGCTATGTAGCCCAGG
Organism: Erethizon dorsatum; assembly: GCA_028451465.1. Lineage (NCBI taxonomy): Eukaryota > Metazoa > Chordata > Mammalia > Rodentia > Erethizontidae > Erethizon > Erethizon dorsatum. Next base: position 126,133,036 of record CM051830.1, on the reverse strand, counting down.
CTGGCTTTGCACTCGCAGCAATCCTCCTGTCTCAGCCTCCGGAGTGCTGGGATCACAGGTGTGCTCCACCACACTTGGTGAGACTGAGAATTTTAATTCTAGGATATACGGACTGAACGGCCCAGTGTTTTCCACACTGCGGCCTCCCAGCGTAGCGAGCTTTTCCTACTGCACGAGTTGTTCCGCGCAGCCAGACGGCTGTGGCCTGTCCCGCTCCTCAGTCACATGCTCCTGCGTGCAGCTGGCTTCTGGTTGGCTTCTTCTCTACTCACTTTCTTCAGGTCTGACTGCCAGGCCATCGAAGGGGCTTCCCTAGCAGAGCGATCCCACCAGGGGCTCTTCTTTATCCTTTAGCAACGGACATAGGATGTTTGGCCCAGATAGTTTTTTTTTTTTTTTTTTTTTGTGGGTACCGGGGGGACGACCTCAGGACCTCGCGCGCCAACAGGCACCCGTGCCGCTGAGCGATATCACCGGCCCCTTTTTCGTATGTGGGATCCGGGAGTCGAACTCGGGCCTTCGCGCTTGCAAGGCAGGCGCTTAAGCCGCTGAGCCGTCTCACCGGCCCATGGCCCAGATAGTTTTTTATGTTTACATTTTTATTTACATCAGCACATGTTTGAAGTACACAATGATTACATTCACCACGGGGAACTGGTGCAGGTACACAACCCATCTCCATTCTCTTCACACCCCTCGCTTTCCTTTCTCCTCCCCTCCCCCGTCTCCGTCCCTTTTGTGAAATATGTATCTCCCTGTTTCCTGTTGTCTGTCTTTTATTTTACTCTTTTATTTATTTACATTTTGGGTGTCTCAAAGAAGAGAAACCAGTTATGTTTAAGCTTGCATGTCTGATTTATTCACTTAACATTATGGTCTCAAGGTGCATCCATTTGCCTACGAATGACTCAAGTTTATCCTTCTTTATAGCAAAGTAATACTCCACTGTGTGTAAATGCCACATTTTCTTTACTCAGTCAATCGCCCAGGTAATTTCTGTCTTCACGTTGTCTTTATCAGGTTTTTCATTGCTTTGGAAGGCTCAGCTTTGAGGGACCTATGTTTTCTTGCATCTTACATCTAATTGCTTTTGAAAGCTTTGAATTTATCACTCCGGTTAATAGAATGACTATTATTTCATAATGACCTGTGAGCTCATTTTGATCAAATATTGTAAAACTTTCGGCATTTTTGGCAAGTGTCCTCAGGATCAAGGTTCTGAATTGGGTCTTTTGGACCTAAAATAACTGTGATTTCTTGCTTGGTCCCTGGAGGGCCTCAGAGGCTGGGCCTCCGGCCCCCGGAGACTCGCAGGCTCAGAGCCTCGCTAGGTGTGGCGCTGGCGTGTGCGGAAAGGGTCGCCCGAGGACTGAGTCTCCCCAGCCTGAGCTTCGTGGGTGATCTCGACGTGGCGCTGCAGAGACGACGTGGGTCTTGGGAAAGCCTGAGGTCCAGGCGTGAAGCTGTGTTGAGATCGCGGTCCCCTAAGGTGCCATCTGCTTGGGAACGGCCACGCCTCCGTGCCGACCGTCCAACTCCTCCGAATGTCAACCGCCGACCAAGTGAAATCTGTCGCCTGCAGCTTGGATTCTCCTTCGATGGCACTTTCCATCAGACGCGTAAAACTCGGAGAAGCTCACTTAAATACAGGCTTCTGAGAACCTTCAAGTTGATGGGCGAATACAAATTGTACTTTGAGCCGGGCATGGTGGCGCACGACTGTGCTCCCAGCCTTCGGGAGGCTGAGGTAGGCGGATCTTCAAGCTCGGGAGTTCCAGGTCAGTGTGGGCGCTGTAGGGGGGTCTGGTTTTTTTTATTGTTTCTGTAGCGAGCTGCAGGAGACAGGACCCACAGCGCTGTACTCACCTCTCGGGACGCTGCTGTTGGCAAGGACACCTAGGGGACCCTGGGGACCGGGGCAGCCTCTCTCCCCTGCCGAGTGCTGCGCAGTTCCGACACTGACTCCGGGATCCGCACCTGGGAGAAGCTCCTCCTGCTGTTTGGACCGGAGCCCCTGCAGGTACAAGTTCTCCCCGCGTCAGGGCAGGTGACAGGCGCTGCGGAGGGCCACTCCAGGACGTCTGCGTCAGGCCGGGCTCTTGTCCTTTTACGTTAGCCTCTCCTCGTAGGCCTGTGTTTGCTGGAAAAACATGGCTTTTATTCCCACTTCCCAACCTGTTCCAGAGGGGGAAACTTAAGCAACTGTTGGATTTGTCACCAAAACCCGGATGTTCATGACGCAGGCGAGCCCTGGGCTCACCCCAGGGCAGGGCTCCCCTGCTCCACACGGAGCTGTTCGCTGAGGACCAGCCGGTCCTTCTGCAAAGTTGGCTTCAGACCCACACACTCACCTCAACGGCACCTAACACTCGCCAGATAGAGGATAGATGACAGAGATGATAGATAGATTGATAAGATTAGAATAAACAGTGGTCAAAAGGGATCCCTACCCATTTCACCCACTGCCGACTCCCCGGCTGAAGCCATCGAGGCTCAGTATCCTTCCCTGGTTTTTGGTTTTCCTTACGAATGTGGCTTTGGATAGCAGAAAGCTCTGGGTTACCTGCCAGCTAATCAAGGTGGTGTTTGTGCAATTATCAACACGACTTGTTACACATGGGTGAATTCTTCTGATAAAGTACAAACCCGACTGTGCAAGGTAAAATAAATCCAAGCCACTTGTGCCCAACAGGCCTCCCAGCGCGTGTGGGCCTCACGGTCTGTCTAACCAGTTACCTCTGAGGCCAGGCCCGCGGCGCAGGCTGGGTTAGGCCCCGCTATGGCCCTGCAGCTCTGTTCTCCTCTGACTCTTCCATCCGAATCACGAGCCGGTGCCGTGAGCTCGTTGCTGGTGCCAACGAACAGCACGGGACTTGATGCCTGATTCCAAGCAGACGCGGCCTGAGAAGTCGCTTTTCTTCCTTCCCCTCTGGCCTCCTTGGCACTCAGAGTGGCCGGGGTCCCTGACATTGCCTCAACCTGCCCACGAGCAGGTCCGGCTCCACGCAGGACGAGTCCATCCTGGCTCTGTGCGACAGTCAAGTCTGACTTCAGAGGTGTTCTACGATGATTTCAGAGAATGGGCAGACGCGGAAGTTCTTCTGCAAAACGGGCCCCGTGGTCACACAGCACGGGAATGGAGACCCGAATCCAGGAGACAGCTCGCCCTGGCTTGAAGGCTGTCTTCACCGTGCCAGCTGGGATCTCGGGCCAGCTCCACTCACACTGTCACTGCCGTGGCTCACAGCCTCAGCCGCCACCTCCCGCGAGCCCGCGAGTGCCCCCCAGAGCACCTTCCGGGCATTTTTGTGTCCTCACGAGTCCCCAGCTTTTGTCCTCGGTCATCCCAGGCCACCGTGGACCGTGTGCATGCCCTGCAGAGCAGCTTGTCCGTGCTCGTTCGCACTTATGGCTGCTGTGGTTGGAGATTTGTCCCACGTTTCTGTTTGACTTGGACAAGGGCTGGACTCTGCGCCCCCCAGGTTGTTGACAGACCCTGCTTCTGTACAGGACCTCTCAGGTTTCCAACCTGCACAGCGTAAGTGCAAGCACATGAAGGGGACATTTTGTAAACTGAGGCACTTACAGGCGACCATGGTCGTGACCAGTTCCTAGGTTCATGTGTCAAACGAGGATGGTTATTTTCTTGGCGGGGGTGAGGCCCGAAAACCTCTGTAAACCAGTCCCTCTGAGCAAGTCCAGGAGCCAAGTGGTTGCACTCCACAAGTCTCCCACTTCTCCTGCCCTCCATCCCCACGCCCCGCTGGGCCTGTTTGTCGCAGCTCTGGACCCAACTGTGGGCAGCCTCAGAGCTCAGGGGTGGAATGCTGGGTGAGGCTGTGTTGGGCCTGGCGCAGCAGGGAGCTGCATGACTGGTGCACAGGCCGGGGCTCCCAGGGTAAGGAGCCGCGCTCACTGAGGCTGAGGTGCTTCAGCTTGGGGCTGAGTCCCCAGAACAAAGCACTGGGCCAGGTGACACAGAGGTACTGGCTGGGCCACCTCTCCCGTCTCACTTCACTGTCACTGAGGAGCTGTGGGCAAGTCCTGCAGGTTCTTCAGCGTGGGGTCCTCCTCAGGGGCCACTCTGAGATGGGGGTAGAGGACATGTGTGTGCACACAGATCACAACTGCAACAGATGTGCACACCGATCACACGTGCAAACAGATACATGTATGGACACACAGATATGCACACTTATCACACACGTACAAGTGCACATAATCACATATGCAAACAGATGCATGCCTGTGCACATACACATCCAGATGTACACATGTGCACAGGCACGCACACATCACACACATGTACAAGCACACACATATCAAACACACATGCAAGCACCTGTATGCATGTACATACAGGCACACATATCCAGATGCACACATGGGCATGCATATCACATGTGCAAACAGTTGCATGCATGTACACACATGCAGATGCACACACAGTGGTCCACACTATGCACACATATAAGTGCATGCATGTCACATGCACACTTGCACAGAGGCACACCTCACTTGCACACACACCATACACAGCCTGCAAGCGACTGCAAATTCAGGTGACTTGAGCTGGGAACTTTGTGGTTCCTCTCCCTGGGGGTCTGGTTGGTCACCAGGACTACAGGGTCACAAGACAGTGGCCTGCCCGCCTGGTCCCACCTGGTGCATTCAGTTTGCGCAGAGCCTGCATGGGCGGCCAGCACTCTGCACTCTTTCTCTGGGACTGGAGGACCTGGTGCTGTGGACCCCCCACTTCCTGGTGGCGCTTGGCAGGAGCTGAGCACCTCATGTCCCCAGCGCGGCCTCTGTGGACACTAAGCTTGGGCGCTGATGCAGGCTCTGCATAAATAGAGGCCAGGCTGCTCTGTCAGTCCCGCAGCCTCCATCCATCTCCCTGTCACTTTCCCTTAATTAATCTCATCAGGAGCCCGTGAACTGTGTCCTCCATCTCAACTGGGCCAGTTGGCTTTGGGCCTAAGTAAAGACAGGCCTCAGGCAGTGAAGCTCCCTACACCTTGGCGTTAATTAGGAAGGGGCTGGAGGCTGACCCCGCGCCAGTGAGGTCACGCTGCTGGCAGAGCTTCCCCCTGCAGGTTTCACTGTCTGTCTCTAGTCCTCAAGCGGCTGAAGCCGGGCAAGTGGCTTTCTGCCAATTTTCTGTCAGATGCCAGGCCCCGTGCTAGGAGGGGTACAGTGGGAGGAGGTGAATGACAAACACCCCATTCTCCAGGTGCATGAGGAAGCCAGAAGAGGTGCGAGGTGGTAATCATTTGAGGATGTAATACCAGTACAGCCAAAGTGCGCCCCAGACGCACACTGGAGACGGAAGAGAGGTATTCGCTTTATTTTTCTGTGATGCTGTTGAATTTCTTTTAGGAGCTCAAGTTCAACTGGCAGGTGGAGTTGCTCACAGGCAATTTAGACCGCAGGTTATACTCCAAATGCAGGCGGTGTGTCAGTCAGGAGAGGCTGTGTTGTGCTGCAGTAACTACCCCGCCGTCTTGCCGGCCTAGAACGCTCTCATTTTCTTGCTCACGCTCCTGTCCTCCGTGGGTATCCAGGAGGTCACATCTGTTCTAGCGAGGACCCCAGTGAGGAGTGCAGTCTGACCCCTTGGGTGAAGAGAGAGAGAGCTTGACCCCCGCAAAGTGTCTTCCACTAAGATGAGACCAGGGTTCCCAAATTTGTGCATTGTTTTGGTAATTGTTTTCCAGGTCAGGAGCTGGCAACACAGAGAGAGAGAGAGTGAGAGAGAGAGAGCGAGGGGAGAGGACTGAATTATTACATGAACAAGCTCCACATTTTATGCTCACACAGCCACAGCTCACGGAATCTGCACAGCCTAATGAGGAAGGCCCCTCACCAGCCCCTCACCCGCTTCCACAGTGAGAACAGAGAGGCCCAGCCAAGAAGGTCCTCTTCCAGCTGTTGTGCCCATGAAGAGCACAGCTGCTGTCCTTAGTGAGTGCTTCATGAGTGCACATGCTATGCATAAGTTTATCTAAATCCAAATGTTGAGCTGGGCGTGGTGGTGCACATCTGCGATCCCAGCATTCCGTAGGCTGAGGCAGGAGGATCACCACGAGTTCAAGGCCTGCCTGGGCTACATATTGAGTTTGAGGCCAGCCTGAAATACATGGTGAGACCTTGACTCAAAAACTTAAAAAAAAAAAAAATCCAGATGTTTATCTAAACCCTGGTCTGATCGGTAGGGTAAAACATATAGTTACTCACTTTAGATGCACTTACTGGATTCTCCATATCCTCATCCATCATTCTCCCCAGTCATCACTTCAGCATCATCACTGTGATCATCATCATCATCACCATTATCACCACCACCATCATCAACATCACCACCATCATCACCACCATCACCATCACCATTGGCACCATCACCACCATCATAATCACCATCACCACCATCATCACCATCACCACCACCACCACCATCACCAGCATCACCATTGCCACCATCATCACCACTGCCACCACCACCACCATCACCACCATCATAATCACCATCACCACCATCATCACCATCACCACCACCACCACCATCACCAGCATCACCACCATCAACACCATCATCACTGACATTATCTCCAAAGTTAACACCTGTTAGGCACTTCTGTTTACAAGGTGCTGTGTTAATAACTACATGCGTTATCTTATTGAGCCTTTACAGTAATCACTTATTGAATACATAAATTCATAAACCTCCAAATATCACCAATGTTCTTAGATTGGCGCACACCTTAAACATCATGTGTGTGATACTAATCCTTCCTCCTCCACAGTCCGCACACTGGCATTCAGTGCACGCTTCTAATAAGCAAGAGTGATTCATCATGTATTTAGTTCTCACAGCTGCCGCCTGCTGCGAGGACTGTTGCCAACCCCACGGCACCACGAACGAGGCGGCTGAGCCTCAGAGGAGACTTACTTGCCCGGTGTCACCCGGCCGTGGTGCAGTAGTCCCTGTGTGTGAGGCCAGGAGTCTGTCCCCTCAATAGGGACGGAATAGGGCTGTGCCACTGCCGCCTGACACACAGGCCCTGCTAAACCCTGCTGAGCTGGCCACCCACCCTTACAAAGTATTTTGAGCCCCCAGGCCAGGATGGGATGGCTTCACAGCCATCAGACCCCGTGGGGAAGCTTTCCCCTTTTATCTTCAGCTTCCTACCTGTGGCTGAGCCAGGCAAGGTCGCTGGCAGCAGACGAAGCCTGACGCGTGCCGAGCTGGCATGCAGCCCGGCTTCAGTGCCGACTGTTGGCATCGTGCCGTGAAGCTCTGCACTTCCTTGCTCCCTTCTTTATGGTTTTGTGCTTTTAACAACCACGAAACTTGGAAGGGTCTGGAACTGCCCTTGCTGCGGGGTGCGGATGGTGTTCTGGGCAGAGAGGGTGGAGGAGAGGGAATTCCCGGAAAGGATACCAGAGAAAGCCTCAGGGAAGGGCTCTGGCTGCATCTTCGAGGTTCTCGTTGTCACCCCGTGCCTGAGGTGTGCGGTCTCAGCCTCCCCTGCCCGTCCTCCGTGAGGATGCCCTGCAAGTCCCCAAGCTCAAGGCTGTACTGGAGAGGGAAAGGCCCAGGGACCTTGCAGGAGCCAAAGCTGTTAGATCAGCGAATGCCCAGTGCCAGGTTCTGTTGAGAAAGGATGCCCCTCAACCTTCGCTTTTCTGCCACATGCATGGAATCCTGGGCTTGTGATGGACTTAGGTTCCGGTCCCCAAGAGCAGGGCCTGGGGACTCAGCTTCCTCACAGCTCTTTGCAGCTACTTAGGGACCACCTGCTCCTGGCCTCGGGCTCCTCCGCCATCGGGTTGGGAAACCGCCTGCCAAGTTATTTAGCGGTCAGTGACTCCTCGAGGTGAGTTGAACAGACTGGTGCTTGCTCCTCCCGCTGCTGCTGATCACGCAAAAGTGCTGATTGCTGAGCAGGGAGCGAAACCGCCAGCTCGCTGTAAAATCGGATCGCAGCTGCGAAGCACCCGCGCACCGCAAACAGCTCTAGAGGGCGGGCGCGGCGTCAAGGCTCATAAGAACAGTGTCCTCTCTGTCCTTGACTTCCTGCAGTGAAGCAGGAAGGCTCCCTGAGGCCCCTTTCCCAGGTGACTAATCACATCTGGCCTGGAGCTGACCCAGGCCCTTAAGGCCAGCTTTGAGAGCTCCGCCTGCAGCCGGGACACCTTCCCAGCGCCTCCCTTCCTCCCACCACCCGCAGGGCCGGGCTGAGATGCCCAGGGTGGGCATCCTCCGTGGGGCCCCCTTGCTCTGGGCTGGTGCCAAGAGCTGCTCCTCCTTCTCCGCTCCTTTTGCCTCTCTTTAGTTCGGGAATCTGAGAAGTGCAGTTTCCTTGGCCGAGCTCTTTGGGGGACCCTCAAGGATGGCGTGGGGGGCTGGGCCTCAGTTGTCTCTCTGCCTGCTCCCTGCAGAGGGCAGAGGGCAAAGGCTGCAGTGCAGGGGCAGCTGTGCCAGACGAGACCTGCAGAGGATGCTGCGCTTTCGGAACAACCAGAAGTGTACCATTTGCAGGGGCAGCGCCGGCCTCCTGAGGGACCTGCCTCCGAGGTCAGGGTCAGAGCTGGGGCTGGGGGACATGCATCCCCTGCATTCCTGCTAGAGATCCGCATGTTTCTTGGGTACGGGGACCCTCTGACCTACAAGTCCTTGGAGGGGAAAGGAGCCCTGAGTTTCGCCCAGCCCCACCCCAGCTAGTTTCGAACACGCAGCTCTGTCTTTGTACGGTGACTTCGATCGCCGGGAAATGCTGACCACGGTGAGCTCTGAGAACTCTGCACTCAGCATCTGAGCTTTTCCCAGCTCCCAGTCCCCGAACGCACGGTCAGGTGGCACTGCGGGTAACAGACAGACTTATTTTGTCCTGGTCCAATCTTGAGCGGCAGAAGCCTTTTATAAGCTAGAATTTCCTGGCTTGTGTAACGAAGTGCACAGGGAGGGGGTGGCTGGGGGGTTCTCGTGGACTGGGTCTCCCCACGCTTGCCTGGGCTGTCCCTGTGCGGTACTGAGAGCTGCCTTGATCCGACTCTGCCCGCGTCGCCTCTGAAGGCCTGGAGTCCTTCCCTCTCGACAGTTTCAATAAAACCCAGGACATTCTTGCCGGTCTGCCCCGGGGTACATGTCCCCACCAAGCCTGGGGGTTTCATGGTGCTGTGAGCTGGGCAGGGTCGAATTTCGGCGTGGCCGTCCTGGAGCACACAGTGGGGCAGCCTGGGGTGGCCCGATGCTGGACGAGGGGGCTGCGGGCAGGCCCAGCACCCAAGCCTTCCAGTCTTGCTTTCTTGTCCTGCTCCTCGGCCCACAGACTGGCACATCTTCCTCTGCCCTCCCCACGGGGCCTCACCTGGCCAGGTCCATCCTGCTGGTGTGGACGTGCGTCACTTCCCGGTCCCCTGTGGTATGTACTTCGGTGCATGTTGCAGCTACGTGACCTCTCTTCTGGGAGAGCTGCATCTTATCCCACGTTCCTGGCATGACCTGGCTCCTAGCACGAGCTGCCCGCCTCTACCAGATGTTAGAAGGACAGGAATGATTCGCAGGAAACTTGAGACAACTCCGTGCAGTTTTCTTCTAAATTTTGGCAGGCTCTCTCTTTCTATCCGTGGCATTTCAACTCCACCTGCCCTGGACAGTGACAGAGAGGAAATAAGTGAGGGAACACGCCTGTGATCCGATTACCCCTGGAGGGTCACGACTTCCAGGGCAAGGTCCTGGCAGGGTGTGCACATCCATCATCTCCGTTCAGTGTGTCATCTCCACGTGGGGTGAGTGGGTCTGCACAGACAGTCCTGGGGACAGAGAAGCACACCTGTGTCTCCTCCCCAAGATGGGTGGCTCTAGTGTCACCCCTCCCTGCTCCGCCTGGAGCTCCAGCCCAGTGAAGCTTGGGCCTTGGGTCTCTGGGACAGGGCTGGGGCAGCCTCCAGGCCCCTCTGCAGGCAGTGTGGGGACGCCCGCCACCTCTGCAGCTGGCCCCTCTCGGGCCTGGTCTGGCTGGGGCTCTGTGAGGTCCCTGCAGACCCACTGCGCGGCTCCCTTCCACACCGTCCTCCTGTGACCTGGCTCTGTGTGTCCCGAGATGCAGGGGCCTCGGATGGTTCCATCACCCATTCTAGCACCGTCAGTGTCTGGGGACAAGAGGAGCCACAGGTTGAATCAGAGTGCAGCAGGTAACTGCCGTATGGGGCGGCCTGCCGCTCAGGGAGCACCACGGAGACCCCACACCTGTGTTGGCCGAGACAGCTTGGCCACCTGGCCAGGTCCCTGTAAATACGCCCCGCTGGTACCTGGGAGCTGACCCAGGACCGGGGAGAGGCACTGACCTTGGGGAACCCCCGGCTCTGGGCAGCTCCCTGCTCTGGAAATGAGACTGTAAGGAGCTGACATCCTCACCGAGCTCCTGGAGTCGCGTCTCGGGAGATACTGATGGTTAGGGACAGTTTCATGTCACAGCCATCTGCTACCCCTCCTTCCCGGGTCCATAAAACTCTTTAGTGCAGCCCTGGTCCAACAGCAGGACCCTGCGTCCTCACAGGCCCTTCTGTGGTGTGATGACCGAAGCCGGTGTCTTCATGGAGAACTTCAGTTTGCTTTGGGCGGGCGGGTGGCCGTCACTCTTGAGGATTAGAGTCAGTGACCATCACTAGTTCTCAAACCCAGTTATGATGAACTCAGCCTGGATGGACCGTCCTGTGTCTATGGCCACTCACCAAACACGAGCATCAGGACACACATCAGGTCTTTCACACGGACCCATAGCAGGCTCCTCTGTAAGCCCAGAAACCGAGAATTTCTGTCCTCTGTCCTGATGCGGTGTCACCGCCTTCAAGATGCTGACCAGTGTCACTTCCAGGGACACATGAGCCTCCAATGTCCTTGCTCGGGGCCTTTCCAATGGGGTGTCATGGCCCACAAGGCATCTTCTCGGGTGAGCAGAGTGTGGGGACAGCGTGGTGGCCATCACCGCTGTTGGGGGGTGGGGTGGTGTCACCATGCATGCGACTCGGCTTCCCTGGGCTTCCTTCACACACTTCTCCTGCAGGCAACGGTGCTCTGCGGGGTCTACAGGCCCGGTGAGTGTCTGGCTACTTCTTTGGTGACATGCGGCCATGTGGAAGGGAGCTTGACAGCTTCCGGGTCACCAGCCCAGCAGGTGAAGCCTGGCTGACACCGTCACCGGGCCCAGGGGTCATGTGTCCAGTCAGACCCCGTGGTGGCCAATCTGTGGCTCCCAGGGCCGGGATCCCGGGCCATGTGCTGCCCACCTCGCCACATCAGCTTCTGCTGAGCTGCCACAGTGGCCAGGCGGGGAGGACAGGAGCAGGGAGGACAGGGCCAACACGGCTGCTGTGACAGGGACCCTGCAGGGAGGCCGCGGGGGAAGGAGGGACAGCGTGGGGCTGAGGCCTCACCTTGCACTGCAGCAGCTCTGGGCACAGCCGCTCCCTTTCTAGAGTGGGAGGCAGCGCCCTGTTGTGGGCACCTGAGCTGCTCAGGACCCGGTAGCCCTGTCCTCAGGGCTGTGTGGGGGTCGCATGTGGCCACTCACTAACTGGCTCTATGGGTGCGAGGGGGCTTTGGTGGGGGATGCACCTTTCCTTCCGCTCTCTGGAGCACGGGAGGGCCACTGTCCTGGCCACCACCCTGCGGACACATGCTGTGAGTCGCGCTCCCTGTCGGAGTGAAGGGGAATGTGAGGGCCAAGGTGGGAGGGAGACGAGTGTGCCCGACTGTGCGTTTCCATCTCTTTGTCTGCAACAGACTCAAGCTGGAGTTGCCCTGGTGCCACGGTTGGTGGCAGCTGGGATCAAGGATGCCCGGTCGGCTCCTTCTCCACCGCTCCTCCCAGGGTGGGGCCCAGTGTCAGGGGCACAGCCCCTGTGTGTCCCAGGCTCTTGGGGCCCTGGTTTTCCCTCCCGAGGGGACACCACCCGCAGGTCCCTGCAACTGCACCTTGTACCTGGTCACACTGTTTGTGCAGATGAACCTGGGACGGGGCGGGAGTCTGCCAGGCGACGTGGAGCCTGGGGAGAGGCAGGGTCTCAGGCCGGCCCGAGCCGCGGAGCCGGGTCCAATCTCATGGTGTCCCAGAGGGGTGCCTGCACCCCCGAGCCTGGAGAGCGCTGGGCAGATCCGGGGGGCCGGACGCAGGAAGCTGTAGCTGTGTGGCCAGCGACTGCCAGGCTTTTGGGGGCCGGGAGAGGACAGACAGGGCGCGGCTACTGAGTCCGGAGCAAGCCAGCCCCAGCTCCTGTGCCCCAGACAGCAGCACCCTCTGCTCGGGCGGCTTCCTGTGCCCTGGCGTTCTGAAGTCTCAGGCGAAGCTGGGAATACAGACTTTGACCTGAAACCCAATTCTTAAAAGCTGGCACAGCCTCAAGAAAAATTTAATACTTTGCAGACCATAAAAGCACATCTGAAAGCACCATGCAGCCTCTGCTAGGAAGCGAAGTTTCGCTCCTGGATTTAGGGCCTGTTCTTTCTCCGGTGGAAACAGATGTTTTATTTCCTGACAGGTGGAGCTGACAGCTCTCTCTCCTTCCAGGAGAGGTTATTCCTCCTTCAGAGATGAATTGTGACTCCCCTGCGCTTCCTCGCCGGGGGTGAATTTTTCAGTGGCAGTCTCTCTCGTGTTCATGCGCCCGGGGGCCCCAGGGGTGCCAAGGGGTCTATGCAACGCGCCACCTGCTGGGGAGGGGCAGCAGGGCCAGGAGCTCCGAGGGTCCCCGCTGCCAGAATCTAATCGTGAGCGAGGAGCCCAGCACACCACGAAGGGGGACCTTGTGCTGCTGTGTTTGTGGGAAGAGGAGCTGTGGGGGGTGATGTGCTGCCATAAGCCAGGCTCTGCACGCGGGAGATCTCAGGGGTTGCTTGTGTAGCTGAGGGGGTGGATTGCCATGGGCAGAGCGCTGTGTAGTCCCACTCTCCAATTTGTCATGTGTGCTGCTGCTGGGGATGGAACCCAGGCCTCACGCATGCTAGGCAACTGATCTACCCGTGAGCCACAGCCCGAAGATGTGCTAGAAAAAAAGACCCCGCATCGCCCTCACAGCGAAAGACACCGAGCGACACTGTGGTCTTCAGCCTCAGGGAATCCCGCAGTTTCCTCTCTTTGCTCCACTTGGTCTGGTTGGAAACTCACTGTGTAGATTGCTCTCAATGCAGCTTGCGTATTTTGACGTGTTATATTTTCATTTTACAGATGTCAAATGTGAAGTATGCATAAGTATATGTGTTTAATTTTCTAGAGACTTCCTTTTTGACATGTGGGTTATTTAGAAACGTGTTGCTCAATTTCCAAGTATAAATCACATTTCCATTTGGGGAATTTCCTGGATCTCTCTGCTATTGATTTCTATTTTAATTCTATTATGATTTAAGAACACACCTGTAAGACTTGTATTCCTTATTTTCCGTGGCCCGCAGTGTAGTCTGACTTGCTGCATATTTTGTGTGCTGGGCCCGGTGCAGGGGTTCTTGGGAATATTGATCAGGTCAAGCTGGTGGCTAGGGCTGCCTGGGTCATCAATATCTTCACCGATTTCCTGCCTCATTGTTTTATCAGTTACTGAGAGTGCAGGGTTGAAGTCTCTGGCTGTAATTGTGGATCTGTCAATTTCTCTCTCAGCTCTATCAGTTTTTACCTTGTGTAATTTGGAGTTCTGTCATTGGGTGCATAGATATTTAGTATCATTATGTCTGCTTGGAGAACGCACCCTTTTACCATTAGGTAATGGCCTACTTTGGCCCTGAACATTTTTCTTGTGCTAAAGTCTGTTTTGCTGAAGTTAACACATTTATTCCAGTTTTCTTACAGTTAGCGTTTGCCTGCTATTCCTTCCTCCTCCATTTTACCCTTAGCTTATGGTTTATATCTAAATTGTCCCCCAAAAGTCTCATGTGTTCAAGGATGGAAGGTGATTGGATCATGGGTGCACTCTACTTATTAGTGGATTAATCTATTAATGATTCACAGATGGAGGTGAGGTTAGGAAGTGGGCCGGGTCAGAAGAGGTGGTCACTGGGGTGTGACCAGGAAGGGTGTGTTCTTGTCCCCAGCTCCTCCCTGCTCCCTCTCTGCTTCCTGGCTGTCATGGGGTGAGCAGCCCCATGGGATTTCTGCCCTGGAGATGGCTGACCATGGACTGGACCCTCTAAAACCATGTACCAGACAAATCTTTCCTCCTTTAAGTTGTGGTGTTGGGTATTGTGTCCCAGCAACAGGAAAATGACCAATACACAGATAGATGCTTTTGTGTTTAAAGTGAGTGTATTATAGATAGCACCTTTTTAGTTCTTAGTTATTCTTATTGAATATGATAATCTTTATGTGTTAAGTGGTGTGTGCTGAGCATGCTTTCAGTGATTATGGATGGGGTGAGAGTCATAACTACCATCTTGGAGGTTGTTTTGTATTTTTCCATTTGTTCTTTGTGTCTTCATTTTCTGCCTGCTTTGCCTGAGTTTACTTGACCATTGTTATCACAGGCAGGTGTTCCTGAATGACGAGGACGTATCTGAGAAACATGTTATCGGTAGACTGTGCAAAGTCACGGAGAGTACTCACAAACTAAGACAGTCGTGTCACTAGGCAATAGTCTGTGGGGCCTTTGTCTTCTACATGGGCTGTCCTTGACTGAAACATCGTCATGCAGCCCACGACTGTATGCCATTTTACCTTCTCCACTGAGTTTTTTTTTTTTTTTACAACTCATTTTAAAATAGTTTGATGGTTGAAATGTGATTTATAATATTCTTTTATAATACTTAGATTCCACCTTTAAGGAACAAAACACTGCTTTGCTTGAAGTGTAAAGACCTTATGTCAGTGTGTCCCAGCCCCTCTCTGCAGCCCCTGGAGACACTGTTTTCACATTCAGTTTTCTATGTTGCAGCCCAAGGTTCACACTGCCACATGTCTTAGTCCATTTGGGCTGTTATAACAGAATACCAGGAGCTGGATGGTTTGTAAATAACGAACACTCATTTTCTTACTGTTCCAGCGGCTGAGAAGTCCAAGATCGAGGCTCCGGCAGACTCAGCGTCTGGCAGGGGCCTCCTGGTTCACAGATGGCGTCTTCACACTGTGTTCTCACGTGGTGAAAGGGACCAGGGGACTCTCTGGGGCCTCTTTTTCTAAGGGCACTGGTTTCATTCATGAGGCCTCCGCCCCATGGCCTCATCGTACCCCACAGGCTCCACTTCCTAATGCCATCACTTTGAGGGTGAGGATTTCAACAGAGAAACCTAGGGGAATAAACATTCAGATCACAGTACCATTATTGCTTAGTCACTGATCTTTCAAATAAGAAAAACCATATATTTTATCTTATTTTACTCCATTTCTTATAGTATTTACCCATTTTTAGGTCCATGTTTCTGCCCACTGTCTGGAGAATGTCCAGCTCACTTATGGAGGCCGTCTGACAGCACCAAGTGGAGAGTGACTGCCAGCAGGAAGTAGAAGGGTCCTCTGGCAGGAAGTGGAAGACGTTCTGTTGGCAGGAAGTAGAGGGGGCTCATTAGCAGGAAGTGGAGGGGCCCTCTGGCGGGAAGGGGAGGGGCCCTTTGGTAGGAAGTGGAGGGGCCCTTTGGTAGGAAGTGGAGGGGTCCTGCAGCTGGAAGTAAAAGCGGTCTGCGACAGGAAGCTCCCTCGGTCTGTGTTGGCCCAGGCACGTCACCCTGTCTCCTCACATTGGAAGGTGGCTCACTGGGTGAGGACTTCCGGGACTCTGAGCATGGCGGAGGTGTCCGCGCTGTTCTGGGTGCATTTTCAGCGGGCGTAGGCCTGTAACCTTCCTGCTGCTCCCTCACAGCTGAAGTGCCCCCTGCACCCCCTTGCAGGTTGTTCAAGGATTTCTTTGTCTTTGGTTTTCTGCAATTTGAGTAGGATTTGCCTAGGGCTATTTTTGTGGTTGTCCTTGTTTACGGTTTTTAGTTTCGAGCTTCTTGATTCAGTGATTTCTCACTTATCTTTGGAAAATTTTCTGTGACTATCCCTTCAAATATTTCTTTTGTCTGATTCTGTCTTTATCTGGGATCCCAATTATGGGTGTTTTAGACCTTTCGTTTTGTCCGCTGTATGTGGAAGCTGTGTCCTT
Organism: Erethizon dorsatum; assembly: GCA_028451465.1. Classification (NCBI taxonomy): domain Eukaryota; kingdom Metazoa; phylum Chordata; class Mammalia; order Rodentia; family Erethizontidae; genus Erethizon; species Erethizon dorsatum. The sequence goes on along the minus strand of CM051830.1, from coordinate 126,116,908 downwards.
TCAAAAAGAATCTCCCTGCTTCTCTGTCTTTCTCATCCTCCCTCCTTCCCTGTCCGAGGCCAGCGATTCTTCTCCAGGCTGGGCCAAGTCTACCTCTGGGCCCCTCAGAGAGCCCTCCGTTCCTGTCACTGTGACTCTGATCCCTCACACTACTGTTTCATTCTTTCTTGTAGCTTCCCTCTCTGCCGAAATAACCTGTCAAATAGTGCACCGATTACCTTTCGGATTAGGACATTTAACACGTTATCCCTAAATTTTTAATTTCCTGTCAGCAGGTCTAACGTGGGCTGGGTGACAACTCTGCTGGGGCAGGTTGCAGTCCTCGAGGCCTCAGGACTCGTGTTGGAGACGGGATGCGTTGTTATCTCGTGTAGACAAGAGCGGAGCGAGTGGGGTCTGTGAAGGTCTCTCCGCGGCCCTGCCTGGCTGAGACCTCGCCTCTTCCTGCGGCACTAGACTCGCCTCCCGCGGCTCAGGGCCGCCGTGTGCTCCGCAGACAGCAGCCGAGCCGCTGGGAATCGCATCACCTCCGGGTCCTCACCATGGCGGTGGCGTGGGTGAGGAGCTTCCCGATGCCCAGGGAGGCCCCGGGCGGGGAGCCCGGCCAGGTTCGGCCAGTGACGTCCCCATGCCTCCCAGGGAAGAGCCCTGTGTTCCCGCTGCCCACCTGCAGGGGGAGCCGCCAGGCCCTGGGGCGGGCACTGTGCGCCTCGCCGCTCGCTCTGCGGCCCTGCCCTCCCCACGGGGAAGTCTCGGGGTTCCCGTTTTCCCTGTGAGCCCCTAGTGGGTTTCCTGGGAGGAAAACTGAAAACAGGGCTGGCACGGCACTGTGTCTGCAGCCCTGGGCTTCATTCTCTCCCTACCCAGTCCAGCCGAGTGCGTGCTACCTCTGGCCCAGTCTCCCAGCCAGGCCCTCGGCAGCTCTGCCCACAAAGCAGCCGCCTCCCCGCGGCCCAGGGGAGCTGCGTTCCGCTGCTCGCCGCGTCCCTGACCCGAAGCCACAGTTCAGGAGAGCGCTTTAAAAATAACTTTTGAAGAGATGAAAAAACACAAAGAATAAGAAGCAAGACTCTAATCCATCTTAAACCACCAGACAATGCCAGCGTCACGTTCCGTCACTGCTCAGCACCCTGAGTGGGGTCCCCAGGTTCTTCTGAGGCCCCTGAGCCTCTCCACCCCTGGACTGAGCAGCTTGTGGCTGTTCTAAAGTGGGGTGCAGTTGCTGCAATGCCCTGGGGTTTGCACTGCATAGCTGCAGCCAGGGCCTTTCCTGGGTGTAGGAGCTCGGACACCAAGCCGAGCGCAAGTGGGGAGGTGTGTGGCGCATGGCTCGTTCATGCAGCTGCTGCCTCCACTTAACGCAGGGCTGCGGAGTGGGTGGGCGGCTCCTCCCCCTGCAGGGCTGTGACCCACCATCCTGGCGCTGGAGGATGCCCCCTGCTGGATGCCACCAGGCAGCCCCTGGGGTGGGGTGGGGACACACACTCAGCCAAGGCATTGGGGGCAGAAATGACGCCGGGTTGCAGTAGGAAGTAGCGCCCCAGGTGCTGGGTATGCAGGCCACTGAGCAGATTCAGGGCCTGGGCAGCCATGGGAGGTAAGCGAAGGTCACTCGTGGGGTGAGGCACGCAGGGTCCCTCTCCAGGGTCAAGGACAGCGTTTGTCTTCCCAGGTCACCGGTCCGCTGTGCTGTCATTCTGTTGTGGAAGGTCCCTTTCACTTAACAGAACCTGAAGTTATTTAAAGAGCCAGTGCCACCGCGTCTGCATTTCCCAGGCACTGATGTAAAGTTACTTTAGTTCCTCCGCATCTTTTCTGATCTGAAAGCAAACACAATAAACAAGCCAGCAGCGGGTTGATGAGATAATTATTCCATAATGAATTCCAAATGCTGTAAATTAACCTGGCAAGGGGCTGCGCCCTCCGGGGGCCTTCGAGGCTGTGCTGGGAGGAAGGAAGCTCGCAGGATGGGGGCAGCCCTGTGACACAGGCCGTCGTCCCCACCCACCTTGGGGGCCAGCAGGGCCCTGTCCCCTCCCCTCCCCCGGCCCCCAGCCCCTCAGAGCCCTGGGAGAGCAGACCGCATGCCCGTCCCATGCGTGCATCTCGGGGGCCACCTCGGGCGGGAAGGGCGCAGCCGCAACGGCCCAGCAGCTCCTTGGCTCCTTCTGGTCTCTGTGGTCATTGTAGGGCGGTTGGTGGCTTTCCCTGTGCCCAGCAGCTTGTCAGCGAGTGACAAGACGAGACCTCCACAGGCTGGACGGAGCCCACAGGGAGCCCCGGACGCGCCTCCCCCACCTCCTGCCCCTGCTTGCTTTTCAAGAAGAGCAAAGCGTGGCTGGAAAGCAGCGCGCCTGACCCCCTTTCCTGGCAGCTTCTCCTGGCAACGGTGTCCCTGGGGTCTGAGGGCTGCGGGTGTCTCTGGGTCCCGGGGACAGGTGCTTTATTTTTACTGTGTCAGCATCATGAGAACAGGCTGTGGCGTCCTGAGATTGTCACGTGGGGACAGCCATGGTTTACAGGGATCCTGGCTTCCTACGGGGAGCTCGTTACTCCGTCTTTCCTCCTCCTGGGTGTCACCCCAGTCCTTGTTCATACAGCCTGCGGTCTTGCCCTGAGGGCTTCTGAGACCCGGTCCTGGGGCAGAGAGAAAAAGAAGCCCAGCCTTTAGGGATGGTGAGGTCTAGAGAGGGTGTAATGGTTTGATACATTGTGTCAACTTGAGGAGTCTAGAAGCTTAACTAAGTAACTCAGCGGTTCTGCATCCCAGGGCATAGAGCACGTGCCCTTACCTCTCTAGGATGTTGTTCATTGTGTCAACTTGAGAAGTTTAGAAGTTTAACTAAGTGACTCAGCAGGGGGCCAGGGTCCTCACTTTGTAAACACCCTGAGCCTGTGCAGGAGGAGGGCAGGGAGATGGTGTGAGTGCCACACCTGCCCCAGGGCGGGCAGCCTGCTTGCAATGTAGGGGAGGAGAAGAGGCTCGCTCTCCCCCTTTGGCTCTTGTTGCTTTTGCTGTCTTCTGCCGCCATGAACTATTGCCCCTCACCATGCCACCCTGCCTTGGAGCCAGCTGATTATGGACTGAAACCCCCACAGATTGTGAGCTAAATAAACCTCTCCTCCATTAACTTTGGGTGTTGGGTATTTTGTCTCAGCAACGAGAGAAAAGTAACTAAAACACAGGGCGACAGATTCAGTCCCTATGCCAGGTGACAAGGGGTAAAATGAGGAAGTGGTCAGTGACATGGTGGGAAGGGGCAGACCCAGGAGTCCTTGTGGAATCAGGAAGACCCCTCGACTGGACAGTCCTGGGGTGACACAGAGTAGGGGGGTCACAAGTGGATGTGGGGCCATCAGGACCCCGGAGTGACTCAGGACTCAGGAGGAGCCTCCCTGGCTCCCCCTCTACAAGCTGGCACTGTTTGTCATCTTGACTAAGCATGGCTGCCAAGTTCCCTGTGCAAAGTGGCACGAAACCCCAATGGGAGGGGACAGTGTGGCTCGAGTGGGCCGAGGGGAACCTTGGGGTAGCCCAAGCGGCTGAGGCTGAGTGTGGCTTCTGCTCAAGGGTCAGGTCATGAGCATGGCGGGGAGGGTTACTCCCTGCACCACACACAGCTCTGGGTCTGTTTTTCCTTCTTGAGTTCCAAGAGGTGGGTGGCCTCAGCCCTGCAGGTGTGGCCTCAGGGTGACTCTGGGGCTGACCTCACCAGCTCATGGGTTGGTGCCAGACGGCCAGGGCCCTGTGCATCGTCATTGCTAGATCAGCGCCTCTCAGAGCAGGGTCCCTGGGTGTGTCCCGAGGGCTGGGTCCCGGCCAACCCTGTAGTACGTCACTTGGTCCCTGCGGCTCCTGAGCAGGTCCCAGAGGTCCCTCCCCGGCTGGAGCTTGGCCCCACGCTCCTCAGCGTGCTGAGTGCCCGCATCTCCTCAGGGCCCCAGCGTGAGCTGAACCACAGGGCTGCGGGCCGGGCTTCTGCGTTTGTGACGGGTCCCCACCACACCTGGAGCAGCAGGGCTGAGGATTCAGCTGCCTCCTGGGCCCCTGGAACTCTGTCCAGCACCTGCCTGCAAGAGCAGCTCGGAGGAAAGCCAGTGGTAAGGACCTCGCGTAGGGGGTTAGGTGGGCGCGAGGGCTCCTCGGGGGCTGTGGTCCTGGAGGCCACGGCATTACTCTCCAGCCTTAGAGATAGCTAACTCGGACCTGTTCCCATCGGCTGCCCATAAGCCCCTGGGTGCACGGCCTCTCCCTGTGGCGGGCAGGGCAGTAACCGTGGGGCGGAGGGTGCTGGCTTAGGAGCTGCTTCCGGCTTGCTGGTGCCGCTGTGGAATCGTGGAATCATCAGGCTGTGGCAGGAAGCCAGGATGCGCCTGCGAGGCTCAGCGTCCTCCAACGGCAGGGCCGGGAGTCAGCACAGCTCCATGCCCGCCTCCCTCCATCCTCCCAGAAGGGGCAGAGCCCAGTACTGGTGTCCTGCCCTGCCCCGGGCCCAGCCTGGCATCGCCCACCTTCTGTGCCACGGCCTGACCACCTTGTGCTATCACCTGACCGCTCTGAGGACTTGCACCTGTCCCATTTCCTGTTCACTGCTGCTGCTGCCTCGGCCAAACTTTTTGCATGGCTTTTGTGCTATTTGAAAAAGGGACCAAGTTTTCACTTCCTGCCAACAGTGCCCCTTCTGAGAGCACGTGGCTGAGCAGCCCCACAGGCAGCCGTGGGCACCGAGCTCCAGGAGGCCGCTGTCTTTAGATTGGCTTCCAGTCCTCATCAGTGGCCTGGCGCCAGTCGGGATCCGACATCTAATGTTTGGGTTCAGGTCTGTATCCCCAGTATGTAGCTACCAATACTGCAAGGGTACCTGCTGTTTCTAAAAATAACTTTTTATTAGAAAATACATTTAGCTATAGAAAAACTTACAGATAAGCCAAAGAAAGGAAGGTTGCCCATGAATGTCACCAAGAGGGAACCCCAGGATGTGTTCTAGTGCAGGGGTGTCTAGACCACGTGCGCCTGTGCGTGTCTGCATGTGACCGTGTGTGCCTGCGTGTGTGTGCAAATGTGAGTGTGTGTGCCCGAGTGTGTGCCTAAGTGTGAGAGTGTGCGAGTGTGTGTGCGTGCGAATGTGTGTATGAATGTGTGTGTGTGCGAATGTGTGAGTGTGTGCATGTGCACAACACACTTAGCACATGCAGTCTTTCAAGTGGAGGCTGGCTCACCCTGTGCACACCTTATCATGCCCTGCTTTTGTTCCGGGCAGTGATGTGACTCCTCTCAGATCCCTGCACCTCCTCAGACAGCGGTGGCTTCCTTCGGGACCTCCCGCGGGGATCCTCCCCTGCCGGGGCTTTCATTCCTCAGCCGTGGAGGGGAAGTGATTCCCCAGGCTGTCCCGTCCTGGGAGAAACAGACGGCCATTGCTGCCTTTGATGTGCTGGGCATCATGAGTACCTTCTATAGGTCCTGTCGAAGACCCTTTACCGTGTCACACACTCCAGGAAGGGCGGCACACGTTGCCCAGTGGGGACAGGCAGTGCCCATGTGCCCGCAGCGCCATGGCCTGGGAGTCAGCATCCTTCCGTCTCCAGGGCTGTGCGTTCCATCGCTCGCCCTGCTCTGCTCCAGCTGTGGGCCAGGCTCCTCCAGGTGTGGGTGTCAGGGCTCCGCACTAGTGAGCACTGGTGAGCATCTGGATGTGGAGCAGAACCATGGGACCATTGCTGGGCATCTGCGGTGTCCATGCCCAATGCCAGGGCCTCACTGAGCACCTGCGGTGGACACAGCCCAGGGCCAGGCCACCAATGAGCATATCACAGTCCTGGGTGAGCCCTGGTCACCTACCATGGGCAGCAACAGTGCCAGGCCACCCCCGTCTGGCTGCCATGCACCAGCCCTGCCAGGACCCTCCTGGGCACACTCACGGTCCCAGGATGTCGGGCAGATGCCAGTGCCTGTGGACCTCCGCGTCTCACCTCCTGGCTTTCTCTCCATCCACACCACGCTGCCCAGGGAGAAAGCCTGGAGTCCGACTCACCAGGACATGGTTTCGAGAACACCCCAGTCATCCAGATATATAGATGGTCCACATTTTGAGTGGTGCAAATATGCAACATATTTTTCAGAATCCAGCCTGGTCACTAATTCTGCATTCCACACAGCTGACAGCGCAACTTCGATCCCAGTCAGTCTGGGCGTCAGTCCAGGGCGCCGCTCCCAGCTCCTGTCCTGCAGCTGAGGTCTGGCCATCCACTCCATGCCCCCAGACAGCTGGAGATGCCCATGCTGCGCTGGCCACTGTGGACCTGTGGAAGGAGGAGGAGGAGGGGGGGACAGCTCAGCCCATCCCTGTCCAATGCAGCACATGGCCTCCCTGCAGCTCGGCCTTGGGCCATCCTGCAGGGACTCGGTCACCACCCATCACTTCCCCTCTGCCGACCTCAGATGGTGATGGCTGTCCCCTGTGTCCCCATAGCCCCACTGCCATCAGGAGAGCCCTGGGCAGGTCCATGCAGCCAGAGGACCAAGGGGCTTCCAGACGCAGCCCAGGGAGGACTTGACAATCAACTGAGAGGGACATGGGTGGCTGAACTGGTAGTTTTCTTCCTAGATGGATTAAAATGAGGTGGATTAAGCATCCAAGTGTCTCCCGCAGCATGTGGGAAGGGAGGTGTCCCTGGTGCAGGCAGAGGACACCTCAGACAGCAGGTCATGGCCTTGGCTGCCCATGAGGGCCGCCTGGGGAGAGTCATCAATCAATCCTGGTGTCCAAACTGCCTGGCGCGTGCTGCCAGCGTAGGATCTGGACCTCCCAGCGTGGCCCCGAGGGTCCCAGTGGGAAGCCTCTTTGAGGACCATGAGTTCGGAGATCCAAGGGTCCTGCCTGGGCTCTGAGGTTCTGTACCCACTGGCATGGGGTGCCGAGGTGGCGGGGGGCAGGCCAACCCTGAGGCTGTTCTTGAGCTCCTGCCCCTGGGGCTGCGGCAGTCGCTAAACCCAGAGCTGGGAAACGCCCCCTTCTGGGCCAAGACCTCTGCACGGGCCAGGCTCTCGAGAGGCCCCAGAGCGCTGCCTGCTGTTGGACACACTGTCCCCACGCCTGTCTTCTGTACGCATGTGCATCTCCACTTCTCTCTGCTGTCTCCCGCCCAGGACTCTGCACATCACGGCTCAGGGGCCGAGTCTTGCACCCAGGAGGAGACAACCTGAGCTTCTGTCTGGGCCTCAGGGATGAGCTCTGGGATACACAAGTGACTCCAGCCCAGACTCTGGCCCCGGATCACTGGGAAGAAGGAGTGGAGCTTCCTTAAGGGCTTTGAATCATGAACGGGGGTTGGAGTTGCAGGACAGAGAATAAAGCCAGCAGGGAAGGAGAAGATGGAGTGTTTCCTGATGACATCACTTGAGTCCCTGGATCAAGCCGGGCCTGAAGCTTACCCAGGAGCTTCCAGGTCAGTGCACTATGATTGCTCCTCACAGAGGCGATTTGTTTTTGGTTTGCTGCTGCTCATCCCGACAGATGTGGTGGCCCCGGTCCTCGTGATCCTCAGGATTGGCTCAGGCCCTGCCCACCCTGGGTTTCTCTGCACACCTGGCTCCATCTCCTCTTGGAGCTCAGGTCGGCACAGGGGTCCAGACAGTCTGGTTCAAATCCCAGCCCCAGCACCTGTGAACCGCAGAACCCCACCCTCACGCACCCCGCATGCGCACGCACAGTGCTGGAACAGCGGCAGGACAGCGGCGGGTCGGAGCCTAACAAGTCGTCTCCTGCAGCACTGCCTGAGGGAGCAGGCTTGGTGTGTTCAAGCCCTGAGAGGCAGTGTGGGCTCAGGGAGCCCTCCCTGCCGCCAGCTGTTGCTACAACAGTGACCGTGACATCTGTATCCAAGGGGCCTTTTCTCCCACCTCGGGGCTCCACCTGACGCTGAGTCCTTTGCTCGCACATTGTCCGACGTCAGCTTTCTGAGCTCTGCGTGGTCCCCAGACTCCCCGACGCATCCGCCCGGTGTCCACGCTTGCTTGGATTCTGTTAGTCACTCCCTTCCCACGCCTCTCTGGTCTGTGGACCTGAGGGCAGGGTGAGTCCATTCTGCTGATTGATCTTCTACCCGGGACAGAATCAGACCCCTTGGGAGGGATGCGCAGAGTGAGGAGAGAGGGAGGGGGTGAGACACTCAGGGGCCACTACTTCGTGGGGACGGTGTGCCTGACTGTGGCTGGCGGACCCCAGGGATCCCAGGGCTAGTGCAGGGGGCCGGAGGTCCGAGGTGGGGAGGGGGCCTAGAGAATCCCTTGCCCTGCTGCGGTCAGGGATGTGGATGGTCCACACACTGGACCACCGAGTGGGAGGGTGCTGGTCGCTGGACACGCTCAGTACCCACAGTCAGTGACACAGGCCATCCAGGTCCCAAGGGCTCTGGGGAGGGTTAGACACCCAGGCACAGCCAGTGAGCCACTGCGACAAGCACATCCCATCGTGGGGGACCGAGTCCCTTCCCTTCTAAACACCGTGCACATTGTGAGCTTCTAATTAAACCTGGGCGGCCTCGCTGCCGGGACCAGGGTAGGAAAGGAGGGGCGGGGACGGCGCTGCAAGGCTGGGTCTGTAATGCGCGGTAGTCGCTGTGCCAGGACCTGTGCTTTGTTCTTGAGAACTGAATTGACTTCGGTGTCTTCTGAGGGCCTGGGTTCTCTGCTCTGCAGGGAGCGTGGGGACAGGTGACGCGCGGGAGGGGCGGAGGGGAGCCCGGCAGAGCCGCAGTCCTGGGACGCCCGGCCCCCCAGCCCGTCCCGCGTGGGCAGCAGTGGTCGGGGCCTGGAGGCCCGGCTGAGCCTGCGAGGGACCCTCTGCTTCCAGGGAGCCGAGTGCAGGGCGGGCCGCACCCAGAGCCACCACCTCGGCCAGGGCTGGGCCAGGGTCCCGGGCCTGAGCCACAGGGCTGCACCTTGGCTAAGACCAAGCGTGAGACAACTGCGAAACCTGACGGGTTTTTCACTCAGAACATCGAGTCCTTGGCTCTCGTACCCCGTGCAGGTTGATGTGAAGGAAGGGAGGGGCCGCGCTCTGAGGGCCTCTGCTTGACCCCTCATCCGGTCCCAGGAACCTGCTCCTGGGGACATGGTGGACACGGCGCACCTTGGCAAGTTAGTGGCAGCTTCCTGGGTGCTGACCCAGTGTGGGGATGGTTACACCAAGGATGGAGAACAGACTCCAGGATGGAAGGCCACACGGTGTCCCTTCCCACATCCTCGGCCTCGTCTCTGTGCTCTCTGGGATGGGTGCAATGACACGAGTGTCCTTCCCTCAGTGCCGGCTCCACCCGGCTCCATGATATCCTGAGGCCTGCCCGTGCCCACCGGAGCCACACCATCTCAATCAAGCCAGCTTCCGATAAGAGGAGGTGTCGCCGGTGGCCTTGGCAGGGACAGACCCCCGGGGAAGATTTATGGAGCAAGGCTGCGCGGAACAGCCATGTGAGCTCTTTTTTTATCTAAGAGATAAAGGCTTCACTGCAAAATATTTACTGCATTGAGAGGCTGCCAAAGGAATGGACCCAGGAAGGTTACTTTATTCAAAGTCCTCAGTGTTCTCTCTGGGGGGTGGAAGGGTGGTTAGTGCTGTGCTGCACACAGGGCGACCCAAGGCGGCGGAGGGAGCCCCGGCCCACCGAGGACCAAGCCCTGAGGCCACGCCCCTGCGCTCTCCAGGGTCCGGCACCCAGAACAGAAAGGAACATGGGCCCACAGTGCTCCTTCTCAGATCCCACTCTGAGCCCAGGCCTGGGACTGGAATCCAGGGCTACGTGTCCCTGGGGCGGTGTCCGAGGTGCCTGTGTGAGCACCTGGCCCTGACCTGTCCGGTTCCGTGTGCACTTTCCACCATGGGACTGAACTAATTACTGCAGCCAGGGCATGGCCAGTAGGAAATATAAGACCCTTCTCCATTGGCCGTGGGATCCTTATGCTTACTCTGATTGGACTGGCTGAGCCATGTTACCAACTCTGCACCAATCACGGAGCAAAGTACAGGGGCATCACTGGGCAGGTGCCCAGGTGACTGGCTTGATAACAACCCTTTCCTGCCATCACCTCCTGAGTGCCCTGCTTGCCCTGGGTTCTTGGTCTCAGGTGGCCTGTCACAGGGAGCGTGTAAATGAGACAACACCTCTAGAATTTAGAAGAGGTTAACAAAGACTGGAAGTGTGGACAAAGGCTAAATTTTGGGCTGAACATGAAGGCCCTGCTTTAGAATCCTGGATTATATGAAAAGGAGACATTGCAGCATCAGGGAAATGCCAGTAAAATCTTGAAGGTCACAGTACCTTCCCTCTTCCGGGCGCCTCCACGATGGCCGTGCATATTCTCCCATCCTTTCAGCAGCCCCAAACTGCACACACCCCGGGGCCTTTCCAAGTGAGCCCCAGAGCATTAGGGATTCTCTCCTGTCACTGGAGGCTGATTAGTCACATCATTTCCAGGGAGAACCATTTTCCTGGGTGAGGACCGTCCGGACACTCCCAGAACTAATTTCATTAGCCACCTCGTTTCCAGCAGCACACAACTTTATTAAGAGGTTCCTCTTAGGAATTAAAATTTTCATGCTTGATTTCTACCCAATGGTGAATTTATTGCAGTTTAGTTAAGTTTATTTCAATGCTTTGTGAGTTAACGGTGTGTGCACTTCTAACAAGCAAATGGATTTGTGTGACTTTACTTTTGCACCACCTGGGAATTGTGGGTGGAATTTTGATTGGCCACTGTAACCTTTTCTTCCCCAAAGTGCACACCACCAGAACAAGGGATGGGGTGGGTCTGCAAAAGCTTTTCTGTCTGGGTTCCTGTCCTGTAAGTTTACTACCTGGAGGCCAGTCCACACCTCCTTCTCGTTCTCAGGCTCCTGGAGACTGAATCACTCCTCACAAACACAGTGGCCTGTCCTCGAAGGGTTCCTTTTGATTCGTCCAGAGAGAAAATTTAAACTGTTCTTTCCTTTGTTAGCATAAACTCTCCGTCCCTGAGCCTGTTGAGAAGCCAGGCCATACCCGGGCTCTGCCCCCACTGCAGGGAAGGGACGCGGCCTCCTTCTCGCAGGACAGCTGTGCAGACGCTCAAGCGCGACCCCAGCGTCATTTCTCCTACTGCTTTTTTTCCTTAAAAATTATTGTTTTTAAAATGGTGCATATTTATGTTGTGCAGTGTGATAATGAGGTAGAGGTAGACAGCGTGTGAGGGTCAGATCAGAGTGATTAGCAGTTGCCACACCTGTGTGCCTGTCATTCTTGGTGGCGAGACCCTTCCAGCCCCGCTCCTACTCCTTTGAAGGTTCCCAGGCTGGAGGCTGCATTTCCAGACTCCTTTGCCACAAAGCTCCGGCCAAAGGATGTGAGCGCGTGAGGTGCAAGGCTTTTTGCACCTTTCTTTCCTGGGAGCTGGAGGTGGGGTCTCAGGCCCCGCCGAGGACAGCAGTGCCCCAGGGAAGGAAGCCCTCCCTCCTGTGAGAGAGAAGCACACCTCTGATCCTGCTTTGGCTCCAGTTTTTTTTTGGGGGGCTTTATTTTTGCCCCTGATAATGCAGCCAAACCAATCTGCTAATACACAGCCAGATTGAAATATTGCAAATGCGCAGCCAGACTGAAAAGGAACGAGATCAGGAGGAGTTCGTGCAGAGGAACAGCCTTACTCAGAGGGAGGAGCTGGTAATTTGGGGTCGTCCGGAGGTCCCTCCTTCCTCCTCCCTTCTCCTCTTTTCCCTCCTTCCCGCTGGTCTCCCCCGTTTCCTGGAGAGGACAGCACACCAGCCTGTGTTGCACAGACCCTGCCACCCCAACTCCAGGTCCCCTTGAGACAGAGGAGAATGAGGCCTGGCCCTTATTCCCTGTGACAGTGGAGAGGTGTGACCCCACCTGCACGTCACCCCCTTCCCTTGCTCTGACGCCTCATCCAGGGTGGCCTGAGGCAGCTGCAGCTCCGACACCCTGGGGTTACCTCCGTGGCTGTCTTCCAGCTCAATTGGCAGGACCAAGCCCCTTCCGGCCACTGCGGCCTCTCTGAGAAGCAGCTGGGAAGCCAAGCCTGACAGGGCTAAGATTGGAGAGGGCTTGGCCCACTGCTGGTATCCCCAAGTTCCCAAACCCCAGTGAGCTGTGACTGCAGAGCTGGGCCTCCTCGCGACTTCAGTCCCCCCACTTTTGGGAAGTACGGAGTTGTCCATCAAGCAGCCATGTCCCCTGAAGTTCCATGGAACTCTCGTGTGACAGCGGAGGTGACCTAGATCCCCCAGTGCCACTCCTGCTCCGGGACACTCCTGCCTTGGCCACAGCAGGCTGGAAACACGGACCTGTCCCATGTGCCACCACCCTGTGGTTGCTCCTGGTGACTCTGTCCCTGCAGGTGGTCCCACCCCCTCGGTCATCACCGAGAGTCCTCACGCAGGCTGTGAAGTGCGCTGGCACGTGAGCCTCGCCACATAGGTCTCGCTCACACTCCTGGGCCAGCTAGGAGGGCTCCCTCTGGGCACAACCCCTGCTGGCCCTAGTGGGCCTCACATTGGCTTGCGAGGGTCACCTTGGGTCACTAAAGCGAGCTGGTAACCAGGAGCTGCTAGTCCTGAGGGATTCTGGGACCAGCAGAAAGGGCCAACAGCAACCAGCAAAGACCAGGGGTGACCAGCAGCGAAGACCAGCAGAGGTGAGCAGTGGTGATGCGTGGAGACCAGCCAGACCTGCAGCACCCTGTGGAGAGGGCATGGATCTGCTGGAAGAGCTGTGAAAGCTGCCTTGGCCACTGGGGAGGGGATGGGTGATCAGGAGTGGCTGAGAGCTGCGACACTAAGGGCTGAGAGCCACCTAGGAGCTGCACTCTGCCAGTTCTCGGTTTCTATCCCAACTGAGTGAGCCCGCGGCTGATCCCTGACAGCCTCGGAGCTGCGTCACCGTCGCTGTAAGGGCAGCGCCCACTCTGTCTCGCCTGCTGCTGCGTCCTCAAGGCCTAGAGGCTGTGGGCACAGCGTGGGTGGTAACTAAAGCCTTCCTGGCTGAATCCATGGGCATCTGTCATGCCCGGTGACATATGGGGAACATGCTGGACCAGGGCCAGATGTTCGGAGTCCCCAGAGCAGTCAAGGAGGTCAGGCGCGTGCAGGTGTCGGGCAGAGCTGACCTGGGGACGGGACAGGAGTCCAGGGAGAAGGTCAGAGCCCCTGCAGGTTCCCGAAGGCAGAGCAGGCGCCTGCGCCCCAAGCAGCCACCCCGGGAGCGGGGACCTGGGATTGACCCCCGCTGCTCGCAGAGCGGCCCCAGCGCGGAGAGATGGGTGCTCTGCCCGCGCTTTCTTTCCTGTTGAGATCGCCGTGTCCGTGCTCTGTGGCCCCGACGGTGGAAACGGCGGCTCAGAAGACTTCGCGTTGCCTTCGCCCAGCTCTCTGCAGCCCTCAGGGAGGGGCCGCCGCTCCGGTCCCGCAGGTCCGAGCCCCGCGTGATTCGTTATTCGCGGAGCGGCCAGGGGCTTTCCCGGCTGCCCTGTCCTCCCGGCTGTGCTGACTCCGGCGCGGGCTCCAGGGCGCCCTCTGAGACCTGCGGGGTGACAGCTTCTCCTCATGAGCTGGGCCCGTGTCCGCGTCCGAGCAGGACAAGGCCTCGTGGAGTGATCAGGGACGCGGCCCCGCCCTCCCCTCCCGGTGTCACTGTCACGGCGGGTCAGGTTCTGCCGATCACCTCACGTGTCAGAGCGTGGGGACGGGGAGACAGCGAGATGGTGACGTGACGAGATCTGCAGCCTGTCCTGAGGGACGCGATTTTGACTTCACCCCAACATTGTGAATTGGATTCTATAGTAGGCTGGATTTTTCGTTTCCCCCAAATTCGCACGTTGACATCGTGACCTCACGGTGCTGGTGTCTGCCAAGGGCCGCTTCTTGCTTCTCCATGGCCCCCGGCTGTCCTCTCCGATCCTTTTAAGGCATGTGGCTTTTGGGAGGTGATGAGGTCATGGTGGGGCCCTCAGGGTGGGATTAGTGCCCTTATAACAGAGCCGACAGAGCTGCTTGCCTCTGCCACATGAGGACGCAGCAGGATGCCCAGCATCTGCAACCCGAGGGCGTTGCCCCGAGCCTGCCATGCTGGCACCTGAGCTCGGACTTCAGCTTCTACACTTCGAGGGATCTGTTTCTCAACCCGTCTCTGGGGTTTCACCAGAGCCTCCTGAATTAAGATGGATTCCCGGAAGCCCGTTGTGTTCTCTCCCGCACACTCTGGCCTGGCTCCCCTGGGCTCCTCAGCATCTGTAGGGGACCCGCAGCCCTCTCAGGCAGAGCTGGGCTCCATGAGCGGTCCTCAGCGTAGGAGCAAGTGGCGGTGCTGGAGGCAGAGGTCGGTGCCAGGTGCCCCGACACGGTGTCATGTGTGATGACCGTGCCCCGCCAGGGTTTGCATTCAGTCTGGGAGGCGGTTATGTGGCGAAGGTGGAGTCCTCACATGTAGGTGGGTCTGCAGGGAATGGCGGTCCTCCCAGACACAGTGGCAGGTGGCACTTGGAGCAGGGGACATCGCTCACCGGCAGTGGGCCCGCCAGCACCTTGACCTCGGCTTCCCAGCCTCCGGAGCTGTGAGAAATAAATTTCTCTTGTTTGCAAGTCCCTCACTCTGTGGTGATTCGTGATGGCAACACAGACAAGACAGGGGAAGGGGGGTGCCTGCCAGACACCCCTGAGCTCCGGAATCAGCTAAATTTGCTTTGTGTGTGAGAATGCGAGAAAGAGAAGATGAAGGAGACGGAGGGAAAAACGATATTAGCTGGTGCGGAGCCTGCAGGAGCACTAGGAGAGGCTGAGCAATCTCGCCATCCCTCAGGAACAAATTAAGCCTCATCTGGAGCGAGTTGGCTGCACACCCAGGGGGCCGGTGGGGAGGGGCGCAGACGGGGAGCAGGCGCCCCGACTAAATGCTGATCGCCCTCGGCGCACGAGGAGGCGAGGTCTGTGAAATCGGAAAATCAATTTTCATCTAAAAGAAAAGCTAGTGCAATGGCAGGTCCAGGTCCAGTCATTCTTCTAGCGTCTACGTTTCACTGTCAGGACCGAGGTGGCAAGAAGCACAGGCCGGCATAGCCCGGAGAGGGAGTCAAGTGTGCGTTTGCTGTGAAGCACCTGCGCCTGGGGCCCTGGCGAGGAAAACGACGGGAAAACATTGGACAGAAGCCTCCGAATCCAGGGCCTCCCCACAAATGCTGGGAACCCGGCATGGCGAATCCCAAGGCCGTGCTGTCCTTCTGCCGGGTGCCGACAGTGAGCACTGTGCGGGCAGCACCTCCATGTGACGGCTTGGAGGGCAGATGCCTCTCTTGGCACTCACCCTGGGGCAGGCTCTGTTCTCGTCCACATCTTACCTCTGAGGAAACTGAGGCATGCAACAATCACAGAGCTGACCAAAGCCCACACGTCCAGCGAGTGACAGAGCCGGGGTTCCTGCCTGTCCTGTTCAGACTTGGGCCTCAGACACCCAGGCTGTGGCACGGTGAGGTGACGACCCATGACACACAACACAGGGCTATAAAAAGGGAGGCGACGTGGTGAGCTCTGTGTTCCTCAAGGGTTAGGTTTAAACGCAGTGCCCTTAAAATCAGTCTGCCCAGGATCGAAACAAATCATGTTTCTTTGTTTTTGTCTTCTGTTCATTATCCGATGAGGTAGATTCCTTTTCCCAGGGCCACTTTGAGTGTAAAACTTATGTGTAAATACTGGAGTCCCCTAGAGAAACGGGAGAGGGGAAGGCAGAGGCCCTGCCCCGGCCCTCTGCAGCTGGGAGGGTGGACCCTTGGAGAACTCACGCTGTTCACATTTTGTTCTCTGTCTGTCTGTCTCTGTCTCCTCTCCCTCCCTCTTCTCTCCCTCCCTCTCATCTTGACTCTATCATTTGAATTTCATTTCTCACTCACTCATCTGTCTCTCTCGTCCTGAGAGTATGATCTGAATTTCATAGACGCGTGAGGGTGGCAGGGTCGCACTGTGCATCAGACAGCTTGCAGATGGCTCCTTGATTGATCGGCACACTTGCCGGGGCACAGCCTGAGCACAGCCTGGCCGTGGAGACACAGGCGGGGCCAGCCCTGTCCTGCCCCAGCCTGCCTGCCCTGCAGGGTCCCTGGCTGACCTGCTCACGTCTGATCTCAAACCTGTCGGGCTGTTCAGTGTGTGATTGAATTCAGATGTTTTCATAAAGCATCACGAGCCGTCATGACTGGAGGGTAGAATGGGATTGTTTCCACAAAGCCTGAATCGAAAGCAATATTTAACATACATATATTTTACCCTTGTATTTTTTATATTTAATAACAATCTTCTTGGATGCAGTGTAATTGAAGCAACTGTAGAGATCTTGGCAAAAGCATCAGAGGATTCTTTACTGAAACTGTATATTTGGTTTAATTTTTTAAAACTCCAGACCCCTAAAGTGCACTCTGAGGTGCCCGAGGGCCGTGGTGGTGACAGGTGAGCTGGCCTAGCGTGTGGTCCCCGAGCCAGAGGGCCAGCCGTGCCTGCTCATCTCCACGCTGCGGGTGGAATGCTGCCTAAGAGGCGGAGGTCTTATATTTTCATGATTTTCACTTTTCCCTGCCCCTTTCAGTTCAACAACCTACTGCAGAAATGTCTGCTTGGACACGAAGCTCAACAGGAAGCAAATGACTTTCTGTTTTTCCTTTCTAGCTCAGGCAGGAAAGATGGAGGCAGCCCTCCTTGTGGGAACTGGAATTTTCCTCGTTCATGCTTGGTATGCGGCTCCCTCGGGTCCACAGTGCATGGCATCCGATGCTTGTCTCCCCTCAGAGCGGTGCCCTCGCCCTGCGCCCAGCATCCCCTCTCCCGGACTCGATCGTACAACACTTCTTCCTCACCCTGCGACGCTGTGGCTTCCGCCCTCCCCTTGCCGTCCCCATCTCCACAGGCAAATTCAGCAGGCTCGAATTTGGATGAATCTGAGCCTTAAATTTGGCCCCAATCCCAGATAACTCTGTCCCCTCTGCTGCTCTACACAAGCAGCGCTCCCTCCGCTTAGTCTGGGACTCCCTCAAGGTACTGAACAGCTGCACTGCCGTACAGGCCCTGTCCAGATAAACCCCACTCCCGTGGTCCTGTATGTCTGCCTGGGATTCATTTCCCAGGTGGACACGACAGGCCCGGAAGGCCCTAAATCCACTCAGGCTGAGTATGGACAGAGCAGGTCACTGTTAAAAGAGCCATAAACACTAGGAGTGCAGAGAGCAGCGGCAGAAATCGACAAAGATCAGCAGTGATGGTGGCAAAGGCCCCATTAAGCATGAGGACGAGCACTCACCATGTTGACTGGCAGAAGCGGAGACCAGCAGAGACCAGCAATGACCGCATTAACCCGTGTCGGTCGCTGGCGATAATCAACAGCTGTCACCGGCACCAGCCACGGGTATTCACCAGCAGTGACCTGCGACACATGGCAGAGCATGCAGCAGGGCTGAGTGTGGCCAAGGGCCAGCCTGGGCTGCCAAGGGCACAGCTGCCAAGGGGCGCACAGGGGTGGCGGACAGGCACTGGCCCTCAAGCTCCGCCTGCTGACAGGACTGCACTTTGTGTGACATCCGTCTGAATGAAGCGGAAGAACCCTCTACTGATTGGTGGCCCTGGGACTGGTGCAGACCAACATCACCAGGCCTGCGACACACAGCCCTGCAGGCCCAGAACACAGTCCTGCTGCGCCGTCCTCTTCCTGCCGCTCAGCCGGGCTCTTCCTCCCGCACTGGGAGCTGCAGTGTCAGGAAGGACAGGTGCGTGCGGCCCTCACCCTGTGCAGGCAGAGGACGAGTGCCTGGGCACGAGGCAGGTCGCACCCAGCGTCGGAGCCAGAGGAGGCGCAGCCCACGGAGACCGCATCCGAGCCCTGCTGCTCCTCCAGGCCACTCGCGGGGCACACGGGCAGGAGGCCCTTTCCGGGGCCAGGAGCCCAGCCGTGTCCTCGCATCCACACTGCCCAAGACGGCCTCCGGCTCGGGAGTTCAGAAGCCCTTGAGGACGGTGGGAGGGCTGTGCGTGTCTGGCGGGGGGAGGAGAAGGTTCTAGGTCTGGGTAGAGTGCACGAACAGTCCTTGGCAACTGGTCCCTGTCATGCCCTGAGACTCCACCTCCCAGCTTCCCTTGCAGCCAGCCCTATGACCGGCCCCACAGACCTCACGTGCCCCAGGACCCACCAATCGGAGCCTCCCATGAGCCTCTGCTCAGGAAGAGGTGAGAGGACTTGGTGCCGGGCAGGCCTGCCTTTTGGTGCCCCAGCTGCAGGAGATGCTGGGTGCTGGAGCCATGACACAGGACGATGTCAGTTCCTAGGGCCAGCAGTGGGCTGCGGGCTGTGTCAGTGGCCGTCCTGTCTGGAAGATTCCTGGGGTGCACACTGGCCACCCCCAGATCGGCTCCACCCGAGTCTCCCTGGGGATGTGGTCTCAGTCCCAGTTCTCGCCAGCAGGGTCAGATCTGCCTGTGAACCGGGTGGTGATTTGTGCAGAATTAGCCGGCAGCGTGGCTGGAGGTGCACGTCCTGCACCGAATCCACCTGGGGTGGTCCCGTTGTCACGGTTCAGAACCGGACGATGCAGGAGCCGGGTGGGCGAGACGGCGGGTTTATCCTTTAAACACCCACTGCTGCTGGACTCCTGAGGACCGAGCGAGGAGACCGAGACCGGGCCAGAGGAAACAGCTCTGTGCACAGGGCCCAGGGCAACGCACGCTCAGAGGGAGACCAAGACGCGGCACAGGCGTCGCACACGCAAACCAGACCCACTCGCCACACGGCACCGCCACAACGGCGCAGCGGAGCGGGCGCCCTCGCCGGGAGCTTCCCCTTGCGCTGCCCCAGAGGGAGCAAGGCTGCCAGTCCGGCCACTCGACCCCCAGGAGGTCCCCCGGCTGACCCTGAACAGGATGACGATGACAGAGAGATGACAGTGGGTCCCACAATGGCAGTGACAGCCACAGGCCAGACGGGTGGCCGTCTGGGGGGCACAGGGATCCACTCTCTCTGATGCAGATCACTAGGGATCACTCCTGATGGCTTTTTAGCCTGGCACTAGTGATAAGCGTGGGCCCCAGGTGGCACGTTGGCTGGCAGCAGGCACGCGTGCCCTCCAAGGGCAGAGCGGGCAGGTGGAGGGTGTGGTGTGTGCGTCTGTGCCCAGCACAGGGACTGGGGAGACATGGGGGGGAGCAGTGTCTGTCTGTGAACCCCGTAAGTGCGGCTTTGTACGCAAGCCAAGTCCCTGGTACCGATCCATTTCAAGGGAAAAAACTCTCGTCTGAGATATGGGAATGGAGCAGCAGTTGCCCTGGAAATTATAACACGTGGAATCCCATCGTCTGTGTCGAGGCTGAAAGATGCCAAGCCGCGGGTACCTGGCTGCTCCCCTGTGACCCTTGAGGGCAATGCTGCTGCCCAGGCAGCTGGCCTGTTCGGGAGGCCTGGGTTTGATACCAGTGTCCACAGGGCATCTGGGGCACCTGGACTCTCAGGGTCCATCCCAGGTCAGGTGGGACAGGTGAGCTGCTCATCCTGGGCTCTTTCCCCAGGTCTTTCCCCTTCCCCTGTGTCCCTGAGTGCACCCCAGTGGGTGCTTTCGGGCGATGATCGGGGCACCCTCTGCCTGAATTTGTGGGGAGGGTGTGAGGAGGCCCCAGGGACCCCGCTCTGCCCACCCCGGCTCTGCCCCTTGTGGCGCCCTGGCTGAGGCCGCCCCGCCTGGTCCCTCCACCCAGCTCATTGGCAGATTGCTGTTGGTCCATCTTTGCCTCCAGCCTGTCTGCTGTCTCAGCTTTTTGGGGTGGTCCTGCCTGGTCCCCTCCTGGCGGCAGCCACAGCAGTGACTCCGTCTCCCCGACGGCCCCATGCAGACTCGCTCCTCACCTGCACTCGGCCTCCACCCGGCCACTCGTGCCCTGGTCCCCGGGAGCCCCCCTCCCAGCACCCACCAAGCCCCCGTCCTGCAGCCCCAAGGCCCTGGCTCTCGTCATCTGCTCGTGTGGAGTCCTTACTGCAGCCCGACCCTCCTGAGGTCCCGGCTGACGTGTGGCCTCCCCAGTGCCCCAGGCCTGGGCCTCCCACCTGCGGGGGGACCTCTGGGTCCTCCCAGGGCTCAGCAAAGGGGTCTGGTGGGGTCGTGTCACACAAGGCCACTCTCATTCAGAGCTGTCCATCAAGCATTCACCACGCAGGGACCCGGCAGGACAGTTGGGGCTTCTCCAGTCATAGGAGCAGACATCCCATCGCATGTGCCCTGAGGAGGAGGGAAAGTGCATGGCTCGGCACACAAACTCGCAGGTGGCGGCTACAGGCATGGCGGGGTCCGGGTCAACAGAGGTCACCGACGCCCTCTCTTTCCCCTCTGGGTTCTTCTGTCCTCCGTGTGGTGCTGGCGCTACAGCATGATGAGCATTTATTTTCCCTTACCCGGGACAGAAACCCTAACTAGAACTGGCTTAAAGTCAGAAAATAGTTGCTGGAGGGAAAAACTTCCCCATCCAGGGGTTGTTAGCTTCAGGCCTGGCTGGATCCAGCGGTGGTCGGCCCTAACCGTCCCCACCTCTCCCGCTCTGCTCTGGGGCGCTGCCCTCTCAGAGCCCCCAGCGAGGTGGCAGGGGACCGATCGCCTGGAAGATGGGGGCCTGCACCTGAGCTGCTTATGTCCCAGCGGAGGTCCCAGACGGGCTTTCCTCGTCCATGGTGTCCCTGGGTCACATCTCTCTCTGTCCTGTACTGGTGTCTGGGAAGGCAGTGTTCTGATCGTCTGTGCCTGAGGTGCTGGCTCCGGGGCCACGGGGCCCGCGCTGGAGGGAGGGTGCCTCCATGCGCGAGCGCTGGCAGTTGTGTGTGCGTGAATATAATTAAATGCAAGTTGGAGGAAGGAGCCGATTCCACGGGAGCTCAGAGTCCTGCGTGTTATAGGCCTGGCTCCGCGCCCAGTCCCCCTTTGAACATCTGGCAAAACTAAGGCCCCAAATCCTGGCCAGATGTGTTGGTTTGTGTCTAAATGTCCCCCACAAGCCTCATGCAGTCTTAGGCTTTTTCAAAGGTGGCTGAATCGAGTGTGTGATGCTGGGATTAAGAGTGAGTAACTGCTAAATCAGTCCAGTGATTGGTTTGGCAGCCATCTAGATACAATATAAAAGGGGCAGAAAGATACTGTCAAACTCTCACTGCTTTTGCTGTCTTCTGCCACCAAGAATGGTTGCCCCTCTGCCATGTTCCACCCTGCCTTAGAGCCAGTGGATTATGGACTGAAAGCTCGACAAACTGTGAGCTAAATAAACCCTTCCCCCTTTAACCTTGGGTGTCGGTATTTTGTCTCAGCAATGAGAGAAAAGTAACTAAGACACTAGAGATTGACGCTAGGCTGGTCAGGGGACGCGGCTGTCGTCCTGGCCCCCGGGCCAGCGCTGTCTCCACGGGACCTCGCGCGTGCTGCGTCTCTGTAGGAGCCTGGTGTCTGTGAGACGCCAGCGCAGGCTCATCATGGGGGTTACGGTGACCGGGTCCCTTGAGGTGTGGGGTGACAGTGGCTGAGGCTGTGGGGTTGCGTGGGCTTCATCCCGAGTGTTCACGCCCATGCGCCCGGAGCAGTAATCTCCTAACGTGGAGGGCAGGCTGTGTTCATGCATCGCTGTGTAATTAAGATAATTTTTTAAATGAAAAGAAACTGAATGAAACAGTCTCCATTTGTTTGCAGGAACGACCCCTCTTATTCAGTATAATGTTTGTTATATAATGTTATCTCACATCTTCACTATATCACTGGAAACAATATTCCAACGCCGTGAGGTTAGGAGTCTCGTTGTTCCAGCTTCCTAGGATCACAGCGTGTTACCGAGGAGACAAACCCGCGCACTCGGGCTATAAATAGCTCCCGTCCCTGCCGCCCAGCCCGCCCCTGCCGGTGGTGGGGATGCATCCTCGGCTGCAGGACGAGCTGTCGCAGAGGCGCCGTCTCCCCAGGTCCCGCATCTGAGCGCAGGCGCTGCTCCCTGTCCAGGAGGGGGCAGTCGGGGACGCTATCAGGAGGGACAGGATGGTCAGGAGGGACAGTTGGGGACGCAGAGGGAGAAGGGAGCAGAGGCCCCGTGTGCCCACGCTGAGCCCCGCTCAGGGACCCGCGCGGCCTCCTGCGCCTCCTTCCTGGTGCTGATAGCAGCCGAGGGCCCCAGGCCTCCCGGCCCTGGGCTCACTGTGCCGAGGTTGTGTGCAGGTGCCAGGTGTCACCTGACGCAGAGTCACACTGGCCCTGGGCACAGGCGTGAAGCTCCTCCTGGTTCATAGGGGTGGAGGCTAAGCCCATGCTTGCATCTGCTGTGGCCCACGCTCGCCGCCTGTCCCCGTCCCACGTGGCTCAGGGGCACTTTGCTGAGTGCAAGATGGGGTGGCTGCGAGCACAGCCCCGTCTTTCTGTTGCTGGGGAGAGATGAAGGGACGGTGATAGCAGGAGAGATGGGACGGATGGTCAGGAGGGCCCTCATCTTCTCCTCCTGGCTGTCCGCCACCGTCCCACCACCACCCTTGCCAATGTTGCTGATACTATTGCCATTGTCTTTGTCCCACTCTTCCATCAGCGTCACCATCATCATTCTCACCAAAACTGTCAGTTCTGTCACCATCGTCCTCACTTTGCCTTTGCCATCATGGTCTCCATTATCACCAGTTCTTCATCAGTGTCATCTTGATCTTCACCATCATCACCACTGTCACCACCATCTCCCACGGTCCTCAGCATGTCCCGGGTCCTCTTCTGGGTGCTTTTCGTCTTCCTCTGTCATCGTCACCAGCCTATAAGGGAGGCATTCTTACTATCGCCATTTTAATTGCAAGGAGACAGAGGCACAGAAAGACAAGGATGCTGTCACATGTCACCCAGGTCTCAGCCCCCGCAGTCTGGCCCCACTGTCCACGCATGCTCTCAGCATGCGGACAGCAGGGCCCTGGTCTTCCGTGCAGGCTTCACCCTTGTCACTGGAATCGTGTCCTCTCTTGGGCTGTCTCGGAACGCTGGCCCTCCTCCCCGGGCCTGTGTCAGGTGCCCTCAGCCCACGCCAGCACCAAGTCCACTCTCCCGACGCGCTCCTCGCTGGCAGCTGCTCTCCCCAGCTGCAGACACGCAGCCTGTCCTTGCTGCTCGCCGCCCCGACCGCCTGCGCACGCTCCTGTCCACCCGCCTGGTGTCTGAAGCGTCCACAGGGTGCTCAGGGACAGCCTGTGGTTCATCTCGTGGCAGCCCTCCTCTCAATGGCGGATGATGACAACGGGGTGGGGAGGAGGGAGAAGAGGAAGGAGGGCTATTTCTTACTTGAATACCTGGTCCCCGATGTCCTCACGGCCCACAGAAACCACGCGACTGAATGTGTACAAGGTGCGATCAACAAACACAGTGGGTGTTTAAAACATTTATGAAGGTAAAAGACACACTCCGTGAATCCCCCTCACCAGACGGGACTCCAGTGCGCTTTAAAAGTGCGCGTGTCCCACCCTTCTTGCCACTTTCTGAAGCAGTGCTAGAAGTCCTCATTTGGGAGTGTCGTTAGGTGCACTGCTGTGGCTATTTCGATGTCCTGAACAGACTCAAAGTGTTTACCTGGCACGGCCGTTTTGCCTTTGAGGAAGAATCAGAAGTCTTGCGGGGCCAGATCCAGTGAATAAGGTGGGCGAGCACACGCCGCAGCGTTTTTACGAGCCTGCCTTTCGACTGGGTTCTTCCCGCTCTCCCCGCTCACGACCCACGTGACTCTCCTGCGTCCCACCTCATAAATCCCTGTGTAGAATTAGGCTTGTATTTTATATTGATTTTGTTTCTGCAGAGGATCCTAACACAGATTTTGGTTCCAGAAGTGGTCTAGAGAGACGGAATTGTAAAGATAAATTTCTGTTATCAGCTTAGTGGCTTCCGGGAGCTGGCTCTCTAATTGGATGCGACCTAAAACTGCCACGGTCTGTCCCGGTAATGTGGAGAGTACTGAGCACCCGTGTTGTGAGCTGCTTAAAGTAAGACACCAGACAGATCCGTTTGATTACCCTAACCCGCCACTTGTGAGATGCGCGGAATTTAGAGCAGAATATTTTGAACACTTCTGGAAGCGTAGGAAACACAGTGACGGGGGCTTGTTGCTTTTAGCATCTCTGGAGAAACTACTACAGGAAAATCAAGAGCTCTAGTCACGCATAAGCAATCTAAAGGTTTCTAAGTGTGAAGACGAAGTAATAAAGGAAAAAAAGGAGCTCGGAGATTCAGGTTCTCAGCTCCAGACGAGCACAAGCCTTCTAAAGGCTTCTAACTATGAAGACAAAGTGATAAAGGAAAAATGATGGTCAAAGTTTCGAAATCCCACTGCAGACACACAAAAGCTTCTAAAGGCTTCTAACTGTGAACTGAGGGAGAACCTTCTCTCCTTTAGCCGTAGGGCTGAAGTTGTCAAAAACCAAACACCAGGCCTCATCGTGAGACTGGCTGAACTGCGCTGTAAGTTTAACGCTCAGCCCCTGTGACAGTTCTCATCTAGATGTCCCCCTGGAGCCTCGTGCGCTCAACCTTGGGGCTTTTGGAAGGTGATCGGATTGTAGGGCTTACAGCCGAGTGCTGTTAGGAGCTGGGTTCTGTTTGAAGAGGCCGGTGTCTGGGGCTGTAACCAGGAAGAGTGCATCCCCCTCCCGGGCCTTCCCCGTCACTCTCTGCTTACCGGCCTCATGAAGTGAGCAGCTCCCCGCCCAGGCCCTGTGCCCTGCCATCCCGCCTCGGAGCCAGCCCGCTATGCGCAGAAACGTGGACCAAAACAAACCTCTCCTCCTTTAAGTTGTGAGTGTTGAGCATTGTCTCAGGACAAGGAAAGTGACTAAGATGGCCCCCAAAATATCTAAAGTTAAAGCGAGGGCACTGATTGGAAAAGAATGGGATCCCATAAATTGCCGTGGAGATATTTGGGAGGAGCTGACAAGGCCGAGGACATTGAAGCTCTCAAAGCTGATGAGTTATTTTGCCAGGGAAAGAGACTTCTCCACCCTTAGTGGCAGAGGCAGCCCTGCCTCCGTTCCCTGTCGTGCTGGACTCCTCCTACACCCAGGAAACTAATCCCATTGCCTATGGAAACAGTAATGACTTCCCATGATGCAGTTGCCAAGCAAGACAATGCCCACACGCCTCAGGACTCACCCTCACCGCCCACTCTTCCTCCAGGCCAGGGGTGGTGCACCTTTTAGAGCTTTGGGTGCTAACAAACAGCCCACTGCGGCCTGAGGGCCGTAGGTTCTCCACCACTGCTCTAGGCCTATGACCTGGCTTTCATCTCAGAAGGCCCCTAATGGTGAGGTAACAGTGTGACCCAGGAGGGGCTCTGCTGGACTCCCGAAGAACGTCTTGAGTTTTCTAATTCTCACAAGCAAAGTTGTTTCTGGGAAACAAGGACAGGAACGGGTTTTGAGGGTGTGGGGCAGTGGTGGTAGAAACGGAAACCTGGATCAGGCTGTGTCTGTTGATAAGGGTCTATTACGTCAGGATTCTGAATTTGATGTCACAGTTCACAGAGTTTAAAAAGTTGCCAATAATTTATTTGCGCCGGGGATATAGCTCAGTGGCACAGCACCTGCCTGGCAAGCACAAGGTCCTGAGTTTGATTCCCGGTACAGAAAAAAAAATTTTTTTTGTTGTTTGGCTCAAATACAGCTCATTGGGGGCCTGTGAGATAGCTCAGCAGCATAAGCGCCTGCCTGGCAAGCGCGAGGTCCTGAGTTCAACTCCCGGTACCCACATACGAAAAAAGCCGGTGATATCGCTCAGTGGCACAGGCGCCTGCTGGTGCACGAGGTCCCGAGGTCAACCCCTGGTACCCACAAAAAAATAAAAAAATAAAATAAAATACAGCTCAAAAATGGCCCACTGTGAGTGAGTGGGAGACGCCTGATGTTCCTTGGTTTCCTGTTGATGGGGGTCTTTCAAAGCTCATGACGTGGGAAGCTGGAGTGGATTTGCCGTTAAGACGCTTACAGTGCAGAGGAAACAGAAGTCAGTAGAGTTGCCTCTACTTGTGTGAATCATAAACAACATCCATCCCTGGCGGGACTGCAGAGAGTAGTGACACCATGAAGGACTTGAGCTGGGAGGGTGACTGTCCCCACCACGTCCCCATGTAGTGCTCTTACTTGTCTGTGCAGAAGGCGGGTGGTCCTGGTGAGTGACGGCGGTCACCATAAGCTTGGTCAAGTGGTGACCCCGACTGCAGCTGCTGCCCCGGATGAGGCTCCTTACCCGAGTGGATTAACGCATCTCCTGCTACCTGGCTGCAGCTGTTGACTTGGCAAATGCCTTCTCCATCCCTATCCATGATGCCCACCAGAAGCAATGGCTTTCAGCTGGCGAGGCCAGCAACACTGTCCGCTGTCCTACCTCAGGGGTTTATCAGCTCCCCAACTGTGTGCCGCAACTTCGTTCACAGGGATCTTCATCGCCTCTCTCCCCCCAGGTACCACACATTGATGATGTTATACTGATTGGACCAAGTGAGCAAGAGGCAGCAACTACTCTGGACTTGCTGGCAAAGCACTTATGTGTCACAGGATGGGAAATAAATCCTACTAAATTCAAGGCCCCTCTACCTCAGTATGATCTCTAGGAGTCCAGGGGTGCGGGGCACACAGAGATGTCCCTTCTAAGGTGAAGGATAAATTGTTGCAATTGGCCTCTTCTGCAACCAAAAACGAGGCACAATGGCTAGGGGGCTTATTTGGATTGGGGGGGGAACACATGCTTCACTTGGATGTGTCACTCTGGGCCATTTTCTGAGTGACTTGGAAAGCTGCTAGTTTGAGTGGAAACAAGAGAAGTGTAGATTGACAACCAACGGTCAACTTGTAACAGCCAGCTGAACTGAATCAGCGTGGTGCTGGGTGTGGAGGGCCGACCTGAGGATTGTTGCCAACAGCATAAAAAGGAGAACTGGAGGGGAAGAAGTGGTGCTGTTGGTTCTCCTGGAGGAGCTTGTCACAGTGGCTGTTATCGTTGGAGGAGCTCGGGACCTCGTTGTCGCTAAGGATGGCTGTGGTACTGTTCAGGGGAGCTCTGGTCCTTACTTTGAGCATCGCTTCCTGGCTCTGGCACAGATCCTTCATACCACTGGCGCAGATTTTCTAGCTTCCACCGCTGACCTTTGGGCCTTCCCGGTGCAGATCCATGAAATAAACTTGCGTGAGACATTGTTGTGGGCTCTGGGCCTCCAGCTGGACTCATGGGGGACATTGCCATGGGCTCTAGGTTTTCAGCTGGACTCGTGCAGGACACTGCCATGGGATCCAGGCCCTTAGCTGGATTCTTTGGGTCTTTAGTGTATGGACAGATTTCATGCACTCTTTTGTATATCACTTTTTGGGTGACTATTATAAAATAATCCTATAAATTATGTGTCCTGTATTAAATTGTTTTCCTTGCAAACCCTGACTACAACAAGAAGGTTCTGCACAGGTCCAGGCTGCTGCACAGGCTGCTCTGTTGCCGGGGCCACATGACCCAGCAGCTCCTTGGGTACTGGAGGTGTCAGTGGCAGGGAGGGATGTGGTTTGGAGTCTCGGGCAGCCCCTGGAGAAGAACAGCAGAGGACCTTAGTGAGTTTGGAGCAAGGCTCTGCCACCATCTGCAGAAATGCTCCTGGCCTGTAACTGGGCCTCAGTAGAAACTGAATAACTGACCGTGGGGCACCAGGGTACCATGTGGCCTGAGATGCCCATTGTGAACTGGGTGCTGTTTGACCTAGCAAGTGATAAAGTTAGATGTGCGTGGCAACAGTCCATCATCAAACGGAAGTGGCAGACGCATGTGATTTGGCCCAGGCGGGTGCAGAAGGTACAAGCTACGTGAAGAAGTTGCCCAAATGCCTCTGGTTCCTACTTCTGCTGTCCCGCCTCCTGTCCTGTACCCGTGGCCTCCCGGGCTCTGCCCTAGGATATCTGACAGAGGGAGAAGGCTAGGGCCTGATTTACAGATGGTTCTGCACATCGTCTGAGTCAATTTCTTGTCCCTGAGACACAATACCCAACACCCAAATCTTAAAGGAGCACAGGTTTACTTCGGCTCATGGACTTTCAAAGATTTAGCCCACAGTTGCCTGGCTCCAGGCAGGAAGGGCATGACGGAAGAGTTCGGCAGAAGCACGCTGCTCAAGCCATGGAGGCCGAGAAGCAGGGTGGGGGGAGGATCCAGGAGGGAGACACACTGTTCAAGGCCATGCCCTTAGTGTCCCACCTCTAAGCAGGCTACACCTCCTACCAGCAAGCCAGCTGTAAACTCACTGGGGGACCAGTGGCACAGAAAGCGCATTCTCATCCCAATGGGGGAGAAATAGAGGGACAGACAATCACTGTATTAAACCAAGACTGCACCTCAGCACAGCAAAGATTAAATCAGAGTCCTCACCTGGGGCAGGTTGTGGCAAGATGTGAGCTCCAAAGGGCTAGAACGGCACTGCCCTGACAGGGTTGCCAGTCGTAGCCCTCATGGCCTCTTTCTTGGGGTGGCTCTACTCACTGCCTGTGGCTTTCCTCAGCCAACATTCCATATTCCTGACTTCTCCAGCTTCCTGGGGTCTCCACTACACTTTCAGCTGAACTCTCACTGCTTCATGTACTGCTTTTCCATGGGCATACTGCCTGGCCTCCCAGGACTTCCTCTGAAATTTGGGTAGAATCCTCCCTGATCCCAGATCTCTTGTATTCTGCATGCCTAATAAACCAGGACCACATGGATGATGCCAAGACTTGCTGGCAGCTCAAGCAGTAGCCAGGCCCCTTTGTATCAGGGCTGCAGAGACCTCTGAGTGCCTACATGGCTGAACTTAGAGAAACTCTTTCCTGGTTGGTCCTGAATGAGCTGGGTTCCCCAGGGCACCATTCGCAAAGCAAAGTCTTTCACTTTTGCACCTTTGAGCCTGCAAAGAGTGGGCTTTTGATGGTTTCTGAGAGGCCCTCAAACCATCTGTCCTATTGCCTCATGCAAAGTACTTGGATTTATTTTAATGCTAACCTTTTTAGCAAGTATCACTCAAACTTTGTAGGCACTTCCTTTCTGATGAATCTGCAAACATTTATGATCATTCAGCTCTGCTTTTTACTCCTAATTTTTGCTATAAATCTGGCTAAAAGCTGCCAGGATGTACCTATGCCATAGCAGTACCCATACCAATACCTGTACATAATTATAGCTGTATTTTATAATGATTCTGTTCCTCTAGAGAACCATAACTAATACACAGTTCATGTATTGCTCCTCCTGGGACGGAGCCCCTGGCCCTGCACACGAGCATGTGACTGGGCGACTGAGGGACCCTGACTGTGGTGAGCAGACTGACACCAAGCTCATCTTCCCGCACTCCAGGCTGACACCTGTTAACAAAGGACTTGCGCTGATTTCATCTCTCTGCCGGTGTCACCTTTGTCTTTTCTCACAGAAAATTCATCCTCCTGAAAGCTACTTCTCTTGCTGAAGTGAGATAAGGCTGTTCAGTCACACAGTGTGCTTGATTAATGGCCCCAGCCTTGGCTCCCAGGTGACAGATGAAGGTGCAGAGCCAGCCTCCAGGGAGCCATGTCCCCTCTGGCAGGAGTAGCCTGTGCTGTGGCTCCCGGACACCCCAGCCCCAGGGGTGGACCCTGGACTGGCCCCAGCTGAGGCACAGACACAAAGAACCAGCATTAATGGTGCATGGTGCTCTGAGACTCCACAAGTGTGGGAGCTTTGATTACAGGACCTGCTTGCTCTGTCCTCCCTCGAGAGGAAGGGATTGTCTCCTGCTCAGTTTCCAGGTGAGGAAACCGAGTTCTGCAGTGGCTCATTCAGTTGTCCAAGGGTGCAAGTTATAAGTGATGGGACGTGAGTTGTCTTCATTATTATTATCTTATCCAAAATCATCACCATTATCAGCAACACTGCCAAATTCAGCATCAACAGCACCATTACCATCATCACCACCACTATCACCATGTCACTGTCATCACTACCATCATCATCATCATCATCACCACTGTCATCACCATCACCACTGTCATCACCATCATCACTATCCATCACCATCATTTTCTTTGTCACTACCATCACCACCATCATCACCAGCATCATCATCATCACTGTTGCAGGCAGGGTTTACAAGGGAAAAGATTTAATACAGGACACATAATTTATAGGATTATTTTACAATATTCATCCAAAGAGTCAAATGCAAAAGAGTGCAGGAGATCTGTCCACACACTAGAGACCCAAAGAATCCAGCTGAGGGCCTAGTTTCCAAGGCAATGTCCTACACGAGTCCAGCTGAAGACCTAGAGCCCACGACAATGCCCCCATGAGTCCAGCTGGAGGCCTAGAGTCCAAGACAGTGTCTCATGCAAGTCTGTATCAAGGATCTGCACTGGGAAGGCCCAAAGGTCAGCAGTGGAAGCTAGGAAGTCTGCGCCAGCGGGATGAAGGATCTGTGCCAGCAGCTGAGGGATCTGCACTGGAGCCAGGAAGTGACACTCAAGGTAAGGACCAGAGCTCCCCTGAAGACAACTGTAGCCATCCTTAGCAACAGCAAGGGCCTGAGCTCCTCCAATGATGAAAACAGCTGAGTTCATATCAGGAGGACCAGTGCAAGCTTCTCCAGGAGAATCATCAGCGCACCATCTTCCTCTCCAGTTCTCTTTTTATGCTGTTGGCAACAATCCTCAGGTGGGCCTTCCACACCCAGAACCATGCTGACTCAGTTCAGCTGGGTGTTACAAGTTGACCATTGGTTAATCCACAGTTATCATCACCATCATCATCACCATCACCACCATGACCATCACAGTCATCATCACCATCACCACCATCACCACCATCAGCATCACCATCTCCATCACCATGTCCATCTCCATCTCCATCACTATCACTGTCATAACTACCATCCCTCTTCACTTCCCCTTGTTAATGAGTGATTTTTACATGTTATTGATTTCTTGGAGAAAGTAGATTTCATTTTCCTTTGCAGTTTTGCTTACACAGTTACTCCATAAAAAACAAAACCGAAACCAAATTCAGGCACTATTCTGATATTTACAAAGATAATGTATTCTGATATTACAATCAAAACAAATATGTAGAATAAGAGAATGAGACTAGCCATTTCTTCTCACTAGTACTGTCTTGACCACTCTTTCCAGTCTTATATTTATGCACAGATATGCAAACATTTTTCACTAAACAGGGTATCATAGTACCTAGTATTTTGCCACCATCACTGTGGGGTACCTGTGGTTCCCACAACCCCACATGCCACCCTTCTCTGGACAGCATGACATAACACTTCCCACCCACTGTCACCCTCTACATGAGCCTCATGCGCAACATGGAGCCCTGACACAACACCCAGCTCTTCCACTGGTTCTTGCTGCTGGTCAGTAGGAGAAGCCTATGTACCCCAGGCCCCCTCTGTCCACCAGGAACTGACCTGCCTCCTCCCGTCCTCCTTCCCCCGTGTTCTCCGGGGTCCTCCTCCTCATATGGTTCACAGCCTGTAAATGACCCTGGTTGCCACACATTTCCCAATGACCTGGGCTGAATGTTGGGGACACAAGGACAGCCCCAAATGTCATTTCTTGAGCACTTATAGGACCAGAAACATCCTAACCTCCTTAACCCCCATGGCAGCCTGTGAGGCACACTCCGTCCCACCCCCTGCATAGGCACAAAGTAACTTGGGCAGACTGTATCCAGGGCACATGGAGGAGCCATGTCTGCCTTCCTTGTCCCTGCTGTGAGGAGGTCACTGGATCAGAAGAACCTCACCTGTCCCTGTTGTGTGTCTCCAAGTGCTCTGTGCAGCTGGGACTCATTCTGCTGCAAGTGACAGAAAAACTAACTCTAACCAGCACCGGACAGAACCGGGATCTCTGACTCAAGGTCCTCAAGTCCAGGCTGCAGCTGGCTCTCCAAGGCCTGATTCAGGACGGGTTTTGCCGCCAGAGCCGAGTTTCTCTCCAGATCACTGCTTTATTCCTCCTTCCAGATAGCTCCTTTCTCAGTCAGTGCCCCCTTCATGGAGGCGAAGTGGCAGCAGCATC
The DNA here is from genome assembly GCA_028451465.1 of Erethizon dorsatum. NCBI lineage: Eukaryota > Metazoa > Chordata > Mammalia > Rodentia > Erethizontidae > Erethizon > Erethizon dorsatum. The sequence goes on along the minus strand of CM051830.1, from coordinate 126,084,808 downwards.
TCCAGACCTCATGTTCTTTCAGCTCTGCCTGTTCACAGATTACCGGCCTTGGCCCCAGAATTCCAAGCATCTCTTAGCATCTCATTGGGTCTGATTGGGTCACGTGTCCATCCCTGATCCAATTGCAGTGGCCAGAGTGGCCAAGAAGTGCACTGATTGGCTTAGGCTAGTCACCTGGCCTTGCCTGAATAGCTGTGGAGCCTTTCCTAAAACACAGGTCTGAAGGGAGCAAGGTTGGCAGAGAAGTGAGGAGGGAGCAGCTCACCAGGAGGAGGAGGACGTGGTGCTGTGCTACTGCTCAAGATGCCACTGCCCCGGGGGAGGTGGGCCCGCCTTGATGTCGGGCTGGGCATGTGACCTTCGTGAGCCAATCAAACACGTAGGAAGTGGTGGTAACCCTCTGGGAGGAAGCCTTAGGGCTCAGGGTGTCATTTGTCACATTCCCTTGTTGTCCAGAGCCACAGGGAGTTGACCAGGAGGGACATCCCAGCCTCAAGGCAGTGACAGTGGGCGAGGGGTCAGTGTACTCTGAAGACCTCACGTTCTGGGACTGGTCCTTACCGCAGCTGGCCCTGCGCATCCTGATTGATGCCCCCCAGACGCGGAGCCTCCCTGGCTGAGATCTGCCATTTCTGTGTCCTGTTGTCCCCCCAGAGCCAGGTCACAGGGGAGCCTGCCACACCAGTACCCAGGACCTGCAGTGGCAATGCCCTGCTCTGTCCCTCCCGGTCCCTGTAGTGGGTGGGTCCTGCTCGCCGTCTCCGTGCTGCCCTCCTTGCCTCCTTGCTCTGGCCCCAGTGTGCCGAGAGCCCAGCAGTGTGGGCTGGCGAGAGGCTCCTCCCTTCTGATCTGTGGACCCGCAGCTCCGGGCCCTCTGGGGCAGGTGATTTTCGGCTCCCCGTGGGGCAGCCCCAGGGAACGTGCCTGAGTCTGCTTGGGGAGAAAACAAATGTCTGTTCCTGTTCCACGCTTTGTTTTTCTGCACCAGGCAGGAAATATTAGTGCACTTGGTGCCAGAATCCCCACAGGCAGAAAGGCGGGGCTGCCCTTTGCCGCTTCACTCCACGGCGTGTCCCCCAGTCACCTTCACCCCGCTCTGCATCTGTGCGGAGCCCTGGAGCTCACAGCCCCCCTCTGCCTTCAGGAGCAGTGTGTGGAAGCCGGAAATGAAACCCCGCTCGGACTCCTCCGTCCAGAGACTGCTTCCTTAGTACATGAACCACCTGATGCGCGCCTCACCCTGGCCAGAGGGCGTGGTGACCAGAGCCTGTACACAGACCTCGTCCCGACCTCGTCCCACCTGCAGCTGGCCTGTCCTGGCCCTCACTGTGCTGGGTGGGCACCTTCATCCTGGACCAGTGTCTGCTCCTGGGGTCCCATTGTGGTGGCTGAGGGTGACAGTGGCCTGCTAGGCCCTCCCTGGGGGCTCTGGGCTCCAGGTCCCCATCTCCTGGTCCTACAGCATTGGACGAGTGACCAGGGCCTGACCTGTCGGGCTCGTCCCGGGGGCACTGAGACTCCAGGGAAGGGGCCGGGCTGGAAGGGCATCTACAGACCAGCAGCCAGGCCGGGCCGGGGCGACCCAGGGTCCCCTGAGCCCCACTGCCCGGCCTCTCCGCCCGCAGCCCCGCAGTCCTGACAGCCCCACAGCGCCGTTTCCAGCCACAGCCATTTGTCTTCTATACCAGCCGCCTGCCCCTGTGCTCGCGACCTCTCTGCCGAAGTCCAGGCAGCGCACCCCTGTGCAGACGGCCGCGTCGTCTGGTCCCCGAGGGGAGGCCGCACATCCGAACAGCCGGTCCAGCTGAGGACCAGGACGGCGCTGGGAGCCCGCGTCTGCAAAGGACGGTGATTCCCACGGTGGAGCTGGAGGCGCCGCCGAGGGCTCTGCGGTCTGACGTCTGCTGGTGTGAGTCACCAGACTGTAAATCGCCCTGTCACACCGCCCTGCTGGCTGAGGATCTGCTCCGACTCCTCTGCTGGAGTCGCCCTGGGCACCGGCACTCCAGGAGCCCAGCGGGCAGGCCGCGCCTCCCCCTGCCTTGTGGGCCCTGGGCTGTGGCTCATGGTCTGCGAATTTCACTGCCCAACGCTGCCCTGGCAGGGGAGGGAGGGGGAGTGGAGCTGGCCAGCAGGGCTGGAAGGACCAGGGACAGAGGGTGGGATCAGGTGCAGAGGCGAGGCTGCCCCTGCCTCGCTCCTGCTGTACCGTCCAGGGAAGGGTGTGCACCACGCCGTGCCATGCCATGCCACGCCGCGCTGTAACATTCCAGGGTGGCAGAAGCCCCTGCTCCGCCACATCATGCAACTGCTCCACTGGAACACGCAGCTCCCCCTGATCCTAAACCCAGCGTCGTTGGCAAAGATTCAAAAAAGCAGTTTAAAATAAAAGACACTGGGCCGGTGAGATGGCTCAGCAGCGTATGCACCTGCCTGGCAAGCGCAAGGGTCCGAGTTCGACTCCCAGAACCCACATACGGAAAAAGGGCCAGTGATATCGCTCAGCAGCACGGGCGCCTGCTGGTGCTCGAGGTCCTGAGTTCGACCCCCGGTACCCACAAAAATAAATAAATAAATAAATAAATAAATAAATAAATAAAATAAAAGACACTTTATTTGAAGGTAGGGAAAGGGGGAAAAGAGACATGACAGCTACTCTGGGCGAGCAGGGAGAATTCCAAAGTGAATTCTCCTGGATCGCTGGTCTGCAGCTCCTTTTACAGCGAAGATCCTTGGCCCACCTAGGCTCCTGGAATCCGATTGGCTCCCTGGCTTGTCTGTCATCCTAACCTTGGATTTCTTCTGGTCCTGTGACCTTTCCCCGTCCTTGGTGGAGGATGGGTGGGGGCCTTAGGGAATGGTAGTCCAGCTTTAAGGATTAAGTGAGGGAGACGTTTTCAATTCTTCTGTTAATCACGCTACCTGGGAACTTCCTGGTCCCGAGTTCCTTGCCTTTGCCTTTAATTGCTTGAGTTGAGCACCCTCGTCTTTCTAATTTCTCCCAGGGTAGCTGCCTTTGCCCTTCTAATTGCTGGAGTCTGGCTGCAGAGGTCAAACTGCCTCACTAAGAGCATGACACTAATTTTGTCACAAAGGCGCAGAAACATGGGTCTGTCATCCCCACATTTATTCTTTAGGATATTTCTATGATGCATTATTAATTTTAATTTTATGAGTTTTATTACATTAAACAATGAGTACTTAACAGGAAAAAAATTACAAAAATAAAGTATTGAATTTTTAATATTTATTGAGTGTTTATAAGAAAGTGTAAGAGAAATTTTCCCTTCTGGGAATGCACAGTCTATACTGTCCCCCTCCTCCCAATGTTCCGGGAATTGAGCTGTTACAAAGCTACCTAAAGTAGATAAAAACAAAACAAAGCTGACCACAGACCAGGGAACTGGGCTGCAAGATAACGACTGACCCTGGGCTAAGAAATTTGCAAGGATTGCAGATTGTGCTGTTCCGGACCACCTGCTGCCCATATTAGAAAACATCCTCCCCGCTCCGTCGGCCAGCCTAAAAACTCCCATATGAGTGTCTTCTCTCAATAAATGTAAAAAGCTGTTTAAACTAACCAATGCTATCTGCTTCTGTAACCGCGCTTGCAAAGACCCCTCCTCCCTTTGTTCTATAGACATATAAGCCCTGCACAGACAAACCTCGGGGCCCACTGTTCCTGCGTGTTCAGTGAGCCCCACACATGCTTGGATAATAAAACCCCTTGCCCTTTGCATGAGAGAACGCTTCTTAGAGTCTTCCTTCACGCGGCGGGCTTCCCGACCCTAACATTTTGGAGGCCCCAGCGAGATCGGGGATTGCCCCCTGCGTCGGAAGACCTCAACAGCTGCCTCTCGGGGTAAGTACGGCCGTTCCTATCTCTTGTTCTTTGTTTTACTTGGATCCTGATCTCTTGTGTCTTAGCGTGGTTGGTTTTGGGGAGCGTGAGCTTCTTGATCCACGTGGCTTGCACCTAAGGACGTGAGTCCTTAGGTGAATGCCATAGGCATCCTTTTTGAGCCACAGGCCACTTTCCTTGGGGGACATCCCAGGACACTCTCGGTCTAACAGACCGGTTAGCGGTGGGGTCACCGATTTGGATTCTGTCTCAGAATTTTTGTTTTTGGTGCGGCCACCATTCACCGCCCGTCAGATTCAGTTTACTTCCTCTTCTGGGGAAATTGTGTACGCCGGCATTTGTCTATTATCTTGGTCTTAGTGTTTGTCTGTCTTTATTTGTTTGGCGCCACTAACCTCTTTTGTTCCACAGCACCAACCATAGGCAATAAGGAGGGGACCTCAATGCCTCCTTGCCTGGCAGCTAACCCTTGGGGGGCCAAGGAGCCAAAAAGCTGATCTTCAGCTGGCCCCCCCAGATCAGCTGCAAGGCAGGACGCAAGGCTACAAGACAGAGACAACTGAATTCCCGCCTCCCAACCAAGATAAGCGCGCTTGTAATTTGGTTTCTGGTTTGGCAATTTGCCCAAGGCTCGTCCAGGTATCTGGTCTGTGCTAGCGTCTGTTCTGTTTAAACCTGTGAGAGCTAGGCCACCGGATATGGTGTTTTGCCGTCTATCAGAGGTCATCCTCTGAATCTGTTCTAAATTTGAGGTCGGGAGCGATATGGTTATTGTTCCCGGGATTGTCTGTTTTTGTGTGTGTGTGCGTGTTCCTCCCCTGTGTTGCATCTGTTATCCCCCCTGCGCCTGCGCTTCCAAGTCACTGTTACCAGAGGAATTCAACCTGCTGGCAGGAGACCATTTGTTAGTCTCAAAATTTTGTTTGCATTTCAGATTAAGTGGAGGGGACAAGACTTGCTTTGATAAATTGTAATTGTGGGTTACTGTGTTGTCCAAGTCATTGACATAATGGGTTCTGCTGGTAGTAAGTCAACTCTTTTAAAATGTATGCTTAACAATTTTGATAAGTTCAAAGTGGATTATAGAGTTAAGATAAAAAGTAAAGCTCCAAAACTTCTGTGAGCTTGAGTGGCCCACATTCAATGTGGGATGATTAGCTAAAGGGTCGCTCGACCCCCAGATAATCAATGGAGTGTAAAATATTGTCACCGGAAAGCCTGAGCACCCAAATTAGTTTCCATATGTAAACTGGTTGTGCGTGGTGCAAGTGCTGCCCCAATGGCCAGCCTGGACATCACCAGCCTGGCGCTGCCTGCAAGCATCTAAAAAAGTTTTACAGGAGAAATCTAATTGCAAATTTTGACTAATTGGCACTTATACTTTTGGTTTTCAGTTTAAACTGATGTGCATAAAACATTTCTTGTACACTACAAACTCCTGAGTGACGATTAATCAAAATTACTATCTAAAAGGAGAAATATAAATGCCTGCTTTGTCAAAACATCGAGTAAGCTGAGTAAGCCACAATGGGAAACACAAGCTGGATGCCCTGGCTCAAAACACATGGGACAAAAACCTTATCCTGAAGCGTGCTTTTCTCTTTCTCTGCACACACAGAGGGTCTCTGCTCTTAAATCACAAATGGCTGCAGCATTTGCAGCTAGCGGGAAACTGGGCATAATTGTAACAACCCAGGAACAAGGGGTCAAAATAAGCTTTGACAAAGATATATCAAAGGAAATTTACATAAATGATATTCTTACAGAGAGAATGCTAATAGAGTAAAAAAAAGGTTTGAGTATGTGACAGAGGGTATGGAGATGACTGAGCTGGAAGCTACATAAAAGGAAAACATAAAAGTTGTCAGTATTTTTATGAAGGAATTTATTTTTGCTTCTTCCAAATTCTTGTAAGAGATCTCTGCTATTGACCTACAAATAATTCTGACTAGTCTATTTGTAATTTCAAACTTCTAAAATTATAAGAGTTACTATAATTTAATTTGGCCAATATATATGAGTACACTCTGATTTTTTAAATTTGTCTGTATGTTTTGTTTTTCTGTGTGCCCAACCTGTAAACAGCTGTTTTATTTGAGCTCAATGAATTTTCTTTTTGCATTTTTGGATTTTTGAAACGTTTGTCTGGTATGCTTCCACCAAAAGTTGCCAGCTGCCCAAAATGATGTTAAAATTGGTTTTATAAATGTAATACATGTTTTGTTTATTGTTTATTGTTATATTATAATTTGAGAGTTTCTTGTTGTTCAAAATAATGTGTTAAGTGATCTGGTTTTCATAAGTCATCAAAAATTGTTAGACAAAATGTATTATTGTGATATGTTTACATTGGTCATCATCAACAGGTTAAATTTTCTAAAACAGGACAATGAGGTTTTCTGATTTAAAGATGTTCTGGTACAAAACTAAATTAAAAAACAAAAGTTTGGCTGGTGAGATGGCTCAGCGGCTTAAGTGCCTGCCTTGCAAGCGTGAGGACCCGAGTTCAACTCCCGGAACCCACATACGAAAAAGGGGCCGGTGATATCGCTCAGCGGCATGGGTGCCTGCTGGCGCGTGAGGTCCTGAGGTCGACCCCCCGGTACCCACAAAAAAAAAAAAAAAAAAAAAAAAGTTTTTATATGGCTATGACAATTCAGTGTTGCTGATCTCATAGTATATTAAGTGTATTCATACCTTCCAGATGTACAGGTCTTCTAAAATATAAAAACTGGGATTGTTTACAGAGATAACATTTTCTTTCTTTCTTTCAGATTCAGACACCTGCCTTTGCTTGTGCTCCAGATATTTATGATAAGAGGTTCATACTAATATAAGGTCACCAGTCAAATGATAATTTTTAACAAAAAGACCTATGTGATGTATATGCTATATATGCCACAGTACTTAGAGATGCCTAGATATTAAACAGTCCAGATAATGTCATAAAATTTCTTCAGTGATGTCCTATTAAAAGACAAATTAGATAAAAACATCCTATGTACTAGATAAAGATAATTGACTAAAAAGCTCAAATTTGCATGCAGACTGCTAAGTTTCTGGGATTTATATTAAAGGATAAAACACGCTCTCTGCCAATCTTATGCACTCAGGCCATTCAGGGCCTCCAAGTGCCGATGACCAGAAAGGAGTTGAGGAAATTTCTGGGAACCATTGGGTACTGTTGCCTTTGGGTAATGTCGCCTTTGGGTCCCTAATTTTGCAGCAATAGCGAAGCCCCTCTATGAGGCTTTAAAAAGAGGAAATAGCCCTCTGTTGGAGTAAAATCCTAAATGACAGGCTGCTTTTAAGGATTTGAAAGACAGACTGGTAAGCGCCCCCACCTTGGCACTACCTGACATCACGAAATCCTTCCAGCTGTTTGTCCATGAAAAGGACGGCATTGCTCGGGGTGTTCTTACATAAACACAGGGACCCTGAAAATGCCCCATGGCATATTTATCTAAGAGACTGGACTCCATGGCAGCAGGATGGCCTTCCTGCCTGCGTTCGACTGCCGCCACAGCCATTCTAGTAAAAAAAGCTGACAAATTGACTTTGGGACAAAAGCTAAGTATGTTTGTGCCCCATGCAATAGAGACTTTATTGAAAGGACCTGGAGGTAAATGGCTCTCAGGAGCCAGGTTGGCCCAGTACCAAGGGACCTTGCTAAAAGACCCCAGGTTAATTATCAAGACTGTGCAAGCTATTAATCCTGCCTCTCTTTTGCCCACTTCCCTGGAGCCACCTGAACATGACTGTGCTGAAGCCACTGAGATGGTGTACTCAGCCCGACCAGACTTGCAGGATGTGCCCCTTCAGGACCCGGACCTGACCCTCTTTTCAGATGACAACAGCATGGTAATCGATGGGGTTTGGAGGGTGAGAGCAACGGTTGTCACCTTAGAGCGAACCATCCAGACAGAGGCTCTGCTTCCTGAGACAGTTTGTGATATGGACCTGATGTGCTTCGGTGACTGAGAGGGGCACTAACTGATCCCACAACAACCCTGTCTCCTGGCAACACAACGACCAGGTGTCCGGAGACAAGGGACTGTGCCATCTGAAGATGTTAAAGTGGATTTTACTAAAATTAAACCCACCAGCGGAAATAAGAGATACTTAGTAGTTTTGATTTGTACCTATTCAGGATGGGTGGAGGCCTCCCCACTAAGACTGAAACATCGAGAAAGATGATAAAAGCTTTGATGGAGCTGATCATTCTATGGTATGGGCTCCCCATAATGGTAGGTTCAGATAATGGACCTGCTTTTGTGGGTAAAATGGTCAAAGGCCTTACAGCAGTGCTGGGGCTAAAATAAAAACTCCATACTATATATTGGCCACAAAGCTCAAGCCAAGTAAAAAGACAAAACTGTACTTTAAAAACCACCCTGACAAAGTTGTGCCAAGAGACTGGGGTTAACTGGGTTACTGTGCTCCCCGTCAGCCCTCTTGCAGCTGCGGTGTACACTATACTGAGGTGGACTAACTCCATTCGAGATAATGTTTGAGAGCCTCCCCCACTGATACCTGTTTTGAATAGATTACAGGAGATGGGAACTTTGAACTTGCACCAACAGATAAAGGCGCTGCACCAGATGCTTCAGAAACTTCAGCAGACTGTTATGGAGACATCTGATCCCCATGCCCACGCCAGTCCACTCCTTCAAATCCGGGAGACCAAGTCCTGATTACAGCCTAAAAGAGGAGCCTCTCCAACCAAAGTGGGAGGGACCCAGCGAGGTGATCCTAACCACTCCCACTGCTCTTAAAGTTACGGGCTGTGCTCCATGGATTCAATGCTCCTGAATCAAGACATGGACACCTGAGCTTACAGAAGTGCGACCGTCTGCCCCAGAGACCTTCAGACCTCGATGCACCAAGAGACTTCAGCAAAAGCTGCTGCAGCTAAACACCAACATGACTCTGGTCACCGCCCTCACCCTGTGTAGCCTCCTCCCCTTTGCTCTCCTCCGGGCCAGATGCACTCCCTATGTATCAGAAATTTCCCCTTTGAAGCCATGTTTGGCTGACCTACCCCTCCGTTACCTAAACTAGAGATTACAGATCTTACTAATCAGGATCTCGTTAAGTCCCTTCAGGCTCTACAGCCCATGCTCTCCTCCATCCATCGGGTGTTCCGCCAAAAACACCCACCACCTGACCCACCGACCACAGAACCTGCTCAAGCGGTGGAGCCAAGTACCCAGGTACTCTTCAGGCGATTTCTGGAAAGACCGCCTGGATCCACCATAGCCACTTCAAAGTGCTGCCGACCTCAGTCTCTCCACCCACAGAACCAGATAAGTAAACAATGGAAAGGGGAACCAACACCCTAAAGATTAAGCTAAAAAAATGTTCTGCTTGACCACGTATGTGTTAATGTCACTGATGTTATTAATATTGCTGCCCCCACCTGTGATAAATGGCCTGAAAGCCAAAAATCTGGCTTTCACTCTCCTTCCTATAAACTGGACTGGGTTATTTAGACATTATTTCAAGAAATAAACCCATACCTATTCCTAGCTTCAAATATATAACCAGATTGACAATGTAAAACTAATGCTCATCAGACAACAGTATACATTTCTAGATGATCCTAAAAACGGACACTCCAATCTCTAAGATTAGAGATTCCCAAAAACAAAAAGGGGGGAATGTAAGAGAAATTTTCCCTTCTGGGAACGCAGTCTATACTGTCCCCCTCCTCCCAATGTTCCGGGAATTGAGCTGTTACAAAGCTACCTAAAGTAGATAAAAACAAAACAAAGCTGACCACAGACCAGGGAACTGGGCTGCAAGATAACGACTGACCCTGGGCTAAGAAATTTGCAAGGATTGCAGATTGTGCTGTTCCGGACCACCTGCTGCCCATATTAGAAAACATCCTCCCCGCTCGGTCGGCCAGCCTAAAAACTCCCGTATGAGTGTCTTCTCCCAATGAATGTAAAAAGCTGTTTAAACTAACCAATGCTATCTGCTTCTGTAACCGCACTTGCAAAGACCCCTCCTCCCTTTGTTCTATAGACATATAAGCCCTGCACAGACAAACCTCGGGGCCCACTGTTCCTGCGTGTTCAGTGAGCCCCATGCATGCTTGGATAATAAAACCCCTTGCCCTTTGCATGAGAGAACGCTTCTTAGAGTCTTCCTTCACGTGGCGGGCTTCCCGACCCTAACAAAAGCATCAAAATTTTCAACATTGACAGGCTTTATAGTACAAAATCTAAAAAAGAACACCACAAATAAATTCTTTTGTTTTGTTTTTGAGACAGGTTCTTGCTATGTAGTTCAGGCTGGCCTTGAACTCACTATGTAGCCCAGGCTGGCCTCGAATTCACAGCGAGCTTCCTGCCTCAGCCTCCTGAGTGCTGGGATTATAGGTGTACACCACCATGCCTGGCCTACAAATAAATTCTTATATAAACTGCAATGAAAAGTTTTGTAAAGTGCAATACCAATAGGACTTTACAAAAAGAATAATCTTTATTTCAATGATCACATCTAAGGCAGTCTGCACACGTGACAACAGCATGTTCCATTCACACACATTGCTCACACTGATCACATATGTGTTTTGCTTTTCTTACCTTTTTGTAGAATATGCTTGACATCACAGTGGTCTTCCTGTTTTGTCAGGAGGTTCTTATTATATTATACAGTGTGTAGTTAACAGGAACATAAAATATCAATAAAATAAATTATTAAATTCTTAATATGTATTGTGCTTTTAGAATAAACATCAACATTTTCACATCAGCTGTGTACTTCCTTACAAAACCTAAAAGATAATATCAGAAACAAATTCCTATATGAACTACAGTGAAAGTACCAATAGAACTCTACAAAGAAAATAAGCTTTGGTTCAATTGTCACACCCAAGGCGGTCCTCACACATGACAACTGCACGTTCCACACACACGTCTCACTTACACTGACAGCGCACGTGCTTAGCTTTCTTTTCCTATGCGGCAGTCTTGTCACCTCTCTTCCTGTTTGGTCAGGAGCTTCCTACTATATTGTACAACATGCACTTAGCAGGGAAATAGGATGTCAATAAAATAAAATAAAATATCCAATATGTAATGAGTGCTTAGAATAGACATCAACATTTTCACATCAGCTGTTTACTTGCTTACAAAACCTAAAAGATAACATGAAAAACTACAATGTAAACATAAACAAAAGTCTACCACAGAAATCTTTGCTTCAACTGTCACATCCAAGGCAGCTTCACACATGACAACTGCAAATTCCATACACAAGTATCTCACTGATAACACATATGTTTTGTTTTCCTGTACTTTCTTGTAGGGCACAGTTGACATCTTTTTTGTTTGCCTGTTGTCATAGTAGGTCTTTGTGATTCCGCACCTGCCTGTTCACCTGTCAGCTCGACAGTGTGTGCCACAATTTTTTGCATATTTCCCTGGGGCAGAAGCGTTTTGTTTTTCCTCTGCCATAAATGATCTCTTGAGTTCCAGTCCTAATCCTCTAAGAAATTTCCTCTGTGCTATTCTATACTTGTTATTTTCTTTGTAAACTATCAAACTATGCCGCACATGTTTAGGATTGAGTAAAATACGAGCATTGGCCAATGCTTTGTGTTTCAAGTGATGTTACAGTTGCTGCATAACTCATCTGCAGCATCTACTCCACCTTTGGTTTTGTTCTAGAAAGTTTCCATCTCAGGCTTCTGTTTTGTTGAGGTTTCCTTATCAATATTTCCATCATGGTGAAATGTTGACATCAGCAGTACCAGTTTGCTTTTCTTTACCATACCTGAGGCCAATGTTATATCTTTCTGAAATCCAAAGATTGTACTATACAATTATCTGTTTTGAAACTGCGACATTTCATTTGGAATTTCTGCTTTGTTCCTGTGTACAGTTCCTGCACTGGTCAACTTGTGCTCTGTTAGTAAATGTAACATCAATTGGAAACTGGTAAACCAATTGTCAAATGTCACATTCCGATTAGTTTAGGCGATGGGAGCAACAAGTCTGTTCACAACATCATTCAGTTTTTTATTATATGAATAAGGACCTGATGGCTGAGTTCAAGGATAAATGTCTAAATTGAAAGCATAATAAGTCTTTGCATCTACAAGGACATAAATTTTTATGCCATATTTTGACCCATCACTTTTCCATAAGTCTGTTACATTCCTGTGATTACTATGAGAAGTCCCTGCTAAGTACAGCAGATGAATGCTTTCAGTTCAGCTACTGAGGTGTCATAATAAATACATTTTTGAGTATGGCTATTGATGCATACAGAATGTTTTACTTGCATTTCAGCCTTTGTGTATTTCACAGCATTTGTAGCATTTTGTCTGTTACAATTTTCAACACTGAAGGGTAGTGCTGATATTCTGTTCAATATGTTTCACTCCTACCAATATCCTCACTATATTTTTGCACCTAGTTCTAACATTGGATCATTCCATTTGGTTGTGTGGCCATTTTGCAACATTTCAACTAGTCAAATATGTACTCATGTTGCTGTTTTCTTCATCATCTGAATCAAGGAGGTCTGCATACCTTATGTCTGTATCAGTGAATTCTTGCTACATTTCAGTGTCACAGGAACTTTGACTCACATGGGCAATGTCAAAGTCATCATCGTCATCATCATCATCATTATTATCATCAACCCACACCACTCTTCAATTATGAAAACGTGTATTTTACTATAATGGATCATCTCCATCATCTATGCATGAATAATCTGATGAATCAATTTTGACCTCCTCCAAAACTTGCAAATCTGGTTTTTCATGTGCCATTGTACTGAATTTGGCTACTTATACTAGGAAAAACAAACAAACAAACAAACAAACCTTTTTTTTTAAATGAATCCTGGAGTGGTGTGGGTCTATTGGACCCTCTATGATGCTCAGACAAACATATGCAAAACCACTTAGAGCATCATGTGGGTAAAAATCCCATTTTGCCACTTTTGCACACTTGCATACACCTTGCTGTTCATCAAGTGGGTAAATCCATAGATTGCTTCCTGTATCCCTCAGGGAAAGGTACTGAGATGCACAGCCAGCTACTATTAAGCTAAATTGCAAATGTACAGTAGAAAAGTAAGGGATTGGTTCTGATGGACCCAGTGTTATGCTTAGTTTTTCATAAAGCTGAATTAGGCCTTTATCCTATCTTTTTTCTACCTATGGTGCCCCTGCCACTACACAGACCAGTCACCTGCTATCACCACAGGCAGATGCCGCCCCCCAGGATGGCGCTTTCTGTCTCTCCTGGCCCAGGGTGACTGTGGCCTCATTTCTCTGGGCACTGATTGGTCCTTGCTGAGCTGCCTGCTGGCTGCCGTGCTCTGCCTGGAGTCTCTGTCCTCTATGACACCCAGGACTCTGAGGTCCCAACCTCCCTGGTCCAGGGGTGTTAAAGACATAAAATGGGCAGAGGGGGCACTGGCTGCAGAGCCCAGTGACAGTGTGGCCCATCCTACCTTCCCTACATCCACACAGCCTTCCCCTCCCCCACAGCTGCACACACCCAAGGGTCCACCACGCAGGACATCCTGTCCCACAGCTCCCACTCTGCCCTCCGTCCTCCAATCCATAGCTAAGTCTGATTCTTCTCTACCCTAGAATTAGGTCGTCTTTACTAGGAAGAGGACGTGTTACTTAATGAATGTTTTTGCCCCTAACGGCTGTCAGGCAGAGGGGAAGCCAATTCTTCTCTGTGAACGACCCTGCTTGGCATGAGCCTCCAGGGAGATTTTAAACATGGACATACTACAGTTGGGTAGACCAAAAATAGTCCAGGTTCTTCTGTACAACAAAGAAGAATTGCCAAGTGCACACCTCACAGTATTACAGACAGCTAAGTCAGGTAGAAATATTCTAGGCAGTCAGACAGGGCTGGGCTGGCGAAGAAGCCAGTGCAGAAGATAAAAGCACATCACAACTGTGGCTGGAGGCGCATTCGTGGAAGGCCAGGCCTCAAGACAAAGATGGAATGACTACGCCTACACGCTTCCCGGAGGGATAAACAATAATGATCGATATTCTAAACAGGCATCAGTCACCTGGGTGGGGGACCAGGACCTCCTGACACACCCCTTCCAGGAAAGGCCCTTGTTCTTTCCGTGCACACTTGCTAAATGACTTGCTTCCCCACTGGATCAATATCACCTGAGCGACTGAACTTATAATCTTATTGGTTGACCATAGCTTTGTCCCACATTATGCCCACCTTGTGATTTTGCTCTATAAAACTTCTTTGAGAAGTGGGCTCGTGGGCAACCCACTTCCTGGGTCCCCTCCTATCACTCTTAGGCAGGAGCTGTCTCTCCCTCAATAAAATTTCCTACTCTTAAACTCCATTGTCCCTTAGAATTCATTCTTCGATTTTGGGGAACACGAACTTGGTGTACCAGACATCTAACAGGTTGGAGTTGTAATATTTCCCTACATCACTTGAGGTCATCACTGTGACCTCATCTCTCGCAGTGCACTGAATTCATGGCGCTCTCCACTAGCGAATATCCCCACCTCCCTTCCGAACCACACGGACTCGCTCCAGTCCCCGCCTCGGCTGACAGGCTGCTCGCGCACGGCCCTGAGCTCCGTGTTAAGCTTCCTTCTGCAGATACTGTTATTAATAGTCGGTAATTATTTAGCGTCACACCCAGCCCGTCATTTCCTTTACTCACCGTCACTTCTTGCGTCTCAACTTTGCTTCCCAGCCCAGGTCGTTCTTCCTTATGTGCGCCCTTGGGATTCTAGCAGTGAGGGCTCCTGGGACTAATCTTCCCCCACCCCGTCTCCACCTCCACCTCCGTCTCCATCTCCCTCCCTGTCGCCATCATCTCCAACTCCCTTTCTGCCATCTTTAAGACGAGCCCTACAGATCCCCACTGGGCACCCAGCCATTCTCACCACCCCATTCTCTGTGCCACGGGACCCTCTCTTGCCCTGGCCAACCTGGGTCCTCCTGGACCGCTCCCCTGTGGTCACTCCTATGGGAGCCTGCACCCTCTCCTGGCCCCTGCCCTGAATGCAAGGTGACCCTGTAGGGACCGGGGGTACCCAGCACCCAGCACCTCACCCCCGCCAGCTCCACCTCTGCCAATGGCTTTGTGTGGAGTCTGAGAGGCTCTGGCCCCAGCTTGGGGTGGAGGATGAGAGCCCTGTGGCTGGTTCTCAGGCCCCTGGCTCTGGTCACCCCATAAGGCGACCCTGGGGGCAGCAGGGGCACCATCCTGTGCCAGGTGCTCTGGACACACCAGGCTTCCTGGGCTGCAGGCGTGGTAGACACTTAGCGGTGATTTACAGCTCATAATAACGCGCATCACGCTGTGGACGGCGCAGGCTGCGGTGTGGAAGTGCAGCTTTGATGGGAAGCCTCTGAGAAGGACAGAGGGCCTCCTTGCCATCCCCAGCAGGGACACATGCTATGTCACTCACAGCAGGGGCCCCGTCAGACAGCTTTCGTGCTCAGAGCACAGGCACATCTGGAAGCCGTCCCCTCCCCGCAGAATGGCCCAACAGGCCGGGGGACTCAGTGGAGGGGGGACCGAGCCCCTCCCGGAAGAAGCTCAGAGGCCAAGCTGGGTGCAGGGCTGTGGCCTGTGGAGGGGCAGACGCCACCTTCAACAGTCATCCTGGTCACCGTGGGAGCACCTGGCAGTGCTGGCACAGGTGCTGCCCTCTGCCTGGACCAGCTGCCGTCCTGTCGGGAGCAGCAGAGCCACCGTGCTTAGCTCCTCCGCTGGCGTCTCGCCCAGTGCCCACCCTGGCCAAGGACCTGGAGAGAGAGGTGCAGTTTACACACTGGATTTGTGAGTAGGGCTTCTGCCGTGTGTGTCCAGTGCGTCCTGGGCCTTTCCGTCCTGCTGCCTGCGAGTCTGAGCAGAAATCTGCCCTCGGGCCGGTGAGATGGCTCAGTGGCGTAAGCGCCTGCCTTGCAAGCGCGAGGGCCCGAGTTCGACTCCCGGATCCCACATACAAAAAAGGGGCCGGTGATATCGCTCAGCGGCACGGGTGCCTGTTGGCGCGCAAGGTCCTGAGGTCGACCCCCCCAGTACCCACAAAAAAAAAAAAAAAAAAAAAAAGAAATCTGCCCTCATAGCCAGGCCTGGCCATGTCTGTGAGAGCGGCTCATGTGCCCTGCACCTTCAGGTCCCCAAGCCCGGTGTCTAGGTGTCCTGCGTCTTCCCCTGGCCAGCACCCTGGAGGCCGCCATCCCCAGGGGAGGGGGTCATGGCACAGTGGGAGGGGCGCTGGCTGAGGGTGTGGGGTGATGGGGACCGGAGGAGCAGGCTGGGTGGAGTTGTGGGGCTCACAGCTCCGGAGAGGTGGCTGAGTCCTGGAGCTCAGGCTGCGCCCCTCAGGATGAGGCCACTCTGTGGGACAGCAGCGGCCTCCACGCCCTGTGTCTTCCCCAGGCTCTGCGCCGAGCGGCACTGCTGGATGGTGTCTATGCCACCTGCTGCCAACACCTGAGCGTGGGGAGCCGGGCACCTGGCCCAACGCACCCTGGTAGATGCCAAGCTGGGGGAAGTCGATTGGCAGACCCACCCCCCATGCGAGCAGGTGGGGAGCCAGTTTGGCCAGGCCCCTGTCCTCCTTCCTTCGACAGGGCCATCTGCTGGAGGGCAGTGTGTTGCTGCTGAGGGTGGGAAGGCACACATGGGGCTGCTTTGTGGAAATGCACAGCCCTATGGAGTGCCGGGATCTCACCCGCCACACACAGGCAAGCTGAGGGTCCTTCCTTTAGTTCCTGCAGTAAAATCTATTCTATCTTGAGCCAATGTTGCTACCGATGCAAAAATTCTAGAGAAACTCAGATGAGACCGAAACAATGTGCTAGGAGGGAGCGCAACCAGAGATGTGCCAAGAAGAAATCCGAAGGGACTTGGGATTTCCCCAAGGCGGGAGTTCAGGCCCGAGAGCCGCGGTGTTGCTCTCAGCCAGCAGGAGGCGCTGTCCCACCCCAGCCCCAGGATGGGAATGCCCAGGCCCTGTCCTGGCTGGGAGATGAGCTGACAATTTCTGGTGGACTCCAGGAGCACAGGGTCTTGTCCCTGTGCCCTGGAAACCCTCTCGGTCTCTTGCTCCCCTGTGCCTCTCCTTGGCTGGCAGGGAAGGTGTCCAGGGAGCCTTCCAGAGCCTTGAAGCCCAAGGACAGAAAGGACAGCTGAGAGTGGCTCAGGGTCGGCAGGCACAGGCCTGGGCTGAGGTCCCAGCATGGCGCATAGAGCGAGAACCCCGAAACCAAGGGGCTGAATGTGGGGGACTCAGCAGACGCCGTGGCCATACAGATCTGTTTGTGTCCCTGTGTCTGCTGGCTGCTGAGTGACGTTGGCAGGTGACCTAACGTTGTTTACACCACATCCCTGTCAAAACCCACACACGTGTCATTTGGTAGAAAGAGTGGAAGCACGGTAAGGACTCAGCCCCAAGTGTTCATGGCGATTTGTCTCCGGTGATCGGAGTTTTTACGGTTCTGTGTTCATCTTCTCAGCCTGTCAGTATTCTCTGGGCCTCTCCCTGCTGTGGTTCTGAGTAATGAATCTGCATTACTTATGCAATTAAACAGATAGGAAGCTTTTAAAAGCTGGCTTTGTTCCCTGACTGGTGCCTTCCTCCCTGGGCTCATCCCATCGCGGTGGTGAGATGGCCTTGATGGCCCTGTCTTTGTGACAAGCACACACATTAGCTCTCGCCAAACAGCAGAGCCCACGGAGAAGCCACGCAGAGAGGTGGGGACATTGAAAACCAGGCCCAAGACATCAGAGGTGCGGACACGGCAATGCGCCGTCACGCACGCTCCGGGAAAGATACCAGGAGGAAAACAAGCCCAGGACCGAGATCCTGGATGATTTATGATTTGTATATGCCTTTGGAATAAATTAATTACCTCTGAAATAAAGGCTTCTTTCCAGGAGAATTATGTTTCAAAACGTCTGATGTGGACTGGAATTTAAAAAGTTGGGTCCCTGATTATGCGGATGGGGGTAGGGCTGGGCTGGGGGTACGGGAGGGCTGGACTGGGGACAGCCATCCGGAGCCGACAGCCCAGACCCGACACCCCAGCTTGCCCCCATCTCCCCACAAGCAGAGCAACTGGGGTGACTGGCCACGTAGGACGTCCTCTCTGGGTCCCAGAAAGCAGCAGCCTCACCGAATTAAATGAGAACAATTTAGGCGGGGTCTGTGAGCCCTAATTAAATGATCTGTTCTCACTGTTTTAGGGGAAATCCAGGTTTAGGCTGGGCTCAGGGGAGAAATCTTTTCAGGATTAATTAAATAAGCCTCTCCCATGTCCGCAGCACCTGCGGGCCTCCGTGAAGAGCGGCTGCTCTATGTCTGCACTCCTGTTAACAGGAGGCTGCCCGGAAATGCTGAGTCCTGGCCCCAAACCTCTCTTCCTCCCGTGCAGGGCTGGGGTGGCAGGAACAGGCTTTGTGGGAACACAGCCACCCTGTCCCTCCCCAAACCACAGGCACCTCTGTCGCGGCTCAGCCCTCACGCTGAGTTCCTGCACAGGGCACCGTGCAGACCCCAGATGTGCGGACCCGGGATCCCGGTGTGAAGACGGTGTCCCAGCGGCCGAGCTTCCACAGAGGCCGTGGTTACATCTCTGTGTGTAGAGAAGGAAAGAGCGGTGGCAGCCCACACCGATTGCTTTGAGTCTCCTGCAATGTCATTTCCTTCTGAAACGGTGTGGAGATCAGGCAGGGCTGCGGCTGGCCTCCTGATGCCAGGGCATGAGATGGGAGCCCCGAGGGACGCCAGAGGAGGAGCAGGGCAGGGTCGGACCCTAGGGTGCTCAGCCGTTTAATTGATAGGCACTTCCTGGGGTGTGGGGTACACAGATGGCACAAACCGACCTGGCCTGTCAGGCCGCCGTGTGGGACGGGGCGATGGCCTGGCACCGGCTCGAGTGTGGATTCGGTGCAGGCCAGGGCCCCACAGGATGAGGAGATTCAGCGCAGAGAGCGAGCAGGTTGGAGCTCACCAAGAAGGCGCTGGGGTCCACAAGAGGACAGCCCCAGCTGGAAAAGCCAGCGCCCCACAGTTTTCCAAGGATGGTGGGAATTGGTGCTGGCACCATGGCAACACCACTGCAGGCCATTAGGCAGAACAAGATTACACAGGATCTTAACCAGATAATTGAACAATTAGATTAAAAAGGGCTTGCCCAGGCTGAGTATTACCAAGCAGAAAAAGAATATTCATGGCACAAACTCTGAGAATGACTGGTCCCCAGGAGTAATTAGGGAAATGCTTCAGGTGACAAAGTCCCCTGTCCTTGCATGCAAGGGTCTGGCCTCGGGGTTCCCAGGTTTCCTGGGGAGGCCCCACCCCACCAACCCGGAGGGGCGTCATCTCCCACAGGCAGCTTTGCTGAGTGGGTGAAACAGCATATTTTAATTAAATAATCGGCTACCTTGATTGTGTCCTTAGCAGAACAGTCACATGCCTGGCGCCTGCAGTTGCCGTTGGTAATTCAGATGGCAATTCACGATGGCAAGCCTTAGCGATTGTCCGCTACATGCAGGGGACGATGTCTGAGTGGAGGACGTGACGCCTCTGGCAATGAGGTCCCAACATGTTTGCAGCAGTAAAGAGCAGTATGGAGCCCCAGTGAGAAGCTTCAAGTTATAAAAGCTGTGAAATTAAATAAATAGAAAGTTGCCTTGAAAGGGCAAACCAGCCCTTTGTCTTGCAGTGCTTGAGAGTCGCTGGCCGTTAGAGGTCTTGAGATGCTCGGTGCTGGGCACGGAGGGGTTGGGCTTGCAGGGAGGCAGCCCACCCCTCCAGCCCCAGGGGGTCCCCGCAGCCCCAGGAGCCCACGTCACCTGCAGGCGGGACCCTCAGGCCTGGCACCACTGTGGTGGGGTGCAGGCAGCAAGGGGACAGATTGGCAGTGAGAGGGGAGCCCTTTCTGAGGGGAGGCTGGAGGAGGGTGGCCATGGGTCCTTGTGTTCTGGGGGCCCCACCTGATGATGTTGCGTTCCCCACCATCCCCTCCCCACCCTGAGGGCCAGCACCTCGAGCTCCCAGATGTGGGGACCCAGGTTGCTCGGGGTGACCGTGCTGTCCCTGGCAGTCAGGCTGACGCTGTGACAGAAGCATGCCGATGGGGCTGACACCCTTGACGCCACCCTCGGGAGGTGCAGATTAGCCCAGGAGTCAGGGTCGGAAGGACATGGAGCTGGATTCACACGGGGTGGAGTGGCCAGGTGTCCAGTGGGGCTGCGAGGCAGCATGGACTGGGCGCGAAGACCCTGCCAATGCCCAGCGTGAGGCCAGGACGCAGGGCTGGCAGAGCCCAGGGCTGGGTCATGGGGGAGCTGGACCCGCAGGCCCAGGATGCGCTCACAGCCGCACGGCGCCTGACATGGCCCAGGGCTCAGGAGCTGTGGCCGGAGAAGGGCTCAGCCCATAGGGACATTCTGGGCTGGCCGTGGGGGTCCCCACACCCTCCCTGGTGAGGCTGTTCCCGCAGTTGCCCCACTGTGACTGCGACGCCACCTTCCTCCCAGGGCCGGAGCCCTGCCCTCGTTGCTGGCTGCAGAGTGGGGTGGCTGTCGTGCCCGGTGCTAAGGACCAGCCCTGGACCCTGCTGCTGCTCCTCAGGAGGAAGAGCGAGTTCCCCGCGACTCCGGCTCTCCCTGTCTTCCTCCCCTCGCCCCCCAGCAGCCCTGCTCTGTGGCTGTGGGTGAGTAGCACTGCCCCTCCCGTCCGGAGTGTCCCTCGTCCTGACCACCCAGTGAGCGGGAGGTCACCAGGCTGGAACCCTGTGCGATGAGAGGAGAATGCTGACTGGTGCTGGGCAGAGGGATGGGGTCCCCCTGGCCCCCACGTGCCTCGCACCCACGCCTCCTGGACGCAGCCTGGTCCCCGCTGGCCATGTGTTGCTAAGCCCAGCTCCCTGTGTCCTCCCGACCCCAGTTTCAGTACAGAGCAGGTAGGGACTGGAGGACCCCAGGGCGCAGGGCAGGGCGGCCGGGGTGGGGCTCAGGCCCAGGAGAGGAAGCACAGTG
The DNA here is from genome assembly GCA_028451465.1 of Erethizon dorsatum. Taxonomy (NCBI): domain Eukaryota; kingdom Metazoa; phylum Chordata; class Mammalia; order Rodentia; family Erethizontidae; genus Erethizon; species Erethizon dorsatum. Next base: position 126,063,915 of record CM051830.1, on the reverse strand, counting down.
GGGACCGCACCTGCCTGTAGCCCCAGTGTGCTGGGACTCGTGTCCCTCCCCACCTGGCAGGGGCAGCTGTCCCGAAAGGCTTCCGTGGCCGGGCATGGCCGGGAGCCCAGCACACCTGTCGGGGTGGTGTCCAGCTCTGGGTCCCTGGAGATTTGGGTGAGAAGACGCAGATGTTCAGGGCCAGGGTCCCAGCTACAGACCCCAGGGTGGGGTGGCCCCCCCTGCTCTGTCCCTGGACCCCCAGGAGGCCATCATGTCCAGGACAGGCCACAGTGGCCAGGCCCTGAGCTGAGCTGAGTGAGGTGAGCCCAACATGGCCCCCAGCACTAAGGCCCTGGTAGTTGGGGGGTCAACATGTGGGTGTCATTTCTTCCTCTTCTTTTTCTTTTCTTCCCTCCTCCTCCTCTTCCTTTTCTTCTTCTTCTTCTTCTTTTTTTCTTCTTACTCTTCTTTGTTTTGTTTCTTTGAGACAGGATCTCTGGCTATGTAGCAGAGGGTGACCTCCAAATTGTGGTGATCCTCCTGCCTCAGCTTCCAAGTGCTGGGATGACAGGTGTGCACCACCAGGCCCAGTTCATTTCTTCTCTTGGGCCTGGGGGCAGCAGGTACGACCAAGAGGGTCTGGGCAGTGCCTTTCTGGGGGGGCACTTCCCCCTTCGCACCTTGGAGGCTGCTCCGGCTTCTGCCCCGTGAATCTGAGAGCGCCACCTCTCCTGGGCACCCCAGAGGTCTGAGGTTTCTGCCCACGCTTTCAGGAGCCCCGAGGTCCCATTCCCACCCTAGAGCCTCCCCCTTGAGTCCCCATTTCCTCCAGGCACCGGTGTCCACCCTTCTGGCCCCTCTCGCGTGGGCTGGGCCCGCCTGCTACCCTTCTCTTGAAGTAACTTCCACGATATTCTCTCACCCCGGGCATGACGCACACTCACTGCCGGAAATTTAGAGACTACAGAGAAAGTAAACACCTCCATTGTCTCCACCCGGGCAGACTCGCCCAGGACACTGTGCAAATGCAGACGAGAGGTGTTTTTCTCCTGCTAATGAGGAACCAGGAACGCGGCAGCTCTGTATTCTTAGTCTTCACTTTCTCTGCCACTGCGGCCTCTTGCAATGCTTGTTCAGGACACTGCAGTGCTGTCCACTGCAGCAGCTGATTGTCCCTGTGAGGTCCCTGCAGTGGGACCCCTGCCCCCCGCCACCCCACCACGTTGGGGTGGAGGTCAGAGGCCCTGGCCGTGCCTGCCACACGGCCACCTGGCCCAGGAACGAGTGGCAGGAGGTCTGCTCTTCCAGATGAGGAGCTCCAAGGCGCTGGCATCTGCTGGCCAGGCCTTGGGCAACAGACTGGGCAGCAGAGATGGCTTGGAGCCCAGGAATGTCCCCACAGACAGCCAGGCCAGTCAGTGACTGGACTGCAGTCCTGGACTGGTACCGCCTCCTCCCCTCTGCCTTGTGCGTCTTGGGTGATCAGCTCCTGTGCACATGGCTGCAGTCACACCTGTGGCCGAGGCCGTCCCCCTCGGGAATGCCTACTTCTGAATTTGGGAGCCTCCCCAAGGATGCAGGGAGAGCTGCCTGGGGATCGGCCCACCACGCGGCCAGCCTGGAGGACGGCAGAGCTGAGGACAGAGATCTTCCCGAGCCTCACCTGGGCGCCTGGATCCAGCCACACCTGAAGGCAGGAGCCCACACACCTCCCGGTAAGATGAACCAATAGTCCCAGCACCCCGTTTCCCAGGCTTGGAACTGGTTCTGTCCCTGACAACAGTGCCTCAAAGGGTAACCCTTCTCTTCACCCCAACTCAGTCCCTGAGCCTGGGGAAACCCAGGACAGAGGATGAGTGGCTGTGGAGGGCCAGATTCGGAGGCCGGCGGCGGCGGCCACACCGGAGACGGCCGCTTTGGAAACACCAGGCCGCGGAGGGCGCACACTGACCTGCCGGCCATGAGCAGCCTCCACATGTGCAGAACCTCTCTCTGCTCTCAGGAGCCCCAAGCAGGCGTTCTGCACCCATCCCCCTTCCTGTCCTGAGCACCCTGACATCCACCCCCACCTAACCAGTCCAGCTCCAGCCACGCCCAGCGCTGCCCACCTCTGCCTGACACCGGCACTGCCCTTCCCGCTGTCCCCAAGGCCGCAGCCCCCCAGTGTCCTTGGTTTCCGGATCTCAGCAGCGCCCCAGGGTCCCTGGTGAACGTTTGGCTGCGATGTCACCCCTGGGAATCCTCTGCCCCACACAGACGCTGTCTCTGCCGCCCCAGACAGAGCCAGAGCACAGGGGCCTGGGAACGCCGTTCCGCTCTGCGGAGGAGTCCGGCGCCGCAGTGAGCTAATTAGGCTGATATTTCAAGCAGCAGCCACACTTCAAACACAGCATTAAAGCAAAATTCCACAACACAAGGAGGCCAACGATTTTTCATCCCAAGTCCCCAGCACGGTGCCCGGCAGGAGGGGAACCAGGGCGGCCACACTCCTTGTCCTGGCGAAGAAGCCCCAGGCCCGAGGACCACTGAGAGAAATGACATCTTCCTTGACTCCCTCCCGAGAGCCGCAGCGCCGATGTGCTGGCCTCTGGCCGGAGGGGAAAGGGGGGGAAGGGGACTCAGGCAGGTGCCCACCAGGCCTGGACACATTCTGGCTGCCCCCCCACCCAGCCTGTGACCAGCACTGCCCAGGGACGTAAGGCACAGGCGATGCGGTGGACACCAGGGACCTGGGATGCCTGGCCGCACATCCGCAGCCAGCACCCAGCGCAGCCAGCCGCACCTGGGGTCCGCACCGGATGGGGCTCCTCCCTGATAAGCGCCTGGCCCCAGAGCTGCGATCCGTTTATCTCGATGATTCGTGCAACCGCAGGCCTCATCTCAGGGCCGGAGCTGAGTGGACACTGTCGATCGTTTAGTCCGTGACATTAGCAGCTGATCTTTCATCCTGCTGAGCTTTTGCACCGGATTTATTTTTACAATTACGATAAGCGACATTTCTTTCCCCCAGGGGCTCGGATGACTTAGTTCATTAATTATTATAACTAGCCTCGGGCCGTGATATGGCTCAGCAGCATAAACACCTGCTGGCAAGCACGAGGACCTGAGCTCGACTCCCAGTACCCACATAAAAAAATAAAAATAAAAAAATAACTAGCCTCCACAGCTCCCGATTTATTAACAAAGCACCTGATGTGGCCAACACGGGGGCCACACGGGGACTGAGGACAAACCCCTGGCCGTAAGCTGCCACCGTTCAAAGCACCACTTGTGTTTTCTTCTCAAGCCGTCAGGCACTTGACAGCTGTTTATATTAAAAAAAAAAAAAAAAAAAGTGACTCTTCACTTTGCCCTCAGCTGCCCAAGGGTCACTAACGTCGAACAGAGCTTGACCTTCATTTGTGTCCAGCTCCTTTGTTACCTGAGACCCGGGGTCAGCCCTGCTCAGCCCCGCATGCGGCCTGCTGATCGCATAGGGACATTGGTCTCAGTGCTGAACACGTGAGCTTGATCGGTCCCAAATTCTCATCCCCTGTCTGACCCCCTTCCAGCCTGAGGACATCAGGATGAGAGATGGACAGGGACACTGGTCCTTTAGCCAATGCCCTGGCGTCTCTGTCCCAGTGCTGAGCCTGTGGTCGCCCTGGGCACCAGCAAAGCCTCCCCAGAGCTGAGTCGCCCCACGCAGGGATGGTCCCCTCACGGAGCCCGGCCAGGTGATGACAGTCACTGCTGAGCCATCCTGCCAAGCCAGAGCCGAGCTAATGACACCCCAGACGCAGCGAACCAGCTCCCGAGTCTCCTCCCTTTCTGTGGGTGACGCCATTCTGTTCCCCACCAACGCCGTCTGGTCAGCTGCCCAGCTGCCTCCCCGTCCTCGTCCTCTGCTCTCTGAGCCACACGGTTCCCGGCTAGCGCTGCCCTGCTGAGCCGCTGTTTCAGAGAAGGCGCTGCCCGTGGGGGCTGAGCCCCACTTCCTCTCTCGGCAGCCTCCTCAGCTCCATCCTGTGACAGGAATTGGGCACAGAAACTATCGTTTTGTTCCTTTAATATTGATTTTAATATTGATTTGTCATTTTTTGAGAGTCAAGGACAGGTTTATCAGGCATTTGGCCTAAGATCTCCAATTTATGGCAAATTATCCAGGAACATAAAATCTGGACTAGACCTTGTGTCAAGAGGAGGACAAGGGTCCCATTCGCGTCAGGCCTTTGGGCCCCGCACTCTCAGCTGCTCTTTCTCTCCCACGTCTGAGGTGAAGGTCCCAAGTCAGACCAGGAGGGACTGGAGAGGTGCTGGCTCCTGCAGGCTCCTCCCACCGCAGCCAGGGCTGGGGGCGCTGCCTCCTCCACAGGGCCTGGCGGTCAGCCCTCCCCACCAACGGGCCTCGCTGCCTGGGTCCAGGCATGCAAATGCAGAGTGTTGAGACATCCTGACATCTAGAGGGACATGGGTGACCCAGGGGGTCACGCTGCCCTTGGCCATGTGGAGCACGTAGGGTCAGGAGCAGCCCGGGCCAGGAGCATCTCTGTCCTCAGCAGGATGGACCTTGGCTGCCCTGGCTGCTGGGTCCCTCCGAGGTCTCCCCTGAGTCCTGTCCCTGAGGTCCCTGTCCTTGGGGGACTGACTCTGAAACCGCCTAGTTGGGGCTTCCCCAGTGGCTGGGCAGGGGCAGTCATGAGACCTCCGACCTGCTAGTGCAGTCACATGACACAGGGGGCATAGACGAGACTGAGGGTCAGGCTGGGGTCCAGGCAGGTGTCCCCAAGGGCTGACAGCCCAGGGTTTCAGCAGAAGGAGGAGGAGCGGGACGAGGGGAAAAGTGCTCTACTACACCCTGCATCCAGGACGTGGTCTTCTGCAGTGGCTGGAGGTCACCCTGCCCTTGACCGAGCCCCTTTGTCCCTCAAACCAGTTTGAGCGCTTGCGTCCCATGGAACTGAATGGCTCCTGATTGCTGCAACCCATCCTGAACTGCACCTCACCCAGGGGTCACCTTGATGGATGACGCTTCCACCCACAGCCTTGGATCTCCTTGGGCACGCAGGAGCCCAGGAGGGTGGAGAACAGCACAGAGGTCACGCCAGAGAGCTCGCGCCAGACAGCTCGCGCCAGACAGCTCGCGCCAGAGAGCTCGCGCCAGACAGCTCGCGCAAGACAGCTCACACCCAGATTCTCATTACGGGGACTGTGAGCTTTCTGTGCTCCTGGACCAAACATCCTGAGAAGAGAAGATGTGGCCAGGGCATACTGGCTGCGGCCTCACTGAGTGGACCTGTCCAGGCAGTGATGCCACCAGGGAACCTGCGTCCATGTGAGCCACGGTGACACGACAGACCCGAGACCATGAGGGCCCACAGCCCTGCATTCACGGTTCACGGGTGTGGGTAGGGGGAGGTGGGGACGCAGACCCCCACCAGCACCGCTCAGCCTGGCTTGAAACCCGGAGGCTGAGCCCAGCTGTCCAGACACAGGAGGTCTTCTGCGTGCATCTGCTCTCGATTATCCAGCGCAGAGTCCGGCCAAGTCCCAGGCCCATCCCCGCAGCCCTGAGGCCCTGGGTTTGTAACCGTGGCTGATTCCGGGTGGGGCGGTGGACTTGGCAGTGGACTCCGCTAGCACAGGAGGGCACTGGCAGCCTGGAAGGAAGCTCACAGGTGCCTTCGACATGTGGGCATCTTAGGTGAATGAAACTCACCTGCCTAGAAGCAATTAGATGTCACAAATTTAAAAACGCAAAAGAAAAGGACAACAGCTGGCTGCGAGGGAGGGAGATGGAGAAGGTTCCTTGAAATATTTATGCCACAGCAGTGGCGGCGCCATACTGAGCCCTGACACTGTTCTCAGTTGCGTTGTGCAGTTGGCCTCCCCCACGGTCCCGGCTGTTATTATTTGTCACCGTGACAGGCCAGGCGCCACGCTTCCTAGGATCCGCTGTCCTTGTCCCCGTATGCTGTGAGTCCCAGCGCTCTGGGCCCCGAATGTTGCTCTCCCCTGCCGATCTCTGCAGTCGGGGCTCCCGGTGCTGTGCACGGGCCGAACCCTCCCCTGCTGGCTGTCAGCTCTTCCAGGGCACAGGGACCCGGAGCCTGGTGATGTCACCCGCCAGGGAGGAGTGGGAAGAGAAGCGTGTGCGCCCCTCGATCCGGCCGGGCATTAAAAATGCACGTCCCACCTGCGGGCGAAGCCAGTGCCGCAGCTGCGGGAGAGCCGATCTCCTGTCTCTTAACGAGGGATTCTTTTTGCACAATAGTCCCCAACTGGCCTTCCCTGCTGGGAACAGTTGCCTGCCTCCCATCGGAGAAAGACAGGACTGGCTTGGAGGTCCGGGCAGGAGCTTGGTGGTGTTCCCAGCGGGGCAGCGTCCTCCTAGCCTGTCTGATCGCCTGTCGCCACCCGTGCCGCAGGATACAGGGTCCGTCCTGGAGTCTTCACATCACTTTTCATCCTCTTCTCTCCCACAGCCTCAAGTGTCACCTTCTCAGGGAATCCCGGCCAGGACTGTGACCCTTTCACACATTTTCGCATTTCTGAAATAAGGATGGAAGCGTCTAAGATCACATCACTCCTGCATCTGCACGCTGAGAAACCAGCGCAAGGAGGATGGAGTAGAGGAGGCAGGAGGCTCCTGACTCCGGGAAGCAGAATGTACGGCGTCAGGAAAAGCTGGATCCAGGTGTTGGTGGCGAAGTCTCCACGCGGGGTTCAAGGTCTCTGGCAGGGCCAGTCTCTCTGTGTCAGTTTACACCATGGATGCCACCCCTCCCAGAGGGGCTGTTGGATTAGTTCACGTGAAGACAGCCCCCGGGTCCTGCAGATGGCAGCCTACCACCAGCCACACCCTGGGTTTGGAGCCGGCTCCCTCCCAGGCCAATACAGAGCTCCTAGCCCCCGTCCAGGTCAGCCATACACACCCGGGTCTTCCCCACACCAGCAGCTCTGCGCTCGGGTCCCTGCGCTGGCCCTACTGCCCTTCTATGGCTGACACTGCCCCTGTGGGTTGTGCGCACAGGTGGGGGCCGTGGGCTGCTGCAATGCCCACTGCAGGCCTCACTGCTCTGGGTTTGCACCCTCCGGGCTCTCCTGTCTGTGATTCTGAGCCCGGCTGCCCGTGAGGCTCACCGGGGAGTCTCCCTATCGCCACCACGGGCCAATTAGCTGGGGACTCCTAGCAGGGCGGCGGGCATCCACCCGGAGTCCCCAGAGCCTGCCGTGTGGAGATGAGCACTGATGGCACAGAGCAGGGTTCTCAGGACCGCGAGAGCACGGCCATGCCTCTGGCCTGGCTCAGGCTGGGCACGGGCACTCTCCGCAGCATCTCAGGACCAGGGTCAGAGCAAAGGTCAGGGGACCCAGTGCCTGCCCCTGAGCCCTTCCCTGTCCTGCACCAAGCTGTCCCTCACACAGTGACGTGCAGGTCACACAGAGAGACGCGACCATGGGCTACGTGGGGCCCCCACTGCCGGACACCTGCCCTCCCCTTCCAGGGCAGGGGAGATGCTGAGGGTGGCGTGGTGTCCCCAGGAGGAGCCAGCGTCTCCAGGCTGGCGAGGAGGAGGGGTCTGCCTTGGTAATATTACTATGGTGACCACCCAGGAATTTATAGGTGGCAGGGACAGCTATCGGCACACATTAGCTCGCCCTCACATTAGCTCGGAGCATTAAATAGCCTTGTAGAAATCACAGCGGCTGTTAGGAAGGACAATGTCCTTACCTGCAAGTGACTTTGGAAGTCACAGCAGAGCGTGATCTGGGTCAGAGCAGCCCGTGCTACCACGGCTGCTGAATGACCCGGACCGACCGCGCCTGCGATTGCGCGATTAAGCTCACAGGTGCCGGCTACTCAAGGGGACTTCCTGTGAGCTCATGGTGAGAAAGAGGGGCACAGGGAAAGTAGAGAGGAAAGGGGACCTGGCACAGTAGAGGCACAATAGGGACTGAGTGTGGGAGGGGGAGGAGGTGAGAAGTCCCGGCCTGCGCAGCACAGAGCCGGGGTCCCCTCCTCAGCTCCCAGAGGGGCTGTGGCGCACCGCAGACTTTGCTTTTCCTGTGAGGTTGGCAGACCCAGGGGCAGCAGTTCTGAGCCCAGATGGGAAGCAGACGTCCACTGTGCAGTTTGGCAGGGTAGCCCCGCCTGGGCACAGGGAGCGCTGCGAACTGCTGCCCTGTCCAGGGTCCTGAACACCTCCTGCTTCCGCTGCAACCCATTGTCTCAGGCTCAGGGTATGCAGATGGTACCAAGCTCCTGCTGCATGAGAGGTTGCCACACTGTGTGCGAGGTCCCTGTGCTGCGTACGAGGTCCCTGTGCCACGTGAGAGGTCCCTGTGCTGCATGCGAAGTCCCTGTGCTTTGTGTAAGGTCAGCTGGGCTGGTAGATAAAGGAGGCCGCTGCCAGGATCTCAAGAGGGAGGCGAATTAGAGGGAATTATGCAATTCCAGAGAGATCTTTTATGAGTCTTCTACCCTCATGTGCAACACACACACACACACACACACACACACATATGCGCGCACACACACACACGCGCGCATGCACACACACACACGCACACACACACACACACACACACACACTGACACTCATACCTTCATGAAGACCAATTCCAAGTTCGGGACTTGAACCAGCCTGGGAGGGCTGCATCAGTCAGAGGCAACCAGGGATCGGCCACGCTGTGGGGTGGGTGGGCGAGGGGGCTGATGAGAGAGTGGTTCCCCCCAGGGGCAGGGAGTGTGGCGGGCACAAGGGGCCGGGAGAGGGAGAGCTCCATCCCCTCCAGCCACGGTGATCCCAGGGGGTTTGCTGCTGCCTCTGTGTTTGGCTGAGCTGAGTTTGCTGCTGGCTCCGCTGGCCGCGGAGGAGCCGAGCTGCAATCAGGGCTGAGGCTCTGATCCCGTCTCCCGACGCTGGGATGCAGCGAGAGGGCAGTGGCTCTCCAAAGACACAGATTTTAGAGCAGCTGTTTCTCTGGCTTCCTCCTGCTGAGAGCAGAACCTTCCACCCTGGCCCTGGGTCTGGGATTTGAACAGAACCGGAATCTCGGTGCTCCCTGCTCCCCCTGGTGGCCGAGGCAACTGGCTCGGTGTCCTGAGTGGGGTCTGAATCTGGCCCTGGGGCCTGGATTCTTTCACCTGCTCACCCATGGAGCTCCAGAAAGCTGATAAAAACGCACCCCCCCAAAACCAAATTGTGAATAAACTCACTTTTGCATTTCTATGTGCTTTTCTTTTATTCTTTTTTTGTTTTTAGACAAAAAAAAAAACTTGCTACGTAGCTTAGACTGGTCTCAAACTCTCAATTAGCCTCCTGCCTCTGCCTCCCAAGTGCTGTGATTAGAGCTGTGTGCCATCATGCCCGGCTCCTCTTCCTTTTGGTCTTTATGGTGGGTGGGCAACCAATGCAGATTCAGGACTCTGACTGGGCAGCTGGTAACAGGAAGTTCACTGCCAGGGCCACAGGAGACCCCAGGGCCCCCAGGCCAGAGCTGAGGAGCAGTGAGATGGGATCAGAGGCCACAGGCTGGCCCTGCCTGAGTCAGACCCCTCCTGTACCCCAGATCCAAGCCCCAGGGTTCAGGCCCCTTCCCATGCCCGGGGACTCTGGGGCCCAGGGAGGAATGGGGAGCCCCCTCTGGCACCCAAAGGGCAGCTCCAGGGCGCCAGCACCTGGTGGGTGGGTGGGGCAATGCTCCCTGCTTCCCCTCTCTTCTGTGCTGGCCTGAGTTTGGCTTCTGGGTCTGCAGAGCAGGGGCCCCCTGCTCCAGCACACCCTTCCTCAGCTCCCTGAGATTGGGGCCTGCCTGGGGGCAGGAGGCCCTGGGATACCCATCTGCCTCCCCGGCACAGCTGTGTCCCCACCCTTCATGGAAGGGCACCATGCCATTCTCTGTGGCTGTGACTGCAGGTCTGCGTGGCGGGGAGAGGCTCAGTACCCAGAGGAACACTTGGCTCTTTGTGGTGCGGCTCAGAGGTCTGCAGGAGGCAGCTGCCCGGCCTCAGAGCTCACCCTCAGCTGGGATGAGGATGCCTGGGCCTGGACCCGGAGGTCATGCTGGGGCCACAGATCCAACCCCGGGAGCGCGAGGCTGGCAGTGCTGGCGGTGCTGATGTAGGGATGGCTGCAGTCTGTGTGCAGGGTGCAGAGCTGGGTCGCAGCCCCTGCTCCTCCTGTCTGGTCCCCCAAGCTGTCCCGATGGTGCCTGGCACTGATGGAGGCCGTGGAGCGTGGTTGCTGCACCCAAAGGCCTGTGGGCAGGGCAAGGAGTCCTGGGGCTGGGCAGCGAGGGAGTGAGGGACCTGCAGTGGGAAGCAGGGCACCCTGCATGGCGGTGGGGCTCCTGTCACAGGGAGGCGCCCATGAGGGACCCTGGGCCCCGAAGAGGGAGCGCCTGACCTGCGGTGTCTGAATCACCAGGTGATGAACGCGTTGAGTGACACTGGGACACTGACCCTTCTGTTTCCAGGGCCCATGACTCACACGTGGGTGGCCCGGCCCACCCCGTCCTGGCCACTCCTGCCCCACCTTTGAGCCCAGGCCTGTGCCTGGGGCTGGACCTGCTCCACGTGGGTGGGCGCTCTGGGGCAGGGGTCTTGCCGTCCAGGTTCTTGGGGGCACCCTGCCTGGAACAGCCCCTCTTCTGTGGTGTCATGCGGACATCTGGTCCCCACCGAGGGTCCCTCACGAGCGTCTCCCTTCCATGACTGCTGAGGGTAAGCAGTGCTGAGTCTTAAGGACGGCGGCCAGGCACCGTGACTCCCAACCCGCAGGCCCTGTGTGGCCCTCCGCTGTGAGGTCTCTGCTCCTGCTGCCCACGCCCCGCTTCGCCCACAGCTGGCTCTGCCTGCCTGGCGGTGGGGCCTGGAGCTCCATGGAGGCTTCTGTGGGGCCCCAGACACACCCAGGGGCAATCAGGGGGCCAGGCTTCACTGCAGCCATTGGGGTGGGCGTGGCCCTGGGTCCAGGGTGGGTGCTCCTCTGCTCAAGGGTGGAGAGCGGGGCTGCCTGTTGGAGGCTCAGAGCCCTGGGGGGCCAAGCCCAGGAGGGAGGAGCAGGGGCCCTCTGTGCGTCTGAGCCTGGGTGGGGCACCTCCCACCCCTCCTGCCCGGGCATCGCCCAGAGCCTCTGCCCTGGTGGGGCAACTGCATTTGAAGTCTGCAGATTAGAGGGCCCCAGGACTGCGGCTGTGACCCCTCAGGAGCCCAGGATGCCGACCCCCATGCCCCTCCTGGTGCTTCTGTGAGCCCCGGGGTGCTGAACCCTGCACCCAACACCTGGGCACAAACGCGCAGAGCCCCAGGGCACCGGACCCCAGCTGGGGAAGAGGGGCTGCCTGTCTGCCGCCCAATGAGACCGGTGTTAGAATCGTGCTGAGTCATCAGGAGTTGTGTAAAAACATTGCCTCGAGTTTCCCGATTTTCCAGCAGAACATTAAGTGCATGCGTTTTACATAAAAATGTAAAGTTGATAAAAGAGTGCTTGAACTATCAGTATTAAGATCAACATCCCCTAAGAACCCAGCGAAGTGGGTTTAAATAATGCAGAGGATCGCAGAAGCCACACCAGGGAGGCTCACGGGTTATTTATCCCCTTAATTCCCCTCGAATGCAGCTGTAAATCCGTATTATATGATTTTAATGAATATGAATTTGTAAGATGAACTAGATGGTCATTCTGGTTTTCTAATGAAAGGCTTGGGAAGGAGGCTGCGGCTCAAAGGGGCTGCAGGCCCTGGGTCCAGGGCGACTGAGGTCCTCACAGGTCACGGGGTGGGGAGCGACCTGCCAGGGTCTGCAGAGGGTGCCAAAGAGACAGCGGTGGGCCCGCACCCCCTCCACAGCATGTACAGCGCTGCTCCCACCCCGCGCCTGCTCTCTCGCGTGCCCAGGTGTGCAGTGGATGTCACACCACCCGGCCTCTGGCCCCGGGGTCCGGGGGACCAGACACGGTGCCTGTGCGTACTGCCAGCAGGGTGGGCTCTGGGCTACGGCTGCTCGCCTGGTTCTAGACCCCCATGCCCGGCACAGGGTGCAGGGTGCTTCCCAGGGGAACTGGCCTCCAGCAGCGAAGATCCGCAGTCCCCTTCCCAGAGCAGCAACCCGTGCCAGCTCAGGGTAAAGTGCGTTTCACCTCCCTTGCGGTTTGACTTACAAACCCAAGTGTGGGGCGGGTGGGTGTGCTTGGGGACCGCCAGGCGCCCCTTGTGGGACTCAGCTTGGTGGGCAGTGCGAGGACCCTCCTGCCACGCAGACCCTGTCTGGGGCGGCCACCCACTGGGACAGGGGCTGTGACAGGGCCCACGAGGCGGCCTGGCTCCAGACCCGATCTGCTCGGCCGCTCTCCGTCATTTCCAGGCCTGGCTGTATTTGCCTTTGCCCCGCGTCCCCGCCTTGTTTCCGTGAATCAACCCACTGGAAAAACCAATTAAAGCCGAAAGAGATTAAAGGGGGCTCGCAGGGAGATGAGCGTTACTGCACGAGCGTTTGGGTAGCGCTGGAGTAAACAGCTCAGACACTGCTCACAGTAAAATTAAGCAAATATTTTACATCCAGCAGTCATTTCCTGCGCCAGACTCTGTGCTGTTTCCATGGGAACGTGAGGCACTCAGGCTAACCCCGGCCTCTGTGCCGGCCGGTGCCCACCCACCACCCACCTCTCAGGAAGACTGGTCTTATGTGGGGACACATCCAGCGCAGCCCTTTTAAGCCCAGCCTCGTGGTGGGAAAGCAGGCTCGGCCCCAGCAGTGGCAGCTCCAAGCACTTGCAGGGACAGAGCAGAGGAGCAGGTGTCCGAGAAGCAGCTGGTCCGGGTTTGTGCGTGGCTGTGAGCAGGAGCCGGCTTTTCCCTGGCCAGGAGGAGGCAGGGCTCCGCTCCTGCCCTTTGCTTACCCCTAAGAAAGGCCAGGAGCCCCCAGAACAGTGGCCAGGGACTGAGACAGTCTGTGAGCGGAAGCCGAAAGACCCCAACGGCCCAAGAAAACTAACTGAGCCCGCAGTCCGAGCAGGGGAGTGAGCTTCCGGGCCCTGGGGGCAGCCTGATCCCCCCAGCCCTGTGCCGGCCGTGCAGGTCACCTGGGAAGCAGCTGGCTCTGTGGACACTGTGGCCAAGAGGGGCTGGGGCAGGGGTCTTCCGAGGGGGTACTTTAGACTGTGCGCACTGTCACGCAGGCTTGAGCTTGGACGGGGGTTCCCAGGGAAGCAGATGTTGTGAGGGGCAGGGTCCTGGGACCTGATCTGTAGCCAGGGCCTGAAATTTCTGAGGGTCAGTGGCACAAAGGGACACGCACCCCTTGGAGTGGCGACGCCAGGACCTCGCTGCGCCAGAGTCCTGGGGTAAGAGCATCCATCCACACGGGGCTCGGGGCTGGGTGAGGGAGCCGCCCTTCAGGGCACAGCCACCCAGACCTGAGCTGGTCCCTGGCCTCAGGCGGGGGCTTCTGTCCCGGAGGAGACGTCAGAGCCCAGGGTTCCTCACATCTGCTGCTCCCCAGCCCTCCGGCCCCAGCCGCAGCCCCTCGCTTAGCCGGTGGTGGGCCCTTGCTCCTTCCCCCAGCACCCTGTCCCAAAGCAGCTGACCCTCTGCCTAGCAAGGGTTATGGGAGGTTAAGGGGGTGAGATTGCGCACAAGGACAGAGGCACCATTGTGGCGTGGGTGCGGCTGCGAGTGTGCCTTTAAATGCAGGACTTTGTCAGTCCACGAAGGTACTTTGAGGTGTTTACTAGAAATCGCCCCCAAAGCAATAGAAACCATTCAATGGTTGCTGAGTACTAACTATGAGACTTCTAAAATGCCTGAAAATATTCATCAGTCCCCTCTTCATCAAGGCTGGAGTGAAGGGTACCGTCCAGTTCTCCCTCGATCCCTGGGTCATCTGCAACTGTCACACAAGCTGTTTCTTTCAGAAGAAGAGAATCCCTGAAAAGAGAATAGACCGCACAGGAAGAAATGGGAGAAGAGGAGCCGCTGCCGCCTGGTGGGGAAGCCCAGGCCCACGCGACCTCCACGGGGATGCCAAGGTCAAGGCCAGAGCCACCACCCTGGTGGAGAGGTCGACCGTGGAACTTGTTCCCGGCCCATGTGCTGGTCCCTGCTCGTCCCTCTGTCCACCCCAGCATCCGGGAGCCCGAAGATCAACTTCATGTCCACCAGGGCCAGTGCAGGGGACACCGCCGACCCTAGAGGCCTCTCTTTCAGCACAGCCTGGCGCACATGGGGAAGGACTGGTGTGTTCTGCCTTGGACCAAGGTTCGGTGACCATGGAAGTGACCCCAGAGCAGGTCCCAGCACTCCGGATCTCCTAACTGTGGGGTACCGGCAGGCCGGGGTGCTGCTCTGAAGGGGCTGTGTTCAAGTCACCCTGAGACTCACCTGGGGTTCGAGTCCCGGGTGGAGTTGGAGGGAACCGGGGGGAGATCTGCCTCTGGAAGCAACCATCACCGTCACCTGCGTGCATCGAGGTCTTGGGGACCTCGGCTCCGGAGTACAGGGGCAGCTTAGGGACATGTGCCCAACTGTGGGGAAAGGCTACTGAGGACAGATCCAGGCTGGACGCCCACAGACGGGGGACAAGAAGGACAGAGCTGGTGGTCTGAGCTCCCAGAGGGCTGTCCTTATGGCCACTGTGCGCCCAGAAAGGACAGGGACCATGTGTGCACAGCTCCTGGTGGTCTCTGCCCCTCGTCCCAAAGGCAACTTCCTCCCAGCTTTGTGGGGCCTCTAAGGGACCTGTGTGCATCCCTCACATCCCCGCAGCAGGCCCGCCCTACCTTTACCAGAGCTCCTCTTTCCTCTCTCCCTGCCTCCCTCCCCTTTTCCTCCCTTCTGCCCTTCCTCGTTCCCCTTTTTGCACACAGCGAACAGAGATGTAATTCTGGGACACGAGCAGCCGGCTGCAGGGTGACGGAGACTGGGGGCCAAGTGCTTGTTCTTGCTGAAGCTAAGCTGCTATAAATCCAAATTAGGGTGTAATAACTTTAGGGCATTAGATGTAATTCCCATGGTAACCACAAAGAAAATAGCTAGAGAATATACACAAAAGGAAACAAGAAAGGAACTTAAACATTTTACCACAAAAAAATCACTAAAGACAAAGGAAGACAGTAAAGCAGAAAATGAAAGACAGAAAAGCTCTAAGGCAGAGAAAACAAATATACCCCAGCCACGGAAGTCAGTCTCTTCTTATCAGATGGCCTTAAAAAGGGAAGAAGGCCCAACACGAGCCATAGCACGGGTAGCCTTGGGGACACTAGCTGGGTGACACGAGCCAGACGCAAAACACTGTAGGTTCCCCTTGCGAGGTCCACAGCCTGACAGTGGGGTGGTGGCGCAGGGCCAGGCCAGGCCGGCCTGGGAGGTGGTGTCTCATGACGAAATTTCAACAACATGGTGAGTGTATGTAAGGCCACCAAACAGCACTTAAAAATGGCCAAGGTGGCAAAGCTGATGCCATGTGTATTTTATCACAATAAAAAACAATCCACCGTGCACAAACATGCCAAACATTCAACTTAATGTCTCAGATTCCTGAAGGTTAGAAGACACGCCGCTCCTCCTTTCCCAGACGGTCCTGTCCCCTGTCCTCTCTTAGCTCTGTCCCTGTTCCCGTCCTTTCCTTCTGGCCACTCTGCCTGATGGAGACATCGCTTGGACCCCGAAGGCGGGAGCCAGGAGAAGGGGCCACCCACCTGGCCCTCCTGGCGCACCCTGGACCTGTCCCCTTCTCTGGGCCCTCTGGGGGCTGACAACCCAGCGCTGGCTCCTTCCTCCTCCCACCGCAGAGACAGGGACAGCAGCGATGGACCCTGGCTGTCGCCAGCCCTGGTGCCCAACCCCCTACGCTTGGCTCCTGTCCCTGCACTCAACTCCTCCGCGTGACCTGTCCTGTGTCAGTGCTGTCTTGGTCGGGATCATGACTAGGATCAAATCTGCCCCATTCAGCTGGGGGCTGCAATCAGGACGCGTTACCTGTGCTGCTGAGCGAAGCGGTGCCAGCACTTGCGGAAACCACAGAGGGCAGGTGTGGCCCGGCATCCTCTGTGGCCGGCGGGCAGGACACGCTCTGCACGCACACCTCTGCTCTCCCACAGACCCCTGAGCATGCGTGGGCCCTGATAACTCATTGTCCTGAAACTCAGGTCTGTGCTCCAGGGAGCCCAGCACTGGTCATGGTGCACGGTTTCGTCCCGGGTGTGGTGCGATGTTCCTCCAAAGCGAGGGCACCTATGGCCTGGCAAGGCGGGAGACAAGTGACCAGGCCGGACCTTCCACGCAGCAGCCTTTGAAGGAGACCTCTGCCGTCTCCATGCTTGCGGGACGCGCAGTACCGGCTCTGCCCAAAAGCCCACACGAGGATGGAGGGGTAAGCAGCTGCCCTCCTCAGCTGGGCACCGCAGCCAGTACCCCTGACACCAACACAGCCCTGCCAAGGACGCAGAACCCAGGTTAACGTGCGGTGTGACACCAGCGCGCACCTGAGGATGATGAGTGGGGGCTGTTGGCTTCTACAAGGCTGTGGGGCTGGTGTTGCCCAGGCAGCAGCTGCTTGGCAAGGGGCCCTCCTCCTGTACCTACTCTGGGTCCCCGGGGTGGCTGAGGGTCCGTGGGGCATTGCTTGAGGGCAGGAGAACCTGTCCTGTGGGGCTGCTTCTCCCTGGCAGCCTCCCTCTCCTGAGCCGCCGTGGACCTGGTGTCCCTGCCCACGAAATGCCCAGTGTCTCATTGCCTTTGGCAAGAAGACCAGGACCGGGCCGACCCCAGGTGGGCTCCATCCAGCCGTGTCTGGGGTCCTGGCTGCCCTCCTGCCCTCTCACCCATGCTGTGAGGGAGCCCCCACCCCGGTGTCCCTGGGTTCTGTCACAGCCAGAACCCCTCCAGCAGCAGGGTGCAGGAGGCTGGAGCTTGGCCCTCGCTGGTTTACCACCTGGTGTCCTCTGGATGATGCTTTCTCCAAAAATGCTTCCTCTGCATGAAGAAACTAGAATAGGCATTGTGGAAACAACAGGAAGTGAGGGTTATCCGTGGGAGCACTCAGGAGGCTGTCGGTATCCAAATGAGCTGCTTAGTCATCTTGGCAAAATTTCCCAGCACCTACTTCGCTGTATTTTTGCCTGGAGCCTGTGGAGAACCAGCTCCTGTGCCTGGCCAGGTGGGACCGCAGTGCCCTGCCGCAGCGTCTGTCTGCCCCGCGGTCTCCGTGTGCAGCTGGACTTGGGGCCGGAGCCGGGGCCGGGGGAGCCGGGTCCACAGTGGGAGGGGGCGGGAGCCAGGGTGGGACACGGGCTGAGAATGTTCAGGCGGTGCCCGCACTCATCGTCCACGTGGGGCAGGGAAGGACTCTGCCTGCACGTGGTGGGGTCCAGGCCCGGCTCCACGTCCTGCTGGTGGAGACTGGGGGGAGGGAGGAGGCGAGGACCAAGGCAAGTGATGGCCTGGGGGCCCCAGAGGGAGACCCCGTGTCTGTGGGGCTGGGGGTCCCTGGAGCCATCAGCTCTGCCATGGGGGGTGCTGTGGAGCTCGGCCCATGCGTGGAGAGGGGAAGGCAGGTGCCTGGCTCTGTCCTGGGGCTTGGACGGGTGGCAGGCGGTGCCCTCCCCACCCAAGCGGCCCCTGGGGACCCAGGACAGGAGCGGGGGTGACCCCACAGGGCCAGAGCTGGCCACAGTCTCCACGTGCTGCCCTGTGGGAGGGGAGGCCGGTGGCCTGGCTGTCATTTCTGCGGGCTCACAGGGTCTGGACGTGGTTGGCACGTGGTCTCTGGACCGGAAGGCTCCTGTGTGTCTCAGGTCCCAGGTCCAGCACTGGCCGGAGGACAGTTTGTGTCCCCGGGAAGTGCTCTATGTCTGCTGTGCATCTGGCTGCCATCCGGGCTCTGTGGGCCTGGGGGGAGGTGGCCCTGTCCCCCGCATGTGGACGTGGTATCTGCACTTGCTGGGTGCCATGGTGGCAGCGGTGCCAGGAGCTCAGGGCACAATTGTCCTGCGGTGGTCCGGCCAGTCGCTGCTCCCAGAGCACCCAGAACTGCCCCTCCCAGGCCGGTCCTCATGGCCCCAGCACTGCCCTGTGACACCCACCCACCCATGCACGTACACGTGCACACACACACGCACATGCACACACACGTGTGCAATGCACGCAGGTGTGCACATACACTCCTTGTCTCCTCGCATGTCTTCCTTCCCCTGCACGTCAGGGTGCTGGTGTTGCACACTGGGGACCCTTGGCTCCACGAGGACTCCGTGCTAGGATCGTGTCAGTGTGTGACCACGAGACCCTCGTTGAGCCCTCTGGGCTGGGGAGGACCCCTGACCACCTCGTGGGGCTCCGGGGGCAGGTGCATCCTCCCAGGGCCCCGGGGCTCCTGTGTGCCGACTCAGGGCTGTGCTCCCGGGCCTCGGCCTGCCGGAGTCCCCGCTGCTGGGGACCGGTCCCAGACGCCCCTCCCTGGTGGCCACCCTCCTGCCCTAGGAAGCCAGCCAGGCTGTGTCTCCAGATCTGTCATTTTCCAAAATTACATTCCTCCGCCAGGGGCCTTCTGCCCAGCCAGCAGTCTCTCGTAATTGCTCATTTTTGGGTCCAATCAGGTATTTCCTTGACAGGAGCCTGTGGATATAATGTTAATGGGGAAAAATATTTGGCATTTCCCTGCTCTTTTGGCCAAAGGCGCGGGGCTCTGTTTCTTATTAGATTGCAGCTCGCAGATTTATTTTTGCGCTTCCTCTTTATGACTGGGCTTATTGGGACCAGCGGGTGTTCGAGGGGAGAGAGATTGAGATTTCTGTGCAAAGGCCAGGGACCAGCAGTGGGGAGGAAGCTCCGGTGGGGGTGTGGGGGAGCCTGTACCCCCTCTAGCGGGTCCCCTGTGGTCCCTGCAGGCCACCGCTGTGGGACAGAGTCCAGTGTGGCCAGACTTCCGCTTGTTCCCGGGCACCCAGGCAACGGTACTGTGGGCAGCTTTGTGGCCCCCAAACCCTAACCCCGGGCTCTGATCCTCCCCGCAGGGGCTGGGCTTTGGCCAGGGGCTGGGACACGGCCTTCCTGCTGCTGCTCGCCGCTGAGTTCTGCGCCTCCTGTCCATCCCTTACTGCCCAGTGCCTCTGTGAGGTGAGGTCCCTTCTTTGATGTTTTGGGTGGAGCCCTGCTTCCTGCCAGGATCTCGGCTGACTGAACTTTGTGTTACATTAAGGAAATAGAAGGAAATAGAAGCCTTCTCTCCCCTCCTGACACACAGGGAGCTGCTGCCGCCGCCTCTGTGGAAGAGCTCGCTTGTGGCCCACTTCTGGGCAGAGGCAGTCACTCCCACCTCTACATCTGTCCGTCCGTCTGTGCCTCTATCCGTCTGCCCATCCCAGGTACGACATGGCAGTGGCTCGAGTACACCCACCCTGCAGCCCCGCCGGGGTCAGCAGAAGAAGGTGGGGGCTGATTGGGACTCTCGGAGCTGGGCAGAAGGGGCCCCGCAGTGAGGCACTGGGTCGTGACGGGCCCAGTGCCTGGCCGGCACCTGCAGGTGGCCCATTCTGACATGAAGCGCTGCACGGCTCCCGGCTGCGGGCCTGGGTGCCGTGGGCATGGAGCAGGTGGTCCTGCTGGGCACCTTCCCTCCCAGGTGGCCCTGCGCCCAGATGCCCTGCAGGAGGGAGGTTCCCTCTCAGCCCTGCCTTGCTGTTTGGGAGTCACTTCCTGTGTCCCCTGAGTTTGTGGTGTGGGAGATTATTAGTGGAGCAAAAGCTTGCAGAGTCTGAAGGCGTCAGTGCTCAGCCTGACTGTGCTCAGCCCCCACGGGGCAGGGGGACCAGAGTCCCCTCACACAGGAAATGAGGGTCGGACCCGGTCTCCCGAGCCTAGCACACAGAGCCCATTTGTCTTTTTATTTGCTGGTCAGGGACGCAGGGCTCCGCTGGAGCTCTGCACTGATATACGTGTCATCTTCTGTGATTTCTTATTGATTTGAATTTGCTCTTTTTATGTTTATGACGGAAGCTTGCTTGTCATTGCCGTATTTTCTCTTGGCACTTTCCTCCTGTCTGTGTGCCTTATAATTTTAGGATGTTTCACTTCACAGTCGGGAATTTTTAAGTCCTTCCTCACTTTTGAGATTTTATTTTTCTGAGCTGGGTGTGGTGGCACACACTTATGACCCCAGCACTTGGGAGACCGAGGCAGGGGATTACCACAAGTTCTAGACTAAACTACATAGCAAGACCCTGTCTCAAAAAACCAAAACAATTAAAAAATACTTTTAAAAATTTATTTTCCTTAAAAAAATGTATATAGGTTTAAAAATTAATTTATTTGAAATGACAAAAATGAATGTATTCTGATAAAACTTTCCCAGACTTTGACGAAGCACAAGTTTTTGAAGCCCTTGGTGCTGGAAATACAATGAAAGCGTTCACTTTCTAGGAGATGCTACAAATTCTCACGCCCTTCCCGAAAAAACAACACTGGGAATTAGGAAGTCATCACCAGGAGAAAAGCAAAATTGCTCCTTCAGAATCCGGAGTACCACAGGGAGATTGTGAGGTTGCTGCCAGGGACCCGGTGCGCTCGGGCGCGTGGGCTGTGGCCGTGGGTCCTCCCATCCCCCTCTGACCCTGGGGAGCAGTGTCTACCAGAAGTCCACTGTGTAGAGACGGCAAGGGCAGAGGGGAGGTGGGTGGAGACAGGGAGTAGCATTCAGGGACCTCGAGGCACACAGAGGTTGGGAGGTGCCGAGTGCTGAGTCGGGATGCAGGGAGGGTGGAGGGGTCCCAGGACAACAGGGCAGAAGGTCCCCCTCCTCACACTCTGGCCTCCTCTGTCACTCAGGGCAGCCATAGGGGAAGCTGGCCATTTACCCTAAGACCCTGTGCACAATCATCACACACTTCCAGTGTTGGTGATGGAAACCAAATGTGCATAAGAGGGCACACACTTAGATCGCCTCTCCAGACACGTGCAGAAGTGGAGGGCACACGAAGTTCTCCTGCACATGTGTCCCTCCACACCAGGGACACTACCTCCCCTAGCCGGCGGGGGACCCGGTGCCCAGATAGGCCGTTCCCACTGATGCTGTTGACTTATTCCCGCCATTGCCTGACTTTCCTGTTGCTGATTCCCTGTCTTTCCCATCTAGGTAACTGCTCGCCCACCTGCATTCATTCTAGTAGACCTTTTGTCATCGTTAGCTTCATTGTCCCTTTCTAGGTATGAGAATGTTTTGGTGTGCTGGTTTGGTGGTCATGAATTTCTTTAGGTGTTCTTTATCATGAAAGTGTCTTATTTTTCCATCAACTTTGAAAGATATTTTTGTAGGTTACATCTGCCTGGTTTGGAAATTGTTTTCTTTTAGGCCTTGAAACTTTACTCCAGGCTCTCTTGGCCTTTCAGGTCCGCACTGAGAAGTCTGCTGTGAGACTAGGGGGTTTTCCTTTGTAAGTGACTCATTGCTTTTCTCTAGCTACTGTCAAGATCCTGTCCTCGTGCTGGACTTCCTGTGTTTTCACCGGGAGGTGTCGTGGAGAGGTTCTTCGGCCCTGCCAATCTTGCAGCTGGTGGTCCGGAGGCTGCATGAACCAAGCCAGCATGACCGGGTTCAGCCTCTGCAGCTGAGGTCCTAATGGAAAAAATACCTTCTGCAAACCGTTTAGACGCAGAGCCTTCCCATTGCCATGGCAACCCACACAGCACAGTGAGCTCCTTTGGAGGGCGGTGGGGTTGGGGTGGGGACTCTAGGACTCTGTCCCCAGCTGTGTGCCCCAGAGTCTGGGGTTAGGGTCTCCAGCCCTGGAGAGCTGGGTGCCCGGTGTGCCATGGGGGGTGGGTGCTCCTCCGAACGCAGAGTCTGGGGCAGGGCCACCCACTGTGCTCAGGGCCAGCGCAGGGAGAAGGGTCAGCCCCTGAGTTTCGCACAAGTTCCCTGCCTTTCCTGCACAGAGCAAACTGTCCCATGACGCTGCCTCCTCCCTTGTGTCCCGGGGACTGCGCCCTCGTGTCCTCTTGCCCCTGTCACTGCTTCTTCTTTTAGAAAATGCATACTTGTTTTATAATTTACTTTAAAGCCTATGATTTGGGGAAATTGTGCCTACGCCCAGTGTACGGAGCTCAGCAGCCCTGCAGAGCCATCCCACCCTCCTCGCTGCCCGACACCGTCCCCTCCCCTCGCGGTCTCCGATCGAGGCGGGGGCTTCCGCAGCCTGGCGCCTGGCCCGCTTCTCCTGGACTTGTGGTCAGAGTCTGGGCTGCTTCGCCCTCCTGTCCCCTCCCCTGGTAGATGGGGTCACACTGGGACCCTTGCTCTGGTCACAGTGATGACTTGTGAGTCACCACTGAACTGTGACACAGAGGACGCCCCCTTGCTTTTTCTGGACATTTCATTTCTTCCTCAAATCAATAATTTAAAGTATTGCTTAGTTATTGCTTATCTAACCCTAACTCTCCCAACACAGCCAAGCCTGTTGTCTTAGTTACTTTTCTCGCTGCTGAGACAAAATACCTGACACCAAAGTTAAAGGAGGAAAGGTTTATTTGGCTCACAGTTTGTAGAGGTTTCAGTCTATAATCAGCTGGCTCCAAGGCAGGGGGACATCGCAGAGGAGAAACAGTTCATGGCGGGCAGAAGGCAGCAAAGCAACAAGGGACGACCACAGCTCTTTCTATCCCTTACGTCTTAACCAGGCTACTTAGGATGGGCAGCGCTCACACCCTTAATCCTAGCGCCCTTGATCCTAGCATTGCACCACGAATCAGTCACACACCCTAGGTGCAGCCACCTCTGAAAAAGCCCCACCTGTGACATGAGGCTTAGGGGGACATCTAGACACAGCCGTAACATCCATCTTGAGGTGTCCTTTGCCCCTCTGTGGCCTCTGCCAGCTGCTGTCTGCCGTGGAGCCAGTGCCCACCTCTTACTCCAGGTCCCCCCTTCTCTGTGGCTCTGCTTCTGTGGGCCCCGTCTGCCCAGAGCCTGTGTCCCAGGCCTCTCCTTTCCCACTCTGCTGGTGACTCCCTTCCCTGTCTTCCCCGCTCAATCAGAGTCTCCGTGGGTCCGATTTCAGCCCAGAGGCGTGCAGGGTGGCTCAGAGAAGCCTGGGGCCTTGAGCCACCGCACAGTGCAGCATGGGGTGCTGGAGGTGGCCCTGACACAGGCCCCAAGCAGGGTGGAGCTGGCTGGGGAGGGGCGGGTCCCCACGGCTTCCCGGTGCCGTCCTAAGGAAGCTGTGGGGCTGCAGCTGGCACCCACTC
Organism: Erethizon dorsatum; assembly: GCA_028451465.1. Classification (NCBI taxonomy): domain Eukaryota; kingdom Metazoa; phylum Chordata; class Mammalia; order Rodentia; family Erethizontidae; genus Erethizon; species Erethizon dorsatum. Next base: position 126,040,716 of record CM051830.1, on the reverse strand, counting down.
TCTCTGAGCTTGGTGTGAGACGCCAGGTGGCCCAGGCCTGGTGTGTTCCCCCAAGTGACGGTGACAGTGGACACAGTAGATAGAGGAGTCTTGCCCAGGCCGATGCCACCATGGCTCAGCCTCATCCTACGTGGGTGGCCTTGTCCCTGAGCACGGGTATCCCTGCCATGAGGAGAATGAGTATCATTATTCTGCTGCCCAAGGGAGGGGACTGGAATGGGTAGGAGATGCAGATCCCTGAAGGCTCCTAGATAGTGACAGGCCCGTCCCCGAGCCGACATTTGCCCATGTGTCCCCTTCCTGCTCCCCCCCCGGTCTCTTCTTCCAGAGAAGATGGCACCAGCGCTCACTCTGCTCAAGACAGAATCCAGAAATCACCAGCAAATTCTTTCTTTCCTTCCCTCTGGCATCTCCAGCTCCTAGGTATATGTGAGGAAATCATTGCGGCCCAGCCCTCTGCAGTCCGCGCTGCGGCATCATGAGGTCTTTGTGGGGCCGCAGGTCGCGCACGACTGCCTCACCCCACAGCTTCGGGCGAGGTCTGCGCTCCTCCCCGCGGCCTGCCCCTGTGACCTGCTGGGGTCCGAGCCTTCTCCCCTCACCCGCTCTGTGCCTGCACACTGACCGTTCTCTACTCAGGGCCTTTGTGCTGGCCACACTGCGGCCCAGGACACGCTCTTCCAAGATTTGATGCCACGGGCTCCCTCCTGCCCCAACTCCAGCTCTGCTGACCGCCCACTCCCAGGCCCCTGTCATGCGGCCCATCCTGCTGGGTTGATGGTGTGTCAAAGACAGCGTTGTCACAGCCACCTACTCTGAGCCCACTGCATGGGGGCATGAGTTTCTGTCCTGCAGCTGTGTCCCCAGTGCCCAGGGCAGAGCACATGATGGGTGCAATAAGTGTTTCTTGCACAGGGAGCAGAAGTCTCCGCTTTCAGATCCTTTGCAAAGGAAAAGCCTGTGAGGGTTTGGATCTGCGATGTCCCCAAGTCTCCTGTGTTGGGGGGCAGCTGGACCATGGGGCGCTGCCGTGGATTCACCCATGAGCAGCTCACAGCTGACTGTGCTCTTAGGGGGCAGGGCCTGGCCAGGTAACCCTCTCCTCCCTAAGTTTTGGGTTTTGGGCCTTGTGACTCAGCGAAAGGACAGTGATGAAGACAAAGGGTGACCGTGGCTCGGATCCCCTGAGGCTGGGGCTTTAGGAGCAGAGCTGCCCCGGCCAAGGGGAAGCCAGGTGACCTCAGGGCCTGAGCTCTAGGCTTCCCAGAGGGTGGGATCCCAAGGACTGCAGGTTCGGCAGGGGACCACACATCCAGGGCCTGAGCAGCGCTGATGCGTGTCCTTGGCAGGGGAGTCTCCCTGAGTCACCCTGGGGCGTCTCTGCAGGTGTCGGGCCCAGAATCTTGGGTCCAGGGATTGCTGCAGGGGCTCAGTGCATAGGTCCTGCTTCTGGAAGCAAGGGAGACAAGGACAGCAATTCTGCAGGTCCTCCCACCACCTCTGCCCTGGCCTTGCTCCTGAGACAGGCTAAGAAAGGCCTCACTTTCCCTGTGCAGCTCCTGTCTCCCACGGGAGCTGGTGTGGCCCCCCATCAGGATCCCCAGAGGCAGCCTCGGTAGGGGGATGTTTTTCTAAGAGAACAGCCCAACGATGAAAAGCCACACTCTTTGGCCTCCTGCAGGGCTCTGGGCTCCGAATCTGCCCCATGTTTCCTGCTACGGGAACCTGACCCCAGCCCAGGGAGGACCCTGTGGACGCTGTCACCCCTGCAATGGTCTGCAAGGCCCACAGGAGGCTGATCTCCGACGGAAGATGTGCGGCTCTGGAGAGAGAAAACCGAGGGCCTGGGGGACAGCCGGGCCTCAGCAAAGAGGAGACAGAAGCTGCTTTTGGTGGCAGAGCCTGGCAGGGGTGCCAGGGACAACGCAGTGACCCGGGGATGCCCTGGGGACACGGGGAAAAATCACAGCTCAGTCTGAAAGCTCCAGGCCTGGTGCCTCGGCCTCCAGCCCCAAGACCCATCAGCACATCCATGACAGGGCAGTGAGCTGCTCGGGGATGATGAATCGATCCCCGCTGAACCCAGGGCACCGGCGGCTGAGATGCAAGAGGCCGTGGAGGCTCCGGGTGCCAGCTGTGCTGCATTCGTTCCAGCAGATTAGAGGAACATTCCCGGCAGACCCAGGGTGGTCTGCCCCCTCCTGCCCCGCCTGTGGGGGATGGGGTCAGAGGTGAGGGGCCGCAGCTGGGCCGGGAGGGCGGCTGTGACAGACTCAGAGAGCGCACAATGAGGCCTTGTGTGGGACCAGCGGCCTGCACTGTGTGGCTGGGCTGGAGTTACTGCGGTCTCCTTCCAGCTCCGCCTTTGCCCGCTGGTGGCTGGGGACAGCGCAGGGGCTGTTTGCAGCATGGAACATCGCCCTGCAGCTGTGACCTCACCGAGGCAGGGTCACAGTTCTCAAGGGGGTCAGGTGCCCAGCTGTGAGGGTGAGGCTGAGGCTTCAGCACTGACCAGGAGGCTCCCTGGGGACGCTGGGCAGGATGAACTCCCTCCACAACACTCCATGGCTCCCCATGGCCGGGCAGGGTGTCCACTGCCCTCTTTACCAGGGTCATCTGTCACAACTGCCCTTGTCCACCCCTCTGGCCTTCTTCCTCCTCTGTCCCCAGGGTCAGCCTGGCCGGGAGGCTGCAAGGGTGTGTGAGCAGCCAGGGCAAAAACATCTAGGCCAGGTCCTGCCACACGGTGCCCCTGGCAGAGGGCAGCAAATCTCTGCCTTCCTCCAGGGGTGGCCAGACCCTGGGTACAGGAGGGGATGAAGGAAGGCAGCCTGCTCTGGGCAGAAGTGTCCCTGCCACCTGGTGCTCCCTGTGGCTTGAGGCCAGTGAAGAGGACCCACATGGGACCCGCAGGCGGTGCAGTCAGCTGCGGTGCTGAGGTTCTGCTGTGGCAGTACCCACCTGTTCTCCCCCGGCTGCCCCGTCCTCCCCCAGCCCCCACCCTCTGCTCCCCTCTCCCCTCCTCCCTCAGGTCCCTCGGGTCTCAGGGACTGCTCCCCTCTGCTGGAAGGCGTCCAGGCCACCTGCAGGCCAGTAGGCTTCACACTTGTTCTGCCCTGGGTCCTCCAAGGAGCGTTTTGGAAATCATCAATCTCACATTTGTGAGTAGACGTTTTTATTTTCAATCTAGATCCAAGACTGCGAAGGACACAGTTTCTCCCGTATCCTGATAAAAATGAAGCTGCCACTTCTCCCTCCACTGTGTCTGGTGGGGTAGCGACACCGCAGTGACTCAGTCCTCACCATCGTCCCGGGAACGTGGTGGGAATATTCAGGGCTCCATGTCCCCCAGAGTCACACCCTGCTGCGTCCCCATCCCCAGGAAGCATTAGACCCGCGAGTGACTGCAGTGGATGACCATCGTTTATGTCCTCCGGCCGGAAACCTGTCTCCCCACGCAGGCGTGTGATGGAAATCTAAGTAGGGAAACCATTCCCGTGTCTAAAACGACACAAATGTTAAAACAATCTTCTGGGTTGGTTGCACGAGTAGCAGATAATTTCCCAAAACAGCACAAATACCCTAAACATAGGTCTGTTTGTCTATACAAACACATTTCGGTTCTGTATTATGCATCTTGTATCACAGGCGTCTGTGTGGAGGAAAGGGCGCTGCTGGGCCCTGGGGCACAGGTGGTGACTCAACCTGGCTGTGCACAGGGCCGGGAAGCTCAGGGTTGCCCGGCAGGTGAGGTCTCCAGGGTGCAGCCGTGTGGGCACGTTGGGTGGGGGACACGCAGAGCCAGGTCTCAGTGCCATGCACCCTCCTCACTCTCAAGGGGAGCTTTTCTCCTAGTTACCTCAGTCAGCCACGTCACCGCCTTATCCCACCTGCCCCTCGGCCTGGGTAGAGGAGCTGCCTGGGTGCCCACACCTGCCCCAGGTGTGCTGACCACCTGGCTGGCCCGCACTGTGCTCCCCTCCGTCCTGTTTGCTGTGATCGGTGCCAGTGGCTGAGTCACAAAGTGTGGGCTGCAAGGACAAGGACCAGAGAAAGACCAAGTCACTCTGATGTCACATGTGCCTCAAGGGCCTAAGATCACAAGTCGAAAGCCAGCTCCCAACATTGTAGAGTGTGGATGCGACATCTCCCTCCAAGAACAGCTGCTCTGGGACAGAGCCGTGGCACCAGATCACTGTCCCCCACAGACGGACCCCAGGTCCTGCCACTTGATGAAAATGACCATGTGGCAAGAACAGTGTTACAGTTTTGATATGAAATGTTCCCAAAAGTCTCATGCCTGCAGTGGTGGGCCTCGGGACATCACAGTCGTCAGTGGATTCACGCATGGATAAGTTACAGCCGATTGTGCTGTGAGGAGGTGGAGCTTATTTAGAGAAGGATGACTGCGGTTGAGACCTGGAAGCACATATTCTTGCCCCTGGTTCCTCCATTCTCTCTCTGCTTCCTGTCTGGCATGACCTGAGCAGCTTGCCTCCTCCATGCCCCTCTGCTGTGTCATTGGAACTGATTTGTGGGAGGAGCTTGGAAAGCTTTGGAGATAATGGGTAAAGAAGCCCCAGAATGCTGTAACCAGAGCTTGATTGGTGATTCTGCTCAGAGCTCAGAATACCAGAATGCTATGAGGAATGCAGACAGTAAAGGCCAGGCCCAAAAGACTTCAAATGGGAAGGAGGACTTTACTGGAAATTGGGCTACAGGCTGTGCCTGTGACATTGTTGCAAGAAGGCTTCACGTAGAGGTCACAGAATAATTAATGAGACAGAGGAAATTTTAAGGCATCTCAGTGTCCAGGCTGTGGCATGGGTACTCCTGGCTGTTTCTAACCAGTTCTATAATGAGGGTCAGCAGCAAAAAGCATATGTGAAGAGTTTGTAGTTTAACTAAAAAAGGAAACACCTGGAAAGCTGGGGCCCTAGAAGATGTGGTCGCTGAAAAGATTAGCATAAAAAAGAAACTAAGTACTTTTGCATCAGGACAACAGAAAAGATGACTTGAGGGCATCTCAGGAATTGCCAGACCCCACCCTTCACAGGACCAAGTGTACAAAAGGGTAAAAGTAAATTGCTTTGAATGACCTTGCTCTGAGAAAAGGGCTCTGTGGCACACTGCTCTAGGAGAGCTGCCTAAAGAATTGGTTCACCAGAATTCATTATACCTTGCACAGCCATCTGGACACTGAGAGGCTGCTGCAGTCAGGGTCCCAGGGGGCCCAGCTGCTGCTTGAGTTGTCGGCTGACCTTAGTGTCATCCACATGGTGTTTAACATACTTGCAGAATACAAAAGTTGGGGGTCAGGGAGGCTTCCACATGTATTTTAGAAGGAGGTCTGGGAGATCAGGCAGTGAATGCCCAAGAGGGCAGTGAATAAAGCTGTGAGAGCAGAACCAAAATTGCAGTGGAGACCCCAGGAAGTAGGAGACGTCAGGAACTTGGAACATCTGCTGAGGGAAGCTGCAGAAAGTAAGCCAAGCCCGTTCAAGAGAGAGGTGCTGAGTGCTGCAGTGGGCAGTGCTACAGGGATTGAGCTGCTCAAACCTTGGGAGTTCACACCTCAGCACAACCTTACCCAGCCATGGACTTAACGTTTGCTCAGTTTCAATCTCACTCCAGCTCAGTCAATTTCTATTCATCTATTCCTCCCTTTCAGAATGTTCACTGTGTGCCAGTGCGCATTGCAAGTACTTAATTTTCTCTTTTATTTCCGCAGAGGCTCACAGCTAAGAGTTTGCCTTGAGACTCAGAGAAGTCTTTGAACCTGGACTTTTCAGCAATGCTGGAACTATTAAGACTTTGGTGACTCTTAAAGATGAACTGAATTCATTACCAGGTGGACATGAACCTTTTGGGGGCCAGTAGCATAATGTTAGAGTTTAGATCCATAATGTACCCCAAAAGTCTCAGGTGTTCAGAAGTGGAGCTTTTGGAAGGTCACTGGACAATGGGACACCACGCTTACCAGTGCACTGATCTCTTCATGAACTCGTGGCTGATTGTGCTGCCAGGAGTTGGGGCATGGTTGGAGACGTGTCAGTGGGGATGTGAAGGGTGAATTCTTGTCCCTGTGCCTCTCTCTCTGTTTCCTGGCTGCCATGAAATAAGCAGGTTTCCTCCTCCATCCCCTTCCACCGTGCAATTGCTGCCTTGGAGCCGGGGCACCATGGGCAGACCGAGACCTCTGGAGCCACGATCCAAATAAACTGCTTTGACTTGTGCGGTGTGGGGGATTTTGTCCCAGCCAAAGGAAAGATTAATAGACACAGGCAATATTACTGAAGTTTGCCCCAATGCTAGGCAGTTTTATGGGGTCCCTGTGACTGTCCCATGAGGTCAGTCAGGGTGGTAAGCCCTGTGCTCACCCCAAAACACACCTTAGGAGTTAACCGTCACCAGCTCCATTTTACAGATGAGGCCTGGAGATGCGTGTGACTCACCCAGCGTCTCATAGCCCAGAGCAGGGCTGCCCCTGACGCGTGCAGCCTAGAGTCTGCTTCATGACAACACTGAGCTGCTCCTGGCCAGGCAATGGGATCTGAGGACCAGGGCTACGCCCATCAGGCGCCCAGCAACAGGTGCCAAGACCTCACTGAGGACAGGAGGGTGGGCAGGTGGCTGGTAAGGGGATGGCTGCTGAGGGAAGGGCAGAGGCTGAGGGGACCCTACCCTCACAGGGTGACCACAGGGAGGCAGCCAGAGCCCCCCGGACACCTGCAGCCACCATCGGGGGGCCCTGGCTGAGGAGATGGGAGACTGCCAGACAGGTGGTGTCATGCAGCGGAGACCCACCCAGGAAAACAACAGGTGGGGAAGCCACCACCACCACAAGAGTCATAGTCCTGGAGCCGGAGAGGGCTCTGGAAGTCGGATTTATGGCAGATTAAACAAACATGCAAACATCCGTGGAAGGGAAAGAAGCAGGTGGAAGAGAAAGACAGAAAGAACCCACGTAGGATGTTAGGTGTGTGTGTGTGTGTGTGTGTGTGTGTATGTGTATGTGTGTGTAAAGGACAGGGACATCAGGATCCTGCAGGGATGCTTCCCGCCTTCGCTGCCTGTGGATTTCCCGATGAAAACACAGCAGAGCCTGACAGTCACATGTATTGGGCAAAGCTGTGTGCAGATGTCCATATTCACCAAGTTGTATATGTTAAATATGTGCAGTTTTTTACACCAAATATCCTTAAATAAAGCTGTTTTAAAAAGCATTAACAAAAAATTTTTTAAAGGAGACATTTCCCACACAATTCTTTAAGTACATCTGAGAGTTTATCTGTAGGGAAAATTCTATGAAGTGGTATTTCCAAGATTTTAAAGATAAATAATTGTGAGATTATTTACACAGCAGATTTGCTGGAAACTGACAGTAGATCATCATTTGGAATTCCCAGTTAAACATTTATCTCAACAAATACTGAAAGTATAGGAAGCGAGTGCCACCCTAAGGGAAAATTGAACATTCAGTAATTGGGCTTTTATTTACAGGAGTATGGAGAAAGAGACGAAGGCACGGAGGGATGGATAAGTAGATGGGTGGATGAATGAGTGGACAGATGTATGTATGAATGAATGGGTGGGTAGATGGATGGATGGATGAGTAGACAGATGGGTGGATGGATGGATGGATGGATGGATGGATGGATGAGTAGATGGATGGGTAGATGGATGAATGGATGGTTGGATCAATGCATGGAAGCATGAAAAGGCAAATGGATGGGTGGATGGGTGTTTCTGTGTGTGTGGATGACTAGATGGATGGATGAGTGGATGGACGGATGGATGGATGGATGTGTGACTGGATGGGTGGGTGGGTGAATGGTTCCTGGGCGAATGGTTAGGTTTGGGGTGGGTAGATGGATAGATGGGTGGATGGCTCATTACTTTGTCTTTCTAGCTGCCCCTCTTTCAGTCCACCTACCTTCCATCCATTAGCCACAGATCGAGTTATCTGACACTCATGCGGTACCATTTCCTGTCACGGAGACTACAGTCTGCTGAGTTTAGGGGGTGGCTGCACAATGATGACATCAGCACAACTTTGGGAAGAAAGCTGGCAGGGCCCAGGTTTTGTCTGTCCCAGGAGAAAGCTGCCTGGGGCTGACATCAAAACTGGAGGCAGTCTATCCAGTGGAGGAAGTGGTGTGAAAGCAGACCCTGGTCCTAAACTGGGCAGAGGCATCCTCCATACAAAGCCAGAGGAAGAAGCTAGCAGGGAGGAGCTCAGCGTCTACAGAGTGGAGCCAGGACCGTGGTGAGCAGAGGCCAGGGCAGGGCTGGGCTGGGTCTGTCTGTCTGTCTAGGCCGGAGCCTTGCGACCATAGACAGCCTCGGGCGTAGAGACCAGTGTCCATCCTCCACGGATGGGGTGGATGGCAGGACAAGCAGATTCTTACAGCCACAGGGAAGATTTAGCTGTGTCCCCAGGAGCTGACAGTTGACTTCATGGATTAACTGCTAATTGTCACTGGACACTTATTCTCAAAGATGAGCGCTCCTCTCTGGTCCTCTGTGTCTCCTCCCAGAGATACCACGCATGTTTCCTGGGTACTTTACGGCTCTGTTTATCACTTCATCATCTGGGGACACATTTGCAGTGCTGTTTGCTGTACCCTGGATGCAGTCAGCTTCTTGGGCTCTGCAGGAAGGGGAGGCTGTGGGCAGTGTCCTTCATGCTCCAGGCGTCCCCTGCGCTGTGGCTCGGGACCAACATGTAGGGGACATCCGGCCAGGGTCACAGCCCAGCCAGACAGGTGGATCCCAACTTGGGGCCACCTCCAGCACCTATTTGGCCCTAAGTGTTCCCTTGGACATTTTCTGTGGTCCCTCCTTGCACAGCAGGAGAATCGGCCTTGGGAGGTGCCCCTCAGCAGCCCTCACCCTGCACTGCCGCTCTAGGATGCACCCAGATCCCACTTGGTGGGGCTTGGGATCCAGGTCACAGCCAATCAGCATGCTGCCCTGTCCTGGTACGGGATTGGCTCAGGCACAGGAGTGGGATTCCACCATGGCCAATCAGATGCGAGGAACTCTAGGTGAGAGGCTCTGGCCTTTCCCACAGGCTGTGAGCTGAGGTGGGCATGGACACAGGGACACCACACTTGACTTGAGAGGACAAGGCTGGAGGGCAGTCAGCAAGGGGACGTAGAGTCCAGAGTGGACAGATGTGGTGGGGCCGCCCTGAGCCCTGAGGCTCTATCAGAAGGAGGCGCTTATTTGGTTTCTCATGTCTGTTAATATTTGCTTTGTGTAGTTGGGTGAACCTGTGTTTGCTGCCTAAATATTTATGATTGTTAGCTCTTCTTCTTGGAGTTCTCCCTTAGCAAGTATGTAGTGACATTCTTTGTCTCTTGATCAGTTTTGGCTTAAAGACTGCAAGGAAAATATTACAAAGAATCAACAAATGGGATCTCACCTTATTAAAAAGCTTTTGCACAACAAAAGAAATCACCAACAGAGTGAAAAGACAACACACAGAGTGGGAAAAAATTATAGCCAGTTGCCCCTCAGACAGAGGACTTATATCTAAAACATAAAGAATTGAAAAAAATCAGACCACCCCAAACTCAAAGGCCAAATCCAAAAATGGGCATATGAGATGAATACACACTTCTCAGATGAAGAAATACAAATAGCAAATAAATAAATAAAAAAATGTTCAGTGTCATTGGTCACTCAAGAGATGCCAATTAAAACAACACTGAGATTCCATCTCACCCCAGAAGGAATGGCTATCATCAAAAAATCAACCAGTAACAAATGCTGGAGGGGCTGTGGGGAAAAAGGGACCCTTCTCCACTGTTGGTGGGAGTGCAGACTGGTGCAACCACTGTGGAAATCAGTGTGGAGATTCCTCAAAAAACTAGGATTAGAGGTCCCATTCAACCCAGCTATTCTCCTTCTGGGTATTTTCCCAGAAGAATTAAAAACATCATACCACAGCAATATGTGTGCACCCATGTTTATAGCAGCACAAGTTGCAATAGCTAAATCTTGGAAACAACACAAATGCCCATCAACTGATGAATGGATAAAAAAGATGTGGTATTTTTATACAATGGAGTACTACTCAGCCATAAAGAAGAGTAAACTGGAGACTTTTATAGGTAAATGGATGCAACTTGAGACCATACTCATAAGTGAAATAAATCAGACCCATCTGTGTAAACATCGTATTGTCTCACTAGTGTGAGAAATGGAACAAGTAAATAAGATCCAAAAACATACAATAGATATTGTGAACTGGGAAGATACCATTCAAAAGAAAAGACAAACTGAGATGGGAAAAAGGGAAAGGTAGAAAGGGAAAAAGAAAAAAATATAGGTATACTCAAGACAGTTAAGATAGTCACACAGCTAGTTTATCTCAGTTCATTGAAAAGAAAGGTTTGTGCTAACGTTGTTTGGACAAGATATCACACCTATATCTTGTGCTCTGAACAACTACTATGAAGACAACAATATGCGATGTATTAATTATTGTAACTGTCCTACTAGCCTGTTTTGAAAAATCTGTTTCATCGTTATTTTTATCTTTTTTCTCTTTAAAATAAAAACAAAGAAGAAGGAGGCGGCAGCGCGGTGCTGGTGCACAGCAGTGCCGCACTCTGAGCTGGGCGTCCTGACGCCTCCGGGCTCCCAGCTCTGCTCCCACATGGGCCGGGACGCGGACGCTTCAGTGCCCGCGAGGGCTCCTGAGGGGTTAGCTCCGCCCAGCACGGCGTCTCTGTCCTGCGTCACTGTTGGTGTCACTGGGTCGCTGCCGCTGTCATCACTGCATCACTGTGGTTGTCATCGTTATTTTCGTATCACCAACATTGTCACTGTGTCACCATTGCATTGCACTGTCCCCCAGCCGGGGTCCCCAGTGTGGAGCCTCCCGAGTCTCCCACCCGCTGCTCCTCTCCTCCCCACGTGGACCAGCTCACTCTGCTGCCACCCAGGGGTCAGGCACAGGTTGAGCCCCTCCTGGAGGATACTGGCCAAAAGGACCTGGGGTCGTGCACCCCAACTGACCAACACCCCTGATTCCTCCTCCTCCCACCTCCACCTGTGCTGAACCCATGTGGAGAACAGATGGATGGACAGACAGATGGACTGATGGATGGATGGATGGATGGACACAAGTTAACAGAGCTCACAGTTCCTCTCAAATGATTCTGCTGAGTCCTCTCACTTGTCCCCAGGTCCTCCCCATGTCCTGTCTGCTGCCCCCACAGTGGGGAGCACCCTGTGGCCTGGTCAGGGGAGACTCCTTGGAGGAGGGGACAACTTGGGGTGGGCCTGGCTTGCAGCCCAGGGCCGCGGGAGCTCTGCCCCTGGGGACGGAGGCGACTCGCAGCCTCGCTCTGCTGGCCCGAGACAGTGCTGGCAGCTAAAGCTGCTTCTCCCACAGCCTCTCCAGATGAGCGGTGGGAATTAGTGCCGGCTCACAGTCCCCCTGGAGTGTGGCCCAGAACCAAATGCCGCCCAGACCCAAGTCGGGCTGCCATTTGCGTGGGATTCACAGGACGATCTTGCTGCTCCCCCCGCCCCGCCCCAACCACCCCCAACCGCCTTCTAGGGGCACCCAGGGGCCCAGATGTGGCCTCATCTGATGCAGAATGGGACTCAGGCACTCCACAAACACCAGCGGGTGCCCAGGGCCGCCCAGGGCTGCCTCCTGCCTCGGGCCTCCTCGACGGGCACCTGAGTGCCCTGCCGCTGCATTATCCTGAGGCTCAGCCTTGCTCTCCCCTGGCCGCGGCGGCCTCCGTGGGAGTTGAGATGAGGAAGCAGAAGGGAGCTCACCTGCTCGGGCCACGAGAGCCCTGGGGAGCGGTCAGACCCTGGGCCCAGGCCGCGCCAGGCGGGTCTCTTCGGAGTCCTGGGCGGTGCCAGGCCTTGCACCAATGCCCGGGTCTCCCATAGGCGGCTGAGTCTGCAGCTTGGACCCTCGGGCCTCATGCTCTGGTGGGGTCCAGTCCTCCCAGGGCGCTTGCTGGGTCCAGGTCTTGCTGGACACTCGGGCTGTGTGTCAGCTGCTCCACGACCCTGGGAGCCTGCAGAGGCTGCAGCGGCATCCATGCCCCTCTCTGCTCTGGGAGCTGCCAGCCCACCATGGCCCCCTGCACCCTGAGCTGCAGGGTGAGGACCAGGGAGCCCCCTTCCTCCTGCGGTCTGAGGCTGGAGTCAGAGCTGAGCAGAGAGCGCAGCCACGTCCTCTGTTCATGCTGTGGAGGTTCCCAGGGGCCCACCCAGATCCTGCCTCCTCCTTCCACCCCTCGGGCTGTGTTTGTGGATCCCTGCCCAGGTCTGACTGCTCCAGAGCCTGGGTCAGGTTCCACGTCCCTGGCCCCACCTGCACCTGCTGGACGCCCCAGGCTGCGTCCAGCCCCACCCAGCTGGGCACAGCAGCAGCACCTCCCCTCCATTTTCTTCCTCCACCTCCCCTTCCCCTTCCTCCTCTCACCACTGTCCCTACAGCCCCTGAGCCAAGGGCTTCAATGACCCTGTGGTCAGTGTCAGTGACTGCCCTGTGGCCAGTGACTGTGCCCCTCCAGGGACAGGAAGCTGGGACCCTTTCTCTCAGTGACCTGGATTTAGAGACCACTAACCTGAGCTCAGGGTCGTCATGGGTGAGGGTCTTCAGGCTGCTGCGGACAGAGAGCTGCCCTGCTCTGCCCCTTCCCTGATTTCCTGTGTGGGAGGGAAAATGGGGCACCCAGCCCTGACCACAGGAACCATACCTGGGTGGCTGGAGTTCGGAACCTGCTCTGGGAGACAGCAGCCCAGGTCTGGGAAGGAGGATGGAGCCCCCAAGCCTTTCCTGCCCCATTTCCTGTTCCTGAGGCTTGCAGCCCACTTCCTATCATCACAGCTCACAGATGACCTCCTGTCCCCACAGCTACAGCCCACTTCCTGTTCCCACAGCTACAGCCCACTTCCTGCCCCACAGCTACAGCCCACTTCCTGTTCCCACAGCTACAGCCCACTTCCTGCCCCACAGCGACAGCCCACTTCCTGTCCCCACAGCTACAGCCCACTTTCTGTCCCCACAGCTACAGCCCACTTCCTGTCCCCACAGCTACAGCCCACTTCCTGTCCCCACAGCTACAGCCCACTTCCTGTCCCCACAGCTACAGCCCACTTCCTGCCCCACAGCTACAGCCCACTTCCTGTCCCACAGCTACAGCCCACTTCCTGCCCCACAGCTACAGCCCATTTCCTGCCCCACAGCTACAGCCCACTTCCTGCCCCACAGCTACAGCCCATTTCCTGCCCCACAGCTACAGCCCACTTCCTGTCCCCACAGCTACAGCCCACTTCCTGTCCCCACAGCTACAGCTCCTTTCCTGTCCCCACAGCTACAGCCCACTTTCTGTCCCCACAGCTACAGCCCATTTCCTGCCCCACAGCTACAGCCCATTTCCTGCCCCACAGCTACAGCCCACTTCCTGCCCCACAGCTACAGCCCACTTCCTGTCCCCACAGCTACAGCCCACTTCCTGTCCCACAGCTACAGCCCACTTCCTGTCCCCACAGCTACAGCCCACTTCCTGTCCCCACAGCTACAGCTCCTTTCCTGTCCCCACAGCTACAGCCCACTTTCTGTCCCCACAGCTACAGCCCATTTCCTGCCCCACAGCTACAGCCCATTTCCTGCCCCACAGCTACAGCCAACTTCCTGTTCCCACAGCTACAGCCCACTTCCTGTCCCACAGCTACAGCCCATTTCCTGCCCCACAGCTACAGCCAACTTCCTGTTCCCACAGCTACAGCCCACTTCCTGTCCCACAGCTACAGCCCACTTCCTGTCCCACAGCTACAGCCCATTTCCTGCCCCACAGCTACAGCCAACTTCCTGTTCCCACAGCTACAGCCCACTTCCTGTTCCCACAGCTACAGCCCACTTCCTGCCCCACAGCGACAGCCCACTTCCTGTTCCCACAGCTACAGCCCACTTCCTGCCCCACAGCGACAGCCCACTTCCTGTCCCCACAGCTACAGCCCATTTCCTGCCCCATAGCTACAGCCCATTTCCTGCCCCACAGCTACAGCCCATTTCCTGCCCCACAGCTACAGCCCATTTCCTGCCCCATAGCTACAGCCCACTTCCTGTCCCCACAGCGACAGCCCACTTCCTGTCCCCACAGCTACAGCCCATTTCCTGTCCCACAGCTACAGCCCATTTCCTGCCCCACAGCTACAGCCAACTTCCTGTTCCCACAGCTACAGCCCACTTCCTGTCCCACAGCTACAGCCCACTTCCTGTCCCCACAGCTACAGCCCACTTCCTGTCCCCACAGCTACAGCCCACTTCCTGCCCCACAGCTACAGCCCACTTCCTGTCCCCACAGCTACAGCCCACTTCCTGTCCCCACAGCTACAGCCCACTTCCTGTCCCACAGCTACAGCCCACTTCCTGTCCCCACAGCTACAGCCCACTTCCTGTCCCCACAGCTACAGCCCACTTCCTGTCCCCACAGCTACAGCTCCCTTCCTGTCCCCACAGCTACAGCCCACTTCCTGTCCCCACAGCTACAGCCCATTTCCTGCCCCATAGCTACAGCCCACTTCCTGTTCCCACAGCTACAGCCCACTTCCTGTCCCACAGCTACAGCCCACTTCCTGTCCCCACAGCTACAGCCCACTTCCTGTCCCCACAGCTACAGCCCACTTCCTGTCCCACAGCTACAGCCCACTTCCTGTCCCCACAGCTACAGCCCACTTCCTGTCCCACAGCTACAGCCCACTTCCTGTCCCCACAGCTACAGCCTACTTCCTGCCCCACAGCCTCAGTCCATTTCCTGTCCCCATAGCTCAGAGCCCACTTCATGTCCCCCTGGGCATGGCCCATTTCCTGTTCCCACAGCTCACAGCCCATAGGCCACACTGTGCACATGTCATAGTCAGCTGCAAGGAATGCTGGGCACCCAGAGTCCATGGCCCTGCTTGGATCCAAGGCAACCGTCCTGGCCACTTGGGGGTGTCACAGGTTGTGTGGTCAGGTGGAGACTGCAGGACTAGAGCAGTAGGTGACACAGTGTGACACGTGCTGGAGGGACCCAGGCTGCTGCCTGCAGGCAGCAAGGGTGGTGATCTGAGGGTGTCCGGAAGGCAGGGCCTCTGGGGCGTCTGAAGTCTGCATGGAGCTCTGGGCTTGGTAAATTAGCTGGAGGAGAGAAGCCCTTTTCTGGACTTGGATGAGGCAGGTGGGGTAAGATCAGGTCTCTACCCTGAGCGGCTGGCAGGAACCTAACCCTGACCCTCACCTGTCCCCCTCCTCCTAGGGTCCTGGCAGCAACCAGGACTGCACAGCTCTGCCGGCCTCGTGCCGAGCCGTGTCCAGGGTGCCGATCACTGTCCAGGGTGCCGATCCCACTGGGCTTCCAGGACTGGACTGGGCTTCTGTCCCGATAGCAGACTAGGGGCACCGGGAAGAGTGTCCTCCTCCGACCAGAAACCCAACAGGCAGCAGTGTGGCCACCCCTGGTGCAGGAAGCTCTGCCTGCGAGGTGCTGCTGAGTGGAGAGAGGCCATGTCTTGGTCCCAGCGGTGCTCAGAGGATCTGAGCCCTGCGTGGCACCACGATGAGTTCAGGGCTGCAGGCGGCAGACCGACCACCACGGAGACCATGAGATGCGATCCCATCTGCAGGCCCTGGAGAAGTGAGACTGTGAGTTAGAATCCTCCCGCCACCAACATCATCTCACAGCAGCAATGGATGTAAGAGGATGCCCTGGGCCACCCCAATCCAGCTTCTGGTGGAGACAGGTCTACAGGACACCCTTTGGTCAGGCGGCTTCCTGTCATGACCCAGGACCTTTGGATTCGACCTGAGGTTTACTTCTATCCAAGAGCTTCAGCCCTGAGGGGTTTGGCATTCAAGGAAGTGAGGAAACCGTGTGGGTCAGGGCCCGGTGACAGTCTGCAATGGCAGAAATCCTGCTCACGTGGTGACGGAGGCCCCAGAACAGAGGGAGGACTGGGGAGGGACTGGGCTGCAGCAAGGTCTTCATGAGGCCGTGGGCTCAGCCGTGAGTGTCTCCGATGCTCTGTGGACGTCCACGCATGAACTTTGGACTCCGCCCCTTCACACTGCCTGTCCCCACCCCAACACTCGCATGGCCAGGACCATAGAGGGTGATGACTGAGGCCCCTCTGCTCTCCTTGACACGGCTGCTCAGAGGTCCCTGGGCCTGAGCTGTGTCCTACCTCACCTTTGCGGGCCACCAGCCTCAGCCGTTCACCAGGCAGGAAGGAACCATGGAGCAGGTGGACAGCACACTTGGAAGAGGCATTTTCCAGAGGAGTTGGAGGGGTCTTGCTGTCCTGGGGGCACTGGGTGACAATGTCTTGTGGCACAGATGAACCTTGAGTCCCTCCATGTGCCTGTCCGGGAGCTGGGCCCATGATGTCCTGCTGGTTCTGAAAGCGTAGTTGCATAACAGGGGTCAGCTTGGCAGATAAGGGAGGATGAGGAGACACAAAGAACTTTCCAGGCTCCATCACCTGCAAGAGGACAGCTGGGATGCACTCCAGGTGTGCTTGCAAATGCCACCTGCCTTCTCTACCCCTGGGGGCTGGGAGACAGGAAGCAGTGACAGCCCTGCGTCCTGGGGAGTGACTCTGCCTGCAGTGGCTTCTGCCCGCAGCAGACCTGAGAGCCACCGCGCTGGGCTCAGGCTTCCTCAGGAAACCGCTCAGCTCTTTTCCCAGGAAAGGGAATGAGTCACCTTGCCAGAGTCAAGGCCCAGCCCACGCTGGCTGCAGCCTGGGTAGACTTTCCTTCTGACCAGAGGTTGGTGTGACTTTTAATTTGCAACTGTAAATGATGATTTTTTCTTAAAACAAAGGCAGAGTATCATGTCAAGGCAAGGTTCAGACAACCTATTTTTAGTGAGAAGGGACTTGGTGGCAACACACAGCACTGAGACACGCTATGGCTTGTGTCTAGATGTCCCCACCAAGCCACATGCGCTCATAATTGGAGCTTTTCGGAGGGGCAGGATCTAGGGTGTGACCTTGGATTAAGGATCTGTGATCACTAAATTAGTCCGCTGATTGGCTTAGCATAGCTCTGGGTGTGGGTAATGGGAAGGCCCACCTGGGTGTGGATGGCACCGCCCGGAAGACATGTAGCCTGGATGGGATAAAAGGGAAAGCAAGGCTGCTGCTTTGCTGCCTCCTGCCTGCCCTGCCAAGGACTGTTTCTCCTCGCGATGCCCCTCTGCCACACTGCCCTGCCTTGGAGCCAGCAGACTATGGACTGAAACCTCTACAAACTGAGCCTAAATAAACCTTTGCTCCTTTAAGTTGTGAGCATCGGATATTTTGTCTCAGGAATGAGAAAAGTAGCCAAGACAAGTCACGTGCCAATTCTTGGGGAAGAAAATGTCAAATTAAGGGTCAACCTCACACTGTACTCCCCAAATACTTTCCGATGGATTTAAGAACTAGATACAAAACAAGACTGTAAAAACCTTTGAAAATATAAGACAATCCAAACTGAAGACACAAAAACTTTACTCAAGACAAAAACACAGAGGCTGAAAGGAAGACGATAGAGCGGGACTCCACCAGCGTCTGACACTGGACCCGCGGTAGGAGAAAACATGTACACAGCAGGTGGCAAAGGACTCCCAGGCAGGAAGTGTGAACACCTTCTCTTAATCAGGGAAAAACACAAGGACTCGAGGGAAATGCAGGCGAGGGTAGAAACACACAGCTCAGGGGGAGAGGTTTCAGCAAATGCAGGAGAAAGGCGGGACCAGTAGCAGAGGAGGGAAACAGTAAAACCAGATGAAGCCAGCAGGTGAAACTGAGGATGCTGATGGGCTCAAGTGCTCACCACGGTGTGCGGGAACAGCCCGCATACATGGCGTGAGGACGTGGGACGGAGACGGCGACGTGGACGATGTCTCCAGCTCCTGGGCCACCCACCTCTGCTTCCCATACGCCCACCTCAGTGTCACTTCGGGGAAACAGCACCAGCATCAGGTGGTGAGAGAGCGGCCCTGCAGTCTGTGACCCTGAGCCATGGTGAGCGACAGGGATAGGTGTGGCCCTGCCCTGGGCACCGAGCATGAGCCTGCACAGGCAAGAGGAGGAGGGGCGGGGATCCTGGACCTAGCAGTAGCAGGAGCTCACTAGGAACGCAGACCCCCAGGCCCACCCCATCCGGCCCTTCCCTGTTACAACCCTGGTGGGTCAGGGAACCCAGAGCAAGGCCACAGTTCCCAGCCTCCCATGGGCTCCCTGTGGCCAAAGACCCAGTCCCGGCCAGGCACTGTGACCAGAGGCCCCGGGAGCCACACCCTGGCCATGCCCTGGGGAATGAGGCCTCCCCTCCCTTCCTCCTCTACCCCAGCTGAGTGACACCCATGCTGCCAGGGTCACCACTGCTCATCCCAACCAGGACCCAGGAGGTAAAGAGGGGTTTGGAGCTTTGGAGTCAGACGAAACAGGGCATCAGAGTCCACTGGTAATTAAATCTCTCATCATATGGCAAGAGGTCATAGGGCTT
Organism: Erethizon dorsatum; assembly: GCA_028451465.1. Classification (NCBI taxonomy): domain Eukaryota; kingdom Metazoa; phylum Chordata; class Mammalia; order Rodentia; family Erethizontidae; genus Erethizon; species Erethizon dorsatum. The sequence continues at coordinate 126,022,193 of CM051830.1, read as the reverse complement.
CATGAGGCTGGGAGTCCTCAGCCGTGGAACAGAAACAGTAATGATGATGGCGGTGCTGACGATGGTCATGCTGGTGGTGATGATGATAGTGATGGTGGTGATGGTGATGGTGGTGATGTTGATGGTGGTGATGATGATGATGGTGATGATGATAGTGATGGTGGTGATAGTGATGGTGGTGATGATAATGATGATGGTGATGATGATGGTGATGGTGGTGATGGTGATGATGGTGATGATGATGGTGATGATAATGTTGATGATTGTGATGATGATGGTGATGATGGTGGTGATGATGGTGGTGATGGTGATGGTGGTGATGATGATGATGATGGTGGTGATGATGGTGGTGGTGATGATGGTGATGGTGATGTGGTGATGGTGATGATAATGATGATGGTGATGATGATGGTGATGATGGTGGTGATGATGATGGTGATGGTGATGATGGTGGTGATGATGGTGATGGTGGTGATGGTGATGATGGTGATGATGAAGGTGATGATAATGGTGATGATTGTGATGATGATGATGGTGATGATGGTTATGGTGTGATGGTGGCAATGGTGATGATGATGATGATAATGCTGGTAGTGGTGATAATAATAATGTTGCTATGTTTTTCCAGGAGGAGGACACATGGGGAGCTCAGAGCAGGACGACCCCACCCCAAATGCTGTACAGAGTGTGCCTACTCGTATTATTCCTACACTCTCACATTCTCACCCCTCTCCGTGGCCATCTCTTCCACCCTGGGTCCCCCTTCATGAAGCAAGAACTCTGTCCCCCCTTTATCAGACCTCCCCCAGACCGCTCTTCAGCAGCAGCTCCTCCACAGGGGACAGGACCATTGCCCTGGCAAAGAGAGACCACCTTGCCCAGCATCCCAGGGAGGATCAGGAAGGTCACGGAGCCTGTTTCCCTGCAGGAGGCCTCAGCCCATGACATTGCCATTGTACTCGCTGAGGGAGCAGAATGAACCCGATGCCGGGCACCAGGTCTCCTCAGGGTGAAGCCACCGCCTGGCCCCGCCGTAGGAAGTTCCTGAGGGAGGCTTTGCCGCTGCTGCCACCAGGAAAGGTCCGGGTTCGGGAGCAGGGTGTGACAGATGGGCAGAGCATCACGGGTCTCTGCGTCCGATGCCGGAGGGCACCTGGGAGGGGACAACCTTTCCCGCGCCCGATGCTCCGATGCTCCTCCTCTGTGCACCGCCTTCTTGGACGCCTTCCTCCTCCTTACCAAGCTGTCCTCTGCTAGTGCCGACTTGAAGTTCCTTCCATGTCACCTGTGCCAACTCACGCTCCATTGGAGCACCACAGGGGGCCCAGCTGTGCCAACCAGAAGGTGCCTCGGGCATCAGTGTTATTCTGAACTGAAGGCATCAGAGCCCCGAAGCCCTCACTGCTCCAACGCTGTGACCCGGGACAGCTCAACTGGCCTGAATTCCTCCCGGGAGTGGCGGCAGCTCCTCTCCTAGGAGCTGACACATTGGCACCGCCCAGACAGACCCCCCTGCCCACCACGTGGTCTCCTTCGAATAACGCGACCTTGGTCTCCACCCGCGCTCCTCGCCCACCCCACTCCTGTGAAAACGGCCTTGAACCCTCAGACCTCCCCACTCCGTCCACCTCTGCGCATCCCCGTGAGGCCCAGGCACATTCGGTAGAACACTGTTAATCGTTTGCTTTTTCTCCTGCTGCCCGGTCTTTTGTCAGTTGGACTTGCAGGTCCCCAGGTCCACAGCCCAGGCAGGTAGAGGAGGAGCCATTCTCCCCCACGGTGTTGGGAAATTAGTTTTCTCACCTGCGTCTCCACACGCAACTGGCAACCAGCAGAGATTTCTGGGCTAAATTAGTTTAGGGCAAGTGTTGTGAAAGCAGAACCCAGTCCGAGAAGAAGAAAAACCGTTTTTCTTCACAGCTTCTGCTCTACCCAGCTGACCCGGGGCTGATTCAGGCCAAGGCGTCTCGCACCGTGTGACTGGTCTGTGGCAGCCAGGGAGGGGCGGTCCTGTGGGTCCTGTGGAGGTCATCCTGTGGGTCAGAGGTGGGAGGTGAGCTCGGGGACCTCCTGAGAGTCCACAGTGACCAGGGAGGACAGAAGCCAGCTTTACGTCACAACCTGCTCCTGCCGGTAGTGTCCCTCTGCACAGGGCCCTGCCACTATCGTGGCCTGGCCCAGCTGAGGGCCCTGCCCTGGCCCTGGTGCCCCATCCCAGGGCTGTTCCGGCTCCTGCAGGCTCAGCTGGGCCATCCCTGAACTGTGTCCCTGTGTCCCCTGCTGTAAGGTTGCACTGAGCAGGCAGGGACACCTCCACGGGGTGGAGAAAGCTGTCTGTGTGGGACAGGGGACTCTGCGGGAGGCCGGGGTGCTGGGGCTGGGCTATGGGTGCTGGAACCCCGACTTGGGCATCTCAGGCCCCCTCTCCCCATTCCTGCTGAGGTTCCTAGGCCCGGGGCTGCAGGTCCGGGTCAGGGGTCCTGTGGAGCTGGGGCCCTTGGGGACATGTGTGGGGCTCTCTCCAGGGGCTGGGCTGCCCCTCCCCCAGGTCACCTGCTCCCAGGGCCTTGCTGTCCGGGGCGGGGAGGAGCCAGAGCCAGGACCGAGGACCAGGAAGCAGAGCACAGGGCTCGGCAGGTGGAGCTCAAGGCCCCGGGTTGTGCCCAAGGTCCCCGGGGAGAGGACCCTGCTTCCTGCCGCCCACTCCCATCCCCACAGGAGCCTGGGATGGAGACAGGGTGACAGCGAGGGGTGATGTGCGCGGTGCCTGGTGCATCAAAAATAAACTTGAAAAGTTTCTGCCTTGTTTCATTCTGCACAAAATGAATGTGATTCCCAGACTCATAAAGTTGTAAGAAGGGATTTTTGCTCAGATTTGCAAGCTTCAGTCACGCTCTGTGCGCCCACACCAGGGAACAGCCCTGTGGGGACACAGGTCTACACCCCAAGAACTGTGGGGCTCCCGCCCACCAAGCCCAGGTCTGGGCACTGGTCCTGTGGACTCTGTCACCGACAGGCAAACCCAGCATTCGAGGAGCGGCGGGGATGCGGGAATTGGGGTAGACACCACAGAGGTGACCCTCCCAGGAGAATCAGGAAGTGGCCCAGGCCCTGGCCTGAGCACCCCCATGCATGCTGCCCCCCCACCTTTCACAGGGCCCAGCAGCTCTAGCCGCCGCACGCCTAGCGCCTCATTGCCCAGCCCCCACCCCGTGTGGTGACTTAATCTGCACGAAGACCTGGACCCCGGCTCAGCGGTGCCTGCGGCCAGGGTCACCTGGGGTTGGCGTTCCCATCTGGTCTCTTTTGGCCCTGGCCCTTGCCCCTCCCCTGCGGGTCCTGCCTGGTCCTGGCCTGGCCATGAGGGCTGTGGACACCAGGGCCGCACAGTGGTGTCATCTGAGTGGCAGTCACTGATCTGTGTCCCACCAGAACCCGGGCCCGGATGTCCAGGTGCAGCCCGCGGGCCGGGCCTCGGGCAGCTCCTCGTGATGAGACACTGCCCTGGGCACAGTTGCTGGATCAGAGCCGCAGAGCTCGGCGCGTAAATATTTGAAGAGCGCAGGTGCAGGAGCCTCGAGTGACAGCTCCGGTTAGGATCCAGGCTCTGACTTCCATAAAGGGGACGTCCTGCTGAACGCGGGGTCCCACAGCGGGGCAGGCAGGGAGCCATTTCTCCGTCAGGAGGGGAGGTCCTCACCCCGTGTCATCCCCTGGGGTCGCATCTTGGGGATGATAGAGCTGGGGCTGAGAGCCTCTCTTCCTCAGGAGCAGCTTCTCGGGCCTGTGCACCTGGGCTTGGCTCTCTGTCATAACTGATAGTGGCGATCGCCAGGGCCAATGCAGACACAGCCTAGGTGCCCACCCCACCGTGGGACACCTGCCCAGGGCACCTGGGATGACCAGGGCCACACTGGGAGAAGGGGCAGAAATGACCCCTCCCGTCCAACCTGCGGGGCGGGCGCAGTCAGAGAAGGCGGGAACCTGCAGAAACGCTGCTCTCCCTGCACCTGCACCCGCGGCTGAGGGGGTGTGCGAAGGGGAGGCCATGGCACGGTGGCTTGAAGGATCCGGCAGAGGGTGCCCCACCTGCCGGGGTCCCCACATTGTCCTGAGGACAAATCCAGGCGGAGCCCCATGCTCCAGGCCTGGCCTGGCCTGTGCGAGGTGGCCCCTCTGGTTCCCAAATTCATTCCCTAGCTGGAGGCACCCCCCTTCCCAGGACTGCTGAGCCCCATAGCACAGGGCCTTTGCACAGCCAGCCCTGGGGGCAGTCCCTTCCCGCATCTTCCCCTGATTCTGCCTCGCTTCACCGGGACCTCACCCCAGTGTCACACCCACATGCTGCCACCGCAGCTAGGGGTCACTCTACAGAGCAGCCTGGGAGGTGGTGGGGACCCTGTGACCCCTAGGCCTTGGGCCACCACCTGGGAGGGCTGATCTGCAAGGATCTCCCCAGCCTTGGGGTCAGCAGTTGGCCTCCCGACTCACAGAGGACGCTGGGCTTTAGCCAGCTTGGGGAGGCTGAATTGCAACCAAGTCCCTGCGGGGAGGCGCGGGCACTGGGAGCAGACCTGACCACTTGGGTCACTGTGCTCGGGGCCTGCGATCGCAGGGAGACGCATGCTGACTCCTGGGGCCTCGGCCCGAGCCCCAGGAACTTCGCCCGCTGGTTACTAAACAGCGCCATCATTGTCCCTTAAACCTGCAAACGCACAATCGAAATCAAAGGAACAAATTCTCAGACGCACCCCTGCCGTTGTGTCCCTGCTGCCCTGTGACCTGATGTGGTGTAAAGCTCGGGCCCCCTCGGGGGGGGGGGGTGAATGCCTCACCCCTAAATCTCAGCCGACGCTGAGGAGGCCTGGCTCACGGTGCTGCTGACCTTGCCGGCCCCAGACTGAGAAGAAGAGGGAGGTTAGGGATGCAGGTTACAGGTACACACATGTGTGTGTACACGTGTGTGTGCAACTGTGTGTATGGTCATTATGTTCTGGTAGCACAAAGAATGAGGAAATGTCTTCCCCATTGGAAACCATTTTCCAACTAAGTGGAGATGCTGTCCTGTCATGGGGCAGGCTGAGGCTCCAGGTCCCACCCGGGCTCCTGTCTGGGACAGCGGCCACAGTGCCTCACTGTCCCCGTGACGGAGGTGCCAGGCACCCGCACCGGGCCTGGACTCCACGATCCCAGCCTCTGCAGCTGCACAGGTGGTGAGCAGCATGTGCTCTTGGTCGGACGGTGCCTGGGTGGCGGCCACAGCCTCAGCATGGGCGCCCTCGGGAAAGAGAAGCCACGTGGCTTCCTGGTAGTCTGTTTCCAGGTCAGCTCACATCCGACGAGGGTACGGAGTGGGCACTGCTCTTGAGAGGAGAGAGCCCTACTCAGGAGGAAAGGCTGGCATGGGGAAGCCGAGGCCGCAGGTCCCCATGGAGCCAGCTCCAGGGACCCGGCCAGACCTCCGTGGGCTCCTGTCCCCTCGGGGGACACTGCCTGGTGAGGGAGAAACACGGCCACTGGGGCACTTGTGGGCAGCAGGCAATGTGGGGCACATGTGGGGCCCAGGGGCAGCAGACAGATGAGCAGCGTGTGCTGCCGACAGTTACCAGAGTACAGAGGTCAGAGGTGACGTGCTGGGAGCCCTGGGTGGCACTGTGGAGTTGGCAGCAGTGTGCAGTGCACGATCCCAACCTCGGGGCCTGCGTGTTAGTAAAAATGAAACTCAGTGTGCCCAGGGCACGAGCCTGTGCCGCCCTGCACACCAGCACACGCCTGCTGGCAGGGCACAGTCCCCGCAGTGGAGACGTGTCCTTTCCTGCCTGTGGGTCGCTGGGTGCTGCCTGGCCTGTGGTCGCCAGACTCGAGTGTCCCAATTATGTTACTGTCCCAGGAGCGAATGTCGGTCACCCCTGGCTGTGGCCTGGAGGGGTCTCGGGAGGGGAGAATGAGGTGGCCGCTGCTGACTCCTTTCAGTTACCACTTGCGCCCTGGAGAGAAGCGGACACAGCAAGGGTCCCGGTGACCAGGGCACCCTGCTGAGAAGCTGGGAAGGGGTCGGACGTGTCCTGCAGGAGCCTGACTCACACCTGTCCCCGGCTCAGCGTGAGGCCCTGGGGCCCTTGGCACTTCCCACAGGCGTGTCCGCCCCTGGTTCCCTCCGCCAGGACCCCAGCTGCTCTTCAATCCTGGGCTCACACGCACCTTGGTGTCACACATCCCTGGCTCCAGGTCGTCCTGCAGACCCTGGGTCCTTGGGTCTCGGCCTCCCTCCATGCTAACTGGCATTCAGTCACCAGAGCACAGCGTGAATGTGTCCTGGACACAACGTTTGGTCAGTGTGTGGGGCCACCAGTGCACGGGACGCTTGGGGGCCAGGTGTCTCCTCCCAGGGCTCAGCGGGCTGCTGGCTGCACCTGTCTGGATTGCAAGCCGGTGCGGCCACTAGGGGTGGGAGGGCCCTTCAGTCTGACCCTGGCATTGACTCCCTGCCCTGCTCACCACGCCCCCTGTGGGTGCTGGGGGCAGCTGGCCTGCTGCAGAGGGGTCCTCACAGCCTGGGCACTCAGCTGGCTCCATGTAGGGGACTGCGGGCTCTTGTGGTGACCTGTCCCCCTGGCAGGGCCCTCGGTGCTCCCGGGGTGGGTCGTCTTGTCTGTTTTCCACCTGGGCGCGTGGAGCCGTGTCCCCTCTGCAGCGTCTTCAATGCAGCTTGCGATACATCCAAATCAGGAGACATTTACGCACAGATGAAATGTCACAGAGCAACTGTCTGACTTCCACAAACACCCGTGTCCTTGGAGCCCGGTCCGAGAGGCACACAGATCCCAGCAACGACGCTGCTGCAGAGCTCCCATCCGGCCATGGCGCAGGGCCCTGTCCCCGACCCTGAGGAGCACCATCAGGAGGTGCTGTCCCTCTGGGGACTGCGAGGAGGGGCGGCCCAGACCCTCCCAGCTGTGCCCTGCTCCAGACCTCTGTGTCCACCCAGATTCCGGGCCTCTGCCCATGGATGAGAGACCAACACAGCGTCGCTGGGCTGAGTCCGCTCCACGCGGAGCTGAGGCAGTGAGCAGTCGGCCGAGCGCAGGCGCAGAGCAAAGTGCTGCTTCCTCTGGGGGTGTCCCGCTTGCATCACGTGGGCAGTCACCACGCAGAGCTGGGGACCCGGGCAGGAGCCTGGGCTGAGCCGCCTGAGTGACAACCTTGCTGTCCATGTGCCCCACCCTCCATGCCTTGGTTTCCCCTCTGCAACGGAAGCAGGGTGACCCTGCTGAGTGCCCGTGGTCCCAGCGTGGGCCCCATTGCCCGCCGCCGTGTGTCCTGCTCAGAAGTGTTTGGCCCCTGTCTGGCCGGCCTGTGGCTCCCCCTCTCAGGCCCCGTGGCCGCTTGACATCTGCATTGTATGTGACACCGACACGGTGCATGCTGGTCTCGGAGTCTCGGGGCCCTTGCTGCCCTCCCACTGTCCCTCCTGCCCTGTGACGCTGCCGGCCTCTCCAGCAGTGACCGGGCCACCTCAGGGGCCTCGTCCAACCCTCCACCCTGGCAGGGCCCTGGGCCGGGTGGGCACTGAGGGGCTGGTGCTCGTCCCAGGTCTGTCTTGCAATTCCTTTTTTTTACTTTTCTTTTCAGATTTTTTCCCTTATTTTTTATTTTCTTGTCGGTACATTTCAGGTATCCATAATGATCACATCCATCATAGGGAATTTATAGCTGCACATGATAATCTTGATTCTTCTCTTCTTTTTTTCTCCTTTCTTTCAACCCCTTCAACCCCCTCCTCCCCTCCTTATTTACAAAAGCTTTGTTTCCATTTTTTCCTTTTCTCTTTTTCTTCTCGTCCATTCCTTCCTTTCTCTCTGCCCCCTCCCTAGTTCCCCTTCCCATTTCTCAGTATCTGTTATACATTTTGGTCCTTATTTACACTTTTGGTTTCTCGCACCAGAGAAACTGCGCCATATTTACACACCTGTGTCGGATTTATTTCACTTAGGAGTATGGACTCAAGGCGCATCCATTTAGCTAGAAATGGCTCAAGCATATCCTTCTTTATGGCAGAGTAGTACTCCACTGTATAAAAAACCACATCTTCTTTATCCATCCTTCGGCTGATGGGCATTTGCATGTCTTGCAGCAACTCCTCTGGCATGGGCAGCCCCATCCTTGGACCATGTCCCCTGTGCCCTTGTCCCATTGCGTGGTCCCCAGGAGACACAGAGGCGATAACAGAGATGACAGAGGCCCAGCAGGTTTGCCTGACCCCAAAGCCTGTGCACCGACCACCAGAGGACAGGCCCTGCCCTCGGGCTGTGCCCAGAACCCAGCACGCTCTGCAGCCGAGGTCCGGAGGGAGCAGAGCCGCTGGACCTCTGCTGGGGAGGGGACCCTGGCAGGAAACGCCACAGTCTCCACGAAAATGCGCGGGAACTGCTCCAGCCGGTTTCGCTCCAGGACCCTGGCTGGGAGCAATGTGGAAGGGGACACAGGGAGGGCCGAGCGGGAGAGGGACAAGAGCGCGAGGTAAGACCAGGGGCCTGGGCCCCTCTCCCGCCACGCGGTCAGTCCCGACTTGGGCCCGCGTGCGGCCTCCCCTTGGGCAGGGCCGCCGCCGTGAGCCCGTTTTCCAGGGCGGGAGGCCGAGAGCCGACCCTGCACCCGTGGAGGGCGCGCCCGCCCCGCCCGTCTCTGGCGCCTCCGCAGGCGCTGATGGATCGGTGCGCAGCCCGGCCCAATGGCTGCCTGGACCTCAGAGCCGGGGCTTCCTCCCCCGAGGCTTTCATTAGAAAACCAGAAAACGACCACATATTTTATTTCAGAAATAAATATTCATTAAAATCATATAATATGGATTTATGGCTGCATTTTGGGGTAAATTAAAGAAATAAATAACCCGCAAGTCTTTGAAGGAGTTGTCCTTAGGCAGAAATGTCTCAGGATTTTTTCCCCGTGGCGACCTACTGAATTATTTAAATTATTTAAACTCAGATGTTAAGAAATAGTCAAAATGGCACCAGCTCCAGCTTGTTTATATATTTATTTCTCCAGCTGTAATATTTATGCAAAGACCCTGGATTTACTGCTCTGATGAGAGCTTGCTAAACCATACAAAATGAACATTTTTTCGCAAATTTTGGGAGACTCAGCGAGGCCCTGGGATGAGGCCCCAGGGCTCCCGGGGCAGACAGCACCATCCTCCCAGCTGAGGGTCCCGGAACCTGTGGCGCTGTGGGTCTGGGCCCAGGCCCCAGGCCCAGGGGGCATTTGGGGCCCACATCCTGGGCTCCTGGGGGGTCAGAGTTGCCGCCATAGGGGCCCTTCAGCCACCCCACCAGGGCAGAGGTTCTGGGCCTGCCCAGGCTCCAACACCAGAGGGCCCTGCCCCGCCTGCCTGCTCTAGGCCCCTTAGCAGACCTTGGGGTGAGGCCTGGATTAGCCAAGCACAGAGGGTAAAGGGACGAGCTGCCCCAGGGGCAGCCTCTGCTGGGCTCCTCACCTGGGCTCCCGTGCTGTTCTATGGGGCAGGGGCCATGAACCCTCTGTCGCCCTGGTCTCACCCCGCAGCTCCGCAGCTGTGGCCTGGGGTCCGGGAGCTCCTGTGGCCCTGGCCATACCCTTCGCCCCGAGGGGATGCATTCCTTCCTTTGCTCTGGGGAAAGCAGGTCCCTCCACAGCATCCGAATGGCTCCTAGCTCACCCTGGGGGCTTGTGGCCTAGCACCTAGCCTCTGGTAAGGAGCCAGGCGCCCTGGGGCGTGAGTGGGACAGCAGCACACGGGATGTGCTGGTGTCCCAAGGAATGCCTCCCACGGGTGCCCAGATCCCCACACCCTGCTGAGGCCCAGGAGGGGCAGATGTGCACCCAGCTGCTGGAGACCGAGCGCGGGAGACCAGGTGGCTTCCTGACAGGGTGGCAGGGTGGACTCCTGATGACCCGGGTTCCATTTCTTTCCTTTTTTTTTGATACAGGCTGTCAGTATGTAGCCCAGGCTGGCCTTGAACTCATGGCAATCTTCTTGCCTCAGCCTCCTGAGTGCTGGGATTACAGGCGTGTGCCACCATGCCCGGCAACCTGGGTTCTATTTCTGTTCCCCAAAGCTGGACCTGGAACGGAAAATGCAAGTCTGAGCACCTACCAGCTGGTGGCAGACCAGTCCGGGGGCTGGAAATGAACATCAACTCATGGTGACATCAATATCTTTTGAGACCATGCTCAGGAGTCCGTGCCACGGCCTGGCCCCTGCTGGTTTGTGCTGCCCTTGCCCTGCCCTCGGCCTCCTCCCTGCCCTGTCAGCTGCTGGCCGCTTGGGTCCCGGGTCTGTGTCCTCACAATCTGCATGGTCAGTTTCCTTCTGACTTTCCCCGGCGGTGCTCACAGGAAGTCCCCATGACGGCCGACATCTGAGTTTAATCGCATGATCTCAGGCACAGTCAGCCGGGTAATTTAACAGCCGAGGGAGCACGGGCTGCTCTGACCCAGATCACGCTCTGCTGTGACTTCCAAAGTCACTTGCAGGTAAGGACATTGTCCTTCCTAACTGCCGCTGTGATTTCTACAAGGCTATTTAATGCTCCAAGCTAATGTGAGGGCGAGAGGAATATTACCTGTGCTGATAGCTGTCCCTGCCACCGCGGGCTCCCGGGACCTCCTCATCAATGCTGCTGCCAGTAGCTGCTCGGCACACAGGTTTCGGTGAGCACCAGGCACACACGTGGTACAGCACACACATGCACACACACGTGCCACGTGTGTACACTGCCATGCTTATTCTCAAAAGCTCTCTGGAAAGGGTCTGGGGTTGGGTGAAAGCCAGGACATCAGCTCAAGGACAGAAAAATGGTCCCTGGCCACTGAGATGCTGACCCATTTGGACATCGGCCCCCCTTATCCTGCCCAGCTGGGGTTCAACCCGAGCATGCCCCTCCTCCTCGCTGGGCCCCGGAGGCGGCGGCTCACTCTGGGGACACCACGCCGCCCTCGGCATCTCCCCTGCCCTGGAGGAGGAGGGCAGGAGTCGGGCCGTGGGGGCCCCGTGTGGCCCATGGTCGTGTCTCTCTGTGTGACCTGCATGTCATCTGTGTGAGGGACAGCGTGGCACAGGACAGGGAAGGGCTCAGGGGCAGGTACTGGGTCGCCCTGGCCTTCGCTCTGACCCTGGTCTAGAGACTCTTCGGAGAGTGACCATGAGGGCTGCATGCCGTCTGTGTCCTGCTCCTCGGGAGACCGCTGACCCCGGGAAGACAGCAGGGAGGAGCAGTGTCGGTGAGTCGGGCGGTTAGGACCCTCTGTCCCCAGGGCTGGCCCTGTGCTGTCATTCCCTCCCCTGGTCAATCCACTGCTCCTGCAGAAAGGTCCAGGATGGAGCCAGGGACCAGAGCAGGTGCCGTAAGGACGCTGTTCTCAGGCACAGGGAGCCCCCACAGCGCGGTGGCCCCAGGACCCGCGGGGCAGGAAGCTCCCCCGTCAGGGTCGGGGTCAGGCGAGCGCCGTGCGGCTGGGGCGGGCGGTGGGCACACAGAGCCAGGCTGCTGGAAGCCAGCACAGCAGGAGGGCAGGAGGAGGCAGTTTCGCTCCCAGCGCACGCGGAGACGGGGTCGCCTCTGCTCTCCCTGTCGGGACAGGTTGCCTTTTCCTGTGCAGCCCAGTTCCCGGGCAGCTCTGTGTGCCATGTTCCGGGATGAAAGGACCCGCCCGGCACCTTCTCTCTGCCAAGCTGTGTCCCACACTGCCCCAAAGCTCCCTGTCCCCTGTCTCTTGGGGTCTCCAGGGAGCTGGACGGGAAGGGGGATGAGGTTTGTGGCCCCAGGGGTTCAGGGTGGCTCAGGTGCCCCTGGGCTCCTGGCCTTGCCCAGGCTGCAGCAGGCGGCCCCCTGCCAGGGCCAATGGCCCAAGCAGCCCCACCTCGAGCCTCCTCCCGCAGGGCCCTGTGGCCTTTGCTAATGACACAGACGTGCTCCCTCAGGTCACACACCTGTCACCAGATTATTTAGAGAGCGCCAGTGCCCAGCCCTGCTCGGGGCAGGAGGTATCGACGCTCAGTCCATCATTTAGTGGTCGGGCATTTAATCGATGAGCTGCTGGGAGCCCTGCGGATGGGGGTGGTCGGTGAGGAGCTGGCAGAGGAGGTGCCCAGCGCCGGCAGAGGAGGCTTTGCTTTTGGTCCTGCCACCTCCGGGCTGGAGCCAGGCGCTGTCCTTTCCTTCAGGGACTCTCCCGCCACTCGGTACACACCGAGGTCACATGTGTGCAGACAGGGGCCTGGGTGCTGGGCCCGGTGGCAGAGGCTCAGGACTTGGCCACAGGGAGCCCTGATCTTGAGACAGGAAGCCAGTGACCATGGGGAGGAGGAGAAAGCGGCAGATGCTGCTGCTGTGACACCCCCGTAATGCCTCCCGCCCCGGAGCTGTCACCCTGGCCGTCAGCGCACTTGCTGTCCTGGGCTTGTGTGAGGGGAGGTGCAAAGGTCAGCGCTGTCCTCAGGGATGGGGGACACCGGCACAGGGCAGGTGGCACCATCAAGATTGGCTCTGGGGGGCGACTTGTGGGGGCTCGGCCAGCACAAGTTCATCAGAGCCTCCTTGCCCACGCTGTGGAGGGGACACTGTCCCCATCCTGAGCAGGGGCCGGGCTGGGGCAGGGACTGGGCTATATTGTCCCCGGTGTGGAGACAGCAGTGGCCGGGCTCTCTGCCAGCCCATGTGGTGCGATCCTAGGCAGGCAACGATGACTCCGTGGGGTGTCTGCATCACGCGATGTCGGCGTTGGCTTCCCGTCCAGTCTTCCCGTCCCCGCTAGTGTCCAGCTCCAAGTGCGCCGGGCACTGCAAGCCTGCAAGGACCCCTGAGTGACTGCACCTGCCTCCCACCCCTGTCCTGTGTGGGGGTGGCTGTCCCCTGTCCCCGCTGACCTGCAGCCACACAGACTCTGCTAGGCACCGGGGCCGTGTCCCCAGTGTCTCCAGAAAATGTCCCCAGCATCTTATATTATTACTGTGATTCATTGTGCCAGGCTTGAAAAACAGATGCAATTATAGAGGAAATAAAAATTAAAAGCCTTATGCATAGTTATATATGTAAAACAAAATGCTAATACCATAGACCTAAGCCGATTTTTTCTTTTTAAATTATTTTTAATGGTAACATAACATAAAATTTGCCTCTTACCTACTTTTAAACGCTGTACAGAGCTGTGAACAGTGTGAGAGCCGTGCATACTGACTGTGTGCCCCGAAGGGTTAGGTTCGGGTGCACAGAGGACACCGTCGCACCGCGGGGTGGGGTAGCTCGGGAAAGGCTGGAGAGAGACAGGGCTCTGCCCACCTGTGAGCCTGCTCCCTGGGCCAGAGCCGAGGTCCTAAGTTTGATTTCCGGCACCAAAAAATAAATAAATAGATAAACACAAAAGAAAAGGTGCCCGGGTGACTTAGTTTCTGTGCAGGAAGTACCTGGCCAAGTGCCCAGCAGTCTCCTCCGACCCTTGGCCACCCCACCCCTGGTCAACATGTCACTGACTACGGTGGGCTGCAGACGCCCTGACGTTTCCTCCAAGGGCCATAAAAGCTTGGAAACTCCCCTGCCCACCCCTCAGACCACACCCTCAATCCCAGCCCAACCCTAAGGCTCGAACCCTCAGCACCAGCTCCGCTCCTGCTGGCTGCTCCCTCCCTGCGGACTGGATCCGCCCTCTCTCTTTCTGATAAATCTTTGACCCTGCTGCAACTCTTGGGTGTCCTGCCCAGCTTTGTTAGGACACTGAGACCTGGACAGGACCCCAACCGCTGGTAGGACCACTGATGGCCTGTCACCCTGGAACCATCCCTCCCTTGCTTGTCCTTGTTGGAGTTTTTATGAAACTTAACAACCATCTACCCTCTTGGCGATTCCTTAAGTATGCAAATATGCATACTGAGCTTCCCTGGGCAGATTCACCCTGGGGCCGAAACTCTGGGTTGTATCCACCTTGCTGCTATTGTGTCGCCAAGCCGGACGCAGCAGGAACCCAGGCAGGCAGTGTGGTCTCGTGCAGCTGTGTGGTCTCAGGTGAGAGGTCAGCACCTCCCCGTGGCCTCCCTGAATCCCCTTGCCTCACAGGACCTCCTCACAGCGGCTCCCATCCACCACTGACAGGTGTCAGAGTGCCGGTGACAGTCGTGTGTGCAGAGGCAGTGGACACGAGCACAGGGCACCGGTAAAGGGCTAAAGTGGAGCCGAGAGCCAGGGCCGCGCATCCTCACACAGCGATCCGGTTCTGTGCCAGAGTTTCCTCGCTGGCCACTCTTCTGCCCCAACAGGCCAGCAACGAAGGTTTATGAAGGTGGAAACCAGATCATCTTGGCCTCAATTTCCCAAAGTTCTTGGGAGCTGGAGTCAGCCCAGACTCTTCAAACAGTGCAAAGGCAGGTGCAAACTAGATGTCCTCCAATGGGTGACTGGATAATGTAGAACAGACACAAAATGGAATATTATACAATCCTGAAAAAGAAGGTCCTGCCATTTTTGACAACATAGTTGAATCACAAGTTTGGGGAGAAATATGAGGGAGACCTAGAGTTGCCAGACTTAGCAAAGAAAAACAAAAGATGTGCAGCTAGAGGATCAATTGGGTGAAGCACGTGTGCACCCCTTGTATAGCTACACATGGTGAGTTCTAAGTTAGCTGAGCTGCGATGGCGATCACCTGGCTTCTGGGGCAGGGGCCTGAGTTGGTCATCTGCTGTATGCTCCCTCCAGTGAGGCACTGGTGGCTTTTTTGCAAGAACAGCTCTTTACTGCTCATTTCTGCTGTTTCATTTTGATTGGACCCTGAGCAGTCTGAATTCTCCCCTAAAAGCGACATTTTAAAGATTGTCATTAGTCTTCCTGTTGTTACCACTGCTTGAAACTCACGGGAGTGGCTTCTGTCCCTTTGAGGTCTGGTAAGGCTGATACTCCTCTGGGGTCACCACATCTGTGTGGCTTTCACCCGGGATGTGATCGCCTTGCTCTGCTCAGAGCTCTGGGAAGCTCTCGCTGCTAACCACACCTGCAGGGTCTTGCTTTGTTTCCTTCCTCCCTCCAGGGATGAACTCCAGAAGCCTTGCACACCTGCTGCCTGAAGTCCTCCCTCCTTCCTTCCTCTCAGCGCTCTTCCCCTCCGGTCCACTCCTGTGTCCCGGCGGCGGCTTCTCTCCCACTCACGCTCTCCCTTCTGTCACCAGACTGACCCATCCCTGGCCTCCCTTCATCCTCTCCCTCCTGGGCCTGGGCACCAGCTGCCAGGAGACCTGCTCTGTGGGGCAGAGGGTGTTCCCCGTGTGCTTTCCCTCTGCCCCTGGCCGGGCCCGTGCCCTATCAACAGGCCTGCGCCCTATCAACGGGCCTGCGACACATCAAGCACCTTTCTCTTGCAAACGCTGGAAGTGCCCCGAGTCCCCGTGGTGGGCTGCTGGCTTCGGAGGATGCAGCTCATGGGACCTCTTGCAGTGCCTGCTGGTCCCTCGGTCATTGACGTCTCAGTCACCTCCTGTACTTCCAGCCAGGGTCAGACACGCGGTGCTCGCTGAAGTTGGCAGGCGGCCCTTGATGGCAAACACATAGTCCGGTTCTACCTGCCCCGCGTGTCATCTCCTGGCCCATGGGTCCCTGTCACCTGCCAGACACACACGTCTGACCTCCTGGGGGGACTGTGAACTGTCTGGTGTGAGCTGTCTGGTGCGAGGTGTCTGGTGTGAGCTCTCTGGTGCGAGCCCTCTGGTGCGAGGTGTCTGGTGCAAGCTGTCTGGGGCGAGCTCTCTGGTACGAGCTGTCTGGTGTGGTCTGTCTGGTGCAAGCTGTGTGGTGTGATCTGTCTGGTGCGAGCTGTCTGGTGTGATCTGTCTGGTGCGAGCTGTCTGGTGTGAGCTCTCTGGTGCGAGCCCTCTGGTGCGAGGTGTCTGGTGCAAGCTGTCTGGGGCGAGCTCTCTGGTACGAGCTGTCTGGTGTGGTCTGTCTGGTGCAAGCTGTGTGGTGTGATCTGTCTGGTGCGATCTGTCTGGTGTGAGCTGTCTGATGTGAGCCGTCTGATGCGAGCCGTCTGGTGTGATCTGTCTGGTGCGAGCTGTCTGGTGCGAGCCGTCTGGTGTGTTCTGTCTGGTGCGAGCTCTGCAATGTGATCTGTCTGGTGCGAGCTGTCTAGTGTGAGTTGTCTGGTGCGAGCTGTCTGGTGTGATCTGTCTGGTGTGAGCTGTCTGGTGTGAGCTGTCTGGTGTGGTCTGTCTGGTGCAAGCTGGCTGGTGTGATCTATCTGGTGTGATCTGTCTGGTCCGAGCTGTGTGGTGTGATCTGTCTGGTGTGATCTGTCTGGTGCGAGCTCTCTGGTGTGAGCTGTGTGGTGTGATACGTCTGGTGCGAGCTGTCTGGTGTGATCTGTCTGGTGTGAGCTGTCTGTTGTGAGCTGTCTGGTGTGAGCTGTCTGGTGCGAGCTCTCTGGTGTTATCTGTCTGGTGTGAGCTGTCTGGTGTGATCTGTCTGTTGTGAGCTGTCTGGTTCGAGCTGTCTGGTGTGATCTGTCTGGTGTGAGCTGTCTGGTGTGATCTGTCTGGTGTGAGCTCTCTGGTGTGAGCTGTCTGGTGTGAGCTGTCTGGTGTGAGCTGTCTGGTTCTAGCTGTCTGGTGTGATCTCTCTGGTGCGAGCTTTTTGGTGTGATCTGTCTCGTGTGAGCTCTCTGTTGTGAGCTCTCTGGTGTGATCTGTCTGGTGTGAGCTGTCTGGTGTGAGCTGTCTGGTGCGAGCTCCCTGGTGTGAGCTGTCTGGTGCAAGCTCTCTGGTGTGAGCTGTCTGGTGTGATCTGTCTGGTGTGAGCTGTCTGGTACGAGCTCTCTGGTGCGAGCTGTCTGGTGTGATCTGTCTGGTGCCATCCGTCCGGTGTCAGCCGTCCGGTGCGAGAAGTTTGGTGCGAGGTGTCTGGTGTGATCTGTCAGGTGCGAACTGTCTGATGTGATCTGTCTGGTGTGAGCTGTCTGGTGCGATTTGTCAAGTGCGAGTTCTCTAGTGCGAGCTGTCTGGTGTGAGCTGTCTGGTGCGAGCTGTCTGGTGCGAGCCATCTAGTGCGAGCCGTCTGGTGTGAGCCGTGTGGTGTGAGCTGTCAGGTGCGAGCTGTCTGGTGTGATCTGTCTGGTGTGAGCTGTCTGGTGCGAGTTGTCTGGTGTGATCTGTCTGGTGTGATCTGTCTGGTGTGAGCTGTCTGGTGTGAGCTGTCTGGTGCGAGCTGTCTAGTGTGATCTGTCTGGTGTGATTTGTCTGGTGCCATCGGTCTGGTGTGAGCTGTCTGGTGTGATCTGTCTGGTGCGACCCGTGTGGTGCGATCTGTCTGGCGTGAGGTGTCTGGTGTGATCTGTCTGGTGCGAGCTGTCTGGTGCAAGCCGTCTGGTGCGAGCTGTCTGGTGAGAGCTGTGTGGTGTGATCTGTCTGGTGCAAGCCATCTGGTGGGATCTGTCTGGTGTGAGCTGTCTGGTGTGATCTGTCTGGTGCGAGCTGTCTGGTGTGATCTGTCTAGTGTGATCTGTCTGGTGCGAGCTGTGTGTTGTGAGCTGTCTGGTGTGATCTGTCTGGTGTGATCTGTCTGGTGCCATCCATCTGGTGTGAGCCATCTGGTGTGATCTGTCTGGTGTGAGCTGTCTGGTGCGAGCTGTCTTGTGCGAGCCGTCTGGTACGAGCTCTGTGGTGCGAGCCGTCTGGTGCGAGCTATCTGGTGTGAGCTCTTTGGTGCGAGCCGTCTGGTGGGAGCTGTCTGGTGTGAGCTCTCTGGTGCGAGTCATCTGGTGTGAGCTGTCTGGTGCGAGCTCTCTTGTGCGAGCTGTCTGGTGCGAGCTGTCTGGTGTGAGCTCTCTGGTGCGAGCCCTCTGTTGCGAGCTGTCTGGTGCAAGCTGTCTGGGACGAGCTCTCTGGTACGAGCTGTCTGGTGTGGTCTGTCTGGTGCAAGCTGTCTGCTGTGATCTGTCTGATGCGAGCTGTCTGGAGCGAGCTGTCTGGTGCGAGCCGTCTGGTGCGAGCTCTCTGGTGCGAGCTCTCTGGTGTGAGCTCTCTGGTGTGAGGTGTCTGGTGTGATCTGTCTGGTGCGAGCTGTCTGGTGTGGTCTGTCTGGTGCAAGCTGTCTGGTGTGATCTGTCTGGTGTGATCTGTCTGGTGCGAGCTGTCTGGTGTGATCTGTCTGGTGTGATCTGTCTGGTGCGAGCTGTCTGGTGCGAGCCATCTGGTGCGAGCCGTCTGGTGTGATCTCTCTGGTGCAAGCTGTGTGGTGTGATCTGTCTGGTGCGATCTGTCTGGTGTGAGCTGTCTGATGCGAGCCGTCTGATGCGAGCTGTCTGGTGTGATCTGTCTGGTGCGAGCTGTCTGGTGCTAGCCATCTGGTGTGATATGTCTGGTGCGAGCTCTGCAATGTGATCTGTCTGGTGCGAGCTGTCTGGTGTGAGTTGTCTGGTGCGAGCTGTCTGGTGTGAGCTCTCTGGTGCGTGCTGTCTGGTGTGAGCTGTCTGGTGTGGTCTGTCTGGTGCAAGCTGGCTGGTGTGATCTATCTGGTGTGATCTGTCTGGTCCGAGCTGTGTGGTGTGATCTGTCTGGTGTGATCTGTCTGGTGCGAGCTCTCTGGTGTGAGCTGTCTGGTGTGATCTGTCTGGTGCGAGCTCTCTGGTGAGAGCTGTCTGGTGTGATCTGTCTGGTGTGATCTGTCTGGTTCGAGTTCTCTGGTGTGAGCTGTCTGGTGTGATCTGTCTGGTGCAAGCTCTCTGGTGCAAGCTGTCTGGTGTGATCTGTCTGGTGTTATCTGTCTGGTGTGATCTGTCTGGTGTGATCTGTCTGGTGCGAGCTGTCTGATGTGATCTGTCTGGTGCCATCCATCCGGTGTGAGCCGTCCGGTGCGAGCCATCCATTGCGAGGTGTCTGGTGTGACCTGTGTGGTGCGAGCTGTCTGGTGCGATCTGTCTGGTGCGAGCTGTCTGGTGTGATCTGTCTGGTGTGAGCTGTCTGGTGCGAGCCGTCTGGTGCGAGGTGTCTGGTGCGAGCTGTCTGGTGCGAGCCGTCTGGTGCGAGGCATTTGGTGCAAGCTGTCTAGTGCGAGCTGTCTGGTGCGAGCTGTTTGGTGCGAGCTCTCTGTTGTGAGCTGTCTGGTGCGAGCTCTCTGGTGCGAGCTGTCTGGTGTGGTCTGTCTGGTGCGAGCTGTCTGGTGTGAGCTGTCTGGTGTGATACGTCTGGTGCGAGCTGTCTGGTGTGATCTGTCTGGTGCGAGGTCTCTGGTGTGAGCTGTCTGGTGTGAGCTGTCTGGTGCGAGCTGTCTGGTGTGAGCTGTCCGGTGTGATCTGTCCGGTGTGAGCTGTCTGGTGTGATACGTCTGGTGCGAGCTGTCTGGTGTGAGCTGTCTGGTGCGAGCTGTCTGGTGCGAGCTGTCTGGTGTGAGCTGTCTGGTGTGAGCTGTCCGGTGTGATCTGTCTGGTGTGATCTGTCTGGTGCGAGCTGTCTGGTGTGAGCTGTCTGGTGCGACCTGTCTGGTGTGATCTGCCTGGTGTGATCTGTCTGGTGTGAGCTGTCTGGTGCGAGCTGTCTGGTGTGATCTGTCTGGTGTGATCTGTCTGTTGTGAGCTGTCTGGTGTGAGCTCTCTGGTGCAATCCGTCTGTTGTGAGCTATCCGTTGTGATCTGTCTGGTGCAAGCTTTTTGGTGTGATCTGTCTGGTGTGATCTGTCTGGTGTGATCTGTCTGGTGCGAGCTGTCTGGTGTGATCTGTCTGGTGTGATCTGTCTGGTGTCAGCTGTCTGGATGCGAGCCGTCTGTTATGAACTGTCTGGTGCGATGTGTCTGGTGTGATCTCTCTGGTGTGATCTGTCTGGTGTGAGCTGTCTGGTGCGAGCTGTCTGGTGTGATCTGTCTGGTGTGATCTGTCTGGTGTGAGCCCTCTGATGTGAGCTCTCTGGTGCGAACCGTCTGGTGTGATCTGTCTGGTGTGATCTGTCTGTTGTGATCTGTCTGTTGTGATCTGTCTGGTGTGATCTGTCCGGTGTGAACTGTCTGGTGCAAGCTGTCCGGTGTGATCTGTCTGGTGTGAACTGTCTGGTGTGAGCTGTCTGGTGTGATCTGTCTGGTGTTAGCTGTCTGGTGCAAGCTGTCTGGTGCGAGCTGTCTGGTGTGAGCTGTCTGTTGTGACTGTTGTGCTGTTCTCCACCCATCCTGGGCCCCTGATGCCCAAGGAACCCCAAGGCTGTGTGAGGCAACATCATCCATCAAGGTGACCCCTGGATGCAGTGCAGTTTGGGACAGGTTGCAGCAATCAGGAGCCACTCAGTTCCAGGGAACACAAGTGCTCAGACTGTTTTGAGGGATGAAGAGGCTCGGTCAAGGTCAGGGTGACCTCCAGCTACTGAGGAAGGCCACGTCCTGGATGTGGGGTGTGGTAGAGCACTTTTCTCCTCGTCCCGCTACTCCTCCTGCTGAAACCCTGGGCTGTCATTCCTTGGGGGCACCTGCCTGGACCCCAGCCTGACCCTCAGTGTCGTCTATGCCCCCTGTGTCATGTGACTGCACTAGCAGGTCAGAGGTCCCTTGACTGCCCCTGCCCAGCCAGTGAGGAAGCCCCAACTGGGTGTTCTCAGAGCCGGCTCCCTCAGGGACAGGACTCAGGGGAGACCTCGGAGGGACACAGCGGCTAGGGCAGCCAAGGTCCATCCTGCTGAGGACAGAGACGCCCCAGCCCGGGTTGCTCCTGACCCTACGCGTTCCACCTGGTAAAAGGCAGCGTGACCCCCTGGGTCAACCATGTCCCTCTAGAAGTCAGGATGTCTCAGCACTCTGCATTTGCACACCAGGACCCAGGCAGCGAGGCCCTTTGGTGGAGAGGGCTGGCCACCAGGCCCTGTGGAGGAGGCAGCGCCCCCCGCCCTGGCTGCGGTGGGAGGAGCCTGCAGGAGCCAGCACCTCTCCAGTCCCTCCTGGTCTGACTTGGGACCTTCACCTCAGACGTGGGAGAGAAAGAGCAGCTGCTCCCCCGACAGAAAGCAGATGAAGCTGAGAACGCAGTGCACATGGGCTTGACAAGAACAGAACCACCGTCCTCCTCTTGACACAAGGTCTAGTTCAGATTTTATGTTCCTGGATAATTTGCCATAAATTGGATATCTTAGGCCAAATGCCTGATAAAACTGTCCTTGACTCTCAAAAAATGACAAATCAATATTAAAGTCAATATTAAAGAAGCAAAACGATAGTTTCTGTGCCCAATTCCTGTCACAGGATGGAGCTGAGGAGGCCACCAAGAGCGGAAGTGGGGCTCAGCCCCCACGGGCAGCGCCTTCTCTGAAACAGTGGCTCAGCAGGGCAGTGCTAGCCGGGAACCGTGTGGCTCAGAGAGCAGAGGACGAGGACGGGGATGCAGCTGGGCAGCTGACCAGACGGCGTTGGTGGGGAACGGAGTGGTATCACCCACAGAAAGGGAGGAGACTCGGGAGCTGGTTCACTGCATCTGGTGTGTCATTAGCTCGGCTCTGGCTTGGCAGGATGGCTCAGCGGTGACCGTCATCACCTGGCCAGGCTCCGTGAGGGGACCATCCCTGTGTGGGGCAACTCAGCGCTGGGGAGGCTCTGCTGGTGCCCAGGGTGACCACAGGCTCAGCACTGGGACAGAGATGCCAGGGCATTCGCTGGAGGACCAGCATCCCTGTCCATCTCTCATCCAGATGTTCTCAGGTTGGAAGGGGGTCGGCCAGGGGATGGGAGTTTGGGGCCGATCAAGCTCGTGTGTTCAGCACTGAGACCAATGTCCCTATGCGATCAGCAGGCCGCATGCGGGGCTGAGCAGGGCCGACCCCGGGTCTCAGGTAACAAAGGAGCTGGACACAAATGAAGGTCAAGCTCTGTTTGACGTTAGTGACCCTTGGGCAGCTGAGGGCAAAGTGAAGAGTCACTTTTTTTTTTAAACATAAACAGCTCTCAAATGCCTGACGGCTTGAGAAGAAAACACAAGTTTTCCTTTGAATAGTGGCAGCTTACGGCCGGGGGTTATTCCTCAGACCCTGTGTGGCCCCTGTGTCAGCCATGTCAGGTGCTTTGTTAATAAATCAGGAGCTGGGGAGGCTAGTTATTTTTTTATTTTTATTTTTTTATGTGGGTACTGGGAGTCGAACTCAGGTCCTCGTGCTTGCCAGCAGTTGTTTATGCCACTGAGCCACATCATGGCCCAAGGCTAGTTATTACAATCAACGAACTAAGTCATCCGAGCCCCTGGGGGAAAGAAATGTCACTTATCGTAGTTGTAAATATAAATCCGGTGCAAAAGCTCGGCAGGATAAACGATCGGCTGCTAATGTCACGGACTAAACGATCGACAGTGTCCACTCAGCTCCGGCCCTGAGATGAGGCCTGCGGTTGCACGAATCATCAAGATAAACGGATCGCAGCTCCGGGGCCAGGCGCTTATCAGGGAGGAGCCCCATCCGGTGCGGACCCCGGGTGCGGCTGGCTGCGCTGGGTGCTGGCTGCGGATGTGCGGCCGGGCATCCCGGGTCCCTGGTGTCCACCGCATTGCCTGTGCCTTACGTCCCTGGGCAGTGCTGGTCACAGGCTGGGTGGGGGGCAGCCAGAATGTGTCCAGGCCTGGTGGGCACCTGCCTGAGTACCCTTCCCCCTCTTTCCCCTTGGGTCAGAGGCCAGCACATCGGCGCTGCAGCTCTCAGGAGGGAGTCACAGAAGATGTCATTTCTCTCGGTGGTCCTCCGGCCTGGGCCTTCTTCTCCAGGACAAAGAGTGTGGCCACCCTGGTTCCCTGCCTGCCAGGCACCATGCTGGGGACTTGGGATGAAAAATCGTTGGCCTCCTTGTGTTGTGGAATTTTGCTTTAATGCTGTGTTTGAAGTGTGGCTGCTGCTTGAAATATCAGCCTAATTAGCTCACTGCGGCGCCGGACTCCTCTGCAGAGCGGAACGGCGTTCCCAGGCCCCTGTGCTCTGGCTCTGTCTGGGGCGGCAGAGACAGCGTCTGTGCGGGGCAGAGGATTCCCAGGGGCGACATCGCAGCCAAAGGTTCACCTTTGGGGACAGAGGGAAGGCGGTGCTGGCATCAGGCAGAGGCGGGCAGTGCTGGGCACAGCTGGAGCCAGACTGGCCCGGTGGGGGTGGGGTCAGGGTGCTCAGGACAGGAAGAGGGGATGGGAGTGGGACGCCTGCTCAGGGCTGGGGTGGTGGGACACGAGCTTCAGTTCAGCCCATATTGGGTGTGAGAGGGGCAGAGCAGGGCTGGTGCTAACCATGCCCACAGAGAGAGCAAAACGTCTTCCAGCATCAAATTCTGCACCCAGGGCGCCGCGGCCTTCAGGCAGCTGCACCTCCACGACATCCTAATGAATTTGCTCTCCGCCTATGAAGTCGCGCTCAGAGTCCCGGGGCCTGGTGCCAATAGCCGCCTGGGAGACAACTCCGAACAGCTGTGGCTCCAGGCTCTCCTGCCGCCTCCTACAAGGGACATTGGCTTAGGAAGTGATGAGATTGTAAAAATGAAACACAGTGCAAGTCCTGTGAGATCGGAAGGAGAGAAGGTGGCACAGCACAGCTGGGGCTGAACACAGAGCAGGGCCGGGCCAGCAGGAGGCAGGTAACGGGCAGGGAGGGTGACTAGAGGCTCCACCTCGATGGTCCCTGGCTCCGTCTGCCTTGGCCCCCAGCTGCCCACATCTGTTGGCCAAGTGGGGTGAAGCCCTCTTTGGGGACCATGCAGAGTCCAGCACAGCTGGGAACCTGGCCACCACAGCCAGTCCGGTGGGAAGGGACATGAGTCCCAACATGCTGGGGCTGCAGGCAGGTGCTGTCCCCACTCTGCTTCCCCTCCTTAGGCCTGAGCCCCACTCCCACTGCCCTGCCCTGAGCCCTGGGGGCCTTGCTGAGCCTGTGAGGTTGGGAGGACACAGGGTGCTGGACTTTGCCGCACCCAGCCAGCGGGGCTTAGTCTGCGTCCAGGAGGCGCAGGCACGAGGGATGTGGGGTTGGGGGACCCCATCTCTCTGCAGGGTCCTCTGTGTCCTGGAGCAGGGCTTGAAGCAGACCTGGAGCCCAAGACAGTCCTTCTGCCCGGCAGCCCCTGGCTGGGTCCCTTCACTCCTGCACGGCCCCAAAACCCACCCCACTCCACATTGCATGGAACCATCAGGAACCTAGCACCAACAAGAGTGGGGTTTCCTGCTTCACTCAGAATATTGGGGTGCCATGGGATGTAAGCCAAGTAATCACCTTTGCCTGGACTGATTTATGAAATCGAAACCAGAGCCTCCCCTGCCTGCCTGGGAGGCTGCAGGGGTTCATCACCTCGCACCCTGTTGTGTCCCTAAGTACAGCACTGCATCTGACTGGAGCCTGTTTCCTGGGCTGCATCCATGGAGAGGGTCCTAATTGGGGACCAAGCGAGGACTACCTGGGGCAGTCACTGCCTCTCCAGTCCACTTTCCTCAAGCTGCGCGTCACTCCAGGTGCCTGGCTTTCCATGCTCAGGAGGTGGCAACAGGTGGCGTGGACGCTATCCCGCAGCTGCCTCTCAGCATGGAGCCTGGGGGAGGCACAGGGCGGGGAGGCCACTGCTGTCCCCAGAGCAGCCTTGTCCCAAGGGGTGATGCCCAAGCTTGAGGACACAGCTGCCTCTCCAGAGCTTTGCACCCCACAACCCCGCCCAGCCTGCTCCTCCAGTCCCCGTCACCCCACACCCTCAGCCAGCGCCCCTCCCACTGTGCCACAGCCCCCTCCCCTGGGGATGGCAGCCTCCAGGGTGCTGGCCAGAGGAAGACGCAGGACACCTGGACGCCGGGCTTGGGGACCTGAAGGTACAGGGCACACGAGCTGCTCTCACAGACATGGCCAGGCCTGGCCACGAGGGCAGATTTCTGCTCGGACTCGCAGGCAGCAGGACGGAAAGGCCCGGGACGCACTGGACACACATGGCAGGAGCCCTCATTCACAAACCCAGTGTTTAAACTGTGCCTCTCTCTCCAGGTCCCTGGCCAGGGCGGGTGCTGGGCGAGACGCCAGCGGAGGAGCTGAGCACGGTGGCTCTGCTGCTCCCGACAGGACGGCAGCTGGTCCAGGCGGAGGGCAGCACCTGTGCCAGCACTGCCAGGCCCTCCCGTGGTGACCAGGATGACCACTGAGCAGAGTGTCTGCCCTCCACAGGCCACAGCCCTGCACCTGGCCTGGCCTCTGAGCTCTGAGCTTCCTCCGGGAGGGACTTGGTTCCCCCTCAGCTGAGTCCCCGGCCTGTCGGGCCATTCTGCGGGGACGGCTTCCAGATGTGCCTGTGCTCTGAGCATGAAAGCTGTCTGACGCTGCCCCTGCTGTGAGTGACACAGCATGTGTCCCTGCTGGGGATGGCAAGGAGGCCCTCTGTCCTTCTCAGAGGCTTCCCATCAAAGCTGCACTTCCACACCGCAGCCTGCGCCGTCCACAGCGTGATGCGCGTTATTATGAGCTGTTAATCACCGCTAAGTGTCTACCACGCCTGCAGCCCAGGAAGCCTGGTGTGTCCAGAGCACCTGGCACAGGATGGTCCCCCTGCTGCCCCCAGGGTCGCCTCATGGGGTGACAGCAGCCAGGGCCTGAGGGCCGGCCTCAGGGCTCTCATCCTCTACCCCAAGATGGGGCCAGAGCCTCTCAGACTCCACGCAAAGCCATTGGCAGAGGTGGAGCTGGCGGGGGTGAGGTGCTGGGTGCTGGGTCCCCCCGGTCCCTACAGGGTCATCTTGCATTCAGGGCAGGGGCCAGGAGAGGGTGCAGGCTCCCGTAGGAGTGGCCACAGGGGAGCGGCCCAGGAAGACCCAGGTTGGCCAGGGTGGGAGAGGGTCCCGTGGCACAGAGAGGACGAGGTGGTGAGACTGGCTGGTGCCCAGTGGGGACTCGTAGGGCTCGTCTTAAAGATGGCAGAAAGGGAGTTGGAGATGATGGCGACAGGGAGGGAGGTGGAGACGGGGTGGGGGAAGGTTAGTCCCAGGAGCCCTCACTGCTAGAATCCCAAGGGCGCACGTAAGGAGGAACGACCTGGGCTGGGAAGCAAGGTTGAGACGCAAGAAGTGACGGTGAGTAAAGGAAATGACGGGCTGGGTGTGACGCTAAATAATTACCGACTATTAATAACAGTATCTGCAGAAGGAAGCTTAACACGGAGCTCAGGGCCGTGCGCGAGCAGCCTGTCAGCCGAGGCGGGGACTGGAGCGAGTCCGTGTGGTTCGGAAGGGAGGTGGGGATATTCGCTAGTGGAGAGCGCCATGAATTCAGTGCACTGCGAAAGGTGAGGTCCCAGGAGCAGCAGAGCCAGAACCCCGATTTGACAGCCAGTCCAGCAAGGAGAGGAAGGAGAGGGGTCTCAAGGTGCGGAGAGCCGTTGTACCGTGCTTAAAACACACGACATGGCCCTGCCCATGTTCTAATCTCCCTGCAGGCTCCCGGCGAGCAGGGTCGCGGGAGGATTTAGATTCCCCGCTGCGTGAGGGGCCTAGGGGAGGGGCCACTCCTCTGTCCTGCATGCTCTCCCAGTGAAGATGGCTCCGCTCTAAGGCACAGATGACCCACACTGCGCTGTGGGCCGGGGAGGCGAGGGCAGAGTGGGAGCAGTGAGCACAGGGTGTCCCGCATGGTGGAGCTGAGGACGGGAAAGGGCAGGACGGGCTGCACCGCCACTCGGCCCTGCAGCTGACATCTGCTCTGCATCCATTTTAAGCCTTTAATACCCTCGGACCAGGGAGGATGGGACGTGGTGTCCTGGGCATCACACGGGACAGAGACCCAGAGGTAGGGCATGGGGGTCAGCAGGTGGCATAGCAGGGACCCTCTAGTGCCCAGGGAAACAAGGCCACAGTCACCCTGGGCCAGGAGAGGCAGAGAGCACCATCCCAGGGGGTGGCATCTGCCTGGGGTGATGGCAGGTGACCAGGCAGGAGCGAGGCAGGGGCAGCCTTGCCTCCGCACCTGATCCTACCCTCCCTCCACCAGTCCTTCCAGCCCTGCTGGCCAGCTCCACTCCCCCTCCCTCCCCTGCCAGGGCAGCGTTGGGCAGTGAAATTCGCAGACCCTGAGCCACAGCCCAGGGCCCACAAGGCAGGGGGAGGCGCGGCCTGCCCGCTGGGCTCCTGGAGTGCCGGTGCCCAGGGCGACTCCAGCAGAGGAGTCGGAGCAGATCCTCAGCCAGCAGGGCGGTGTGACAGGGCGATTTACAGTCTGGTGACTCACACCAGCAGACGTCAGACCGCAGAGCCCTCGGCGGCGCCTCCAGCTCCACTGCGGGAATCACCATCCTTTGCAGATGCGGGCTCCCAGCGCCGTCCTTGTCCTCAGCTGGACCGGCTGTTCGGATGTGCGGCCTCCCCTCGGGGACCAGACGACGCGGCCGTCTGCACAGGGGTGCGCTGCCCGGACTTCGGCAGAGAGGTCGCGAGCACAGGGGCAGGCGGCTGGTATAGAAGACAAATGGCTGTGGCTGGAAACGGCGCTGTGGGGCTGTCAGGACTGCGGGGCTGCGGGCGGGGAGGCCGGGCAGCGGGGCTCAGGGGACCCTGGGTCGCCCCGGCCCGGCCCGGCCTGGCTGCTGGTCTGTAGATGCCCTTCCAGCCCGGCCCCTTCCCTGGAGTCTCAGTGCCCCCGGGACGAGCCCGACAGGTCAGGCCCTGGTCACTCGTCCAATGCTGTAGGACCAGGAGATGGGGACCTGGAGCCCAGAGCCCCCAGGGAGGGCCTGGCTGGGGTGGTAGGAACGAGAATTGACACCGTCGGCCACCACAATGGGACCCCAGGAGCAGACACCAGCCCAGGACAAAGGTGCATGGTTGGTGGTTCCAGCGTCAGCTCGCTGTGGAGGGGACTATACCTGCTATGTCTTCACATCCATCCAAACACCTTCCCAGGCCACGTGCGGCGAGGCCAACACCTGCAGGGAGGGCTGGTGACCAGCTGTGTGGGTTGTCCCAGGACACATACAGTCCTCCCTGGCTCCTCCAACCACCCGTACCTTCCCTGAGGGCCGCTCATCAGCGCTCGCATTAGGGTCCCCTTTGCAGAGCAGCCACGTGGAGCCCAAGGTGTGGCGCAGCAGGCACAGGTCGGTCCCCAGTGAGCCCTGCTCTGCGACCGCCAGGAACGCTGGTCTAGGGTGGGTCTTACTCTGCACTGAGGGTGTCCTCTGTGTCAGTTTCCAGAGCAGAAAGTGAGGGACAAGGATGCCCCGGAAGAATTTCAGTCAACATAGATGTTGGCACTGGAACTCTCACCTGCATCCTCTTCCTGCCCCAGGGGCAGGAAAGTGACCACAATGAGGAGGGGACACACCTCCACCATCACATCCACCAAGATACAGAAAGAGCACGGCTTTGCCAGGTGGTCCACCATGGCCAATCAGGTGGCTTCCAAGTCCCCACTTCCTGCTGAAGGCTGTGGAGGACACCTGGATGACTCTCCTTGAAAGAAGAGCAATTATCTCCATTTTGGCTAAGCCTGGCCCTATTCCCACGTACTGATGTGTACAGAGCTGGCTAGGACTTTTCCTTATCCCTTCGATTGGCTTTAACCAATGCAAATCGGTCTAGCGAGGTGCTGATGTGTAGCCTTTGAAACAAGGCAACAGGTCAGTGTTTCCCTGCCCCTGTAGCTCCCAAAACACATGTGTGAGCCTGGCGGGATGGAGAGCCATGCTCCACGCTGTCGGCTGGGATCAGCTTCGAGAAAGAGGCTATGACTTCCCAGGGCATAGAAGATTACACATCAGAGCTGAAGCACTGACCCCAAAACATTAGATACTATCTTGAATTGTGTTATGCAGTTTACTCCTTCTGCATATCCTTCCCTCTGCATATTGCAAAGGTGATTTCAGGCCACCTACCTAGCCCAGCTCATGGTACTCATGGGCTCCCCACCACTCTCACAGTCACTCATCCCTGAGCCACTCCCTTCCTTGAGAATTAACAAAACCTGGGTTCGGCCCTAGGTCAAAGCCTTTGTTCTGGTAACCACCATCTTGGCTGGACTTAGGACCCCTTGGCTCCCCACAACTATAAATATGCCTTAGTGTCTTTATTCTTGCTGTGGGTTGCACTGGAAGTCATAGATTGGAATTAAATCGCTAGAATTCCAATAACTTTTCCATGGGATTACAAATATAAACTTCTCAGACTGTGACGAGGACTGGGAAGGGTGATGTGATGATGATGATGATGATGATGATGATGGTGGTGGTGGTGGTGGTGATGATGTTGATGATGATGGTGATGGTGGTGAAGATGGTCATGGTGATGATGATGGTGATGATGCTGGTGATGATGATGGTGATGGTGGTGATGATGGTGATGATGATGGTGATGGTGATGATAATGAAGATGATGCTGGTGAGATGGTGGTGAGGATGGTGGTGGTGATGGTGGTGATAGTGATGACGGTGACATGATGGTAATGGTACTGTCAATGGTGAATTTGGCAGTGTCGCTAATACTGGTGATGATTTTGGAAAAGATAATAATAATGAAGATGACTCGTGTCCATCGCTCATAACTTGCATCCTTGGACAACTGAATGAGCCACTGCAGAACTCAGTTTCCTCACCTGGAAACTGAGCAGGAGACAATCCCTTCCTCTCGAGGGAGGATGGAGCGAGCAGGTCCTGTAATCAAAGCTCCAACGCGTGCGGGGTCTCAGAGCACCACGCACCATTAATACTGGTTCTCTGTGTCTGTGCCTCAGCCGGGGCCGGTCCAGGGTCCACCTCCGGGGCTGGGGTGTCCAGGAGCCACAGCACAGGCCACTCCTGCCAGGCCACCCGAGGAGGGGACATGGCTCCCTGGAGGCTGGCTCTGCGCCTTCATCTGTCACCTGGGAGCCAAGGCTGGGGCCATTAATCAAGCACACTGTGTGACTGAACAGCCTTATCTCACTTCAGCAAGAGAAGTAGCTTTCAGGAGGATGAATTTTCTGTGAGAAAAGACAAAGGTGACACCGGCAGAGAGATGAAATCAGCGCAAGTCCTTTGTTAACAGGTGTCAGCCCGGGAGTGCGGGAAGATGAGCTCGGCGTCAGTCTGCTCACCACAGTCAGGGTCCCTCAGTCGCCCAGTCACATGCTCATGTGCAGGGCCAGTGGCTCTGTCCCAGGAGGAGCAATGGATGTGCCTCAAAGCCAGAGATGTCACTGTTGTGCGGTACCTGTGCGCTGTGATGTGAGGATACACAGACCAGGTGCTTCAGGTGACACCTTTTCTTCCTCCTCTTCCTCCCACTCCTGCTCCTCCCTGCCCTGTCCCTGACCTCCACTATCACAGCCACTGCCAGACGAAGAGCAAGGCTGTCCCTGAGCACCCTGGGGACCTTGGGACATCAGATGGGAGGACCACAGGTGGGAGGACAGCACGTGGACCACTTGGACAGTGCAGATGGCCGGGGCGGCGGGAGCAGCAACACTGCTTTGAACTTCTGCAGCAGGGACAGGAGCTGCAGGGAACAGGGCGTCAGGAGGGGTCAGCAGGATGCTGGCAGGGGTGGGGTAGGTGTGCGTGGCCCAGGCCTGGCAGGAGGCGCAGTGTGCTGAGAGGGCCTGGACAGGACACAACTCCAGTGACTCGACGGGGGCCGTGCTGTGCAATCTGGGGGCAGAGAGTAGGCGGGGCAGACTGCTGCATCAGAGCCCGGGGCAGTAGGAGGACAGTGTCTTGGTCTTCCGTTCCTCAGTGTCTTCATCATTAAAATGGTGACAGTGATGACACCTGCCTTACAGGCTGGGGATGATGACAGAAGGGGATGGGCAGAGAGCACCCAGAGCTGGCCTGGGATGCAGTGAGAGCCATCTTGAGTCATGGCAGTGATGGTGGCTACGGTGATGGTTGAGGTGACAGTGACAGTGGGGGTGACGGTGGTGCTGATGATGATGAACACGAACAACAGTATCAGTGACATTGGCAAGGGTGGTGGTGGGATGGTGGCGGACAGCCAGGAGGAGAGGATGAGGACCCTCCTGACCATCCGTCCCATCTCTCCTGCTATCACCGTCCCTTCATCTCTCCCCTACGACAGAAAGATGGGGCTGTGCTCACAGCCACCCCATCTCTGCACTCAGCAAAGTGCCCCTGAGGCACGTGGGATGGGGACAGGCAGTAAGTGAGGGCCACAGCAGACGCGAGCGTGGGCTCAGCCTCCACTGCTGCGAACCGGGAGGAGCTTTGCGCCTGTGCTCGGGGCCACCGTGACTCTGCGTCAGGTGACTCCTGGTGCCCACACTCGACCTCGGCACATTAACCCCGGGGCCCAGAGGCCTGGACCCCTCAGCTGGTATCAGCACCAGGAAGGAGGTGCAGGAGGCCGCGCAGGTCCCTGAGCGGAGCTCGGCGTGGGCGCACGGGACCTCTGCTCCCTTCTCCCTCTGCGTCCCCAACTGTCCCTCCTGACCATCCTGTCCCTCCTGACAGCGTCCCCGACTGCCCCCTCCTGGACAGGGAGCAGCGCCTGCGCTCAGATGCGGGACCTGGGGAGACGGCGCCTCTGCGACAGCTCGTCCTGCAGCTGAGGATGCGTCCCCACCACCGGCAGGGGCGGGCTGGGCGGCAGGGACGGGAGCTATTTATAGCCCGAGTGCGCGGGTTTGTCTCCTCGGTAACACGCTGTGATCCTAGGAAGCTGGAACAACGAGACTCCTAACCTCACGGCGTTGGAATATTGTTTCCAGTGATATAGTGAAGATGTGAGATAACATTATATAACAAACATTATACTGAATAAGAGGGGTCGTTCCTGCAAACAAATGGAGACTGTTTCATTCAGTTTCTTTTCATTTAAAAAATTATCTTAATTACACAGCGATGCGTGAACACAGCCCGCCCTCCACGTTAGGAGATTACTGCTCCGGGCGCATGGGCGTGAACACTTGGGATGAAGCCCACGCAACCCCACAGCCTCAGCCACTGTCACCCCACACCTCAAGGGACCCGGTCACCGTAACCCCCATGATGAGCCCGCGCTGGCGTCTCACAGACACCAGGCTCCTACAGAGACGCAGCACGCGCGAGGTCCCGTGGAGACAGCGCTGGCCCGGGGGCCAGGACGACAGCCGCGTCCCCTGACCAGCCTTGCTTGGAGTCTCTGGCCACGATCTGGGGCCTTAGTTTTGCCAGATGTTCCCAGGGGGACTGGGCGCGGAGCCAGGCCTGTAACACGCAGGACTCTGAGCTCCCGTGGAATCAGCTCCTTCCTCCAAGTCGCCTTTAATTATATTCACGCACACACAACTGCCAGCGCTCGCGCACGGAGGCACCCTCCCTCTAGCGTGGGCCCCGTGGCCCCGGAGCCAGCACCTCAGGCACAGACGATCAGAACACTGCCTTCCCAGACACCAGTACAGGACAGAGAGAGATGCGACCCAAGGACACCGTGGACGAGGAAAGCCCATCTGGGACCTCCGTGGGGACATAAGCGGCTCAGGTGCAGGCCCCCGTCTTCCAGGCAATCGGTCCCCTGCCGCCTTGCTGGGGGCTCTGAGAGGGCAGCGCCCCAGAGCAGAGCGGGAGAGGTGGGGACGGTTAGGGCCGACCACCGCTGGACCCAGCCAGGCCTGAAGCTAACGACCCCTGGATGGGGAAGTTTTTCCCTCCAGCGACTATTTTCTGACTTTAAGCCAGTTCTAGTTAGGGTTTCTGTCCCGGGTAAGGGAAAATAAATGCTCATCATGCTGTAGCGCCAGCACCACACGGAGGACAGAAGAACCCAGAGGGGAAAGAGAGGGCGTCGGTGACCTCCGTTGACCCGGACCCCGCCGTGCCTGCAGCCACCACCTGCGAGTTTGTGTGCCGGGCCATGCACTTTCCCTCCTCCTCAGGGCGCATGCGATGGGATGTCTGTTCCTATGACTGGAGAAGCCCCGACTGTCCTGCCGGGTCCCTGCGCGGTGAATGCTTGGTGGACGGCTCTGAATGAGAGTGGCCTTGTGTGACACGACCCCACCAGACCCCTTTGCTGAGCCCTGGGAGGACCCAGAGGTCCCCTGGCAGGTGGGAGGCCCAGGCCTGGGGCACTGGGGAGGCCACACGTCAGCCGGGACCTCAGGAGGGTCGGGCTGCAGTAAGGACTCCACACGAGCAGATGACGAGAGCGAGGGCCTTGGGGCTGCAGGACGGGTGCTCGGTGAGTGCTGGGCGGGGGGCTCCTGGGGACCAGGGCACGAGTGGCCGGGTGGAGGCCGAGTGCAGGTGAGGAGTGAGTCTGCACGGGGCCGTCGGGGAGACAGTCACTGCAGTGGCTGCCGCCAGGAGGGGACCAGGCAGGACCACCCCGAAAAGCTGAGACGGCAGACAGGCTGGAGGCAAAGATGGACCAACAGCAATCTGCCAACGAGCTGGGTGGAGGGACCAGGCGGGGCGGCCTCAGCCAGGGCGCCACAGGGGGCAGAGCTGGGGCAGGCAGAGCGGGGTCCCCGGGGCCTCCTCACGCCCTCCCCACAAATCCAGGCAGAGGTGCCCCAATCATCGCTGTAAAGCACCCACTGGGGTGCGCTCAGGGACACAGGGGAAGGGGAAAGACCTGGGGAAAGAGCCCAGGATGAGCAGCTCACCTGTCCCACCTGACCTGGGACGGACCCTGAGAGTCCAGGTGCCCCAGATGCCCTGTGGACACTGGTATCAAACCCAGGCCTCCCGAACAGGCCAGCTGCCTGGGCAGCAGCATTGCCCTCAAGGGCCACAGGAGAGCAGCCAGGTACCCGCGGCTTGGCGTCTTTCAGCCTCGACACAGACGATGGGATTTCAAGAGTTATAATTTCCAGGGCAACTGCTGCTCCATTCCCATCTCTCAGACGAGAGTTTCTTCCCTTGAAATGGATCGGTACCAGGGACTTGGCTTGCGTACAAAGCCGCACTTACGGGGTTCACAGACAGACACTGCTCCCCCCCATCTCTCCCCAGTCCCTGTGCCGGGCACAGACGCACACGCCACACCCTCCACCTGCCCGCTCTGCCCTTGGAGGGCACGCGTGCCCGCTGCCAGCCAACGTGCCACCTGTGGCCCACGCTTATCACTAGTGCCAGGCTAAAAAGCCATCAGGAGTGATCCCTAGTGATCCGCATCCGAGAGAGCAGATCCCTGTGCCCCCCAGACGGCCACCCGTCTGGCCTGTGGCTGTCACTGCCATTGTGGGACCCACTGTCAGCTCTCTGTCATTGTCATCCTGTTCGGGGTCAGCCGGGGAACCTCCTGGGGGTCAAGGGGCCGGACTGGCAGCCTTGCTCCCTCTGGGGCAGTGCAAGGGGAAGCTCCCGGCGAGGGCGCCCGCTCCGCTGCGCCGTTGTGGCGGTGCCGTGTGGCGAGCGGGTCTGGTTCGCGTGTGCGGCGCCTGTGCCGCGTCTTGGTCTCCCTCTGGGCGCGCGTTGCCCTGGGCCCTGTGCAGAGCTGTTTCCTCTGGCCTGGTCTCGGTCTCCTCTCTCGGTCCTCAGGAGTCCAGCAGCAGTGGGTGTTTAAAGGATAAACCCGCCGTCTCGCCCACCCGGCTCCTGCATCGTCCGGGTCTGAACCGTGACAACGGGACCACCCCAGGTGGATTCGGTGCAGGACGTGCACCTCCGGCCACGCTGCCGGCTAATTCTGCACATATCACCGCCCGGTTCACAGGCAGATCTGACCCTGCTGGTGAGAACTGGGGCTGAGACCACATCCCCAGGGAGACTCGGGTGGAGCCGATCTGGGGGTGGCCAGTGTGCACCCCAGGAATCTTCCAGACAGGACGGCCACTGACACAGCCCGCAGCCCACTGCCGGCCCTGGGAACTGACATCACCCCACGTCCTAGTCCCTGTGGGTGCTTGGAGAGGGACCCACCCCACACCCCAGCCTCCTGCCTCTTCCTAGCAGAGGCTCATGGGAGGCTTTTGATTGATGGGGTCTGTGGTAAGTGATAGGGCTGGGTCACGTGAGGGCCGAGCCACAAAGGAAGCTGGGAAATGGGGGGCGGCTCCCCTCGGCCATGTGGTGCATGATGGGGCCCCATTAGCTGAAGATGATCCTGGCTAAACCTCATCCCCCTGCCCCGGGCCCCACCCCTCTCAGGTCTAGAACCTTCCTTCCCCAACCTGGACACCCTTTGGCTCTCCCTTCCAGGTCAGGGCTACGCACTCTGCTTATTTCTCTCTTTTGAAATGACTGTCCTATCCACACTACTCAGGAAATCCCAAATAGGTTTACAGGACTTTTGAAGACCACACTACTCAAGAAATAAATCGAGAGGTTTATGTGAGTCTTCAACAGGGTGTGTGCTACAGCACAGGGATCATTACATGGGAGGAGCCTCCTAGACTAAGGGGAGAGTGGCCGGGGAGTGGTTCTTATATAGGGGCTGTGGGCCTGTGATTGGTCCAAGTGGAAGCCTGTGATTGGTCCAAGGCAGGCCTATGATTGGCAAGGCTCCAGGACAGTGCAGAGTCATTGAGGGGGGCTGTTTGATTGACAGCTGTCTTGTCTGGGACAAAAGGTGGGGCTGACACTGGGAAATTTGCAGGGAGGTTCGTCATAGCCAGTAGGGGTTCAGCAAGTTTGGAGTTGTTCATACTGGGCCCAGATCCCTCCCTCCTTGATCTAGGCATGCCAGGGCATCCCCCCTTCTTCAAGGAGGTGCAGCAGCACCTGAAGTGGGGGAGTAGGGAGGGCACAGCTAGCTGGAGAGCACCTGATACACAGCCGGGGGGACACAGAGGCCAGCCATCCTACTCTGTGTGGAGGACGAGGGCCGCAGGGGCACAACAGCCACTGACCAAGCCACAGGAAAGAGGCAGAGTCCTGTGCTCTGGCCTGTGTCACCCGTATCCCTGCCCACCGACCCGCCTGGGAAGCCCTCCCAGGAAAAGGGGACATGGGAGGGGACACAGGGACGCAGCCGGGCTCCTGGCCCCAGGAAGGGCCTCCTGCCCACGTGCCCTGTGCGTGGCCTGGAGGAGCAGCAGGGCTCGGACACGGCCTGCATGGGGCTGCGCCTCCTCTTGCTCCGAGGGCAGACGCAACTTGCGTCCTCTGCTTGTGCGGGGTGAGGGCCGTGTGCTCCTGTCCTTCCTGACACTGCAGCTCCCAGTGCGGGAGGAAGAGCCCGGCCGCGAAGCAGGAAGAGGATGGCGCCCAAGGGCCTGTGGCCTGGGCCTGTAGGTCTGTCTGTCACAGGCCGGTGATGGTGGTGCTGGTCACTGCACCAGTCCTGGGGGCAGACCTGCCCTCATCCCCCTTCTGCGTGGTGACATGCATGGGGTCCCCTCAGGAAGGACTGCAGCCCTGCCTCCCCGGGACCCAGGGTGTGGGCCTTTGTGTGGCCCCAAAGTGAAGAGCGTCGGGTGGACGGAAGGGATGCTGGGGACATAGTGGGCATGGGGCAGAGCCAGGCACCAGGGCTCCCGAGTGCTCCTCGCCTGCCCACCTGGCCACACGCTAGCGATGGCCGAAGCAGGCGGCACCGTGAGGAGGCTGATGCCCCAATAGCCTGTGCCACATAAGCGTCATCTTCACGCCCTCCGAGCACGGGTGCATGCAGTCCATGGTGTCACAGCGCCCGGCGTGGAGCCGAGCTGGCTGGGGTGGCACCCAGGCTCCACGCCTGGGGGACATGTGGCCAGCTGCGTAGCCTCGAGCGGGGCTAACGGTACCCACCGCATGAGGCGAGGAGCAGCCAGAAACCGCCTTGGCACTTGGTGGAGCTGGGTGGGTGAAAGGGCCGCAGTTTGAAGGCTTTGATCAAATACTTTCCAATCTCATGATAGGGCCTGGGCTTTATTTAATTACATTAATGTGCATTTTATTCCTAAACCCGTAGTTGTTTTCTGTGGGGCCCTAATGTTTAAGCCTCCATTTTAAAGGAATAACGAGAACTAAAGCTGCTGCTTATTTTTAATGCTGAAATTGATATTCTGCCTCCATCAATCTCTCCTTTCACATGGCGCCTACGGGTTACTAACGTTTAGTCAGAGCATCATTTCATGTTCTTCATATCTCATTTCTCCTGCTCACCTTGGCAAGGAGACGCTGCTGAGTTTTTAGTCAGCTCACTTCGGGTTATTTTTAATTTACACCTGACAGAAAACTGAAATTACTCAAACTTAAAACTTTTCCATTTTCCCCCAGGCTTCTTTGTCAGCCACCATCATTTCTTTTTCTCTACTTTTTTTTTAAAGGTAAAGCTCACTTAACAAAATGAACAATTTTAAAGGGAACAATTCGGTGGCATTTAGCACATGGACAGTGTTTTGTATTTTCAGTGTACAGGTCTTTTGCCTCCTGGTTTACATTCATTCTTATGCATTTTGATCTTTTAGATGATGCTAGAAATCAGATTGTTTTATGAATTTTTTGGATTGTTCTTTGCTGATGTAAAAAAAACCAGCTTTTTCTTTGGATGTTCTTGTTCCTTGCAACTTTGCTGAATTTATTAACTCTACCAGTGTGTGTGTGTGTGTGTGTGTGTGTGTGTGTGTGTGTGTTATTCTGTAGGATTTTTTGTTTCAAGACAGGATCTCTCTGTGTAGCCCATGTTGGCCTTGGACCATGGAGATCCTCCTGCTTCAGCCTCCCAAGTACTGGGGTCACAAGTACGCACCACCATGATATGCACCACTGTGTCATCTCCAGGCACAGATCACTGGACTTGGCCCTTCCTAATCTGGATCTTGGCCCCTTTCTCCTCCACCAGGTTCTGGCCCCAGCTTCTGGTGCAGGGCAGGAAGGGGCTGTCCTGCTCAGCTTCCAGACTTAGAGCAGAGCTCTCCGTCTTTACTGAGTACACTGCTTGCTGTGGATTTTTCACAAATCCCTTTCTTGTGTGGAGGCTGTTCCCTTTTCCTCCTAATTTCCTAAGTGTTTTTGTTATGGAAGAGTGCTGGATTTCGTTGAATGTTTTCTCCAGCAGCTCCCCCTCTATCAGTGGGCGGGTCACCCTGACCACATTTCTCCTGCGGAACCATCCACGAGTCTCGGGACCAGTCACACTTGGTTGCGGTGTATAATCCTTTTATTGTTTGTTGTGCTTTGGGGTTTGGTTTGCTAGCGTTCTGTTGAGGACTCTTGCATCTATGTTCATAAGGGATTACTGGTTTGCAGTTTTCCTCTACTGTGAGTCGTCTAGATCCGGTATCACAGCAACACTGCACTCGTGAGCTTAGAATTGTTCCCTTCCTCCACTCTTTGAGAGAATTGAGTAACTGGTGCTAAGTCTTCCTTAAACGTTTGGTAGCACTGCCCCATAAAGCTGTCTGAATGTGGGCTTTTCATTTTGGGGAGGTTTCTGATTACTGATTCAGTCTCTTTGAGAAATGTAAGTCTGATAAAATTTTAAATTTCTGTTTCAGGAAGTTTCAGCTAACTCCTGTGTTTCTAAAAACAGCCATTCCTTGGATATCCAGATTTTTTGGCATACAATTACATAGCTTTCTAATCCTTCTTAATTCTGTAACATCAGTAATGCACTAGTTAGCTTTTCATTGCTGTGACAAACTACCTGAGAAAATGAACATAAAGGAGGAAAGGTTTATTTTGGCTCATGGTTTCAGAGCATTCAGTCCATGGTTGTTTGGGTCACTTGCTTCTGGTCTGTAGTGAGGCAGAACATCATGGTAGGGAGCTTGTGTGGAGCACTTCACAGTGGGCAGGAGGCAGAGGGGTAGGGGAGGCAGAGGAAGGTGCTGGGACACGCCAGTGACCTACTCCTTCTGGGTTCCACTCCAGTGACGTACTCCTTCTGGGTCCCACTCCGGTAACCTACTCCCCCATCAGGCCTTGCCTCCTTCAGTTTCAACACCTCTCAGTAGTCCAAGCGATTATGAACCCATCAATGGATTAACCATGGATGAGATCTGAGCCCTCATGACCCGGTCATTTCCCGCAGTCCTCCTCTCTGAACATGGCTGTATTCGAGATCAAGCCTTCCATGTGTGAGGCTTTAGGGATCTAAACCGTAACAAGTAGTAAAGGTTCCACCTTCATTCACTATTTGCATTTTATTTATTTCTTCATCTTGCTAATATTTAAAATTTTTTGATATTTCTAAAGAACCAATTTTTGGTTTCATTGCTTCTATTGTTTTTTCTATTTTTTATTTTTTTGTTTTTGTAGTTATATTTGTTTCCTTCTTCCCATAGTTTTAGGTTTACTTGCTCTCCTTTTTGTAGTTTCTGAAGGTGCTAAGTTAGATAATGGATTTGAGATTTTTCTTCTTTTTTAAAGTTGGTGCTTACTGCTGTAAATTTACTTGTAGGAGCTGCTTTCACTGCATTTCATAGTTTTGGTATTTTGAGTTTTTTCATTCATTTGTTTTAAAGGATTCCTTTGTGATTTCATCGTCCATGATGCGTATAGGGCTTAATTTCCATGTATTTCTGAAACTCCAGTCTTCTTCGTTACTGATGTCTAGCTTCATTCCATTGTGCTCAGGCAAGACACTCTGCATGACTTTAATCTCTCGAACTCAGGCAGGCTGGTTTGTGGCTGAACGCAAGGTCTGCCCTGGAGAGTGTGCATCTGGGAGGGAGGCGTGGCCTGGGGCTGCGGGGTGAAACGCTGCCTGCCTGCTGGTCTAGCTGGTTTACAGTTTGTCCCCATCTTGTTTCCTTCTTCATCTGCTGTCAGGTGTATCCAACCTCTGGCCTGGGCTGTGCTGAGTGAGAAGGCCACGTATTAAATGTATAATACAGTTTTTTTGTTTGTTTGTTTTTTGTGGGTACCGGGGGTCGACCTCAGGACCTCGCGCGCCAGCAGGCGCCCGTGCCGCTGAGCGATATCACCGGCCCCTTTTTCATATGTGGGATCCGGGAGTCGAACTCAGGCCCTCGCGCTTGCCAGGCAGGCGCTTACACCGCTGAGCCATCTCACCGGATAATACAGTTTTAAATATGTACATATATGTGTGTGACAAGACTTCCTTTGAAATGTTATAACATTTTTTTAAAAAGAGGCCGAGGGCCGGTGATATCACTCAGCGGCACGGGCGCCTGCTGGCATGCAAGGTCCTGAGTTCGACCCCCGTTACCCACAAAAAAAAAATAAAAAAATAAAAATAAAAAGAGACCGAGTGCCTTGAGGCCACAGGTGGGAAGGCGTGGTGTCCTCTCCATGGCTCAGAGTGGGTCCCTCTCCTTCCTCTGCTATTTCTTGTACTCATATGAAGCTTCCTCCAGTGGCCCAGGATACGATGAAACCCCTCCAGGGAGCCACCAGCTCTCCTACGGCTGCATGTGTCCCCTCCCCTGGGCAGGACCCCTCACACCTCTCCCCCACCGTGACCCCCCGCGCCTCCCGCCAGCAGGGCTGTCTCTTCCTCAGGAGGCAGAAGGCACTGCGATGTCCCCTGACCGATCCTCCTGGACTCAGGGAGATGCCGGGGCAGGGGCCAGACACCATGGGACACAGCCAAGGTTTGTCACATAAACGAGAAAGCTTCAAACATCTGGAATTCAAAATTCAAAATTTAAGTCAAAATCGTGTCCCTCGGGACAGGCTGCAGATCTCGTCACGTCACCATCTCGCTGTCTCCCCGTCCCCACGCTCTGACACGCGAGGTGATCGGCAGAACCTGACCCGCCGTGACAGTGACACCGGGAGGGGAGGGCGGGGCCGCGTCCCTGATCACTCCACGAGGCCTTGTCCTGCTCGGACGCGGACACGGGCCCAGCTCATGAGGAGAAGCTGTCACCCCGCAGGTCTCAGAGGGCGCCCTGGAGCCCGCGCCGGAGTCAGCACAGCCGGGAGGACAGGGCAGCCGGGAAAGCCCCTGGCCGCTCCGCGAATAACGAATCACGCGGGGCTCGGACCTGCGGGACCGGAGCGGCGGCCCCTCCATGAGGGCTGCAGAGAGCTGGGCCAAGGCAACGCGAAGTCTTCCGAGCCGCCGTTTCCACCGTTGGGGCCACAGAGCATGGACACGGCGATCTCAACAGGAAAGAAAGCGCCGGCAGAGCACCCATCTCTCCGCGCTGGGGCCGCTCTGCGAGCAGCGGGGGTCAATCCCAGGTCCCCGCTCCCGTGGTGGCTGCTTGGGGCGCAGGCGCCTGCTCTGCCTTGGGGAACCTGCAGGGGCTCTGACCTTCTCCCTGGACTCCTGTCCCGTCCCCAGGTCAGCTCTGCCCGACGCCTGCATGCACCTGGCCTCCAGGGCAGCAGCCACCAGCCTGCAGGCGGAAGGGGGCTTTTCCTCCTCCAGACACAACCATGGGTATTAGATGCCTGCTGCTGACCTCAAAATTAGCCCCGTCTTCAAGGCCCAGACAGCACCTGTGTTTCCTCAGCGTTCTGTGGTCGGAAGCCTGGCCCGGATCTCACGGGCGGAAGTCAAGGTGTCCCGGGGCCACACTCCCCTCTGGGGACCTGGGGGGTTGTGGGAGGAGCCTGGGTCCTGTAGGATGGAGACCCCGCTTCCTGCAGCTGTCGGTGGGGCCTCTCCCACTGCGAGGGCCCGGGGGTCCCCTGGGCTTACAGCCCGCAGAGCATGTGACCCTCTCCAACTGCACCTCTCTCCTCCTCCGGGCTTGTCCTGTCCCTCTGATGAGCTGGAAACAGCATCCATGCTAAAGGCTCCTGGGAGTACACTGGGCCCCGAGTCCTCCAGCCTCTACCTCCCCATCTCCAGTCCACAGCCCTGATCACCGAGGTACGGTGACACATTCACAGGGGCTGGGACCCCTCGGGGCCGTCATTCTTCCACCACACCATCCTGGATGTGCGCTCAGGCCTCCTGGCTCTGTTCCCCACAGGAGCCGCTGTCCTGAGATGGGCTGAGCCTCCTGCCACAGGGCAGCTGCTGCCATCACCTACACACAGGGCTGGGGCTGCTGCAGCCCCCTCCGGCCCTGTGCCAGGATCCCAAGGCCCTCCCTTCCTGCAGGTGTCTCACAGCTTTCAATGTCATTAGGCTGCATTTCTGGTTCCCAAATGGAGTGGAAAATCCCCAGATTAGCGTTTCACGCCGCCAAGCTCCTGCACAGTCTGCAGCTCTCTGATATCCCAGTGTTGGATGACTTAGCATTCAGGATAGGAACGGAAATCCATTCGGAGCCTCGACCCCTTCCCAAGCTCCTGGCGTTTTCTGCCCAATTCCACCTTGGGGAGGTGTCACAGCAGGGGCCACCCAGAGGGGGTCTGGGGCCACGAGGAGGACAGGAGGAGGTGCCTAGGTCCTGTCCCCTCCTCTGGCCACAGCCCCCCAAGGCAGGACCCTTGGGGACAGACTCCAGATTCTGTGGAGATCATCCTTCCCTTCTCCTAAGATCCTGCACCAGGGGACTGTGGTCAGATTCATGATTGGTGTCGAGATGGTCACATGGCTCAACCAGTCCAATCAGAGTGAAAGGCAAAGTTTGTCCAGCGACCAATGGAAAATGGTCTTAGACTTTCCGCTAGCCATACCCTGCCTGCAGTGATTGGTTCAGAGCTGGCCACTTGTCCACAACATAGCCAATCAGAGTAAGCTTTGGGAGTTGCCCCAGGGCTAATGGGAGAGCCTTGCGCCTGAGAGGAACTGAACAGCTGTGGGCTGTCATCTTGTCACTATGATGGCAGAGCCTGAAGGACTGGGCTGACTTACTTTTTGGAGCCTGATAATGAAGCCAGACCTGCTACAGGCAGACCAGCTACAGGCAGAGATTTGAGATGAAAAAACCCAAACGCTTGTAATCGCTGACATTGTTGGATCCCTGATCCGGCTGTGCCTGAGGTGGGGCCTGTTATGTAGCATTTTCAGGTCCAGGAGCCAAGCCGCCTCCCCCTTTTTCTTGAGCAGGTCAGAGGTGGTTTCCTCTACTTCCCCTTGAGGAGGTCTCGGAGTACAGACCCAGATCAGAGCCCGGAGCCTGGATCGCGCCTCTTCCTGGCTTTCCATCCTGAGCTTCGGTTTCCCCATCTGTAAGAGGAGAGAAGAGGCCCTGCGTGGGTCGTCACAAGCATGGGGCGCCTCAGGAAGTGCGGGCCCTGCCACAGCTGTGCTCTGCACCTCCGGCCAGACTCGGCCTGGGAGAAGGCTCACAGCAGGGCGGCCTTGACCTCCACATTCGGCTCTGTTTCCTGGACCAGGGGCAAGACCACGGTGCTCCACCTGCTGTCTCTGCGTCACCCCTCAGACAGAGGGACTT
This sequence comes from Erethizon dorsatum, assembly GCA_028451465.1. Classification (NCBI taxonomy): domain Eukaryota; kingdom Metazoa; phylum Chordata; class Mammalia; order Rodentia; family Erethizontidae; genus Erethizon; species Erethizon dorsatum. The sequence continues at coordinate 125,979,129 of CM051830.1, read as the reverse complement.
GGAGCCGGCGGCAGAAGGTCCATCCACCACCGAGCCAGGGGTCCACGGAGGGCTCCGATCCCCTCCCCACAGGGGACACTGCCCCCCAGGGCCTGTGTCCACAGGGGCCTCACCATACCCGACTGGCTCTAGCTGTCCCCGTGAGACACGCCAGTGAGCTGAGCCTCAGAGCCCAGCCTCCCTCCTGAGGGCTCCTGGCCACCCGAGGAAGCGGTGTCCCTTGAAGGAAGGGGCTTGGAGCCGGGCAGGAGTCACCTGCGTGAGCAGGGTGTGGGGCTGCACACAGAGGCCGTGCGCTTAGCGGACACGTGAGGTGCATGGAACCCTGAGGTGTCTGCAGTAGGTGGGGCGCATGTGAAGATACACGTGTCTGTGTGACACACACTGAGGTGACACGCGCATGGCTCATGTGACAAAGCAGCATCCAAACAGCAGGGCGAGGGACCCCAGGAACACACGGGAGGCCGTGAGGGCCCCACGGAGGCCGTGTGTATGAGGAATACAACGGGAGCACACGGATTAAAGGGCAACGACGCAGCCGTGCACTCATGGGTTCCGCAGCACTGTGTGTGGGACACACCGAGGTGCCACACACTGACAGCCCACGAACTCCATCACGGGCAGTTTGGGAGCCACACAGGCCAGGCCCGGTGCTCACGCTGGTTCCTGGGACACCGCCCAGCGCATCAGCCCTGGACCCAGACCTCCTAGACGACCTGGGGCCAGAGGAGGAGCAGATGTGACCGCTGTGCTCTTCCGGGGTGGGGCTTGGTCCTGGGGCTAACCCTGAGCCCCCTCAGAGCTCCACCTGGGAAGCGTTATCCTTAGAGCAGCACAGAGAAGGGCTCCGGGACGTGTGAGCGAGGTGACCCTCTGGAGGCCGCTCTTCTGTTGTCGTGGGTGCTGTGAGCACGTGACAGAGCGCTCACGCACACTCCGTGCTGACGGCTGCGTGGCTTCCCCTGGGGGTCATGACTTCCGAGCTGAGCTGTGGGGAGGCCCAGGTTCCAGGAGGCTCCCTGAAGCCCACAGTGCGACTGGTGTGAGGGGAGGGGACATTCCCGCTGCTTCCCTCATCTCTTCACTTCCGGTTTTGTTTGTTTATTTTGCAGTGCAGGGGTGGAAGCCAAGGTCTCATGCATGCTAAGCAAGTGCTCTAGCACTGAGCTGCACCCCAACTTGCTCGCAACCTTCTTAACAGCTCAAGGACTCTCACGGGGTGTTGCTAAGGAAACAATAGAAAGTGGCCTCACACCTAGTCCTTCCTCCTGCCTGCGCTTGGGACCCTGGCCTGTGAGGTGACGTGGGCTGCGTCACAGATGTTGGCCCGGAGGCTGCTTTGACCCAGCCCTTGCCTGCCCTCTCCCCATGCATCTGCACGGGCACTGAGGGCTCAGGCTGGGAGGGGAGCCTCAAGCTTCTGAGCGGCTCTCACTTTCAGGAAGTGTGGCGTGACCAGCTCAGGTGACATCTGAAGCCACAAGGTCTACAGCCCGGGCTCAGTCCTCATCCGTGCAGCAGGGGTGACTGTGCTCAGCTCCTCACTGCGTGCACGGCTGCGAGTGAGTGGTGGGGGCTCCTCACTGTACCCCTCTTCATCAGAAAGGGTCAGGATGCAGCCCTGCGGCTTGGGCCCAGGACCCTGGCCCGGTTCTGGCTGAGGTGGTGGCTCTGGGTGCGGCCCGCCCTGCACTCGGCTCCCTGGAAGCAGAGGGTCCCTCGCAGGCTCAGCAGGGCCTCCTGCCCCGACCACTGCTGCCCACGCGGCACGGGCTGGGGAGCCGGGCGACCTGGGACTGCGGCTCTGCCGGGCTCCCCTCCGCCCTTCCCGTGAGTCACCTGTCCCCGCGTTCCCCACAGAGAGAGAAGAGAACCCAGGCCCTCAGAAGACACCAAAGTCAATTCAGTTCTCAAGAACAAAGCACGGGTCCTGGCACAGCAACTACCACGCATTACAGACCCGGCCTTGCAGTGCTGTCCCCACCCCCTCCTTTCCTACCCTGGTCCTGGCAGCGAGGCCGCCCAGGTTTAATTAGAAGCTCACAACATGCACTGTGTTTAGAGGGGAAGGGACTCGGTCCCCTGCAATGGGATGTGCTTGTCGCAGCGGCTCACTGGCTGTGCCCGGGTGTCTAACTCGCTCCAGAGCCCTTGGGACCTGGATGAGGACATCATGTGTCACTCCACGTGCCTTTTCCGAGCTCCTCCCTTCTGGCAGCCCCTGCGGTGCACAACAGAAAGCCCTGTGCAGCACGGAGGGAGGGAAAGTGCTTCTGTCCAGCCGGGCGAGTCCACAGGCAGCTCCACCCACCAGGCTACTGTGTCCCTTGTCGCAGGAGCGGTCCTTGGAGGTGAGCTGTCATGGGGCAGCTCTCTGTCACATGAGGGCACAGCATCCCACCAGACAGCCCTCCCAGGTTGTGCGCAGAGGTGCCCCAGGCCTTTAAACCAATTCCTGGAAAGGAGGACGGGACAACAGAGGCCAGTGTAGACGCCCAGCAGGGTGCCCTTATCTGAGGCACCCAGAGCACCCAGGTTCTCTCAGCAAGGAGGGCAGGTGTGGGACGGGAAATTAGAGTCAGAAGGAAGTCAGCGAAGGCCGCAGCTGCCCGGAGTGAGTACAACATCAGCAGCAGGGTGAGGGATTCAAAATTCAGGCCTCGTGGATGGGAAGAAATGGGCCATTTCTCTGACTGTGCTCTGCCAGGGTGACCGCCTAACCCTGCACGCTGAGGGGATTCCGCATCACATTTCCACCCTTCCCCCAGAGTCGAGCCCAAATTCTGGAGCGTCACGGTGGAGTCGGCCTGGGCTCTGTGGCTGGGAGCTGCCTGCTGGTCAGTTCCTCCCAGGTCCTCTCCGAGTCCCCAGAGGGCAGTGTGGAGGGCAGAGGCCCGGGAAGGTGAATCCTTCTCTACGTAGCTGAAGTGCACCTTGGCAGGGTGCTCAGAGGGAGCTGGCAGCTGGAGAACTGGGAGCTGCAGCTCGTCTCCCTGCTGTTGGAACTCACGGCCTGCTGTCCTAGCCATGGTAAATATGTCCCCAAAGCCACAGTGCACCTGGGACAGGCCGTCCTGCCTCCTGGCCCCGTGTGCCAGAGAGGTGTGCTATACCGGGGAGAATCACATGATCACCGGTCCAGGAGTCACCATCGGACCCTGGGACACCTCCCCACTGCTGCTGCACCACAGCAAGCTGGATCCCGCTGCAGACCCCGCAGAGTGGGACCTGCGAGGAGGGGCAACGGGAACACCGGAAACGAGGGCAAAACCACACCACGGCACCGTGTCTGCAGCCTGGGCCTCTCCGGCTACGACAGGCATGGAGCTCAGCCTGTCTGCGCCTGATCAACATGAAGCCCAACACCCAGAGCACACATGGGCAGCTCCTAAAAATTTGCAAAGCGTGCAAAGGTGAGAAAAATAAAACATGCATCAGAACAGACTCCCGCAGGACACATGTTGGAATTATCAGACAGGAAACTCAAAGTGACGATGATTAATAGGTTAAGTCACGATGGAGAATGAACGCGGCACACAGGAACAGATGGGCCATGTATGCAGAGAGCCATAAAGGCTATCAGCGAATCCAATCAAATGCTAGAGATTGAAACCCCTTTGGCAGCCACAAAGAGTGAATCTGGCGGGGCATCGGTGGACTAAAGAAAGCCAAAGAAAGGATTGAGGCTTGGAGGTGGGTTGATAGAAACACCTCATTCAGAAGTGTAAAGAGAAAAAAGAATGGAAAAATATAACCGACCTCCCCGGACCTGTGGGACAACCGTGAATGTTGTAACTTGTGTAATTGCAACATCAGAGAAAGGGAAGAGAGTCGGTGCAGAAGGAACGTTTGAAATAATAATGGCCAAGAACCTTCCAAAATTAATAACACCAAATTACAGATTCAGGATGCTCAGAGAACGCCAAGCCCGATAGATTTAAAAAGAGAGAAAGAGAGAGAGAGAGAGAGAGAGAGAGAATGCAGACATTTCACATTAAAACTGTACAAACCAAAAAAAAAAAAAGTCTTTTAATGTCAGGAAAAGCCCACCTTCCCTACAGGCCAGCAAGAATGAGAATTACTGCGGACCTCTTATCAACCACGCAGGCAAGAGCGGCAGAGTGAAATGCTCAAATACGGAAGGAAGAAAAGGCACCAATGTGATATTTATACAATTCCAGCGAAATTATTCTTTAAAGGTGAAGGAGAATGAAGACTATCTCAGACAAACAAGATGAGGGAACTCACAGCCAGCAGACCTTTCTTTCAAGAAATGTTCAGTTTTTTATCAGGAAGGAAAATGGGGATGCAGTCAGGACATGAATGCAGGGCAACATAAGGAAAGAGTGTGGGAGAAGAAATAAACATTGAAATAAACCTCTTTGTTCTTGATTAGTCTAAAAATATTTGTGACATTCATAATTACCCTCAGTGTGTTCTGTGATTACAGTAACGCCACCTTATCCACAGTTGTGGTTTTCAGTTTCTATTACTGTGGACAACCACAGCCAGAAATATCAAATGGAAAGTTCTAGAAATAAATGGTCTATGGCTCCTGAGCTGCATGCTGGTCTGAGAGGTGCTGTGGAGTCTCACAGGCTCCTACTGTCTCCTGCCTGGGACTGGGCCGTCCTGTCCAGTGTGTCCACGCGGGCTGCGTACGCTCCCGGTCCATTAGTCACGTGGCTGCTGGCTTTGTTATGACAGCATCTGTCAGTGCCTGCGTTCTGGGGACCCTCAGATAGGCGCTGACACTGTCCCCTGCCCACGCCGTCTGCTCACTCATCTCGCCTGTAGACATTGTCTCGTCTCCGCAGCACAGGAAAAGCCATAGTGGAGTACGGCAAGATGTTTCAAGAGAGAAAAACCAAATTCACATGGCTTCTGTGAGGGCGCATTACTATAATTCTGTTTTGCTGTGGCTGCTTGATAGACTTCCCCACAGGTGTATACAAATAGGAATAAGCACAGTCCCTCCAGGGTTGGTGCCACCCGTGGTTCCAAGTGCCCACTGGAGGTGGATAAGAGGACCATGCTGTCGGCCAGATGGACACGTGAAAGGAATGGCCAGGTCCTGAGGTTCAAGGGGAGGCCCTGGGTGGGAGTCACAAGGTACCCACAGTGCTTGTGACGTACCCGCATATACACGGGTGGATTTAGGTCAAGGTCTGTATTGGAAACTCAAGGACAATCACTGTTGTGGCTTGTGTCTAGATTCCCCCAAAGCCTCATTTGGTCATAGGTGGGACTTTTCAGAGGTGGCTGGATCTAGGGCGTGTGATTACTGAGTAGTCCGATTGGTTTGGCGCAGTTCTGAGTGTGGACACTGGGCTGGCCCACCTGAGTGTGAGTGCTACCCACCCTAAGGGCATGTAGCTTGGATAGAATATGAGGGACAGAAAGAGGGCTGTTTTTGGTGCTTGCTGCTGCTTTGCTATTGCACTCCTTGCTGACTTCTGCCCACCATGAACTCTTTCTCCTCTGTGCTGCCACCCTGCCTTGGAGCCAGCCAACTATGAACTGAAACCTCTACAAACTGTGAGCCAAAATAAACCTGTCCTCCTTTAACTTTGGCTGTCAGGTCTTTTGTCTCAGCAAGGAAAAGTAACTAACACAATCACTAAACTAAAAAATTTTTAAAACTATACACTGGAATCTAAGTCAGTCAGTCTGAATCCTAACATTTAAAGAACTTAATCCAGTTCTAAAGATCTAAATATCAGTGGAAAGATAGCCCACACTCATGGATTTATATTGTAAACCCACTGCTCAGGACTGCCCTGCGGATTGATGGCACCCCAGTCATTGTCCCGGCGATGCTGCGCAGACGTGGGCAGTGACTGTGCGGTCTGTGTGGAAGGATAGAAGGCCCAGCTCGGCCACCGCGTGACTGCAGAACGGAGTCTGCGGCTCCTACTTGCTTGTCTCCAGGGTCACGATGAAGCTGTAAAAAAGCTCCCGATGGCCATAGCTGAGATAATCTAACAAAATCAGTAAAGCAGTACTGCACAGTAACCCTCCGGATAAACACCCGTGAGTCTACACTGATAGAAGTAAAGGGCTGAATCGACAAAGAAATAGAGAACAGCCATCCCCGGAGAAGTTCCTGATGACCCCTGCAGTCCTCCCACTCCACTCAGTGTGGGCGGAGCAGAGCTGGATGATTTCATGGTGGAGAAGCCTGGGGACACCTCCCTCGGCCCAGCGACCCACATCCGCGTTGACATCGACATGTGACATGGGGTCATGCAGAGGGCAGTGCCCTTGACACCTCACAGCCTGTCCCCAAACCTCACAGCCCCAACCAAGAGGAAAACATCAGCGCATCCCCACTGGTTTGCCGTGCAGCAGCGCTCAGCAGTGATCGTTCAGCTCTGCCCAACTCGTCAAGAATAAGGCAGCTCAGCACTGGTCCGGCCCAGGGGAGCTACCCCGGGACTAGCGAGTGTGCTGCGGCGCCGCAGTGCTGCCTGCCGTGGGAGCAGGACAGCAGGGAGAAGGAAGAAACGGGGGTGAGGACAGGCTTCGGCCAGTAACGTCATTATTGGTCCATTAATTGTGACAAATGTGACATTTTTGCTTGAAATGTAGTGACAGAAGAGACAGGTGTGAGTTATATGGAGACTTTCTATACAGCTCTCACAATTTTGCTGTACATCTAAAATGTTTTAAAACAAAAAAGAAGTTTATTTTTAAAAGAAAGAGGCATGAAGACCACGGCACAAGGATCCGTCTGTGGATGGCAGGAGGTCTTCCTGAAGACAAAGTGTCCTGAAAAGAACAGACCCGGCGCGCGCCTTCCGCCTGTGTCGCGTGGACTCCAGCAGCTCCTGCGGGCGGACCCTGACCCGCTGATAGAGGAGACGGGCGAACTCCCCGTCCCTCCCTCCTGGCCCAGATCTTCGTGCTCTGTATTCGCCAGCTGGAGCTCACGGAAGTCAGGCCGCAGTTACCGCCCCAGCGATGCTTTTAAGTGGACCAGTTAAGTGAACTGCATTTGAAAAACATCAGCTGGAAGAGCCCCGTTGCTTCTCAGTCCACATAGCTCCGAGGGCGGAGGCGGGGTTTGCAAGTCAGCCAGCCAGGGCACGGCCACCACCGCCAGGCCCGCGGGTCACACTGCCCACCAGCCTGGAGCATTCCCTCGGCCCTTCTGAGGAGCCGGAAAGTCTGATGGGTGACTGCTTAGCCACCGGAACACCCTGTGGAGTCCAGGAAAGCTATCCTGCGCCCCGAAGTAAGGTCATGAATAATAAAAGAAGTGGCACCGAGAAAGACTTGTCACACAAACACACACACACACATAAAAAGAGGACAACGCCCTCAGGCTTCCAGCGGAAGCAGGCGAAATGCACGGTGCAGAATCGTCAGGGACACGTGGTGTCACCGAAGGAGGGCTACCCGGACGAACGGTGACGGGTGGCGGCTTGGAAGCCACAGCAGGCTAAATCCACCACAGGCCTGGTTGAAATTGGGGGATAGAGAGCTGACCCTGTGTAAGTAGAAAAGGGGAGCGATCGCGTTAGGACTAAGAAGGCGTCTATACAGTGCGAGTGTCTACACCGCAGGGCGGCTCGCGTCCAGGGCCAGGCGGCCTCGAATTCCACCGAGTGCCTCACACGTGCGCACAGTTCACAACCCACGAAGTGTTTATTTCCGGAGTTTTCCAGGTGATGGTTCAGGACCTCAGGGAACAAACTATTTTAAGTGAAACTGGCTAAAGGAGGGTGGGTGTTACTGTAACAAGATAACTTCAGAGAAACAGCGATATGAAAACCCTTCCTCTAAATATTAAATAGAACAAGGCTGCTATCCAAAAGTGCACAGAACACAGAACTACCTGGCCCTGCTGCCGCAGTGCAGGAGATGGAGGGGAATCTAGGCAGCCTCGAGCTGAGCTGCTGTAAAGACGGAGACCCAGACATCGACGGCAACAGAGAAGTGCAGGGAACAGAAAAACAGGACACAGGAACAAAATGCCAAATGCCTATGTGCTCCACGCACAGCACATGAATCGCAGGGAACAGGTGCAAAGAGACCAGGCGCCAGTCAGCGGAGGGCAGTGTGTCAGCCACTCTGGTGCCCAAGGACCTGGGGCAGAGGGCAGGCACAAGGGTGGTGTCCAGGGTCAGGAAGGGAGCGGGTCAGGCCCGGGCTGTGCAGCCCAGGGCGGCAGGAGAAGCAGGGCACACCCCAGCTGCCCGGCCTGCTCTCTTCTGGGGTCGCAGGTGACAGTGGGCAGCAGCAGAGCACACGGGCCTGACACCCCCTGTGCCAGCTTAGAAGACACCCTGAGCAAACGCCCCTCAGCCTTCAGTGTCGTCAGCCCCCCTCCTGGGAGGAAGAGCAGAAAAGCAGAGACACGCGGGGAAGCAGGCGAGATGCGCCGAGTGCGCAGCCGCCCGCTCACAGAGCTGGTAATCAAAACAGCGGCGCCGCGAGAGACCAGAGCCTCACAGCGGAGAGAACTGACCCGGGAGCCATTCTGATCACCGACCTGGTGAACGGTTTCAAGACTCACGGGGTGTTTACTCTCTGGGATTTTAACCCGATCATAAACACAAAGACATCAACACTCATACATCTACCCCAGCTGTCTAATCTTACCCATTATCGGCAGAGAGAAAATATATTAAAATACACATGTAACATATGAATGAAGCATATTGCATACAGTAAGCATATTCATAGAAGTAAACATGTCATACGCTGGTGAGTCCATAACACTGAGTATCACAGAAGCGCAGAAATAAATGACTGTGAAAGTGCGACGGGCAGCTCTGAGCAGTGTGGGATCGAGGGGTGGCACGGGGCAGGCCCTTTGTGGAGATGGAGGAGGACAGGCGCGTCCTCGTCCCCCTGCGTGGAGACAGAGGACAGGCATGTCTTTGTCCCCCTGCGTGGAGACGGACGACAGGCGTGTCCTTGTCCCCCTGCGTGGAGATGTAGAGCAATGGGCACATCCTCGTCCCCCTGCGTGGAGAGGTAGAGTGACGGGAGCATCCTTGTCCTGCACGGAGGCCGAGAGGCCGCGTGGGAGCCGGCGAGCGTGTCCGGACCATTCTCAGTGGGGTCTCAGGAGAGTCATCTCCGGGTTCTCAGTGTCCCGGAGAGAACTGAGTGGGACGCTCAGCGAGAGTAGCAGGAGCGAGGTTTATTAAAGGAATAATGAGAGGAAGTGAGGCGCTCTCCACCGGGCGCAGGTCCTCACAGCACAGCGGGGCAGCTCTGGGCCTCTAGGGTCCTGGGGTCATGGGGGTCTGTGCTGGGGACAATGGACAGGAGCCCCAGCCCAATGGGTACCTGACTGGGCCTGCCCGTCAGGAGGGGCACTTCTGGCCACCTCAGGTCTTATAGGAAGCATGGTGGCGTCCCAAGCCCACTGGAGGGGATGAGGCTGGGGACGGGTCCAGGCACTGTACTTTGGGGTTTGCCCATGCCGGGGTCCTGGGGCACAGGGTGACCTCTCTCTGTTGGTTCTGCTATTTTGACATCAGTGTCCCTGCTCCGTCTGGTTCTTGGCCCATGGCTTCCTGTTTGCTTGCCCTTGCTCTATTTCCTGCCTCAGGAGGACCCTGTGTGGCCGACAGCAGTGGCCGTGCAGTGGCCAGCCTGAGAGGACGCAGGCCCTGGGGACCCACGCGTCTCCCTGCTTCCTCCCCAAGCCTGCTGCCTGCGCCCAGGGCTTCAGGGCAGAGTGGTGGGCAAGTGGTGGCAGAGGTGAGACGTCTGGGTCTCTGAGGAGATGCCTGGCTCCGGCTCTGCGCCACGTGCCGCTCCGCAGGTCCTCGTGCAGGGACGCCGTCTGGCCACATCCCCGGCAGAGTCTGGAGCCCACGCTTTATTAAGAACACTGAGTTTTTATTTCATAAAAACTCACAACATGTTCTCCCCACTGAGTGGCATTCATCATCTTTACCATGCCATAAACTGCTTTAAACACACCATTCTTTCCGATTTCTCATTTCTCAGCAAATTAGTATAGATAACAAAGTACCGCAGAAGCCACAATTTATAGACTATAAATAAAGTGCACGGCTTCTGTTCGTGGAAACGAAAAGCTGGACAGGTTTTCTCGTTGCTGGGTGATGTACGGGCTACACAGGCCGGTGTACAGAGGGCCGGAAAACGAGGCGCTCCGCCCCAGCGAGGCCGCCCCAGCACCGCTGCTCAGCTGCTCGCTCCCAGGTGCTTGTGGGGCCCAAGGGGCGACCTGGGGACCCAAGGTCCACTTGGGGAACCACAGGAGGCCTGAGGGTGACTGCTGAGAGCAGGGCTCAGCCCAGACGTGGGGCCTCACAGTGGCCTTGGCCTGCGTCACAGGGCCACCCCTGCTGTGCGGCCGCCCTGCGGTGGGGCAGGCAAAGGCTCAGTCGCACAGTGGGCAGAAGACCAGAGGCTGACCCTGCAGATGCCACCACTGTCCCCCACCCACACAGAGAGGCTCATCGAGGCTGGTCACCCTCCATGATCAGGGCCACCACTGTGTGGAAGCCACCAGGGGCTTTGTGCAGCTCGGGCGGGGCGTTTGTACACCATCATCCATCACCAAAAAAAGTAATTTATTTTTTTAAAAAAGCCACCAGATGACGTAGGCAAAAGTGTCCACACAGCTGTGAAAATTCATCTGGGAGCAAAGCAGGTGTGGTGAGAAGGGCGCAGTGAAGTCAGGGTCCCAGTGTGAAGTGGGGATTCCAGCATGGACGCTGGTGGGACTGTCCTCGTTGTGCCCTGCCCCAGCTCCAGCCTTGGCACCGAGCGCCCATCGGACCTCTCTGCAGTGTCCATGGCCGTGGGCGTGGTCTCGCCGTGAACGCTCTCACAGTGCTTCGACTTCCCCAGGGCTGAGTCTGCGTCCAGAGGACAGCGTCGCCCCTGCCTGCAGAGCCTGGACCCGGTCTCCACGAGGGAGAGGTGGCCAGCCTTCCCCTGCCGGCAGCAGCGTCTCCAGAGACAGGGAAGCAATTCCATGGGCGGCCAGGCCAGGTGACCGGTGGTCCGGCTCAGGAAAACGCGCAGGAGGCAGCGAGCTGTGGGCGGCCAGAAGGACAGGGCTGGCTCGTGCTGGAAGGGACCTAGGCTGACCGTGGTCCAGAGAGGCAGAGTGCGCAGGGCATGGGCCGAGACGCTGCCCTTCCATGGCGCCTACGATGGCCCAAAGTCCAGGCCTCTGGGCAGTGGTTTTCACATGGGGGGGTGGCATCGGCCCAAGGACAGGGCCAGTGTCCTATCCCGGCTGGCCGGAGACTCCAGCCCAGCACCCAGCACGGACAGAGGCCAGGACAGTCACATAACCAGGACCGAGGTGGCCCCACTGGCCTCAGCCTGAAGACTTGGACTCCACGTGCCATAGCCACGTGGGTCCTGTGCTCTGCACGTGGATGTGGAGGGCACTGTGTGCTCAGCGTCATGATGCCTGGCATGCCCGGGACAGGAGGGCCACGCCATCGCTGGCCATGCCAGCCTGTGTGTCACGTGCAGCCCCAGGGGGCCAGGACCGTGTGACAGCAGGCAGGAGAGGATTGCCTGTCCCACGCTGTGTGAGCGTGCACTGGCTCTGAGGGCCATGTCGGTCACAACGCTCTCACACGGCGGACAGGTCCACGCGCTGGGCGGAGTGGCTGCTCTTGTCCCAGGGGCTGAGCCTGGTGGAGGCCGTGCCCGGGCGGGTCCCGTTCATCTGCAAGGCACAAGAGCATGGAGCGTGGAGATAGCTGCCGGGGAGGAGTGCGACCCCGCAGCCAGGCTGTGGCACAAGCGGGCGGGACCTCCTGCTCCCCGCGCCGAGTGTGACCAGTGTCTACCTGGAGCTCTGTCTGTGTCCCACACACACACCCTGGCTCTGTGGACACACATACGTGTCTGTCCGTCTGCACACACACGTTCTTGGATGTTCTTGGATGAGCATATGGTGCCGGGCACTGTGGGGGCTGGGGTGTACGCTCCCATGGGCAACAGTGGCCAGCAAGCACATGCCCAAAGCAAATCATGGAGGGGTGGCAGGAGCATGACTGTGGGGTGGGTCACCCCAGTGAGGACTCAGATGGCAGGAGAGGGACATCACAGCTCTGCTCTGGGCTGCAGGGCCCTGCAAGGGCCTGGAGGACCGAGGACAGCAGACAGGCCTGGGGAAGGATGGACGCTGGGCTCTGCTGTAAGAGCCCAGCTGGAGCACCAGGGCCCTCAGCGCAGTGGATCCAGGTGGGGCTGGAGGACAGGAAAGGGTTAAGGGGCAGCAGGTGCAGCATCCAGCAGGCCTGGGCAGCAGGACAGGGTCCCGACGGGCGCAGCTGCACTTACGACATCCGAGCCAAAGGGCTTCCCGATGGCGTTGCGGGCCACGCTGCTGGTGAGGGACCAGACCTTGGTCTTGTGCTTGAAGGCGGCTCTCACCTTTGCGAGCAGAGGAAAAGTCCTTTAGGGGGCACAGCACAGCCAGGAGGGCCGGAGCCGCTGGGCACGGGAGCCCGCACTGAGGTGAGGCCCTGGAAGCCCCGGCGAGGCGGGGATCACCCGGCTCCTCGCTGAACTCCCCGGGGGTCTGGGCACACGTACCTCAGAGTTCAGGAGACAGTGGAAGAGGAAGATGAAGCCGCCCTGCGGGGGGAAGCGGTGTTAGGGCCAGGTGCGCGTGTCACCGACTCGAGAGTCACAGCCCAAGAGCAGTGTCAGCACCTTGCTGTGGGGACCCTGTGATGCCAGCTCCTGGGCCCTGGGGTCCACACGGACGGACGGGCGTCCCAGACCCTCCCCGCCATCTAACCCAGATTCAGGCTGCTGCTCCGACAGATTCCTGCTGGGACCAGGTGCAGGGAGCACGGTGTCGACCGCGAGACTGACCCCCGACAGGGCCTCAGGCTCCAGCCGCAGGCAGACTGGGGCTAATGGTGACAGTGACAGCACACACAGGAGGAGGATGTCACCGCCATCCCGACCACTGCCCGGGACCTGCAGACCCCCCACCTGGGGAGACCTTTCAGCTGAAGGCCGTCACAGGTCTCACGGACAGGACAGGCAGAAGGTGCGTCGGGGCCGCAGCAGAGCAGCCTGGCACATGCGTGGTAAGCGGCCGAGGGGACCTGCACAGGGAGGCAGCCACCGCTGCCCTGTGGGCACAGGCCCAGTAGGACAGGGTAGCCGTGTGGCAGGGTACGTGGTGGATCCTGCAGCTCCGGCCCTTCGAGAAGTCCCGACTGCAGGCGCCCTAGGCTCTGCCTCCCAGGCAGGGACCCTCCTGTCCCTTCACACCTGTCACTGCCTCTCCTGCCTGCTCGCTTTTGGCCTGAAGCCCAGTGTTCCTGGTCCTTCCTGAGAGCTGCTGTGTGGCTCTGTGGCTGCCTCTGTCCCCGGGCCTGGGACACTGGAGGTGCGGAGGACACAGGGCTCACCTGCAGGGAGTTGAGCACAGCGAACATGTACTGGAAGATCAGGGCCTGGTCATTGACGGCCAGCACGCCGAAGGCCCATGAGGTCCCCAGGATGGGCAGCAGCACGGCGACGGCTTTGGCTGTCAGCCTGGAAGAGAAACAGAGGCGCCGCTCTGGAGGCTGGCAGGACGGGCAGTGAGGACGCCTCGAGGTGTGAGGCTCTGCGGGGACAGGACGGGGGTCTCCCTGCAGAAAGGGGTGGTGCTGGGGTGCAGAGGCCTCTGGAAGAGGACCGCGGGCTGGGCTGTGTGAATGAGGAACAGGGTGACACCCAGGAGGAGGAAAGATGGAGCAACGAGCTCCCCGTCGGAAGCCAGGATCCCTGTAAACCACGGCTGTCACCACACAGCAACCTCAGGATGCCAGAGCCTGTTCTCGTGACGCCAACACAGTAAAAATAAAGCACCTGTTCCCGGGACCCAGAAATGCCCGCAGCCCTCAGACCCCAGGGACACCGCTGCCAGGAGACGCCACCAGGAAAGGCGGTCAGGCGCGCTGCTTTCCAGCCACGCTTTGCTCTTCTTGAAAAGCGAGCAGGGGCAGGAGGTGGGGGAGGCGCGTCCGGGGCTCCCTGTGGGCTCCGTCCAGCCTGTGGAGGTCTCGTCTTGTCACTCGCTGACAAGCTGCTGGGCACAGGGAAAGCCACCAACCGCCCTACAATGACCACAGAGACCAGAAGGAGCCAAGGAGCTGCCGGGCCGTTGCGGCTGCGCCCTTCCCGCCCGAGGTGGCCCCCGAGATGCACGCATGGGACGGGCATGCGGTCTGCTCTCCCAGGGCTCCGAGGGGCTGGGGGCCGGGGGAGGGGAGGGGACAGGGCCCTGCTGGCCCCCAAGGTGGGTGGGGACGACGGCCTGTGTCACAGGGCTGTCCCTATCCTGCGAGCCTCCTTCCTCCCAGCACAGCCTCGAAGGCCCCGGAGGGCGCAGCCGCTTGCCAGGTTAATTCACAGCGTTTGGAATCATTACGGAATAACCCTCTCATCGACCCGCTGCTGGCTTGTTCATGGCTTTCGCTTTCAGATCAGAAAAGATCCACCGTAGCTGGAGTTGCTCTCGGGATTCCTCGGCTTAGAACCCTTGCACTGTGTATGCAAAGGCCCCGAACCCTGCAAGGAGCCGCCGGCCCACCCCTCAGCCCCGAGGTGCCCGGGGCCGGGTGACTGTGAGACTCGGGCCCCAAGCCCTGCGGCGGACTCTGCTCCACTGTCCTGAGGCCCAGCCAGTGCCACTGCCCCCAGGAGGAAAGGGGCTCACGAGGACCGAACTCCTGCAGTCCCTGCCAACAGCAGGGCAGTGTCCATCTGGGTGTGAAGCCGACAGGGAGGAAGAGCTGCCTGGGGAGAGTGTCACCGCACAGCTACCACACGGAGGTCACTGGGCGCTCGGGGACACCAACCAGGAGTCCAGGGGCAGGAAGCTGTGTGAACCGGGCCTCCGCATCCCTGGCTTCCTGTCCACGTGGCCAGGCCCGAGCGCAGCAGCAAGTCCCCTCTCTAAGGTCTTCCCAGGAGGAGGTCCCCTCGCCACTCCCCGCTGTGGCAAGGAGGCTATGGGGCTGAGACTCCATGGGTCCAGCAGAGGGCAGGCAAGGTGGGGCTGGCGCAGGCCATAGGGCTCCAAACCCACAGCCCTTCCCCGCAGTTGACCTACTTGAAGGCACTGGGGTCCCCGTGAATCTTGTAGCTGTCAGCGCTGATCTGGGAGATGACCCTGGTGACAGCAATGAGGATGCCGATGTTGACCTGTGCGGAGGAGGGACAAGAGAGAGGTGTGGTGGCCAGGGACCAGCAGGTGCCACATGGGGCTTTCCCTGCTCAGACACCAGCCTGGCTCTGTGCCTGGGCTGGGGCGGACGACCGTGGGGGTCAGACAGGCAGGGTCCGAGCTCTTCGCGCACCGCTCGCTCTCACGAGCCTGGCAACACACTCAGCCTTGCCACTCCCAGCCCACTGGTGACAGCAGACAATAAACCGTCCGTGGAAAGACCGCCCGCCCCAGCGGTGCTCTCGCCCCAAGCCTGTGTCATCTCAGGCATCCTTGCTGCCCTGCACCCTCTAAGGGCTGGGGACCTCACTGGGTTTCTCTGGGGACCCTCTAGCCCAGGGTCACTCAGGGTCTCTGGCAGCACAAGCGGTCCCCTCCCTGGCCATTCTCCAGGGTCCTCAACACCAAGGTTGGGGGCTGATTTCCTCTGCTGCAGGGCTGCGCTGCCCCAGGGTCCTTGATTCTGAAAAGTCCTGAGGTCATGGACACAGCTGGGGGAGAGCCAGCTCCGGGCCACAAGCCTCTGTAGGACGGTTCGGCCCAACCCCAGCGTCCCAAACGCTCCGTGTGGCCGTCCGGGGTGGCTGCTGGCCAGGCCAGCCATGGTGCCCAGTGTGCGCTGCAGTTCCTGGGGGCTGACAGTCAAGATGCCCCTCCTGGCCATTCGCCCCCAAAACCACGTCACCGGCCCAGCTGGTGGGTCCGGGCCTCGCTGAAGCCCCTCTGCCGAGACCGCCCATCCGGGGCCTGCAGGCCGCTCTCCCCAGGACCCTGTGCCCAGCAAGTTTCCACTCCGGCCCTTCCCCCGCCTCTGTTCAAGGCCTCCTCTACCCTCACCACTGTCCCCGCTGTCCTGGGAATGGGACAGTGTGGGCTGGCACAAAGGTGTGACCGTCACTCTCCACCTGGTATTCCCGCCCCCCTCATTTGCCCGCATTTCTGGTCTGTGAAGTGAAGCTGATGACAGAAAGCTCCCCAGGAGGCAGGAGGCGGGAGGCGGAGGAGAAGGAGCAGCGCAGTGCCCTGCGCACCACCTCCAAATGATACAATACCCCTTGAGGCCGCGGCCCTCCCGCCTTCCCAGATGGCAGACTGTGACAATGACAAGAGAGCCACAGGAGTTTTTACTGGAAAACAAAATTCCTTGCAGTTAGTTTGCCTTTGGTTTGTTTCTAGAATTCTGACGTTTGTTCGAAGTAACTCTTCCAGCAGTTTCCCCAGTTGTGGGAGACTCAGCGAGGTCCTTCCCTTGCCATCCTGTGAGCCCTGCCCCCTGCATTTTAGGGGTTCACGTCCTAGACCTCGCACTGCCCAGAGCTGGAGCCTCATTGTGTCAGAAGGAAGGGGAACGACCCAGCGAGGCCAGGCAGAGGCCAGCAGGCTGCGGTGCCACCTGCGCCGCAGCACATGGAGGGACCGGGGGCAGGGGCCGAGCTGGAGCCTGTGTGCCCGCTCAGGGTGAAGACGCATGGCAGCCACCGCCACAGAAAAGCTGGGGTACAGAGAGACACCCACGCCTGGTGCCTCCTCGGGGAGGCGGAGACCAGGGAATTCAGAAGAGATTCGGGGCAGAGGCTTCTCATATATGCACGCTGCTCATATATTCTTAAGCTGTGTTAAAAATTCAAAAGCCAAGTTACCTAACTAAATTTCAATTGTAACCAGCCCCAAAATAAAAGAAAAATAACTCAAAACTCACTTCCAGTGATGACCCAGGAGTATCCTGGGTCAGGAGGAAGAGACAGGATAGCATTCTGGTAGAGGAAGCCCAGGGGACACGGGTTCACATGCACAGGCGACATCACCCCATCCCGAACAGCAGCGAGGATGCCAGTGGCCACCAGACATCCCCTCGAGCGGCAGAAGGGGTCTGAGCAGAATTTCAATGATCAAATAACAAACCCAGCCTTTCAGCGTCTCCCTGAGACTCGTCCCTAATTAACCACTGGGTCCGAGGTCCTCGCAGTGCCACCGAAGGGGCACTCAGAGGGGCTCCAGATGCACAGCTGGGGAAGGGCGGGAGGTGAAGGCGAGGGGTGGGTCACGGCGGGCATGGAATATGGGGGCATCGGTGCCACCCCGAGAGCTCATGCCCAACAGTCACCAGTTGCCTTCATCTGGTGTGGAGTCCGATGTGAGCTCAGGGCACTGGGCTGTGACACCCCTTCAGGGAGACCACAAATGAGGACCCTGAAGGCCCACGCGTCTCTGACAGTGTCACCCACAGCCTGGGTCCCCGGGGCCCGAGAAAGGACCCTGCCTCTGCACCTCCCAGGAACCACAGGGACTCAGCTCAAAACACAGGTCACTGTCACCTCGGCTGGCTAAGGTCCCTCTGGCTGAGCACGTCCCTATCCGCCAGACTCCAAGTGACCATGACGCCAGGGATTGCATGAGGTGAGGGAGGTCAGGGCCCAGCAGGCCCGGTGCTCTGGTCCTCAGAGGTACCCGATGGGATGGAAGCAAGACGCTCCTGCCAAGCCCAGGTTCCCCTCCCCAGTGACAGCACCATGTCTCCAGGGAGCTGCGTCCCCCACACCTGTCCACACCCCAGGGCAGGGTGGACTCTATCCTAGGGTTAGAGCTGCACTCAAGCCTGGCCAATCAGAGCACCTCTCTCCTCCAGTGTCAGACAGAGCTAGCCAATCAGAGCACCCCTCTCCTCCAGTCTCAGTAAGCAGTCTGTGATGGTCAGATATACAAGCTGACCCATCAAAAAGGATTTGACTCCAGCCCAGGAATGTTGCCAGAACAACAGCAAGGTAGATGTTGATGACACAGTCGTCACCCTAGGGCCGGGGCAGGCGGAACCCCGCCCTCACCCGCTGAGCGGCAGGCTTCCTCTTCTGAGGCGGTCGGGGACTTGGAAGCCACTTTTGTTGGGAGCCGCGGCTTCCCTGGGGCGACAGGGCCCAGCAGGGCACTAAGAGCAGAGCACGGCTGCACCCTGACTTTGTGTCCTGTGGGACTGTGAACCGGGTCAGGTCTCCCCACAGCTCTGAGGGGTGCGTGGCTCTCGGGGCTGGAAGGACGGGGATCTGCCCTGCGCTCGCGGGACCTCCTGCCCTGGAGACAGCAGGCACCAAGCTAGGGGTCACAGGGACACCCAGCTACGCCGCAGCCTCCTGCCACTGCCCCCAACCTGTGGTCACCGGGATTCCAGGATGGGCAGAGCCCACGTGACTGAGACCCCCTCGGACAGAGATGTCCCCTGGCCCTGAGGATTCCAGAGCTGTGACACCAGGACGGGATAACAACCGGACCCCACCCCGGCTAGTGCCTGCAAGCTGGCCTGGGCCTCCGCAGCGGGTCCGCAGCCCCGTCAGAGTGGACCCCAGCCACCGGGGCTACATCCTCTCCTATCTCCTCTCTCATGCTCCAGTTAAGGCTTTTTCCGTAGATGTGGCTTTGGTGTAATTTCCGTTCTACTAAAGCAAGGATGCAAGCTCGCCAGCGACTGCACCGCATTCTGCATGGCCTGGCTCTGGGGCACCGGCCTCTCCCAGAAGGGGGACAGGAAGAGCTCTGTGGACAGCAGGCTCCTCCACCCTCCCTGCCCAGCTCCGTGCCCCACGAGTACCTACCACAATGACCAGCAGGGCGGGGCCCACGAAGGCCCAAATGGCACCTGTCCCCAGCGACAGCCAGCAGCTATGGGGAGAGCAGAGCATCACTCAGAGACCTGTCCCCCCCCGCCGTGGCCCTCATCCAGGGCTGTCCTCAGCCCCCGCCCTGCCGCGGCACAGCCAACAGCATCCTTGTCCCCAAGTGCTCTTCCCCCACTATGACCCCAGGGCCGTGTCCTGGGATGCGGGGTCCCGTCTGGGGCCGCAGAGGTTCCCCCAGCCTCCACACGCTGCCCCAGGAATGGGCAAAAAAGCCAGCGGCCTGCAGCTCCACACTGCCACGTGCCCCGGCCCAGGCACAGGTCACCAGGCAGAGCCCTGGATGCTGAATGCTCCGGGCGTGGGCATGTCCACGGGGATCCGGCCAGGAGTGGGGACAGTGCTGGCCAGCACACAGGGTGCTGTGTCCACGGTGCTCCCTGAGCAGCAGCCCTGCCCGCCACCCGGCAAAGCCTCCTCTCCATCGCCTGATTCACCCTTGGCACCCCTTGGTGGCTGCAATGGCAACCCGTGCTGCATAGGAGGAAACTGAGGCCTGGAAAATGTGGGGGAAGCCAAACCTCTCACAGGTACCTGCCTCTGCCCCGCTGTGGCTGGGAAACAAACTGTCCCCCTAGAAGCCCCCTTGTCTTGGAGTTTGGGGTGCTGATGGGTTTTGGACAATGAGGGTCTAAGGCAGGCCTGGGGTGCAGACACCCACCCTCCTCACTAAGCCAGTGACCCTGAGCCACTGCTGTGCACGCGGGCCACACACGTGTGCAGCTGCACTCACTCCCGCATTTGCTGGGTGCTGACTGAGAGCTGCGCCTGCTGACCCGCAGGCTCCGAGTGTGGGCTAGGCGCATGGCTGCATGTGGATCTGGGAGGCCACGGACAAAGAAATCCCACCTGGGAGCTCCTGGGCACTGAGATGCCTCAGTGGGCGCCCAGCTCCCTGGCCCAGGCTTTCTCAGTGTGGACACTGACCCCAAGAGACAGACAGACAGACAGACAGACAGCACCTAGGCCAGGCACCTCCCAGACCCTAGGACTCCCACTCACTTGTTACTCGTCCCGTAGCTGTCCATGGCGAAGGAGATGGAGACAACACAGATGACCAGGGGGAAGCCTGTGGGAGGGAGAGAGTCACGCAGCCACCCGGCCCTCTGCTCCTAACCTGCCGTGACTCGACACAGCTATGCAGGAACGTGGCTGGGTGCTGGGCACAGAGCAGCATGACCTGCAGGGAACGGGCAGCTCAGACAGGCGATCACACATGTCACTGACCAGACCATAATGACGGCCACACACACGGATCACAATGGCCGTGCATACACACACGGCTCTGCCAGGCCGAACTGGCCCACAGGGACATGCGGCGATGCTCATCCTGACAGGGGCTGTGTCCATGGGCATCTGTAGGAGAATCCCCCAGCCAGAGGCAGAGGTGTCATGAGAACTTGCCCCAGAGCTGCAGGGAAATGTCAGGCAGTTCAACGCAGTCCGAGGGGGCTGGGCGGTCCTATCTGAGCCTGTAATTGCTCAGCAAGCAGACTGCCCCTCGTCCATGGGCCCTGGGCCCCAGGCCCAGCCCACTCCTGGATCTAGAAGCCGTGACCCAGGACAGTCCCCTGGAACACCCAGTCCCACGGTCACAGCAGTTCAGTCAAGGATGGAGCCCAGCAATGAAAAAGCAGGAGATAGCATTAATGACATCGGAACACTGTTCACAGATATCATGGCAGAAAATTTCCCTGGTAGAGAAAAAAGAATTTGACGTGCAGATAAGTGAGGCATATAGAACTCCAATTAGCCACGATCAAAAAAAAATCTTCAGCCAGGCATATCTTAGTCAAGATTCCAGAAATTCAACACAAGAGTAGAATCTTAAAAGCTGTTAGAGAAAAGAAACAAATCACCTATAAAGGAAAGCCCATCAGAATCACAGCTGACTTTTCAGCACAAACCCTCAAGTCAAGAAGAGCTTGGAGTGAAGTATTTCAAGTTTTAAAGGAAAATAATCTTCAACCCAGATTGATGTATCCCACAAAACTATCTTTCAAAACTGATGGAGAAATAAAATACTTCCATGACAAAGAACATCAGGAAATTTGTGACCAACAAACCAGCACTCCAAAATGTTTTGAAGGACATTCTAGAAAGAGATAAGAAGGACTACAACTCCAGGAACCCCAACAGAAGGAACCCACCAGGCAGGGCAAACAATTAAATAGAGGGAGGGGAAAACAAAAAAAGAGGGGGAACCAACAACAGGAAAATAACATGACAAGGATAATTCAGTACATATCAGTTTTAACCATCAATGTTAATGGTCTCAATTCACCAATGAAAAGGCACAGACTAGCAGAATGGATCAAGAAGCAAGATCCAACAATATGCTGTATACAAGAAACACATTTAATTCAGAAAGAAATTCATAGACTGAAAGTCAAAGGATGGAAAACAATACTGCATGTGACAGGAACCCAGAAAAAAGCAGGGGTACCCATTCTTTTTGCAGACAAAGTGAATTTCAAGCCAAGACTGATTCAGAGAGATAAAGAAGGTCACTACATTCTTGTAAAGGGAACAATCCAAGAGGAAGAGATAAGGATCATAAATATATATGCAACAAATACCAGTGCACCCAACTATATAAAACAAATATTAATGGGCATGAAAAATCAAATAAGCACTAATATAATTGTATTGGGGGATCTCAATACTCCACTGTCACAAAAAGACAGATCAACTAGACAAAAAATCAACAATGAAATATTACAACTGAACCAAACTTTTGAACAAATGGACTTAGTAGATGTTTATAGAGTGTTTCACCCCACATCAGAATACACATTCTTCTCTGCTGCACTTGGGACATTCTCCAAAATAGACCACACAGTAGCTCATAGAACCTGCTTAAGTAAATGCAAAGGAATTGAAATTATCCCATGCATATTATCAGACCATAGTGCAATGAAATTGGAAATCAATGCCAAAAGAAACCACGAGAACTTCCTAAACACACGGAACTTATATAGCACCCTCCTGAACAACCAATGGGTCACAGATGAAATTAAAGAAGAAATTAGACAGTTTCTACAACTGAATGACAACAATAGTACAACATACCGGAACTTATGGGATACAATGAAAGCAGTCCTAAGAGGGAAATTTATAGCAGTAAATACCCATATCAGGAAAACAGAGCAAGCACAAATAACTTAAAGGTGAACCTCAAACTTCTAGCAAAAGAAGAGCAGGCTAAGGCAAAAGCTCGTACAAGGGAGGAAATTATAAAGATCAGAGCAGAAATTAACGTATTGGAGACTAAAAAAAAAATACAAAGCATTAATGAATCAAAAAGTCAGTTCTTTGAAAGATTAAATAAAATCAACAAACCCTTATCCAACCTTATTTAAAAAAGGAAAGAAAAGACTCAAATCCATGCAATTAAGAATGAAAAGGGTGATATCATAAGGGACCCTGCAGAAATCCAGATCATCTATACCTACTTTGAAAACTTGTATCCTAATAAGATGGAAAATGCAGAAGAGATGGACAGATTCCTAGATACATATGAATTACCAAAGATCAAT
The DNA here is from genome assembly GCA_028451465.1 of Erethizon dorsatum. Taxonomy (NCBI): domain Eukaryota; kingdom Metazoa; phylum Chordata; class Mammalia; order Rodentia; family Erethizontidae; genus Erethizon; species Erethizon dorsatum. The sequence goes on along the minus strand of CM051830.1, from coordinate 125,956,732 downwards.
CAAGAAGATATAAAAATCCTAAATAAACCAATATCAATCAATGAAATCAAAGATGTAATTAAAAACCTCCTAACAAAGAAAAGCCCAGGCCCTGATGGATTTGCTACTGAATTCTACAAGAAATCTAGAGAAGACCTAACACCACTACTTCTCAAACTTTTTAATGAAATTGAAAGGGAAGCAATACTCCCAAATTCATCCCTGGAAGCAAGCATTACCCTGATACTAAAACCAGAGAAGGACCCAACCAAGAAAGAGAACTACAGGCCAATCTCCTTAATGAACATAGATGCAAAAATCCTCAATAAGATATGGGCAAACAGAATCCAGGAAATAATCAAGAAGATTATACACCATGACCAAGTGGGATTCATCCCAAGGATGCAGGGATGGTTCAACATACGTAAATCAATAAATGTAATACACCATATTAACAGAACCAAGAACAAAAATCATATGATCATCTCAATAGATGCAGAAAAAGCTTTGACAAAGTCCAGCACCAATTCATGATAAAAACACTATAGAAAATTGGAATAGATGGTCTTTATCTCAATGTAATAAAAGCCATCTATGACAAACCAACAGCCAATATCATACTAAATGGACAAAAACTGAAAGCTTTCTCTCTAAAATCAGGAAGAAGACAAGGATATCTACTGTCCCCACTCTTATTCAACATAGTCCAGAGCAATTAGAATTAGCCAGAGCAATTAGAAAAGAGAAATAAAAGGAATAATGATTGGAAAGGAAGTTAAATTATCGTTATTTGCAGACGATATGATACTCTACATAGAAGACCACAAAAACTCCACTAAAAAATTGCTAGATTTAATGAGCAAATTTAGTAGTGTAGCTGGATACAAAGTCAACGCTCAAAAATCAATAGCCTTTCTGTACACGAATAACAAACTCACTGAAAGAGAAATTAGGGAAACAACACCTTTCACAATAACATCCAAAAAAATGAAATACCTAGGAATCAATCTCACAAAGGAAGTAAAAGACCTCTACACTGAAAACTACAGTACTCTGAAAAAGGAGATTGAAGAGGATATCAGAAAATGGAAAGATATCCCTTGCTCCTGGATAGGAAGAACCAACATAGTGAAAATGGCCATACTTCCAAAACTGTTATACAGATTTAATGCAATTCTAATCAAAATTCCAACAGCATATCTCACAGAATTAGAGAAAACAATCCTAAAATTCATTTGGAACCAGAATAGACCTAGAATAGCAAAGGCAATTCTGGGCAACAAAGGCAAGGCAGGGGGCATCACAATCCCTGACTTGAAATTATACTATAAAGCTACTGAGATAAAAACAGCGTGGTACTGGCAAAAAAACAGACCTGAAGATCAATGGAATAGATTAGAAGACGCAGAAACAACTCCAGACATACTCAGCCACCTTATCTTTGACAAAGGTGCCAAACACATTCACTAGAAGAAAGGTAGTCTTTTTAATAAATGGTGCTGGGAAAACTGGCCTTGCACATGCTGAAGATTAAAATTAGACCCATATCTTTCATCGTGCACTAAACTAAATTCAAAATGGATCAAAGATCTAAATATTAAAACAGAAACATTAAATCTGCTGGAAGATAGAATAGGTAAAACTCTTGAAGACCTTGGTGTAGGCAAAGACTTTATGAATAAAACCCCAGTTGCACAGGAAGTATCACAAAGAATCAGCAACTGGGATCTCATCTTATTAAAAAGCTTTTGCACAGCAAGAGAAACCAGCAAGAGAGTGAAGAGACAACCCACAACGTGGGAAAAACTGTTTGCCAGCTATTCCTCAGACAAAGGATTACTATCGAGAACATACAAAGAACTCAAAAAAATCAGACGTCCCAAATTTTTTTTTTTTTTTTTTTGTGGGTACCGGGGGGTCGACCTCAGGACCTCGCGCGCCAGCAGGCACCCGTGCCGCTGAGCGATATCACCGGCCCCTTTTTCGTATGTGGGTTCCGGGAGTCGAACTCGGGCCCTCGTGCTTGCCAGGCAGGCGCCTAAGCCGCTGAGCCATCTCACCGGCCCCCAGACGTCCCAAATTTAAAGACCCAATCCAAAAATGGGCATCTGAGATGAATAAACACTTCTCAGATGAAGAAATACACCAAATAAATATATGAAAAAATGTTCAACATCACTGGTCATTCGAGAGACGCAAATTAAAACAACACTGAGATTCCACCTCGCCCCAGAAAGAATGGCTGTTATCAAGAAGTCAACTAATAACAAATGCTGGAGGGGCTGAGGGGAAAAAGGAACCCTTCTCCACTGTTGGTGGGAGTGTCGACTGGTGCAGCCACTGTGGAAATCCGTGTGGAGAGTCCTCAAAAAACTAGGGTTGGAGGTCCCATTTGACCCAGCTATTCCCCTTCTGGGCATCTTCCCAGAAGAATTAAAAACATTGTGCCACAGTGATAAATGTGCACCCATGTTTATAGCAGCACAATTTGTAATAGCCAGATCTTGGAAACAACCCAAATGCCCATCAACTGAGGAATGGATAGAAAAGATGTGGTATTTTTATACAATGGAGTACTATTCAGCCATAAAAAAGATAAACTGGAGACTTTTATAGGTAAATGGATGCAACTTGAGACCATACTCGTAAGTGAAATAAACCGGATGTACATGTATAAACATCGTATTGTCTCCCTAGTGTGAGAAACTGAAAGAGTAAATAAGATCCCAAATGTACAAAAGATACTGTAAAACAGGAAGACACTGTTCAAAAGGAAAGAGAAACTGGGATGGGGGAATGGAGAAAAGAAGGAAGGGAAAAGAAAAAAAATATATATGTATATATACAAAATAGTTAAGATAGCTACACTACTAATTTCACTTAGTTCATCAAAAAGAAAGTTTTGTGCTAATACTGTTTGGACAACTGAATGCCGATATCTTGTACCCTGAGTAACTAATTTAAAGATAATACGCAATGTATTAACCATTGTTACCCTCCTATTACGTTGTTTTGTTTTGTTCTATATTTTTTTCTTTGAAAAAAAAAAAAAAAGGGATGGCGCTGGGAGACTCAGCCGGGGACCTCCGGAGGCTCCTGCGTGCGCGAGGGTATGGTGGGACAGGGCCACACGGCCGCTGCGGCCCCCAGGCAGTCAGGGGAAGCACGCGGTGCCCGCACTGCGTGCGCCTCGGGCGCCCGTGCTGTGCCTTTGTCCATGCCAGCCGTCAAATATCCTTTGCCCTGGGTGTGCAAGACGTATTTCTTAGGCTTAAAGCCGAGGCGAGGATTACGTGCTCTGAACGCTTCACGCAGCTGTGCAGGCCTTCTCGGGAGTGCGTGAGACGGGAGTGCGGAGAGGCGGGAAGCCCAGGACCGCGGTCCTCCGAGCTTTCGAGCTTTCGGAGCTTTCGGCCTCCGCAAAGCGGGGATCCTGGGCTCTGCGCTTTCTGGAGCAGGGAAGGGGACACGGACAAGCAAGGCGTGCTGCGTTCACGCGCACCTCCCCGGGATGGATGTAATCATTGTGTACTGCAAATCTGTGCTAATAAAATCAAAAATCTTGGGCCGGTGAGATGGCTCAGTGGCATAAGCGCCTGCCTTGCAAGCGCGAGGGCCCGAGTTCGACTCCCAGATCCCACATACGGAAAAGGGGCCGGTGATATCGCTCAGCGGCACGGGCGCCTGTTGGCGCGCGAGGTCCTGAGGTCGACCCCCCGGTACCCACAAAAAAAAAAAAAAAAAAAATCTTTAAAAATTTTTTAAGAAACTCCTTCTCGAGACTCCGGCCTAGCCCCGCAGTAGCCGGCCTGGGCCTCGCGGCGCGGGAGCTGCAGGACGTCGTGGAGGAAGCGGCTCCAGCCCCGCCCCGCCTCCCCCGTCGGCTCCCCCGGGACCCCGCTGGTCCTGCGCGCGGCGCCTGTCCTCCTGCCGTGGTGCCCTGCGCCCCGTCCAGGGCGCGAGAGGGAGACCCCACGGCGTCCCTGAGGCCCGCGGTGCAGGCTTCTCGGGCTGAGGGTGCCGCTTGGCCTTCCTTCGCGACTCAGCCGCCTGGCAGGGTCCCCGGGTCCTGCCCCGCGCACGGCGCTGCGGGCGCCACAGGGCTGAAACGCGTCGCCGGGGCTCTGGGGCGGCGGCCAGGGCCCGGCCTTTCGTGCGGACCGTTGTCGCTCTGGGTCACCTAACCGAGGGCGGGCGCTCTCCCGGGAGCGGCGGGGAGCCCGGGTCTCCAGGGTCCGCGCGGTCTACACCGCAGGCCCGCGAGGACTGACACAGCGGAGGAGGGAGAAGGACGCCGCGGGAGGACAGCGCTGCGGGCCGAGGCCAGTGCTGGCGGGTCCGGGTCCCTCGGAGGGAGCCCACGGCGTGGAGACGGCCAGGGCAGGAGCCCGGGCCCGGGCCACCCAGGCCAGCTGTGCAGCGCAGGGGACGGCCGGGAAATGACAGCCAGGGCTGCTGAGGACGGGGAGATGCGTGGGGACAGCGGGGTTGGAGCGGGGCCGATCCCGAGCAATGCTGCTCGGCACAGCCGGCCTCGCCTGGGACCGGGCCGCGGGGAGGAGGGGACCCGAGCCGACGCCGCCCCGGCTGGCCCAGGCCCGAAGCCGAGAGGCCCGCCCGGGCGGAGGACGCGTCCCGAGCTCCTGAGCGGGCGATTACAGGACCCGACCGACCTGAGGCGACGGACGCCGGGCTGCAGAGGCCCCGCTCCTCGTCACGGCGCTCGCTCGGGGCCCGGGCTCGTTGCCCACGGGGCCGCGCGTGTCCCTGTCATCCCCGGGCTTCCGGCCACACCGCCAGGAACCCAGCCACGGCTCCTCCAACTCATTTCCTCAACAGTGTGCAGCGCACAGAAGACACTGTCCACGGGATTATCATACACTCGCCCCACACCACACACACACCACGTCACACACCCTCACACACTATCATGCCACTCACTCACACACAGTCCATGTCACACCCTCACACACTTATGCCACACATTCACACATGCACCGTATCACAACCCTCACACAGTATCACACGTCACACACACACTCACCATATCACACACCATGCACACACACACAGGCACGCGTCCATCATAGAGGTGGCCAGCTCACTCCCCCGCTCCTCCCTCTAGCAACGCCTCCCACAAACTCTCACCCATGCCCGCTGTCTCAGCCGAGGCTTCTTGGGTGCGCGTGCACATGTGTGTGTACACGCCGTCCCTCCAGAGTGTGTGACCCACTCCTTGTGGACCTGGTAAGCTGTACGTGGCGGCCACACAGCCTCCTACACCTCACCCACTGTGGTCAGCTGCCCCAGGGGACCTGCCCTCTCCAGGGAGGACAGAAGGAGCCAGGCTCCTGGGGTGGACAGCCAAGGACGCTGGCCTTGGGGCCACCTGAGCTCCCGCGTGGGTGGCAGGCAGCACAGAGGCTGGGAGGTGGCCGCACGTGCCCTGCTCCAGCCCCGGGGAGCCCTGAGGGAGGTGTCGCTCCTGGCTCCATCTGCAGATAAATCACTTGTGCTGACTCGAAGTCTCAATCAGGGACTGAATCCGCTCCTGGCATAGGGAGGGCTCCTGGCATAGGGAGGGCTCCTGGCATAGACGAGACAGGTCCCTGCCCGGCCGGTCACGAGTGCAAGAACTTCAGGTGTCTGCCCAGCCGGACGTGGGTAGGACGACCCAGCCCCAGGCTCCCCAGGATGACAAGAGGCCGGCGAGAGACTTCCAGACGCAGGGCATGGGACACTCCGCAGAGCTCCCGGGGAGACCACCGGAACTCACAAAGACTCGCTTTACTCAGCAAAAACGACTGAGGCTTCCTGCACACGTCCGAAGACCGCCCGCTAGTCAAGATGCCCGCTGTGGAGGGTTAGGTGCTCCAATCCACAGACAAACCGTCGGGCTGGATTGAAAGCAAGAGTGGGGGACAGCCTGTCCCTGGGAGACGCCCGCGGACTCCGGACACGAACAGGCGGAGCCAGCAGGAGGAAAGAGATCTGCCGTGCAAGCAGCAGCCGCACACAGCCAAAGTGGCCACTCTAACAGCGACAAGGACTTCGGGGCAAAAGGGACGCCACGACCCCGAGAGTCACCCTGAGCGGGGATCGGTTCATCAGGAGGACGTGCGTACACAGGTCTGTACACACGACACCGCCGCCGCGGAGGTGGGAAGCAAGCAGTCAGGCTGAGGCAGGAGCAGACACCCCGGCAGGCGCGAGGGCCGCTCGCTTTCGGTAACGGCAAAGCAGGAGACCAAGGGTGGGCACGGAGCAGCCGACACAGCGACAGGCCACAGAGCCCCGAGGCGCCCCAGCCAGCGACAGCGCAGCATGGCTTTTCCTGGGCAGATGGACGTCTTCCAGGGCCGATCTTCAGGAAGCCACAAAGCCAGGCTTAACACCGTTAGAGAACCGGAATCGTAAAATCACCCACCGCGAGCGGAAGGAAATCGGCAACCGGTACACGGAGAACGCGAGAGTCACAGGTCTGTGGGGCTCGGGCAACGTGAGCGTAAATGACCAGTGGGCCAGAGGAGAAATCAAACAAGAAATCAGAAGACGCTTCCGGATGCAGGAAAATGAGGACACACACACAGAACACGCGGGCCCTAAAGCAGCACGCAGGAAGACGGCACTGCCCTAACCAGGTAAAGACGGTGCCGCCGGGCAGCCTGGGACCTTGCTGCAGAGTGTGGCAGACAGAGAGCAAGGACGGCGAAGGTGAACAGAGGGGGGAAGTAACAAGAACTGGAGCAGAAGTTAACGCATCAGATGACAGAAACAACAGGAAGGCCAGGCGTAGTGGCGCACGCCTGTAATCCCAGCTATTGAGAGGCTGAGGCAGGAGGATCGCTATGAGTTCAAGACCAGCCTGGACCGCAAAAAGACAAAACAAAACAAAACATCCCAGGAAAATCAAGAAAACCGAAAGTTGGCTCTTTAAATATCACCAAATTGACCGAGTCAGGGATGGCAGGCGTGTTTCTGAGTGATGTGAGATTTCGGCCTCTGCCAGAGCAGTGGTGTCCTCCTCCTGTGCTCCTGCCCTCCCCCCGTCCTCCTGTCCCACTGGCCCCCGGCCTCCCCAATGCCCCCACCTACCCCATCCTATGCCATAGTAGTAGAGGCGCTTGCTCCCCTCTGACCCGAACACCTTGATCACCATGCTGTACAGGTGCAGCCCCTCAACCAGCATCCAGGCGAAGGCGCTCAGGAAGAAGTAGTGCAGCAGTGTGGCCAGCACCTGGCAGGGGACCTGCATGGGAGGGCACGGGGAGGTCCCCAGGTGCCACGGCTCTGTGGCTGCCTTCTCCTCCCCGCACCCTCTTCCTGGGCCCCTGTCAGGTGGCCTTGTTTTCTGCCCTGGGGTCAGGGCTCCCCCTTGCTCTCAGTCCGTGGGGTCTGTGGCTCCCCCTGGCCTGTGGCCACGCTGTGCCCTTGGGAATGACCTTCCCACTTCCACAGCCCCCAGCCTGAGCCCAAGCAGGGGACCCGGCAGGGCCAGGGTGCAGGGTGGCCACTCACCGTGCCTGGCTCCACGTGGAAGCTGACAAGCAGGAGCACCTGGGCCACCAGGACGGCGCAGGACAGGTTGGCGTGGATGTGGTAGCGCTGGTTCCTGATGGTGCTGACAGAGCTGCGGGCAGAGCAGGGATGAGGCCGGGCTGCTATCCCCTCCTGTCGTTCCTCCACCAGCGGCCCAGAGTCTCTGTGAAACCCACCCCAGCTCTGCCCACCTGCCCAACCCCACCCCAGAGCCTCCTGGGCTCACAGCCCACGCAGTCTGACCCCACCTGCCGCTGCCGAGGCTCTGCCCTTCCCTGGTCACTGAGCCCTTTGGTTTTCTCTCTTTATCTTCAATACTATGGATTAAACCCAGGGTCTCTGCACAGAGCTGCATCCCCAACTCTTTTTATTTTGAGACAGACTCTTGCTAAGCCACTAAGTTCCCCAGGCCAGCCTGTAATTTGGGATCCTCCTGCCTCAGCCTCCTACAGTGCTGGAATCACAGGTGTGCGCCACCGCACCTGGCTTATTTTCTGTTTCTTAGTTGCCCTGCATCAGGGTCTTTGCACCTGCCCTCCTGGGGCTCCTCTCCTCTGTCCTCCATGTGGCACGGTCACTATGTGACCATGTTGTCCCTACTTTGGTTGACTCGGTTGTTGACTGGTCCCCACCCCAGGGCACGGTCAGGTTCCCAGACTCAGTGGGTGCTGAGGTGTGGGCAGGGTGTGCACCCTGCTCTGGCCTGGCTGCAATCCCACCAGAACTCGGGGTCTGGGCCAGGGCCTTTCCAGGCCTTTCTGGCTTGGCTGCGGCCCTCCACCCCAACTCATGGCACCCGTCTTTCCCACCACCCGCAGCCCCCGGCTCTGCACCCCGGATGTGGAATGAAGGTGTCAGAGCAGTGGCCCGGGTGTGGAGGGGGTGACTCACGACAGCACCGCGAAGGTGACCAGTGTAGCAGCCAGGCAGAGCACGGACAGCGCACAGCCGACGTAACTGATGGAGGACAGCGCCACCTGGTGTCCATGCGGGAGCTGTGGGCACAGAGGGCGTGGGCGAGGCGGCCTGGAGGGTCCCAGCCACCCTGCCCTTCTCCCGCCCCATGCCCACTGCTGCCCCCAGCAGAGGCCCAGTGCCAGGGCTGCGGCCGTGGCCCATGCATGTTGGGTGCTTGAGTCCTCTACCAATTACCCAGATCCCCGCAGCCACTGACTGTACCACGCCCCTGCCTGACCCGCACCCGCCCCTGCATACCCTCTGCCTGCCGTTTAGGCGGGACCCAGGGCCGGAGTGCAAGCCCGGCTGCGCCCATCCTAGCAGGCGACCTCGCCTGGCTGGGAGGTAAAAGGAATTGCCGTGCCCTGCTGGGGCACCAGGGTTCTGTGCATCTACAAACAACCCAAAGGGTGGGCCCTGCTCTGTCCCAGTGAGGGGCATTGGCCTGCGAGTGGCTGAGGCGCACATCTTCCCTCCCCAGCACGCAGCAGGCCCTGGCTCTGCCCCCTCCTGCACAGCTGTCTCGGCACCCTCGGGACACGCTGGGCTCCAGCAGTGGCTGCATTGCTCCAGAACGGGTCCTCAAGGTCGGCGTGTGTGACCTTGGGCTCCAAAAGCTGCGGGCTCCCTGAACAGCAGGCCTGGAGGACCCATGTCCCTACCACCCATACTGCCTGCATCTCATGCCGCCCACCGCTGTCCGCACCAGGGTGGGGACAGCACCACACAGGTACCCCTGAGGTCCTCAGCCAACACTCATCAGACCCCCGCGCAGGGAGCCTGTTCCCGAGGACAGCCACGTGTCCCCCACAGCCCCAGGTGCCGGCGAGGCCTGTGCTGCCCCAGAACCAGGAGCACAGGCCGCTCACACGCTGCCTTCACCAGGCTGCGGCCACATGATCGCACCCACACACAGGGCATGTCCTGGAGCCTTGTGAGGCTGGGCCACACCCAGCTGGGCACCGAGGGCCGGGGTGGGCTGGGCCCTGCCTGCAGGAGCACACACACGTGCACACACATGCGCACACACACACACACACGTGCATACATGCCGCTGTCCCACAGCATGCCCCACCGTGCCCTGCCCTTCCTGCCCCAGCCAGATTTAGAAATGCTCGGCAAAGCCTGGCTTTGCTTTGAGTCAGGGACCACATATGCCGCCAGGGCCCTGGACACAAACTGCACAGACGCCCGTGGGGCGCTCGCCCTGAGTCCTGTAACACTGCCCCCTTGGTAGCTCTGTCACTGTCCTCCCAGGCGGGTCTTCCTGCAGACCGAGGGCCAGTGAGTGGCCCTTGCACTGGGAGGAGGGTGGCTACATAGTGTGTAGCACGCCCAGAGTGCAGGCTCAGCATGGCGGCTGGCCACAGTCCAGAAAACCTGCAGCCGATGTATGAAGATGAAAACCTCCATGGGAATCACAAATGCAGCCAGCCCCCAGCCCTCAGGTAGTGATTGTCCCGCCGCAGCGCTCTGCCGGTGGCTGCTAGGTGCAAGGGGTTTCCTGGACCCCTTTCCCAGGTCCCCTGTCCTGGCAAGGGCTCTTGCAGGGCAGGCATTGTGCCCAGGGGTGATGCTGGAACCCTATGGGGTGCAGAGGGGTCCATGCCAGGAAGGAGTGGCCCAGCCCAGCACCATCCCCCAGGTCCCCTTCCCTTGGGTGCCATCCTGAGCCTGGCCCTTTCCTCCCTGGCACTCAAGCCCTGGGTGGGAACACAGCCCAAGGCGGTGGGCTGAAGCTCCCCGGGGTGGCCCATGGGCCTCCCGGCAACGCCCACATCCCAGCCTTTGGCCCTCACTCCGCCCAGTCCGCTGCCCCAGCCCCCTTCATGGGCTTCTGGGAAATCCCTCTCCTACACTGGCAGCAGCACGTGGCCCTTCCTGGACCCTGCTGGGCTAGCCCCCCTACAAGGGCCACTGCCACCCTGGGTCCCCAGACTCGTCCCTGTGCCTCCTGCTGGCCCCTCTTAGGACCGAAGCCCAGCTCATGCCACCAGCTGCCCCTGTGCCTGTCATGCCACTGGCTGAACCAGCAGCTCCCGGGACTGACCGCCTCGTTCCCTGCCGAGGGCAGAGCCCTCCATCCTGGAGCTAGCCTTGGAAACCCTCTTCCAGCTGCTGATTTACTCGTTAGCTGTCTTACCGAATTCCACACAAATGTGTGCCTGGGTTGGGTCCCTCCAGCCCCCACCGACCCAACCCAGGCCCACAGGGGGCGCCCACCTGGCTGCAGCTTCCCCAGTGCTGCGCAGAGATGACATAACTCGCCACACACGGGGCCTCATCCTGGACCAGGGCATCGGCAGGGGCTCCCGGGACGGCACCCGGAGCTCCCCCTCCCTGGATGGCAGCCCCAAAACCCTGCTCCTAGCTCCAGCCCACCTGTCTGAGGCCGCACACAGATGAATCCCACCCTCTTCGGGGAGCCAGGAGGAAGGAGGGAACCTCAGAGAGGGATCGGACGAGCGGGGACACGAGCTCCCAGGACAGAACCTGGGCCACGAAGCCGAGGACCTGCTCAGGGCCCCAAGAAAGACGAGGGCTCGGTGTGGAGGAGACAAGGCCGCTCAGGCTCCTTGTGAATTCTGTAAATGCGCACAGAATTGGTATCTGCTTGAGAATTCTGCCTCAATTTCTTCAATGTTAGCGAGAATGTTCATTTTTAGCAAGGGTAATTTTAAACCATTTTTCAAATCAACCTTTTCTGGCAATGAACAGATGTGATCTGCTCCCACGACGACACCCACGGACTGTCTAAATCCGGTGTCGTCGCTATCAAGCAGTGACAGATTTGTACTCTCGCTCTGCTCTCAGATTCAGACGAGCCAGCCGCCTCCTCCCGTGACGGAGGCAGGGCGCTGCCTGCGTGGGTTCCTCCCTCCTGTCTCCAGGACCCTGCCTCGGTCCTCAGCACACCACGTGACCTGAACATTCCCTGTCCCCTGCCAAGTCTGTCTCCGTGTGTTGATGAGCCCCGCCTTGGGGCCACACTGTCCCCCACGCGCCCTTCAATCTGGTGACAGTGGGTCCAGCCACTTCCCAGGATGTGAGCAGAACTTGACTAGCTGGGCACCCCGTCTCGGGTCTGCACGGCAGGTGGCCAGGCCGGAGGGACCCTGGGACCACCGTGGGCCAGGCTGCCAGACCCCCCCTCCCTGCCCCGCATCCCCTGCCTGGGGTCCAGGCTCACTCACCTCCAGCGGGACCACCTGCATGAGGATGGCGAAGTTGGTGAGGTGTGTGCAGTGGCAGATGGAGTGCGATAGGTTTCCTTCCCTGAGCACACAGCCCTGGCTCGACCACACGCCTTTCCCGGAGCTGAGGACACAGCAGAGGTGGTCAGAGGGGTGGCATGGCCGGGGGGCTCGGAGCAGCACTGTAGCGGAGCCACTGTCGGCCGGCAGGAAGCGGAAGCGCCGGCGCTGGTGAGGCCCTGCGGAGGCCCCGACCTTGCCCGTCACCGTGGACAGCGCCCGGGAGGCTCTGGGCCAGGAGTGCAGGCCCCTGTGTGGGGCCTTCGCCGAGTCACGAGTGGTGCTAGACACACGCTATGGTAACTCACGGGTCCGTCCCATGCGTGTCTGCAGATGTGACAAGAACAGATCAGCACCGTGTGGCACACGGAGATGCCATAAGACGCTGCTCGTCAGTTAAAAAGCATCCCTGCCCAGTGTGGAGCGCCGTGACAAAACACAATGCACCACAGTGACACAGGGACATGAGACAAAACAGGATCACACATCTCCTACAAACACAAGTACGACTTACATCTAAATTACCCAGGACGCCCAAGCGTGGTCACCTCCAGAGGCCGGGAGGCCAGGAGGACCCGTGCAGGTCAAGTGGGGTGTCGGCTTTGTCCTAGAATGTTTCAGTTTTTAATCCATATGTTACTCGTACAATGTCTTAAAGTATAAACCAAGACGAAAGTGACCTGAAGCGAACATGCTTCGATGTGCCCAGATTAATCATGGTGGCGATTTTATTGGCTGTGAAGATTTTCCTGTCTGCACTTCAATCTTAGATTCCTAAAGGTGTCGGCACGTTCCCTGGCAGCGGTCGTGGCTTTGAGCTATCGGCAAAGGCCAGCCAGCTTCTGCCTAGTGCAGGGCCCCTGGGGAAGATGTTTCTAAACCAGGAGCGGTTGAAGCCCCCAGTCTGCCTCGGTGTCATGTTTGACTGTGAATGCCACATGGATGTAGCGGGGAGGTGCCGCTGTCTGGTGGCGTGGCCCAGGGACCCCATCCTGCACCTCCCCTGTCCATGTCCTCCGGCCAAGCACACAAGGGTGGCATTTCTGCCCCAGGGAAGCATGTGTTCCTGCGTGGGTGGGACCTCAGTGGGTGGAGAGGCCATTCCTGTGTGGCCAGCGGCTTCTAGGGCGGCTTTCATGATGAATGAGCGGCACCCTGGGGCAGAGAGGCAGGAGTCATTTAACAGAGGGCAAAGCCAGAGCCTCGGACTGCAGCGTAGAGGAGCCAGCACCCACTGATAACTTCAGAATAAGGGACACGAGGTGGGTATGGGCCCCTGCACCATGCTGTGGGCTACTTTGTCCAGGACCTGGAGAGGAGTGGACGCTCCAAACCAGGAATGCCACACTGTAATCCAGCATGCCCAGGGCCTTACCAGGCAGTGAGCCAGGTGGGCACGGCCAGGAGGGTGAGGAACAGCCCTTCTAAGGGGCATTGGAAGTCGTGAAAGTCACATATTCCAAGTGGCACCATGACAGTGTGATGCTGCCTGGCGCAGCACCTTCCCATGTGAGTGCGGCCCCGGCTAAGGGAGCTGGTGAAGCAGGAAGCAGCTCCTGTCCGATCCTGCAGAAAGCACTCAGCCCCAGAGCAGGCCCGGCAAGAGCAGAGAGGCCCGGAACCCGCGGGAGCCTGGACCCGGGGGCGCTGCGTCTAGGCGGGACACATCCCCACGGCGCATGGATAAGCGAGGTGTGTGTGAATCCAGTAAAAGAAACAGTTACTAATAGGGCAGAACACCTATGGGTGTTCTGGGGTGGAATGATGCAAGAAATGTTTTATGAAACAAAACTGTATTTCCTGTAAGAATAAATATAAGTGATGCAGAAATTACTGAAACAACACACAAAACATGCCCCTGCCCTGTGGCTCCCGCCAGAGGGAAGGGAGGAGAGGGACAAGCAGTAAAGGTCAAAGGGGACATTTGCTTTTTTAAACAATGTGTTGCTTTTGAAAAGAATAGCACTGAGATATTTCACATACAGTTTCACAGAGGAAAAACCTAGCAAAAAACAACCCAGAATCCAAGCCCAGAGAAAACATCTTCCAAAATAAAAGAGAATACCTCCTCAGACACACGGCCCCTGCGTTCATTTCCAGCAGACTTGCACTATAAGAAAGGCCGAAGGTCGGGGTACCAGACGGAAGCCCGCGTCTGCACAAGAGCGAAGTGGCTGGGAACGGAGTAGATGAAAGGCTGGCTTTCCTGTCTCACTCTAACTGCTCTACGCTGACTGATTGTCTAGGCGAAAACAGCAGCACCGTTTCTGTATATCGACAGCACCAGCAAAGGTTCAGGACTGCAGAGCAGTGCCCGGAAGGCCAGGGGCTGCAGGAGACACCACAACATCTCAGGACACACTTGGGACGACATAACGTTAGCTGCAGGCCGACCCGGATGAGGTGGACATGTCTAATACGGGCCTAGGCAACACCATGAAAACGTAAGAAGAGGCATAAATTAGAAGTCAGCCATAGAGGTAAAATAGCACCATAAAATCTGCCTTAAAATCCAAATGAAGCCAGGAGAATTGACATAAAAAAAACACAGAAAAGACAGCAAACTTAGTGAGCACCTAGCAAAACAGTAGACTTTAATCCAACCACATCAATATTTATAGTAAATATCAATTGTCCAAACACACCTACCAAAAGCAGAAATTTCACGATTGGATAAAACATAAACCCAGTCTCATACGGTCTGAATTCAAAGATGGTAGAGAAAAGCTCATAAAACTGCAAGGAGAAATAGATAAGTCCACTGAGACAGCTGGCACGTGTGTGTCCTCTGTCACTCCTGGGCCAGAAACGAGGATGTGGACGCTTGAGGCCTTGGCAGGAAGCGGCATCGCATTCACATCTAAGGCACGGCCGGGCTCCTACGTGCTCCACAGGGCGAGTGCCCCACTCCCGATACAACACAAAGGCTTCGTGGACGAGCGTCACTATTCTGTATTGTGTGGGGAAGAATGGAGAGAAAAGAAGCCCGCATATGTTCAATACAGATGCAATTTTTCTTTCCAAATATTTTCCATCCATGGTTTGTTGAACCCATCAATTCAGAAACCAAGGATATAAGAGCCAAGCATAATGGATAGGACAGGCTGGCAGGAAAATCGTAAAGGTATAGCAGACCTGAGCATAGCTATCCATCAGTTGATCTCACTGGCGTTTATAGAATTCTCCACCGAGGACTCATTTTTTTTCAAGGGTACATGGCATATTCACCAAGACGGAAAGTATTCCAGGTCATATAATGAATGACTCTCAACAAATTTTTAAAAATTGAAGTTCCAGAAGGTGTGTTTTCAGGTAATAAAAAATTAATTAGAAATCCATAGCAGAAAGATCACTGGAAAATTGCCAACTATTTGGAAATTAAACGACATATCTCAAAACAACACACAGGTGGAAAAGAAAGTCACGAGGAAAATTTAAAAACATTTTGAATTTGATAAAAGTAAAATAACATACCAACACTTGTGAGATGCAGCAAAATTAGTGTTTTCAGGAAAAGAATGAGCATTAAATGTTTACATTAGAAAACGATGAAGATCTCATATCGGTTACCTTACCCTTCATGTTAAGAAGGAAAAACTAAATTTTAAGAGAAGGAAAAACTAAATCTTTAGGTGGTAAATAACTCCCCTCTGGACATAAATGAAAGATGAAGACAATAAATCAATGAAATCCATAACAAACACAGTAGAGAAAAATCAATAACACCAAAAGTTGTTTCCTTGAAATAATAAATAAAATAGATAAATTCCTGGCAAGAGTGACTACGAAAAAAGAGAAAAGACACAGATTACAGACATAAGAAATGAAAGAGACATCACCACAATCCACAGATGCAAAAAGGTCAGTAAAAGAATACACAACTCTATATCTGCTCATAAATTAAACACCTTTGATAAATGGACAAATTCTTGAAAAATGCATCAACTGCTAAGACTCATTGAAAAGGTGACCTAAATAGTCCCGCATCCATAAAAGAAATTCAAGGTGTTACAAACCTGCCAACAATGAAAAGTAAAGGCCTATATGTCTGTTTTGGGGAGTTCTACTAAAATACGGAAGAAATAATAGGAATTCTATATAAACTATTCCAAAAGGCATTCCAAAGAGTACCTTCCACACAGGTATCATTGCCTCTCCATAAAAGCCACAAATGTTAAAAACAAATAAACAAACTACGGACCAATTTCCTTCATGAACACAGACACAAAAATCCTCAATAATTCCAACAAATTAAATTCAGCAAAATACAGAAAGGACAATACACCAGAACCAAGTGGAATTTATCCTGGGAATGCAACGCTGGCAAAATATTCACCTTCTTCCTAATCCTCCAACCTGGAAACAAGCCTTTGGTGGTCCTCTGGAGGACACACGGACCAGCCGGGCCGGGTCCGCACAACGACCGCCGCCCCGCGCTGGGTGTGCCGTCTGCGTGTGCTCTGCCAGTGGTGCCGCGCTAACCAAGAAGCCGGGCTCCAAGGCCACCTGCCCTGAGGCCACTGCTGCAGCACTCTTCCCGGGGTGCGGCAGCACTGGGGGACAGAGGACGGGCCAGTGGCCGCGAGAGCTACAGGTGGGAGGGGCCTCTGAGTGGAAGGGCATTTCTGTCCACTCTGGCTATGCCCCTGTACCATTGTCCAGCTAACGGAATGGTCCGTGAGGAATTGTGGGTCTCTGAATATCCATTTAACAAGGAATAATCATTAGAAAGTGGGCGGGAAAGACATGGGTCCTGCCAGGCATGGTGGTGCATGCCTGTAATCCCAGCACTCGGGAGGCTGAGGCAGGAGGATCACTGTGAGTTCAAGGCCAGCCTGGCCTACAAAGTGAGTTCAAGTCCAGCCTGAACTGGAGAACGAGACCCTGTCTCAAAACAAACAAACAGACAGAAAGAAAGAAAGAAGGAAGGAAAGAAAGAAAGAAAGAAAGAAAGAAAGAAAGAAAGAAAGAAAGAAAGAAAGAAAGAGAGACAGACACAGGTCCTGTATTCATGAGGCCACTGCCTCTGGGGGTTGAGGCCGCCCGGTCCCCCACTGCAAGTGTGCAGGCCCCGTTTCCCGGATCCGTTCCTCACTGCCCAGGGCGCTGCGCTGTCTGCGTCTTGGTGATTGTTCGACACATGTGGCACACGCACGTGGCACACACACATGGCGCACAGCTGTCTCTCTGACATGGATTTCCTCCCTCTGGATCTGCACCCAGAAGTGGGGTGCGGACCACGGACCACAGGAAGCTCTTTGTTAATTTTCTGAGGAAACTGTGCCTGATTCCACAATGGCCGTGCTAATAATTTACATCCCACCCACAGCTGCCAGGGTCCCCTTCTCTCAGCCGCACCAGGACCAATCCTGTGTCCCTTTCACGACAGTGTCCCCCCCGCAGCGCGGTCGGTGGTGTTTGTGTGGGCAGTGGCTCGCAGCTCCTTGGTGGCCCCTGATGTCGCACAGTGTTGGCCACCACACCTCTCCCTTCAGCCAGCGTCCGCTGAGGCCTGCTGTGCGTTTTCTCATCAGGTTACCTGGCTTTTGTTTCATGGCTACTGAGTTGTCTGAGTTCCTGAGCATCGGTTCTGGATGTTAAGACCCTGACACATCAGCCAGCGAAGTGCTGCTCTCCGAGCCCTCTTGCACCCCTCCCTCAGCCTCCTGTGAGAGGGGACATCAGGGGACATTGGAACCCTGCCCTGCAAACAGCAACCTCCACCTGCATCTCTGATGAGGGGCAAAAGGTCAACTTGGGCTTTAAGAGACCCCGTCCTGCTGAGTCCATGGAACAGGAAGCCACGTCCCCCGGGTCCGGAGAGGAGGTGCCCCGTATCACTCTGTCCCTCATCCCCGTGTCACGGTGTTTCCAGCACGTGGGACCGCGGGACCGCGTTGCCCTCCTCCGATGTTACATGACTGGGCCGCACACCTGCGCCACCCAGCACCGTGCCCACTCTGCCCCCCCACTGCCCTCCCTCTGCGCCCCCCCGCCTGGGTGCCTTCCGCATGATGGTACCTGAAGTCCAGAAAGGCGCAGTACAGGAAGACTCGGTTGCTGGCATTGGTGGCATCGATGAACTGCTTACGAGTCTGAAACGAAAGGAAATAGGTGCGCCTCGTGACACAGCTGGGGAAGCGAGCACCTGGCCCTGAAATGGGACAGCCTGGGCTGCACTGGGGCATGACACCAACTTTCCACCTCAACCCTGCCTGGTCAGAGAGGGCCAGGTCCTTGGCCCACCTCACGCCATCTCTCCTCTGCCCACAGCAGCCCACAAACAGCTCCTTCCCCAGGACTTTGCACCAGCTGGGCTCTCCACTAAAACCACACAGCTTCTCTTGTCGGGCTCTGCTCAGATGGGAGCTGCCCAGAGAGACCCTCCAGCCATTTAAATCAGGGCCCGCTGCCTTTCGGGCCCTCGCTGCTCATTTCCCACAGCTCTGGGCCGCGGGAGGTGTGTGTGTACTTGTGTGGCCCCCTCTTCCCCTCCGGAACGCACGCAGCAGGATGGACGGGCGGCTTCCTGGCTGTGTGTCCTGGGCTTGGAGTACATGGCACACAGCAGCCACTTACTAATTCGCTGGGCGAAGGGGGAAGGAAGGAGCAGGTGAGCAGACGGATGAGGCCACCATGTACAGGGCTCTGGGCCCCTGCTGGGCTCACCTGTGGCCAGCTCGGGGCTCTGCACCGGCAGCTGGGCCCTCGCAGCCTGCTACTGGCCTGCGGCCCCCAGGTCACTGGGCACCTGACCGTGCCCCAGCCTGGCACAGCACCACCTCTCTCTGCCCTGCAGGCACTGCTGCAGCCCTGACCCCGAATGCCGCCCCCTCCTCCCGCCCCGCACCGTCTGCAGCATGGTCGCGCACCCGGGCCTAAGCTGTGGGCCGCATCCCTACACTAGGATGCAGGACACAGGCAGGGGCCTGGCTGTGCTAGCCACTCTGCGCCAGCACAAGTGGGGCCCTCAGAAGCCCACACTACGTGCCCAACAGGCAGAACGGATTTCCGACCACTAAGGGATGTCCAGCCAGACGGCGTGACCACCATGCCACATGCGGCGTCAGGAGCGGGGGAGCCACACTCCCCCGAACTCATGGGCTCTGGAGAGACCCCGGAGTCCGGAACGGCTCTCGAGGACCTTCGCCTACCAGGAATGGGGACCCCGGGCCTCAACTCTGAGCTCCAGATGTCAAGGGCAGCAGGCACCCCGTGGGGTCAGAGGGCAACCCAAAGGGTCGGTGGGGACCCTAAGGGGTCAGCAGGAGCCCCAAAAGGTCAAGCCTTCCTTCCTTCTGACTATGTGGTTATCCCCACCTGCACCAGGCACCTGGCCCCACTAAAGCCACCTGGGAGTGCTCACTTCGGCAGCACATATACTAAAGCCACCTGGGACACCGCCTGTGCCACCTCCCTTTCCCCTTGGTAACAAACTCCTACTCGCCCTCTAGAGTCCTGCCCACATGCCCCTTCCAGGCACATCTATTCCAGGTACCCACTGGGGTTAAGCCTTCCCTCGTTTCTGCTTCTGAAACGTATGCCTCAGTGCGGAAGCGCCAACATTTGCACATCACACTATTAAAAAGCCAACTATTTGCCCTCATGAAAACAAAGCTGTGGCCCAGCAGCAGGAGGAAGGCTGGCTGGTGAGGAGAGGGGAGGCAGCTGGGGCTGTGCCAGTTCAGGGCAAAGGGAGAGGCGGGGCCCATGGTGGGCGCCAGTCCCCACCAGCCCCACAAGCATCTGCAGTGACCCCAGTGGCTGCTGGGTGTGAGCAGACCGGGCACTGCGTGGCCTCCTGCCTCAGAAGGGCACTTGGCTGCTCCCTGCCTCCCGGCATGGAGAGAAAGCTCAACGTGCAGGAAGGCTGGAAGCCCTCGCTCGGTGGTGAGTGGGCTCCCAGGGGTGCTGTGTCCCCAGTGTGACTGCCCCTCCCAGCCCTGACTCCTTGGTGCCTGGCCCTGGGTGAGGTGTGAAGGTGTCCAGGGAGTGCCTGCCCTTGGGACCCTCTCACCAGCACGGCAGCTGGGAGGACGGGCTGCTCCTGGCGGTCAGGGTCAGAAGGCGGGAGGGACGGAGGCTTGAGAGCCAGAGTATGGGCTGGAGGGACCCGGAGGGCACAGACCAGCGTCTCCACTTTTGCAACTCTGCCTGTAAGGGGCTATTGCGGCAGCAGCTCGGGGGCCACGCATGGGCCCGTGAGCCCGAGAGGCTGGTGCGAGCTGTCACCATGAGGCTGGCTTTGCCTTTGGTGCCCATCCAGCGCCGAAGGGCAGGACCAGAGTCCCCGCTCACAGGCGCTGTAACCGGGAACGCTCAGTGTCCAGCCTCAGCAACCAGTGAGGTGCTTGCTGACCCGGACGTGACACCTCTGGGAGGCTGACGTCACCTCCTCTGCCACACAGGCCTGACCCAGGTCCCCAACAGGAAAGGTGCCGTGTGGGACACGTCCCCATGCCGAGAAGCACTGACAAGCACGGCTCCTGCTCCGCTCCTCAGGACCGACCCCTGGGAGGACACTCCGGGTCTTCGCGGTGGCCTCAGCCTGGGACCGGGAACTCGGCCCCTCTGGAGACACTGAGCACGTTCCCAGGTGTCTTTTGCCACCAGTGTTTACTAGGGAGTGAGGCAGCGAGGCAGGCTCTCCTCGTTAGCTCCCGCCACGATGATGAACAGCAGCGTCGGAGAGCATCTCCTCTCATTAGCCTACTCAAAATATTTTCACTTGACTGTCACAATAGGGCTGGTTTCTGGCCTCCCCCTTCCGTGCTGAGTACAAAAATAACAAGTTACAATGGTGTCTTGCGCTACGTCCTCACTCTGATCTGATGCAGTCACCTATCTGTGCCGTGAGCCGCCTCTGGGAAAGGGACGCAGAGCCTGGCTGGCAGCTGACATCCGGGCCTCCTTGACCCTGCGGCCTGGCTGCCAGGTGACCCTGAGCGGCTGGCACCCTCCTAACAGCAGCGAATGCCCCTCGCACGTGCTCTGTGCCCATTCCGTTCTGAATGACGCGTGCGTGAGGTCATTTAATCCACAGCCCCGCAGCCGTCTGCCCCCAGAGCCCATCATGACCGCCACATAGTTGGCTAAGGCGAGTGGCACCTGGCCTTGTCCCCATCCCTCGCCGTGAAGACTGCATTTTCCTAGAAGGCCGTCAGCTCCCCCACCCCAGACATCAGA
The DNA here is from genome assembly GCA_028451465.1 of Erethizon dorsatum. Classification (NCBI taxonomy): domain Eukaryota; kingdom Metazoa; phylum Chordata; class Mammalia; order Rodentia; family Erethizontidae; genus Erethizon; species Erethizon dorsatum. The sequence continues at coordinate 125,935,817 of CM051830.1, read as the reverse complement.
GACCTGATGTCACTCAGCCCCTGACTTCAGAGACTCGGAGGGGCCCTGTCCTCTCTGGGAGCCACCGGGCGGGCGGACGACCAGGCAGGAACGCGCACCTCCCCGAACACAGAGCACCCACACCCAACTCCACTCGAGGACGGGTTTCGGGGCAAAGAAAGCGGCAAAGCAGGAACCTACAAGGATGAGCTGTGCCCGCAGGACGAGCTGTGCCCGAAGGAGGAGCCGCCCCGCTGAGGGGTGACCCGGCCGGGCCAGGGCGCAGTCAGCAGGGAAAGCCGCGGCCACGAGCACCACGGGGAGTCGCGGCTTCAATCTGGCTTCTGAGCTGCGGTGCCGAAGCCTCACCTGGCGTTTCGAGTGAGGTTTTTCTTCCCTGTGTTCCTGTCACGAAATCGACCGAAGTGTTTAAATCCAAAGACCCAACTGTTCTTTTATTTGTTTGGTTATACCTGGCCTCCATCCAAGGAGCACTTGGGACAGCTTACAGAAATGAGTGAGCCAAGTGTCACTAAATCTAAGAGAAACAGAGAGGCCGTGGCTGCTAGCGTAGAGCAATCAGGGCTCAGCAAGGCCTGCGCGCCCACACTGCGGCTGAGGACAGAGGTGCAAGACGCCCCCAGGTCGATCCAGGGCGGGAAGTCCTCTCCACACCGTGTTTAGGACCCAAGCCCCTCCGGACCCCAAGCCTCCTCCTCGCCCCTACCTGGTGGGTACAGCCGACATCCTCTCACTCCTAAGAGTGATCGGGCCCCTGCTCTGTCTTATGTCACCCGACAGAGGCCTGGACAGTCCCAGGCCCAGGTGCCGGGCGGCAGTTTAAACCCTGACCCAGCAGACGCGGTTGTTCCCGGGTTCCACCTGCCATGTGAGCAGCTCTCAGGCCCAGGCCGATGGCCTCTGGAGCAGAGGGGACCCTGATGTGGGCACCAGGCCGCCGTCCATCCTGGCTCAGCCTCTGTGGCCGTGGAGCAGCCTGGGTGGGGGTGACAGACCCAGAGGCTCAGGGACGTGGCTGTGGCTATGGGGTGCTGTGCAGCCCCCAGAATCTCCCTGTGGTGCAGGGCGAGCGCAGGGCCAGAAGCAGAGCTCGGGGAGTCACAGGGTGCCCCTCAAAGGGTGGCCTTGGCTAGGAAGCTGGGCAGGGGCCCGCACACCCTGCAGACCTGGCCCAGCTCCGGGGCCCCTGCAGACCGTGTCCAGCAGCCCAGCTTGCCTGCCTTCTTGTTTGCCAACAGAGCAAGCTGTGCTGGGGTGGCGCCATGCCCAGCACCCCAGCTGAGGTTGGCGCTCTCCCCGGATTCCAGCCGCACCCACAGCCCGTGACTCCACAGCGCCACGGGGGTCCCAAGCCCAACCCGGGCAACGCTCCCTGCCCCTCAGGTCTGAGGCCGCCTTGGGGTCTGGCCTGTCCTCTTTGTGCCCATGGGCACCACTGACAGTGGCTCAGACCTGCCCCTGTCCCCATGCCACCATCCGGCTGGGATCCTTGCAGGCCCTGTCCCCCGGCTCCCCCAGCCCTGCAGCCCGTGACTGCCGGGACCCAAGCCAGGCCACTCAGTCCCACTGCTCGGCCTCAGTGGCCTCCACTCCAGGAGAGCTGACGTGCCCAGAGCAGCCCGGCCCCGAGGACCCTGTGCCCCGCTCCTGGCCCACTCTCATGCGCTCGGAGGCGCACCCCAGGGACACTGCTTCTCCCATGGCCCCGTGGCTCGGCCCTGCTCCCCCAGGTCTCCTTGCAGCACCCCTCCTGCGGCCCCCATGATCTCACTTCCTGCCTCCCCGTGCCCTCCCCAAATGGACAACAGGGCAGGGGATCTGTCCTGCGTGCTCGGGCCTCAGTGGCATTTGGTCACGCAGGGCCGAGTCAACCCAGTGACCCTGGGCAAGAACGACACGGCGCTGGGGATGAGGCACTGCTGGGAGTGAGCAGATGGGGGCTCCCCGGGGGGAGCCCCGCCTGGTGTACGGCAGAGTCACAGCGCCAGGACTTGGCCATCGAGGGGGTGTGGAACAGCCAGTCGGCGTCCTTGTCCTTCACAAGAGCCAGGGCAGGGTCATTCAAGAGGACCCAGCGTGGAGACAGGGGCGGAGGGGGACGCGGATGACACAGATGACAGATGCGTAAGATGACAGTGAGCAGAGCCGGACAGAGGACGGGGAGATGCTGATGGACGGGTGGTCGACAGGCGATGGACAGGCACATGACAGGTGACAGCGATAGATACTAGCGGTAGATGACGCATAGATAGATGATAGAAGATGGACGACAGAAGACAGGCGACACAGCGATGACAGCAAGGCACTGACACGCCGTGGACGAGGGCTGAGGTAACGCCCCTCCTGGAGCCTTCTGTTCTCCGCGCTGTTTATTCTGTTGCTATCTCGTTGTCGTCTGTATTTTCCTGCAGATGACAGAGTGCAGAGGCGGAGAGGGGACCGCCGGCCTCCAGGAGTGAGAAGGAAGGAGGCCTCCTGGCAGGCTGCGGGGGTCCCGGGAGTCTACACCTTGGTGCCGGGTGGTTCCAAGGGTCTTTGCCGGAGTTACAGAGGCACAGCCCCTCACGGAGTGTCACCCGTGTCACCATGGGATGGGCACGGGGCCTCGTGTCAGTGTCTCTGCAGCCTCCCGTGCGTCTGGCCTGGTGAAGTTGAAACAGCATCAAGTCGCCCGTGACCCCTCAGACTTCTGGCTGGAGGAAACAGCTTGGGCAGGACAGGAAGCGCTCCGCTACTGAGCCGGCACTGTACTGGCTATGTCTCCCGCCGAGTCGCTACTCCCAGGGACAGGGAGTCCTTGGGCCAGTTAAGGGACAATGGCTCACTGATTGCTGGTTATTCCAAAAGGCCAAGGTCCAGGCTGGACACCACGTGACCCTCCTCACCCTCCTCCCAGCCTGAGTCCCTGGGGAGCAGTCCCAGGGGTCGTGGGCACAGACAGGCTGAGGCCCTGGACAACGGTCCTGGTGTCACGGGCACATTGTGCCGAGGTCTGCATGAGGAGGAAGGGCAGGACGTCCCTGAATGGGTGACTCTGAGCGCGTCCAGGTGGAGGAGGCTCACGGGGACCCCAGCCCTGCACAGTGAGCACTGCTCCCTCCCCATCTCTGAGGTCAGCGTGGTGCCTCCTCCCATGAGCTCGGCCCCTCAGGCCTTCAGGAGGTGACTGGGTCGGAGGCTCTGGCTCAATGGTGGGGCCACCTATGGTATGACAGACCCATTCATGGAGCTAGGACTTGGTGGGGGAAGGAGGTCACGGCACAAGATGCATCTCTTCCCTCCCCTCAACTGCTTCCGGGGCACCAGGAGGTGAGCAGGTCTGCTGCCCCACAGTCCGTGTCACAGTGCGTGGCCACAGCTGGCCATGGACGGCGATCTCGTGAGCCCAAATGCATGTTTAGAGCTGAAATGTCCCCCAAGCCTCATGCGCTCAGAGGCTGAGCCTTGGGAAGGTGGCAGGTTGGGAGTTTACAGCTGACTGCTGCTGGGAGGTGGGGCAAGGCCCGGAAGGTTCCTCTCCCGCCACTCTCCACTTCCTGCCCGCCATGCTGTGAGCAGCTCTCACCCTCCGCCAGGCCCGCCTGCCACGCCACCTGTCTTGGAGCCAACTGAGCATGGACTGAAACCTTTCCACACCGTGAGCCAGAATAACCTCCTTTCCTTTAAGTTGTGGGTGTTGGATATTGTGTCCCAGCGATGAGAGTGACTAAGAAAATGCACCTCTCATCCTTTAAGTTGTTTCTGTGAGGTGTCTGACGCGGCAGCAGGAACTAACATGTTATCCAGCAAGAGCTTTTACAGCACCCCTCACATAAATGCTTCCACCGCCAGCCACGAACGCGCTCACAACAAATGACAGGTAGAGTCTTGGCAAGGGAAAACAAGATACAAGGAGAATCAAATGGAAATTTTACACCTGTAAAACACAAAGCTGAAATAACAATTTCAATGAATAGGATCAAAGCAAAATAGATCAGAGGAAAGACCAGCGGAAAGAAGAATCCGAAGAAGAAAACAACAGAAACTACGCAATCTGAACAAAACAGACAAAAAAATTAACAGAACCTCAGGGACCTGGGGCACAATAACAAAAGATCTAATGTCCATGTCATCGGAATCCCAGAAGGTTGAGAGAATATTCCAAGAAATGATGACTGAGATTTCTCAAATTTGGCAAGACACACAAACACAAAGATTCAAGAAGCTGAGCAAACCCTGAGCTGTGCCAGACCATCGTCATCGGGCTTCTGAAAACTGAGGAGAAATAAAACAGATCTTGGAAGGGCGAGCGGAACGACCCTGTCCCCATGGGCAGAGGCCCCTCGAGTGACGGGGTCGTCCTCGTAGCCGCCACGCCATGGTGGGGGACGAGGCCCAGTGCTGGCCCTGTGTCCAGTGAGCGAGTGAGGAGGGAAGAGGGACTGGACATGACTCATTTGAGGATGGTGGAGCCAGCCGAGCCAGCGGCCCTGCGGAAGTGCAGCTTCTCAGCCACATTCTGGGGACGGGAAGGCATCAAGACCAGGGACCAGGAGGTAGCGGTGTGAAGGAAGACCAGGTACAGCCTGCAAATGTGCACGCACGTGACTTCCTCAGTGACTCCAGCCTGGCTGATCCCCACAGGCCACACGATACCTGCCAATGCTGGTGTGGTGGTGCACACCCAAAATCCCATCACTCGGGAGACTGAATCAGGAGGGTCCCCACGAGTTCAAGTCCAGCCTGCACTACACAGCAAGACCTGTCTCAAAAATAAACAAAACAACAAGAAAAGATTCCTGCCGAGGTCGAACAGCTGACAACGTGCCAGCCAAGCCCCAGGGACACCACAGGCCCAGGACCCTCCCACCACTCCCTATGATCCAGAAGCAACAGGCGTCTACTGCAGATTTGCCGTGTGAGGACCGACCCTGACTGTCTGGGGGGCGTGAAATACAGAACCTGGACCGGCCAGTGTGGACCTTGAGTCTCCTGCACTGACCGAGTGTGGTCTGTGAAAACACGATCAGAACAAAGACTCGGAGCAGGGCCTCCGAAGCCATTAAATTCCAGGATCCGGGACGTTACTGTCCGCTCTGCTAATCCCTCTCCTTTCTGCACAGTTACAAAGGTAAGATGGCAGAGACCAGAGTGCACAGAGAGGGAAAAGCAGACGAACAAGAAAGAGGCGAGCGAGGCATCGTCATCAGGGAGAGACGGCGCGAGGGGGTGGAGGAAGAAGAGCAATGGGGCAGACGCTCGGTTTCACACCAGCATCGCCCTGTGGGGGCGGACGGAGCCCCACAGCGTTCTCATCCACCGAGGGCCTCGGACTATGACTCCTCCGGAAACAGGGTCTCTGAGGACGCCGCTGAAGTGACGTTCAAGACGAGAGCTGCATTAGGACGAGCCCTGATCCTCCCGCCTGACAAGAGGGAAAAGGGAGGTGGGCGCAGAAGAGTCCCAGGGGCAGGCGGGGTCCCGGCGCCTCCAGGGAAGCAGCCCACCCTCACTGGCCTTCGGCGTCTGACCTCCAGGCTGTGAGAGACCGAGTCCTTGCTGATCAGAGCCGCAGCCCCAGGATGTGGTGCCAACCACGTGGCCCTCAGATTTCCTGGCCCCGTGGCCAGTCCTCTCCTGAGCCATCCCGGGCCACCGTGTCTCTCAGCACACAGGAGCCCAGTGGTGCTGCCCAGCTGAGCCCAGCCCCCCAGAAGCCTCAAAGCACCAGCAGGGTGAGCGAGAGTCACGTGTGGCCTTCAGACTGTCCCCCGCAGGGTGCCACGTGGGGCAACCTCCTCCACCTCGGACACACCCAGGCCTCGGCCCATGGCCTGTCCCTCTTGGCTCCATCCTGTTACTCTAAGCGTGGTGGGCGGGGTCAGAATCGCTGGTGCCGTCCTCCTCCCCAACCCCGCTCTCGGCCGTGGTCAGCATGGGGAACCCCAGACCCGCCCGCAGGCAAGAGCACCACACGGCTCGGGGATGCTGGCACCTGGGTGTTCCCAGGGGATGTCATATCCATCTCCTCCACCCGGAGCTGGGCACATGCTTTCCCCGAAGCCAGGCGTCATGTGAGGTCCGGGCTGGACCCTAGGGAAGGGCGTCCCTGAGCTCCCGTCCTGTCCACCCCTTCTGCCCTGTCCAATTCCACCCCCGCCCATACCAGGCTGTCAGCTTTTGCCCCTTGAGCTCTTTCTGGATTATTTCTCCTCCCAGATGCACCTTGCTCTGTGATATTTGTGTTATAAATTATTTTCTAAGATGCACCTTGAGCTGCATTCTCAGTCATATACAAGAAGAGAAAAGGAGAGAAGCCCAAACCCTGGGCTTAGCACGGACCTGCTGGGCTCCCCCACCCGGGGCCTCCACAACCCCATGCCATCGGGCAGGGCTCCCACCTGGCTGGCCTGGGCCTCAGGAGAGCTCCTTATTAGGGTGCAAGGAGCAGCCCTGCCCCGACTCCATCATCCTGGTCGCTCTTATTCCCACTGCCAGGACTGGGGATCCTGCCCAGAGCCAGGAAGACTTCTCCCTGGGTTATAAATGGAAGCGAGACCCAGCGCACGTCAGAGCAGCCTGCGTGTGTCTGCCGTTCCAACCAGAACAAAAGAACACAGTTCCTGCGTTTGCCAGAGTCCTCAGGGGGGAAGAAAGCCCTGTCTCCTAACGGCGTCTCCAACGCAGAGCGTGCGACGTGAGGGTTGAGGCAGGGGGTTGCAAGTGACCAGGGCTTCCAACTGCAGGTGCCGCCCCGGCAATGCATCAGGAACTCCCGCGCAGGGCCATCCTGCTGCTGTGGAAGTCAGCCTGGGCTCGACGGTTGTGATTCTGATCTCCGTCAGCCTGGCTCTGCGGCCCTTGATAGTCACAAATCCCGTCTGTGATCTCGCACCCTCTGGCACACCACATCGGAAATAAGGCTGGCCCCAGAGAGAAGGGCCAGTCCATACAGAAAAGAAATCGGCGTCTGTCGGCCTCGTCTGCATTCAAGAACCTGTGGCCACCACCAGGGCTGCAGTGTCCCCCTTTCACCATTTCCCCATCTGCCACTCCTCCTTGTAAGTTCGTAAATAAAGCATTTAACCCCAACCTTCCCTGGGCGCGCGTTCTCCTCTCTCTCCTTCTCATAAGTTAATAAATATACACAGCTTGCCTCTAGAGATTCTCTCTCCCATGTATCAAAAGGAGAACTTTTTAAAACGTAAGTCCTGGTTCACACACAGATGCAAAATGAACCCACACCAAAAATACGAGGTGCGATCACAAAATACATAAATAAAACATGCCATGAATCCCCCCACAGTACCCCCTCACTTCACGCACACTCATGCTGTCGTTCTTGGCAATGTGCGTTTTACTGTAATAAGTTCTTTATTTAAACATTCGCTGTGTCTTTTGATCATTTTTGGATTATTTGACTCATTAATTAAGGGAACTGATAAGATATTTCCCTTCAAGGAAAAGCCGAGGAGTCACACACTGGTGAGGCTGGCCTGAATGCTGAAATAAATTTGCCTAATTGATACAAAACTGGCAAAATTCATCAGTATCCACAGGGAGGAAATCAACCAAGTCTCAGCCAGACAGAATTTACATTTCAGAGGAAAGAGCCCTGCAAGCTCATCCTGATCAGTATTCCGTGAATTACAGGGCTTGGGGCAGCGCAAAGACGCGGAGAGGAAGACAGATCCTCTGGGAACTGGGTTCCCTGGCGACGCGGGCTCCCACGGAAAGTGTTAGCAGGCTTTCCAGCCCGGGCCACAGTCCCTGCAATGTTTCTCTCCACAGATGAATTTCTCTAAGAATTAAATAAACTTAAACAAAAGACACAGCCAGTCTCAAAAATTAAAATCTTTGTGCAGCAGAAAAGGAAAAGAAATATGAAATAATGAGGGTAGTTGAGACGCAGGTCCAAGGTAGAGAAACAACCAGGTTCCCACCATCTGGAACCAAGCAGCGCCTGAGGCCACGTCGTGGATCGGCTTCTGGGGCACCCGCGTCAGGCCAGGCTGACAGCCACACCAGAAGGGGCTCCCTGCCTTCCTGGATCTCAGCAGAGGGCATTTCTGGCCACACTGGAGGAGGGGAAACCAAGGTAGAAGTGGCAGAGTGCCTGGAGCTGGCGCTGAAGGACCCATGCCAGCGAGGGGGCCCTGAAACGTGGCGAGGGTCCCCATCAGTTCGAGCACAGTGGTGACCAGAGCACGCATCGAGGACACTACTGCCAGCCCGGGAAAGAACCACGCAAGAGGACACGAGGACTGCGCCCGGAGCGTGTGTGTCCGGGCAGATTTCGGGAGCAACTGAGGCATCCTCAGAGAGCTCTCTGCTCCCCAGAGAGCTGGCAGCGCAAAGTAATGCGGGACGAGCACAGCAGTCCAGCTCCAGAAGTCCTGGAGATGTGAACTGATCAACAGCGACGGACCAGGGCACGGGGTGGGAGGGGAGGTTGGGGCGCCCAGGAAACGGGACGATGGAGCCGTTGGTGGTCTCCACTGCGGGGGCGGTTTGTGTCTCCACTGTGCATTCTGTAAATACCCGCGGTTTGTTTTTTGCAACTATGCCCCTGATTACTGTCTTGGGGTGGTGGAGAAGTGCGGGAGCAGCAGCCTGGCTTGCGGGCACTCCTGGAAGGGGCACCGGGAACCCAGGAGGCCGAGCCGGGAAATGCAGGCAAACGCCTTGGGGATCGGGACCGCAAACCAAAGCTTTACCAGGAGCCTCTCGCACCAGTCGGACTGTACAGTTCCGAGTCTGTGGCACCACTGACCGCTGGCGCTCTGCAGAGCAATGTGGCAAACCTGGAATTTCCTGCCCTGTGGCCCAGCCCCTCACTCCCTGAGTTGAATAGGAGCCGTGGCCGTCAGTGGATGAAGCCAAACCCCTCTCAGAGCACTGGAAAGGCCACCCTCCGCCCCTCCCCGCTTCGGCTGAGTCTTCTGGATCCGTCTCTGGGGACCGGTGATGTTCTGGTTTATTCACTTTAACTGCCGCTGTGGAGGGCCTAAAATTCCGAAAAACAGCCCTGTTTATGGGGTTATTGCGGGGTCACGGGCAATTGCTTCTGCGACGATCACTTGTCATTCCCAGACCGAGAAAACCATTCCGGGTCGTCCCCGAGGCACGGCGCATCTCTGTGGAAAGCTTTTACTCGGAAGATACGCGCTTCCCTGGTGCAGCAGAGCATATCCGTGAGAGCAAGCGGCTGGAGCAGAGGGGCCTCCGAGGAGCACAGCATTTACGTCCGATGGCCCAGATCGAGAGGGCCGAGGCGCGCAGGAGATGGCAGGGCAGGGGTGCGGGAGACCCAGGTCTGGGGGTAATGTGAGCAGCCCCAGCACCATGTGAGGAGGGGGCCACCCTGTCCTCCGCAGGCCACTGCCCTGGTCCTTTCCCCAGAGCTGTGGGTTCGAACCAGGGAGACGGGAAGCCCCGCGCACACCTGGATGCTGCACGGCTGCAGCGGGAGCAGCAGGAAGACGCCGGGTGGTTCCGGATCTCCGCTCCGACGCCGCGCACTAGAAGCCAGCTGCAGGGTGGGCTGGAAGGGAACGCGCTCCCTGGGGAGGAGGAGCGCTTGGAAGTGACCCAGGCCGGCCACCCACTGCGCTGTCCGCCACCCCGCTCCCTACTCCAGGGAAGCTGCTGACCTGGCCTGACCCTGTCCCCAGTGCCCCGTTCGGCCCACACGGTGTGCCAGCGCTGTGTGCCAGGTGACAGGTGGACATGTGTTCTCAGAGGGGTGGCCACAGAGGCCTGCTGGGTGCAGGAGCCGTGCATCCTGTTCCCTCGCCCGGCTCCCCAGCTAGGACCCCGAACAGCCGCCTTGTGTGGGGCCAGGTGCTTTTAGCTCAGTGCCAAGTCATTCAAACAATTCCACCCTCTCCTCCCAGGAGTCACCTGCGCGTGTCCCACCCCCTGGGGCTCACTCTGTCCCCAACATCCCGGCCAGGTGTGGTGCTGCAGTGACCCCAAGACTGAGCTGGGTCGCGGGAGAGGCAGCCAGGCCCAGCCGGGCAGGACTTGTATGCCCCGCTCACACATGGGGGCCCAGGCCCAGCAGCAGCCTGCCAGAGGTCCCTGCTGCAGCTGGTGACTGCAGCTGGCTTGGAGCCTTCTGTGGCTCTTGACCAGGACTGGACCCTCAGGGTCTCACTCACCCTGTTCTTCCTCTGCTGAGAGCCGGCACAGCCCCCAACCCCATGTCTTCACACAGCCACAGAGGAAGCTGGTGAGTGACATGGGGACGCTGCTGGCACACAGAGAGGCTGCTCCCTGGGACACCGAGGACCCAAGCCACAGCGGAAAGGGCGGAACTGCCCACTGACTAGGTAAAAGAGACCCACAGCTGCAGCGGGACAGCAGTCACCGGCGGTGGCGTGTCCTTTTCTTTTCTCTTTGTGTGTGTGTGTTATTTGGGGTTGAACCCAGGGCCTTCACATTGAGCTACATCCCAGCCCTTTTAATTTATTTATGGATTTAATTTGAGACAGGGTCTCACTAAACTGCCCAAGCTGGTCTCAAACTTGCGACCCTCCTGCCTCAGCCTCCCAGGGTGCTGGGATTACAGGTGTGCGCCACCACACCTGGTTTAACTTAGTGTATTCTTTTTTTTTTTTTTTTTTTTGTGGGTACCGGGGGGTCGACCTCAGGACCTTGCGCGCCAGCAGGCACCCGTGCCGCTGAGCGATATCACCGGCCCCTTTTTCGTATGTGGGTTCCGGGAGTCGAACTTGGGCCCTTGCGCTTGCCGGGCAGGCGCTTAAGCCGCTGAGCCATCTCACTGGCCCTAACTTAGTGTATTCTTAAGACCCAAGTCTTAAGGCCAACCTCGCCTTGCCCTCTCAGAAATGTTGAAAATAATCACCGGGAAAACTCGAGTCCCATCACTTTGTGGATCTCTACTCTGTGACTCTGGTGCGCACAGGCATAAATGGGTGTGTGGGGAATGCATGAATTCCCCTCCTTTTGTTCTGACTTCCATTAGCATTGTTATAGCACGGTTTCCTTGAGAAATAGCAAAACGTCACACTATTTAAGGGATTGGCTGCTGCAGCCTTTCTATTTTCCAGTCTTCAAACAATAGCTGCACCAGCGTGGCGGGCCGCTGACAGCACCGTGACAGCCAGAGAGCCAAGTCCCATGCGACACATTTGCACCCAGAGGCAGACAGCGTGGGGTGAACTTGGAGACGCGGCGCTGCCCAGGTTCACCAAACGCAGCGCCCGGGGGGCAGCGAGGCTGCGCCTCCACACAGAGCCCATGCTCCCTGCTGGGGACCTGAAGCAGCACCTCACCTTCCGAGCTCTGCATCTGCTTTGTTCAAAGCACCTACTGTGCCTGCGAGCCATGGGGTGCATGGCACACAAAGGAGCAGGGAGCTGGTAGCACAAGGCCTGCGGACATGGAGGACACAGGTGCCCCATGGAGCAGGACACAGCACCAAGACCCCACCCGGCCCAGGAGCTCGGGAAGCCCCGGGAGAGAGCAGGAAGGGGAGGGGACAGGGCTCCCGGCAGAGGGACACAGGTGCAAAGGCCCCGGGGCCAGGACAGGGGTGGAGGGGACAGAGGAATAGGACAGTGCTGTCCACGCCAGCTTGTGGGCCACCAAGAGGGGAGGGCTCACAGCGGCAGAGGGAGAGGCGCTGACAAGGGCGTGGTAACACAGTCTGGACACAGTGACGGGGAACCTCTTAGAGCTTTCGATGGTAACAAACAGCTGGCTGTGGCACTCATGCCATAGGTTTCCCACCACGGGTCCACGGGACTTTGAGTGTGGCTCTGGGTGCTGCATGTGGACTGGGGCAAGGCCGGAAGGGTGACCAGGAGGCTGTCACTGTCCTAGGCCCGACAAGAGGCCAGGGCCTCCCAGCTGTCCTCCCAGCGCTGTCCCCACAGGGGAAGCTGGGGACGCAGGGCCCCCGAGGACACCCCACAGTGGCCAAGCATGCTGTGGTCACCACTGCTCCCGCAGCCATCCCCAGGGTGTCAGCCAGCTCCTCGTCACTGTGACAAACAGGAAGAGACACGGTCTGTGCTGGCCGCTGCCTCCCTGGCGCCAGCCTCCCCCTACGTGGTCCTGTGCCTCTGGGCCTTGGTCGGTGTCAGATGGCAATGGAGGGGAACATGCAGCAAAGCAAAACCACTCGCCTACGGCAGCTGGAGAGGGAGAGAGAAGAAGGGGCCGGGTCCCACTGCCCCTCCAGGATGCACCGCAGGAGCTGACGTCCTCCATCCACATGTGGCCAGCCCGCTGTGACCACGGACGCCAGAAGAGCAGTCCGCGAGGTGCTGGGCCTTCTCCCCGACAGACGCACATGGGCAGCGCCGAGCCTTTCGGGGTGTGTTCTGCCCCCATCTCTCCTGTCCCGTGTCTCCTCATGACACACCACAGAGCCATGTGCTAAGTCATGTGCATCAAGGGAACACAGGGCACCCTGGGCAGCATGTGACCCTCCCCGCTGTGGCAGGTGGCTGCCGCTCCTTGGGACGCCGTTGATAACCTTCACCCGGCCCCGGGACTCTGCATGGCGCCTGCTCCCTGCGGAGGGACAGAGACGGCGAGGGTTCCTCCCAGCCTGCCAGTTGCACAGCACCCCGGCACACGCAGCCTCACCCACAAAGAGAGCCCGAGGGCAAGGCCGGCCGCCCTGCCACCACGGCCCCTCTCCGGAAGGCACAAGATGGACCACAAGCGGCTTCTGTAGGCTCCTGTGACCTCCTGTGTGGGCACCACATGTGGCCAGCCCTGGCAGAAATGTCACAACCCACTCCGAACCGTGACTCTCCACATGGCAAAGGGCTTCGCCTGCGCAATGAATGTGGGGCGTGGTGGGCGCTGCATCCTGGAGCCCGGGTCACCCAGGGAGGCCAAGGCAGCACTTGTAAGAGGAGGCAGGTGGGTCAGGACCAGGGAGAGCAGGGCCAGAAGGACAAGGAGAGAGGCAGATAGCTGTGCTGACTGAATGACTGACTGATTCCTGATGGATTGATCCGAAGACAGAGGAGGAGAGGAGCGGAGGATGCAGAAGTCCCTAGGAACTGGAAAGGCCAAGGAACAAGTCCTCCTCTGAGCCTCCAAAGGGCACGCGGCACTGTGAGCATCTGGATGGCAGCCAGCAAGGCCGAGGCTGCACACCAGCCTGCAGGACTCTACGGACTCTGTCCTCCCAAGCCCCGCGTTTGTGGACCTTTGTTAGGGCCACCAGAGAAGCCAGCACAGCCCGCGAGCACACGGTTAGGGCGTCTGACCATAGAAAGGGTTTTAACTTGCACAAAATAAAACAGCATGGTGAATGGCAACGGGGAATGAGCTGACATCCATAACGAGCAGAGCGCTCTTAGAAGTCAATAAGGAAACCGACACTCCATCCAAGCAATCAGAAAAACGGTGCGCGATATTGTGATGAAAAGAAAAGTGCAGATGGCCGATTCACTCAGGAAAAGATGTCCAGCCTCACCAGCAATCAAAGTAATGCAAATAAAAATAACAGCCAGATGTGGCGTGTTGTGTCAGAGTTTGGAACAATGTGGGAAACAGGCACTAACGAGCCGCACTGGGATGGTACGTTTGTTCTGAAGGGCGGCTTTGCACAGCGGATCAAACTTTAAAATGCATACTCACCGAAAATGGCCAAGGCGCCAGAACAGCAAGCCAGGAGGGTTTGCAAGGGCAGATCTTGGGCCTTAGCATAAAGCCACGCAGTTACGGGACTCAAATGGGAGAGGTGGGCAGAGCGGAGTCCAGAAGACAGCGATGGAGAAAGGTCGCTGGATTTATGGTGAAGGTGGCGCAGTGACGTGAGCAGAAGGTGCATCTTGCCAACAAGTGGCACCGGGTAAATTGGGTACGCACGTCGGGAAAGGATGACTCTTGACCCTGGCTTTGTAGCACACACAGATACAATTAGACAAGGGCCATAGAGCTGGACAGCAAAGGAAGCAATAAATGTTTTAGGACACATGAGGGACTCCTCATGGCCTTCGGTCAGGCGAGACTCCTCGACCGGAACACAGAGGGCAGTGAGCATCAGGGAAGAGCTTCATAAACTGGGTTTCATTAAAATTTAACACTGCTATTCATCAGCCAACACCAAAAGAGCAAAAGGTCCGACCCAGTCCCGGAAGGAATTTGCAACACATACACTCCACAAATGACTCAGACCTGCAACGTGGAGAATGCCTCAAAATTAAGAAGAAAACAGCGGCAGACAACCTGACAGAAAAGCGGGATAGCACAGATTAAAAAAAGAAAGAATATCCGATGTCCAATAACACCTGAAAAGTCCGACTTCACATGTAAAAGCGAATGACCAGCGGGTAAGGTGAGCTGGCACCAGGACGGCTGTGCTGTAACGATGCCAAGCACTGGCCATGGGGGTTCTCCTACCTCAGGGGTCGTGGGAGCTGGCACCTGCCCGGAGAGAACTGCTTGGCGTCAACGACGGACACGTGCACCCGTGACCCCGCACTCCACACCAGTAGCCACCAAATGGAAATACGCATGTGGTCGGTGAAAGCAGGCCCTGGAACAGCCACGGAGCCGCTCACAGCAGCCCAGCTCCTCCCCAGCTGCATCTGTGAGGGGAGCTGGTGTAGGCCGCATCCTGCTGCCCAACCCAGGTGGCCCCAGGGCCAGGGCAGACCGCCGTGAGAGGACCGGCACATCGAGCGGGACCCATGCATTCCTACAAGCGACACGCTGCAGTGCCAGGCTTGCTCTGCTGGGGGGGGCGTCTGGGGACAGTGTGGCCTGAGTGCTCTGAGCCCCACTTTAACTTTCCGGGCCTATGATTCCAGGTCTACCACTGCAAGGAAATAAACACAGATCTGGTCTACACATCCAAAAGCAATTTAAGACCGCAGGTTAAAGTGCGGATGTCAACAGACAATGCTATTTCTATGAAGTTACGCTAAAGCGAGAGCTGCGGGGGCACACAAAGGCTCATCAAGTGCTCACATGGTCATGAGAACACAGAACAAACCAGCCCCAAAGCAGCAGGGGGTCGATGGCCGTGGACTACAACACAGCCGCGAAGGTGATTACAGAGTGCAGACACTGGGATACCCCTGGGGTGCCCCAGATTAAGCTCCTCAGGATGTTAACAGCTGTCATCTCCAGACTGGGGCGAGGAGGGTCAGATGATGTTAGCTGTGCGTGTGCACTTGTGTGTGCATGTGTGTCCGTGTCAATAGCCACGTCAGTCAGGTACTGCAGTCTGCAGAGCAGGGACACCCGGGTCCTAGGGCACCAGAGAATGACCACGGCAAGAGAAGAAAACTTCATTCACATAAAACATGTCCCTCGCCCGCAACAGATCCTAGAGAAACTCCACGGAAGCCACCATTCCCGCCACAAAAGAAACCAGTCCAGCTGCTTGCGCCCCTTTCAACCTGGTCCTGAGTATTCCAACCTGGGAAGCGCAGAGAAATGGCCACGCTTAACAGTGTGAACCGCAAGCGACCAGCCACAGATCAAGTGGGCGAACCACGGATGGTCAGGTGACACAGTACCCCACTGAGGGTGACCTGGCTGTGACTACCACGAGGACACAGGCGCCGCTCCCAGCACATGCGGGCACAACGGGGAAAGGGGAGAGGCCGGGGTGCTGGCCAGACCCGCCCCGGGCCATCGTCCTCTGCCCCTGAAGGCCCAGCAAGGACTCAGCATGGCTAGTAGGGGCCTGGGCAGGGCAGCCTGTCCCTACGTCCAGGGCCTTGGTGGCTTTGGCACCCTGCATTCCCAGGACCCTGGGAGCCCCCAGAACAGGCCAGGACCCCACCCGCCCGCCTCAGCCTTGGCCAAGAGCTTGTCCTCGTGCTGCGACCTCTGCACCATGCTGGCCTCAGCCGGGCCGGGGACACAGACACGGGGGCACCCCAGCCTCACGAGGACCTTTGTCCCCACAGGTCCACAGGCGAGAGCTCCACAGAGAATGATCCCGTGTCACACAGCAGCCAGACTCACAGAGCCACGGCTCCGGCGGTCGGCAGGGACACACAGGCAACCTTCAGAGGAGAAACCCCGAGCCCCGGAGGGCACTTGGCTGTGACACCTTTCATTACCGTCCTCTCTGGTGTGACAAACACCCCCTCTGCCTCTGTCCGAGACAGGGTTCCTATTCAAACACGTGCTTTGGTAAAAATAGCTGCAGTAACCGGTCATTAGAGCAGGGACTGCACTGTAGTCCACCCTTTCTTTTTCTCTGGTTTTCAAATTGGCACCTTCACATTTCACAGAAGGCAAAAGTGCGTCTTTGACCCAGCTCCCGTCAATAGCGTGGCCTACAGCGGGAGGGGGAGAGGCAGGCGGCCCCTAGGCGCTGGCTACCAGCTGGGGGCGCTGCTAGGAGCTTGGGCCGGAGGCACTGCCCAGGGCCCCCAGGAGCCCTCTACACAGCAATGCCTCGGGGACCCTCCCCACCCACAGCCTGGAAAGAAGGTGCACATTTCCACAACCCGGCTAGGGCTGCGGCTGCTTCCCAGCCTCTAGGACGCCCGGGGCTCTGAGTCCCCCCTAGCAGCCGTCGTGACTGCCCTTCGCTGCGAGCGAGGAAGCCATCGCACCCACGCCAGGCCCCGCCCTCCCTGTTGGCCTCCACCCCAAGTGTCCCACACAGCATCTGCCCGCTGCACCTGCTTCCTGCCCCATGCTTCCCGGGAGAGGCCGCAGCGGGCGGGACGCACCAGCTGTGCTGCTCCCCAACTGCTCCTCAGCTCACCTGGGGAGCACCCCAGAGAGATGGACTTCAGGCCGGATCTACTCCGGTCTGCAGCCAACAGCACATCGTAGCTTCAGAAATGATTTGCATGCACGCGCACACACACACACACACACACACACGAGGGTCCCGGGAGCAGGAGGGCAAGGCGCGGCTGGAGGACCACCCTCTCCTGTGCCACTGAGGGGCTGAGTGTGTCCTCTCTGCTCTTTGTCATTTCAGTACCATGCTGCCGAGGGTCCAGATGAGGGGCAGGAAGAAGGATGGAGAACCTGCAGACTGGCGCACAATTTCCGAGTGCTGGGTGGGGCCTGGGAATGGGGGAGCTGCTTAATCTGGGACAGCTGGGGCACTGGAAGGTGGAGAGGGTGGGACAGACCCGCGCACGAACGCCCTCAGCTGCAGAGAGCAAGTGGGACCCCGGGGACTGGCGTGGAGCGATCCCACGATGGACAGGCTGGGGTGCACAGTGCCACCATGCCCTCAGTGCCACCGGGCAAAGAAGGACGCTAAGGAAGAGCACGAGGAGACAAGCACGTGAGGGCAACAGCCGTGGCCTACGGGACGAGCTCACTACCGCCCTACACTGCAGCTCCCGCCAGCCCGATCAGACGGGGCCGAGGGTGGACGCGGGTGTAAGCACCAAGAGCGGGTACCGGGAGTGCCGTGTGTGGGATGGGTGTGCGTACCGAGCGCGTGCACTGTGTGTATGTGCTGGGTGTGTGTACTTTGTTTGTCTGAGTGGGATGATGTGTGTACTGTGCACATGTGCTGTGCGTGTGCTGTGAGTGTGCTGTGCGTGTGTGATGGGTGAGTGTGCATGTGTCTGCGATGGGCACATGTGCATGGGTGACCTCTCCCTCGCATCTGGCTGGCACCAAGCCGACTCTGAGCCAGTCAACCCTCCTCCTCTGCCCTTCTCAGGGACCCGTCCTGCCCCAGCTCTTCAGTGTCACCCACAGCTGCCGCCGCACAGGACCAGCTGGCCTGGAAACACAGCGGCTGCTGTCCTTGGGAGCAGCCTTCTTGGCTGTGACTGCTCCACCACGCGGCAAACCCGAGGAGGGGCTTCCCAGGACAGGGCACAAACCTGGCCACGCCTAGAGCCACGCCCTCGGGGCCACGCCCTCTTGGAGCCACGCCCCTCTGCGCCAGGTCTGCCCCTCTCCCAGGTGGAGGTGCAGAAGTGAGGAGGCCACTGCGTGCCCTGAGTCACTGCGGTCCTCCCCAGCTGGCCAGGATAAACCCCGGGCAGACCTGTGGTTATGATACATTGAGGCAGCCAGCTCGGCACACGGACCCCGGACCAGTAAGGGCCTCCGAGAGAGCACAGCCATTCTTGCTGATGCTGTCCCACAGGATGAGGGACGGCCCGACAACCGGTGCCCCTCCTCCAAGCAGGACACTTGTCATGAACCGGAGACACCATGAGGGCTCCACACGTCCCGGAAGGCCACCCAAAGTCCATCCACATGACCAGCCCTGCGTGCCATCCACAAGCTGCCCACTGCAGGTCACACAAAGCCACAGGGAAGGGGCTCTGGAACCTCGCAGCAGCAGAGGACCTGGGCTCCTCACATGTCGCACAGATGCCCGCCAGAGACCCCTCAGCACTGACCGGACTCTGGTGCGTGCCAAGAAGGGGTTCATGCCAACTTACCAGTCTGTGTCTCAGGTGCACGGTGACCAGGGGGGACCCCGAGAGGTTGTGGGAGAGCACGGGTGGGGGGCGCACCTCCAGCGAGAGGAGAGGGCTGGCGGCGGAGAGCAGGCTGTCTCTGCAGCTGGCCGCCACGGGAATCCTGGGAGATAAGGGGACGTGGTCACGCACCTTGTCTGACCAGCTGTGTGACGTTGGCAGCCACCTGGCTGTCTGGACTCCCTTTCACGATGACCCAGTGGTGCGTAGATGCTGGTGCGGGGGTGTCTGCTGCCTCAGTTCCCTCCAGGTGACCCCCCAGCCCAGTATGCAGCCCTCTGTCCAGGTCGGCGCCCCAGCCACGCCCAGAGCGGGCAAAGAGCCTCAGGCAAGGATGCTGGACAAAGAGGCTCGTTCTCTGGCTGGACACCTGCCCTAAAGGACAAGGCCCAGGAGCGGCTGATCATCAGCGGGGAGAGAGTGGCTGGGCAGGGCCACTCCGAGGAGAGGCCTAGTGATGGAGCCCAGTGACGCCAACTGGATGCTGGATCAAGCTACTCCTGAAGCCTAGTGCCTGGGGAACTGTCCGAGTATGTGATCCAGTAAATCCCTCTCTGCTTCGGACCAAGGCTGTGCCCACAGAGCCACCTCCAGAACCCGTGTTGGGGCCCTGGGCGTGGAGGGCACCTTGTCCCTCCCTCGGCTGGCTTTTCCCAGCAGCCAGATCTGAACACCGTGTCTGCAGCCTGCGCTTTCCCATGCCCGTGAATGACGGTCACTGGGTCACCCTGACTTCTGACTGAGAACTTCAGTATCCCGAAACCTGCACAACGTGCCGGGGGAGGAGCAAATCTGAAAAATGAAAAGGCTCTGGACCCTCATCAGATGGCCCGGGACACTGTGGGCCTCTTATGTGCTGTGACCCCTGCAGGGCCATGGGACATCGTGAGGCTCAGACCTGTTACCCCCAAACAGCTCTGCCCTTGAGGAGGCACCGAGTGTGGCCACCACAACAGTCACATGAGCTCCATGTCACGAGCCACCCACTCAGCTCTGAGGATGGAGACGCAGACCCCGCGGCACAGAGCCACCTGGCTGCTGGGATGAGCCGTGCGAGTGCGCAGCTCTGAGTGGCCCAGGCGCCTGCTTCCCCAAGTAAACAGGTTAGGAGCATCCTAGCCGAGCGAGGCCCGTGAGTGACGTGGCCGTAGCAGTCTTCACGCGGGAAGGCAGCCCTGCAACACAGCCCGTCTCGCAGCCTCTCAGGGTCCTTGCCCGCGGGTCACCTGGTCAGTCTTCACCTACCCGGGGATGGAGCTGGGGGTGGCGCCCAGATCCCAATGGCATGTGACGGCTGGGGAAGGGGTGTCTGTGATTGGCTGGGGCCACCCAGGACCCCAGTGCCCCGCCCTCTGCCGCAAGACCCCAAGAGACTCACTTAGTGCTGGCCGGGGGGACGCTGCTCACGTGGTAGTGCATGGTGTGGTAGAGAAGGCCCACGACGGTGGTCCAGGCTGGGGACAGAGCAGAGGCCCGGACACCATCAACGCTTGGAGGGAGCAGGAGGGACTCGAGGTCCCAACCTGGGTGACGCTGCCACCCCTCTGGCAGCCTGAGCAGAGCGCAACACGGATGAGGCCGATGACGCGCCACTCCTGGGAGCCACCACCCAAGTCTCCGCAGAGGCAGCCGGCACCCTCGGGCCCCTTTCCCAAGGGCAGGAGGGCAGTGGGGGGCACAGAGGACCCTGAGGCCCGGGGCGAGGGAGGCTGCAGAGGCCGGATTGCTTCTCCAGGACCCAGGGAGAGCGCGGCCCCAAGCAGCCAAGGCTCTGCGTGAACTTGCTCGCGCGTCAGGGGACTCGACTTGGACTTGTGCAGGGTGAGACCCAGGGCCTGGACAAAGCCTCACCCAGCATGGCCATCCCGAGTGGGAGGGTGGCCCGGCCAGGTACACTCGGCCAGCCAGGGCTGAGATCGTCGGGGGACGGCATTCTCTCACATGCCCAGGCTCCCCTGAATGTGGGTTCCGCCCCAGGGGGCAGCTCTGCGGAGCGAGCACTGGGGTCACCTGGGCTTGGAGAACAGCACGGGGCCTCCAGCCAGCCCACGCCGCACTCACCTGGGCCGTGGAGGGCCTCGCCGGGAATCTCGATGTAGCTGTCCCCGCGGGCAGGGAAGCGGTAGTGAGCTGCGCTCAGGGACCTCGGGAGGAGCTTGGCCACGGAGAAGTCTGCAGAAGGGACGGTGGGGGGCCGGTCAGCTCAGCAGGCTCCAGGCTGAGGGACCTAGGGCTGCGAACCCCTCCACTCTTAACCGAGCAGGCCCCCCAGTGTGACTGCCCTGGGAAGCCGACACTGCAGGAGGCTGGGACTCCAGCCCAGGCGAGGGCCCCGCCGGGAGACCCTGCTGCTTATACCCGGCCAGCCGGGAGGCACGAAGACCCCACCGTCTGCAGCTGCTGCTCTGCAGGCTCAGGGACCTAGGGAGACCCTGAAAAATGACACATCTTACACAGGCATGTGCACCCTGGCCTGCAGGCAACAATGGGTGGCCCTCCGCGGGCCACTGAGCCTCTGGCCAAGGCCGCTGTGTGCGAACCACAGGCTCTGAATGCTGCCCGGGAAGACGCAGAACAGGAGGCCGCACGCCTGCCTCCCGGGACTAGGCCGCTTGCCGCCCTGGCAATGCCAGCAACGCCCAACTCCAAGAACCCTGACTCTGCTGTCTACCCAGACAGCGGGGAGCAGGATCCCACTGTCCCAGGACAGGAAAGTGGCTCCTACGTCACCGAGAACGGTGCATGTGGCCCTCCGTTCCGACTCCCCTGCTCTGATTTGAACTGCACGTGTTCCTTCGACACGGGAAGACAGCGAGGTCCGCCTCATCTCCCGGGTGTGACGCTGGAACCCGCAGCGAGCCCAACACCCCTGGCCCCCTTCACCCGCACCCCACCCCCCACCGACCACAGCCACCTGCCACGGGAGAGGAGCCTGTGAGGGTGACCTGGGGCCTGATGCCTTGAAGCTTGAAAGACACGTGGCCCAAGACGACGTCGATGGTGTTGATGAGGCCCGGCACCAGGGCCTTGTCCTGGAAAGAGAAGCAGTGTGAGGCCCTCTTCGCCACGCTGTAGCCCAAGGCCCAGTGGAAAGGGCCCAGTGGACGCTGCCCCCCGCATGGCCAGGGGCCCGGTCACATGTGTCTCTGCCATCTGTGGGGCACAAGTTGCCCTCAGACGCACAGGACGAGGAGGGCCACCTCAGCCCCCCACGCCGCCTGCCGCCTCCCTGCCTCGCTGAAGACGCCGTCTGCACAGGCACGTGCTCCAAGAGAACGTAGCGAGCCAGACACAGACACCAAGGCCAAGCCCCGGCCTTCTCCTTCGGGCTCATGGCCTGACTTCCATCCGCCAGGTGGAATTCACACAGGGGCTGCCCGCTGGCGTGCGCTGGTGGGGGGCAGCCATTCGCATGCTCTCTCAGATGCACACCAGAGCCCGCCAGGCTCCAAGCCTCCAGGCCTGCTCACGTGTTGCACCAGATTCACATATTTTGCATTCAAAAACAGAAGCCCATCTGCCCAAGTCCCCCCTGGGCCTCCTCTGTGGACTCCCCCTCTGCGGCCTCTACACAAACTCCCTCCAAATCACAAGCCCAGTGGGCAGTGCTTTTTAAAGGAGAATTAGCTTCCAGTGAAGACCGGGTCAGTGTTACACACTGCAGCTTTTCCTCTCTTGGCCAGTGTTAAACCCAACCTCACTCCATGGGAAGCTCTTCCAGTAAAAAGGCTGTCGGCAGGAAACTGCCATGCAAGCATGTCACTAAGGCGGGGAGGAGCCCCCCCTCCAGCTGGCCAGCGCTTTCAGAGGCAGATGGCAGCAGGGTCCCTGGGGTGCAGAGTCACGGGATGTGGGGTCTGCCATAACTGTGGCTCAGCCCAGCTCTCCTAACAGACAGGGCGCTGTGGTCGAGTACTCCACACCCTGGTGTTCTTTTTTTTTTTAATGTGGGTACCGGGAGTCGAACTCAGGACCTCATGCTTGCCAGGCAGGCGCTTATGCCACTGAGCCATCTCACCGGCCCCACCCCGGTGTTCTTGACGGGACTGGGAACAGCAGTCAGCCGGCCCGAGACCCATTTGCAGAACCCATCTGCGTCCGTGTGAACTGAACCCTGGCTGGGAACCACCCACGCCCAGGCTCTGGGTTTCTGGTGAATTTCATTCTCCATACATTTCTATTCTCTGTATTTCCCAACTTTTCCACAGCCATCTATTGACTTGTGTTACTCTTAAGTAGGTGAAATCAGTGTTTTTTCAGAAATCAAATTAAATCTCACAGGCAGCGAGAAGACGCTTTTGGCCCACTCTGATCGCGGAGCCCGGGTCGTCACGGGCTCGATTTCACTAGACCCTGTTAACTTTCGACGTCAGGCATGTTTCTTGTCGCTGATCAAGAATGAGGGGTGGTAAAACCCGTGTGAGGTGAGGCAGGTCACTGTGCTTTCTCTCACCTCTGACGCCGCCGTCCAGCTGGGCAGCAGCAGCACCTCGCCCACGGTCCACAGGAAGGTCTAAGGGTGGCAGGATGACACTGTTAGCCACACAAGACCTTGGGGCCCCCCAAGGCCCCCAAGGTCCCTCCCCACCACCACTGGCGCGTGCAGACATCTGAGAGCTGCGGCAGCTCTCCCAGAGTATTAAGGCTCCAGGCCGCATCTTATGGTGTCGTCTGGGCCTCGCGCTACGACAACCCCCCGAAGACAGAGCCCACCAGCCACGTGCACTCGCCGCAAGCTCTGGTGGCTGTGGCACGGCCCATAGTCCACCGCTGGGGCCTGGGGGCGTCCACGATGGAGTGAAAGCTGAGGAACACGCTCTTCTGTAGACCCACATCTGGTTCGCCTCACAATTGTGCCCCAAAAGATGACATCATGTTCTAACGTTTCCAAATTGGATGCGAGATTTAAGTGAAAAATGTGGATTTTCTGCTCTTTTTTGTAAAAGAGCAGAAGTTTGGGCCACTTCACCCCCGTGCCCACCAACTGCCTCCGCCTGACCAGCCTCGCCCCACAGTGCTGTCTCCTACCATGGGCTCCAGAATTAAACCCAGAGCCTCACCGAAGCGGCCCAACTGCCGCCTCCAAAACAGTCGCATCTTCCCACACTTCCGGACACTCGGTGTTTACAGAACAAGCTGTCGAAACGCCTCACTCTTAACCTGTTTCTGCAGATGTACATGGAGACCCCAGAGTGCGAGGCCTTGGAACCAATGACAGAAAACGCCCTCTGCCCTCACAGGGCTGAAGCAGAGCTCGGGTTTTTATGTTTTATACCGTGGTGGGCAGCAGCTGGGCCCTCAAAGCCACTCGACGCTAGTCCTCCGGGTCACCCCTTCTGGTTCTGTAAGGGAAGCCCTATAGCTGGGTTATTAAAACAGAAACTCCCAATTTGAAGAGTGAGTAACTAACTGAAATTCAGAGAGGAACTGTGTGCCAAACAGCTGTAGACATCCACGGGATGGGCCCAGCCCGCGGGCCAGCAATCTGAGGCCTCTTGGCGGACCGGCGCCAGGGTACCTGCCTGACTGAGGCGGCCTGGAGACACATCATGCAGGTTTATCCAGAGGCCCCCGTGCTCCGGTCTGGGGAGAAATAAAGGTCCTCGGCCCCCTCTCCACGATTTTCTGTGGGGTCCTGGCTTTTCACCATTCGCAGTCACCCAGGGAAGTGGCAAGGACTGGTGTCCCGCCATGGGTGGCGAGGTGACCTCCAGGCGCCGGTGTTCCTGAGCCCTGAGCTGTGGCTCATCTGGGCTGAGAGGCGCTGTGAGCACAAATTCAGGCTGGATTTCTAAACTTCGCATGAAAAGGTATAAAGTATCTAAGTAGGAAATTTGAATTAACGACATGCTGAAACGATACTGTTTTAGATGTACTAAGCTAAGCTATCTAAGTTTGTTTGTTTGTTTGTTGAGGCTGCGTCTCACTATGTAGTCCAGGCTGGCCTCAAACTCATGGCGATCCTCCCACCTCAGCCTCCTGAGTGCTGGGATTACAGGCGTGGGCCACCATACCCAGCTAAAATATATATTAACTTCACCTGCTTTCTTTTTTTATTTTTTATTTATTTATTTATTTTTGTGGGTATCAGGGGTCGAACTCAGGACCTCATGCACCAGCAGGCTCCCGTGCCGCTGAGCAATATCACCGGCCCTTTTTTCATATGTGGGTACCAGGAGTTGAACTCAGGACCTTGTGCTTGCCAGGCAGGCGCTTATGCCGCTGAGCTATCACACCGACCCATCTTTTTTTAAAAAAGTGTGGCTGCTAGAAAATTTAAAATGACAAATGTGGTTCATATATTTCTGTGGACAGAACTGCTTTAGCTAGGAGTCAGCAAATTATGGCCTTGTGGCTGAATCCAGCCCACTGTCCTTCTGTAGCCATAAAGTTTTATTGACACGCATTCATCCTGTACATGCTGTCCCTGGCTGCTTGTGCCCTCCGCTGGCAGGGGTGAGCGGACGGCCTGTGAAGGCTGCACGCTTATTTCTCGGGCCCCTGAAGTCCTTTGAGTTTGCAATCTCCAAGTCTGTGAGGTTTAGCGGAGAACAAAAAGGGAGCAGCAGGCAGAGAAGTCACCAAGCTCAGAAAGCAAGTGCTTCCTGTGCAGACCTGTGCTGGTTTCTGGGCTCCACGGACACAGCTTGAAGACTCCGGAGCCACCTCGGCCACTGCAGCCCCACACTGGGCTCAGCAGAGCGGCCACCCAGCCGTACCTGGAGCCCTCGCCTGCTGGCCTGGCCCTGGTCCCTGCTCGCTGCACTGTTGCCGGGTCACTGTGTCTGCAGCCAGCCGTGCTGAAGCTCTTGCTGCAGCTCTGCAGGAAGCTGCCTCAGCAGCTCAAGGAAGCCGAGGTTCATGCCTGCCGTAGTCACACAGCGCCCCAGCACCACAGACCCTCCAGTTAGTGACCAACAGGGCACAGGGCCAGGCCGACCCCACGACAGCCTCACGGAGCAAGCGCACAGCAGGCTGGGAGCCCCACAAGGACGAGTACGGCCAGGCCCATGTGCCAACCCCAGCTGCCAGCCGGCGCAGGGCTGGGCTGCACAGAGCCGGTTACCAAGTCGGAGGCCACAGGGGAGCACGCAGCTGAGGCACCTTAACCACCCGTTTCCTCATTGGTGAACTCACCCACTCACAAGTCCGTGTTTGGCACACAAAGGCACAAGTGCTTACACCCTCACTTGCGTTGCCTCCTTCCTTATGCAACCAGAAATAAGGGACCAAGACTCAGCACCCACTGCACACCTCTGAGGACCATCCATGGTGACCACTCTGCGTTGAGGGCAGGACGCTCTTACCAACAGCAGGTGGTTATTATGCACCAACTACATACACTGCTGTCTAGTGGGCAGGGCGCTAGTACAAAGTGGACACTTATTATGTACTCTGGATACCACTGCTGGTTAGAGGACAGCACACAGGTACCAAGAATGGTGTTTATTAGGTGCCAGCTGTATACGAGGCACCACCTGTCCCAGTGATCCCATGTAGCCTAGCTCCACAGAAACAAGTGCAGGTTAATACTAATGAAGCACTTACTGCATACCGAGCCCTGTCCCAGTGAGCTACACAGGATCCTCCATTTACATGCATAACAACCTATGAAGTTATCCAAATTCAGTGGACCCAAGCCTGCCCTTCCTGTGGGAGCTGGAAGCGCTCCCACAGAGGCAGCCCTGACCCTTCAACAGCTCCTTCAGATTGGCTGAGCCATCGCACCAATTTTGACTTCCCACCAGTGATTGGTCTACAAGTGGTCACGTGACCTGGCTCTGACCAATTAAATGTGTGAGGTTGCTGCGGAGCATCATGGGAAGCATTCTGTCTTATAAATAGGAATCACTGGCCCTCCCCTCTTCAAAGCCATGGGTGAGACTCTGGGCACTGCTGAGGTTACATGGTACCTTCACTGCTAAGAGGGACCTACGAGCTGTCCCTAGAGCAGAGCATCACACAGAGCAGGCTACCCAGCTTCCTGCCACCATCACTGGCCCCTCATGGAAGCCCCACTCTGCGTTGCCTCAAGCACCAGCTGAGAGCCTGGCTGCCTGACCTCCCCATGCCCCATGCTGGTCCCTCCCTAGAGGTTTCCAGAACCCACATGTCTCTCTACCCACAGCCCCAACTGGGTGTGGGTGCATGTTGTGAGCAGATGAAGTCTGAGGCACCTCATCCTAACAGGGCAGCCAGCAAGAGCAGGGCGTCTCCTTCAGCGAGCACGTGGTTTGTCGTGCGTTTCTGTGGTGTCTTCAGTTAGGAAGAATTAAGAACCCTTGAGAAGGGCTCAGCACCAGCAGGCTCTGTCTGTGCACCTAGGAGCCCACTCAGTCCCCGTGGGGACACCTCCGTGACTTCATAAACTCTCCCGTGTGCTTTGACGAGGAGCCCATCTCAGACACTCCTTCTCTCTCCACAATAGCCAAGGGCCCTGGCACGACGAGACCCTACAGTGCCCCCCTGCCTCCACCTAGAGAGTATTTTGAGGAGTAAAAAGAGGAGGCGTCTTGGTTTGAGTGCCACAAACGTGCAGTCACAGAACGTTTGGCACAGCGCTGAGGCTCCCACTGTGTGCAGACTGTGGCCCCGCCCCACCTGTCAAGCCCCAGTGCTACCTTTCTCCTGATGCGGCAGAGTCCAGACTAGAAGTCTTGAACCCAAATACCTCAGGGGCATGGTGGGTGCTTGGATATACCAGGCAGGCTGGGCATTAAGAAAATTGAAGATGCCAGGCCTGGTGGGGCACGCCTGTAGTCTCAGCACTCGGGGAGGCTGAGGCAGGAGGATCGCTGTGAATTTGAGGCCAGCCTGGGCTACATAGTGAGTTCAAGGCCAGCCTGAACTGCATAGCAAGACCCTGTCTCAAAAAAAAAAAAAAAAAAATCAAGGTACAAGTCTACTGAGCTCCATGGTGCTGGTCAGCCATGGTCAGTCCATGAGGAGCCTGAAACCTGACTTCTATGCAAAGGCTCCTGCCTTTTAACGCCAGGCTGTGGACTAGTCACGCGCTGGCCCCGGTCCACCAGACGTAGGCACCAAAGACCTTTACCTCCGTGAGAGTCAGTGCTGTTTGCTCCGAGAGAGATTTATTGGGTAAGCTGAGGGACATGTTTTGAAGGTAACTCAGTGCAGTTCCGGGCCGTGAGAAGTTCTTTCTCTCCTCTGTCAGGTTGGCTATGACAGGATGGTAGGCATCCGTGGACATCTGAAAGAAATCAGGATTTCTTTCCTGAGTTCCCAGCGAGAACCAAAGCCGGAGGTCCTGCAGGGGTCTGTGTGCCCTGCTGTGGGCCCAAGGCGCTCCGGCCCATGATGACACTGACATACCACCTCCATGCCAGGCCCTTTTGTGAATACGTTTCGTGTATCACCATTTCGTCTGCGTGAGAGGAAAGAAGAGCCCATTTGATAGAGGGCGTGGGGCATGGAGAGCCGTACAGAGGGAGTGGGAGAACCGGCATTTGAACCCAAGGGGGCTCTTCAGATCCCTGCACTGCCGCTGAGTTCCAACAGGACAGCCCTTTGGCTACAAACGCTAACTCGAGAGGGCGATGCTTCCTGTACACACTGACCCTTTCTTCGGGTATCAAAAGAAAAGGCACAACAGGAAGTTGAGCCTGGACAGCAAACCATTTCGCAGTCATTCGTGCCTGAAATTTCCTCTCTCCCTTCAAGCACTGAGTTCCCTGCAACAGGCACTGAGGGCTGCCTGCCTCCCATCAGCTCTTAGCACCAAGCACTGCTCCCCAAGTTGCCTTCCCTTCTGTTTATTACTTCTTTCCAGTACCAGTAAAAGAGAGCCCGGGGTTCTTAATCTCAGCCCTCCCGGCTCATTGTACAAACAGCAACACCAGGAAGGGGCCGAAGGAAAAGCGCAAGGCTCACCGTGGTTTTGGCCGTCGGTGTCGTGAAGCTGGGCGGTGCGGAAGGCAGCAAACCGTGCTTTCCTAGAAAAGATAAACAATGCTTAAATCGGACTAAAACCTTGTCGCCCTGTTTGATTTTTTTTTTTTTTTTTTTTTTTTTTTTTTTTTGAGACAGGGCCTTGCTATGCAGTTCAGGCTGGCCTTGAACTCATGGTGATCCTCCTGCCTCAGTCTCCCGAGTGCTGGGCTTACAGACGTGCGCCACCACACCCGGCTTGTCGCCCTGTTTGAATAAGGTCTATCCTTATTCAAAAGTTTACCAGCTTGAGACACACCTGACAGGGGCTGGGAATGTTTCGAATAGAAATGATGCTGGAAAGATAAAGGGCTAATAAATCAGCTTAATAGGTAGATTATATGGATTTTCTCTGCTCAAATTATTTTTCCATTTATATTCTGAATTGCTTTTGCACACCGTTCATGTGAGTCATCATATAAAAAGATGATTTTTATGCAAGGTGTCACCCATTTAAAATAAATAGTGAAAAACAGGCTTCAGTTGCACCCAGACTAGTGAGCGGGAAAAATGCAGAACTGGTAATCGCTGGAGGAGGACAGGCGGGAGCCCGGGAGTGGCGGGGGAAGGGAACAGTGGGGAAGATGGGGTGTCCGGTCCTCTGTAGTGGGGACACCAGGCAGATGACGAGTCACTGCACATAAGAAAGAGGCTCAAGACTGAGGACGAAGCTGTGACTCCTGCCCTTTGCCTGCCCACCCCCAACCATCCCAGTTCTGTCTCCGCATGAGGACACCTCTACTCCGGTTTCTTTGGGTGGCCTGAGGAAATGACCTCGTCAGCCTTGCTGGCCCAAGAGCAGCTGTTCCCTGGTGGCCAGTGGACCCAGAGGCCACATGGATGGGAGAACGAGGCCCCCAAGCTGCTGTGTTCTCCCGCTCCAGTGACATCCGTTCCTCGGGTGTCCGGGAGTTACAGAGCAGCCGTGTCACACCCACGTTTGACTCAAGCAAGGCTACAACAGGAAGCCCATCGAGCTCCGCCCAGCGGTGACCATGGGAGGCTGATGAGATGGGACACTCGGCCGTGTCTCAGCCCCGGGCCTCACCCTGTGAGCACCTGCACACAGTGTGCCTTTTGACCCATCCCGGTGGCAGGGCAGGGCCTGGCCGGGGTGGCAGAGGCCAGTGGTCCGCCTTTGTAGGAAACAGAGAGGACCACAGCGCATGGACGGGGCACTGAGCCAGCTAGTGGGGAGAAGAGAGTGTCCCCTCGGGACAGGCCCCTCAGAGAAAGGACCTGTCCAGGCACCTGCAGCCCATCACAGCTGCAAGCGCACGCAGGTCTGTTTATGAGGAGCAGGCGTGGCTGTGTGGGGCGTGCGGGGGACAGTGTCTCAGAAGTAGGCGGAGAGATGGTGGGAGTTTACTCAATGCCCTGGAACGTTCACTTCTAAATGGTTAAATTGACATGATAGGGAACCTTGCTCAGTTTCTCAGAAGTGACTTCCGGCTGCCCCACACATGGCTCACCGTAGAGTGAATATTTGAGCCCTGATCTGCTGCACACAGGCCCAGCCCAACACTCCCCTGTGCCCAGCAGAGGCAGGCACCTTGGGCTCAGTGCCACCAGAAGGCATTTGGGATATTTGCATCCCAGCCTGCTGGGGGCCTCCATCACGTACACCTCCAAGCCCAGGATGACCAGAAGGACGATGGTAAATGGTTCATTCCTCCAGGAGTCTCAGCACTCTGGGAGGCTGAGGCAGGAGGAGCCCAGGTTCAAGCCCAGGTTGGGCAACTTAGTGGCTTAGGAAACCCTGTCTCAAAATGAAAAATAAACTGGGGTGTAGTGGAGCATGCCTGTACTCCCAGCACTTAGCAGTCTGAGGCAGGAGGATCACCGAGAGTTCAAGGCCGACCTGAGCTACATAGTGAGACCCTGTCTCAAAAAAATAAAAATTTGAAAAGGGCCATCGATGTAACACAATGCAAAGGCCCTGAGTTCAATTCCCATCGCCACCTAAGAAATGAAGATCGTCAGCTCTTAGGAGTCAGTCTTAGGAGCAGGTGCTATAAAACAGGACTGTGTTGTGAGGTTTGTTGGGACATCGCTCACACCTGCCACACTGCCCACTGTGACAGGAGACAGAGGCGGACACGGGTGCCCAGGACAGAGCCCCAGGTGCTCACTGACCCACAGCGGCCGTGAAGTACATCCGGATCTCCGCCGGACTCAGTGCACGCTCCCAGAAGATGAACTCGTCGAAGGCGCCGTTCTCGTAGCACCTGGTCTGGTCCTGCTCAGCCCCGATCACGAGGTTAGCACTGGGCTCCCCGTAGTTGTGTGACACTTTCCCACGAGGGTCGGAGGTGCTCAGGGTCCCATTGACGTAGACTTTCAGGCCCTCCTTGGATTTCCACGTGAACAGGACGTGAGTCCAGTAGGGACCTGGAAGAGAGGAAGATGGTGGCTCTGGGGGCGGTGGGATAAGCTCTCCAGGTGCGAGTCCTTCTTGCCACTGTGCACGCCCGGCTTACTGTGACCGCTGACTTAACCTTGGGGAGCCCTAGTGCAGCTCACGACAGAGACTGACCTTTTTCAATCCCTTAGAGCACAGGAAAGAAATCACCCTTGTGCCTCCATCCTCAAAAGTAGTTTAAGAAGACAGTTTCAACATAGGAGTCCCAAATGTAAATGCCTACAAGCCAAGGTGGTCAAATATTTTTTAAAAGGCAGGACACAAGCATCAGTAAGTGGTTATAGCAGGATTGAAGGATACAAGGTTAACATGCAAAAGTCAGTTGCCTTCCTATGTACCAGCAATGAACAAGTAAAAATTTGAATTTTAAAGAACGCACATCATTTACAACGGTGCTATAAGAAAGAAAAAAGAATATGAAGTACTTAGGTATTTAGGTGTAAGTCTAACATGTATGAGATCTGAGGAAAAATACAAAACTCTAATGAAAACGTTAAACAAGAACTAAATAAATGGAGTGATGTGCCATGTTCATGGCTAGGTGGACCCAATACTACCAAGATGCCAGGTCTTTCCAAATTGATCTATAAATGCAATGCAATTCTGATCAAGATCTCAGTAAGTTATTTCATGGATAGCAACAAACTGATTCTAAAGTTTATATGGAAAGGCAAATACCAAGAAAATCCACAAAACATGAAGGAGTAAAACAGAGTTGGAGGACTGACACTACCTGCTTTCAAGACGTACTCAACAGTTACAGTGATCAGTAATTGAGGGAGTGTGGGATGGGGTGGGAGGATTAGGCAGACAAGCAGACCAGTGGAACAGAAGAGACAGCCAGGGAGAGACCAACACAAATGCAGGTGTTGTGGCTTATATCTGGATGTTCCCCAAAGCCTCATGCACTTATAGGTGGGGCTTTTGGGAGTAACTGGATCCTGAATGTGTAATACTGGATTAGTCCATTGATGGGTTTGTAGCTGGGTGTGATGTTGGGAGGTGGAGCCTGGTGAAGGAGGTGGGTCACTGGGGGCATGGCCTGCAAGAGTCTATCTCCCTCCTCCTCCCTTGATCCCTCACTGCTTCCTGCAGCCATGCCATGGACTGTTTCTCCTCTGCCATCCCCTCTGCCATGCCTCTCTGCCTTGGAGCCAGCGGACTATGAACTGAATACTCTCCACACTTTGAGCCAAAATAAACCTTTCCTCTTTTAAGTAATGGGTGTTGGATATTTTCTACCAGCAATGGGAAAGTCACTAAGACAGCAGGCTACTTGGTAGCTAGCAAAGGAGCAAAGGCAATTCAAGAGAACCAAGATAACCTTTTTCACCAATGGCACAAGAACAACTGGATATTCAAATACAAACATAAGAAATAAGTCTAGACACAGACTTCATATCCACCACAAAAGTCAAACCAAAATGGATGATAGACCTAAATATAAAATGCAAAACTATAAAATTCCTGGAAAATAATAGGAGAAAAATCTAGATGACCTGGAGTTTGGTGATGACCTTTTTTGATTTTGTTGTTGTTGCCTGAGACAGAGTCTCTCCATGTAGATCAGGCTGGCCTCAAACTTGCAGCTATCCTCCTGCCTCAACTTCCCAAGTGCTGGGATTACAGGCATGCACCACCATGCCTGGGTGGTGATGACCTTTTAGATTCAGCACAAAAGGCACAATCTATGGAAGAAATAACTGATAGGCTGGGCTTCACTAAAGCTAAGAGCCTCTGCTCCGGGAAAGATGCTGTCAGGAGAATGGGAGCGCCAGCCACAGATGGGAGAAAAGGCTTGTGAAAGACGCGATCATGGATAGTGTTGCCTGAAGTACACAGAGAACTCTTGGGACTCAGCAACCCACTTAAGCATGGACAAAAGATCTGAACAGACGATGCTGCCACCCACAGAATGCGCAGTACCCTGAATGGGCCTTATGTGGACTGTGAGCACTGGGAGACCAGGACATGTCGGTGTCAGTTCATCAGTTACAGCACGAGCCTCTTCGGGAGGATGCTGGCCATGGGGAAGCTAACATGGGACTGTAAAACCATCTGAGGGCCAATTCATTCTGTGGCCATGGTACCAACCTCAGCTGTGAGGGAGCGGGCACGATGTGACCAGTATGGCAGAGACCAACTCCCTGGCTCCTTGGGGAGCTCTGACAATGAGCCTCCGAGTTCATCCGCAAGAAGCCGTGAGGGCAGCTTGTCCCTCACGGCGTCCCCTGTGCTGTGCAAGTGTTTGTGTTCGGATGTGGAAGGGCCAGGGTGGCCCTCCCAAAGGACACACACAACCCCAGCTCCATTGACCGCCCAGCAATCACATCAAGGCTCCTTTCTCGGGACTGTGCAACTTACTAGTCATTTTGGGTCTCTGGAGAACACCTGGACCCTAAACAGGTCCAAAGTATCATCTCCCTGAAGTTTATAAGAAAAACACATCCCTTCCGCGCATGAATGAAGGGTGTGCTGCCCTGCAGCGATGTTCAGAAGCCCCCCAGTCAAGGGATCGTAACCCAAGTTCAAGTGCAGACAGCCCGCCCGACCCTGGTCCTGTGTCTGTCCCACCAGCCCGGGGTGCACAGGGTGAGGCTGCCCGCAGGAAACGGTGACGGCTCGCAGAGCCTGGAAGGAAGAGCCCCAGGGAGGTTGAGGGATGCTGCACGGGACAGAGAGGTGACATGATTTCCGGTCTCAGGGATCTGAGTATTCAAAGTATGCTGCTGCAGCGGCGTTTTCCCATTCACTGGGTGGAGGCGCCGCTCACCTGAACGCGTCAGCCCCACTGAACAAGCCTGCCACCCGGCCTCTGTGTCCTTGGGTCTGCTAACCCCATTCTGTCCCCCTGCGGTGGCACTGCTATTACCCTCATATGACAAATATGGAGACAGAGGCGCGGGGTGGGGATGTGGGTGCCAGGGTCACAGGGCGGCGGGGCACAGGGCGGGTGGCCCAGCCAGCTGGCTCCACAGTCCAGGCTTTCTAGTGAGTGAGCCATGCAGCAACCGTGCATGGGTCAGGAAGGAACACCTCTGAGTGTCCCCAGGATGCCATTCCTGGCCTCCCTCCCACCCTCCACCCCGCCCTGTCTCCTGGTCACTGCCTGGGCTTCCCTGCGGGTCACCCTGGAGTCCTCTCCCCTTCTCCAGGGTCCACTTCCGCCTGCCCAGCCCCCCAGCTTCCGGCCCAACCTCCAGCCCAGGCCAGCAGACGGGCACCATGCCACAGAGAAGAGGGCACCCATCCGAGAGAAGCCAGGAGCACTCTGCCGCCCTGGGCTCCGCCATCTGCACCCCAGCCCTCCCGTGGGGCCCTGCATCCTCTGTCCCCGGCAGGTCTCCTTCCCCTAGTCCGCTTCCCACAGCTCCTCTTACCTGTGCTGGGAGGAGGTGGGTGAAGGGGAAGAAGAGGGAGGAATTTAACCGTGTCATGCCCAGCCAGAGGGTGACATTTCCAATGTCACCTCCGCTGCCCTGTGACCTGGGCGGGCACAGAGCCACCTCGTCAGGCACGTCCCTGCCTCCTAGGACCCCTCCCCAAGGCCCTGAGAGATAGGGGTCACATCAGCGTCACCATCAGTGAGACAGCAGATGCCCCAGGCCAGGGACTCCACTCACCCAGTGGGCTGAAGGCGGCCTCCCACGTCATGAAGTCGTCATGCGTGTGCAGCTCCACGGAGCCCCGGCTGCCGCTGGAGCAGACCTTGAAGCCGTCGGAGATGACCTGTCCCCCGTACGTGGAAGGGGCTGGCCGGGATTGCTCTCCCTGGGTCTTCCAGAAAAAGGAAAAGGTGACCCCTGCGGAGAGAACGGGCAGGATGAGCGGGTGGAGGCACAGGAGACAGAGGGGACATCGCTGCTCTCTGAATGTGCAGCAGCCCTGTTACTGTCCCACTGACAGACAGGACTGCAAGCCTCTGCCCACGGCCACTGGTCTGAGGACCCATGGACAGGGACACAGACCCGGGTGTCCGGGGTCAGAGTGTGCATGCATGGACACCCGCGCCAGCCCGGGGCACCAGACACAGCCCGGGACGGCATGTCAGAACCCCACTTATAAACGCATTTTACAAAGAAAGGGACCCTCCCATGCAAACTGGTTTATAAACATCTTCAAAACTCTGCCGCCTGTGAACGTCCTCTCGTGTCCATAAATACACCGCTAGATTGTCATTTTTATGTCCGCACAGCGCTGCATCCTAAACAGGATACAAGGGGTTTTTTAAACAACTCCCTCGTGTGGAGTGTTAAGGTTTTCATCTGAGTTTTGAAGGAATCTTCCAAAGAGAACCCGGGGCTAAAGGCTTTGGCCCCCCTCAGATCGGATGCTTTAGAATTGGGTCTCAGCTGGGAGCCCCTGTCAAAAGGGAGGTGCACTTTGACGTTTTTGATGTCTGTGGCCGCTCGTTTCTGAGCGATGATCACTGCTGGTAGCGACAGTTCTGAGGACATTCAAGGGCAGGTGCTTAGCAGGTCCAGATGCCAGGGGACCCACGGAGCAAGGTCCCTGTTGCAATCATTAGCGTTAACAGCTGGGTCACGCGCGGGGGCGGAAGGAGGGAGGTGGACAGGCTTTGGCCCTGGGCTTTATTTATGTCAATGGCACCCGGCTCCCTTCTGGCCCTGTCTTCAGTGAGGCTGTGGACACAGTTAAGACAGGCACCGAATCCACGGCCACAGTGCCATCATGTGCACACTAGTGTCCTCACCGCGCGCCCGTGAGCCGACGCTTTGTGTGAGTCCCTGCGTCTGTGGTGATGGCACCGTAGTGACCCTCGTGGGCTCCAAGCCTCTCTGCGATTCATGGAACCTGGTAATCAGCCATTTTTCTAACCCTGGCTTGGGGCTTCTCCGTTTTATCTTTTTACATAAAAGGAACCTCGAGATTTTTGCATGGCCCTAACACAAAGAAAGCTGAGCTTAGAGGGAGGGATTCGCACATTTGAACAGGCCCCATAAGTGTGCCGGAAAAGACCCAGACCTTCCCGAGGCTCTGGGAGGTGCCAGTGTAGAATCCAAGGTGAAGCGGGGTCCCTGGGACCTCAAATGCCCTGTCGCCCCATGAAGGACGTGTTGTCACCACAGGAGATGTCACCACAGAGGCCAGGGGCAGAGGGCTGGGTGTCCAGGCCTGGCCGGTGCCTGCGCGGCTGCGGAAGGTGAGGACTTGGAGCCCGGCCTCCTCCTCGGGCGCCGTCAGCCACAGCCACCCCGGGAGCAGCGGTTTCACAGGGCAGCGAGTGCAGCATGCTGTGAAACTTTGTTATGAAACACATTCCCAGCAGGATTCGTGGAAGTCAAGGGTATTTTTCTCCAAAAACCTTACTGTAAGTGAAAATTCCGTTCACTCAATTCAAAATGGTCCTGTCTTGGCCAAGTGTCTGTCTGTCCAGGAAGGAATATAAAAATTAAAAGTTCAGTGCAAGCTGGGCGTGGTGGCGCACGCCTGTAATCCCAGCACTCGGGAGGCTGAGGCAGGGAGATTGCTGCAAGTTTCAAGGCCAGCCAGAGCTACAAAGTGAGTTCAAGGCCAGCCTGAACTGCATAGTGAGACTTCGTCTCAAAAAAAAAAAAAAAAAAGTTCAGTGCAGTGTTAGGTGAGGGTTAGGTGATAAAAATAAAAATTAAAAGTGCAGCGTGGTGTTGGATCAGGACACGCTGAAGGCCAGGCGTGGGTCGGCAGCGAGCATCTCGTCATCCCAACCCAGCCAGCAAAGCAGCTGCTGTTGTCTGAGGCATGGTCACGTTTCCGCGCCAGTTTGTGCCCGCCATGGAAGGGGCACAGGGAGGCGAAGGCACAAGGTCTGGGGGAAGGGAGGAGCGCGTCACTGCAGGACGGTCCCGAGCTTGGTGCTTGCTGTGAGCACTGAATCCTGCTCCATCCAAAAAATAAGGAGGGGGAGGGCTTGCTCAACAAGGTGAAAAAGGGGAAACAAAACCAGAAGGCATGAGGAG
The DNA here is from genome assembly GCA_028451465.1 of Erethizon dorsatum. NCBI lineage: Eukaryota > Metazoa > Chordata > Mammalia > Rodentia > Erethizontidae > Erethizon > Erethizon dorsatum. Next base: position 125,899,083 of record CM051830.1, on the reverse strand, counting down.
TGCCTGATCAACTTGAGTGCATATTATAACATTCTACGGGGTGGAAATCGCCACCGTGAAGTGTGGCACATGGCAATCTAGCAGGAAGCATTTGTAACCCACGGAGCAGATGACAAACAAGTTCCCTTCACAGGTGGAAGAGCGCTTTGTAAAGAGGAGCACGGCTCCTGCTGTCTGCGACAGCGGCTATGCGCAGGTGCACACAAGGCTTTCGCGGGCGTGGACTCTCGGGCCTCCAGAGTCTGCAGCCGCAGGGCAGAGGAGGGACCAGGCCGCTCTGAGGGCACAGACGCCTCCTGGGGTGCCCTGGGCAGGCAGGGCCTCCCTGGCCAGGGGCGCTCAGACCCTAGAGCAGAGCGACCTGGCACCTCTGGGCACTATGGGCACCTGGGAGGGTCTCCATGACCAGGCGCCTCCAGGCACCCAGAGCACTCTGCTGGCCAAGCCACGGGCCCTGGTCAGAGTCCTGCAGAAGCAGGGAGAACCCTGTTATGGCTTGTGTCTGGATGTCCCCCCAAAGCCTCATGCAGTCACGGGGGGTTGCTTTTCGGAGGCATTGTTCGGTGCTGGGATTATGGGTGTGAGTGCTACACCCACCCTGGGGTGGGGGCCTACACACAATATACGGGACAGAAAGAGTCTTCTCTTTCACTTCTCCCTTTTCGCTCTTGTTACTTTTGCTGTCTTCCTCAGCCATGAACTGTTGCCCCTGTGCCATGCCACCCCGCCTTGGAGCCAGCTGATTATGGACTGAAACCTCCACAAACTGTGAGCTAAATACACCTTTCCTTCCTTCATTTTGGGCATCAGGTATTTTGTCTCAGCATTGAGAGAAAAGTAACCAAGACAGGCCCAGCAGCCCTGGTAAGCAAAGCAAGGACATGGAGTCCATGCAGGACACGGTGCTGAGGAGGGGAGGGCGAGAGCCAGCACCGCTGTGTCCGCGGAGAGCAGGAGCGGGAGGGCGGCGGAGGCCACAGAGGGCAGCAGGGAGCTGGCACGGAGAGGACTCACGGGAGCCTCCAGCCGTGTGCCAGCAAGAAATGGGAAGAGGAGAGCCACGTGCAAGGGACACAGGACACAGGGACACACGGACAGCAGGGACACACGGACTGCAGAGACACACGACGGCCCCCAGCAGAGACACACTGCTACATCCCATCTCTGGAGGAGCTGGAGGACTCTGTCATTGTCTCCACTCCAGAAGGGCACAGGGCCCTCCACTCTCCTGGCTGTCACTGTGGGAGACAACGAGAGCCAACAAGGCAGTGGCCGCTGCCCCTCGTCCCCAGCCAGATCAGGGACCACAAGGCTGGCACTGGCATGAGTGAGCAGCTGCTGGCCCAGTGTAGCGGGAGCGGTCACCGCGCCCCAACCCGCTGCCACAGGGCCGGGAGCCCGTGGGTCTTGTGACCTTCCAGGGAAAGTCAGAAGTGCAGATTTTTAAAAGACATTTTTCTCATCTAAAAAGGATGAATATGAATTTTTAAAAAACCGTTTAGAGCCCTGTGACAGCTGGGCTGGGAACAGAGCTGGGACATGTGGGGGACAAGGCAGAAAGTGTGGAAACAGGAGCCACCTGTTGCCCACGGCCTGCCTGTGTGGGTTACATCGGCCCAGTGGTGTCCAGCCCAGGAGTAGAGGTGGCCACGGCTCACTGGTCCACGGGGTCTCAGGCCAGGGAACCCATTTTCAGGCACCTGCTGCCCCAACACAATGCATGAACAGTCCTTGGGGCTGCACGGCAGTAAATTGTGGTGTGGCTCTGGGCGCACCCTGCTGCCTCTTTGGCCTCAGTTTCCCCTCTGTAAGAGTGCCCTGGAGGCGTGCTGCAGAGGGCCACCTGCTGCACGAGGTGTCCGATGTCCTCGACTTGGCCAGGCACGCGGCCCCCGACACCTCCAGGAGTTTCCATGCTCACGCTGTCCCTTGGAGCTTGGCTCTTGCCGACAGCTTGGCGAACTCAGCGCCCGATGCACTGGAGGCCGTCAAGGCCAAGCCGAAAGAGGGGAATGTGGCGGTGGGGGTTTCCAGCAGGCCTGCGGGCGGTGTGGCCTCCGAGATGTTTACAAGCAGAGGAAATTAAGAGAGCCCGGAGACAGCGCAGGAAACCGCCCAGAAGGCAGTAACGCTGCCGCCGTGTGACGCAGGGACACCGAATCCCTCAAGATGGAAGTTAGGCCGGCGTCAGAAATGACGCCCCAAAAGGCAGAGGAGCCCAGAAGTGGAACCGCCTGTCTTTCTTCTCTCTCTCCATCCTTTTAAACCATTATCCAGGTATTACCTATTTGTTATGTCAAATAGCTTCATCTTAACTAATGCAGCAATAGATCAGATGTGGAGATGAAATTAAGGAAGAAAGTAATTCTAGCGATTTGTGCCTCGGGGCTGGCGGTGACATCCTTCAGACTTCTGCACCCTTTCCTTCCACTGCACTTTGTTTTATTGAGGGGAGAGCGCTCGGCTCGGCGTGTGAGCCCTCCTGTGTGCCGCAGGCGCCTCTCGGCACTGGAGACTCAAGGGCCAAGACAGGCGCCATCCTCACGAAGACCGAGAGAGGGCGTGCGGCGCGGGCCACGCTCACGGGGCAGGGCCTGGGGTTCTGGGGCGGAGGGTGCGGGGCCACAGGCGTGCACGCTTACAGCTCACCCTGCAGCCAAGGAGGTGCCCGGCATCTGCAGGGATCTCCAGGGTCCCTGCCTGCCTTCCGGGCCCCTCTCAAGCTCTCCGGTCCCCGGTGGGACAGTGGCTCTGGAGGGACACAGACATCTCCTGAGGCCCAAGGTCAAGAACGGCCGTAGCCGAGCAGCCTTCTTCTTTCGCAAAAGGCTCCCCGAGGGGCCGCGTGCCGTCACCTCGGCGTGAAGGAGGGGACAGGGGACAGGGAGCAGGGGTCTCTGTAGAATCAGGGGTACAGCGGGGCCTCCCAGGGCGGCCCCTCAGGGAGAGCTCACGCCGCAACCCCGACTCAAATCATTCTTGAAAGAAACCCACTGAAAACATGCACAGAGACCACCGAGGATCTGGAATTCAATAGAAAAGCAGGGCCGTGGGGATGAGGGCGCTCTCTACTTAAACACTGGCTTTTGTTGTTGTTGTTGTTAATATGCGGGTACCGGGAGTTGAACTCAGGACCTTGTGCTTGCCAGGCAGGCGCTTGTGCCGCTGAGCTATATCACCAGCCCAAACACTGGCTTTTGTTAGAGCGACACACCATGTTTGTGTCCCCAGTCGAAAGCGCTGCTCAGCACATCCAGAAAGGTTGACGCAACATTTTACGGATCAGTCACTCACAGCCTCACCACTTCTGAACACCACCATTGCGAAATACTTTCGTGCAATCGAAGATTTCAAAGCCTTACGTACTGGCTATCTCACCCTATGCCTCCACGAGGGCACGCTCCGGAGGAGGGGTCGTATTAAACAGTTCTCACTGCTCGGAGCGCCAGCCCTCCGGCCCCGCGCTTTACCTCGGCCAGTGCCGGGCAGTTCTGTTCTCTCGTACTCAGAAGTACGAGCCGATTGAGGTGCGAGAAAGTCCCAAGCAGAGGACATGGCGAATTGAGTGCCCCTGTTCACCTGTCCAGCACCCCATTGCCCCGCGCATCTGGACCCGGGAGAGGAGCCACCTGTGGCCCGGGCCTGCAGCAGCCCTCACGCCAGGGTCACGGCCCCAAGCCAGGGCTGATGTACGGTTTCCCGGCCTCGTTCTCATCCGGCCAGGCTATAAAGCAAGTAGACTCAGAGGTTCTGGTTACACGCGCAGGCGACTGCGCCGTGAGCCAGGGGTCCGCTGGGGCCTCCAGTCTTCACGCACCCCACGAGGAGGCTGCTTTGATTGGCTTGGTTTACACGGAAGAAACTCGACTTGAAGCTCAGGGCTGCCCGGGGGACCACAGAGAGGAGTGGAACCCTGGCCCTGCCCCAAGCCAGGCCATTAAACGCTGGTGGGGGGCTGCAAGATGCTGAGAAGGGACCGCATGGGGGACCACACCGGACTGCAGGGGCTCTCGGGAAGACTAGAAATCCTTGAACATTTCCTGGTCTCAACCACGGCAGATAATTTAAAGTTTCACCCTGCTGCCTGCCAAGCCCAGCATGGCCAGAGACCAGAATGAGCTTGAAAGCCTCTAACTCTTTTTTTTTTTTTTTTTTTTTTTTTTTTGTGGGTACCGGGGGTCGACCTCAGGACCTCACGCGCCAGTAGGCGCCTGTGCCGCTGAGCGATATCATCGGCCCTTTTCTTCGTATGTGGGATCCGGGAGTCGAACTCGGGCTCTCACGCTTGCCAGGCAGGCGCTTACGCCGCTGAGCCATCTCACTGGCCCGAAAGCCTCTAACTCTTGCCTCGGCGTCTGGGGGGACCTATTAGGGGCTCTCCCCTTGGCTCCTGCGGCCTCCCTTCCAGCTGGTCACCTGGGATGGTCCCAGGGGTGCAGGGCCACCTGCCCTTCCCCGAGGCAGGGATGGGACTGCTCTCTGGCCCTCCTATCACTGTCCCCAGTCCGGGGCTGTTGGGGTTTGGACACTGAAACAACCCCAGGGGCTTCCTGGCCATTTGCACCCAGCTCCCACATAGGTCTGCAGGCCCGGCCGGCTCCAACCTCAGACCTGGTCCACATGACCCCGTCCCGGAGTCCCCAGGGGAACCTCCTGTGTGTTTCTGCCTCATCCATCTTTTACAGAGCAGAGCCCTCCTTCCCCCTAAACCCACAGGACTGGTCCGTAGTCAAGGGTCGTGGGAGCCCTGAACCTCCGCGGGGTCCACGGGGAGCTCCTCTACCCCTGGAATAAGCATTTCCATGCTGTCCCAAAGAAGAAACCCTGCAGGCCTGATGGTGGCTTGGTCGGTGGCAGCGAGCAGTTGCCTGTCTCAGATCTACCTCGTCCAAACCAGACGGAGACCCCGGCGCACCTCCCAGGAGGGAGGAGAGGATTCCTGCGTCTCTCGTGCACGCAGGCCTTGGTCTCTGCATGGCTTCGGCCACAGCCAGCAGCCGCCAGCCGGGACAGTCCAGCTGCCTGTGGACATGAAAGCGGCCACCGGCAGGGTTCAAGGCACAGGCTGGCCCCACCCGGCACCCACCCAAGCCAGAAATAACGCTTTGGGAGCCACACCCGCAATTTCCTTCCCACAAATGCTACAGCTGGGTCCCAGTTCCCGTGTGACACCACCGTGCCTCTGTTTTAGGAAAGGATTTTTTTTCCCTTCCTTTACAAGATTAAACACGTTGGCCACGTAGCTCCACTGGATGGGCCCTGGGTCAGGATTCAACGCCTGTGCCCCCCGTCCCGCTCGAATGCGACAGTCTCACACCTCCTGCAATTGGTGAGCACTTCAGGTGCCCGTCGACCTCCAGCCCCGAGCAGGTGGCACCTGACAATGACACGCGTGGAGGACCCGAGGCCCTCGCCGACACTCACCCGTGGGGCCGCACCTCGCGGGGTTGCTGATGCAGGAGGTGTTGTTGTAGAGCAGCAGCGTCACCCCCTTCTCCTCCCTGAGGTAAATGCTCTTGTTGACCTTCGCTTCCAGGAGGTCTGCGGAGACGGAAGACAGACCGTGAGGCGGGTCCCAGGATGCCCGCGGTCCCCCTCGCCGAGAGCTCGGTGAGGGCACGGTGCCGTCTTCCCGCGCGACGTCACGTGTTCCTCTCCATCGAGGCACGAGCTAATATCTAAGTGTTGGTAATTAAACGACAAGCGACTTCTAAGTTTCGGTGCTAGATAATGTTGGTACTGTGTCCTGCGGGTGTCCTGTGGGTGTGGCAGGTGTGTTCTAATATGGTGACGCTGTGACTATCGTACTGTCCTCCACTGCCTGCCGCTCGGGCCCGGGCTCCTTCCTGCTCGCGCCCCACTCTGAACTTCCACTGGGACCCTTAGGAACAGCTGGGTGCGAATCCATACCCGCACCCCCCAAACTGATCCCACTCGTGTGAGGCCACAGCACGGCACCCACTTCAAACTTGGGAGGACACGGACTCAAATCTGGGGGTCCCGGAGGAGGCTCGACTGCTAGGGCCACTGCCCCCCAGGCCAGTCACTGAGGGCCAGGCGGGTGGACGACAGACTCCACAGGGAAGCCGTGACGACCCAGGTGACGGGCGTTTGTCCTTTGCCGGGGACATCAAGCTCAGCTGCCTCTGCTGCCCAGGGTCAGGAGGACATGTGAGGGCCCTGTCACTGTGGCCCTCTGGGTGGACGGAAGCTTCGGGTGGCTGGCTGGACATGACCCACATTGGGCATTCTAACGCCACTGTCACCATGATGGCCCTTGGGTTGGTGTCCATCCTGACTGTGCAACGAGCGGCTGCACAGCTAGGTTAGCCTCTGTGAACCCAAACCTGGTGATTTGCTGGCAAAATTAATTTTAGAAGCCGCCCACCGTGGGGGCAGCAAAAGCCTGAGGCAAAACCTGCGGAGCAGAGCTGTCCATCTGTGCCCAGCAAAGAAACGCCACAGGCGCTGGGCCCCCGACGCTCCGAGCCACCCAGGAAGCAGGAAGGGAGCTGGCTCTGGAGCCTGTCCCGGAAGACAGCGAGTTATTCACAGCCCGTGTGGGGCGTGTCTTCCAGACAGCTCCCGAGGCCTTTAAAATCCAGCTGCGCAAGAAATGCTGATTTACTGTTTGTAAGAGATCAAATTTTGCATGAGGTAGCTTTAAAGCAGCTTTAATTTCCATGGAAGAGCATACTTTTCCTCCCCCAAAGAATGTAACCCTTTTAGAAATCCCATTTCTCTGTAATTTTTGTTTTGTTTTGATTTGTTCTGCTTTTTGAGACAGGGTCTCACTGTGTAGTCCAGGCTAGCCTTAAACTCACTTTGTAGGCCAGGCTGGCCTTGAACCCTCAGTGATCCTCCTGCCTCAGCCTCCCAAGTGCTGGGATTACAGGCATGGGCCACCACACCTGGCTAAAAATCCCATTTCTGTGTTTAGGAAAGGTCTCGTCCTGTGTGGGTTCTGTTCCAGAAAAAAACAGCTGAGTCGCCAGACCCTGGGAGGTGGAGGAGACCCTGCACCCCCGTAGACAGAATCTGCATGGGTCTTTACACCCTGGCCCTTTTCTTCTATTGCTTCTTTTCTGTCTTTTTAAAAAAATTTTTCAGTACTGGGGATCGAACCCAGGGCCTTTGCACTGAGTCGCATCCTCAGCCCCTTTTAATATTTTTTATTTTGAGACAGGGTCTTGCTAAGTTGCCCAGGCCAGGCTCGAACTTGGGATCCTCTTGCCTCAGCCTCCCAGAGTGCTGGGATAGCAGGCGTGTGCCACTGCGCCCCACCCTGGCTCTCTCTGCTCTGTGTCTTGCCCATCCGCCCATGCGTCTTCGGATAAGGACAGTGGAGTCCCGTGCAGCCCAGCTCTAGAACTCACCGCACATCCAGACCAGACAACACAGAACACAGCGGACATGAGCTCACCTACGGTCACAGAGCGATTGGAGTAGGCAGAGTCACTGGCGGGCACAAAGGTGGAAGTGTGGGAAGGAAGCACAGTGAGGTTGTGAGCTCGCAGTGCTGGGGAAATGACAAAGACAAAAGCACAGTGGACGAGTGAGAGGGAAACAAACGGCCCCGCGCCATCTCTCCACGCCGGGCCAGAGCCCCACAGGCCGCGACACCCTCTCCCCGCCCTCCTCCCGCCAGCTCTGGTGACACTGCGTCTGGAAGCCGGGCACGAGGGCTGTCGACCTTGCCGGCTCCCATCCGGACACTTGGTTGAGAGATAGGACGCTGACCTCGGCTGTTTCGAAAGTGGCCTCATCAAAACGATGTCACAGGGACTGACAGGACAGAGACACGGGATGGAGACAACTGTGCGGGACTGTGACAAACAGAACAGCCGAGCGCGGCCACACACAACGGCAGCACCCTCGCCCCCGACAGCCTGCACAGCCACGCGGCGGTCCCCAGTCCGGACCTCAAGGGCCCGGGATCCCGCTGAAGTCTGCCGGCAGGGGACCGTCCCCGAGACACGGCTCCCCGAGAAAGCGGGAGTGGCCACCAATGCTCCAGGGTCACGGGACACACGTTGAAATATTCAGTTATACCGGATGTCAACGTGTTCAGCAAAAAAATGCAAACTCAGCGCAGCTGTGTTCCACTTCAGGAAGAATTTCTCGTAGGGAAAGGTGCCCAAACCCCACAGCTACGGGCTGCTTGACAGCAGCGCGCTCGGGAAGGAGGCCGGAAATAGGCGGCTGATTGTCCAAGCGCTCATGTGAAATGACTCCTAAAATCTCCGTCCCCGCTCCTGCACTATCTTCTCCACGGCACATTTCCACTCGGTGGGATGATTGCCTGATGATGGCCTCAGAATTCCGGCTCCGAGAACAGAGAGTGAGATCATAATGAGGGAAAGTGGTCCGCTTTACCCCAACCAGCGTATGCACACGCGCCCAGGGCACTTTCATCCCTGCGTGCGGACCTTCAGGGAAAACGCCAGCCCGCAGCCTGGCTGGTGTACAGGGAGCCGGCCAGGAGGAAGGAGGGTGGCACTGTGCGGTTGACACTCAGCTCCCAGGATGCCGGTGGCCCTGACACCGACCCTTCAATTCTCAGATTTTAGAGCAACAATTTAGAACCTTTGGTGGCAATTTCCAGCAACACATAAAATTATAGCAATAAGGGAAATAGTGGTGTGTTGATGTGGATGGCAGAACAATCAGCAGTTTTTGCGTGTGTGTGTGTGTGTGTGTGTGTGTGTGTGTGTGCAACCAAACACACTGCAGAAAAGCTGCACAGCCATGACGCGGCCCACACTGGCTTGATGTATGATGCCCATTGCCGTGTGACACAGTCAGGAGCAATAAGTCTATAAAGCAAAACATGACCCCCCCCCCAACTGCCCAAAACCTGAACTTTCAAAGGGAATTCTTCCTGGAGTGGGAGAAACGTGCAGAGAATCCCAGGTGTCTCCTCCTGGAGGACTGAGTGAGGGAGTGAGAGAGTGAGACGGAGACCCCGGCCGTTCTCCACCGGGCTGTGACTGGGGTGTGGGGGGATCCTGGGTGATGGTGGGGCAGCGGCTGGGGGACAAGCGACCCCACTGCACGTGGGACAGCAGCCCCAGATCGCGGGCATCCCTGAGGTAGGCATGACTCGGGGCCACCAGGCCGACAGACACACGGCTGGACTTACACAGAGTGGGTGCATTCTGGGAGATCGTCCAGGGAGGTTTCGGGGAAATGCACATTTGAGTCACATTTTGAATCCTAAATCCAGCCCTCCGAGCTCAGCAGTCCCTAAAGATCTAGTGCAATCCTGCAAGCTCGTCCTGCGGGGAAGTGACACAAATGTCTGCCCGTCTCCACCCCCGTGCGGCCATTCCCTCCACCTGCGTTACCTCCAGTCGTGTCCTGAAGTTCGTGGATCCCGTCCACGCTTTCCAGTGGCCAGTAATGGGAAGCGGAGGCCAGGACCGCAAACCCTAGGGAGAAACAGGCAACGTTTCAGCCCGCTGGGGAGGAAGGGGCTGAGGACGACGTCTGCCACCGGGCCCCACATGGGCTGGGAAACATCCTAGCGACCATGGCCGCGCCAGAGGGCGCGGGCCGCATTCAATACGCATGCTCTGTTTAAAGAGAGACCTCACGTTAGAAACCGATGAGTAGTTTTTTAATGAGACAAGACAGAAGGGACAGGCGTCGGTGCCTTTTAACTCGTGAAAGCAAACCCGCGACGCCCGACGGTGGAAGCCTACGAACGGGCCCATTAGAGTCGAGAAACACGAGAACGTCCATTATCCCGTCGTTCCGTTGTCTTAGCGGGATTATCTGACGGAACTGGACAGCAGGAAGACAGGAGGCGAAAAACACCCAATGTTACGCCAGACGCTGCTGGGGGCGCTTTCCAAACACTCCTGCATTTCCCCCCAACAGCGACCTCTCAGGCCACTGCATCCTTCGCCTGTGTGTGAAGACAGGGACCACGGCGTCCCCCGAAGTGCACCCAGGCCAGCTGGACGCGACACACAGGGCAGCTGCGTCTCCCTCGGCCGCCATTGCACCTCTGTCTCCTGCACCCCAGAAATGACTCCTTTCCAGTGTCCCATGTGACCCTTCTGCTCGGCACAGATAAACATTCACACGGATGCCTCATTTTCTCTTCTCCTCACTGAGTAAACTCACTGGTCCCCATGTGACGCTCCTGGAGGCCGCCCCATCGGGTAACCACCCACCCTCCCGCCACGGGCAATCGAAGTCCCCACCTTCACCGGAGGAGGTGACCCCAGATCGGCAGCCGGAGCCCGTCGTCCTGATCTGTTCCTGGCCTAGTCCCGCATGACTGTTTACCAGAGTGGAAATAATAGTCCCAGTGACTCGATGTCATCATCCGCCCTGAACGTCTGCCACAGCAGAGAGCAGAACAGGAATAAAGTACCCCATGCTGTTCATTGTAAAGGAAGCCTCGGGGAGGAGACAATATGAGCATCGCTGTCAAATGATGTCTGCCCAGTGCACAAAGTAAAAGCCGCTCCATACAATAAAGGAATTTAGCAAGGAGGCCTAGACAAAGGCAACAAACAAAGCCCAGAGCTCTCCTGTATTTCAACAATAGTGCTAAAAAAATAGCATAAAAGTTCTCCCTAAATGTAATCAATTAAGAAAAAAAAAAAAACATTTTAGAACAGAACAATAAGAACTATACACGATTTTCATGAAGACAACAAAAAAAATATAATAATACTGAAGGCTGTGAAGAACACTTTGAGTAATTGCACATCGCAACTTATTCTTGGAAAAGCAGACTCATAAAAATATCAGTGCTCCTTTAATTAACCTCCGTGCAGTGGGAGATCTTCTGTAACAGCGCTGAGAGAATTTTTTGCGAAGGGATCTCTGTTTATGAAGCTTAGATTTTCTAAACACAGCGAGCATAACCAGGAGGACCTGGAGAGGGGACCGCAGGGGACACAGGGGCCAAGGGGGCGGCGGAGCTGTCGGGAGGGGACTCCAAGCCAAGAGGTCACAGGTGCTCCTGGGAATATGGGGATTTGGTGTAAGAGAAAGGCGGCATTTTAAATCAGAGGGCAAATCTAACTCAACCAAAGTTATGGGAACCAGTTAACCATTTGGAAAAAATTAATATCCCTACCTCACTCTTTACTCCACAGAAATTTCCAGATGGGTCAAAATTTAAGTGTAATAGCTAGGCGTGGTAATTCTAGTACTCAGGAGGCTGAGGCAGGAGATCGCTACAAGTTCAAGGCCAGCCTGTGCTACATAGCGAGTTCAAGGCCAGCCTGAACTGCATAGTGAGACCCTGGCTCCAGAAACAACAACAAAAAAGCATAATACATTATTTTTTCAAGATCTCTGTGGAGAAAAGGCAACTTAAATCAAAGAGGGTGACATTTATATAGCATGTGACAGAAATGTACTGATTTCCTTTTAGATGTAATTAGCTCTATTAATACAACTCCTGTGGGCTGAGGCAGCTCCATGGTAGAGCATTTGCCTGCCCTGCCTGAGGCCCGGGCTTCCATCCCCAGCATCGCAAAACACAAAAAAATCCCTATTGACGGGGGAAAAAAAACAGGATATTCAGGCAGCTCAAAGAAAAAGAAGAGCACGTGGCTTTTGAATACTTCCGTGCAGGTCAGCCTTGTCCGTGATTTCCAAACGCCTGGGGCTGGGCGCTCAGAGCTCCGCTCCTCGGCCGGCCGGGGAAGAGTGGGTCAGGGAGGCTGGAGGTCTCGCTGCGTCCACGGAGCTCAAGGGCCTGGCCTTTCTGCGTTGGAAGATTTGCTGCAGGATCGGGGTCTGGGCAGCAGCGGCTGCTGAATAACTACAGAACCTAGCAGGGAGCGCGGGGCCAGCGAGCCCGCTCGCCGCGGGCAGTGAGAGGAGGCGCGGCGGCCCAGGCTCTGCTCCTCCTCGCTGGCGGCTGCCTTGGAGCCCGCTCCCTGCAGTTAGACGGAGGGAGCAGCTGGGGTGCTGGGCACCTCTGGCCACTAGAGAAGCGCGAATCAAAACAACAGTGCGATCCCATCTTATCCCGGAAAGAACGGCCATCATTCAAGTAACAACAAACGCTGGCAAGGCTGCGGGGGAAAGGAACCCTTCTGTGTCGGTGGGATGCAAACTGGTACAACCACATGGAAACCAGTGTGGAGTCCTCAGAAAACTCAAACTAGAAATTCCATTCACTCCAGCTGCTCCCCTTCTGGGTATCTTCCCGAGAGATAAAGACGTCATATCACGGAGGTCCACGCACACCCATGTTCATAGCAGCACAACTAAAGCTAAACCTTGGAAGCAGCCTGCCCATCAACAGGTGAATGGATAAAGGAAATGTGTTTACACACGAGGGAGTACTACTGTGCCATAAGGAAGGGTAAATTTGAGTCATTTGTAGGAAAATGGATGCACCTCGAGACCATAATGTTAAGTGAAATAAATCAGACACACAAGCTTAACTACGTATCACGTGGTTTCTCTTATATGAGAAACCCAAAGTAAAAATAACTTAAAGAGGAAAATAAAAGAAAGAAGCTAGGAAACAGGGAGACAGACTTTGTTGGGGGGGGATCTGGGGGAGGGGAAGGAGGAGGGGGAGGGGAGAGGAGGTGAGGAGGATTGGGACTGGATATGTGTATGCACTCATTTCCACGACGAGTGTAATTATCGTATATCACAGGCATAATTTAAAAAGAAATTCTGGCTTGCTACTCACAGTAGGGTGACCACGGGTGGCAACTACACACTGTCATAAAGCTGAGAGAAAGGGTTTTCAGTGTTTTGCCATAAATGTTGGGGAGGAAACAGGTAAGCAGACCTGAGTACACAGTGTGTGCATACGATCACTGAAACATCGCGTGGCGCCCCATTAATAATACACTGTGTTTTATCAGCTAAAAATTAATTTAATTTTTAAAAATCAGGCTCGGAAAAACTGTGTGCAACTATATGCGTAGAATGCGGTATCCAGGGCAGGGAGGAGACGGAGAGAGGAAGGGGCGCTTGGACGGGTAGGGGCGCAGGGCCAGGGTCGGTGTGAGAGGCAGGTTTACGCTGCTCTGTCCTGTTCCATCCCGATTTGGGGCCGCACTCCCCTTAACAAATACAGTAAGTCCTCCCGCAGCCGCGGCCCGCCCCCTCCCAGGGCACCGTGTACAGAGGGCGTGAACGCCCACCCACGCCCTGAGCCCTGGTCCCATTTTCAGCCAGCATCTCTCCCTTCGGTGTCGCCCGGGCAGATTGTGAGGGCCAGCCAGGGACAAAGTCAGCCCCAGGGGCCGAGGAGAAGCTGAGCGCAGCCTCAGGCAGAGGCGTGGGAGGAGGTGAGACCCAAGGTCCCCGTGTGCAGCTTCCGGCGAGACGAGGGGAGGGATCACTTTCCAGCTCCCACCCACTCGTTATTCCGTTCAGCTGGGAAAAACCGGAAAAGGAAATGGCACCTGTATGCAAAGGACAGATGTGTCCCCTGAGCCCTCGTCTACATGATGGCCGCTGAGGACGCCTAGTCCCTGTCCATCTGCACTGACAGAGTCACAGTCAGCCCCGGCCGCCCTGGGCCAGGCGATGGCTGCTGATGCCCTGATGCATGGGCCCAGCAGGGAGGAGGCCAGAGGGTGGATCTGTGCCCGCCGTAGTCAGGCGCAGCAGACAGCGCAGGGGCTGCAGGCCGTGTGACCACAGCACGGAGTCAGGCCACACACGGTATTTCGGCAACCAGCGGCTGCGGCTGGAAGTGTCACGGGGCCGGCACAACACAAGCCGGCAGCACCAGGGGGTGACACAGGTAGGCGCGCAGCAGCCAGAATCCACACAGCACCCACCGGCCCAGGCAGCAGAGGCACAGCCTGTCCACCGAAGGTGTCACCCTGCCAGGCCGCAGGCTCTGCGGTGTTTGCCATGTGCACTGGTCTCTCGCTTTTGTTTCTTTTACAGCTGGGCATGGAACCCGGGGCCTCGGGCATGCAGGGCCAGCGCTTGCCACTTGTATTTCATTCCATGTGTGTCTGTGTGTACATGCATGTGTGTGTGTGTGTGTGTGTGTGTGTGCAGTGCTAGGGATGGAACCCAGGCCCCACCTGTGCCAGGAAAGCGCTCACCACTGAGCGGCAGCCTGGCCCTCGGTCTCCCCCTTTTAGAGGAGAAGCCAGAGATTCTCATGCTTTAAATCTGAGACCTTCCCCAATCGTAAAGTCGGCAGTGTCTCAAATTAAAATTTGTGTGGTGCTCATGAGGTGAGCAAGATTCAGCACAGGTGCCCGGGGGAGCAAAGCACCCCGACTCCCAAAGGTTTCCGAAGAACAGAGAGCCCCATTCTTCTGCTAGAAAGACAGCCTGCGTCACAAAGCCGACAGAGATGGTCCCATCAGTCACTTCCGTGCGCGCAGATGAGCCCCTGGAGGAGGAAGTCTCCTGAGACAGCGGCCAGGGAGGGCCCGGGCACGGGCCCGGCCTGCAGTGGGCGGAGGGAGGGCAGGGAAGAGAGGACAGTGGAAGATGAGGGGCAGAGGGGAGACCGGGAAAGGGGGGAACAGGGCAGGAGAGAGATTCCTGGGCTGCAGCCAGGCGCACGTCAGTTCTTCCATTGTGTTTAAAGTTGTAGTGATTCAGTGTGTGTGTGTAAGACAGACAGACAGACAGACAGAGACAGGCAGATGGGGATAGGGATCCTCAAAAATAAAGCTTTAATCCTCCCCTTCCACTTCCTTCAACTGTGCCTCCTCTCACGCATCCCTGGGGCCGTTCTGCGTCAATCGAGGCTGCGTCCTCGGATTTGGATTCGCTCAGGACCGAGCCTTCCATGCCCCATGCGTGCTCCAGGGCTGGACGCAGTGGGGTCTGTGCCCCGGGGGAGCTGGTCACCACTATGGCCTTCAGGGGCTTGCCTGCTCCCACTGTTCCCCTCCTTCCCCTCCGCCCTGCTTTGCTTTCTTGTCTTTCTTTCCTGTATGGGGGATTGAATGTAGGGCCTTCTCACTGAGCTACATCCCCAGACCTTTGTTGATATTTTTATTTTGAGACAGACTCTTGACAAGTTGCTAAATTGCCCAGGCTGACCTCAAACTTGTGATCCTCCTGCCTCAGCCTCCCAGAACGCTAGGATTACAGCTGTGCACCACCATGCCCTGCTCAGCCACCTCTTTCTAGTCTGGGCGCAGCTCGCAGGGTGTCTCCCTTTCCTGCCCCTCATCTCCCCCGCGTCCGTGCTCTCCCCCAGCTCTTTCCTCCCGGCAGTTAGGCTCTCTGGAGTGCTTGGTCAGAGTGTCTGTCTGTCTCCTGTGTCGGCCTCTTTGCTATTTGAAGGTGACATCCGCCTGTCTCTCATGTCCCCTCTATCAATCAGAAGTTCCATTTTCTGCATTTGAAACCTCCCAAATTTCCTATACTATTGGTTAAACAGTGACCATCGAGGTAGACTGAGGCGTGCAAGGTTGAACGACATAAGGCTGCGTGTTAATCCTGGTGCCCCAGGGACATCTCCATTTGCCAAATTCCCGTCTGTTTTGAAAGTTCCCATTGTGAACGCATTTTGTTTCTTGCACGGGGAAGATGAAGAATGAAGTCCCTGCTGTGGCCGGGTGGTTTCGGCCGCCCTTGCTCACCATATGGCACTGTGTAAACACAGAGTTGTAATTACTGTAATTATCCGCTCTGGCTCTCGGCCTTCTAAAAATAGGGCCGTGGTGCTGCCCTGACCTCCTGGAAATGGACTGGACTTGTGGCTCTGTGGACCCAGGACCGGGGCCCTGGGCAAGGACAAGCGCCACCTACAGAAGGGCGAAGCTGATGGACCTCTGCGAAGCGGCCTGCAGCTCCTGGCCGGAGCCGTCACAGACTGGGGTTAACCTGCCTCATGACTGCGCAGTTGTCAGGGGACACGGCCCGATGGGTCCCAGCCCCGCCAGCCGCAGTCCGGTCTCCCCTCCAGTGCAGGGGTGGGTACCAGACCCTCCCGTCTCTCTCACCCCTCTGCAGTGACAGTCCACGGACACGGGCAAACACGGATAAGGCACAGTGCCGACAAGGCCGTTTGCTCTGAGATGATTTTGCAAGCTAAACACTCGTCTACCCAGGGGAGGGAAGGATGCAGCAGACGTCTGGTTACCTGGCCCGGTGTGGACAGGTGCACGGTGCAGATACCAGGCCACATGCCGGGCACCACAGTTGCCCATGTCAGCTGCCCTGCGGACTCAGTTTCCCAGGCTACTGAGAACCTGCTGTGTCCAAGGCCTGGTGTGGGCGGATAGGAGAGCGGGGAGAGCGTGATGATCCTTTTCTAAAACTAAAGTTTGGGCGGCTGTGTTGAGCAGGGTCCCGGCTGTCCCAGGGACCCTGCCGAGGCCCCGGTACCTGGGCGTGGCACCTCCCTGCCCCTACCTGGGCAGCCGGCTGTCAGGGACCTCTGTGTCGCCCGGCTCCCTCCCAGCTCTGAGCCCACGTCCGAGAGGCTCTGTGACTGTGCGCAGGTCACTGCCGCAGAGGACACATTTCCTACCCTCAGTGGGAGCGCGACAATGCGGCAGACACGCTCGCCGCCTGCCCCATGGCCACGTCTCAAGCTGCTCCCCGCTCCTGGGGTGGCAGAGCCCAGTCCGGCCTCGGCCTCCCTGACAGAGACCCGGCTGGGTCCAGCTCGCTGCGTCCTCACTGCACACGGTGACGAGGTGGAGGAGGAACGGGGAAGAAGAAGACGGAGGAGGAGGAGGAGGAGAGGGAGGGCAGGAGCCGTGAGCATGGCACCTGGGCGGGCGTGATGGCCTCGCTCACCCTCCTGAGCCAGGCGGAAATAGAGGGGACGTGAGCATCGGGGGCAGGGAGGACGAGGAGGACAGAGAGCAGCGTGGAGCGGGCAGGAGCCGGAAGCCTCCCGGACGCCGCGGACGTGGATGGGGCAGCGCCCCCCTCACCCTCCCCTGGCTGCCTGCTCGGAAGGGCTTTTCCTTCCCCATCCCGACAGGGAGGGCCGAGTTGGGTCGGCAGCCAAGACTGAGTTCGAACTGCTCCTGGGGTGCAGGGTCCAGGATGGAAGCTTGCACGTGGGTGTGTGCGGACGCGTGTGCACGTGTGTGGATGCGTGTGGGTGTGTGTGCTCGCGTGTTTATGTGCGGACCCATGTGGACGCCATATCCAAGCACGAAGCCTGGAAGGGGCCCTCGCAGCTTCCGTCCTGCGGGGACCAGCGTGCGGTGGGCTGGCCTGGGGTTCCGTGGGGGGTCCCGGCCCCACACCCCTCGAATCTCCCGGCCCGGACACCTGGGCAGTGGCTGCCCATTCCTTCCCCGCCCGGCCTCAGCAGGAGCAAGGTCTCGTGCATCCAGGGCTGGGTGTCCCCCCATTCCCAAGCCGAGACCCCAGTGTTTGGTTGAGGAAAGGGGAACCGGTGGAAACCCACAGCCTCCATGCCTCTAAGACATGGCTCGAAAACGTGGGTGAAAGGGCAACGGTGTCATCCCTACCCCAAAGTGAGTGGAGACAAGGACCAAACGTCCCAGCCCTGCAGACAGGCAAGGAAAGCTGAGCGACAGCGGCCATGGGAGGCTGAGCCCAGGCTGCTACTCCCCACAGGATGCAGGAGGTCTGAGCCAGTGCCAGTGCCTCCTGACAAAGGGGGGCCCTCGCAGCTATCCCCATCTGACAGCCCAGTGGCACCCTGGGCTGCAGAGTCTGCGGCCCTGGTGGTGCCCACCCCTGTCCCCACGAATGTTGTGCCCATCGTCCCCGAGCGTCTGCGCAGGGGGCTCCAGAGCCAGGACGAGCAGCTCTGGTGCGCGGGAGCCTTCCAAGGCCAAGCCCAGCACACGAGGGCCTCGACGGACCCAGAGCACCGCGTGGACACTGGCATGGGGTGGGCACAGGGATTGGCACTGAGGATGAGCAATGTAAGGTAAAGGAGAGGCAAACCCCGGCCGGCCCCGGAAAGAGGGGGTCCCTCAATCATGAGGTTTCCTACGCCGCCGAACAAGGGGCGGCTGACAGAGCGCCAGGGCTCAGAACGCTGGGGATCGATGTGCACTGGCTGAGTGGCAGGAGGCGAAGTGTGTGTTCCAGGGCCCCTGAGGCCTGAGGGCTTAGATAAACGACTCTAAGAGTGGGCAGGGCCGAGCAGGGGCGCTTACCTGGATGGTCCTGGGCCCCGGGCTGGGCTTGGTGCACCTGTGGGGGAAGGTGACAGCATGAGGGGGGAGGGGCGGCAGAAGCCCAGCTGCAGCCACAGCCCCTGGGGAGGCGCGGTACCTGACACGCACAGCACAGGAGCAGCAGCCAGAGGTCCCCGCAGCGGAGGGGCGGTGTCATGGTGCCGAGTCTCGCTGCGCGGCCTCCTCATCTTCCCCTGCCCTGGGAGAGGGACATGTTCCCAGGCGGCTGGAAAGCCTGCTCCGGGAGCGCAAGGGGCGTCTCCTCCCGGGCTTGGAGCTGGAGCCCGGCTGGCCAGGGATCACTGGCGGCCGTCCCAGCCGGGAAGCTGAGGAGAAGCCGCTGGCCTCGCCTCAGGAAGAAGGCAGAGCCTCCCGCCTCGGCCCCCAGGGCTGCTCTCGGCCCCAGCGCCCCCGTCCAGACCTGGTGGGCACAGACGCCCCTGCTGCTGCCTGCTACGCCGGACAGACGGGATGGGACAGACAGGACAGACGGGACAGACGGGACGGGAGGTTTCCAGTGACTCTCCCGCTGCGCCCGCCCACCGGCCGCAGCTGCCACCGCCTGGTCTGGCTCCTTCGCACCTCGTCCAGGGCGGGTGGAGCGAGTGATGTCAGTGCCTCAAACTCGGCCCCTCTCCCTGTTTATATCCGTCCCGGCCTCCTGGGTCCTAACTCCGGCTCTCAGGGACGACTGGCCAAGCGTGGAGCGTGGGGGCAGAGACACAGACGGCGGAGGGTGCGTGCGTGTGCGTGCGTGTGTAAGTGTGAATGGTGAGAGAGGGCGAGTGTGTGGGCACACGGCTCTGTGTGTGTGCATCCGAGAGCATAGGTGTGTGTGTGTGTGCGCGTGTGTGTAAATGCTCATCTCAGGGACCTCACTGTGGCCTGACCCCGTGTGCCCCTCTGACCTCTCTTTGAGGCCCAGATGACGGTGCCCTGCCCAACCCCACCACCTCGTGCATCACACTGCAGGATAACCGAGGCCGACCCTCAGCCAGTGTGCCTCAGTTTACCCAAGGCCAAGTGTTTCTCCGGTCTATTCCAGACACGGCTGTCACTGCAGCCAGGCCTGTTGGGGGTGGACCCTGGCACTCACAGCTCCACACCGCCCCCACTTTGCCCACCCTGCCTTGAGCACCCCTCCTTTCTGAGTCCCCACCAGGAAGGAGGAGGAACCGCCCTGCTCCGGGGGAGGCGGCGAGCGCTGAGGTGAACGCACGGGGGCCCAACGCGGAACCCTGAAAAACGCAGCTCTCTATAACCATCCCGATGACCACCGCAAAGTAGAAAATAACCAGGATAAGTGCCGGCTCTGCAAGGCCCCATTGTCCTGACTTCCCATGGGAACTGAGAGCCCGGGCCGCTCGGGAGGGGACGTCAACCCCTTAGCTGTGCGTGGCGGCCTCCTGGATTATCCAGTCACAGAGCTCCCGCAGCTGCGAGCTGGAGCGCACCCCAGGTCTGCCCCCCACCCCCGCAAGCACCAGAAAACCCGCTCCAGCCAGGCTTCGTAACTGCGAGCTGGAGCGCACCCCAGATCTGCCCCCCACCCCCGCGAGCACCAGAAAACCCGCTCCAGCCAGGCTTCGTAACAGCGACCTTATCCCGGCTCAGGCCAATGCTGCAGAGAACGGGCTCACAGCTCTCTTCTCCCGGGTCACCGCACCCCAGCCCGCCTGCTGCCCCGGGTGCAGAGGAAGGGGAGCGGCACAGCCACGGCGGGCTGTTCTCAGCCCTGTCTGAAGCTGAGAAGAGTTCAACAGATCGTGGAATACATGGGCCTTCCCACACCCAGGGCTGACCACAGCCAAGGCCTCTCTCTCTCCCTCTTCTGAGACAGAGTCTCATGTAGTCCAGGCTAGCCTTGGACTCACTATGGAGCCCAGGCTGGCCTTGAACCTGCAGCAATCCTCCCACCTCAGCCTCCCGAGCACTGGGATGATGAGCAAGCACCACCACGCCTGGCTGATGCAGTCCTTTAAGTCATAAAATTCTCCTTAGATAAAGGCAGGCACCCGATTCAATGGCAGGATGGAGGCAATTGTAAATATCCGGTCTGCAGAGCACAGACCCCAGGCTCCAGCCAGCCCCGCCTCCACCCTCTGCGCCTGAAAGCTGTGGAGATGCCAGAAATCAATTACTTTTAATTGACAAATAAAATGCATGCACCTTTGTAGGGCATGGTTCTCTCGTGGAGACTCCTCCCTCACCACCCCGTGAACTTAAACCGGGATGGTTGGGTGTGACTGTGAGGCTCTGATCTGTGTATTCTGTGTAGAAAATTACGCCAAGCCAGTCAATATAGTTGTCATCTTAGCATTTTTTGATAAGAATGTTGAAATTGATTGATTCAGCAATTTTTATTTGGGTTTTTTTTTTTTTTTTTTGGAGAGAGGGTCTCACTCTGTGGTTGAAGCTGGCCTTGAACTCACTACATAGCCCAGGCTGGCATGGAACTTGAGGGAACCCTCCTGCCTCTGCCTCCCGAGTACTGGGATTACAGGTGTGCGCCATCACATGGGCAGCAGTGTTTAAATACACAGCACATGTGTGTTAGCCGTGGTCACTGTGCGCACAGCAGGTCACTGAACTGCATCCCTCGGTCCACCTGAGACCCAGAGCCCCTGGTCACTGTCACGCTTCCCACCCTGCCCAGCCACCACCCTGCTGTCCCTGTGTCCCTGGATCAACTTCCTTTGACCCTGTGCAGAGGTGCCATCACGCAGGACTGGTCTCTGCACCTGGTTTGCTTCCTTTGTCGTGATTTTGGAAGTCACGTGGAGGGGGACACGGGTCGGGGTCGGGGAGCCGAGCCCCACTCTGCCCTCACCCTGTGCCGCCCGAGGGGCCCCCAGATGCCGTCCCCAGGGCCACCCCCACAGACCGATCCGCTCCACGTCCTCAATGCCCACCTCACTGCTGGCCTCTGTCGTCCCACGTGGCACCGGCGACCTGCTCCTCCGCCCCAGGTGCGGTGGGCGCTGAGTAGGGACCCACGCACTTCCAGACATGGATGAGCCCGGCCTTCACTCCCACTGGACTCACACCGGACACCACCAAGGGGGCTGGCTGGTGACAGGACCGACCATACCGCTCACGCAGCGGACAGCGTGCGAGTGACCAAGCCCTGTCCTCGAGCGCGTCCTTGA
Organism: Erethizon dorsatum; assembly: GCA_028451465.1. NCBI lineage: Eukaryota > Metazoa > Chordata > Mammalia > Rodentia > Erethizontidae > Erethizon > Erethizon dorsatum. The sequence goes on along the minus strand of CM051830.1, from coordinate 125,877,836 downwards.
GCCGGGCAGCTCTCGGGTCCCAGGTCAGCCTTGACCGCTGTGGAACCCCATGAGAGGGACTCAACACACACGCACACACCACACGCACACACAGAAACACGCGTGCACACCCTTCTGTGGCCCCACAGAAGAGCTGGCCCTGACTGCTGGCACGAGCTCTGCCGACCCAGCTCCGGTCTTACTCGTGAGGTCCAGCATTCCTTCCAAAGCTCTGACACACGTGAAAAGCAAGAGGAAGAAACCTGGGAGTGGGGGCGCACACTGGGAATCCGAGCACACTGGAGGCTGAGGCAGGAGGATCTCAAGGCCAGACTGGGCTATATAGTGAGACCCTGACAGAAAGGAGAGAGAGAGAAATAGAGAGAGACAGAGAGACAGAGACACAGAGAAACACAGAAAAAGGAAGGGAGGGCAGGCAATCAAAACTATAAGAATACTTGAATAACGGTGATTTATACATTAATTTTCCACTGGAAGAAGTGAGCACCCTCAGGACAATGGGGGACTTCTGCAGGGAAGTAGAAATGCTCTCTGGAGGGGCACAGAAATGCTCACCCCCAAACCAGACAACAGGAGAAGCAGCCCTGCCTGAGCTCGCGCAAAGCCGGCCGGGAGGAGGGAGCTGCGGCACAGGAGACGCCGTCGGCCGGACGGGCGCGTGGCGCAGGACAGAGCGGGTCGGGCGGAGCAGCAGGGCCGAGGCCCCGCGTCTGTGTGGCCGGCAGAGCAGAAGCAGAGCGAGAGAACGAAGCACGAGAAGCCGCAGACTCACAGGCACGAAGCAAAGACGGGCAGCCAGACTCGAGCAGTCAGGCACCTCCAGCAAGAAAAATGCCAGGTACACACATGCCACAAACACACACAGATACACGCACACAGACACACACACACACAAGGATACACACACGGATACACGCACAGACACACACACAGATACACCCATGCACGCACACACACACATGCGCGCACACACGTGGGCACAGAAAAGCAGCGCAGGCTCCGTGTCAAACTCCAGAGCCGAGGACAGGGCTTGCGACCCTCAGGCCGGCGTTCTCCACGCTGACCTTTCTCCAGCCGGGGCGGGACGTCCGGGAATGGGGGTGGGAGCCGCTCCAACAGGACGGGAGTTTTTCTCTTTATTTTTAGTAGTCCACGCCTGCGATGTGCAATGATCACACTCATCGAGGGGCTGTGCACACACGTAACTCATCTCCATTCTTACTCCTCTCCCTCCGTCTCGTGGTCCCCATCCCACTTGCAAAAGTGCCATCTCCCCGTTCCCTGTCATCTCTCTTTTATTTGCTCTTCAGCTGATGTTTACTTGGGTTTCTCATACAAGGGGCACCACATGATCTTTAAGCTCATGGGTGAGGGTTTCTTTTGGGGGGTGAGAGAAATGTTTTGAAGTTAGTGGTGATTGTGCAACCCTGTGAAAATACTAAAAGCTACAGAACTTCACACTTTAAAAAGTGAATGTTCACTCCTGCAATCCCAGCACTCAGGAGGCTGAGGCAGGAGGATCGCGGAGAGTTTGAGGCCAGCCTGGGCTACATAGTGAGTTCAAAGCCAGCTTGAACTACACAGTGACACCTTGTCTCAAAAAAAAAAAAAAAAAAGCGTTACTGTATATGAATCATATCGCAATAAAATGAAAGAGGAATAAACACTTTTCCAAACAGAAACAGAAAGAAGTCACACACAGGGGAGCAGAATGTACCAGAGAACCAGCCAAGGACCCGGCGGCGCTGACCCACACTGCGACCCGCTTGGCTTGCGACACTCACGCACACTCCGGCCAGCAGCGGACGAGGGACGAGGCCCGTGGCGGTCACTGTGGTAGGCCACGTCCTGGCCATAAAACAGACTCAACAAGGACAAAACGCTGAGCAGTGCGATGTCTGTTCTCCAGCCGCGGTGGACGTGGACTGGAAATCAAGCCAAAGGCCGGTGAGATGGCTCAGCGGCATAAACGCCTGCCTGGCAAGCACAAGGTCCTGAGTTCGATTCCAAGTACCCACATAAAGGGAAAAAAAAGAGAGAAATCAAGCCAAAGAGAGAGACCCGCACCCGTCCTGTCTGGGCCAAGACCCCGCAGGCCTGAAGCCGCCGCTCTGGACATCTCAGCGACTCGAGCCAATGCATTTCCTTTTCTGCTGACGCCGGCCTGGAATGTGTCGCTCGCTCTATGCCGCAGGAAGAAGCCCTGTGCGGGCCAGCTCAGGCCGGTCCCCGCCCGAGATTCTGCTTCCGGTCCGCGCCGGGGCGTGGACTCCATGTCAACCCGTTCGATGGGGTTTTAGGAATTTGCAGCGGGAAATGTTCCCGAAGACACTTCCAGGCCCTCTCTGCAGCACCCTGCCGCCCGCGTCGGGGGAGCCTCTGCGCCCCAGCTCGCCTTATGGAGCAGCGCTGGGCGCTGCAAACGCGACCGTACGAGGCCCCTGAAAATCCGTAGCGCCCCGTGCCCGTCCCCGCTGCCAGCGTCCACATCAGAGCCTGTGTCGCCCAGGGCCGCTGCCCCGGCCCCGTCCAGACTCCAGGGCGACTCGCAGGGTCTCAGCGGTCTCCGCACTCACAGCTCCTGTCACACAGGTTGAACCTGCCCTCCTTGTCGCCCTCGGAAGTTGGCGTGGCCTGGCCTGGCCTCCCCGGACCTGAACCTCCTCAACTCTTCCGCCTCCAGCGCAGCCACAGACGGACTGCTTGTTTGTGGAGGTTTTCTTTGTTTTGGTTTGGTTTTCTGTTTTGAGGTCACCCCCTCACTATGTAGTTCAGGATGGACTTAAAACCACTCTGTAGCCCAGGCTGGCCCTGAACTCACAGTGATCCTCCTGCCTCAGCCTCCCGAGTGCTGGGGCCACGGACTTGCCGTGCCCCCAGATTTGTCATGCGATGGTGACGGGGTGGGCCCTGGCAGGCGCTCAGGTCCTGGGTGCAGGAAGCAGCAAACCGGGGGTGTCCTCCTCAGAACCCCCAACGGGAGGCCCTGCAGCAGGCGGCTGGGGTGTTCCGTGCAGCAGCCTGAGCCACAGAGACACCCGCCGACCCCAGGCCCCGCGCTCCCCCTCCTCTCCGTCCGACCTCGGGGACCCTGTGTGCCTGGTGCCCTCAGGCGACTTCAGATCACTGCTGCCTCCTCAGAGAGAGCGCACCCCACGAGGATGCACCCCACCGAGGATGCACCCCACCGAGGACGCACCCCACCGAGGATGCACCCCACTGAGGACGCACCCCACCGAGGATGCACCCCACTGAGGACGCACCCCACCGAGGATGCACCCCGCTGAGGACGCACCCCACCGAGGATGCACCCCGCTGAGGACGCACCCCACCGAGGATGCACCCAAGGATGCACCCCGCCGAGGACGCACCCCGCCGAGGACGCACCCCGCCAAAGACGCACCCCGCCGAGGATGCACCCCGCCGAGGATGCACCCCACTGAGGACGCACAGCAGAGGCTGGGGACACAAACCTACGAGCAGTGACAACAACGGTGCTTGGGCAGGCAGGACACCGTGAGCGTGGAGAGGAAGGAGGGACGGGCCGGGCTGCCGGGCCCGGCATCGCCTCAGCAACTGCGCCTCCGTGGCTGCAGCCTCGCCCTCTCCTCCGGACAGCAGAGATGGGCACAGAGGCCCAAATGGAAATGCAGGAACTGAGCAATGCGACGGCCAGAACTTGAAAGTGACAGCTGTACTCGGGGACCGATCGAAAAGACAGAGCGATCGAAACCACAGAAAGAGAGGCGTGATTGAGAGACAGATACAGCCTAGCGCTCTGGGAGGCTGAGACAGGAGGATTGCGAGTTGGAGCCCAGCCTGGGCAATTTAGCAAGAGCCTGAATCAAAAGGGCTGGGGACGTAGCTCTGCGGGAAGTCCCTGGGTTCAAACTCCAGTGCAGGGAGGGAGGGAGAGAGGGAGCGAGCCAGCTGGCACTGTTTCTCGAGAGAATCCTGCCTCATACAGTCATAGAAGAGGAGGAGACAAAATCAGCAAGGGATTTGGAAGAAATGAAGAGGACAGCGGACATCTGGATCTCATCGCCGCTGGCGGAGCGCCCCACCCAACCACTGCGGGATCCACGCTCTTCTCAGGCGCACACGAAACACCCACCCAGAGAGCCCATAAAACAATTCAATCAACACGGAAGATATCAAATATGCTCCGGATGTCATGAAATTGAGCTCTCAATCCACAGCAGAAAGCTAACGGGGAGCTCTCCGATCACTCAGCAATAAAAATGTATTCTCACCTAATCCAGGAGTAAAAAAGTAACGCTCAGATAAGCTAGGAAATCCTTGGAACTGAATGGAGATGAAAATAACACAGATAAAAATGTGGGGGGCGTGGCTAAAGCAGGGCTTAGAGGGAAATTTACAGCATCAAATGCCTCTGTTAGAAAAACAGAAACACCTCCAATCAGTAACCTACACTTCTGTTGTAAGAAACTAGAAAAACTAGAGCAAAGTACGCCTGCGTGAAGCGGAAGGGAAGGAAGAAGTGTGTGAAGGAACTGCGCTTCTAGGTGGAGAAATCGCTGCAGAAATTAAGCATCTCAACAGTGTCCCTGCTTATCACTCTCTGGTGACATAGACTTACAAAAAAAGAACAGTTGCAATGTCTCCTCCCAATGTCATCTCCCTCCATGTCCCCACCCTGTTACTGCTCCCTCCCATTTTCTGACCACACTGACCAGTGTTTCAGCTCCGCCCCTCACAGGCCTGTGTCCACAGGGCTCCTCCTGGGGTGTCTGTGCCCAGCTTCCTCTCAACCCCACCCCACCTTAGCATATTAGTCAGCTTTCCATCATGGAGCAAAATAGCTGGTGCCTGTAACTTAGAGGAGAAGAGGTTTATGTTGGCTCCTGGTTTCAGAGGGTTCAGTCCATGGTCAGCTGGCTCTAAGGCAGGAACATCATGGCAGAAGGGCGTGGGGGAGGAATCTGCTCACCTCATGGTGGCCAGGAAGCTGAGACAGCAGAGAAGAGCCAAAGAGCAGAAGGCCAAGGACCATATCTGGTCCCCAAGGTCACACCCTGACCCACCAGACACACCCAGGTATGCTTTACCAACCTCCTAGTGGCTCTCCAGCTAGTCACATTGATAACAAATACTCGCCATCACGTTCAGGATGCAGTGGCTCCATTCTCCTTCCCAGAGCTGAACACTTAACACCAAGTGTTGTCTCATGTCCCTTCTCACAGCTCCCTGATCTGTCCCCAGAGGGCCAGCCTAGGCTCCCAGAGGACACTTCAAAAGCCACTGTGCATCTGGAGGTGCCATCGACCTCCCAGTGTTTCACTCCAAAGGGCACTGTGCTACTCCCCGTGGCTGTCTGGGGAGTGCCAACCTCCACTCCAGGGAGGTGCCAACCAGGCAGCCCCGGCTTTCCGCAGGTGCGCGCTGGCGTCTGTCCGCTGCGGCTCCTGTTTCCAGTGTGGTGTTTCCTCCATGTCCCTGGAGCACGCCCCTCCTGCCCGAGGAGTGGGAACAGAACGGGCAAGAAGCAGCCACGGTGTGTTCCGGTTCCTGAAAGCCACTCTGAGAAAACCAGGAGGGCCCCCACTGCCCCTTTCTCAGTGTCACTCAGCACGAGGTGCTGCCCACCCAAGGTCCCACGGCCACATAGGGCCCATGTCCCCTCCCAGGGACAGCAGCGGACAGTGCGCTACTGGCTGGCAGGTGAGACTGAGGGGAGGAAGTGCCGTCCTGACCCCCTCCCTCTCTGGGGGACAGAAACCTCATCAGGTCACCTTCGACTGTCCACTCTGTCCCCAGGATACCATGTTTGTTTTGTTTGCATCTCAGGAAGGCAAGAAGGCCATCATACTCGGGCTTCCGCCGGCATCGGAGAGCGCTCTGCTCCGGAGTCTTTGTCAGCCGTTCAGCAGAGGCCAGCTCTGCCAAGGCCGCTGCCGGGCCCCTCCCCTGCTCGGCCTCATTTCCCAGGAGCCCTCACAACCCACCCGAGTCCCAGAGGAGTCGGGTGTCGCCATGCTGCTCTCCCGAAAGGTGGCAGGGCCGTGGACTGCCGCACGGGCTGTGACGCTCTCATCAGGGAGGGGACGGAAAGGAGGCCACGACCAGGATGGCCGCGTTAGAGGACCAGGCCTTGGGTGATCTGCAGCTTGGGCCTGGACGGGCGACGGAAGCCACCGACCTCCCCGTGGAGCCAGACCCGCACCGCGCGAGGATGCCACGGAGGGCGCGGAGGTGGAGGTAGCGCCTCGCGGGTGTCACCTGCCTTCTTGGAGTGCCCGCTCTGCTTAGACACCTGAGCCGCCCGCGTGACTCTGCTCCCGACCACACGCGGCCAACTGCAAACCGTGCTTCGGGAAACGCCCGACCGCGTGCGGGAGATTTGGAAACAGAAGCCATTAGGCCCCGCGCTCACGTCGGCTGCGAACTTGCCCATTCCAAGTCGTTCGCATCACGGGAGAAAACGCAGTTTACACACCTGCTGGAGGGGCTTTCCCGAGCGCCGAGTCCGACACCGGCTGCCGCGTTGCTCCGAACTAATCGCCATGGGCCACGCGCGGCCCTTCGCGCCTCCTCCCCTCCCGTCTCCTCCGCCCCTGCGCTTAGAGCCAATCGGGATGAGGGCCGCCAGCGAGCAGGTGCGGAAGCGCCGCCCCGTGACCCGTCTCAGCAAGCTCTGTTGAGCTAGATTTGAACTCAGCTTCCAGAGCGTGCCCTGCGTGGGGTGGGGTGGGGTTGGCCAGAGTCCCTCTGAGACCCAGGGCCCCAGTCTACCCGCTGACGAGTTTAGGAGAATCCCAAATCATCTTCAATATCAGAGCAAAGCGTTCCTCAGGAGCACTGGAGGGCGGAGGACCCCGATCTCAAGCCAGCAGGGCAAACTGGCGCCTGGCATCCGGGCTGGCACACGTGCTATCCTGAGCGAGCAGGGAATTGGCCTTGCGTGTAGCTGACCCAGGTCATCGCGGTGTCCACGGCCACTCTTGCTTCCTCTCTGTGGAAACGGCCTTGAAGCCTCTCAGACTGGACACCCGCGACCCTTGGGGCCCAGGGAGGCGTGGGGACTGCGCAGCTCTCGCTCGTTCTGGAAGGTGACAGGGGCATCACGAGGTTTTGAACAGGATCCCCAGGGACACTCGTCCTGCACACACAGGAGCTCCCTAGTGACATCGACCTTCTGAGGTCACAATGCAGGGATTCGGAGGACAGCGATGTCCCACCCGCCCCTTCTGTGTCACCACCCCACCACCATACACCAGGCCACTGTGGTGTCCATCCCTGGAGCAGCAGCCCTGTGTAGACCCCGCACCTCAGGGGCGTCCCTGTGGCCTCGAGGCATGTCACAGGTGCAAGCTGTTGGTTCTTAACGCCAGCCCTTTTTGGTTGAACCCAGGCCCTTGCACTGAGCTGCATCCCCAGCTCTCTTTTTAAATTATTTTTTATTTTGAGACAGAGTCTCACCAAGTTGCCCAGGCCGGGCTCAAACTTTCCAACCTTCTGCCTCAGCCTCCCAGCGTGCTGGGACCACAGGCATGTGCCACCGCACCTGGCTTTTAATGTCTGCTATGCAGAAGAGGAAATTGAGGCCCAGGGCAGTGAACAAGCTCCCCCGGCTCAGTCGCGGGCAGGGAATAAAGACGCAAGCCGAACAGGTCTCACACTACATTCTCAGCCTTTCTGGGAGAAAAATATTTCACAAAAAAGAAATGAACCTCTGGGAGCCTGCAGTCCCAGCGACCCTCCGTCCTGACCGTGGCCATGGGCGCCACACACCGGGGCCGCGCCAGCCCCCTTCTCCCTCGTGTCCTCAAGGCTGTGGGCTCTGGTCCCACCCCGCGGAGCAGCTCGGCTGACGGTTCTGGTTCCGTGATTCTTCACGCACAACAATTCAAAGACCCGGAAACCTGCTCGCTCATAGCCTCCTCCACTCCAGAGAAGACGCTTTCTTCAGCCTGTTCTGTCTCCCCGGGTCTTTCTCTTTTTTTTTTTTTTTTTTGTGGCTACCGGGGGGTCGACCTCAGGACCTCGCGCACCAACAGGCACCCATGCGGCTGAGTGATATCACCGGCCCCTTTTTCGTATGTGGGTTCCGGGAGTCGAACTCGGGCCCTCGCGCTTGCCAGGCAGGCGCTTACGCCGCTGAGCCATCTCACCGGCCTCCCTGGGCCTTTTTCTAACAGCGACACGACAACAAGGCCAGAACTGAGTGGCCGATCTGTGATCTGCGCAGCGGCCTCCTCCCCTGGAGAGAGGCGGGGCCTCCCTGGGGCCACCTGAGAGCAAGGCCGGGGCCTCGCAGAGAACCTCAAATGCTGCAGTCAGCGTAGAGGGGGCGGCAGGACGGAAGCGCAGTGGAGGGTGCGTTTGCAAGAGTTTGCAGGACGCACAGTGCTTTCTAGTTGAGGGGAAGATTACGAAGCAGTGACAATCTTTTTGCAAAGGTTCGGCTGAAATTCAAGGACATCGAATCCAGACGAGAAAACATAAACATGACGAGGAGCGAATCTCACCCACGGCACCTTGCGAGCACATCTGAGTCGAAGCGGTTGTAAAACGTGTGGCCAAATAGCAAAGAACGGCTGCTGGGTTGCTTTTGGCCCTGTTGCCTAAGGCCAATGTAGACTAATACACGAGCACGGAGCAGCCGGGGCTCACAAGTCGTGACTCTGGCTGGACAGAGACGGTTGTCTCTTTTTTTGCAAGGTGGGAATAAAGTGTGGAGAGCAGCAGGACACCCCGGGAGGAAGAACGGAGGCTTTTACAGGGTGACAAGATAGGGCTGAAATCTGACCCTGAGCCCAGTCGGTCAGGGCCTCATTGGCTGCTGATGGAAGCAAAAGGCGGACGGAGAGGCCAGGGCGGTGGACTGCAGGCCTGGCTGTATCCAGGGCTCGATGTCGCCTGCTGTGCAGCTCGGCTTACTCCCAGACCTGCTGCGTGTTGGAGAAGGGCCTCGCCCCCGATTCATCGTGATCACCTCACTAAACCAGTTTTCTGATCGGTGCCGTGGAGAAACGGGAATCGTTTGCCTTTCAGCTGTCAAGAACGGAGTGGAGAATGGCAACTAATTAGTTCAGGCAAATGAGTGTGCGGGAGAGAGCCCCGCGGGGAGAAGCTGCTCGTCTTCAGATCAGAGCCTGGCTCGCCGCACTCGGGTGGGGAGAAACGCAGCTCCACGGGGTGTGGGAACCCACGGAAACCGAGGCTGCCTCTCCCCGGGCAGGGACACAAGCTTTCTGCAGCCACCAACCACGGCGCCTCACCCTGGGGAGGAGGCTCAGGGTCCCCATCTGCTTCAGAGACCTGGGCTGTGTCGAGGACGCCACCAATAGACGATAGACAGCCCGACCCTGGTGGGACAATTCCCCGTCTCCCCGTCCTCCCCACCTAACTGGTATTGCCGGGGTCCCACACACTCCCACCCCAGCCAGGACGCCGAGTCACACAGCCCTGCCTTCATACTTCTGGGGTCCCACCTTGAGGAGAGGGGGCATCCGGCGGTCCCCGCAGGGACAGGAGGGCCAGCTCGGGGACAGGAGGCAGCTAGAACTCAGAGCAGGGCCACTTCTGGGACAAAAGTCCTCCTCAGAAGAGGAGCACACAGGGCCAGCCTTGTCCCTCCCAAGGAAAACACGCACAGGGGTGCCGACCCCTGACGCGCCTGCGCCTGCACCCGCACCCAGGCTGGAGGAAAAAGGGAGGCTCCCGGATAGGGGCGCGGGGAGCAGGGAGGCACCAGCAGCTGAAAGACAACAGTGGCCGCTCACATGGCCTCCCGCAGGGCAGCGCCAGGAACCCTGTCTTCAAGATCGTCCCATTTCTGTGAGTGTCGTAGACAAGCTGGGAATTCCGATTCTGCATAAAACTGATTTGTCCGCGTGGACAATTCAAGGACTCTGGAAATATGTAGCCCAAGTCCTGGGGGCGAACAGCTGTCAAACCCTGTGAACACAGGGAGTGACACTCATGAAAGTGATCTGACAAGGTAACACCAAGTTGACTTGGTCCACCCGACATGGTGGGGCATGCCTGTGATCCCAGCACTGGGTAGGCTGAGGCAGGAGGATCGCCATGAGTTCCAGGCCAGCATGGGCTATGTGGTGAGTTCAACTCCAGTCTGAACTACATAGCGAGACCCTGTCTCAAAAAAAAAAAAAAAAAAATTGACTTGGTCCACATGTACTGTCGCCATGAAATGCTGCAGACGGTCAGCATACAAACAGCAGAAATAAGCGGCTCACAGTTCTGGAAGCTGCGAGGCCAGGAAGAGGGCTCTGACAGCCCTGCCCACGGCGGGCGCCTCCGTGTCCTCTCAGGGCTGGGCCAGGCCCTCTCTGGTCCCTTGGTGACCGTGCTGCTCCACCCACAAGGCCCCAGCCGGGACCTGACCACTGTCCATGGGCTCCCTGTCCTGGCACCATGGTCTTGGGGCTGGGTTTCACTGCGGGCTGGGCATCAGACCACAGTGAGGTCGCCGCGGATGCTGAAAGCCCTGAGCGAGGAGAGAGCCGCGCTGCCCCGTCGTGGCTCGTGGTTAAGTCATGGTGAAGCCAGGTCAGGGTGGGGGGGTGTCGCCGCAGGGGGACGCTCAGCATGAGACCTGTCAACAGCAGGGATTTTGGGAGCTTTGTAAACAGGGCCCCATAATCTCGCTAAGTGATACAGATGGTGTTCTGCCAACCTTAAAACATTGGTCTCCAACTAGGAAAACAACCTTCAACTTGGAAAATGACGATTTCTGTGTTCAGCTTTCCTGATAATTTTGCATTCCTGGGCAGTGTTAAATGTTGCTTGGATTTATAATAGAAAGCAATTACCCAACGAAGCCACCATCTTCAGTTAATACGGTTCCCTTCAAACTGCAGTGCTACTGCGGAACCAGATAAAAGCCCAGTTGAAGCGATCACATTTTGGTAGGCAATTCCTTTTATATCTTCTTAAAAGTGATTACAGACTAATTGCTTTGCCAAAAAAGCCAACGCCTAGTACACTTGTACTTTATTTTCTTGGCATTCCTCAGTCCTTTAATTTTTTTGGAATTAGGGAAACATTTGATGATGATAACTTCTCAGACTTGAGTCAGATTTTTCTCTCCTCCCTGCCCGGCTCCTCCAACCCACCCAGCTTTTCCCAAACGGACTCTTCCTGGGAAGGCAGCCCCCGCCCGCTGCGTGTTTGCGCTGTGATCCATGGGGCCGTTCCGCTCCCCGCCCTCCCCGGAGCACTGGGTGGTGAAGGGCGCAGTGGAGGACGGGGAACAGACAGGACCTGCTGCAGCCCAGTGGTGAGCGCCTGCCCGGCACAGGCCAAGCCCCCCGTTCATCACCAGCATCCAGGAAAAGAAAAAACCACCCAAGACCCAGTGCGTCACCAGAAAGACAGAGTCCACCTGCGGGGTCGCGCTTGCGTCCCATGAGATCACATCTGCAGACTGCAAGCGGTGCCCGCCCTGCTCCTCCACCCTGGGGAAAGGAGGAGCTCCCTGGTCCCACGCACGCCGGGACTGTCCACCTGTCCCGAGGCCAGCACGCGGCTCCCTGCGCTTCCCAGCACCCGCGGGTGGTGCCCGCGCTGCGCCCAGTTCTGGGAAGAGAAGCCCATGGGCTGTCACCTCCCCGCCCGCTCCCTCCTGCTCTCCCTGGGCCCCGGGGGAGGGGCCTGCCTCCCCGGACCACTGCACAGGACAGGCGCCGCTAGGGACACCGGCCTCGGGAACACCAGGCGGCTGCAGCACGTTAACTCTGAGGTTTTCCCCGGTCTCCTCGGCGCCTGCGGACTGGGACGGGGCAGCGTCTACACCCGCACCGCCAGGAGCTGTGGGACCAGAGCCCCCGAGCCCGACCTGGCACACTGAGGTGCTGGGGCCGCTGAGGTGAGCTGTGAGCAGGCTCTGAGGCCACCCACCGTCCTCAGGCCAGCCCACTGCTGGGAGCCCGACCCCGCCCACACGGACCCAACCCCCAGCCTCCTTTCGAAATCTCCCAGTGCCCTGAGAAGCAGAGTCCACCGCCCCTCGGTCAGTCGCTGCCTAACAACAGGCGTGACGTCAGCGGGCAGGAATGTGCGAGCCTGGCCAGCTCTGACGCCTGGCGAGTGGCCTGCCGCGGGCAGGGCGTGCACAACACGCCGCGTGGCCAGATGACGGTCCCCACCGCGGGGCCGGTCATCCTCTGGCCACAGCATGCGCTGCCCGCGGACCTGAGGCCGGCCCGAATCCCAGGGTGACCTCCGGTTTCCGAGCCTGGGTGACAAACCCCACGGCGTGAGACTCTCAGGACACGGATTCGTCATCCCCACAGTCCTGGGGCCACGGTGCCAAGGCCACGGTCCCTGGCCACTTCGACAACATCCCCTCCTGTTGCTGGGTCCCGGAATCAAATCTAACTGTGCCCAGGACAAAGAGGAAGCCGGGTGGAGCGCCAATCTCTGCCACCAAACCCAGGGGATCAGGCGAGGCGGAGAGAGCCGCCATCGCGCCCTGTGCAAGGAGCTCGCCGCGGGCACCTGACAGGGCTGGTGTTTCCGGTGGCCCCGGGCTCCCCCTGGGTACTACAGCCCATGACGAGGGATGTGACCCCATCGGTCACCCCACATCAGCTCAGGAAAGGCGGGCTGTCTGAGGAGCCAGGATGCCGCGGGGCACAGGCCTCGTGTGGAAGGCTGTGGCCCGAACCCCGGAGCCCTGGACACTGGCTGGCCCTGGGGGCACCACGCCCAGGTAGCCTGAGCCTCTCACTTCCTCCTCAGCAAACAGAGGGAAAGAGAAGGCCAGAGAACGACGCGCGCGCCCCGGGCCCATCGCTCCCTCAGTGCCGACCTGAGCCCTGCGTCTCCTCCTGCCCGGCGCGGCGCCTTCCCTCCGCCACCAGCAGAGAAAGTGCGGGAGGACCACAGAGCCCAGGGCTGCGAACGCCGGAGGAGGAGAAGCCACCGCTCTGCACGACAGGCACCTGACCCCAATGCCGCCCCACCTGCCGCCTGGTAGTTAACTCAGGGCTTAATCGCTGTCACCATCTGGCAGGGCCTCCGCATACCTGCGAGGGCCCTGCGACAGGTCGTGTTGGGAGTGGCTCCCGCCCTGACGTTCACCCTCCCCGGCAGGAAGTGACAGGACGCCGTCCCCAGCTTCCCCGCCACTGCGGGGCGGGCAGGCACCTCAGGCTCGGCTCCGCTGCCCCCTGGTGGCAGTGCCCACACGGCGCTCGCTGTCCCCTGGGGTCGCCTGTGCTGTTTCGTGGGGTGCGTCTGCGCAGGGAGCGGGGAGTCCGAGCAGCACCCCTGCCCTTATCCAGGTCTCCGCCGCGCGCCTTCACCGTCCCCGCACTCGCCCCGACTTCTGTACCCTGCGTGCCCCGGCCCTGGGACCTGCAGCCCTGCCCGTCTGCAGAGGAAAGGGGCTCCACGCACAGCCTCGCCCTCCGGGACTCCTCAGCCGGGCGCCCCTCACGACCGGGCCCACGCGCCACTGCGCCCGGCTCCTTGGGACCACGGCAGCGCGCGTGCGGAGCGCCTCGGGCCGCGGGGCGTGGCGGGGGCGAGCGCGGCGGGGCCGTCCACGGCCGGCTGCGCAGGCTCGGAGCCCGACAGGCCCAGGCCGCGGCTCCGCCCACGCGCCCCCGTCCCCAGCGGCCCGCCTGTCCCGAGCGGGGGGACCCTGGGTCCCGGTGCCCTCGGCCCAGCAGGAATCGCAGCGTCCCCGCTGCCGCTGTCTCTGCGGCCCCCTCTCCAGCTGTGGGTGCAGACGCCAGGGCGTGCACGCCTCTCTGTGAGCCGCCCCGGAGGGTGACGATGCGACCCCGGGGTCCCGGGCTCGGACAGCTCTGAGGACACCGCATCCGGGGCCCCGGGACACCAGGGGGGTCCTCCCCGTGAGCAAGCAGCGCCGAGTGCCCACGGCAGGCAGGAAGAACCTCTCCGCGCATGGCAGGGGTGCCAGGCACACGCGGCCCTCCTCACCGGCCGCCGGCGCAGCTGCACGGGGCTGACTGCGGCCCCCAGAGCTGGTGGAGGGACCGCGACGCCGCAGCCCATCCTGCAGCCAGAGCATGGGGCGTGGGCGCCCTCGAGTGGCCCGCAGGGCTCACTGCATCGGCACTGGAGCTTAGCCTGGCGGATGGAGGGACGCGGTGGCCCTGCAGGCCGTGGGCAGGCAGTGACCCCACCCGTGTGTTCCTTCCGTCTCTCCCTCTGCCTCTGTGTCTCTGTCACTCCCTCCCTCTGTCCCTGTCCTCTGAGATGACGTCTGAGATGATGCCCGGTCTGTGGAGATGACCTGAGCCTCAGAGCCCGAGCATGGTCACCATCGCGTACACGGCGTGTGCTCTGTAAGGACCCCAGCAAAGAGCAGGCCCTGCATAAGCGCAGGTCCCTGTGCCCCATGTCCTGTCACCCACGGGGTCAGGACCAGGTGTCCGAGCCTCGGTCTCGCCCCTGTGGAGTCCCAGGCGGTTGGGGGGCTCCGCGGTAGGCACTGCACCCCGCGGTGTCGGCGTCCATCCACTCAGCTTGTCACGGCGTCCATCCCTGCAACTTCGGCCATGATGAGGACACCTGCGGCCCCACACGTGCTCCTGGTGACCGGGGACAGCAAGCGCCTCTCTGACCTTTGTCCAGTCCGCGTGGCCTCTGTGGCCCAGTTCAGATCTTTTGCCCATTTTAAGATTTTGCTGTGTGTTTTCGGCTTGAGCTTCAGGGGCTCGCAGCGCGTCCTGGGTGCGAGTCCTCGAGTGCACGCGTGTCTCTTCACGTCACCGCGGGGTCTGCCGCAAGCGCCCACTGGCTCTGATGAGGACGGATCTGTCCGTCTGCTCCGCGGGGCACTGCGTTGTGGAAGCCGACGCCGCTGCCTCCCCCAGGGTAACAGAACTCCTCCCGTGTTTTCATCTAGAAGTTGAACAGTCTACGGGTTTACATCTAACTCTTTTCCACCCTTTCTGAGTTAATTTTCATCGTAATTAGTATTAACCAGAGAGTTTTCCTGTCCGGGGACACCTGCTTTGGACAGCACCGTCTGCTGGGACCGCGAGCTTCTGCGCTGATGGCCTCCGCACCTCCGGCTGCCCTGAGCTTGCGTCCGCCTGTGCCCGGGGCCCCGCCCTGCATGGCTGCTCCGGCCATCTGTCCTGTGCCGCTGCGCGTCTGGCTTGTGATGGCTGTGGCCCGAGTCCAAAGCCAGGTCGCACACGTCCGCCCCGTGGTGGTCTCCCAGCGGCTTTGGCGAGCCGGGTCTGCTGCACTTCCGGAAGCTGTGTCACTTCCTGCCCAAGCTGCGGCCGTGTTCTCCGTGGAGCTGCACTGAATTTACGGATTCGCTTCAGATTTGACACTGTGGCTTGTCACGCGGAGACTTGCGTACCCTTGGACCAGCACATGACACTGCCGGCTGGGACCTGAGCCCCGCGGCGCCATCCGCAGGGTCCTGCGGAGCCCTGCGCCCATGCGACAGCATCAGCGGCCCGGGCGCTGGCGAGGCGGCAGGTCATGCAGGCGATCCCTAGTGCGCAGGCGACCGTCCTCATCATGGGGACTCGGGAGCACTTCCCAGCCTCCCGCCACGCGAGGAGAGTGAGAAGGGCACAGGTGGACTTGCATGGGACCTTCATGGGACTCTGAATCTGCTGCTGCCTCGGCTTGAACGTCCAAGTCCCAGAACTATGAAGAATGAACTCCATTGTTTGTAAGCCCCAGGCTCGTGGCGTTTTGTTGTCCACCCTGTGGAGGGACAAGAGATGCGCCTTTCCCTGGTCAGAGCTTTGACGAAACTCTGCTTAAGCCCCGTCATTCCAGCCCTGGGGAGGCTGAGGCAGGAGGATCGCCGCAAGTCTGAAGCCAGCCGGGGGTACATAATGAGTTCAAGGCCAGCCTGGACTGCATAGCAAGACCGTCTCAAAAAAACAAAAAAATTAAAATGAAAGAAGGCAGAGGGAAAGAGGAAGAGGAAAAGGAAGGGAAAAAATCGCGGTCACCAGCTCCTGAGACCCTCGCGGACTCGCCTCTGACTCCATCCCCACTGCGTGCCCACGTCTACCAGCCTGGCCTCTCACAGCGCACATCCTGTCCGCTCTTGCAGGGACAGCACCGAGCGAGCAGAGAGGAAGAGTGGCCCTCGCCACCGGGTGTGTGCTGGCAAAAGGCCCAGCTCCATCTCCAGGCTTTTAAAATCCAGAGGCCCAGGCTGCGCCGGATGGCTGCAGGGACGCCTTGCCAGGGAGGACCCAGCCAGGCCCATGGAGAGGACAGCGTGGCCCCCGGGCTCCTTGGGGACACAGTCCTGCCGAGCACCTCGGCCAGGTGCTGCCCCATGTGGGGCCCGGCACCCCGAGACCCAGTGTGCGGCCTCGTGCCTGGGTACAAGGCCGAAATCAAGGCCAGAAGAGAGGGTGGAGCGCCCGGTGCAAGCCGCTCCCCGCACACCAAGGCCCCAGCTCCCTGGGTCCTCCCCCAGCCCCGCGGGACCCACCCCGGCCTCACCCTACCAAGGACCAGAGGGCCCCAGGGTGGTGTCCCCAGCCTGGTCCAGGCGCGGTGGCGCTGGGTCACGCACACCAGACATCACCCTGGCTGGGCTCTCCGTGCCACCTGGCCACCAGGGCTGGCCTGGCACTGACCGGAAGATGATCCCCAAGGTGTCAGAGCTGGGCAGGGCTGGGGTTGGAGGTCCGATCTGGGACAAGGGGCACAGAGAGTCACATCCGACAGCCAAGGGACCGCGTGGTGGGTGCTGAAGACCCTCGGTAGGCGCTGGTGACGCTTCCAGCAAAATCCCGCTAGTAAGTGTCTGCAGTGGGCGGGTGAGATAGCTCAGCGGCATAAGCGCCTGCCTGGCAAGCGCGAGGTCCTGAGTTCGACCCCCGGTACCCACAAAAAAAAAAAAAAAAAAAAAAAAAAAACTGAATATGACACGTTTCCCTAAAGCTGGGAACCCGACGCAGTCGCTGAAATAGCGTTGTTATTCCACAAGGGTGAGCGATGTCAGCACAGGAGAAAATAGGAGAGAATAGAATAATAAGCGTAAATGTCAGCGATATGATACCGTCTTTTCACTTACATGACTGCATTCTCAGAAAAAACAAAGGTTTGTAAAATAAATTGATGACATAAATAAAGGGGTTTGTTAAGGTGGCTGGGATAGGACAAATCCTCAAAATTTCTTCTGTGTGAGCCATAACCAGCCAGAACTTTAAAATGAAGAAACTATTCCATTTGCAAAAAGTGATACCAGTCGAATAATATTAAAGTATAAGACAGCTGGGCGCGATGGCGAACACCTGTGATCCCAGCACTCGGGAGGCTGAGGCAGGAGGATCGCCATGAGTTTGAGAACAGCCTGGGCTACACAACAGGAGAGACGCTGTCTCAAAAAAAAAAAAAAAAAAAATATGTAAGACAATTTTTAAAATACAGACCTAACTGGGGACATAAAACAAAGCCTACATGAACAGGAAGAAACGCCGTCTCTCTGGGTGAGAAAGCAAACTGTAGAGAGACTGACTCTCCTCCCACCATCCCGAGTGCCTTTGAGGGTGCCAACTGGGGTTTTCCTATTGTTATTATTATTTGTTTGTTTCTGTGGTGCTGGGGACTGAACCCGGCTCTTCACACTGAGCTCTGTTCCCAGCCCTTCGTTATTTTTCATTTTGAGATGGGTGTCGCTAAGTAGCCCAGGCGGGGCAGGAACTTGCGACCCTCCTGCCTCAGCCTCCAGAGTGCTGGGAGGACAGGTGTGGGCCACCACACCTGGTCTATTTTCCACTGGATAAAATGCTTTTAAATACGTACAGTTTCAGACACATACTCAGTAGTTGCGGGACACAGAAGGGCGATTTGCTTAATCAGCGTAAGGAGCCAGAGCCGGTGCCGGAATGAGCGCCTGGGAGGAGAAGTTCAAGGAAGAGGAGGCCCGGAAGTGGGCCCCACCCTTGGGAGAGCCTAGCACCCAGTCAGGTCCCAAGGTTGAGGGGGAGGTGGGTGGGGCTTAAAGTGGGTGGAGCCCCCTGTGGGCGGAGCTTAGAGGGTGGGCCCTTTAAGGGGCGTGGTTTGAGGTGGGCGGGTTCGTGTGGGTGGGGTTAAAGTGGACGTGGACCACTGGCTACATAATGGAGTCCCAGTAGATTAACAATTAAAGACGATACTAAAATGTTGGGATTGCTGCGAGATTGTAATACAATTGCGACTCAAGGGAAATACAGCCAACAAAAATCCAGAAGCTACATGACACAAAGAAAATATTTACCGTAATTTTCACTGCGTGGCCAAAACTGCTCAAAACATCTACAGAGGAGTGAAGACCAGGAGGATGTGCGCAATGCGCGTGAAAGTCCAAAGATCATCTTACAGACCATGCCGAGTGAGGACCAGAGAGGAGGTAAACCCCCTAATCTTTAACAAAGGTTATGCTGCAGAGAAACTAAAAGTTCTGTACTCAAAGTAAAGGACTCTCAGCCTTCCCAGAAGGGGGGGACATATACATTTAATAACAATGGGAGAGCCGGGGCTGGGGGTGCACTCCTGTAATCTCAGCACTTGGGAGACTGAGGCAGGAGGACCACTGGGAGTCGGAGGCCAGCTTGGACTACATAGTGAGACCCTGTCTCAAAAAAACAAAAAAGAAAAAAAAAATCTATAACTCAAAATGTAGACCTGCTATTTCCCTCCTTTAGCCTTTTAAACCATTTTTATAGCTGGGCATGGTGGCACATGCCTGTAATCCCAGCACTTGGGAGGCTGAGGCAGGAGGGTCTCTGAGAGTTTGAGGCCATCCTGGGCTACAGAGTGAGTTCAAGGTGAGCCTGGACTGTATAGTGAAACTGTCTCAAAAAAAAAAACAATGGAACATCGGGTTACACTCAGGCCGTTTTGAAATTCAAAAAAAATGATAACAGTTGGTAAGAATGCAAGCTGAATCTGGTAGCAGCAAACCCATCGTCCCGGCATGCTAGGAGGCAGAGGCAGGACGATCGCAAGTTCCAGCCCAGCCTGAGCTACTTAGTGAGACCCTGTCTCATAATATAAATAAATAATAAAGAAATGGGCAGGAGCGTAGCTCAGCACAAACGACCTGGATTCAATCCCCAGTACTGAAAAAAATAAAAAGCACCCATCCTCTCCAAGTTAAAATACCTAGGAATAAACTTTTAAACTATATATGAGGTGAGGAAGACTTTTACTTCACTGCTGACAAGCTGAAGAAGAAGCTGGGCTGCCACACTCTTGGAAAGAGGACGGGGTCGTTTCTAGACGGCACCCAAGGTGCTGCGGCCTGGGCGGCGTGGGCAGCAGGAATCTCCCGCAGCCTGGAGCGGGGAGCTGGGACCCGGAACCGAGTGCCGCGTCCCTGCCGCTCGTGTCCACCCTTCCTCGGACACAGCGGCCAGGTGCTGGAGCAGGGCAGCTGGGCCTCACTCGTCTAAGCACCTGGCACAAGGGGTCTCCAAACCGGACAGCTCAGGTCCCGGGGCTGAGCTGCCGCGCGTGAACTGAGGGAACACGGGTGACAAAGCCCGAATCGGGACTCAGTGTTAGGAAGCTGTGCGCTCTCCTGGGTTCGTGAACATAAACACTGCACAAGCGGCCGCAGTGTGGCCGGTGCGGGGCTGGAGCACTCGCCCAGCACGGCTGAGGCCCGGAGCTCCAGCCCCGGAGCCAGAAAAATAGATCCGCAGCACACGTCGGCAGTAGCAATATCACACGGGGTTCTTTCATTGTGTCTTGATTTGCAGGAAGGAGGCGAGCATTTGATCCTGAAGGTCAGGCATTTGATCCTGAAAGTCATGGGGAAAAATAGGCAGGAGTAGCAGCAGATATGCAGAGAGAGAGAGAGACAGAGACAGAGAGAGGCAGAGACAGAGAGAGGCACTACAAAACCTCAACCACTAAAACCCTGTGGCATCGGCAAATAAATGACACCGTAACTCTACAGAGGGTTTGGGGGACAACCGTGTCCTGGCTGTGGCAGCCGTGGCGGTGACATCTCAGGGAATCCTGCCAGCTCCTTAGTGACGGTGTCGAAACACAGAACCGTCGAAAATCAAAATAAAATGAAGTCGGGCCCCTACTTAACACCTTACATGGAGGTCAATCTCGACAACACAGACGTAAAACTGTGTTATAAAACAAAATTACAGAATCCAACAGACGCATCCCGGCATCACCCGGGAAGGGGATGATCTTGTTAACTCTGGCTCGAAAGCCAGAAGCCGTGAAATACATGGATGCACTCAACCGTATTTTAAGACGCCAGAGCAAACGATAAGCCATGAAATGGGGGAAACGTCTGCGACTCGTTGCGAGTGGGGTCCCCATAACATGGGCTCCTGGAAAAGGATTAATATAGAAGGAGGGTGGCGAAGGTGACGAGCATACGGCTTTTACACAGACAAGACCCGGGCGCGCGAGAGGCGCGGACCCCAACCGGCCCAGCCGCACCCTCCGCGCAGAGGGCAGAGGCCCCACGACGCCGCGCTGCTGACCCAGGGCGGACAGGGCGCCCAGGCTCGCGGCGGCTCCACGCGAGGCAGTCAGGCCCAGGAGTGGATCTGGGACCCCAGGACCCCCGTCTGGGATTCATCTGCAGAGGCGTCTGCAGCCGTGCACCGGGGATGTGTGCGGCCGCATTCGGAATACAAAATACTATAAACACCCCGGGGGGGGGGGGAGAGGGAGAGAGGAGAGGGAGGGGGAGAGAAGGGGACGCGGAGGGGGAGGGGGGGAGGGGGAGAGAGGGGGAGAGAGAGGCTGACGCTCAGCATCCGTTAGGGAAGCGTCTCCCAGGTGCACTGTTAACCTGTGAAAGCCAGACGCTCGCTGTCCAAATAACCTGAGTTTTGTTCTTTGGAGCCCGGGTTCTTGTTTGTTCCTGAGTAAGCGGAAAACAGCAGGACACAGGAGAAATCAATAAAAGCGCCACTCCACGGGGGCCCCTTTTGCAGGGGCCTGGGGTCTGCACTGTGGGCCACGTGAGCATCCACGTGGTCCCTGCTCTGATAACTACAAGGGTTAAACCTCGTTATGCGTGTCAGGCGGGGCAGGATGGAGGCTGGGATGGGAAGGTGACCTGGAGCTGTCACCATGGTGACGTGGGTGGGAGGAGGATGGAGCAAAAGAGATGACTGCGTCTCCAAGCGCACCAGACGTATGTGTGCGAGGCCCTTATCTCAGAGCATGGGATTTC
Source organism: Erethizon dorsatum (assembly GCA_028451465.1). Taxonomy (NCBI): domain Eukaryota; kingdom Metazoa; phylum Chordata; class Mammalia; order Rodentia; family Erethizontidae; genus Erethizon; species Erethizon dorsatum. The sequence goes on along the minus strand of CM051830.1, from coordinate 125,856,688 downwards.
ACATGGCTTTTTGTTTGTTTAGTTTGGTTTGGGTTTTTTTGTTTTTTGAGACAGGGTCTCAGGCTGGCCTTGAATTCGCAGTGATCCTCCTGCCTCAGCCTCCCAAGTGCCGGGATGACAGGCGTGCGCCACCACGCCCGGCTGCATTTTTTAATAATTACCATCCACGCTTCTATAACCGGAAATAGTAATTCTCATTTTTAAGAAAATTCCCAATTAATCAAAATGCCATTTGTTCCTCAAAAAGAAAACCCAAATGAATGGATTTCACACTATAGACAGAGAACATCCGGCTCTTCTTCAGGAAGGAAATACGAAAATCGAAAGCATGGATAGCCTCCTGCAGAAAGACGGTCCCTCCTTATGGGAAACATCTTACTACATGTGTAGGCAGGACTGTGGGACTCCAAATTCAGTTGCATTTTTGTCTTATCCTGTACTTTTTGAGTCTCAAGACCCTGAGGGCACTGGCCGGCACAGTGGTGCACACCTGTAATCCTCTGGAGGCTGAGGCAGGAAGATTGCCACAAGTTCGAGGCCAGCCTGGGCTACACAGTGAGACGTTGTCTCAAAGAAAAACCCTCCTGACACTCAGGAAAAACAGAGCTTTCCTTTACGGCTGGCACAGTTTCAAGCTCGTGAGACATGATTTCGGTACTAATGTGGTCCCCCAACCCACTACCCTCTCGGGAAATCAGCGATCTGTAAATGTATTTGCTCGTCGTTGACACTACATGGCGCTGGAGAGGGGACAGTCCTCTCTCAACTTGCCCGTGCGCTGCTGGAAATCTCGGAACAGAAAAATTAACCCTGGCGCTAAGCGATGGGTTCGCTGATGTCAATGACCCTGGGGCGAGGGTCGCCGAGCTTTCTCTAACGCCGTGTTAGAGCTGTCGAATTTGGGGATCAAGAGCACAGCTCACTGTTCTTTAGCGTCACAGCCATGTCTTTAATAAAATGACCTCTGACAGTCCTTCCAGGAACTTAAAAACAGCACACAATGCTTTATTGTCTTCTGCAAGAGCAAATAATAGATGAGTGATTACTAAACGTGTGCCGATCGTCTTCACCGAGGCACCTGAACTGCTGGCGGGAAATGTGCAGGGACGGTCGCCGCGTGTGCGTCCGGTGTTTACCCTTCCTCAACCTGGCCACCCCCCTTGCCGTAACCACAGCAACCGGGACGCAGTGAGTCCCGCGGAAAGAGGTCCAGATTCACAGAAGAACGGGGCTCCTGAATTCCGTGCGGCTTTGCACATCCACGTCCTCCTACTTCCAAAGTTTGCCTTGTTCCCACTTTCCCTACTCACCTTCTGCACGCAGCTGCGTCCTGTGAGGGGTCGCTGAGTCAACAAGGAAGGCGGCCGGGACCTTGAACGGTGCGGAGGTCGAGGCGATGGCGGTGCAGGATAAAATCCGGCTGCCCGGCCGCCGGCCCTGGCTCTGTGACTGCAGACCAGGAAGCTGCTCGCTGCCTGGCCTCTGAGGCCCTAGAATTAGGGCAATAATAGTGGTACTGTGTTTTGTTGGGGACCAAGGGAGTGGACAGAAAGGCACTTAACATTGCAGCCCACACTCACATGTGGTAGAAACCGGTTCGATTATAGATATTACTGTTATTAGCATCTCCACGAATACACATCAATAACGCGTAGAAATTGAGTTACATGGTACCTCAGATCAAAACCCATTTAAGATAGTTTTGGCAGACTCGGGATTCTAGCTCGTTAGGACTAATTCTTCAAATCTGGCGTGTTCAAAGATAAGGACCCTGCGGTCCTGTCAGAAGGTTTTGGATTCTAGTTTGCTGGAGCAGAATAAAAAGCAAACTGTAGACGGGGCTGGGGGCAGCCCAGTGGCAGAGCCCTCGCCTGGCACGCGCGAGGCCTGGTTCCATGCCCGGCTCCGCGAACGGTGACCACAGAGTAGCAGCGTGCGAAGAGCCCAGGGCGCTGCCTGCAGCGAAGCCCTCGAGGGGCTCGGTAGGTGCGCGCCCCCGAGCGCGGACACGCGCCCTCTCGCAGCGCCGGCCTGGCCTGGTCTCAGTGCAAGAGCAGAGGACGGAGCAGCGCGTCCTGACCGAGAGGCCTTGGCAGGCTCCTCGCGTTATTATAAAAATCCAAGACAGGCGCTGCCCGTTACCCAAGCACTCGTCACTGCAGCTGCAACAGGAGGCCGAAGTCGTCAGGACGAGGGGCGCTTGATGGCATTACTCCGGGTACCTGCCCCGCTCGAGACCGGCACCTGTCCTCGTCCGGATCGCTGAGTCAGACGCCTCCGGCCTTGCTCCTCGGGCCCCCGCGATGGGCGAAACTGTGGCTCAGCTAAGAGACGCAGAAATCCTGTGTCCTACTCACGTTCTTGTCACCGGGACAAAATCCCTGACACTTGCAACTTAAAGGAGGAGAGAGTTATTTTGGCTCACAATTGCAGCCCACGGTCTGCAGGGTGGGGGGGCCGCCCGCGGCGTGGGGAACCGGAAGGGGCGGGGCCTGCTGTCGCACCGTGCGGGTTAGGAAGAGCGAGCGGGCGGCAGGGGCCGGGGAAGGGGCCGGGCGCCGCGGCACAGCGCGTGACTCTGCCGTCGCCCTCGCGGGACGCGGCCGCCCACGGAGACAGCGCCGGCGGGCCCGGCTCGGGCGGCGCGCACCGTGCGCTCGCGCGGACGCTGCCTCGGTTTCCCGGGAGCGGAACCGGAGGAAAAACCCGGAGCACTGGGGATTCGGCGCACGTTCACACTCACACACCTTGCACTCCCCCGCGTGCGCACACACTCGTGCTTTCACCCACAATGCTCACACAACTCACGCTTCCTTGCACGCTCGAATGTGTACACTGATGCGCACTCACTCATGCTCATACACTGCCATCCACACTTAGAAACACGCTTGCACTCCCACATGCTGTCACGCTCACACATGCTCACACCGAACACACACGCTTGCACTCTCCCACGTGCATAGTCACGCTCACACATGCTCACGCCGAACACACACGCTTGCACTCTCCCACGTGCTTAGTCACGCTCACACATGCTCACGCCGAACACACACGCTTGCACTCTCCCACGTGCTTAGTCACGCTCTCACACATGCTCACACTGAACACACGCTTGCACTCTCCCACGTGCTTAGTCACGCTCACACATGCTCACGCCGAACACACGCTTGCACTCCCACATGCTTAGTCACGCTCACACATGCTCACGCCGAACACACGCTTGCACTCCCACATGCTTAGTCACGCTCACACATGCTCACGCCGAACACACACGCTTGCACTCTCCCACGTGCATAGTCACGCTCACACATGCTCACGCCGAACACACACGCTTGCACTCCCACATGCTTAGTCACGCTCACACATGCTCACACCGAACACACACGCTTGCACTCTCCCACGTGCATAGTCACGCTCACACATGCTCACGCCGAACACACACGCTTGCACTCCCACATGCTTAGTCACGCTCACACATGCTCACACCGAACACACACGCTTGCACTCTCCCACGTGCTTAGTCACGCTCACACATGCTCACACCGAACACACACACTTGCACTCTCCCACGTGCTTAGTCACGCTCACACATGCTCACACCGAACACACACGCTTGCACTCTCCCACGTGCTTAGTCACGCTCACACATGCTCACGCCGAACACACACGCTTGCACTCCCACATGCTTAGTCACGCTCACACATGCTCACACCGAACACACACGCTTGCACTCTCCCACGTGCTTAGTCACGCTCACACATGCTCACACTGAACACACGCACTCTCCCACGTGCTTAGTCACGCTCTCACACATGCTCACACTGAACACACGCTTGCACTCTACCACGTGCTTAGTCACGCTCACACATGCTCACGCTGAACACACACACGCTTGCACTCTCCCACGTGCTTAGTCACGCTCACATATACTCACACTGAACACACGCTTGCACTCTCCCACGTGCTTAGTCACGCTCACACATGCTCACACCGAACACACACGCTTGCACTCTCCCACGTGCTTAGTCACGCTCTCACATGCTCACACCGAACACACACGCTTGCACTCTCCCACGTGCTTAGTCATGCTCTCACATGCTCACACCGAACACACACGCTTGCACTCCCACGTGCTTAGTCACGCTCACATGCTCACACCGAACACACACACGCTTGCACTCTCCCACGTGCTTAGTCACACTCACACATGCTCACACTGAACACACGCACTCTCCCACGTGCTTAGTCACGCTCTCACACATGCTCACACTGAACACACGCTTGCACTCTACCACGTGCTTAGTCACGCTCACACATGCTCACGCTGAACACACACACGCTTGCACTCTCCCACGTGCTTAGTCACGCTCACATATACTCACACTGAACACACGCTTGCACTCTCCCACGTGCTTAGTCACGCTCACACATGCTCACACTGAACACACACACGCTTGCACTCTCCCACGTGCTTAGTCACGCTCACACATGCTCACACTGAACACACGCACTCTCCCACGTGCTTAGTCACGCTCTCACACATGCTCACACTGAACACACGCTTGCACTCTACCACGTGCTTAGTCACGCTCACACATGCTCACGCTGAACACACACACGCTTGCACTCTCCCACGTGCTTAGTCACGCTCACATATACTCACACTGAACACACGCTTGCACTCTCCCACGTGCTTAGTCACGCTCACACATGCTCACACTGAACACACACACACTTGCACTCTCCCACGTGCTTAGTCATGCTCACACATGCTCACGCTGAACACACTCGCTTGCACTCTCCCACGTGCTTAGTCACGCTCTCACATGCTCACACTGAACACACACACTTGCACTCTCCCATGCGTACACACTCGTGCTCACTCCCATTTGCACATGCGACACAGCTTGCATTCTCGTGCACTTGCACACACACACAGGCTCTATTTCTGCACGCGCACAGATGTAAGCACCGTGGGAGCCCAGCCGTGTCCCGCCTCACTCCCATGAGGCAAAAACCAAGAACCGTGAACGGTGACTTCCCAGGGGCAGCCCGGGCCAGGTGTGAGCACGTGCACGCGCGTCCCGGAGGCAGGCCGTGTGTGGCACCCGAGTCCTTCCAGCCAGAGGGTGGGGCGTGGCCAGGGTTTCTCACTGCGCAGGAGGAAGCGGAGACACACACCTGTGGGGAATCTTTGAAGCCGTCTGGGCCAGAGAGAGTGCACCACGGCGACTGCTGCAGCCACGGGAGGGGCCTGCAGCGGTCAGCAAAGCCGAGGCCCCTCTCACGTGTGCCCACCCCAACCCCCTTGGGTTCCCACTACAGGCACGCCGGGCCCAGCAGGCGGAAGTGGGCCGCACATGGCCTTCAGCACCATGACCGGAAACGGCACCCTACACCCATGCCAGGGGTCCTGGGTGTCAGGTGTAAAATGTGCCCCCGGCGGGGCGTGGTGTGCACCCCTGTAATCCCAGCACTGGGGAGGCTGAAGCAGGATGCTCAGTGAGTTAGAGGGCACCCTGAACTACACAGTGAGACCCTGTCTCAAATAAATAAGCAAATAAATAATCCACACACACACACCTGTGGTCTTACGTTTTCAGAATGTGTTAAAATTTACATTTTTACTTTCACAAAAGAAACAGCAGAAAAATAACCCAAAACCTGTCAACCCAGGAGCCCGAGGGGGTGAGAGGAAGCCGGAGGGCAAAGGTGCAGAAGCACAAGGCAGACTCCGAAGTAGCCTGTCTTGTAGTTTAAGGTTCCGGCCTAGAGATGTCCCCTTTATAGAAAAGAAAGAAAAGAGAAAAGGGCTCTTAAAACTGAAATGAACAAATCTGCTTACATATCCAGTTCACGGTGTAACCACACAGAATTATCTCAAGCGATTTTTAAACATTATTTTGACAACACGAACAAAACACACGAGAGAAGGCTTAGTCTCGCTTCAGCGTTACCCTCGTAAGTGGCAATGCTGGCATTGTTACTGTAAAACAATGACAGGCAGTAGGGTAAAGAAATTATTAACATTGCTAAATTAACATTATTAAATTAACAGGGTTAATATGCATATTATTAATAACAGATTACAGCTTAATACAGCTTAAAAGATGTAACTATCACACGAAAGACAATAAAAAACATGTATTCTTGAATTTTAATTGGAAATATTGGTAAGAACTAAGCATTTTATTTTCCTTATCTGAAAAAAAAAATACATATTTCCTATCTCTGTCTCATAGCAGGGCAATGGCAAAGAAAAAAAGAAACACAAACACCCAGCTTCCAGATTTGGCCTCTGGGTGGAATTTCTCATCAGTTTACATTGGAGCTGGGCTGGCTGCTGGGACCTTGACGTAGGAGACCATCCGAGGACTCTTCGTCAGGCCTGGAAGCAAAAGTCGTATTAAAGGGAAAGGTCACATGGAAACGACACAGGAACCAACCTGATGGGTCCCCACTGGGCAACAAGACTGCAGTTTGGTCATCCAGAAAGAAAATAATGACTACGACATAGCAACGGATCTGTAAACTGGGTGTGGTGGCGCATACCTGTAATCCCAGCATTCGGGAGGCCGAGGCAGGAGGATCACTGTGAGTTGGAGGCCAGTCTGGGCTACATAGTTAGTTCAAGGCCAGCCTGAACCACACAGCAAAACTCTCTCAAAAAAAAAAAAAAAAAAAAAAAAAAAAAGACTCTGGGAGCACTGAGGGGCGTGTCTGTAGGAAGGCCACACTGGTCATTTGGAAGTCACTTAGGCACCAGGTCATTACCCAGAAAGCAGACAGGGAGAAAAACCCAGCGTTGCCTCTGCTTGTCCTGTTACGTGCGTGTAGTTAGGGTAACCAGATGGCTGATGAAGAAAAGCTGTCCTTCATGAGAGACTCCCAGCTAGCGCTGCAGAAGCGACAGAACCAGGGAATCACCGCCACGCAACGCATAACTCAGCAGCAGATCCATGAATCATCCATCGGCTAAAGCTGTCCCGAAGACTGACCTGGAAGATTTGCCAGTGAGTTTACTACAGAAATGTTCACGTGGAGCAAAAGTGGACTTTGAAAACACTTCTCTCACCAGAAACTAACAAGAAATCCTAGCCACAGACAGTGGCACACGCCAGTAACCCTAGCACTCGGGAGGCTGAGGCAGGAGGATCCCTGCAAGTTCAAGGCCAGCCTGGGCTACATGGTGAGTTCAAGGCCAGCCTGAACTGCATAGTGAGAATCAGGGTCTAAATATTTTTTTTATTACTTAGCAAATATTTTCCTTGGTTTGTCAAAACCAGGGGTGAAACACAGCCCAGAGGTTGCCTCCAATTTGCATGGTACCTCATCCCTGTTTGGCTGTGGGGTCCCCTTGTCTCCCGAGTTCCCCGTTTGCATGGCTTTTCCCCGTGCAGCACGATGACTCCCGGGCCTCTGATCTCACAGAGCCAGGAAGTGGGGTTCGGGTTAGGGGTTTGATCGGATCTGGTCTGCCCTAGAGGGGCTGCGGGGCGGATGGGCTGGGATGGGCTGGGCAGCCGCGCCCTGGGCACCGAGCTCAGGGACCTGGCGTCTGTGTGTCCCGGCGTCCGTGCGTCGAAGCCCCAGCCACAGCGGGTTGAGTGTGGGATAAGCGAGGACTGAGGTAAATGAGGTCACAAAAGCGGGTCCCAGCGCAGGAGTTTCACAAAAGGTGCTGGGATGCCTGACCCAGCTGGCCTCAGGGACTAGCCACACCCATCGGGACGGGCTGAATGTCACCAAGGCAGTCACACAGGCCGCAGAACAGTTTCCTGGTGTAGTGACTGTGCTTTTCTTGATAGTTTTTGTTTGTTTTTGGCAATACTGGGCATTGAACCCGAGACCTTTACCCTGAGCTACGTCCTGGCTCTTTTTTTAAAATGGCTCTTTTGAGCCAGGCGTGGTGGCACACACCTGTAATCTCACCACTCGGGAGGCTGAGGCAGGAGGATCACTGTGAGCTCGAGATCAGCCTGGGCTACACAGTGAGTTCAAGGCCAGCCTGGACTACATAGTAAAAACCGTGTAAAGTAAAAGACAACGACAACAACAAAAAGCTTTTGAGACAGGCTCTCACTACATACTTCAGGCTGGCCTTGAACTCGCAGCGATCCTCCTGCCTCCCCCGAGTGCTGAGCTCACGGGCATGCACCCCCACATCCTGTTTGACCACCTCACCCCAGGAAACACCGAACACCTGGCTGGACAGTGGCCACAGAAGAAACAGGTGTTTCTGCTCCTGGGTCCCTAAAGCATCTATACGTTAACCCAGCCAGCCCTGAGCCAGCATCGCCAGGCTGCTTGTGCACCGTCTGTTTCCTGCAGGGAAGAGAAGTCCTCCGTGCAGATTCGAGCTGAGAGGGAACCACGTTCCCCAGGACGAGGCTCCGCACGGCTGCGGTTGTTAGGGGGCCGCTGTCCTCTCCGGACTTCCTGCGTCTTGTGACCAATTTCTGTAATGCACAGCTCCGGCCATGTCACCACCACCGGGGAAAGCGGGTATTAGACGGTGAGAGGCGACCACCGCCTCCTTCTGACAAACACTGGATATTAGCAGTTTGTGCACGGAAACAGCATGCTATATCGGGTCAAGTCGTTGAAATTAACTGGGGGCTAAAGACTGGAGCGACCCCCTGGTGAGCCAGGAACGGCAATTTGCTGTCACGCAACCTGCGCTTCGAGGCGCTTTCCAGCCATTTCCGCCTCTTCTGGATTTCTGTGTCATTTTCATCAGGTCTGGACGCCGCGGCCATCAACCTCGGCCTCAGATCCGAAGGTCTGGGTGTCGGATCTAATGCTGGCCGCGAGATTCGGTCGCTCCCCTGGGAGACAGCGAGTTGGTCCTCGGCGTTGGCAGGCTGTGGTGACCGAGGCCTGGTCCCTGATTCTGGCTTCTTGAGAGCTTCAGACCCGGCTTCGAAGTGCCCCGCTCGGGCGGCACTGCTGCGGCTCCGTGAATGCGCATTACCGTGAGTGTGTAACACTGTGCCTTTGATTTGTTAACTTTAGAGCTGAAGACTGTTACGCTGTCAGGATTCTAGATGTGGTGAAATTAATATAGGATTAGTACCAGGTAAAAAAATTTTCTGATGTGTGTATCTGAAATGTGTAATAAACTCAACTTATTTTTAAAATTCAAAAAAGTCAATAAGAATACAGTCAGCTGGGCGTGGTGGCAAATACCTGTAATCCCAGCACTGGGGAGGCTGAGGCAGGAGGATCTCTGTGAGTTCAAGGCCACCCTGGGCTACACAGTGAGTTCAAGGCCAGCCTGAACTACACAGCATGACCCTGTCTCAAAAACAAAAAAACAAAAAAAACAAACAAAAAAAAGGGAGAGGCAATAGATATTTCACAAAGGGATGTTTATTATTAATGAACAATCGCATGAAAAACTTCCTATCATTGCGAAGAAAACACAGCAGCACTGAGGCCCCGTCCCTGGTCACACACAGCAGGGCTCTCTGCAATGCTGAGCTTAACAGGACCTGGGGTCGCACCATTTGGTGAGCAGCAGCTCGTGCTGTCACCCGGCCCCGCAATCCGAACCTGGCTCTTTTATGCCAAAGATTCCCATGCAAAGACGGCTATGCACCGCGTGTATTGGCACAGACCCAGAATCCCAGCACTTCAGGAGGCTGAGGCAGGAGGATCTCAAGTTCAAGCCCAGACTGGGCAATTAAATGACTTAGTGAGATCCTGCCTCAAAATTAAAAAACAAACAAACAAACAAAACGGGCCGAAGATGCAGCTCAGAGTGAAGGGCCTGGGTTCCGTCCATACTGAAAAAAAAAAAACAAAAAAAAACAAATGACCAACCAGGGTGGCTCCAGCCCACCCAGGGGACTGGCGGGAAGCGCCAGCCACACTCCACCTGTGGCTGTGAGGGGGACCATCATGCGGTGACATTGGGCCACGTGGCTTCAACACGAACACAAGAGCTGGGCCAAGGACACTCATGTTCACCCCAGATGCTGTGGGGAGCGGGCAGGGAGGTGACCAATAAATGAAGTCAGGCACAGGGTTGCCACAGGACTCGGGGTCCCCCAAGACAGCTCCCCAAGGGGTGAAAAGTGGACATGCAGAACACAGACCAGTGCTGGTGTCAACAGTGGCACAGCCATGCGGCAGGCGGGGATGACACTGCCACCATCCGCAGAGGAGGGGGCGGCTAGTCGTCCTGCGGTGGGCAAGGTTTGGCCAGGAAAAGCAGGGGAGAAGGCGCAGCTGGGGGAGGGAGCCAGGGCCCAGGCCGTGCCTCTGAGTCCAGGCAGCGGGAGGACTGGGTTGTACTATCCCAGCCCCAGCAGAAGACCAGAGCAGGCGAATGGCAGAAGCAGGGGCTTCAGGTGCGCAGGTGTCGTGCAGGGCCAGGGCCAGGAGAGACTGCCAGGGAGAGCGTGGCTCCAGGGGCTGACCATGGCCTGCAGCTGGCTACGGTGTCAGCAGTATACGACTGTGCTGTATGCCACTGACTGCACACTTCGTAACTGTTAATTTGCTTGCTTTGGTTTGTTTTACTGTTATGAGACAGGGTCTTGCTATGTAGTCCAGGCTGGCCTTGAACTCACCGCATTCCTCCTGCCTCAGCCTCCCGAGTGCTGGGATTACAGGCATGTGCCACCACCCTGGGCCTATAATAGTTAATTTTAAGAACACATTCACCAGGCGTCATCCCAGCGTTCTGAGAGACTGAGAGGCTGAGGCAGGAAGATTATAGTTCAAGCCCAGCATGCACAATTTAGCAATTTAGAGAGACCCTGGTTCGAAAATAAACAAACAAATAAAAGGAGGAGGAGGGGAGGGGGAGGAGGAGAGGGAAGGAAGGAGGGAGGGAGGAAGGGGAGGGGAACTAAAAAGAATGAAGCTGGACAGTGTCCACATACCAGCTCCCCGGGAGGAATGTGACCGTTATGTACTGCAAACGTATTTTCATCTTTGCAAATAAGAAATGCAAATAAATAAACAAATAAACAAATAAATAAATAAATAAAATAGTGGGTGAGAAAACAAAAAGCTACCACACCCAGCGAGTTTAACTGAGCAGGCACAGTGTGCCGGCCCGGGCCACGGTGTGGCGCCCACGTGTGGGGGTCAACACGGCCAGCTGCGAACCCGGGTTTGCTCTTCGTAGGTGACAAGCGAGGAGCCCAGGGCGCCCCCTGTGGCCCAGGCTCGTCGCCGTCACCGTCCCCTACCCCAGCAGGCAGCAGTCCACATCACTCCTCTCCCTCTGCTGTAAATGGGGCTCAGTACACTCAAATAAATGCCACAAGCCTTCTTACAGCGTGGCTCGTGTGCTCGTTTACGTTTTGCAGTGCTGAGGACTGAACCCAGGGCCGGGCACAGTAGCTACGCCCCAGGTCCTTAAGACAGCGTCTCCCTACATCGCCCAGGCTGGCCTCGGACTTGTGGCCCTCCTGCTTCAGCTCCCCCGTAGCTGAAATGATGAGTGTCTACCGCCACACCCGGCAGTGTGAAGATTAACACAGTGCTTGTGGTGAGCCTCACTAGTGCGATGTTTCAGGACAAGTGTTTAATTTGCTGGTCCTCAGCTGCGTACGGCAATGCTGGGGTTTCTGCCTCCTCCACCTCTGCTCACGTGGGTATTGTGGAGGGTAACTTCCCACACTTTTGTTTCTGAGCTGGCTTTAACTTGCTCCAGAAAAGTCTTGTGAGCTGGGCGTGGTGGTGCAGGCCTGTGACGCCAGCACTGGGGAGGCTGAGGCAGGAGCATCCTTGTGAGTTCAAAGCCAGCCTGGGCTAGAATGACACCCTCTCTCAAAAAACAAAAAAAGATATTGAGGCTGAAAACTGGTGTAAGAGTTCATCATTTCCATTTGCTGTCATTGACAGTTCCTTCATTTCACACAGGGTTAACCTTTGTTTAGTGACATAAATTTGCAGTGTTTTTGTACCACACAAATAAACATCTATACAAGTCCAGCTGGGCATGGTGGCACACGCCTGTACTCCCAGCATTCGGGAGGCTGAGGTAGGACTGACGCAAGTTCAAGGCCAGCCTGGGCTACATAGCGAGACCCTGTCTCAAAAATACAAACAAAAAAGTCCAATCAAGGTGTAAACAATTACACACACAACTGTAACACACCTTATTTTTCAACAGTCTGAACATATTAATTTTCATCACAGATGTTTTTAACAGAAATAACTCTCGACTGAAGTTATAGATTTGAGTATAAAAATTCCCTCTCCGCAGGATTCCTCCTGACCACAGTCCCCACGCTCTTCCCAGCAGCCACCCTCAACCCCGAGTGAGCCCCCGCTTCTCCTCAGCCTTGCATGCTGCCAGCAACGGGGCCCCGAGGTCCTCGCGGGTGTGTCCTGCCCCTTGCTTTCCCAATGTGCAATTCCCAACCCACAGGACGTGGGCGTCTTTTCTTATGCTTAGCTGCCACTTGTACTTCTTTGGTGAGATGTCTGCACAGCTCTTTTTTTCTGGCAGAGATCCTCCTGCCTCAGCCTTCTGAGTGCTGGGAGGATAGGTGTCTGCACCAGGCCTGGCTGATTCAATCACCTTTTGATCCCAGTCTCCCCTGGGTGGACACACTTCAACGATGGAAGAGAAATCTTGAACTGAGTATTTCTGTCTTTGTGAAATGATGTTCTGTATATCATAAGAATGAGCCAATGAGAAAACAGCCTGGTATTTATGGGAACGCAGCCTCCTCCCTGAAGGAGAGACAGACAGAAACAGAGCGGAGGAAGAGGAAGGAGCCAGCAGGGCGGACAGGCCGGGCAAGTCATCGTGTCTCAGTCACCCTCCGGCTGCGTCTCACTAAAAACGGCAAAGGTGCTGGACACGGTGGTAGGCGCCTGCAGTCCCAACCACCCCAGAGGCTGAGGCAGGACGACAGCTGGAGTCCAGGAGTTCAGGGCCAGCCTCTCTGGAGGGGGAGGGCTGCGGATGTAGAGCAGCAGTGCAGCACCTGCTTAGCTTGCAGGGACAGCCCTGGGCTCACCCGCTGCCCTGAAAGAAAACCTTTTACACCGAGGGAACTCGGGGACATCACTGTGGCCAGCCGGGTGACCCACTTATCAGCAACAATGGGACAAGTGGCCTCGCTCACCTCTGGAGGCTGTGGACACATTGCTGATGTCACCTGACCCTCATGGTGCGACCTCAGCACGGAGGACACCCGGGGATGCCAGGATCGCCAATGCCACTCACTGAGGACAAAGTGGGAGAGAAGGACACTTCGTTAGAACCCCATCTAAAGACAGGAAGCTGCCCTCATGGGGCGCTGGACACTCAGGGGACACGGAGCCTCAAACACAGGGTGCAGCTGGATGTGCCCATGTGTAAGACCGTGTAGTGCCGTGTGACGGAGTACCACGGTCCCGGGCCCAGCGATAGGTGACTCGAGGTGGGCGGCACCTTAGGACATTCCTGAAAGGGACACCTCCTTCGTGGCACGGCACACGGTGTCATCTGGAAGCGGGCACGCGGCAGCTCCCACCATGGGGCACCGGGAATCGGGTGGAAGCAGGCAAGCCGTGCCAGGAGATGGTCGTCCAAACCGGAGTGCAGCAGGCTGCGGGAACACCGTGGAGGGACACCTGCCGTCCGGGAGACAAATGTCACACACAAGGGACGCCCGACAGTGGCCACGTGACCTTCAGAATCACCTGCAAGGACCACAGGCTCGGAGCAGAGGACAGTGAGCGGCTGCGCAGGCGTGGGCGTCGTGACAGCCGTGTATCTGCAGCCCACCTGCTGGGACACGCGCAGGGGCTCAATTCGGCAAATCCCAGGCTGAGCCGGGCCGGAGTGTTCATGGGCAGCCCGTTCTTGCCCTCACATTGCTTACAGTGAGGAAGCAAATTAGCAACGAAAAGCCCATTTTTAGCCAGGTGTGTTGCTGCACACCTGTAATCCCAGCACTTAGGAGGCAGAGGCAGGAGAACCTTGTCTCAGAAAAAAGCCCCAGTATTCACAAACCCTCTGCCCTGGTGATTCCAGTCCTCAAAATTAACCCCAGTCACTCGGCTGGCTAGAGCGATGCCACCGACTTCCCTCAGTGTAAAAGATTTCTTTCAGGGCAGCCGGGGTATATCCAGGGCCACCTCAATTTCCCAACCTTTTGTTTTGTTTGAGAAGGGTCTCATGATGTAGCCCAGGCTGGCCTCAAACTCCTAGTGACCCTCCTGCCTCAGCCTCCCAAGTGTTGGGATCATAGGTGTGCACCACCACACCCGACCCAATTTTCAACTGTGGGATTAGAAATTTCTTAAACATAGACGCGCTAAAGAAAGTTTTAATGAATTTGACCATATTAAGAACTTTCAATAAAACAACACTGGGATTCCACCTTACCCCACGAAGAATGGCCAACAAAAAATCAAATAAATGCTGGCGAGGCCGAGGGAAAGGACCCTTCTACACTGTCGGTGGGATGTAAACTGGTACAACCACTATGGAAACCAGTGTGGAGTCCTCAGAAAACTCGAACTAGAAATTCCATTCACTCCAGCTGTTCCCCTTCTGGGTGTCTTCCCGAGAGATAAAGACGTCATATCACGGAGGTCCACGCACACCCATGTTCACAGCAGCACAACTCATAGTAGCTACATCTTGGAAGCTGCCTGTGTGTCCATCAGCAGATGAATGGATAAAGAAAATGTGGTGTTTACACACAATGGAGTACTGCTCTGCCATAAAGGACAGACGTGTCATTTGTAGGCAAATGGGTGCACTGAGACCATAATGTTAAGCAAATCTTAAATATCACATGGCTTCTCTTACATGCAAAATTCAATATATAAAGTAAAAGACAAACAATGGGGGAAAAAAAAGGGGAAGTTACTATAATCCAGCACGGCCGATGTACCTAAAAATGCATCTTGACCTACTATCGTTGTCTCACGTGGCTTACGTGTTTTTCAGCCTGTTAGTCTCACCAATAATGTTTTTCAGCCTGTTAGTCTCGCCAATAATGTTTTTCAGCCTGTTAGTCTCACCAATAATGTTTATGATAATTAACAAAATAAATCTGATGCTAGCAAAAATTGTTTTGTTTTGCTTTTTGAGCCAGGGTCTTGCTATGTAGTTTAGGCTGGCCTTAAACTCACGGTGATCCGCCTCCCGAGTGCTGGGATTACAGGGGAGTGCCATCATACCCAGCGTTCAAAAATAATTTTAAATGGGGGTGATGCCACTGAGTTCTCTCAGTGTAAAAGGTTTCTTTCAGGACAGGGGGGTGAATCCAGGGCTGCCTCAATTTCCCAATTTTTATTTTTTGAGACAGGGTCTCATGATGTAGCCCAGGCTGGCCTCAAACTCGTAGTGATCCTCCTGCCTCAGCCTCCCAAGTGTTGGGATCATAGGTGTGCACCACCACACCCGACCCAATTTTCAACTATGAGACTAGAAAAGAATTTCTTAGACATAAAAGCACTAACTCGTTAGTTTTAATGAATTTAACCATATTAAAATTAAAATAACTTTCAAATTAAAACACTAAGCTCCCACCTTGCCTGCCATAAAGCCTCTCCTGCCCATGGACTGTCCCCAAGCCAGGCCAGCAAGCCCTGGTCACGCCACATGACCATCCTCTGGCTGGCAGGTTAGCCCTGCTCACAGCCATGGCACCTGTGCATCAGTGACATTGCGGCCGCCCAGCTGGGCCCCTGCTGCCCTGCTCCCGGACAGAGCTGCACGCGACATCTGCATGGGTATTACTCGCTGTGTCAGCAGTGTTGTTGCAGCCACGGTGTGGCCATCTCTCTGCAATTCCAGCGGGAACATACAGCCATGGGGTGAGGCTGGCCGTCACCAGCCCTGTACCCACTCCTGCTGTGAAGACTCTGCAAGGCTACTGCGACCTTCAGAGGCTTCCCACCAGGGGTGCTGGTTCTTGTGAGACAGGGTCTCCCTATGTACAGTTCAGGTGGCTCTAAACTATGTAGCCCAGGCTGGCCTCACACTTGCAGCAATCCTCCTGCCTCAGCCTCCCAAATACTGGGATTACAGGTGTATCAAACCTAGCTTTGCCATTTTCTAAGGCTCAAACCTGCAGAACAGCTCAAAACAGCCCCACCAGTGACAACCCACCCACTTCCAGCAGCCCCCAGGGTTTCCCTAAATTTCTTTGCCCTTTGGACCAAACCTGCCTCCAAGGTTTCCAACAGATTCTCAGAATGCTTGTGGTCTGGCCTGGCCTTGCAGCCTGGCTCACCCTGAGCCTCACAGAGGTCCTAGCAAAGCCCTGCTCCTGGGACAAGGCACGGGACATCATGCAGCCTGGGCTGTGCTGACCCAGGGCTCCTACGCCAGCACCCACTGCTGACCCTGAACTCACACAGCCTGGGAGCACCGTGTGACATCCCTTGAGGGCTCCACTCCTGTGGCTGGTGTTGCAATGTCTGCTTGCTGCCCCTACTGCACTGACACAAGCCAGTCAGGGGTGTGGACTCAGCCCCAGGTCTGCAGCCACTTCACCAGAGTCTGGTCCCAGAGGCGCCTGCCTCCCCAGGGCTGTCAAAGAGCACAAACACGAGGGACGTGTGTGGTCAGCGGCACATGAGGGCGACAGCGCCAAGCTCAAATGTCCCTGAGACGAGGGCAAGGAACTACGTCTCAGCAAAGTGGGACAGCCAGCTGTGCAGCCTCCCGAAGTTACCCAGTGGCAGGGATGGCACAGGACATGGGCCGAGCCACCAGCAGCCCCTTGGAAGATGACTCTCAGCCTTACGGAAGGGTGAGCCCAAGGGTCAGGCGCCTCTGGGCCTCCACTCGAGTTGAAGCGTGAAGGCAACGCCACGCCTGGCCAGCACTGCCTGCCTGACCCACGCTGCTCTCGAACTCGGTTGCTTGGCCGATCACTGCCAAGAGCCCCGTGTGCCCCCCGCCCACCACACTGCAGCCCCGGCCCACCTCTCACACCCACTCGCGTGTTCCTGGTTGTGTCCTCGCCACCAAACCAGACCCCGACTGACCCCACGTGCAGAGCAGCGGCCAGGACACAGGTCATCTTCGGATGAGTCATCTGTCTCCCCAGACGTTCCGAAGCTTCAAGACTCAAACCCTTGCTGTAGTTTTTGAAAAAAACGAACTGCTCCAAAGGAAATTATTGTGCTCGCTTCGGCAGCACATATACCAAAGGAAATTGTTTTTCAAAAACATTTTCCACTTACTAATTTAACGCTTCACGTTTCATCCCTACGAACGCGGTTTTTCCTAGTGACCTTGCTCTAACACACTGACTTGTGAGCAGCGACTTCATACCGCAAGTCCCAGCCCGACCCCCGACGCTCCTCATGGGGAGCACCTCCCCCAGCCCGCACCGGCAGATCGAACGTCACAGACGGAAGGTCCACGCTCACCGCTCCCACAGCAGGTACTAGAGAGGACTCAGAAATCCAGGCAGGCAAAGTCGATGTATTTGCAACAAGTTTTTCCTTCCAGTCAATGGCTTTTAAGTCCTCTCCCAATCCATGTTAAACACACTTCGCTTCCAAATCTGAACTGTTACACGTTAGGATTCGTACGTCTGTAAGAAACTCACATTCCACGGGTCACACACACACATACTAAACTCAAAGCACCTGGAGGGGTCTCACTGTAATCAGCTGAAAGCGTCACCTTGTGTGGGGTGCTAAAACCTGGCTGAGTACACACAGCGTAGTTTACACGGCACACTCGACCCAGGTGAACTGCTGATGCCCCTTCACAGTGACTAAGCTCTGCTTACTCAAGGTCGCCCTCTCCATCTCGCTGTGACCTTTTACCTTAAGGCGGAAAGTAATCTCGTGAAGATAATCATGCAAGGTAAGGACAGCTTTGGTGAACAGGGCTCGCGGTGCACACGTGAAGACAGCACGAGACTAAGGGCTTTGGGCCAGCACTGACGGGCTCGAACTCGCGAAACAGCCTTCATCCTCCAGCTTCGGGTCAGCCCAGCCAGCCCACCACAGCGGCCCATGCCTAGTCACCCTGGCCGGTTCCTTCACTCACACAGCCTGCAAACAGCCTTTGGGATACAAAAATCAAAAGCTAGGGGCTTCATCTCAAGTCGTCTTCAAAGCTTAGAGTACCTGACAGCAGCAGGTATGCGGAACACCTCCCTGTAGCGCCCACCTGACAACTAACGCTGAAACAAAAGGTGGTGAGGCTCACTCCTTCCCACGGGAACTCCACCTGTAAACTCTGCACTTCCACCCATGTTCTGAAGGCCTACGTGGACATGACGTTACCCCTGCTGTAAAACACGAGTACACCCCATCTCTTCACGGGAACGGGATCCGGTTCCCTAGACGACACTGGCCAGCCAAACCACAGGTGGGGCAGACTTTACCGTCCTAGTTCAAGGACATCACCCACGTCCATGCCTCGGACTCCTCACTTAACACAACTAGGTCACCCCGTCAGCCAGTCTGCAACATGACACAAACATACACAGAAACAAAAAGCAGACACGAGAAACTGATGGACTGACTTAAGGCTAAGAGCAAAGGCAATCAGGGATCAACACTAAGACAAGCTTCCCTATGTAAACGGCTCTAAAAAACGCTTATGAACAGGGATGAGTTCACTGGCTTAGATATTTGAAATACAACTTTATTCTGATTCTAAACGAAAAGGAATGGGAATGACAGTAACAAACAAGATTTCACCACTGAGTATTGTGATGTGACTGCAGCAGTCTTATATTTGAAACTCAAGAAGGAAAACAACTGCGTTCCAAACAGCTAAATATGCAGGTCCAAAAAATGAAGGTTTAACTGCCACATTCACTCTGAAACCCACTCATCTCCTTCAGCATCCCAAAGATGAAGCACATGTCTGTTTAGCTAGATAACAAAGTGGCACACACGCGGCACCGCTGACATCACAGGACAGTTGCCTATAAAACTAGACTTCTGACGCCGGGCCCCGCTTCGCTTCCTCACAGGTCGTCATCCTCGTCCGGGAGAGCAGTGGTCTGAGCAACCTAGGGGGAGAGACGGACATCGACACTCAGCACTGAGCCGCTGGGAAGGAGGCCAGGCCCAAGCACAGGGAGGGCGGCGGGTACCTCTAAATCGTGCTCATACTGCGCTGCCAAGGCTGGGTCCATGACGACCTCTGGCGGGGCAAGGGCAGGCATGGCGACAAACTCCAAGTTCGGGTCTCCAATGAGCTTTCTGGCGAGCCAAAGGAAGGGCTTCTCAAAGTTGTAGTTACTTTTGGCCGAAATATCATAGTACTGTTGAAAACAAAAATGCAATTAGTTGTTAAGAACTTCATTACTGACATGACGACTCATTCTGAGGTCGTGCCCCCACACGAGACGCCCGTCACAATTCCGCAGGAAGTCCCAAGTCCAGCGTACCTGAAGATTCTTCTTTCGGTGAAAGACAATCGATTTTGCCTTCACTTTCCTGTCCTTAATGTCCACTTTGTTGCCACACAACACGATGGGGATGTTCTCACATACTCGCACCAGATCTCTATGCCAGTTAGGCACATTCTTATAGGTAACTCTGGATGTCACGTCAAACATGATAATAGCACACTGAGCTGAAATACAGTCACAGCCGTTAATTCAACCCGAGTACTTCGTGGAGGACGGCGACCAAGAATCACAGGTCTAGGAAGCCTCATCTTAGGCCTAACTCCATCATCTCCATCTCTCCACTCGGGTTAGAGGCCTTCCAACACTCAAAATGTTAACTGTGTATGTCACATCCAATACACATCACAATTCTTAAGAAAGCCTGGAAGACCAGCTTGACTCCCTGAAATGTCTTCTCCACCCCAATACTTCATGAAATTAAACCAAAACAAATGAGCACTGTAGAACAAATGCTTCCCTCATTCTGAGTAGGACCAACATATAGAGTACACATACAGGAAATGCATTCTGAAATGCATTTGAAAGACTGATCTCGGAAAAGCTAATTACACTAGAAAATAGTATACTTTTATTTTAAAACATAAAATTCTACATACTGATCTCTATAGAGACAACCCTCATAGGACTAATGACATAACAGCAACGTACTTGCGTCATATGAATGACTAAAAACTTTAGAGAGGCACACAGAGAAGCTGAGGCAGAAGGATTCTAAGTTTGAGCCCAGCCTAAGCAACTCAGTGACACAACATTAAAACACAAAATAAAGCGCTGGGGATGTAGCTCAGTGTGACGGTCCTGGGTTTAATCCTAGTTACCCAAAACGGGGGAAGGATTATACACGCCACAAATTTTCATCAGGAAAGGGAGACTTCAGAAAACAAGGGTTCCCTTTAACACCTTTTTAACATAATAATGTACGTTTATCTCCATGTTCAAACCAAGCATCCTTCAAAAATATCAAACTCGCTACAACTAAAGCCATCAACGGTCCTCCGCCAAAGACCCAGACCCCCCGCTCCAGCCCTCGGGTCCAGGGCCCGGGCAGCGTTCCCGGCTTGCCCACCGCGGACACCGCCGGACGCCGCCCGGGAGCGCCCCGCGGCTGCCCCGCTCCCCCACGCCGCGCCGGCCAGCATGACACAGCAGGGACGCCGCAGGCCCGCCCGCCGCGCCCACGTGCGCACCCTGGATGTAGTAGCCGTCGCGCAGCCCGCCGAACTTCTCCTGGCCGGCCGTGTCCCACACGTTGAACTTGATGGGGCCCCGGTTGGTGTGGAACACGAGCGGGTGCACCTCCACGCCCAGCGTGGCCACGTACTTCTTCTCGAACTCGCCCGTCAAGTGGCGCTTCACGAACGTGGTCTTGCCGGTGCCGCCGTCGCCCACCAGCACGAGCTGCGGGGGGAGGCGGCTGAGCCCGGCCCGGCCCCACGCCCCGCAGCGAGCCCCGGCCCCGCGCCGCGCCCCGCCCCGCCCCGCGCGCACGCACCTTGAACTGGACCTGCGGCTCCCCCTGCGCGGCCATCGCGGCGATCCTGCGGGAAAGGCGCGCGCTTACAAAGGCCGCGCGGCGCGGGACCGGCGGGGACGAGGGCGGTGGGGGATGGGGCCGGAGCGCGGGGGGCGCAGGCCGCACCCCGCCCGCCCGCCGCTCCCTACCTGCCCCGCCCGGGCCGCCGCCGCTCCCGGAGCTCCCCGCCGCCTCCCGGGGTTCCCCGCCGCCCGCCGCGCCCGGCCCCGCCGCTACCTTCCAGAAGCGTCTCCGCGCCCGTCCGACTGAGACTGGAAAGATGGCGGAAGCGCGATTCAAATGCCGGAGACGCAGCCGACGCCGGCGCGCGGGGGGCGGAGCCTCGTGGGGCGGGGCAACGGCGCCGCGCCCAACCACGCGGCCCCCGCGCGCGCGCACGCATGTACGCACGAACGCGCCGGCTCGGGCGGCCGCTTCGGCGGGCCGGTGATAGGGCGGTGCGGCAGGGTCACGTGGGGGGCGGAGCGGGGATGCGCGCGCGCACACCAGAACGTAGGGCCTCGTGCGCCGGCTCCGAGGGCGGGCTCCCGCCACGCATGCGCACAGAGCGTGAGTCCCTCCCTGCTCCCGCCGGTCACGCGGGCGGCGGCCTGTGCTGCGCGGGAAAGACGCCCGCAGAACACGCTCTGCGCCTGTGCGCACGCGGGTCCCACGTCGGCTCCGCACCCGCCGCCGTGCCCAGTTCCCACCCACGCGGGGCCGTCCCCACCGGCCGGGCGGGGCAGTCACGTGGTCGGCGCCGCAGAATGAATGAGCGCGCCCGCGTCCTTCCCGAGGCTCGTGGCGGCCCTGCCGCAGCGCCACCGCCCCTGCGCCCGGTCCCGCGGACAGGGAGGCGACGCGCTCGCGCAGACCCGCCGCCAAGGCGCAGGGGCAGCCTGGGCGCCCGCCCTGCTGGGCGCCTCCCTGGGCACCGGCGCGCAGGAGTGCTGGGACGCAGTGGCGCAGCTCGGGCCTCACGCCGAGGACGGGACCGCAGCGAGGCGCGAGCCGGGGCGTTGCTTCCGTTGTAGGGAGGCCGGGTTTTCTCGCACAGGCTAACGCTGCTGGGAGGTCCCCAAGGGTGGCGCTGCGAACCGCGGCAAGGTGCGCGGACTGCGCGGCCGTGCACGAGGCTCGCAGCGCCGGCTGCGCTGTGTCTCGGACACAAACCACGCTGGTCTCGGTGTGGGGGTGACTCCGAGGGTCCGCATCGCCTTCGGGTGGTAGCGTCAGGACGCGGGGAGGTCCAAGAAAACTAACTTTACCTTTGTTAAAAGGCCGTCGAAGCAGAGGCAACACCAGCGCCACTACACACGTACACGTCACAGGGAAATCTGCCCGTCCCGGAGTTCGTTACCCCGGCACCCGAACGGCTGCCCGTGGCTGCGCGAATTACTAACTAGTCCAAACTCAGTTTATGAAGATCACGATCTTAGGCTGAGGCAGGAGGGTGGTGGGCATAGGTAGTTTTTGTTTGTTTGTTTTGAGACGGGGTCTCGCTATGTAGCCCAGGCTGGCCTCGAGCTCACAGCGATCCTCCTGCCTCAGCCTCCCAAGTGCTGGGATTACAGGCATGCACCACCAGGCCTGGCCGGGCATAGGTGGTTTGATGCCAGCGCTTTCCAGATCCTTGACTGCTGTGCCTCTGCAGTTCACAGAGGCATTGATTCATCTTTGCCATCTGGCGTGGATTGAAAAGCTGTGTTTAATCTGCACTTTAAAAATTGTAACTGCGGCCAACCCACTCGGGATCCCTTCTGTCTCTCAGACAGAAGCTTTCTTTCTCCAATAAATATATTCTGCTCTTAACCTCTGTGGTTCCTAAAATTCATTCTAGGAGTTTCTTTCCCCTTTAAAAAAAAAAAAATTGTAACTGCTTAGCATGAGCAAGGCCCTGGGTTCAATCCCCAGAGAAAGGAAGGAAGAGGAAGAGGAGGGAGGGAGAGGGAAAGAAGGAATGAAATTGCAGCCACATATACAGGGAAATATGTGCAGACTTGAAAAAAAGTTGCAAGCCGTGTGTGGTGGCGCATACCTGTAGTCCCAGCACTCAGGAGGCTGAGGTAGGAGGATCGCCATGAGTTTGAGGCCAGCCAGGGCTCTGTAGTGAGTTCAAAGCTATTTTGGGCTACATAGCAAGACACTGTCTCAAATACACAAATAAAAGTAAAGTGAAGAGGAATAGAAATGCCTTTATACTTTTTGAAAAAAATTGAAAAATTTTTGCAAAAATGCTATAAGGACTTTCAGCCTACCTTTCCTCCCAGTGTCTAATGTCAGCCTTACTTGCTTTTTCCTGTTTTTTATTCTTCTGAGCTCGTTTCTATCATCCCTTGTCCTTCCATCTGTATGCATGCATATGTACATATGAATGATTTCTTAAATCATGACTCTGCAATTCCTCTGGGATATTGGACAGGAAGTAGCACACAGGCTGCCCCTCAGTGTGTATTTCTTAAAACCAAGCCCTGCCTCGACACAGCCACTGTACGGTCCCCTCCATTGAGAGATGGGCTTGCTGTGACGTTGTCACTGTGAAGGTCTCAGCTGCAGTCCTTGAGTACCACACGTCCCTGAGGCCCCCGGGAGCCGACCTATTGGGGCTATCTGTCACTCACAGGCGTCAGTCCCTTAGGCCTGGGGCGCACTTCTAGGGGCCATTGGGTCCCAGGCCAGTCCTCATCCTCTGGCTCCCTGGCCCGTGATGAGGGGAGTTTTGGTTGCCACAGACCCAAAGCAACAGGGCCAGCGATCACTGACTGAAACTTCCCAGACTGCGCTAAAACGACTTCTCTGTCTGTAAGTGGACCATCTCAGGTGTCTCTCCTGTAGTCACGGAAAGCTGACAAGCACAGTGCTCTATGGGGTCTGCCTGATATTTCTTCACAGTTAGGTTCCGGCTGTGCAGCTCGGGTAGGGATACCCCCAAAGGGACGTCTGTGTATCAGCCCACCAGCACCCCTCCTCATGCCCTGCAGTGTTCCGATCCACCTCCCTCCTGGGGACCTGGCTGGTGCCCACCTCTTCCGCCCCATCCTGGGCTCCCAGAACCCCAGCACCCTCACAGCCTTTCTGCATCCTGCCTTGGCGGAGTTTACGCCTGCTCCGGGCCTTTGCACTTGCTGGTCCTCCGTGTAACCCGCTCCTCCCCACACCCTGGCCTGGTGGCCCCTTCTCTTCAGCCCATCCAGCCCTCCTGGTTTTTCTCTAAAGCACTTCGTTATTCATGCGTGTGCCCTTCATCTAGCGGTTTGGTTTGCATCTCGCAGGGCGCCTGGCGCATAATACGTGCTCATTAACACTCATAGAATCGTTGGCTGCATTGCTGTTAACCTTCTGAACACAGAAAGAGCAATTGGGGACGGCAGCATTGTACTCTAATAAAGTGACTGTGGTTTAAACACTCGTGCTTAGTAGAACCTTACAAGGCGGTCATGATTAAGCAGACAGCTGAGACCTTCACCGAACACAGGCCTGGACTCTCCTTCCGCACAATCTCCGCACACCTTGGTGACTTTGTGAACCAATAAGGAAGCTGTTCTCGGAGACTTCGTTGTCTGATTCACTTGTCAGTGCAGCTGACAAACGTCAGTGACTCATCAGACGAGGAGTTCCCTTCTCCGACCCTCAGTTTATAGCCCTGGGAGTTCAGGGCCGCGTGAGATGGATGTGACCTCCGGGCAGCTTGGAATCGCTTCTCCAGGGTGCGCATGGAAAGATGGGTCAGATGTGCACGCCATCCGCGCATCCTGAGTGGGTGTCTGTCTCGCCTCATGCTCAGGACGATGCAGCGGGCAAGCACTGGGGTCCCGTTTTAAGTTGCAACTGGTTGCCGCCATGCGAAAACCTAGTGGCTCTGGAACACGTCCCTTATTCCTGGGTGTGCCTCTGTTCAAGGCAGAGCCCGACCCTGCTGCCCTCAAGCTCACACTGGACTTGGAGCTCCTGATGGGGCAGAGCTCTGGGGCTTGGGTCTGTCACCTTGGGAAAGCAGGTGACCAGCCCACAGGACAGCCATCCTTGCAGACAGGCTCCCTCAATGAAAGCTGAGGTCCCCGTGAGAGGCTGCATTGCCGGCCAGCTGTGAGCGTCGTGTCACACCTGTCACACCTGTGTGCAGCCATGACACCTGACCAGGCATGGTGCTGCCTGGTGCCTGGGGCACACAGGCTGTGAGGTCAGGGCATTTATTGGGGTGGGGTGCAGCAGTGCGGAGCGCTTGCCTGCCACTCTCGAGGCCCTGGGTTCCGTGCCCAGCACCACCCATGCCCCTTCTCATTCTTTTTATTTTTGCAGCGCTGTGGGTAGAACCCAGAACCTCAAGAGTGCCAGACAAGTGCTGTCCCACTCAGCTAAGCCCCCAGCCCTCGAAGCCTGTTTTTTTTTTTTTTTTTTTGGTTTTTTTTTTGAGGCAGGGTGTCTCTTGTAGTTCAGTTTGGCCTTGAACTCACTGACTCACCGTCCTGCCTCAGCCTCCCAAATGCAGGGATTGCAAGCATGTGCCCCAATGCCTGGCTCCATTAATGTCTGTAATTTGTGATGTGATAGATACAACAAAGAAATAAAGATGTTTCACGTAGAAATCTAGATATCTGGTTTCCTTTGAAAATCTAAGATGCGGTGGCATTGGGCCTGACTGGGTTGCGGCTGCTGCCAGGGTAGGGGGTTGCACCGCTCATTTACCTACCTGCTGGAGCCCCCAAACTCTAATGAGCTTAAGGTACGGTGAGGGAAGATACCGATTCCTCCCTCAGCCACCTCCCGTTCGGTGAGCATCTGTTTGATGCTTATTGAATTCCAGGTGCTCTGCAGTGACGAAAACAGAGAGGAAAAAGACTTGGTATGAAGGGGAACAGCCAGCCCGCTGTACGTGCAGAGCCTGACTCCAGATGGAACCAATGCAGTCAAGATGGCCGGGAAAACTACATCTGTATTAAACACTAACAGACATTTTTGTCAGTGCCCAAATGGCACAGTAGAGCAACTGTTTCCACGGCAGGTTCACTGCACTAGTAAGTAAACAAGAGATGCCCGAGAGCGTTTAGAGTACAGTAGATAGAGGATGTGGCAGGGTATGGTAATCCAGGCCTGTAATGCTAGCACTCTAGGAGGCTGAGGCAGGAGGATGGCAAGTTCGAGCCCAGCCTGGGCAACCTGGCCACTCAGTGAGAACCTGTCTCAAAATTAAAACAAAAAGGGCTGGGGATGTAGCTCAGCGTGAAAGCCCTGGGTTCCATGTGCAATAACACACACACACACACACACACACACACAGAGTAGAAGACTTGTGTGGGTTACATGCAAATTCTCACCCTTTCTATGAGAGGCTTGGGGACTTGACGGCTGGGGCCTCCGGGCAGGATGGCAAGTTCAAGCCCAGCCTGAGCAACCCAGCGACTTAATGAGACCCTGTCCCTAAACACAGAGCTTCGAGAGGGGCTGCTGGTGTAGCTCAGCGGTTCCATCCCCAGTACTGAAAAGGAAGCGTGTGTACTCATCCTTCCGGCGTACATCTTTCCAGTGTGGATTTAATTTATGTATTTTAGATGTCAGTGTATGTTTTCTTCATGTTTCTGATTTTGTGGTACATTTTAAATGCTTTTAATAAATGGCTCTTGTAAGACATGCCAGGTGCCACCGAACGCAGCACAACGGGGCTGTTTATAAGATAATTACAGTGTAATTGTCTTCCTAGGGCTGCCACACAGAATACCACACGCTGCTGTCTTCAAGTGACAGAAATGTACTTTTCATGGTTCTGGAAGCCCGAGGTCCAAAATCCAGCACAACCGGCACTGTCTGCCGGCTGCCAGCAGCAGTCTGTCCCTTGACGTCTGTCCCTGCAGCTTCCGTTTTGCTGTCCCTTGGCTTTGAGGCCCCTGGCTCCTGTCTCCACGCCACCCTCGCCTCACCTGGTCACACCTGCAGAGGTGTAGGGGTCGCACTGCAGCGACTGCTGGGGGACACAATTCCACCCAGAACGGAGGTTGCTGGACATATTAGCTCATGGCCTGCCTGGGCAGGACAGTTCAGAGCAGGCCAAGAGTTTAAGCCACTCCCACCTGCTTTCTTCTGTGGGTCCCCGAGTGTCGCAGGGCCCGGATGTTTAGCATCTGCTCACCATGGCAACAGTACAGTGGTGTCTCCCTTCTTTCGACCTGGAGCTTTGCACACCGGGCTTTTACTTTACGGAACTTCACATTCCTAAAGAGTATGCAGTGGATCGCCAGGGTGTGCGCTGCTTTTGTCTTTCTGGCAGGTGGGGACCTGGTGTCACTCTGCGGCTTGAACTTGCTTGTCCCAAAGCCAAGGATCTGCGGATCTCTTCATCTCCAACACCCATTTCTGCCCAAAAGGCTGCCCTTGGAAGTGAACTAAAGGGAACATTGCAAGCATCTTTCGCTTGAATAACACAAATGCTCTTCTAAAAATAAACTTACTACACATTAACCTTTTAAAGAGTTTGATGCGCTGAGCACGGTGGCACATGCCTGTAATCCCAGACTCGGGAGGCTGAGGCAGGAGGATTGCTATGAGTTCGAGGCCAGCCTGAACTGCATGGTGAGACCTTGTCTCAAAAAAACCAAAATAAAGAAATAAATAAGTAAATAAATAAAATAAAGAGTTTGAGCAAATAGCTATTCTTAAATTGGCAGAGCTGAGCCCCAAGAAAGAGGCTGGTCTCCACCCAGGGGTGCAGGGGGAACTTTGGCGAGGTGTTTGAGGAAGCAGGACAAGCAGGTATTTAATCGGCCAACACCTGATACTGGAAGCCCCCCCCCGCTGCAGATTAGCTGGGGTTTCGGGGTGCAGCTGGGCTTCCCTTGACCTTCACTTTGAGCTGGGACTTGCTTTGTCTGGGAGGCCCCGGCAGTGCAGTGTCCCCCTAACTAATGTTTCCAGCTGCACTGACCCAGAAGCCAGGGCTGGGAGACCGCGCCGCCTCCTTCTCATCTTCCTTGTCCCGTACACAGGGGCACTGAGTGGTTCTCAGAATCGCCAAGGGACTGTGGTTGGTGACTGGTGGCCCCAACGGTGTCCATGCCCGAGCGCCCCACACAGTGAAGGCACCACCACATGGCCGAAGTACCCAGAGGCCATGGGTGACCAAGTGACCCCACCTGGCCACTCGAGTCCCAAAGGTCGAGACTGTTTCTGGCCATGGCCAGGGAGGGACATGACACAGAGAAGGGTGAGCGCCACTGCGGCACAGCTGGAGGGGGCCTTGGAGGAAGTGAAGGAAACCGGGTCTCTCCCGGACCAGCCCTGATTTCAGTCCAATGAGACCAGGGTTGGACCCTTGACCACCACAGCGGAATGATTTATGTTGGTTTTTATTTTATTTTTTTTGGTTTTGTGAGACAAAGTCTTACTGTGTAGTCCAGGCTGGTCTCAAACTCATGGTGACCCTCCTGCCTCAGCCTCCCAAGTACTGGGATTATAGGTGTGCATCACCATGCCTGGCTTTGTGTTGGCTTTTCATAAGTTTTTTGTTTTTTTTTTGTGGGTACCGGGGGTCGACCTCAGGACCTCACGCGCCAACAGGCACCGGTGCCTCTGAGCGATATCACCGGCCCCTTTTTTGTATGTGGGTTCCGGGAGTCGAACTCGGGCCCTCGCGCTTGCAAGGCAGGCGCTTATGCCGCTGAGCCATCTCACCGGCCCCTATAAGTTTTAATTTTAATGTATTTTATTAATGCATGTTAATATGACATAATAGTAAGGTTGGTTTAGGGACACTGGTAATGCATTTAACATATCTTAATCAATTTAATCCATTACCCCTTCTCCCCTTCCTCCCCCTCCCTTTCCTAGTCTCTAGAAGTCTACCTCCTGGCTTCCTGATAGCTCTTTTTAAATTTTTTTTTTTTTTTTGTCTTTTTCAGACATGGTTTCACTATGCAGTTCCAGCTGGCCTTGAACTTACTTTGTAGCCCACGCTGGCCTCAGACTCACAGTGATCCTTCTGCCTCAGCCTCCCAAGTGCTGGGATTACAGGTGTGCCCCACCATGCCCAGCTCTCCTTAGTTTAATTAACTGATTTATGTGCAAGCATTTTTTTAGGTTTCTCATGTAAGAGAAAACCTGAGATAGTTCCATTTCTGAGTCTGGGTAACTTCACTTAATGTGTGGTTTCTGGTTCCACCCGTTTTTCTGCAAATGACATGATTTCATTCTTCTTGAGGGCCGAGTAATCTTCCATCATGTCTGTCCCATGCTTTCTTTAGCCCTTCATCTGTTGGCGGGCACCTGGGCTGTTTCCCAGCATAGCTATTGTGAATCGTACTGCCATAAACATGGGTGTGCAGGTGTCGCCACAGTGTGCTGGCTTTAATGCCTTCAGACTATGCCCAGGCGTGCTAGGCTGGGTCAAATGACTACTTCCAGATTTAGTCTTTTGAGGTCTCTCCATGCTGATTTCCATGGTGGTGCTCAATTCCACCCCACCAACAGTGTCGGAGTGCTCTCCCCGCACGCCCTCCTCACCGGCACTTGTTTTTTGTATTCTTTTTGTTTTTTGAGATAGGGTCTCACTGTGTAGCCCAGGCTGACCTTGAACTCTCCATGACCCTCCTGCCTCAGCCTCCCGAGTCTGGGATTACAGGCATGCACCACCACTCTCAGCTTGTTTTTTGGATTCTCGGTGATACTACTGGGACGGGTGAGATGGAACCTGAGGGTAGTTCATTTGCATTTCTCCAATGGCTAGAGATGTGGAACATTCTCTTCATGTACTTTTCGGCCATTTGAACTTCTCCTGAGAAGCACTCGTTCCTCCGGCTCCGGCTGGAGCGCCTTGAGCCCAGGCCACTCTGTTCTTTCCTCGCTGGCGCTGCACGTGTTACATGGAGCTCTAGGCTGTTGTAGGTTCTGTGGAAACCAGGGCAGGTGCGGGGCTCAGGACAGGGACAGAGAGGGCAACTGGGCTTCCTCGGCGCCTGCATGGGGCTCCTAAGGCTCGGAATCTCTGAGTGACCGCAACAAGTGGCATTGCTCTCCCAACCAGCCAGCTTCTTCCCAATTCTGGACTCCAAGTTGTGGGCGTGGTCAGTGGATTCAGCCCTCAGCCCCAGGGGCTCTGAGGAGGGGATGGCCGAGGCTGAGTGAATCGCCAGTAGCCAACGACTCCACTCAGTCAAGCCTGCCCGCCTCCTGGGCCTCTGGGAAAACTCAGAAGTGCCTGGGTTGGTGAGTTCCAGGCTGGGGGGATATATATTTTGTTTGTTTGTTTCTTTTTCTTTTTTTTTTTTTGTGGGTACTGGGGGTCGACCTCAGGACCTCACGCGCCAGCAGGCGCCCGTGCCGCTGAGCGATATCACTGGCCCTTTTTTCGTATGTGGGTTCCGGGAGTCGAACTCAGGCCCTCGCACTTGCCAGGCAGGCGCTTACGCCGCTGAGCCATCTCACCGGCCCTCTTTTTTTTTCTTTTTTTGAGACAAGATCTCGCTGTGCAGTTCAGGCTGGCCTTGAACTCACTATGTAGCCCAGGCTGGCCTGGAACTTGTGGCAATCCTCCTGCCTCAGCCTCCCAAGTGCTGAGATTACAGACCTGCTCACCACGCCCTCTTCATTCTTTAGTCCCATGCAGCAACTGACGAAAGTGCGATAATTGCTGTGAGGTTGAACTTGCAGAAAATGCTGTTGGAAGAGTCCCAGACCCTGGCCCCAGGAGGTTCAGATCCATTACAGTGCCAGGGGAGGGCACAAAGGAGGCGCTCGCCCCAATGATGACCCCACCCACATGGCCTCCCTGCTGAGTCCACTCCACCTCCTTCCTCCCATCCTGTCCTTCCTTGAACCTGTTTCCTAAGCTGCTCTATTTTAGGGGGCAGCCTCCCCTCTGGGTACTGACCCTGGAGTACCTTGATTTCCCTCCCGCCAGCTCTTGGGTCTCAAGTACTCCCTGGGGGTTCTGTTTCTCTTGGGAACCCTGCCTGGCACTTTTGCTGGGCGTGCAAATCTGTGCACTCTTCCCCGTGTCTTCCTAAGGCGGGGGCCTCGCTCACAGTGGTTAAGGCACAAAGGAACCGTCCTAAAGAGCTCACCACTGCCGGTCTGGAGCACCGTGCAGTGTGTTCCTGTTTTTGACGGATTTTAGCTGTGTGATTGTCGGAGATGTGGGCGCTGAAGTTCAGAAAGAGAAACAGCTGTGGCCTCGCAGCTCCAGAGCCGGACCGAGCCACTTGCTGTCCTGTGGACGCGACACACTGAGGTTGCCCCTTGATGGGTAAAATTTTGCCAAATGGGCTGTTCTCACAGCACGGTGGCACACACCTGTGACCTCAGCACTTGGGAGGCTGAGGTAGAAGGCTCACAGCAGCTGCCAAGTCCAGCCTGGAGTACATAGCAAAACCCTATCTCAAAAAAAAAGGACTGTTCTCTCAAGGGGAGGAGTGTTGGGCAGCTGCCTTTCTGAAAGTACTGTTTCTCCTGCTGACTCTCAGCTCTCCTCTGGGGAGCAGCAGAGCGCACTTTTCAAAGTTTATCCATTTTTTGAAGCCGATTTTTCATTGGCTTTTATAAGGCAGTCCCACTTCTAACTAAAGGCTGACAGCCTCACAGTTTACATGACTTTTAAACATTAAAAACGTACTAAGCTGCTTCCCCTCATCCCTTTCCCTCCTCCCTCCCTCCCTCCCTGCTGCTCGTCCGACCCAGGAGTGCAACTGCGTGGACTGAGGCTGTTCGGATGGGCAGATGCAGCCCTGAGCCTCCCATAAACTGGGCTCGCTGTCGTGTGTGCTAGAACCAGGGCCACTGCAAGCAACCACTGTGACGCTGAGTCGGGTAGGACAAGTAAGATTAGGGCCTGGGGGAGAATCCAGACACCCCATTTTTTCTGGGGATTTGATCCCCACTCCCCTAGCCCTTGGGGGAGAACTCTAGACTTCAGGGAAGAGCACGGCCCCCACCCGGGAGCCCTTGGGTGTGTTTCCCGTGTGGTTCCAGGAGGCTTCCGGTGCTGCTGAGTTCTTGCTGCCAGGGACTAAGCACACACTTGTCTGTTCAGTTTAGGTGCATGGAGACGTGCGCAGGAAGGGAGGCTGCTGAGATCAGAAGCGCCCGTCCTTCCGCCCCTCCCCTCCTTCCCTTTCCCGCACTGTGTCCAAGGCTCTGCGCCGGCTCCCTAGTAGCTACGGCGGGGCCTCGTTAAGTGGGTGTCTGTCACTTTTCTCTTGCTGCCCTTGACAGTGATGGAAACAGGTACCATGGTGTGGATTCCTCGGTTCCATTGGGCAGGTCAGAAGTCTGGGTGGGCTCGACCAGCTTCTCTGCCCCGAGTTTCACAGGCTGAAATCAAGATGCAGCCCCTCAACGCTTACTGGGGGGCACAGGAAGGGGCCACTTCTGGCGCTTGGTACCTGCAGTGCTAGGACTGAGGTCCCCTGACCCGGTGGCATCTGTGGGGCCCCCCTGAGCTCCCAGAGCTGTCTCTCGGGTCTCTGCGTGCAGCCCCCACATTTCAGGACAGCGCGGCACTCCGAATCCTGTCCTCAGAGGCCCTCCAAGCACTTCTGCCGTGTCTTTTCTTCCCGCTGCAGAAAGTCCTCTGCCTTTGAGGGCGCATGTGCTTAGATTGGTCCAACCACTGGTGATCCAAGAAAAGCTCTTTTTCCGTAGAACAGAACCCAGTCACGGATTTGGGGATACTCATAAGGTATATTAATCGGGGGCCCAGGGCAATGACTAAATGACATTTTGTTGTTTCTCTCTTTTTCATTTTTCTAAGATGGTTCACTGCTGGGGAAGATACCTTTCAGTGTCCTCTAGGTCCACTTCACAAGGACGACTGTCTTCTCTACAGGGGAGGTGACTACCAGCAGAGCCAATCAGATTCTTTCTTGCACAGGTCGATTTCTTTTGATTTGATCTCTTACAATAGCGTTTTGAACTCACTATTGCGATCTGACCGCTGTTCTGCTCCGGAGACATCTTGGCTGTATATGTCTGTACACACAGGGACAGCAACGACAC
The DNA here is from genome assembly GCA_028451465.1 of Erethizon dorsatum. Lineage (NCBI taxonomy): Eukaryota > Metazoa > Chordata > Mammalia > Rodentia > Erethizontidae > Erethizon > Erethizon dorsatum. Next base: position 125,823,832 of record CM051830.1, on the reverse strand, counting down.
AGCTCACATCGGCAACTTCATTCTTCCCCTGACAGGATAAGGCAAGTGCTGGCTGTCCGTCCAACACTCTGACATTAGCCTGTATTGCTCCATATTGTGGAATAATCAGTTGGAGAAGGTGGGGAAGCCAGATTGGGGTCAATGCTCATTGGAGATTAAGAAGGAAAGTGGCCGAGGGAAGGAAGGGGCCTGAGAGAGAAGTGCTTGCACTGGGAGGAAGCCTGCTTCGGGGGAGGTTCAGGGAGAGGCGTTGCAGGGGGAAAAGGGTATCGTGGCAGAGGGTGTGAGGCGTGGAGCACTAGACAACCAAGGCAGAGAGTTGTAGGCATGTGCCTGTGGATTATAAATTAATCTCCTTCAATATGCCTTGGGGGGCCTCGATCGAGACTGAAACCACTTGTAATTGCTTTCGACTGTGGGATGCTGTTTCTCTGGCTGAGGTCCACAGGCACTGGTCACTTAGACGTCCTGTCGAGGATCCAGGGGGCATTTGTGCTGACTGTGTTTAATCAAACTTAGATGACAACAGCACATTTCATTAAGAAGGTAATTTCTAGAGGAAACCTTGTTAGGGTTGTTTAACGCCCTGATTTGTTTTCTACACAGTGCAATTTAAAAGGACCCTAATGTCTTCTTGTCTCATTAATTGTACATAACATTATCTTCCTCAGGGGAGAGGTGACACAGGGTGGTTACTTTTGCCACTGGGACCCCTTTGTCCTCCTCCAGGTGTCAGCACTTTTAGGACGTACCCTGGCACACCCTTAACTTTCATCCCTTTAACTTGAGGTACTTCCCGTCCGAGGGTGGTCACGTGACCCAGTTCTCACCTATCAGGACCAGCGATTGGCTCATTGCTAGGCAAACGACCAGAGTGGTCCCAGTGAGAGTGAAATTTGGTGGTGATGAGGTAACTACCTGGAAGTGATGCACCGTTTCTTTTCCAAGGGACTTAAATCGGTCCAGGAGCTCAGTACCTGGAAGCTGAGCCCCAGGTCCTGTGTGGGTGCCTGGATCAAGCCCCCTAACTGATAGGAGAATTAGTTCTTTCCCAGGTACACTTCATGGCCAATGTTTTATTCAGTAATCTGTTCACTCGTCACCACCTGCATCCTTGGAGGGTATGGGGCTGCCTGCAGGTAGATGTGTGTGCCTTTTCCCTATGCAGTGTGATTTATCTAGGCCATACTGTGCACATCTAATATTTGTTAGAATTTGACTCTTTCATCAAGTTTAAAGTAACTGCCAATTTGGCAGTAGGCTCTTTTACACACAATTTTTATTTTATTGATTCTTTCCCTCAAGTCTGGTTTCCCTAGGGGAGTGTTATGGTTTAGATCTAGGATGCTCCCCCAAAAGCCTCATGTGTCCAGAGTCTGGGCAGAGCTTTTGGAAAGTGACTGGATCATGGGGTGCCACACTCCTCAGTGGATTAATCCATTGGTGAGTTCATAGCTTTTGGGAAGCGGCCTGGTTGGATGAGGTGGGTCCCTGGGCTGTGCCTTTGGAGGGTGCATTTCTCTGGTTTTCTGCTTTTTTCTCTTCCTGGCTGTCATGGTTGAGCAGCTTTCCTCCACTATGTCCATCTACCATGCCATTTCTACCTGGCGCCAGTGACCATGGACTGAACCCTTTGAAATTGTGAGCTAAAATAAACCTCTCCTTTTTAAAGTCGTGGTTGTCAAGTATTTTATCCTAATGATCGGAGAGCTGACCAATACATGTAGTTTTGTTTTGTTTTTTCTTTTACTGACCAGATACAATTTTTCAATTCATATTTTTCAGTTTATAATACATTTTATCACATGTGGTTTTGCTGTTGTATTTTTATTTTTCATTTATTTAATTTTTTGGTACTGGGAATCAAACTCAGGACCTTGTGCTTGCCAGGCAGGTGCTGTGCTGCTGAGCTATCTCCCTGGCCTTGGTTTTGCAGTTTTAAAAATTGTGTGTCATTTCTGAGAATAATAAACATTAAAAATTTGTTAAATATTCATGATATGTATTTGCTGTTTATGATTAGTGAGGCACATCACAGTCTCTGGAAGCACGGAGGACTTCAAATGGAAATTCGCTGCTTTTCAACTTGAAAGCTTTACTACTACCGCTTCACAGAGGGAAAAACTTGGGTTTGGAGAAGTGCATCTCTGAAGTTATATAGACGAGAAATAGAAGAATTCATAGCCAAGTCCGAACACCCAATATTTTCTTTTACAAATATATGTGTGCCTGTGTGCAGGACACCTTGTAGTCATTGGTCACAATGTAATGGGAAACTTACAGAAATGTCATAGCAGAAATTAGAAATCAGTGAGTAGCCTCTGCCTAAGCTATGCTGCCTGTCACATAGTTAGACTCAGCTAACCTTGACCACCACGCCCACTATAACTCAGAGACAGTTTGACTCAGCCTTATCTGACTGACTCCAGCTGCACTGCCCCTACTTTCCATCCTATAAATATATTCTGTTTTGCGTGCCTATTCCAGGAACTTTCCACCTAGGACAGAATAACCCAGTCAAGGACGGTGCTTGCCCGATTTCATCCACCCACTCGGACAGCCCCCTCCCTAGCAGAGCCTGCCCAGAACAAATCTGCCTGACAACATATATAACCAATGTATAACATATGCATAGGTTATATTACATATAACCTATGTAACCAATCATATAATAACCTGCAATCGGCTTTGTATTTCCAGCTTGCAAAAATGTATTTAAGCTAAACTCTAGGGTGACTCTATGCTGATGATTTGAGACCTGATTCTCCTCAGCCCGCTAGCGTAATAAAGGTTGCCTTCCAACTCCTCAGGCGCAAAGAGTCTTCCATTTGGTTTGATACCAGATTTCTGTAACAACAGTGAGCAACACGGACTGAAGTCCCATTCCCTTGGGAGCGTTTAGAAGTAGCTCACCTCATGGTCTGTAATCTGTTGTCTACGTTCATACTTGTAGCAGTGGATCAGGGCTGCTTCTTTCTAGGTGAGGAATCTAAAAATGAAATTTACAGGCTTACACGAATCCCGGGATGTGCTGGTTTCAGGGACTGCCTGGCACAGATGCTCAAATGCTGTGTCCAGGGCCACCCCTCCTTTAAAAAATTCCTCCCTCAATTTTACTTCCTTCATATTAACTTCATTCTCAGACAAGTTCTGTATAGTTTTCTCCCATCTAATTTTTAGGCCGTGGTCAAAATAGAGAATTTTGTTTGTTTGTTTTTGAGACAGGGTCTCGCTATGTAGTTCATGCTGGCCTTGAACTCACTATGTAGCCCAGGCTGGCCTCGAACTCACAGTGATCCTCCTGCCTCAGCCTCCCCAGTGCGGGGAGTACAGGTGTGTGCCACCACGCCTGGCCAAAATAGAGAATTTTTGTTCAACCTACATGCATCAAATTATTGTGACTTAACTTACGAACAAACTTCATAGTGATGAAGTAGGAGGGGGCAGGTCTGCCCCCAGCGCGCCCAAGAGGGGTCTCCCCGGCGGGCCAGGTCTCAGCGTCCCTGTCCTTGCTGTGGACTGACCTGTGTCCCTGCAGAGTCTCCGCTGAAGCCCGGAGCCCTGCCCCCAGAGTGACCCTGGAGGCCACCACCGTCCGGGCTCGGCCTCCACACTGCCTCCCGAGGCCGACGCCAGCCTGCCCCTCGCCCGCGGGCAGCGGCTCTGCGTCGGCGTCGCCCGGCCCCGGGTGGCAGCTGGCATCGCCGCGCGCTGGGGACCGTGCCGGGCGCGCTGTCCCCCTCACCCGCGGGGACGTGGGCCGCGCGAGCGAGAAGCTGAAGAGCGGCTCCGCAGGCGTGGGACCCGAAGCTGCGCCAGCTCGTTCCGACGGCTGCGCTGAGCTCGCCATGTTCCCTGAAGGGTGACTTTTCGATAAATAAAAGGAGGGCGAACGCGTAGAATCAGGGAGGGAGAAAGGCCTCGTCTGGCCAGGGCCAGGGCGGCCCCGCCCCGCCCACACCCCGAACGCCCCGCCCACACACCCGCCCCGCCCCGCCCCCATCCCGAACGCCCCCCCCGCGCTCATCCCTGCCCCGCCCACACCCGCACGCCCCGCCCACATCCCCCGTGGCCCCCGCCCCGCAGGAGGCTCCCCTGGGAGGGGGTGGGGCAGGCGGGCGCGTTGCGCATGCGCAGCGCGGGGCGCGGTTGCCGTGGCAGCGCCGCCGGAGGGAGGGCGCGGCCGGGCCCGGACAGTGGCGCGCTGAGGCGGCGACGCGGCCACCAAGAGCCCGCGGCCGGGCCAGAGACGGCGCCGGGCAGGCCTGAGTGGAGGGGCGTGCCGCCCAGCCGGCGGGGATGCGGGACCGGCTGCCGGACCTGACGGCGGTGAGCGGCAGCGCGATGGGGCGCGGGGTTGGGGAGGGCGGGGCTGCGAGAGGGGCTGGGGGCTGGCTGGCGAGGGGTCATCGGGGGCGCTGGCGGGCGCTGGCGACGGGGCTTCCGGCTTGCCGGGAGGAGGTTGCTGGGGAAGGGGGTCCAGGCGGGGTGTCCAGGGCAAGGCCTCCAGGGCGCAGGAACCTGGGGAGGGATCTTGGGGTGGGGGTCTTGTGGAGGGTCCTCTTGGATCCTGGGGTGGGGCCTGTTGAGGAGTCCTAGCCCCCCCCCGCGCTGGTTGGGTGGCGCCAGGCGAGGCCAGGGCAGAGTGATCCCCTGACACCGTTGTGGCTCCTGCCGGCTGTCGCCTGATGCCATCCCGCTTATGCCACCCCTCGTGGGCCAGGGTCTCGGTGCCCCGTGTGACTGTGCGCATTTCCACAGTGGGGCAAAGCGTGGCCCACAGTCCCTTGGGAGCAGCAGGGCTGGTGCCTGCCCCGGTCTTTGCTGTTATCACAACCCGAAAGGGCTGTGCTCCAGCCGGCCCCACCCTGGAGGGTCCCCTGCCTGCTGCTGTGTCCCAGGTCTGACCCAGGACCCTGCACCGTCGCGTGGACTGCGGCTCCTGTGCTCCCAGTAACTAGTGTGCTGGGAAGTTAGGCCTGTGCGTGCCCACGTTTTCCCAACACACAGTGGGGGGGTGCTTCAGGCCTCGCACAGGGCCTGGAACCCCGGGCCTCGTGGCCTGCTCTGCCCCGAGCCACGTCCCCAGCCCTGGGATATTTTTCATATTTTTAGTTGACGCATAGTAGCTGTACCTATTTGTGGGGTGCAGAGTGACATTTCAGTACTGCGCACCGCGCGTCACGATCAGAGCTGATGGTTGTGTTTATCACCTGTGTTGGAGACACTCGGGATCCTCCTAGTAGCTGTCTGGAAGCGTGCAGTTAATTGCTGTCCACTTGGGTTACCCTGCGGTGCTCTGGAGCTTCGCAAGTTCTTCCTCCTCTCCAGCTGCACCTGGGTTCCACTAACGTCTTTTCTCCATGACTTCTGCCTGGCTTCTTTCACTTGCCAGAATGACCTCCAGTTCCGTCCACATTTCTGCAGATGACTGAATTTCATTCTTGATGGTTGAGTTCTATTAAAAGCGGAACAACATCTGATGCATTCCATATGTGAGTAAAGATGACAGTCCCGTGACTGAGACAGTGAAACTAGATGGGGTGTTTGTGGACTGTGTAAGAGTTAAAACTTTTTAGGCCAACAGAAGTAATTATGTTTTTCCCTCCTCTGGAAAGTACCAGAACTGATGCGTGCTGGGTGTTAACCATTTTATTTTTCCAATACACAAACGCAGCCTCTGCCCTCTGAATTGCTGCAGCCCAAGGCACCCCGGTCTGCAGTGAGTTAACCTTTCTCCCTTGCTCCTAGAATGGGGCTGGTTGTGTCCCCCAGGTTGGGAGAATAGAGATAATAGCTACTGGCATCCTCTGTGGTCTGCTGGTCTCAAGAGGAGCTCTGGGGAAGACAGTTTTTCCTTGGGATCATGGAAATTACGCTAAGACTCTTCCTGAGGAAGTTCCTTCTGGCGATGTTTCTTTCCTTCCCTCTATCAATGGTCCAACATTTCGATGCTCCCTGCAGACCGAGAAGCAACATTACATTAAACAATAGTCACTGTTGCGTCCTCTGGCCCCTTGGAAATGTCCAGTGCCACACAGTGGGGGCTCCCACGTGCTAATTACCACACAGCGTGACAGCTGTCACTGTTCTATGGAAGGACAGCAAGGTTTGTGTAACGTAGGGAAGCAGGAAGAAAGACGGTCAGCAGATGTTCTTGGCTTGATTCGCAAATAGCACAGAAGGCAATTATCGGTCACTTCTCAGCCCACTCCTTCCTGAACCAGCCAGCAGTAGGAGGACGTGGAAATGGGTTTTGCTCCAGAGTTTGGGCCCAGCCGAGACCTTATCTGGTCCAGTGCCTTCTGCTGCAAAGGAGGAACTGCCCAGGCAGAAAGCAGCTGTGGAGGCTGTGCTGCCGGGCAGTCAAATCTGGGCAAAGAACTTGTGAACTCCTCGGTTCTTTAATTCTCCTGCATGTTTTTTGTTTGTTTGTTTTGTTTTGTTTTGAGGCAGGGTCTTGCTATGTAGCCCAGGCTGGCCTTGAACTCAAGGCAATCCTCTTTTTTTTGTGTGTGGGTACCGGGGGTCGACCTCAGGACCTCGCGTGCCAGCAGGCGCCCGTGCCGCTGAGCGATATCACCGGCCCCTTTTTTGTATGTGGGTTCCGGGAGTCGAACTCGGGCCCTCGCACTTGCAAGGCAGGTGCATATGCCGCTGAGCCATCTCACTGGCCCATGGCAATCCTCTTGCCTCAGCCTCCTGAGTGCTGGGATTACAGGCATGCTCCGCCATTCCCCACATCTCCTGCATGTAAAGTGGAGATGGCAGTGTGTCTCTTGCACCTCATAAAGGGAGTTCTGAAACAGAATTAATGTGTAAAGCTCTGTGAGAAGGTGGAAGGAAGCAATGTGCAGTTATATGCACTATTAATATTCGCTACTTTTCATGTTTTCAGGAAGTTCTAAGAGCAGCCCTCTCTATATAAAATAGTTAACATTGAACTTTACATCCTTAATGTTTAATGGTTTTAATATTGAAAAACCTGCCTTGATGCTAACAGGTGTCTTTTTTCTCTTTTTGCATATGTCATTTCCAAGTGGTTTGGGGGTAGTTGAATGTCAATTAACAACCATTTTTCTACATGGCTGGTATTTTTGTAAAGTTTAATATTTGATTTTGGAAGTTAAAATGGCTCATCTATAATGACCAAAGTGTTTGAGATGCCACCAAAGAAGTTTTCTTTATTGGGTGTTAGTGCTTCCTTCTGAGAAAAAGGTACCACTGTTAACTGCTTGGAAAGGACTTAAAAATTCATTTGTCTAAAGCAGTTTACATCCGCACGTCTTGTACTGACAGGTTCAGCTGCTTCTGAGCAGTGCGTCGCTCTGAGCAGCCCCTCGCGTGGGCAAGGCAGCTTCTGGGCGGTGCCTGCGACCCCCGGATTCCACAGGGCAGTGTCGCTTCTGGTTACAGAATGTTGGGCGAATCCAGCGAGCAGATGCCTGGAGTGCCAGGTCCCTACCAGGTCCCATGTTGGGGCAGAGGGAAGCACAGAGGCGGCAGGGGACGTGGACCGCAGCTTGGGTGGGAAGAATTCAGAGCAGGTAACCGGTCCGAGAGAAAATAGGTCCAAATTACATTCTGGTCATATTTCTAAAGCAAGTTTATTGATGCAGACGGACACATCTATTAAAGTCTACAGGTACTGCAGATTTCAGCTGTGGGAATTGTTTGTCTGAAAATAAACAAATACTCTAGCTGTGTGGCATTCATTAAGAGACCTAAGAGAAATGAAAACGTTACTTGTCATCCCCGGGATCAGCTGATGAATCACATTTTTTTTGAAAGGAGGAAACACTACCCAGATATGTTTCTATTTTTTCTTTTTCTTTTTAGCTTTAAAAAAAAATTTTCTTTTTTTGGGTGCTGAGGACTGCACTCAGGCTTCCTGCTTGCTAGACAAGTGTTCTACCCAGAGCTAAATCCCCAGGCCCTGTTTCTTATTTTTGACAACTCATATCTGTACAAGTGGTACGGAGTATTGTAAGTACTGCAGATTCTAATTCATAAAATAAGAACCTTTAAGCCAGGTACTCAGGAGGCTGAGGCAGGAGGACCATAAAAGTTCAAGGCCAGCCTGGGCAGCTTACTTTGTGACTTAGCAAAACCCTGTCTCAGCATAAAAAAATAAAAAAGGGCAGAGGATGTAGCTCAGCTCAATCCCCAGGACAAGGCAAAAAAGAACGTTTTTAAAACGTCACACTCATCATTTCATATATAAATATATAACTTTATTTATGGATATAGGTACAGTTTAAATACCTTATCCGCTCCAGAAAATTTTTATATTTAATTCTCGTTCAGTTCCTGCAGTTGTAATTGATAGTTTCTCTGTGGTTAACTCTAATACATTTACCCATTTGCACATGTAAATGTGGTTTTTCCAAGATGGCAGGACCTGCGTGTTCCCGGGTTGCTCGCTTCTTGCTTTGACTTCAGATTTGCTCGAGCGGAGGGGACCTGGGCTCTGAGAAAGGATGGAGCCATGGAGGCCCGGCCAGCTCTCGGGCTGTGGAAGGTTGCGTCCTGCCCTGCCCTCCTCTTGCCTCTGCCCGGCTGCTCCCTTGCCTGCCCTCCGCCGGCCTGGCACCTCCCTTGGTCCCAGCTTGGCACCACCCTGGCAGCCTGCGGGCCTCCTTCCTTCCATGCCCAGAGGTGGCCGGCTGTCTGGAGTGCTCTGGAGGCTGAGGCAGAGCAGTGCTCCTCCCATGGCCTCCCGGTCCTCGGGGTGGACTTGCTGCTCGCGCTGGTGCCGAGCACCTGCTGGGGTGAATGGGGCTGGGGTTTCCGCTGGGCGATGCCTATGCCCACAGCAGAGGAGCTGCCAGTGGAATCGTCCTCAGGGCACAGAAAGCCTAGCTCAGACAGAAAAGGGAGGTTTCTTACAGGTCGGGGCGGAGCCTCCCAGGTTTGGGGCAGGATGTCCCAGCCAGAGTGAACCACCGAGGCCCAGCCCTCGCTGGTCTCTTGGTGTCTGTCTGTCCCTTGGTGTGTCATTCTTCCTCCCTTCCCTGTCCCTCTCGGCCCCTCACCGCGGGCCGTGTGCCAGACTCAGTTTTGGACACGGTGCAGATGGAACCCGACGGGCTCTCTGCTTTTGTGCGGCTTGTGGGGGCGTGCTGGAGAGTAGTGAGAAGTGGCTGTGGTTGTCACTGTAGGGAGCAGAGCACCCGGGCCGAGGGCGCTGTGGGCACCTGGGACTCGCTCACTGGGACAGCCTGGAGCTTCGGGGACAGGCTGGGGACGAGCTCACAGCAGAAGGCAGCGCACACGGGGCTGAGCCCGCGCCAGGGTGGCCAATGGGGAGGGCAGAGCACAAGGTGGAGAGGCCGGCAGGGGCAGTGCCTGTGGCTTCCTGTATTTCTGGTGACCTTGTGGGCGGTGGCTGTCCCCGCCCCCAGTTTAAATGCCCTCGTTCAAGCCCTCTTGGCATCCTCTGTCCGTCCCGGTTCTGGTCCTGGTCCTGGGGACTGAGTGCGATTGGCCCGGTGGGGAACGCGGCCCAGCAGCACCTCCCTCCCTCGTCGGCTGTGGGTTTTAGGTCCACACAGCTGAGCTGTGTGCCGTGTGGCGTCCGTCAGCCAGACTGGGGTTGTGGTGTGCCGGGTGTCCCGGAGGGAGCACGCGCGGGCGTGGCATTTGTGGTGTTGGTGACCGCGACGGCCTGGTGAGTGTATGGTGGCCAGCGCACATTATGGACTCTGGGCAGCGTCGGCAGGGACACACCACGTGGAGCTTAATGTGTGGCTCCCCCGACGTCATGCCACTTGTGTCAGTGTGGGATCTCTAGGCCTGTCACGGAGACAGGAACAAGAGAGGCAAGAGGATTAGTGCAGTGCGAAACCGTGTGCGCAGGGCCTGAGTCCTTGTCCGACGGTCCTGTGTCACAGTGACAGAGAACGGGTAGGTAGTGAGCATGCAGAGCCTGAAAAAGGTAACGTTGCACGCTGCAGCCTAAACGTGTAAGTGATTCTAGAAAAGTGTGAGAAAAGAGTGTCCCGGGGGCGGACCACACACTGACAGCAGTCATCGTCCCCCGTGTGTACTCACATGAATCCTCGTCTGTCCAAATGATTACGCTTGAAAAAGAACTCAGTGCCACAACCACTGGACGTACTTTAGCGTAATACTTTGTTTTCTCCCGATCACTGCTTATGTCGCGGCCCGTCGCGTACAGTGTGGACAGAACGGTGTCCAGAGAAGGCCGTTCTGGGTTCCGCCCGTCTGCAGTGACTCTGGGCTCAGCGCTGATGGCACTCACGTCCAGTCCCAGGGACAGCTGGTCCTGCAAGCCTGGCAGCAGCTGCCTGCTCCTGGCCAACGTAGTCACAGAGGGGCCTCGCGTTGTCACTGCCATGCTGGTTTTTTTCTTTGTTTGTTTGTTGTTTTGTTTTTTTGAGACAGAGTCTCTCTATGTAGCCCAGGCTGGCCTCGAACTCATGGCAATCTTCCTGCCTCAGCCTCCTGAGTGCTGGGATTACAGGCCTGTGCCACCATATCAGCTTGCCATGCTGGTTTTTTTTTTTTTGTGGGTACCGGGGGGTCGACCTCAGGACCTCGTGCACCAGCAGGCGCTCGTGCCACTGAGCGATATCACCGGCCCCTTTTTTCGTATGTGGGTTCTGGGAGTCGAACTCGGGCCCTCGCGCTTGCCGGGCAGGCACTTAAGCCGCTGAGCCATCTCACCGGCCTGCCATGCTGTTTTTAAGGAGAATTTTTTTTCTTTTTTTTTTGTGGGTACCGGGGGGTCGACCTCAGGACCTCGCGCGCCAACAGGCACCCGTGCCGCTGAGCGATATCACCGGCCCCTTTTTTGTATGTGGGATCCGGGAGTCGAACTCGGGCCCTCGCGCTTGCAAGGCAGGCGCTTATGCCGCTGAGCCATCTCACCGGCCCGAGAATTTTTTTTTTTTTAAGGAAAATTTTTTTTTTTTTAGGAGAATTCTTTTGATATTTAACAGAAATAGGAAGTTGATACTCAAAGGCTTTTTTATCTGGCGTTAGGGGCTGAACTAGGGCTCGTGCTAGGCAAATGCTGAGGGCTGCAGCCCCAGCTGGCACTGAATGTTGCCCTCACTGTAACACTGGGGGACAAGTAGAGGCCCTGTCATAGTGTGGCTGTCACTCGAGTGTCACCCCATCTTGGTGTGAGAAATGACACAACAGGAAGCAGCCCAGGCGTCAGGCCGAGGACAGCACCCTGGGTCTGTTTCCTGATGTCTAAGACTCGAGAGTCCTAGGCAGAAAGAAGACGGAGAAGGGAAGGCTTGGAAGACCCTGAATCAAGGCCGTAGAGAGGACACATTCCTAGTCGTGAGGCTTTTGGTCTGCAGGACTCAGGGTGACAGGCTTTTCCTGGCAAGTGGAGGACTTTGGAAGTGATGGTGGCGTGTGACCGAGTTCTACCTCGTGAGGCGGCCCGGGGTCTCTGACTGTCTGTCCGTGCCCTGTGGGGGTTGGCAGCGAATGACAGGTGAGGCTTCTGTCCTGGCTGGCCGGGGAGTGGCTCAGGCTCCCCGCTGTCTGTCCTGTGGGGCGGGTTTGCCTGCCGACAGCTGTGTGGCGTGGCCGTGGGGAGGCCCAAGAACAGACAGGCTGTGGCCGTGGGGGCCCCAGGGCTCCGCGCAAGTTTGTGATTTTCCATAACACGGAGTGGGGAGAGCTGGCGTCTGTGAGCCCGGAGCCACCGTCAGAGCCGTGAGAGCCGAGTGGTGGCAGCGGCTGGGGCGCCGTACCTGTCTCATGGTCCTCGGGGTCCAGGCGCAGCTGCCAGCAGGACTGTGGTGTCGCTTGTGTGCCGAGTGGAGTGATGGCGTTGCGCGCTGGTCCTCGGCCCTGAGCCTTGGACTAGAAAGACGAGCAGCTGCCCACGGGCCCAGCTGAAGTCCAGCATCCAGCCAACCTCTAGAGGCTGGCGGGACGGCGAGTGGCCGGGGGCCCGGGGCAGCAGAACCTCCAAAGAGGGGGCTCTGTGGTAGGCTGGGGGTGTAGGCCCGGGGCAGCCAGGCAGGGTCTGCGGCCCCACCCTTCCTCCCCGGGAAGTGGTGAGCAAGTTTTGCGGGACGGGGGCTGAGGGCCAGGTGGGCAGGGCAGCCCCTCTCTGCTGCCCACTGCGTGGCCTCGAGCAGCCTGCTCTCGGCGTTGGCGCGTGGTCACTGCAGAGTGGGCCCCTGCAGGTGAATGGATTTGTGTCCAGGGCTGGAGAGCCAAGTGGGGCCGGGAGAGGGCCTGCCCTCCGTCCCGCAGATGTCTGAAGCAGTCCTCTGGGCGACTCCCGCTCTCCGGGCCGGCCAGGAGGAAGGACGCGGCACACCCTCCCTCCCTATCTCTGAGGAGCAGCGGCATCCTGTCCCCCGTAAGGGGTGGGACCGCCTTATCTCCAGCCAGTGCCCGGGCGCAGGAGGAGGGCACCCAGCTGACCCGGGGGCTGGCAGAGGCCGCTGGGATTCTTAGGCCAAGTTCCTTTCGCCCTGGTAGGGTCCTGGGTGGTACAGAAACGGGAGCATTGGTTTTGCTTCCTGAACACACGTGGTAGACGTTGCGGATGCTTCTTCGCTGGGCTGTGGTGGAAATCCGCCTCATTTCCCCTGGGTGGTCGGCAGGTGAGCTGTGCGGGGCTCTCACTGGGGAGGATTCCCCAGCTTGGTGGCCGGCTGGCTCCTGGAGGTGGCGGGCACTGCTGTGCTGACTCACAGGGGCCCTGGGGAGCAGGCCCGGCAGACCCCCGCGCCCGCTGCCCCACAGGCCACGCGGTGAGTGCCCTGTCACAGGTGCCCGTGAGCATCACGTGACTTAAATATCTGCTTCTGGGCTTTATTTGTCCTCTCTTCCCTGTGGCTATGCACAAAGCTTCTTTCTTGCTGATTTAACTTTCCTGTTAGATGCCTTGGCCTGCCCGGTGTTCAGGGGCTCCCAGCTCCTGGGTAGAGTCAGCGGCCGTGTGCTGTGACCAGCTGGTCCCAGGCCCTGTCGCCACTCCGTGTGGTGCCTCTGGCCCAAGGCAGCGCCTGGGTCTGTGTTCCTGGATGGTTTCTTAAACTGCTTCCTGACGAGCAACGCCATTCTGGCTCTTCCTAGGGTTGCTTTCGTCCTCTGCGGCGTCACCCCAGCCTTCTGTAGGATCACGGTGTCATTAGACTGTGTCATTAGCCGGGCCGAAGGCTGCCCACCAGGGAGAAGTAAGGGATGCCGCTGGTCCGTGAGGAAGCTCTTCGAAAGTCAGCTGGTGGGATCAGCAGTTTTAGTCTTCTGTGGAAAATATTAATATGCAACCCCAGCAGTTTCACTTCTGCAGGATCACGCTGGCCCAGTGGCACCCATAGTGAAAGTGCAGGCCCGGAATCTGGGCAGCCGCCTGGGTTTCCCTTCCGGCCTCTCCCCTCGGCTGTTGCCGGGCCCTGTCGGGGTCACGGAGTCACAGACCCGGTCCCGGGCGGCACGCGGGGGTCCGTTGCTCCGGTGCTGTGCTCCGTCAGGATCCTACTGGTCCCGACTGCTGTTGTCTTTCGGTTCACCACGTGCGCCTGTGTAAGAATTTTGAAAATCTGAATGTGACATTTTGTGTTTTCCATTTTAGTGTAGGAAAAATGACGACGGAGACACGACTGTCGTTGTTGAAAAGGACCATTTTATGGATGATTTCTTCCACCAGGTAAGAGCATTTCACGAGACCGCATCGTTCGAGCACAGTTATGTTAAGTGACGGTGCGTCTGCCGTGTTTGAAACACACTGAACGGATGCAGCTCTCACGCACTCTGCACAGCAGCATCTTGGGTCGGGGTGACCGCACGACGGCGGTGGCCTGTGAGGTCACTTCGCCCAGTGCCCCGGTGGCCGACTGAGTGTGAAGGTGCGGTGGTGCGCGCCCCAGCACGCCCCGTCAGCGAGTGTGTGCGAGTGCGTTTTGGGACTTGCTCTCTGGCTGAGGCAAGGACTCCGGACGAGAGTGCCGTCAGGGCGTCAGCACTGAGGAGAAGGCAGCCGTCGTTGGCGCGGGTGGCCCGGGAGGCGGCTGGGTGCCCTGGGCCCAGGGCTGGCTGCTGTCGTCCTCTCCTCGTGCCTGGGGCAGCGTGGATCCAGCGGCCCCAGCTCCCTCGGCTGGGAGCAGCCGCCCGGAGGTCTCCCCAGCAGCCCCGTCATCCAGGCCAGGGCTTCCGAGAGCGGGACCATGCCGCCTCGGGCTTCCCACCTCTCCCGGTGAAGGGTTTTGAATTCGTGCCTCACTCAGGGCGCAGGCTCTTCCATGCCATGTCCTTGTGATTTCTTCTTACTTCACGAGTCCCCTCTGTGAAGTGTGGCTGTGACACACAGCGACCCGGTCATCAGGCCCGTGCGAAGCCGCCGCGAGGCTGCCTGTGTCGCATGCTGCGGGTCTGAGCCGCGTAGAAGCCGAGCCCTCTGCCGTGGCAGCGGAGCGTGGCAGGCCTCCTTCGACGCCAGCTCAGGCTCCAGCTTTTGCTCAGTTGTTGTTCTGCGGTTTATTTCTGTGAGACAGCTTCTTAGAGAAACAAAGATTTGTTAATATAAACTCACTTTTAGGAAATGGCATTAAGATCTTAAGTATCATCCAGATCACTGTGGATAGAGGGATTTTGCTCATGACCAGTGCTGGGTAAAGCCTAAAACAGTGCTCTGAGGGGGGACCAGGGTCTGCTTTTGTTTGTTTGTTTGTTTGTTTTGTTTTGAGCAGGCTCTCACTATGTAGTGCAGGCTGGCCTTGAACTCACTTTGTAGCCCGAGCTGGCCTTGAACTCATGGTGATCCTCCTGCCTCAGCCTCCCGATTGCTGGGATTACAGGTGTGCCCCACCACACCTGGCCCGGGGCTCTGCTTTTTGAGACAGACAGAAAGAGACCCCTTGTCCCCTGGTGCCCCCCTCCAGGGCGGAGCCACTCAAGGCTCCTGCTGAGGAGATGTCAGCCTTGTGTGCACAGGACTCGCAGGGTCTGAGGGTCCCTCTGCTCCCCAGCACATGTGCCATCAAATGGGCCTTGGCAGTGGTGTCCTCAGATGCACACTGAAATGTAGCTGTGCCCCAAACCCAGAGCCCTCGATTGCGGTTCAGCCTTCAGGGTGACAAAGCAAAAACTTAAGAGAATCGGTTTTATTACAGTTCTATTTTCACATATTAGTAAAGTTAAGTTGCGTGTCGACACCGCAGGGGTTGGGTGTGGTTGGAGATGGCACCCAGGCCAATGGTGGCTGCTCTCGGTCACTGTGTTGGACTCGCCTTCAATACCCCACTTTCCCAGCATGCTCTGGTGCTTGCTCTGGGGCCTTGGGGTGCTGAGGCCCAGTGAAGAGGGCCGTGTGGTCACGCTGAGGTGGCGGGGTCTCTTCGCTCCGTGTCCCCACGAGGTGCAGGGTGCTGGTCAGATGCTCAGGTGTCTGAACGCAGGAAGCAGGGGGTGTGGAGAGCCCAGACGCTGTGGCCTTGCCCTGTTCCTCCTGTCCCTCTCAGAGCTGTCCCTCCAGCCTTGGCCTCCATGACCGTGTGTCCGTTTCCTGGCAGTGGTCCCCTCGTCTCTGGGGCCCACCAGATGATCCAGGGTCACCTCCCGCCTCAGGAGTCCTCATCACACCTGCAGTGACCTCCCCGGGCTTCGGGGTTGAGATGTGGATGTGGGCACCAAGAGAAGTGGATGGTGATCGTGTTTTAAGGTGCGCGAGGGAGGAGGACTGGCTGGGCTCTGGCCAGAGGTCTTGCGTCTCTGCCAGGGACACTTGCGACTGGATCGGGGCCACCTAGTGCCCCAGGGTGATGGCCCGTCAGAAATGCAGTTTCTCTTGCCGTAGAGGTCACGTGCTCTGGTTCCAGGGCCTCGCTGGGGCCACTCCTTAGCCTCCCCAGCGCTGTTTGAAGGTGCCGTGAGTCCAGCTGGGTTGGCTCGCTGCGAGCACGGAGTTTTCTGCAGCAGATGTTGGACAGCTCAGGCCACGGAGAGGCCAAGGGTAGAGAATATGCAGGATGGGCCACGCCGGCTGCTACTGTCCCTCGCGTGACAGTGTGACATGTGTCCTGGGGCCAAGTTCGCGTCTCGGTTGGCGCTGGACTGGTGGCAGGGTGCATCTCTCTGGCGCCATCCGTGGGGAGACTTGGGGCCTGGCTGGAGGGACCCGTACGTCCCGGGTCGGGAAGGTAGGATGCGCGTGGCGGAGGGCTCCGATCTGCAGGGAGTGTGGCGAGCGCGGCGAAGGCTCCCACTCGGGCAGTCGTCGCTCACCTGCGTCCCTCTCGGACCTGCGCTGCTTAGGTCATGAAGAGCGATAGCAAATCTGACCTCGCCGCGCTCTGACGGCTGCCGTTTCTCCCAGGTGGAGGAGATCAGAAACGACACCGCCAAGATCGCGCAGCACGTGGAGGGCGTGAAGAAGAACCACGGCGTCATTCTGTCTGCGCCAAACCCCGAAGGCAGTGAGTGTGGTCACGGGGTCTGTGTGTTTCTCTGTCTCCCTGTCTGTCTGTCTGTCTCCGTGTGTGTGTCCATCTGTCTGCCTGTCCGCCTGTCCGTCTGTGTCCATCCATCTCTCTGTGTAACGCCGTCTGTGTGTGTGTCTGTCCGTCTCTATGTCTGTCTCTGTGCTTGTCCGTCTGTCCGTCTGTGTGTCTGTGTAACTCCGTCTGTGTGTGTGTCTCTCCGTCTCTATGTCTGTCTCTGTGCCTGTGTAACTCCGTCTGTGTGTGTGTCTGTCCGTCTCTATTTCTGTCTCTGTGCCTGTCCGTCCGTCCGTCTGTGTGTCTGTGTAACTCCGTCTGTGTGTGTGTCTGTCCGTCTCTATTTCTGTCTCTGTGCCTGTCCGTCCGTCCGTCCGTGTGTCTGTGTAACGCCGTCTGTGTGTGTGTCTGTCTCTATGTCTGTCTCTGTGCCTGTCCGTCTGTCCGTCCGTGTGTCTGTGTAACTCCGTCTGTGTGTGTGTCTGTCCGTCTCTATGTCTGTCTCTCTGCCTGTCCACCTGTCCATCTGTGTGTCTGTGTAACTCCGTCTGTGTGTGTGTCTCTCCGTCTCTATGTCTGTCTCTGTGCCTGTCCGTCTGTCCGTCAGTGTGTCTGTGTAACTCCGTCTGTGTGTGTGTCCGTCTCTATGTCTGTCTCTGTGCCTGTCCGCCTGTCCGTCTGTGTGTCTGTGTAACTCCGTCTGTGTGTGTGTCCGTCTCTATGTCTGTCTCTGTGCCTGTCCGTCTGTCCGTCAGTGTGTCTGTGTAACTCCGTCTGTGTGTGTGTCCGTCTCTATGTCTGTCTCTGTGCCTGTCCGCCTGTCCATCTGTGTGTCTGCGTAACTCCGTCTGTGTGTGTGTCTGTCCGTCTCTATGTCTGTCTCTGTGCCTGTCCGTCTGTCCGTCTGTCTGTGTAACTCCGTCTGTGTGTGTGTCTGTCCGTCTCTATGTCTGTCTCTGTGCCTGTCCGTCCGTCCGTCTGTGTGTCTGTGTAACTCCGTCTGTGTGTGTGTCTGTCCGTCTCTATGTCTGTCTCTGTGCCTGTCCGCCTGTCCGTCTGTCCATCCATCTCTCTGTGTAACTCCGTCTGTGTGTGTCTCTCCGTCTCTATGTATGTCTCTGTGCCTGTCCGTCTGTCCGTCTGTGTGTCTGTGTAACTCCGTCTGTCCGTGTGTCTGTCCGTCTCTATGTCTGTCTGTCCATCTGCCTGTCTTTGTGTCTGTGTAACTCTGGCTGTGTGTGTGCGTCTGTCCGTCCGTCCATCTGTCTCTGTGCCCGTGTTCCCGGCTCTCTGGCTGTGGGCAGCACAGGTCTGAGCCCTCGCCTCACACCGATGGAGCGGGAGTTGCACAGAAGCGATGCCCGAGTCGGCCCTCGCACCCCAGGCCTCTGCACAGCGTTTGCAGGCCCCCTGGGCGGCCCCAGTGCACAGCCGGGGGGCCCCGGTGTGAGAGGTCCCCGGGAACACACGGAAGTGACCTTGCAGAAGCTGGGGCCTGCTGGGGACTGGGCCGGCGGTCCGTGCGTTGCGCAGCCAGAGAGCTCTGTGTGTGGCGCGTGTTTGCTCTCCTGTGAGCAGGGAAAGGCTGGTCCGAGGGAAGCTGTGTGCTCTGCTGTGGCAGCGCGTGCACCCAGTGTGAGCGAGCTGCGTGTGCTGGTGTGAGGAGTGTGAGCTCCCTTGACTGGGATGAGGAACGTGGAGAACTTTGCAGGGGTGGAGCCGCATGAGCCGGGGTCACCCGCTGGAACCCACGTGCATTTTGTGGGAGAATCGGTAATGACTCGGAGTCCCTTAGGCTCTGCCTTTGAGGAGTCCGGGTTTCTCTCGCACCGTCCTGCTGAGCTCCGGTGGGCCATGCTGCCTTTCGTTATCTTTCTTCTTGGGCAGATGATGTTTTGATGCTAATGAAAGCAACCCCTGCTTCACATTTGGTTTTCTGTTTCTTTGTTGGTAGGATATAGAAATACAACAACGTTACATTTCTCCTTAGATCCTGTTGGATTACTTTCTGTGAATAGTGAGATTTCCCTCTCGCTTTTACTGTTCATTCTTTTTTGTTTTGTTTCGTTTTTGCTTTTTGGAGAAGGGTCTCCCTATGTAGTTCAGATTGGCCTAGAACTCGCAGCAATCCTCCTGCCTCAGCCTCCCAAGTGCTGGGATGACAGGCGTGCCCAACCATGCCCGGCTGTTCTTACTGTTCATTCTTAACTGACTGAGTGCACTGATTCCAGCCCTGCATTGGGTACTCATTCTTGGAGGAAAGCATAAAGCCAAGGCTTTGCATTTTGTACGCTGAAGAAATAAGCGGTGGTATTCAAGTGAAAAACATGCATTAAGCTGCTAACCTGTTGCATGCTTTGTGTGTAAAAGGCTGTTCCAAGCCCCAGTGGAGGCCCTGCTCTGGCGCAGTCATTTTGCAGCTTGAGTGCCTGGCCATCTCCTGGGTGTTTTCTGTGGCCAGCCGGCCCAGGCCCTGCCCTGCTTCGCACACAGTTACTGTGCATGGCCCGGGTAGCTCTTGCTGAGGTCCTGGAGGACGGTGGTCCCTTGCCTTGGTCCTGGAGCCACATGGCACGCTGACACTGAAGACGGTAGAGCTGCTGCTTTGCACAACGGAGCGCGCGCGGGCTTTCTCCCATACCTTCTGGTGCCGCCCTGGTTCCTGGCCTCTGGATGCCAGGGGCTCCCCAGCCCTGCCATGGGTCCCAGGAGACCCCCGAGGCCTCCGGGGAGCTGCAGGCCCAGCAGCACTGGATGGGCCTCGCCCTGTCGCTCCTCCCCAGTGCCCTCCATTGCCAGCAGCTCCACTTGGCTGCCCCTTTCTCCCTTTCTTTGCTCAGAAACGGCAGAGCCAACTTCCGCTTACGGGAAACACCAGCGCCTCCAAGTGCGGCTGCAGGTCCCCCACAGGTCCCTGGTCGCCCGGGCTGCCCGGGGCTCTGCCCCACCTCCCTCGTGGCTGTTAGGCCCCGTGCGTCTCTGCACACGGCAGGCTCTCGGGAAGCGCGGTGGGACCATGTGACTGCTCCTCGTTACTGCGCGTGACCTTTCCCTTGACAGCAGCCGAGGTGCCGAGTGGCTCCACAACTTGGAGAGCAGCACGGATGTCAACTGGCCTGGCCGCTTGGGGCACGGGGGAGGTCCCTGCCTCAGGTGCAGGTGTGACAGGGACTCACCCCGCCCCGCCGTGAGCCAGGGTGTTCAGACCCGTGTGCGCCAAGGCCCCTGCAGGGCTGCAGACCATGCGGTGTCCACCGGCAGTGCTGTGCCGTGGGCGGGGCGGAGCGGGCACCGCCATCACGGCCTGCCCATGGGCAGGGTGACGAGAGGGGACTCGGGCATCCGCGGAGACCGCGGCTCCCCTCGATCCATTGGCCTTGCTTAAGTTGAGTGTTGTAGCTCAGATGTCTTATTCTGAATTTTTATTTTATTTTTTTTATTTTTTGAATTTTTAAAGAAATCAAAGAAGAACTTGAAGACCTGAACAAAGAAATCAAGAAAACTGCGAACAAAATTCGGGCCAAGCTAAAGTGTAAGTTTAAAGTTTGATTGTCAGTGGTGGGAATGTGGGTAATTACTACTTTTTAGTTTTTTTTTTTTTTTTTTTTTTTTGGGTACCGGGGGGGACGACCTCAGGACCTCACGCGCCAACAGGCACCCGTGCCGCTGAGCGATATCACCGGCCCCTTTTTCGTATGTGGGTTCCGGGAGTCGAACTCGGGCCTTCGCGCTTGCAAGGCAGGCGCTTAAGCCGCTGAGCCGTCTCACCGGCCCTACTTTTTAGTTTTTTATTCTCTTACATTTTCAAAAATTGTGACCATTTCAAAACAAACTATTTGTGTGTATTTTGAAGGACTGCTGCACATCTGATGAGAGGAAGCGGTGCTTGTTAAATTCCTGGGCTTTAAAGTCACTTTGAATAGCTCTTGTTCATGTTATTTTGGCATTAGTTAACTTGATCTATAGTTAAGTTTGTTTTTTCTTTTCCTCTTTTTTTTTATTTTTTGTTTTTGTCTTATATTTTGAGATAGGAGCTAGCTGTGTAGCCTTCACCTCATTAGGTAGCCCAGCTGCCTCAAACTTGCGGTGATCCTTCTGGCTCAGCCTCCCAGGGTGCTGGGATTACAGGTGTGTGCCACTGTGCCTAGTTTTTTTTTTTTTTTTAATTTTTGATTAATTAATTAATTTATTGTCTTTTTGAGGCAGGGTCTCACTATGCAGTTCAGGCTGGCCTTGAACTCACTTTGTAGCTCAGGCTGGCCTTGAACTTGCAGAGATCCTCCTGCCTCAGCCTCCCAAGTGCTGGAATTACAGGCATGCACCACCGCGCCCAGCTTTATGTTTTAATTTTAGAGACTGCTCTATTTATTTATTTCTGAGATGAGGTCTCACCCTGTTGCCCGGGCTGTTTGGACTTGAGAGATCCTCCTGCCTCAGTTCGTAAGTGCTGGGACTGCAGGAGTGCACCACTGTGCATGATAAGAGACTATTTTTGTAGTAATTTTATATTGCTTTACAGTCATGTGAAGTACTATGTCATTGTCCAGTCAGACCTATCAGAGGACATTGGAGGGGTTCTGGCTTCTCTCCAGCCTATCCCCGCTTTACGTGCCCATCCTCTTCGTGGTCCCCAGCTCTGAGGTCCACAAGCAAATGTATGTGTGCATGTGTGCACGTTTGTCACGGGGAGTGAAATAGTTCCTTGCCCGTGTGCCCTGGGGGCTGTTTCCAAAGGTGCCTGTTTTGTGCCGTGGGGAGATACGCTTTGCGGATAACAAAGGAGAGCAGTTTGAGGTTTGGGTGGAAAAATCTGAGCTTTACATGGAAACCTCTGTCCTGTTTCCTTCCAGCCATCGAGCAAAGCTTTGATCAGGATGAGAGCGGGAACCGGACCTCGGTGGACCTCCGCATCCGCAGAACCCAGGTCTGACTTTGAGCCTTCATTAGACAACAGTGACGCGGGAGGACCAGTGCTCACTCACATTCCTGCAGGACGGGATCTAAATCCCCCTCTCGAGAGCCGGGTCCCCGGGTCCTGTCTGCCAGGGGATGTGGTGTGTGGGGCGGCAGAGAGGCGTGCAGGGCCCTGAACCAGTGTGTTCAGTGCCCGCATCGCAGCTGAGCCAGGCTTCCCCGTGTCCAGGGCGTGGACTTCCGTGCCCCTCCCTAGGTGTGGGTGCCGCGGCCCGGCAGGGTCGCTGTGAAGTTAAATGCTGGGGAGGCTGGGGCTTCTGCACTGTTGGTGGGATGTGAACCGGTGTGTCTGCTATGGAAACCTGTGTGGAGATTCACAGAAAATTGAAAGTAGACTTTCTGTTTGACCCAGCTGTACCTCTTCCGGGCATCTTCCTGAAAGAGTTACAGACGTGTTATCAGGGTCCGGGCACAGCACATTTACCACAGCATGACCCCTAACAGTTAGATCTTGGAAGTGGCCGCTGTGTCCATTGGCCATGAGTGGATGAGGAGAACGTGGTGTGCGTGAACAGAGGGGCACGGAGCCAGAAAGAAGGCTAAATTGCAGTCCTTTGTAGGAAAATGCATGCACTTCAAGACCGTAATAATGTGAAGTTAAATAAATCAGACACACAAGCAGAAATATCACACGGTTTCTCTTATTTGAGAAACCCAATGTATAAATAATTTAAAGACAGATCTGCGAATGGAAACTGGAGATGGAGGGGACGGGAGGAGAGGTGTGCGGGTGCCGGTTCCCCAAGGTGAACGCAACGTTATGCACAGCAAACATGGACTGATAGTAAACCTAGGGAAAAACCACACACACACGTGCGTGCACACAGACACACACACGCACACACACGCACGCACACATGCACGCGCGGCTTCTGGCCTGGCCACGCCCACCACACCCCAAACCACCTGAACTGAGGACACCCGGAACCGGGTGCAAACCCCAGCCCGAGCGCGCCCTGCCTCTCGTGAGGCCCGCGCCTGCTCTCTCTGAGCTCGTGTTAATTCTGCCTGGACCCTCGTGCCTGGCCAGGAGAAAGGCGCTGCGCATACAGCCCGCAGCGTAGCTTCTGTCCCAGGCCACGGCGGGCCGGCTTGGCCTCCTGGACTCTACGGCATTGCGCGCTGAGCTTGGGGAGGCCGAGCCCACCGTCTTCTAACACCACCCCGCCCTCAGCATTCCGTGCTGTCTCGGAAGTTCGTGGAGGTCATGACGGAGTACAACGAGGCCCAGATTCTGTTTCGGGAGCGGAGCAAAGGACGAATACAGCGTCAGCTTGAAATCAGTAAGTCGGGGAGGAGCGACGGGAAGCGTTTCCTTCCTTCCTCAGGTTCCCGCTGCGGAGCACGCTTGACTCCAGCTCTAACTCCAGACGAGTAATTCCATCAGCTTTTACCAGTGTTGTACAAACTGGACTTTTCCTAGCTACCTTGTCTGGGAACCAACCAAACCTAGTATTTATTTACAACCCTCAAAAATTCTTTTTTTGTTGTTTTTTTGAGACAGGGTCTCGCTATGTCGTCCAGGCTGGCCTTGAACCCACTATGTAGCCCAGGCTGGCCTTGAGGTCATGGTGATCCTCCTGCCCCAGCCTCCCGAGTGCTGGGATAACAGGTGTACACCACTATGCCCAGCCTCAAAAATTCTAAATGAGAGACTCTAAATTACTTTCCAATTCCCAGCACTTGCAGTGCTTTGGTGGGATTGGAAAACCTTCTGTGTTCGTGTCTGCCAGTCCCTCCATCCGGCCGCCCCAGCCTGGTGGGGGTGGGTCCATTAGCGTGGTTGTGGTCACCTTCACCCCTCAGCTGGACACCAGAGCCAGCTTGTGGCAACTACTCTGCCCGAGTATTGCTTCTTGTTAATTCCAGACCAGCTTAGGAAGCTGTGCGATGTGCCAGGGTCCTCGTGCTCATCCTCACGCCCGCCCAGGCGGGGAGGGACCCTGTTGGGAAGTTGGTAGTCCGATCAGGTGGGTCCCTCGCTGTAGCAGCAGGAGGACACTGAGTGCGTTTCGTCCCCAGCCGGAAGGACCACCACAGACGCGGAGCTGGAGGAGATGCTGGAGAGCGGGAAGCCGTCCATCTTCACCTCAGACGTGAGTAGAGTCCGTGGCCCGCTCCCACCGCGGAACCTCTGTCCCGCCCCGCTCACCCTCACCGGGTCCTTTCCTTGTGTCTCTCCAAGATCATCTCAGATTCGCACATCACCAGACAAGCGCTCAATGAGATCGCGTCGCGCCACAAGGACATCATGAAGCTGGAGAGCAGCATCCGCGAGCTGCACGAGATGTTCATGGACATGGCCATGTTTGTGGAGACTCAGGTGGGTCCCGGACCTGCCCCGCTCCACCAGCAGAGCCTCCCCCGGGGTCCAGCCGCAGAGAGAGTTGTGTCGCATGACCTTGCAACCCCGGGGACAGATGGGGCTTTCTGTGGTGGGGACTGGGCCCATCACTGAGTCACGGTGTGTTCACAGCTGTCGGCCTTCCAGACAGCTGCGCCCACACAAGCTCTTCGTTCTCAGGGAGTTTTCAGTGAAATGCTCTGAAATTTTAGGTTAAGATAGATAGGAGCGTCGTACTGTGTACCCATGCGTGTAAGTGTGTAAACACACGGCGCGAACCCAACCACAGAGCCCAGTGTTCCCAGAGGAAGGACGTCTGCCGCAGTCCAGTGACGTGGCCCACGGGGACGCGGTGTTGCGGGCAGTGTAAGTTTCCTGCCAGGAGCAGTGCGGCAGCTGTCAGTGGAGAGGGGACTGAGAACTCAGGCTGCCAGAGCTGCAGCCACCTGGTCCCCACTGCCCAGCACACAGGCTGGGTGAGCCGGACTCAGCCGTCCTGGGCTGGAGTCCATTCAGCCGACATCTGTGCCCAGATGCCCCAGGCTGGTGGCCGTTCCCCCCATGGACCCCTCGGTGCATTGAGCCCAGCAGGCTTCCTGAAGGTGGCGCCAACCGTCCACGCTTGTCTGGGTGGTGCTGGCCAGGGTTGTCCCCATAGAGAACACTGCTGACAGAGGAACGCCACCAGAGCCTGTGTGCAGAGCTTGCTGCCGTCCTAGCTGGGGACTCACTGCCCTGGGGACGGGGGTACCCTGGCACTCGCTGCTGCTCTGTGCAGTGTGGGCAGTGGGGGCTGGGGTGGTAGTGGCTTATTTCCAGGAGGCAGCAAGGGGAGCCAGTTACACGGAGTACATTAATTCTGTAATTACCAGAGATTTTAACAAATGCCGTAGCTTTCGGTTATGCCGGTTCCACGCCAAGGGCACCGCGTCTGTAGCTTGGCTCCTGTTTCCTCTGAGAAGTCCGCGTATCGCCGCTCACCGCGTCCGCGCAGGCAGGGCTCGGCAGGGAGTGACCTTTGTACCTGTCAGTCACCTTTCCGTCCTTCTTTACTGCTTTCCTCTTTGCTGCCGCAGACTTTGTCTCCCGGTGGACAGAGCCCAGGTAACGTGTGCCACGTGCTCCTCCTTGGCATCCACGGAAGCCCCGCCCCGCCTCTGTCCACTGCTCGTCCATGGGCATCAGACAGCGGCTGCACTTGGTTTACTGATATTTTAAAGAAATAGTAGTGGTTTGCCCATTACAAAAGCTGTCGTCCTTTGTGTGGAATGTTTTGCGTGGTCGTGAAACATTCATCGACCCTGCGCTGGCCGCCCTCCGCCCCCAGCGCCCACCCGGGCGGCGCCCGCGGTAGAGCATGCCTCCGCGCCTGCCCGGCCCTGCCCGAGTTCGAGTACAGCGTCAGTCTCCGTCGCTGTGTCGGCACACTGACGACGGTCTCGCCGCTCGCCTCGCTGCTCCATAACGCCTGTCACTCGGTGGGCGGGGACACACGTCCTGTGACGATAGCTTCTAAGGCCCATCCTTCCTGTTTTTAGGGTGAAATGATCAACAACATAGAGAAAAACGTCATGAGCGCCACGGACTACGTGGAGCATGCCAAGGAGGAGACCAAGAAAGCTATCAGATACCAGAGCAAGGCCAGGAGGGTGAGTGGCATGGACGCGTTGAGTGTTTTCTCTCCCTGTGATTTCAAGTCGTTAGACACCAGCGAGCGCCTGCTGGAAACATAGCCCAGAAGTAAAAGTTCCTTCAATAATGTTCTGTCTTAAAACTGAAATAGTTCTTTTTGCTAAGAATTTTAGAAGTTAGGTAAATTGAACATAAGTTATTTTGTGTTCTGAGTCACAAAAAGCCTCTAGCCAGGGCTGTCTCCGTTTTTAGGTTGCCTGAGCTTGCTGTGCTGCATTCTGTTTCGGGGTCTTTATTGGGAGGGAGGTGCGGGACTGGCTCGGGAAGTCTCCTGATGATCGCCGGTCCCAGGAGTCGTATACGAACGCTTGCTCATGGTGGAGGCTCTGGAGCGAGGAGCGCCTCTGAGCCGCGGGCCTGACGTCCTGCACAGCGCCACTGCGGCACTCGCCGCTCCTTCACGCCCGCTGCCTTCGAGCACACGGCTCTGTGACCCTGAGTCAGGTCTGGCCCTGCAACTGGGCCAAACCCGAGAGCTTCTCCTGCCGACTCGGGCTGGGCGATGGCACTTCCGACCGTGGTGCTGGGGGTGCGGTACGTTTCTCCCTGAGCCATGCCACGCGTGAGCGAACGCTCTCCCGAGAAAACCTTGGAGCTTCACGACCACGTTCCCACCCAGCAGGAGAACTGTGGGCCCCTGCCGGGGTTCTCTGAAAGACTGACCTTAAGCCAGGTGTGGCGGTGCACGCCTGTGACCCCAGCTCAAGGGAGGCTGAGGCAGGAGGATTGCAAGTTTGAGCCCAGCCTGGACAACTTAGTGGTTTAGTGTCTCAAAGTAAGAAGTAACAGAGGACTGCGGATATAGCTCAGCGTGAAGGCCGTGTGTTCAACCCTCGGTACCACAAAAATAAAGTGAAACCAAAGAAAGACATTCACCCCAAGTTCCAGTCTCTGCTTGGAGGGTTGTCACCTGTCGCCTTCCTGTCAGGGCCGTTTCCAGGTGCTGCCAGCAGAGCCTCCGTCCAGGGGCCGTCGCACAGGGTCAGTGAGGACCGGAGAGCTGGCCATGTGTGCAGATGTGCCGTGGTCGAAGCGCAGGCCCGGCTGGGTGTCAGCGCGGCGCTCATTGCCGGCCGTGCTCGTGCGCGTCTGTGCTGTTAGCTCAGGAGATGCTGACCCTCGCTGAGCGTGGAGCTGCCGAGCTGCATACTGGAGCTCGGCTCTAGGTTCAGTCACTTCCGTTTCTGGGCAGCAAGGCCCTTTCTTCCTCTTCTCCGAGCCCGGGACGCGCCAGCGCTGGACAGTTGTGTGGGAAGAGCTGGTTTTCGGGGAGGGAGGACCGCACTGCAGAACCTGGCTCTGTCGAGGGCTGGGGCCCCACACTGCCTGTCAGGACTCTTTCCGCCTCTCTGATCAAATGCCTGGTCTCTGGATGTACACGCTTGCCCTCCCCCCGCCTCGGTGCTCTGCCCCGCTCCGGGCCCAACCGGCACCCCAGGTGAGCCGGGGAGCTGCTGGCCACAGAGGCCGGGTAGTGTCCACGGACGTTTTCCCCTGGTTGGGAGCTGGGAAGGATGCTACTGCCGGCAAGAAGTGGGCGAGAAGCAGAAGGCGGGAGGAGTCTGTCGTGGCCGCCGAGGTGGAGCAGCCTGAGAGAGATTTTCCGATGTGCACTGGGAGCGAAGGGGATGGAAGGAGAGCGCCCCAGGTCCCCTCAAGACACCTTGGGGCAGGCTCTCAGGCCAGGGAGGGAGGACTCCAGCCCCACGGCGGCAGCAGCCGTGTCACCGGAAAAGGCTCTTGACCTTCCGCCGTCCCCACCAGGAAAGGATGCATAGTGAGGGACATATTTGTGGCCAGGCTATCGGTGATGCTGAAAGCCGGCAAGTGTGAGAGGGCACCGGCGGACCCTCAAGGAGTTGAAGACAGGTGCGCGACCCTGATTAGGGACCGGGGACTAAGCGCCGAGAAGACCACAGTTGGGCTGTGGTGCAGCCGGTAGCTTCTTCTCGACACCCTGGGGACAGAGGAGACCAGACTGGCCCTGCCACGGCCACTCGCCTGTTCTTTCCCCGAGCACCAGGGCGTGCATGCCCACAGGACCCCCTGCAGGGGCTGCAGAACCCAGCAGCGCCCTGGCCTGGGGCTTCCACAGCGCAAACCCTGGGAGGGAGAATGGAGGCCGCTACAGGGTTTGCTGAGGTGGGAAGGGAATGGGGATCCAGGTCGGGGCCCCGCAGGAAAGTAGCAGGACTGGGTCCTGCGCACCCTGTCTCTGGGGTCATCAATAGGGTGGCCACACCCAGTGCCAAGGTGCCAGGGCTCAGAGGCCGGAGCCCCAGTCTCCTGGATGTCGCCCGCTGTCACTGGGCCCGGCTGGAGGCCACAGTGACAGATGCCGCGCTGCAGACTGGGAGGTGAGAGGAGGCGAACCGTGGACCCAGCGAGGGCAACCGGGGTGGGGAGAGGCAGCCCAGCGTCCATCCAGGCCCCAGGACAAGGCCCAGCCTCCCCGCGCGCGACCGTGGTGGGACTCGCTGACGAAGCTTCAGGGATTCCGCACCACATGGGTCTTGGTGCTTTCTTATTTCTTCCCTGTCTGTCCTTTTCCGTCTCCCTTCTCTTATTCCTTTATCTTCCCGCTGTTCCTCCCTGCTTACATCTAGCACATATTTACACGTGGGTGGTGCTCGTGTGCGTGCAGAGGAGAGCAGGAGTGTGGCGCCTCCCACAGGAGGGCTGGCGGCCCTCGCACACTGCGCACGCGGGCCCCGGGCCAGGCCGGCGTCCCCAGCTGCATGGCCCTTGCTCTGCTCCGGCGGACCTTCCCCAGCCCCTCCGCACCCGCTCTGCTGCAGCCGTGAAAGAAACTCTGGTGGGTGTGACGCGATTTCCGTCTCCTGCCGTTCCTCTTCTCTCCTCCGGCCGCTCGCCCCTCCTCTCTGCCTTCTTCCTCTCCCTCTCGCACCGCCTCCCGGTCCCCGTGAGGACAGCGGGGTGCGGGTGGAGGCAAGGGAGGGGTGTGCGGTGGCGTCTGTGGGCACGACGTCAGCTAGGGGTTTTCCCAGTCCAGGAGGCAGGCGAGTGCCAAAGGACAGCCAGAGCCGAGGCTGTACCGCTGCCAGGCAGACGCTGATGGAGGAGCTCTCCACGCCAGCAAGAGCCTCTGCGCTCTGACCCTCCACTGTCAGCACGCACGCGCACACACGCACACAGGCATGGAAACATGAGAAAAGAAGGCAAGATGCCTCCAAGAGCTCCTCCCACCCGCAAAGCTGGGCTAGTGGGCATTGATCAGGAGGAGAAAAAGAAGCAAATGGCTGAGTTATGCAAAGTGATAAAAGAAGCAGCAAAAAACAAAAGCAATCCAAAATAGCGAAAACGGATCAGTAAGGTGTTCTGTGAGCTCAAAGCTCGTGTAACTAAGCCGACAATGGACTTAAAGTGATCAGTGAGCTTAGAGAAGACATAAATGTCAAGCTGGATGAGCTAACCGAAACAGTACAAAGCACGAGTAACCTGTTTAGCAGAGTCCATGGGAAGGCAGCTGGCAGAAATCCAGGATATAAAAAACTGTGTTGAAAACGTGGGCAGCAGAAGTGACCAGTGCGAGGGCGGAGTCAGACCAGAGGAAGGGGCTGGCGCAGGTGGCCACGAACTCGGAGATACCCAAAGACCAACGAATTGTGGGAGAGGGACCCACAGGCTGCGAGGTGACGCAAAGAAGACTAACCTAAGATTAATCGCAAGTAGAGAAAAATTAGAAGACAACGTGAATGGCATAAAAATCTATTTATGAAAATCATGGAGAACATCCCAATTATGGGGAAAGAGTTGAACGTACAGGTAAGCAAGGCATATAGAACCCCAAAGAGCCACGACGCAAAAAGAACTTCAGGGCTGGTGAGACGGCTCAGCGGCATAAGCGCCTGCCTGGCAAGCGCGAGGTCTTGAGGTCGACTCCCGCTACCCACATTAAAAAAAAAAAGAAGAACTTCACTGTGACACATCATAGTCAAAATCCTGCAAGTCCAGCACAAGAGCAAAGTTGTAAAAGCTGTTAAGAAAAACAACAAATCACCTAGAAAGCTTAAACTATTGGAAGTACTGCAGATTTCTCAACACAAATTTTAAAGGCTATGAGACCTTGGAGCGAAGTTCTTCAAGCCTTAGTATGTCCTGCAAAACCGTCTTTCAAAATCGATGGAGAAGTTGGGACCTTCCACAGCAAAGAGCAGCTGAAGAAATTCATGACTGCCAAACAAGTGCTACAGAAAATAGTCAGGGATAGCCTGGTGGTAACCCTAGGGCATGCGTGCCGCCCTGGGCTCTTCGTTACCTTTGAAGACTAAAAGGTTCGCCATTACTGCACTGGGCCATAAAGCTTGCTTAAAAAAATACAAAAGAATACTCAGCCACGTTATCTTTGACAAAGGTGCCAAACACATTCACTGGAAGAAAGACAGCCTCTTTAATAAATGGTCCTAGAAAAACTGGCTTTCCACATGCCGAAGACTAAAACTAGACCCATATCTTTCACCATGCACTAAACTAACACTGAAATGGATCAAAGATCTAAATGTTAAAACAGAAACATTAAACGTACTGGAAGATAGAGTAGGTAGAACTGCTGAAGACACTGGTGTAGGCAAAGACTTTGTGAACAAAATCCTGATCACACAGGAACTATCACGAATCAACAACTGGGATCTCATCTTATTAAAAAGCTTTTGCTCAGCAAGAGAAACCACCAGGAGACTGAAGAGACAGCCCACAGGGTGGGAAAAAATGTTTGCCAGCTGTTCCTCAGACAAAGGATTACTATCGAGAACATACAAAGAACTAAAAAAAAAATCAGACCTCCCAAATGTAAAGACCCAATCCAAAAATGGGCATCTGAGATGAATACACACTTCTCAGATGAAGAAATACAAATGGCAAATAAATGTATGAAAAAATGTTCAACATCACTGGTCATTTGAGAGATCCAAATTAAAACAACACCGAGATTCCATCTCACTCCAGAAAGCATGGCTGTTGTCAAGAAATCAACCAATAACAAATGCTGGTGGGGCTGTGGGGAAAAAAGGAACGCTTCTCCACTGTTGGTGGGAGTGTCGACTGGTGCAACCACTGGAAATCGGTATGGAGATTCCTCAAAAAACTAGGATTAGAGGTCCCGTTTGACCTAGCTATTCCTCTTCTGGGTATTTTCCCAGAAGAATTAAAAACTTCATACCACAGCGATATATGCACACCCATGTTTATGCAGCTCAATTTGTAATAGCTGAAACTTGGAAACAGCCAAAATGCTCATCAACCAATGAAGAGATAAAGATTTTTTTTATACAATAGAGTATTACTGTGCCATAAAGAAGGATAAGCTTGAGACATTTCTAGGTAAATGGATGCACCTTGAGACCATACTCTTAAGTGAAATAAATTGGACACGTGTAAATACCACATTGTTTCTCAGTGTAAGAAACCAAAAGTGTAAATAAGGACCAAAATGTATAATAGATATTGTGAAATAGAAAGAAAATGTTCAAATGGGGAGGGGAACAAGGGAGAGCGGAGGGGGAAATGAAAGAAGAGAAAAGTAAAAAAAAGTGAGAAAAGAAGGAAAACATGGAAACAAAGCTTTTGTAAATGGGGAAGGAAGGGGGGGTTGAAAGGAGGGTAGGGGAATGGGGAAAAAAAAACAAGTTATATCATGAACAGGTACAAATTCTCTGTGATGAATGTGATCACTATGTATATCTAAAATGTACTAATAAAATCTGATTTTAAAAATATACGAAAGAACCTAAATAATCCCATGCATTTTATCAAATCATAGTGCAACAAAACTAGAAATCCACAGAAATTCTGTAAACGTGGAGATTAAACAGAACGCTCTTGTATAATCAGTGTGGCACAGAAGAAATCGAACACTTCCTGGGATCAGATGACAACGCCAGTGTAACACACCAGTACCTACGGGACGCGACGAGATCATTTCTACGAGGGAGGCTTACAGATGTGATATCTGTATCAGAAAAACAGCAATCCCAAATAAAGATCCCGATGGTGTCCCTCAGGGCCCAAGAAGAACGGACAATCCAAATCCAAAACTACAAGGAAGGGAATTATACAGGTCAGAGCAGAAATGAATGCAATTGAGGATAAATGAAATAGACAAACTCCTAGCCAGAATTACCACAAGAAGGAAAGAAAAAACCCATATCAGTGGAATTAGAAATGAAAACGGGGAAATCATAAAGGACACTCCTGAAATTCAGAAGTTTATCAGTAACTACTCTGAAAATCTGTATTTCAGTTAATTGGAGAATCTAGAAGAAATGGAAAGGTTTCTAGACACATGAATTAGCAAAACTGAACCAAGAAAGCGTGAAAGTACTGACCAGTCTGGTGACATGCAGTGCAAGGGAGGTGATTGACACCTCCGAGTAAGAAAAGCACAGAACCCAGTGGATTCACCGCTGAATTCACGAGAACTTCAGGGAATATCTAACACCAGTACTCCTCAAACTCTTTAATGACACTGAAAGGGAAGGAAAGTACGGCCAAACAGTCCTGGAAGCTCGCATTATCCTGGTACGAAAACCGCACCAGGACTTAATAAAAAAAAAGAAAACTGTAGGCCAGCCTCTTTAATGAACATAGATGCAAAAAACCTCAACAAGATACTGGCAAACAGAATGCAACAAATCACTAAAAGTGTACATCATGGCCGGGCATGGTGGCGCACGCCTGTAATCCCAGCAGTCGGGATGCTGAGGCAGGAGGATCACTGTGAGTTTGAGGCCAGCTTATGCTAAACAGTTAGTTCAAGGCCAGCCTGAACTGCATAGTGAGACCCTATCTCAAAATAAAAAACAAAACAAAAAAAACCCGTATCTGTCTGTCTGTCTGTCTGTCTCTCTACCTCATGACCAATCTGGCTTCGTCCCTGGGATGCAAGGATGGTTCAACATATGTAAATCAATAAATATAATACACCACATGTGTCACAAAAACACATGATCATCTCAATAGACACTGAAAAAGCTTTTAACAAAATCCAACATCCATTCATGATAAAACCCTGGGGCAAATGGGCTTAGAAAGACTTTATCTCAGCTTGATAAAAGCCATTTATGACCAGTGTACTGCCAACATCATACCAACTGGGGAGAAACTGAAAGCTTTCCCCCTAAAATCAGGAACAAGACAAGGATGCCTGCTATCACCACTCCTGTTCAACATAGTACTTGAAACATTAGCCGGAGCAATCAGGGAAGAGAAAGAAAGAAAAAGGATACATATAGGAAAGGAAGAAGTCAAATGAACCTAATTCACAGATGACATGATCCTATACATAGAGGTCCCAAGAAATTCCACCAGGAGACCCCTGAACTCCTAAACAGCTTTGAAATGTAGCAGGACATAACATCAGTACACAAAAATGAATAGCATTTCTGTATACCAACAATGAACACAGTGAAAAAGAGCTCAAGAAAACAGTATCATTCGCAGTACCCTCAAAGAAAATTAAATACCTGGGTGTTAACCAAGAAAATGAAATACCGCTGCAATAACTGTAGTATTCTGACAAAGGAGATCAAGAAGTAGAGAAAACGGAAAGACACTGTTCCTCGTCGGCAGAACTAATATTGTCAATATGGCCATATCGCCAAAACCAATTTATAATTTTAATACAATCCCAATCAAAATACCAACAGCATTCTTCACAGAACGAGAAAAGTAAACCCTAAAATTCATATGGAACCAGAAGACACCCTCAATAGCAAAAGCAATCCTGGGCAACAAGAGCAACGCAGGAGGCATCACAGTCCCAGATTTCAAATTATGTCACAAAGCTACTGTGATCAAAACAGCACGGTACTGGCACAAAAACAGATGCGGATCAGTAGAACAGAACAGAGGATGCAGAAGCAACCCCAGGCACATTCAACTACTTGATCTCTACAAAGGAGCTGAAAACACAGCAGGAGAAAGACAGCCCTTGAACAAATGGTGCTGGGGAAACGGTCTTTTCCACACGCCGGAGCCTGAACCTAGACCCCGTCTCTCAGCATGCGCTAAACTGAGATCAGAATGGATCCGAGACCTGGATGGTAAAACAAACGGTCCGATGAAGGGGGTAAAGGCAGCACTCTTGAAGACGCAGGCATAGGCAAAGACTTTCTGGACAGGACCCCAGTTGCGTGAGACGTAACACAGAGGAGTCGGCAGTGGGGCTGGGTCACCTCAGCCACTCAGCAGTTCACCTCAGCGTCGCTCCGGCGGCGCATTGGTTCACATCCCGTCCCGAGCGTCACTGAGCAGGTGTCTTTGCAAGCACTCGATCCCTGTATTAAGTTTGATAAAATTGTTTTTATATTTTCTGTTATATCTTATAAAAATTAATGCAAAAACATGCAATTTTCGGTCATCGTGTTTTAAATAATTTACATGACTGATAAGTGATTAAAAAGCTTCTACACAACAAAGGAAACAATCAACAGAGTGAAGAGACAACCTGCAGAACGGAAAAATTTGCCAGCCACTCCTCAGACAGAAGACTAATATTTAATATTCAGAGAATTAACAAAAATCAGAACTCCCGCTGGGTGTGGTGGCGCACGCCTGTAATCCCGCACTCGGGAGGCTGAGGCAGGAGGATCCCTGCGAGCTCAAGGCCAGCCTGAACTCCATAGTGAAGCCCTGTCTCAGGCAACAACCAAAAATTAGACCTTCCAAAATTAAAGACCCATCAACAAATGGTTAACTGAAAAGAACAGACGCTTCTCAGAAGTAGTACCAGTGGCCAATAAATGCGTGAAGAAATGGTCCACATCAGTGGCCATTA
The DNA here is from genome assembly GCA_028451465.1 of Erethizon dorsatum. NCBI lineage: Eukaryota > Metazoa > Chordata > Mammalia > Rodentia > Erethizontidae > Erethizon > Erethizon dorsatum. The sequence goes on along the minus strand of CM051830.1, from coordinate 125,789,589 downwards.
GAGAAATGCAAATTAAAACAACATGGAGATCCCATCTGCTGTGGCTTGTGTCTAGATGTCCCCCAAGCCCTCATGAGGTCATAGGTGGGGCTTCTCAGAGTGGCTGGATCTAGAGTGTGTGGTGCTGGGATTAAGTATCTGCTGCTGGGATTGCGTCATGGTGAGATGCTGTATTCAGGGTGCCTCACCCTGGGTGTGAGTGCTGCCCACCCTAAGGGTGTGTAGCTTGGATAGAATATAAGGGACAGAAGAGGCTGCTGTGGTCACTGCTTGTCGCTTGCTGCTCGTTGCCTCCTGCCTGCCCTGCCCTGCCGTGGACTGTTTCTCTTCTGTGACGCTCCTCTGCCATGGCACCCTGCCTCGGAGCCAGCCGACTCTGAACTGAAACCTCTATACACACTGTGAGCTAAATAAACCTTTCCTCATTTAACTTTGGGTGTTGGGTATTTTGTTTCAGCAACGAGAAAAGTAAGACACCGTCTTACTCCAGAAAGAATGGCTATCGTCAAGAAATCAAATAACAAACGCTGGCGAGGCTGCGGGGAAAACAGGACCCTTCTGCACTGCTGGTGGGAATGTAAACTAGTACAACCTCTATGGAGATTCCTCAAAAAACTGAAACTAGATATTCCATACAGTTATCCACGCACACCCAAGTTTGCAGCAGCACAACTCATAGTAGCTAACTCATAGTGGCCTATGTGTCCACTCCCAGATAAAAATGTATTTATATACAGCGGAGTGCTGCTCGTCCGTAAAGAGGTACGAATTTGAGTCACCCGTAGGAAAATGGATGCACCTTGAGACCATAATTAGTGAGATGAATCCGACACACAAGCTTAATATCCCATGGTCTCGCTTATATGAGAAAGCCTAAGTGTAGATAACTTGAAGAGGAAATAACAGTTAGATCACAGGAAGCAGGGAGGTGGACTTTTTGCAAATGGGGGGGCCCTGGAGATGGAGGAGGGAGGGGAGGGAGGGAAGTAGAAGGGAGAAGACGCAAGATGTACGTGTACCACTCCCCGGTGGGCGCATTCGCTATGGACTAGTGTTCGATTCATATTCTTTATGATACTGATTTATGTATACTGTATACTGAAAGAAAAAAGAGACAAAAGACAGGGACTCTGCCCTCGGAGCGCTCGTCGGGGGGCTGGCCAGCCCGGCCGCCTGCCTCTGCACCAGGAGCGCTAAGGTCCAACGCCTGGGCCCACTGGCAGTTTATGCAGGGCCCTCCGTGCCCGCCGCGATGCCCGTGTCGAGCGGCCTGTCCCCCGGCATTCTGGCTCAGACCCCGAGTCCTCGAAACCTAAAGGTGACCCCCAGGCGAAGCAGCTGCCCTGTGGCGTGGGTTCGAAGATGAGATGCGGCGGGTGCTTTATTTCCGGTCAAGGATGTCTCCCAATGTGGTGTAATCGACTCACTTTTCTTTGACAGAAAAAGTGGATAATTGTGGCTGTGTCGGTGGCGCTGCTGGCCGTGCTGGCTCTGATCATTGGCTTGTCGGTTGGCAAATGAGGGAGTGGATGGCGCTGGATGCTTGCCTGTCTGCCAGGGTGGCAGTAAGTAACTAATCAACTAATTTACTTACTAGCTTTCGCAATCGGCCAATAATCATGTTTTCCTGACTTTAATATTCTTAAAAATCATAAAAGCCTGTTTGCTGAGCACTGTGTCGTGTCCTGTGCTGATGCGTCCGCTGAGGGGAGCACGGGCCAGTGGCCACGTGGTGTCACACCAGGCCCGGCTTTGCGTACTCAAGCCGCTGCTCCCTTGGGCTCTCGGTGGCCTTGGGGACCCCGTTTCGCCCGCACACGGGGCCCTGGTTCTGTGCGGTGCAGGGAAGATCCGTCCTCCCTTACCAAGCTAACGCTGCCTTAGCATTGCAGTTTATGCCTTACGTTGTCACTTCTAGGATCGTTGCTGCAGCTGGAATTATTTTACAAAATGCACCAATGCATCATTTTTACTGTGGCGTTGAGGGAGTGGAACCGATGAAAACCGCTGCCTGGAACAGAACCCTTCCTCTGACTTTCTAAATGGGAGCTTTTGTTTAAAATTTTGCTCTTGTTAAAATGGAAGCGGTGTTTCTTCAGCATGCCGCGCTGCCTGGGCTCTTCAGTTTATTCAGGGTGTCGCTGTCGTTGCGCCCCGTGTGAGCCCCACTCCCTCAGGCTCCCCGGGCTCCGTGTTTCCCGCTGGCCTCTTGCGTTTGGGGTCGACCCTCCTCCCGGACCTGAGCCAGGTGCCCCCGCAGGCGCCTGGCCTGCCCTGTGACAGGGGTGTTTGGCGCAGGTCACTGCTTTCTGAGATGGGGGATGGGGAGCGGGCTGGGCTCCCTGGGGCTAATAAAACACCATGCCAGACAGGGCTCCCTGCGGCTGCAGTGCCGACTATTGTGGTCTTTTTTTTTCAGGGCTGGGGATTGGACCCAGGGCCTTTGCACTGACCTAACTCACCCACCCACTTCTTAGTGTATTTTGAGACAGGGCCTCCCTAAATTGCTAAGTTGCCCAGGCTGGCTTGAACTTGCCATCCTCCTGCCTCAGCCTCCTCAGGTGCTGAGATTACAGGCAGGGTTCCTTCGTGTGAGCAGCCTATGTCACAGTTAGTGGCAGTGAGCAGACAAGGCTTCATCGTTCGTGATCTTTCACCACTGAAACAGCGCTCCTTTCAGTATTTCCATCACGCTTTCTGAACGTGCCGCCATTTGGTCAGGGCAGTGCGGCTGCACCAGAGCTGAGGTTCCAGCCTCACCTGGGTCGAGCGGGACGCGCTGCCTTGTCCAACCACACGGCGTTGGCATGAGGCAAGGGGGCTCCTCTGGGTGACCCTGGGTGTGCTCCACAAGCTGGGGTGCATTGCGGGCCCCACAAGATGCTGCATGACGTCTCGGTTGGGCTCTGCACAGTCACTGTGCCCTTGGCCCCCTAGGGCCTGCTGGACGCCACCCATAGCCGGGTCAGGAGACAGCCAGAGACACAGGAACCCCGCCTGGAGGGGGTGGGAGTGGTCATCCAGCCCACCGTGGCTGGGTGCAGGTGACTCCTGGATTCCTGTCCCCTTGGTGCTGCGTGTCCCGCTGTTCTGATGGTGGCAGAGGACACACGCAGCCCCAGGTGCTTGGTCAGCACTGTCGCGGGAGCCGGAGCTGCGTGCAGGGCAGAACAGGTGAGGGGGCTGCAGGGCAGGAGACGGCTGGCTCTGAGCAGGTCCTGGGGCCAGGGGAGCCAGGGCAGACGTCCCGGGTGGCCTCACGGGGACACCGCACTGCAGGATAGCACCCGGCAGGTGCTCATGGAGTCTGAAGCGGGGACATCGTAGTCTGCTGTCCCCAGGGGCCCATAGCCCCTCACTGTGCTGACTGCATGTGTCCTGTGACTGCCCGCAGCTCACTGCTGTTGTCGCCTGGGACTTCCGCCTGCCCGCAGATGGGATTTCCTTTGTGTCGTTGTTACTGACTTTGTGGTGCCCGGGGATGCACCAGGCCCCGCGCACGCTAGGCCTGCACTCCCCACGGCCGCGCCCCAGCCCCGCAGGATGTGGAGGAGCAGAGGACAGTGCGACACAGCCTGAGGGCTGTGGCCGAGGAGGCGGAGCCCTGCTTTTCACCACCGGGAGGCCGCGCCTCCCGCTCCCCTTCCCTCAGCCAGGGTCCCCAAGGAGATGGTGGCTTCAGCTGATTGTGGGAGGGCCTGAGGGCGCTGGCTTTTGAAGAAGAAAACGCAGAGCGCGCACTGTGCCCAGCTGTTGGTGCGCGGAGGGCTGCTGGCCCGAAGGTCCCCGCCGCCGTGTGCACTGCAGTGAGCAGCGGGGCAGACAGTGAGGTCAGACTCGGGGCGGCTCCGGAATTCCGTCCGGATCCGGGAAAGCCGTGTGAGCCCACAGGTCGCACCTGCTGCTGTTCGCCCGGGGCTGGGTGGCGTGCGTTGGTCTCATTGGTCATTAAATCAGGCTCGGCGTCAGCACGTCCAGCACGTCACGCTTCGCCGGGGGGCCTGCCTCTCCCAGGTTTCTAGGGCTTGTTAGGTTTCTTTCTACATTTGAAACTGTCCCAAATTTCAGAAGGCTGATGTTAGGAAATGACGCTGCTGATTTCTTTCCTTTGATACATTGCAAATTCATGTTTTTCTTTATCTTGCAGAAAATGATGTTCATTATTATTTGTGTAATTATTTTGCTTGTGATCCTTGGGATTATCCTCGCAGCGACGTTGTCATAGCAACCGCATCCCAGAGCTCTTCATCCCTGGAGACGCAGACCATGCCCGCCGCAGCATCACATCCCAGCCCTCGCGCAGCCCAGCGGATGGAGACCGGCGCGGGGGCGAGGCCTGACCCGTTTGCGGGAGCTGTGGGGAGCCAGGCCGGCGTCGGGGGCCGCGGACACCGGGCACTCCGTGCTGGGCCCTCCGCCGGCCTGGGCTCAGGAGCCCCCGCAGAGGCGCATGGTGCCCGGGGCATCAGGAATGATTGACGACTTCAGTTCTAAAACTCTTCCAGTGTTCGAAGTGTACGCGTGTTCAATTAGGATACTTTGTGCTGTGAGCTGTGAGCGAAGGTCGAAGGCTCCCCCCAGATAACACATGCTAATTAGGAGAAGTTTTGTATTACGTATCATTCGTGTTTATATCTTGCTTGCGGAAATAATTTTTATTACCACAGAGCTGTTTTGTACAATATCTATAATTTTAATGTTTATGAATTAATTGTTTAATATATTAACATACTTACTCCATTCCGTATGTTAAGTACTGGCTTGTGAGGAACTGGGCAGCGCCCTGAATGCTGGTCCAGAGCCCAGCTGCACACGGAGTTTGCTGCCCTCGGGAGACGCTGGCGGCGGCCCCGCGCCCTCTCGTGCCTTCTGTTGACGCTGACCAAGGAAGGCCATGCACCTCCAGAGAAGTTAACCCATCTCTACTCTTTCCCTTCTCCAAGACAATAAATAATTAGTTACCGCACCGTAAAGACAGTGGTGTCTTCCTCCTTCATTAAAAATAAAGTTTGTAGCTGGGTGTGGAGCTTGAGCCCAGCCTGGACAACTGAGGGACTTATAGGACCCTGTCTCAAATACAAAGGCTGGGGACGCCCCTGGTTCATCCCCAGCACTGCAGGAAAAAGATGGTGTTTCTCTGTTTACACTGACAAAGTCTAAATTTAAGATGGTGGTGGAAAATGAATTAGTCTCTAAGCTTGAGAAAGTTATTCCTGGATATTAAGGATTTTTTTTTTTTTGTCTTTTTGAGACAGGGTTTCACTATGCAGTTCAGGCTTATCTTGAACTCACTTTGTAGCTTAGGCTGGCCTCGAACTTGCAGCAATCCTCCTGCCTCAGCCTCCCAAGTTCTGGGATTACAGGTGTGTGCTACCACACCCAGCCTTTAAAACCCTTTTTTTTTTTTTTTTGGTACTGGAAATTGAACTCAGGACCTCGTGCTTGCCAGGCGGGCGCTGTGCCTCTGAGCTACATCCCTGGCAAGGAATCCTTACGAACTTAAACTGTCGTGCAGGTCTCTTCAGTGCTCTTATGTGTCTAACAAACTCTAAAATTTAATTCCCAGCCAGACGGTGTGTCACATGCTCGCGGTCCCAGCACTGGGTAGGCAGAGGCAGGAGGATCGCCATGAGTTTGAGGCCACCTTGGGCTACATAGTGAGTTCAAGGGGAATTACATAGCGAGACCCTGTCTCAAAACCAACCAACCAAACAAACCCCCCCCAAAAAAATTCTCGAAGTTTATAAGAATGTATGCTTAAACATTTTTATCGCTTATTGATGTCTTGAGTATAAAATGTGTTTTTCAGCTTATGAACTGTGCAAGCTGGCAAATCGGGCCATGGCCTGGGTTAAGTAGTGCTGTATGCTGGAGGCTGTCAGTGTCACTCGGCACTGCTTGGTGCTAAAGAGGATGTGCTGGGCCCAGGTGCCAGGCCCGCAGGACCCCAAGCAGTGGACACCTGTCCCCCATCCTGTCTCGTGTGTGTGGTCTCCAGAGGTCATGTGCATGTGACACGCGGGCCTGTCACTGTGCTGGGCCCTGGAGTACCTCGCCCGCAGACCCCTCGGGCCACCCTGTCAGGTCCCTGTGTGTCCCTGAGCCAGCGACAGTGGCCATGCCCACTGCGTGTGGGTGTCGTGTCCTGTCCAGGCGCCTCTGCGATGTTGCTTGAAATCAGGGTGGAGAGAGCAGGTTGCAGATTAACTTGTTACTTTAATCGTGTCTTCAGATATCTGTGTTTACATTAAAAGTGTTCCTAGAGGAACAAAAAAGAAACCCATTCTGTCTTGTCGTTTCTGGAGACATTGGGGGGTATTTTACTGCAGATCTATTAGCAAACTGTTCCATTAAGACCGTTACTCCTACCCGTGGGTGTTACACAGAATAATGTAAATTGATAGTTCTAGATGTTTTTCATAAAATTAGTATTCTTTTTTGGTACTGGCGATTGAACCCAGGGAGTGCTGAGCTACAATCCCAGGCTTTTTTTTTTTAATTTTTAATTTTGAGACAGGACCTTGCTAAGTTGCTCAGGCTGGCCTTGAACTCATGATCCTCCTGCCTCAGCCTTCCCAGTAGCTTGTGCCACCACGCCCAGCTCAAAGTTATTTTTTTGTTTATTGTGGTTACAAGCATCTGTTGTCTGTGTCTCAGGTGTTGGGGGTCATTATTAGGGACCCCCTGAATTCTGGAGCTTACAGCAAATGCTAATTATCTGTGCATTTGGGCTTCATCTCAAAGTCACTTGTTTGAAGTGCTGTGACATTTTCCAGTCATCTGTGGGAGATCCTCCCCCTCGGGCGTCTGAGCTGCAGTCCCTCTGCTTTCCTTAACCTCCTCTGAGAGTTCTCCCGTAAGTAGCATCCCCTTGGTCCTTTAACCCTTCCTGAACTCAAACCATGTTAGAAAGTAGTGTTCAAAAACCAGAATTTTAAAGAGGGAAGAATCAGCTGACCCTGGAGAAAAGCCCTTCATGCACAGAGCCCCCTGCATGTGGACCTTAATCTGTTGCTTCCTCTACGAATTTGCCTTTCAGGCCACAGCCCTGACACTTTGAATAATTCAGTGAAAGAAAACGGAGCAGCACTCCAGTGCTTCTCACTGTCTCCAGGAGCCTCACCCTGACTGTCGGAGGCCGAGAGCCCGGATTAGCGGAGATGGGAGGTGGGCAGCGGGGGGGCCTGGGCGCCTCTGCCCCGTGTGCCCCTGGCCTGGTGTGTCCCAGGCCAGGTTGGCAGCCGCATAGGTGGCAGTGACCATGCAGCCACAAGGACGGCTTCCTGCGGGATGTGACCAGAAATGTAGCTGCTGCTCCGCCCGCTCTGGGCACTCCCGGGGCTGGCCAGCTGGACAGTGGGATTGCGAGCCGCCCTGGGGGGGGCCACCTCCACGCGGCCGGGTGTGGCTCTGCTGCGGAGTGGACATAGCGAGCGCTGTGACAGCAGTGTTTACCTCTGGGTGACCTTTGTCAAGGTCACTGTCAATGCGGGCTGGAAGGGGGACATGGGCACAGGGTTTCCATGTGGCAGGGGGGCGCAGCGTGGCCTGTGTGTTCAGAGTGACGTGAGTTGATGGGTGGAGCTGGTCGTGCCAGTCCTGAGCCGTGGAGAGCACGGCCGGCTTTCCCAAGGAGACGGCGGTGGGGCCGCCTCGCTGCCCCTGCCCAGAGTCCCCGCATTGTGCCCAGCGAGCTGTGCCACTCAGCGCACATGGACAGAGGGCAGGGAGCCTCGCTGTCGGGGGAGTGGCCACGGCCCGAGGTGCAGGGTGGGTACACAGGCTCAGCCCTGTGGCCACACGCAGGGCCAGGCATGGCGCAGAGGCCAGAATGGCTGCGGTGCTCATGCGGGCTGGGGCAGGACCCGGGTCGGGTAGGGTGTGCAGGGCTGAGGGATGGGGACTCGGGGTCCACCCCGAGGGCGCAGGGCAGAGCGGCCAGCAGGGTGCTGCTGGGATGGGGAGGCGTGGCTTCGTGGCACCACGCTGTGCCCACCTCCCAGCTCTGAGGGCGCCAGGAAGGCAGAGACCTTGGGTCAAGTTGGGCCAGATCTGTGGGGCCAGGACATCGTCTGTGCACCCCAAGTCCCCGTGCCTCTCTGTGCCTCCGCTAGGACTTGGGGCCTGGCTCTGTGCTGGAGCAGTGGGCCATGTCACCTCCACGCCTTTACCTCCTTCGTGTTGCTGTAGGAGCCGCCCTGCCACATCCGGTCATCGGCAGTGACTTCCGGTGATCAGACGTGGAGAGCGGTGCTCCAGCGAAGGCCGCCTGAGCGCCCCGTCCCCTCCTGGTCGCTTCTGGGCAGGCGCCGCCTCCTGCAGCGCCCCCCGGGGTTGAGAATGAGGCTCCCTTGCAACGGAGCCTGGCCCTGGCTCTCGGAGCACCTGGGTGCCCACTGTCCCCTGATCCCCGCTGTCCCCGAGTCTACCTGATCCCCGAGGACGCCGTGGACGGGGCTGTGCCTTCCCCATGGGCCTTCTGTTCCCGGCCACGCTGCCCCGCGGCTGCCTCTCCCCTCTCTTTTTGTTGAAAAAGGTTCACTGAGGTCAGGTACCTGAAGCTTGCGCATCCCGACTTGTAACTGGTGCAGAGCCCTGCGGCCTCCCGAATCCTGCCGTTTCGGATGCTTCCTGCCATCCCGGAAGTTCGGCCATGCCCGCTGCTCATTCTGACCCACCCTGACCCAGTGAGGGCCACCAGTGCTGGCCGCCCTACCGCTGCCTTCAGCACGTCGCGTGTACACGGACGTACCTGCCGCGCATCTTTTACGTCCTGTGGCCCTCAGCTGGGTCAGTGTGGGCATCGTGCGTGCTGCGTGCCCGCTGCAGCGCACCGTGCTGCGCCTGTCTGGCCCGCTCCCGGGCCTCTGCGCCTGTGGGCCCGGCCGGCGTGCTCGCGGCCACCGTGAGTGGTGTGGACATTGGCTTTTTAATTAGAAGAGGTCTTAAATATTTGGATAAAATATTGTCCTATACAATCTTCTGTACTTTTGTTTGTTTTCAATTTGGGGAGGTATGCTGGAGATCAGATCCAGGGCCTCGTGCATGCCAGGTGGGTTCTCTATCCCTGGGCTACACCCCAGCCTTGTTTTTGTTGATGCAAGATTTTTTTTTTTTTTTGAGACAGGGTCTCACTATGTAGCTGGCCTGGAACTCCGGGCAATCCTCCTGCCTCAGCCTCCTGAGTGCCGGGATGACAGGTGTGTGCCCCTGCACATGGCAGAGATGGTTCTGATTCAGTGCTTTTTGGTCCCAAGTATGGATGCCAGGCTCCACGCGCTTCTCTCTAAACCTGGACGTTTTCACGAACACGGCGGCTCTGAATCTGACCCTCACCTGGAGACCACTGTTGTTGCTATGTTTTTGTTCCTCTCTTCTTTCCCGGCTCCTCTGTCCCCTGGGCTGGCCCACGAGGCTTCTCTGTCCTTTTACACCTGCCTGCTTAGCGCTGTCCCTTTGCCACAGTCAATGGCCAGCTGCCGGCCGTGCTGAGGGGACAGCGGGGCTCAGGTCTGTCTTCTGTCCCCCTAAGTGGGCACAACAGGGTGCATAGCACCTGGACAAGGTGGGACAGTGCCCGTCTCTCACCGCGCCCTCCGTTTTCTGCCTTGAGCTGACTGCTGGGCTGTGTGCCCCGCTCTCCTGAGTTTGATGACTTCGAGCTGAGCTGTGGCCGGGTCGGGGCAGGCAGGACGGGGACTTCCTCCCTCTGTCTCGCTCCCGCCTGGGCTGGGCCTGGAGCCCCCAGGCAGCAGCGTGGTCACTTCCTGGGTGCAGCTCCCGGTCCCCCAGCTTTGCGTCCCCACCCCAAGGCCGGCCTGTCTTCTGCTCAGCCTCAGGCTCCGACGGCCCCGCCGGTGGCCCGGGAGGCTCGGCCCCGGAATCCACGTGTCTCGGAGCCCAGTCCCTGGAGGTCACCAAGGCCTGTCGGGGACAAGCCAGCGTGTGCCCAGCCTCCCAAGAGTGACTCCCAAAGCCAGCGCTGCCCAGGTGGACCCCGCAGGCCTTAGGCAGCTGGGGTCAGGTCTGTCACGCCGCAGTGCTGTGAGCCCTGTGTTTGTCCAGGAAATGGATTGATGGTGAAGAGCTGAAAACAAATCCTTCGAAAGTACCGAGGGCGTTCAGTTTTGCCCTTTCCCGGAGCAGCCTTGCTTTCTTTTACGGGGCAGGGGGTGGAAGCCAGGCCCCCCGCACGCCGGGCAGGCGCTCACCCCTGAACCGCACGGCCCCTGGAGCGGCCTTGAAGTCTGGTCTCTGTCGTACCGTGTGGTTTCATTCACATCTCGACCGTATGAGCTCGGGGGAGAGCGTGCGCATTGCATGCGTACACGGTGTGTGCGCGTGGAGTCCAGAGCGGACGCCTCCCTGTCCTCATCATCGCTTTGTGTCTGCAGCCATTGACTCCTCTGAGTTATCCTTAAACGTATGACCGGCCGCTGAGACCTGTGTCACCGCCACAGAGCTGCTTCAGGACGTCGGTCTTCCCCCGCCGTTGGCTGTCGCACCTGCAGGGCACCTGACAGGCAGCAGAGGGCGCCGTCAGCATCCGGACCGTGGCCGCTGCTTCCCCTTGAGGGCTGATTCCTTACCAACTCGGAGTCTGTGGCATCGAAGTCAATCCGACCCGCTTCTCACTGCCTGCGCCACCGAGGGCGGTTTACTCTGCTGCTGCCTCCGCAGGATGGTCACCTGGGGTCGCTTCTGGGGACCCCTGCCGGGGACACTTCTGTCAGGTGCAGGCCGGGACCGCGGGGCACAAAGAGCAGCACACACTGGCCCAGCGGGTGGCGAGGGTCCCCAGGTCCCAGTGGAATGGTTTTATTCTCAAGCCACATGAAGAAGGTGGCCCGGGTGGCCGCGGGGTCACGGCACTGCTGTGTGCTGCTCTGCTCTGGACCAGGGACTTGGTAGCCGCTGGGCAGGGAGGCTGCGGGGACCCTGGGTATGGGACCCATGAGGACCGCAGTGGCAGCTGCCATGCGGGTGTGAGGGACCATGGTGGGGCTGGGCCCGCAGGGCACAGAGCCAGAAAGGGGGGGCAGGGGCAGGGCCCAGGGCTGTGAAGGCTACGAGGGAAAGCGGCGGGGAAATTCTGGGCAGCCCACGGAGACGGGGGAGCGAGCCGATGCGGACGAGCGGTCCCCCCAAAAGTTTCTTTACCTCATTTTACTTTCAGCCCTCATGTGGAGCCGGCGCATGGACACAACACAGCTTCGAACTCTTTCCATCCCTCCCCTCCCCCACATCCCCTTCTTATTGGAGAAAAACCTATCTCCCTATGTCTTCTCCTCTGTTGTTCATTTTGCTCTTTATTTATAAGTTATATTTCTCTTAGAAGAAACCATGTGATCATCAAGCTTGTGTCTGCGTTACTTCACCGAGCGCGCGGTCTCCAGGTGCGCCCGTGAGAACGGGACACGCGGGGCTCACGCGCCCCGCTGAGCGCCCCGTGTCTGTGTCCGCGTGGCTGCCGAGGTTTAGCCGTTAGGAGTCGAGCCGCTGTGAGAGGTGTGCGCGATCACAGTGATCGGATGCCTTTAACTCTTTCGGGAAGACACCTAGAAGGCAGTGGAGGGCTGGCCAGGAGTGAGTGATTAAACTGTGGGACAGAAGTGCGCGGCTGTGTGAGAATCAAATGGTTGAACAAAGAGTGTAGATGAGTGAGGCGTGTTGTGTCCGGCCATTGTCCTTCCCTGTCCCCGAGACAAACTGCTTAGCCCGGAGACCACTCCTGGCCCGAACTGCTCTTCTCCTTTTCCTCTTACACTGGGATTCTGAGTAAAAGCCGGCGAGTCCTCGGCTTGGCGGCTTTTTCTTCTCCCAGAGTCTCCCAGACGGCTGGGCCTCCCGGTCCGAGGAACCTGGGCACCCTCCGCACGGCCCGCGGTCGCTCGCTGCGACGGGCCAGCTGGGTCCAGAGGAGTTTCCAGTTTTAGTTTTCCGAGGCCTCCCCGCTGATGCCCACAGCGGTGCACACCTTTGCCCTCCCGCCGACGGTGCAGAGCGCCCTTCCCCGCAGCCTCGCCGGCAGCTGTTGTTATTTGATTGCTTACGGCCGTCCTTTCTGGGCTTAGATGGAGTCTCAGTGTTGTTTCAATTCGCATTTCTCTGGTAGCCCGTGATGCTGAAGATTTTTTCGTGTATGCTTTGGCCATTTGTACTACTTCCCGTGATGTGTCCATTCGTTTTGCTTGTCCATTTAAAAAGAAAAAAACTTTATTGAACCAAAAATTTGTATACCACACAATTTACAAACGTAAAACCTAAGATTCAATAGATTTTAGTATGTTGACGGAGTCGTACAACTATAACCACAGTCAAATTTAGGTCACTTTTGTTGTCCCAAATCAAAACCCTCCCCGCAGCTGTCACCTCCCAACCCCTCCCCCCAAGTCCGGGCAAGTGCTGAGCTCCTCTCTATCCTCAGAGATTTTCCTATTCTGGGAATTTTCTTTTTTTTTTTTTTGTGGGTACTGGAAATTGAACTCAGGACCTTGCGCTTGTTAGCAGGCGCCCATGCCGCTGAGCGATATCACCGGCCCTTTTTTCGTATGTGGGTTCCAGGAGTCGAACTCAGGACCTCGCGCTTGCCAGGCAGGCGCTTATGCCACTGAGCCATCTCACCGGCCCTATTCTGGGAATTTTTTAAAAAATTCAAAATAGACCATGCTCATAACAACAGTTAGGACCTTGGGTCTTTTACTTCAGGTGGTCTGGTCTTGGAGTCCTCTGCTGAGGCGTGGCTGGCACTCCCCCTCCGCTGGCTGTTTCTTCCCTCCGCCCCGCGGACAGTTTCTTAGCGTTACAAGTTACTCACTATTTACACTTAATTGGCGCACGCAGTTGTGCCGCTGGCCACATGCACGACGTGGTGGTCAGGCCGGGCTCCTCTGTGTTTACATTTCCTCAGACGGTCAGGGCCTCTGTGCAGGGCCATGGCCGCCCGAGTCCTGGTCCTCTAGGGACCGCGTGGTGCTGTGTCAGGACCGTTGCCTGCCATCCGCCCAGCCGGGCACCTCCTTTCCCGCTGCACTTTGGTGCCTGGCTTCCCTGCACCTGCCTGACCTCTGCTGACCACTGCCCTCGCTTCTCCTCGGACATCACCTTCTGTGGCTTCTGCCTGGGGTGAGGACCTGCAGGGCTGGGCCTTTGTGCCTGGCTGTGCGCATGACTTGGGCATCAGATGATCCCTGAGGTGCATTGCACAGGGTGGCCAGGCTGCCAGCAGCCTTGTTCCAAAGAGGCCCATGGTGGGTTGGGTGCGTCGCTCAAACCCTGGATGGTGGCTGCTGCCGTCCCTGCAGCCACGTGGTTAGAAGAGACCGTTCAGGGCTCAGTCCTGTCCCCTGTCCCTTCTCTCCCTGGTGTTTGGAGCTCCTGCAGGGCAGTGCAGGGACAGCAGGTGGCAACAGAGGGAGGCATCATTGCCGCCGGGCCCTGAGCGAGTCCAGGGCTGTGGACCCCAGGAGCCCAAGGAGGCTGTGCCCTTCATGCCCCATACGGGGCCTGGGCCTCCTTGGTAGCGGTGAGGTCAGGCGAGACGATGACAAATTACTACCACCTGAGACTTCACAGCCGTGATGATGGGGCAGGCCCAGAGCACGTGCCAAGGGTGACCCTGGGCTGGTGGATGCGGCACGGTCCTGCGATGCTGCTGCCCTTTCTCCTGCCCACAGCTTCTCCGGGGCACGGATGCCACAGTGGAGCTGCCTGAACACGGCAGTGACCAAGGGGCAGCGCCCCACACATGCCAGGCAGAGACTGGAGAGACCGGCAGCTGCGTGTGGCCCCTGGAGTGACGCGTGCGTGATGCCTGCTCGGCTGCTCCGGCTGTGTCCCCTGGGTCCACTCGAGTCCACATGGGATGCGCGGGGGTGCAGTGCTCCTGTGAGGAAACTGCGTCATTTCATTTGACCCAGACGGGGCTGTGAGCGAGCTTTGCCCACTCTCAGCTGCCACGTGGAGCTGCGCAGCCCCCGAGGCAGAGCTCCCGCGGCGTCCCCGTGAGAGGGGCCGGGAACTGTTCCCACCTGGCTCCTCTCTCAGACATCACGACATGTGACGTGCACAGCAGGTGTGACACGGCGTGTGGCATCTGCGTGCAGGGTACGGCTGTGTCAGTTCTCAGTGTGTGTTTATAGAGAAAATGTAGACTTTGGAATCCCAAATTCAAGACACCACTTTACACAAAATAACAGGTAGAAAAGTGCAAATAGAACTCTCAGCATGCCACCCGGAGAGCCTCCAAACGGAGATGTGCGCAGTGGCTTCTCCAAGGCCACTGGGTGTCAGCAAAGGGCTGGGCATCCCGAGGCGAGGCGCTCCGTGGGACGGTGACCGTGCTGTGACTCCCGACGGGCCGGATTCCGACCTCACACGGGCCCCGCTGCGCAGAGCCTTGCACCGTGCTCGTGAGGCTTTGGCTGCGGGCGGGGCTACAGGGCGCCGTGCAAAGTGCAATCGCTTCCGGCTGCTGGTGCCAGGGCATCCGGGCCTGGGGCAGCTTCTCGTGGGACTTGTGACTTCTCAGGAAGGGACTGATGTGTCTGCCAGCGATAGAGAGAAAGGTGACAGGCACCCGGGTCCCCGACATCCTGACGCGTGGCAGGAACCCCGTCACACTCGTGTGTCTGCAGGATGCACACGTGTGTGGGGGAGGGTATGGTCCGACTTGAGGGACCCCAGGCCAGTTTGTTGGGCAGCGCTAACGTTTGCTGTCCCCATGGGGGACACGAGCCTCATGGGGGCCTCCACAGTGGGACAAGCTGCCGGGTGCAGGAGCCCCCCAAAGGGACTCTCAGTGTGATGGCGCGGGTCCAGAGGGGCCGCAGTGTAGACGTTCCCTGTCAGCTGGTGCTGCACATCTGCTCCGTGCCAGGCCGCTCCCGCTGTCCCCTGCAGCACAGGAGTGGATGACTCGGGAGCAGGACGGCCCTCCCACAAAGGTCTTGCTTGATGGAACCGGGCCAAGAGCTGTCGCTCTTTTAACTGACAGGAAGAAACCCCGCAGAAGCGATGCGGTCCTCAGCCACAGCGGCTCTTGCGGCTGCAGGTAAAGAGAGAAGTCCCGCCGTGTCTGTCAGGAACTGAGTCTGACAAAAGCAGCAATGCACGGCTAATGATGACTCAGACAAGTGGGGCTTTGTTTTTCTCCCATGAGAAGAAATTTAAGTGCAGGCAGCTGCCAGCAGTGACTCAAGTAACACTCATGGTCAGGTATTTCAGGGACATCATGATTCCATTGACCTTTCTTCATGGTTACAATGTAGTTGCCACAGCTCCAGCCATTCTATCCATGTTCAGGATGGGAAATAAGAGAATGGAAAATGAACTAATCTCACTAGTTCCCCTATTTGTTTTTTGCACTAGTTCTTTTTCATTGGGGTTCATTGTGGCGTTACACATGCACATAACACATTTTAATCATATCATCCCCTCATTGCCCACCTCTCTCCTTCTCATGACCCCCTTCCTATTGTCTGGTTGTCTCCCTTTACGTTCATGTCATCTTGGTGACGCAAGGGACGGTGTTAGAAGGGACCATGGAACCCGACCAGGCGAGCCCAGCACTGCCCACTAGGCTTCCTGTGTGTCTGAAGCATTCACCCTGAACCCCCCCCCCACCACGGTGCCCAGGACCCAGTCCGGGCAGCACCGTAACCCCCAGGGGAACTCGGCAGCTCAGGTCAGCAGCCTGGTGTTTCGGGTGTAGACGGGCTCAGCTAGACAGCGCACCCTGGGGGACCAGAGACGGGGACCTCTGTCCCCAGGGTGGCTTGGGATTATTCTACAGCATTGAAGAAAAATCTTTTATTCTAATTTAGCATTTGCTGAAGTGCAAGGATGTGTAAAAGTAACTCCTGTAACATTTAAAACAATTTGTTTTTAGACGTAGTTAAGACGCATAACACTTCCGCTCATCTTGGGGATCGGTGCATATAAATATCACGTCTTCATCATTTTTTAAAAAATCTTCATTTCAAAGAGAAAAAATAGAACAAAATTTCAAAACAATGTAATAGGAGGGTAACAATGGTTAATACATTGCGTATTGTTATCTTTAAATTAGTTACTCAGAGTACAAGATATCAGCATTCAATTGTCCAAACAATATTAGCACAAAACTTTCTTTTCAATGAACTACGAGAAATTAGTAGTGTATCTATCTTTCTTTTTTTTTTTTGTGGGTACCGGGGGTCGACCTCAGGACCTCGCGCACCAGCAGGTGCCCGTGCCGCTGAGCAGTATTACCGGCCCTTTTTTCGTGTGTGGGTACTGGGAGTCGAACTCAGGACCTCGCCACTGAGCTATCTCACTGGCCCAGTGTATCTATCTTAACTATCTTTTATATCTTTTATATATATATATGTTTTTTTTTTTGCTTTTTCCTTCCTTCTTTTCTCCATTCCCCCAGCCCAGTTTCTCCTTCCCTTTGAACAGTTTCTTCCCGTTTTTCAATCTCTATTGTACATTTTGGATCTTATTTACTCTTTCAGCTTCTCACACTAGGGAGACAATACGATGTTTACACGTGTGCATCTGGTTTATTTCACTTATGAGTTTGGTCTCAAGTTGCATCCACTTACCTACAAAAGTCTCCAGTTTATCCTTCTTTATGGCTGAGTAGTACTCCATTGAATAAAAATACCTCATCTTTTCTATCCATTCCTTGGTTCATGGGCATTTGGGTTGTTTCCAAGATCTGGCTATTACAAATTGTGCTGCTATAAACATGGGTGCACATTTATCGCTGTGGCACGTTTTTAATTCTTCTGGGAAGATGCCCAGAAGGGGAATAGCTGGGTCAAATGGGACCTCCAATCCTAGTTTTTTGAGGAATCTCCACATTGCTTTCCACAGTGGCAGCACCAGTCGACACTCCCACCAACAGTGGAGAAAGGTTCCTTTTTCCCCACAGCCCCTCCAGCATTTGTTATTAGTTGACTTCTTGATAATAGCCATTCTTTCTGGGGTGAGATGGAATCTCAGTGTTGTTTTAATTTGCATCTCTCGAATGACTAGTGATGTTGAACATTTTTCATATATTTATTTGCCATTTGTATTTCTTCATCTGAGAAGGGTGTATTCATCTCAGATGCCCATTTTTGGATTGGGTCTTTAAATTTGGGAGGTCTGATTTTTTTGAGCTCTTTGTATGTTCTCAATAGTAATCCTTTGTCTGAGGAACAGCTGGCCAACATTTTTTCCCACTTTGTGGGTTGTCTCTTCACTCTCTTGCTGGTTTCTCTTGCTGTGCAAAAAGCTTTTTAATAAGGTGAGATCCCAGTTGTTGATTCTTTGTGATAGTTCCTGTGCAACTAGGGTTTTATTCATAAAGTCTTTTCCTACACCAATGTCTTCAAGAGTTTTACCTATTCTATCTTCCAGCGGGTTTCATGTTTCTGTTTTAATATTTAGATCTTTGACCCATTTTGAGTTTAGTTTAGTGCACGGTGAAAGATATGGGTCTAATTTTAATCTTCAGCATGTGCAAGGCCAGTTTTCCCAGCACCCTTTATTAAAAAGACTATCTTTCTTCCAGTGAATGTGTTTGGCACCTTTGTCAAAGATAAGGTAGCTTAGTATGTCTGGAGTTGTTTCTGCATCTTCTAATCTGTTCCATTGATCTTCAGGTCTGTTTTTTTTTGCCAGTACCATGCTGTTTTTATGATAGTAGCTTTATAGTATAATTTCAAGTCAGGGTTTGTGATGCCCCCTGCCTTGCCTTTGTTGCCCAGAATTGCCTTTGCTATTCTAGGTCTTTTCTGATTCCAAATGAATTTTAGGATTGTTTTCTCTAACTCTGTGAGATATGTTGATGGAATTTTGGTTGGAATTTCATTAAATCTGTATAACAATTTTGGAAGTATGGCCATTTTCACTATATTAGTTCTTCCGACCCAAGAGCAAGGGATATCTTTCCATTTTCTGATATCCTGTTCAATCTCCTTTTTCAGAGTACTGTAGTTTTCAACGTAGAGGTCTTTTACATCCTTTGTGAGATCGATTCCTAGGTATTTCATTTTGTGGATGCTATTGTGAAAGGTGTTGTTTCCCTAATTTCTCTCTCAGTGAGTTTGTTATTTGTGTACAGAAAGGCTATTGATTTTTGAGCACTGACTTTGTATCCAGCTATGCTACTGAATTTGCATATTAAATCTAGCATTTTTTTAGTGGAGTTTTTGGGGTTTTCTAGTAGAGTATCATGTCATCTGCAAGTAATGATAATTTAACTTCTTCCTTTCCTATTGTTATTCCTTTTATTTCTTTCTCTTGTCTAATTGCTCTGGCTAAAGTTTCCAGGACTATGTTGAATAAGAGTGGAGACAGTGAACGTCCTTGTCTTGTTTCTGATTTGAGAGTGAAAGCTTTGGGTTTTTGTCCATGTAGTATGATATTGGCTGTTGGTTTGTCATAGATGGATTTTATCAGATTGAGATAAAGACCATCTATCCCAATTTTCTGTAGGGTTTTTATCATGAATGGGTGCTGGACTTTATCAAAAGCTTTTTCTGCATCTATCGAGTTGATCATGTGATTTTTGTCTTTGGCTCTGTTAATATGGTGTATTACATTTATTGATTTGCATATGTTGAACCATCCCTGCATTCCTGGGATGCATCCCTCTTGGTCATGGTGTATAATCTTCTTATTTGCTGGATTCTGTTTGGTAGTATTTTTTTGAGGGTTTTTGCATCTATGTTCATTAGGGAGATTGGCCTGTAGTTCTCTTTCTTAGTTGGGTCCTTCTCTTTTGGTATCAAGGTAATGCTTGCTTCTAGGAATGAATTTGGGAGTATTGCTTCCCTTTCAATTTCATTAAAGAGTTTGAGAAGTAGTGGTGTTAGGTCGTCTCTAAATTTCTCGTAGAATGTCTTCATTATTTTACTTCTCGTTCCTCTCCCAGCCCTCCTGCCCCTCCCCACGCCCAAAACAACTCCTGTGCAGCCTTTACCCAGTCTCATCCTTCACATCTGGTTCCAGTTCCGTTATCCTGAGTTTCCTTATCTGTAGATCTCTTTTGTCGTCCATGGTGTGCCTGTGTCTACCCACCGAGTCTGTCTTCTGTTGACCTGGCCACCGTTTCGCGTCTCTGTGGATCTGCGTGTCCGTCTCTGTCCGTGGTGTCTACTCAGTGGTCGCCCACCTGTCCCCTCGCCCAGCCTCCCCTCTGCCACCTCCCGCCACCTGTCTCCTGCCTCTGTCCAGCCACACAGAGCTGAGACGGCCGAGGGGAACGGGGGCTCCACCTATCTGAAAGAGCCTGTGGGGTACTTGGCCCTGGAGCCCTGTACGTGTCCCTTGCTGGGGACAGGGACCCCTGAACACCGCTGGACTCAGAAGCCACGTTGGTATTTGCATCCCACCCAGTCCTGGACGTGCGCTTGGGAACCTGTGATAAAAACAGATGATTGGGCAGTGATTGAGCAGAGCCCTTGGGGGGGACACCGGCTTCCTCCCGGCATCAGACAGAAACCCCGCAGGCCCGGAGCCCTGGGCGCGGGGCGAGGCGCTGTCCCCCTGTAACCGTCCTCATCACACGCTGCAGGCAGGGTTCAGGCTGTGGCTTGTGGGTGTGGCCACCCGATTGTCCCCTGCTGGGTGACTCTTGCTCCATCAGGGCTTAGCTGGGGACCCAGGACCTTCATGGCTGACGCAGAGACTTTCAGACGAGGAACAGATTTGCGGCGACCTGTGCAGCACTGCTTCAAGGGCACGAGGACAGCCGGGCCACGTGGCCAGGTCCCCTCTGCCTGTGTCTGTCAGGAGGGTCCCCTGGGAAGGGCCCAGCCAGGGCACTCGGGGTCCATTTGGTTTGCCCGGCAGACGCCCCGGGCATCTTTGGCACTGTCTCTGGCCTCCCCTGCCCGCGGCTGAGTCCTGCGGGGTCCCGGGCCGCCTCCCTCCTCCCTGCCAGCTGGGCACTGTCGAGTCTCCGTCTCCAGTGGCCCTGGGATGCTGTGTCCCTGGAGGAAAATCAGCCGAATCCGGGTGTTTCCACCTGGTGCCCCAGTTAGCCACAGTCCGGGAAAAGATACCTGGCTGCCGCAGTCTCACTCTGGGGACCCCGGCTCTTGGGCGAACGCAGTCGCCAACCTAATGTGTTCGGTTCTGCAGATGGAGGGGGTGACCTGACCTGGATCGGATCAGATGGGATCGGGCAGGTCCACCCTGGAGCGGGACCCGCAGGGAGCACCCAGGTGGCCAGGCCCACGCGCGTGGGGGCGACCCGAGAGCCAGCAGCGTGGGGCGCACGGCAACTCCATCTGGCCGGTGGGTGGCGGGCCGCGTGGGACCATCTGGCGCCTGCTGGCTCGGGCTTTGTGGAAGATTCCATGGCCGGGGGCATGGGGACCGTCACCCATCAACAATGACACCACCAGGCGGGTCCCAGGAGACCCACTGTCATCCCTGGGTCCCGGAGGAGGGCATGGCAGCCAGGGACCCCCTCGGCCTGTGGGGAGGGACACGGGGTGGACGAGCACATGTCTCAGCTGCCTCTGCATGTGGACTTTCCCCCTCCCCAAAGAGGACTGGAACTTATTTTTTAAAGTTGAAATGGATGTTTCATCCTGTCTTTCTGCGGCTCTGAGTTTTGGGTTATGGAACTCATCTAGCAAAGAGTTACCGGACTCCCTTAAAATCCAACTACAGCTGGTGCAGTGATGTAGGCTCCCAGCTACTTGGGAGGCTGAGGCAGGAGGATCACAGGTTCCAGCCCAGCCCAGGCAATTTAGTGATACCTTGTCTCAAAATAAAATAAAGAGGGCTGGTGATATAGCTCAGCGGCATAAGCGCCTGCTGGCAAACACAGGGTCCTGAGTTCAACTTCCAGTACCCGCATATAAAAAAATAAAAAATAAAAAAAAATAAAATAAAGGATAAAAAAGGGGGTGGGGTGGCTGGGGGTGTAGCTCAGTGCAAAGGCTTTGGGTTCAATCCTCAGAACCACAAAAAAAAAAAAAAAAAAAAAGAGTCTTGTAGTCCTGGGGATGAGGTGGCAGCTGGAGAAGCTGGGCCCCGTGTTCGAGGGTCCCCCTGTGGCCCCCACTGTGGAGCACGTGGGAAGGGGCCGAGTCTGCCCCGGGAAGGCCCAGCGTCCTCTCTGTTTCTGTTAGCGGGAGGGGGGCGGGGAGATGCCTGCAGCACTGGTGTCGCTGTTGGAAGGACGGGGATCTGGGGACACGTGCGCTGCCCCCACCTGCCCTGCTCGCGAGTGGCCTGCTCGCTCTACTGCTTGGCATCTGAGGGTGGCGGTCACATTCTGTGTCCACTCCCTGGGCCCCTGCCCAGCTGGGTAAACTGAGGCTGCTTCTTGAGCTCTGTGGCACTGGGCCCAGAGCTGCGCTTTCTCTGAGGTTCTGGGAAATCCCAAAGGTGCCACCAGCTCTCCACTCAGTCCCAAAGGGTTCGGGGGATGCTCATGCTGTGCAGAGGGAAACTGAGGCAGAAGGGCCAGCTCCAGGGGCCTTAGGCGTGGGCGGCACCTGTGTGGATGTGCAGGCCGCCTGTGCTGGGCCCTGGAGCGAGGTGGGGACGCGCTGACCCTGACTGCGCCACCCCGGGCCCGGCCCCTCCAGCTTCTCCCACCCCACCTGCGTCCTTCCTGTCACCAGGTCACCAGCCATTGACCTCCTGGGGACGGGACGGAGAGGCCTGGCTGGCCTCTGCAGAAAGCTGTTGCTTTCTGGGGGGACTTCTGACCCCTGGACCCCTGTCCCCCACTCTGGTCCTTGTCCTCCCACGCCCTGTCTGGGTGCAGCACGGCGAGTGCAGGCCACGGTGCCCCTCAGCACATAAGTGCGTGGCTCCGTCACCTGGGTAGGGACACTGTGCTCCCTGGCTTCCCGCTGTCCCCAGAGGACCGTGACTTTCTCAGGCAGGAAGGGTGGCTGGACCAGGTGCCCTGTCTGTGTGTGTCTGGGTAGGGAGAGGTCCAGGAGGCCGTTGGCACGCAGGGGGCGGCGTGTGGGTCTACCAGAGACCCCGCCCGGTGGGGTGGAATGAACAGGAAGGCCCTGAGCACACTACGCTGCGGAATGCAACCATGTGTCTTCTTGTTCCCAGCAAAAATGTGCAATATTATAAATGTATATGCATGTTATTTGGGGCCAGAATCAGTAACTTTCCTATATAGGGATGACACCAAGCTAGGGTGAATAATAAAAGAAAAAATCCACTTAAGACAGCACACAAAGAGAAAGATATCCTTACACACCTGACACTTGGAAAGGATGCTTAAATTTTATAAAACTTTCTAAGTTAAAGGCACCATATTAC
This sequence comes from Erethizon dorsatum, assembly GCA_028451465.1. Taxonomy (NCBI): domain Eukaryota; kingdom Metazoa; phylum Chordata; class Mammalia; order Rodentia; family Erethizontidae; genus Erethizon; species Erethizon dorsatum. The sequence goes on along the minus strand of CM051830.1, from coordinate 125,767,308 downwards.
AGTGATGCACGCATACCCATGTTTATAGCAGCACAGTTCATAATAGCTGAACCTTGGAAGTGGCCCCTATATGAATCAACAGATGACTGGATAGAGAAAATACAGTATTTACACACAGTGGAGTACTACTCTGCCATAAAGAAGGATAAATGCGTCATTCATAGGAAAATGGAAGCACCTTGAGACCATAATGTTAAGTGAAATAATCAGACACACACACTTAAATATGGCATGGTTCCTTTTATACGAGAAACCCAAAATATAAATAAAGAGCAAAATAAAAGACAGATAACAGGAAACAGGGAGGGAGATCTTTTGCAAATGGGAAGGGGACCAAAGAAGGGACCAACCCCACACACTGTGTACTGCAAACATGGACTAATAAAAAACTAAGAAGAAATAAGCACATTTCTATAGTCGAGGGAGAAAGAACTCTTCCTAAATCAAGTTTAACATTGGATGTGATTACAATAAATGTAAAGGCAGGATTTTTCCAGACCTCTGAAAGCTGATGCTAAACTTAGAATAAGCAGAAAATATAACCTGGACTTTTTCTTATAAAGAGAAAAAAAGAGTAAGGGAAAGACACGTGCCTGCCTGGCCCTGAGCTGTGTCACAGTTAGTCCTGGTGCTGGAGCAGGCAGGTGACGGCACGGGCCGGTCCATCAGCGAATCCGGTGACCGTGAGGTTCAGACACACAGTGCAGAAGCGCCGTGGTCCCTCGGACGGCGGGCGGGGTGTGGCGGGGGCAGAGCTGCTCCTAGCAGGGCTCCCCAGCACCGCGGAGAGCAAGGAGGAAATGGACGAGGTGGCCTATTCGATAAACCACATGCGATCGCCATCGCAGTGGTGGCCACGCTCAAGACCACGCCTGAGTTCCAGATACTCGAAGCTCCTGGGTCTCGGACCTCAGACCGGGCCGATAGGACCTGCGGATCCGCTTCCAACATGGACTCGGGTAGGCCGAGAAAGCCGGGGCAGAAAGCCAGGTTTGCGAGTCCTTTCCAAGAGTCCTCTGTGAAGTGCCATACACAGGACCGTTCTGCAGGGGCACAGCCGGCTTCTTTGAGGTCACCTGGGGCTCAGGGTAGGCCTGGGTCCTGCAGGCCTGGTTCTCGCGACATTGAAGGAACCACCGAGAACCGAGTGATGCAGGGCGCTGAGCACATCCATGCGCAGTGTGGCTGCCACCCCACCGAGGGCCACGACGTTGTCACCACCCCGGAGTAAACTCTGCGCCCATTAAACAGCGACCCCATCCCCCGCCGGCCCTGGGCAACTGCTGACCTGCCTGTCTCCGCGGGCTGCACATTGCATAAAAACAACCACACCCTGTGCGGCTGACTGCGGTTCTCTCCCTCAGCACATGTTTTCAAGGTCCACCCACGGCGCATGTGAATTGGACCCCGCCACTTTTCATGGCGGAGTACTATTCCACTGCATGCACGGACCACATCTTACTGAGCCACTTGTGGCTCAGTGGACTCTGGGTTGTCCCTGCCTCAGGCCGTGTGGCCCGTGCTGCTGCTGGCAAGGGGACTCTGCTAACCCTCCCCGCCCGCTGCTGCGGGTCTCATGGCTCTGTCTACAGGGACAAGCGGAGTGCAGGCCCTTTGCCCAAGTTTCCAGGCGTCAGGGCAAACCCGCTCCGTGGGAGAGAGGAAGGCCTTGATGCTCAGGTGAATCCAGGGGCAAAATGCATCTGGATCAGGAAAGCCCTCACTGGCACGTGCTGTGTCACCAGGGTCAGCCAAGTCACGTCGCTGCGTGGAGGTCAAGTCTGATACCACAGAACAGCTCTGCGATTTGGGGAAGCAACAGACAGGCGCTCCGCCCCCTTCTGCCCCACAGGAGGGGCCTGCGGGTGGCACAGGCAGCCTTTCCCTGGGATTCTCCAGGCTTCTTCCTGCACACCCATACCTGGGGGTGTCAGAGCCAGGGTCCTGCAGCGCCTTAGCAGGATGCCCCAAGGGACTTCTGGAACAAACAGGGGACCCCCACCTGGAGAAGAAGCACATGTGTGTGCATGTGTGTGCGTGTGCATGTGCGGTCCACACACGTACTCCCATCACTCCCCTCACCGCGGTTGCTAGGTAGCTGGTGCATCTGGCAATGTGCAGGTTCTGGGGGAGGGGCGGTGGCCAGGTGGTGGGCAGTGCGGGCGGGGACGGACCCGAGTCCAGGAGGCCAGGCCTGGCCGTCTGCACAGGAGAATCTGCAGCCTCAGCTGCTGACCGAGCAGCTCCGCCTCCGTGTCTGCCACCGGCCTGGCTTCTGACCACAGCTCTGTATGGAGACACTGGCAGGCGGCGCGGGGACAGAGCCATCTTGGTGTGTGTGCGTGCGTGCATGTGTGTGCTAACACTGACGCTGCACGGCTCCGCTGCCGCTGCACGGCGGCTGGCCCCCTTCCCTGACCCGTCTGCAGGAAACGAATGAATCATTTCTAGCCGGATCGGCGTGGGGCCGGGACTCGCCAATGCCTCGCAGCGCTGCCCGGGCGCCGCTTCTGCCCGCCCCCGTCCCCGCACCCTCCCTGCGCCCCCGGGTGTAATCTGACACAGCTCGCCGCTGCAGTCCTCTCCGCGGCCCGGAGCTGCCCACCGGTGTCCAAGGTAAGCTGAGGTTTATTCTGTTCTCCTAAAACAGCTCCCCGCACCCTCTCCTTGCTGCACCAGAGCTGCAGCTGCGTGGATCACAGGGCAAAGCTGGAAACTCTTGGCCCAGACAAAGTTGTTTTGCTGCGGGCTGCGGATGCCCTTCAGTGCTGGGTGCAGGTGCCAGAGGCTGGCAGGGCTGGGCTTGGTGCAGGGCGCCGGCGTCCCGGAAGGATGGGATGATGAGGGTCAGAGGGGCAGGGCCGCCGCTCCTCCTTGTGTGGGCTGCTGGCGACAGGGTGTCGTGGCTTTGTCTCCTCCCTCCACGGCCTCCCTGCTTTTCAGGAAAGCCCCTCCGGGCGAAGTTTGACAGCTCAGGGGCCAGCAAAGCCTCTCTAGACTGGCAGGCGGGCAGAAGCCGGGCCGGGCAGCTTCAGACAGAGGCTTGCAGTCGGCCGCAGCCTGGGGCAGGAGGGGCAGTCGGGAGGGGACAAGACAAGAGTGGACGGTGCGATCGCAATCCACAGCTGGATCCGCAGCGGGCAGGCCTGGGTTGCAACGCGTGCTGTGCATCCGTCAGCTCATGTCCCACTCTGATGTTTGTCGAGACAGACAGATAGTCCCGGCAGGCAGAGGGCGTGTCCGTGTGTGTGCGCATGCGTGTGTGTGTGTGCACACGTGCGTGAGAGCCCACAGGCTGCTCCCAGGGGGAGACTTCCCTCTGGAGCTGTTTCCACCTGGAGATGCGGGGCTCAGGGTGACTTGCCGGGGACCTGGGCAGGGCCTGGGCAGGCCTCGGTGCAAGGGGGCTGGCTGGTCCAGTCCCTGGGGAGCCCTCACTGGCTGTCCCTGGAGTTGGTGGCTCAGGAACAGGAAGGGAGGATGGAAGGAGGGGACAGTGCTCAGTCAAACCACCGGGTGGAAGGCGGGGCGGGTGGCTGTGGGTGTCCCAGCTCCTGGTTGCTGTGGCCCTTGGTGGTTCTTGACGGTTCTTAGGGTGCTGAGGGGGCTAGGAGGGCAGAAGGGGTTGGGGTTGGGGGTAGAGGTCCCTCCTGTGGCCCAGTCCCATGTCCCTCACTGGGGACCCTGGAGACTGTTGGTGAGAAACTGTCCTGTCCATGTCAGGGCAGTTGAGTGTCACCCAGGGCTGTGAGAAGGGGTAGCCGACTTGAAAAAGGGAGACTGTGGAGTGGGGGACGCAGGCGTCCAGCCCTGGGCCCCATGGCTGGTTCCAGAGCAACTTCCTTCGGTCTGTCTGTCTTTCTTAAGCTGGGAGCGGCCAGGTGCAGAGGGGGGGCCACACGGGCTGGGGTGGAGGAGGACAATGGCCTGGCCCCTCGCTGGCTTCCTCCTGCCCTGCGGAGCCCTGAACCCGCTGGTACCAGGCAGGTTCAGACCCTGGCCAGTCGGGGCAGCCTTGCGGGGCAGAGTGGCCAGGCCAGGCCGTGGGACAGCATATCCTGGACATGACGCGGGGCAACGCCTTTCCAGGTCACTCCTAGAAGGTGCTGGCAGCTGACTGCCCCCTGCCCCTTGGAGAGGCGGCTATGTGGGTCAGGAGGGGTGGGCGGAGGGCAGCTTTCCTGTCGCTCTCTGTAGACACCACAGCTCTGAGCCGTCGCACCAGCCCAGAAGGCCAGGCCACGGGTGTGGGGGAGTCTCAGGGCGTGGGAACCAAGGGTCTCCCCTAGGGGAGGCTGAGGCGGCAGGTGAGGATGCAGATGAGGCGGGTGTGGGTCCTTCTCTGGGTGCAGGTGGTGGGGAGGGGCCGAGCCCGGGGCCTCATTTCCCACACTGCACCCCGTTTGCCTTTGGGTTAGGTTAGGGCTAGGTTTTCAGCAGCAGCACGGTCCCCAGACTCTGTGGGCTGCACCTGAGTCTGATTCTCCAACTCTGGAGGCACTGGGGACCTCATCCCAACAAGTTCCCGGGGCGCTGGGGACACGATCCCGCCTCAAGGACTTGGCTCCCAGCATGGACCTCTGAGCAGCAGCATCTTTGGGAGGTGTGTCCTTCAGCTGGGGTCACCATGGTGACATGTGACAGGGGACCATGCTGGCCAGGCAGGTGGGAGGCATCCATGCTGCCCTCCATGGCAGGGCGTCTCCGCGGGGCCACAGTGACCCCATCTCAGGAGGAGGGCGGGTCGGGATCTGTGTGGTTCTGGGAACCCATGAGGAACTGGCCGAGGGTGCTGGCCCAGGCCAACATCCTGTAAACGCTGTCCTGTGGCCCTGACCCGTTTGGGTGAGGTGGTGGCATTCGGTGACATGTTGCTTCTGCCCACTGGGGAAGTTGTTGTCCGATCTTGGTCTCCTGCCTGGCCACGGCCCCAGCGGAGGAGGAGGTGACAGCCTGACCCCTCGGAGTCTCACCTTCCTCCCCGTCCTTTCTCCCCTCCAGCCCATTCCCTGCACCCTCATCTCAGTGACCCCCCGCCACGGCCGTCTGATGTCTGACGTTGGAGCTGGGGTCTGCTGGGAGCCCCTGGTGCAGGAGCCTCACTTCGGAGCACAGGGACCCAGCATGCCGGCCTCCTGTGTCCTGCCTTCCCACGTGGCTCTGGGGCTGTGCCAGGCGTGTTTCCGCGTGGCTGCTTCTGACCGTGGTGTTCCCAGCACCCTTACCGCTTCCCAGTGTGGGGTTGTGTGGCCATTGCTCCCCTGGGGCCCCGCTGTTGGCTGCACCCCGCTCCATGCCACCAGAGAGAGGGCCCCTTGTCCTGCCTTTGAATGGGGGGGGGGGCTCTGGGAGGACTCCACAGATCACATACCTTCGGTGCTGCGCGCAGTGTCCACGTGCACTGGACATTACGGTCCACCAGGGTGTGGTTGATGGGCGTCCCTGGCGGGGACGGGGATTCGCAAGCTTGGATCACTGTGTCCTGTGGTTCCCACTGAGCAGGGCAGAGGGGACGCGGCCACAGCTGCTGGGCTCTGGGCCCTTAGTCCCAGGGTCAGGATCTGTGCTGGTGCCAAAGGCCCCGGGCTGGGGGCTCCGCCTCGGGCCCTGACTCCAGGCGGCCGTCCCCTCCTCATGGGAGGGACTCAGCGGTGGAGCTGGCGGGTGCTGAGCATGGGAAGAGGGGACACACGGTCACCTTGGCGAGCTTTCCCAGGGCCGGGAGAGAAGCACAGGGTCCCAGCCTGGCCACGGCGGCTCTGATCTGCCAGGCTGGATCAGCTCCTGGCTCAGCACTGGCCTCTGGGACACGAGGATGTGTGTGTACATGTGTGTGTGCGCGCGCGTGCATGTGGGAACAGCTCCGGGACGGCATGGTGGATGTGACCGTCTGATATGGGGACCTGCAGGGACAGTGTCCCTGTCAGCGTGACATGGAGGCTCCGGCCCCTGGCCACGACCCAGGGACGCAGGGCGAGTGGGCAGGGCCACCACGGATGCTCTGTCACTGTTGGTCTCTCCTGAAACAAACCCAGTGGTGGGGCCCGCGGATGTGGCTGCACGCCCTCGTCCCGGGGCCTGTTCCCGCCCTCACTCTCGCTGCTGTTCAGGGCTCTGCTCAGGCCCCCGCCTCCGAGAAGCCCGCCCCGCCTCGTGTGAACGCGGCCCTGTCCTCCTCACTGGCCCTGCGCCAGCTCCCCTGTGCCCCTGTGTCTCTCTGCCCCCGCCCCAGGGCTGCTGTCACCTCCACAGCCCTCGCACGGCGCTGGCCGGCTCTGCCCCAGCGCAGCCTCAGTGCCATCCCTCAGGGGTCAGCCCAGCCCTGGTGTGTCCCTGTCATCTCAGGACTTCACAGCTGGCACAGTTGCCCCCGCCTACCAGCACAGGAGACGGAAGTCACCACCACCACGTCCTCCGTGCCCCAAGACCCCATGCTCTCCTGTCACTAACAGTCATTTGCTCACCTCCAGTGCCGGTCCCCATCCTCCACCGCGGTCCCCCAAGGTGCCAGGCCGTCTCCAGCGCTCCTGCTGCTGTCCCATGGAACCTCGACCAGGCCTCATCTACAGACAGAGGCCACAGCTGCCACTCGGTGAGCGCGTGCATGCGCTGCGCCTGTCCCGAGTGAGCGCCTCCTCACAGCCCCGCAGGGACGTGGACAGCGTTGTCCTCCTGTTCACAGCACGGAGAGCCCAAGCGGGTGCCTGGGGCAGAGAACAGAATGGGCCACTGGCTCTGTAACCGGGCTGCCTCCTGCTGAGGGTCAGCTGGACCAGTGGGGGCAGGGAGGGACGTCTGAGACCCACGGCCCACACTCTGCCGGCTGCCGCGGCCACCAGTGCATGAATCCCAGCTGGTGACCTCGCCCTCCCAGGGGCCACGGAGGAGGGTGACCGTGTGCTTAGTGGGGGCGTTAGGTGTGGAGTGATGGCGTGAGCTGCTGGGCCCTGCCTGGCAGGGACTGAGGGCCGGGACATTGGCTGCTGCTATTGTTCCTGGACTCCAAGCAGGAGGCCCGCTAAGAGGACAACGGAATAATTCAGAAAATACTGGGGGTCCCCAGGGTGTGCCTGACATTGTAGAGGAGAGGGCCCCTTAGCTCCTGCTCTGGGGGGATGTGAGCTTTGTCAGGGTTCAGGTCTGGTCTGCTGAGACACAGCGCCCGACACAGCAGCTTGACGGAGGGGAGGCGTATCTGGCTGGCGTTTTAGAAGACTCAGGCCTTGTGTGGTCAGGGGCAGGGCGGAAGGGCCTGGCGGAGGAGAGCTGCTCACCTCATGGCGGCCAGGAAGCAGCCGGAAGGGAGGACCGGGAGGGAGAGGACCCGTTCCGGCCACGCCCCAGGGACAGCTCCTCCCCCAGCCCCGCCTCCCACGGCAGTCAGCTGTCCCCGCCTGGGCTTCAGGGCTCCCTGTCTTTTCAGGCACTGGCACAGGTCTCAGATGAGCTCAGTGATGCATGATTTCCACAAGGAGATGTGGCGGGTGGGGACCCTGGCCACAGTGGTGTCCCAGAGCACCCAGCCTGTGCCCCCCCTGCGGGGGACAGTGACCTCCTCGCTGGGTCGGAGTCCTCATGTCATCAAGTGACAATGACTCTGTGGGCACCCGGCACGGCCCTGGTGTTCACTGAACCCCTCACATCCGTCACATGCGCCCGTGGGCACCAGCAGCTTTTGAGGTGGGGTGTGAGCAGGGGCATCCCCAAGTCAGGTCCGCCCCTCACAGTGTGGGGACTCTGTCCTGCCAGCTCCAGAGTACGACCCGGAGAGGGACAGAGGAGAGGCTGGGAAAGGTGGCCTGCTGACGTTGAACAGCGGGAGCACCTGGGGCCGCGAAGTGCAGGTGAGGCAGGAGCGGCTCCCTGGAGCGGCCTGGCTGGCCACAACTTGATGATGTCAGACTTCAGGGCTCCCAAACTGGGACAGAGGACAGAATAAAGTGGTGTTTTTTTCTTCATGGTATTACAGATTGAACCCAAGGCCTTTGCACTGAGCCACATCCCCAGCACTTTTTAAATGTTTTATTTTGAGACAGGGTTTCACTAAGTCCCTAATTTGCACTGGCTAGGCTCAAACTTGTGATCCTCCTGCCTCAGCCTCCTGGAGTGCTGGGATCACAGGCATGCGCCACCATGCCCAGCTGATGCTTGTTGTTTTAAACTACTCAGTTTGTTCTAATTTGTTTCTGCAGCCTGCAGATGGGCTATTACCACTGTCCCCATTGTGAAGGCAAGGAAACTGCCTGCAGAGGGCCCAGGTGACCAGCTGAGACCTCGCAGTTAGGAAGTTGTGGAGCTGGGGATTGAACCCCGGCATCTGAGCCCCAGTGTCCTGGATCGTGAAACAGAGCCCGCCCTGCTGCCTGGGCCAGGGCTCCCCTATGCCCTGGGGAAACCAAGTGGGGTTGGTGGTGGCCGAGGCGGGGGACTTCACAGTGTCCACGACCCGGGGTTGCTTCTGGGGTTAAACACTGTCTTTAGGGGCTGTGTGTGGCTGGCAGAGAGGACCAGCACGCACCTCGCAGGCTGGCATCTGGGTCACAGCCGCCCCTCCTCCTAGATCTCTGCGCCCTGCAGGTCCCGAGCTGCCCCAGAACCAGTTCTGTCTCCTTTGTCCCCCAGGAACCTCTGAACGACAGGGCCCTGGCCTGCCCGCCAGCTCTGGACCTGTGGGAAGTGGCCGCCACCGCCGGGTGGGATGCTAATCAGGCGTGGGGTCACGTGAGGGCCAAGGCTCAATCCGAGCAGGACAGCCTGGCCTGGGACAGCTGCAGCCGCGGGGTGCCGGGGGCGGGGCTGCCCTGCCGAGTGGCGAGTGGCCGGGTCCTTGCTGGCCTTGGTGACTGAAGCTGAAGGGAAACGCTTCTCCGCCTGCGTTCTAGGGGAAGGTGATTTTTATTTTTTTATTTTTATTTTTTTTGTGGGTAGCGGAAGTCGAACTCAGGCCCTCACGCTTGCCAGGCAGGCGCTTATGCCGCTGAGCCATCTCACCGGCCCACTAGGGAAGGTGGTTTTTAACACCCGCGCTAGGCGGTCACTCTCTTCTTACTGAAGTAAGAAGGGGCCAGCGGGAGCGAGCTTCCGGCTCACTGTCCCCACGAAGGAGCCTGGCTTCGGTCACGGTGTCTGCAGCCGCTCCTTGCCTGTCTTGCGGATAAGGAATGGGGGCCGAGAAGTGGGGGTCTCCTGGCGAAGCCCCGCGGTTTATGACCCAGAGCCCACGCTAGGGCCTCTGTGTGAGTGCTGGGCGGCAGCCACAAAGGAAGGAAGTGGGGGCCCATTCCTACTCCCTGCTAGTGGGGTGCTAGTGATTTTGGGCTCCCCAAATCACTGCAGAGCCTCAGCTATAGATGAGCTTGGGCTCCCCCCCACAGGAAAGCAGACAGCCATGGACCGCGCCCCTCTCTTAGGAGAGGGTTTATTTTGTGGTGGGGACACAGGCCCCTGGGGAACAGGTTCCAGGGGGACCTCTGATGGCGCTGTCCCGAAGGCTGCCCTCTTCTTCACGGGAGTACTTGGGGGGACCTGAGCCCGCAGTGCCCACGTGCACATCCTGCAAGAGTACGCTTGGTCGTGTGTCCGCCGGGCAGGGCAAAGGCCACAGCCCTGTGCTCGGCCTTTCTATGTTGAAGGACACTCGGTCAGCGGTGACCTTTCTGCCTGTTGAGCTTATGGCCCAACACCTCGGAGCGGCACCCACGGGCAGCACAGCCTGGTGTGGAGCATACCTGTGATCCCAGCTCTCATAGGAGGCTGAGGCAGGAGGGTGGCAAGTTCGAGCCTAGCGTGGGCAACTTAGAGAGACACTGTCTCAAAATGAAAAATCTGAAAAGAGCTGGGGATGTGGCTCCGGGTGAAGGCCCGGGTTCAGTTCCTAGACTATGGGAAAAACACAAAGGAACAAACGACTCGGGACGCGGAGGCGAGTCTGCGGCCTGCTCGCTGTCCCGGCCCGTCTCCTCGTGAGCCAGCCGCTCCTCCAAGGGTGCCGCTCGGTCTGGTCCCAGGCTCCAGTTCCTGGCCCTGGAATGTGGCGGGCGCCGGGGGTCTCTGGTCCCCTGGAGCCTGCTCCTGTCCTCTGTGGTCCCTCGGCCTCTGCGTGCAGCCTCAGCCTTGGGCCGCTGCTCCTCCTCCCGGAAACCTCTCCTGTCCCCTTCTGGGGCGGGGGCGGGGCAGGAGGAGCACAGTGCTCGGGGACTCCGAGTCCCCACAGGACCGAGGCTGTCTACGTGGCTCTGCCAGGGACGAGGCCTCCTGCCTTCCAGGGGTCCGGCCACCCTGACGGCTGCAGAGGGTCAGCCTGGCCCTCTCTACAGGGGTTTGTCTCACAGATGGAGGCAAAGCTTGGGGACAGCGACCTGCAGGCAGTGCTGGCTCCCTCCCCCGCCTCCCGGGTGACTGTCTGTGTCCGTGTGGTGCTGCACGGAGGAGCTGCCTGGCTTCTGCTTGGTGCAGGTGCCCGGGACCCGGCTTCTGCGGCGCCGCCGGATGTGAGGCCCTCAGCAGGTCCCAGTGCGCGGGTCCTTCTGTCTGCCTGACCCTGGGCCTGTGGCGGCCTCTTCCGGGCAGAGTTAAAGCCTGAGCATCAACGGAGGCTGCGGCCACCTGTCCCCTGTCTCAGGGCCTGTCCTGCCGTGCAGTGCTGTGTGGATGGAGATGTGGTCTTGGAGCGAGGGGCACCGTGGTCCTGGGGCTCAGGGATGCTTGCTGTGGGCAGCAGGGCAGTGGCCTGGACATTCGCTGGGGGCCCAGGGCAGCTCTGTCCCTGTGCTTATTGGGTGTGGTGTCACTGGCGGTCACCACATGGGACATTTGCATTCCCAACAGAGAAGCCACCAGCTGGAACCGACCTGTCCAGGCCCACATTCATCCTCCCTTCTGGCTCCACCGTCCCACTTGGTCCCCGCCTCTGGCCTTTGTCATGGCTTCTGTCACCGTGGTCACCTCCACTGTGTGGTGTCCCCGTGGTTGGAGCTGAGCAGACCGGGAGGCGGCACGGTTTGACCCGCAATACCCAGGGTGGAGGAGCCAAGTCTCATTCGTCTCTCCCTGATCGCGCAAGGACTGGGGAAGGACATTTTTTACAAGTAACGGCTTCCCTATGCGTCCTCCCGGACAAGCGTCTTCCTTACCGCCCAGGAAACTCATGCCTGAAAGATGCACTTGGGTGGGAGAGATCTCAGCAGCGCTCCCGACTCCACGGACAGGATTCCCCCTTTGAGCACGGCCTTGGCACAGGGTCCCGCTCATCAGTGACCCGCGGCGGTGGGGCCAGGGCCTCCACGGCAGGGCGCTGCCTTCGCACCGGGGACCGGCCACCTCGGTCCCTGGCTCCCTCAGCTGCTCCCCAAAAGGACAAGAGTCAGTCTGGCATCTGCCTGCCAGGCCGTGAGTTTTATTTTAGGTATACCTTGAAATATTTTTGAAGAATAAATTTTAATAGCGTATTGCTATTTAAAAATCTTTCCGGGGGCCGGTGAGATGGCTCAGCGGCTTAAGCGCCTGCCCGGCAAGCGCAAGGGCCCAAGTTCGACTCCCGGATCCCACATACAAAAAAGGGGCCGGTGATATCGCTCAGGGGCACGGGCGCCTGCTGGCGCGCGAGGTCCTGAGGTCGACCCCCCAGTACCCACAAAAAAAAACAAAAAAATCTTTCCTTCCAGGGCCGGTGAGATGGCTCAGCCGTGTACATGCCTGCCTGGCAAGCGCGAGGGCCTGAGTTCGACTCCCGGAACCCACATATGAAAAAATGGCCGGTGATATTGCTCAGCGGCATGGGCGCCTGCTGGTGTGTGAGATCCTGAGGTCGAACCCTGGTACCCAAAAAAAAAAAAAAAAACAAAAAACTTTCCTTCCAAAAAAAAAGGAAAGAAAGGCTTTCCTCCTTCCCTGCCTCTTTCCCTCCCTTCCTTCCTTTGTCTTCCTCTCCTTTCTTTCTTTCTTCCTTTTTCTTTCTTTCCTTTTTTTTTTTTTTTTTTTTTGAGGCATGTTCTCACTATATTATAGCCCAGGCTGGCCTTGACCTTGCAGTGATCCTCCTGCCTCAGCCTCCTGAGTGTTGGGATTACAGGTATGCACCACCACGCCTGGTTTGAAAGTTTTACTTTTTAATGTTCAGTAAGATCGACTTTCATTGGCTCCCCCAGAGAGCAGCATGTCGTGTGGACTTTGGGTGGCTTCGGTTAAGTTGATGTCGCTGCAGGGAAGCTCCCAGAATGCTGTGGCTGAGGCCGGCAGGCGGGTCCCTTCCCTGGCAGTGGGTGGTCCTCATGTCATTCACAATAGGTCCAGGCCCAGGGGTCCCTGCCTCCGCTGGCTGGAGGAGGTGGGTCCATGACGACCACGTCCCTGGCCATGTGGCAGACGAGGGTGGCTGCGCAGCTCCTCGGTGGACGAGGGGCCATGTTTCGGGACCCTGAGCCCTGTCCCTGCCGCGCATTTCTGCATGAAACGCTGGCTGTGCCTGCGGCGCGAGGGACACTCAGGTGGGGTCACCAGATCTTCACTCCGAAGGCGGGCGGTGAAGTCACACCCCCTCCCGTTCCCCGGGAAGCATTGCTTGAACTCAGCTTATTATGTGAAACTCGAGGATAACTTAAGGGAAATTAAAAACGTCTTTGTGGAACCTGAAAGCAGAGCAGAGGTTACGGAGGAGCAGGGAGAGGGGACACAGCCTAGCTCCGGACCATGGCAGAGGGGACAGCGGCGCCCCAGGAACACAGGTGCCTCATGGAGCTGGTCACAGTCAGCACAGGACAGGGTGTGTTCTATGTAGGGGACCCCAAAAGGGACCTGTGAGGGTGCACGCATCTATTTACTCCTCACCCTAGGGTCGCATGTCCGGTATGTCTCGGCATGCCCGGGAGGCGGCCACCGCGGCGCTCGGGCACCGCTCCTCTGCAGGAGCAGCTGCGGCGAGCATCTCGTCCTGCTGGCGTCCGACACCCAGTTACTGCTCAGCAAGCACGACAACAAAAGTCCCTAGATGCCAGGGGACAGCGGCCCCACACAGGGGGAAGATCACTCCAGAGGGTTTGGAAAAAAATATTTCTCTTAGAGGAAATGTGTTACCTGGAAGGTCACATGGTGCAGAAAGAAAGACGGGGAGACCGGGCCCCGTGTCACGTCCTCCTGGGCTGGCACCGTGGCCTCTGCAGGCCGATGCTTGGGCAGCTCTTCTGCCTGTCCCCACCTCGGGCCCTGCCCTCGAGGCGCACAGAGGGTGCAGGCTGGGGTCACTCTCGGCCGGCGCAGGTGTCACCTGAGGCTGCCGTGTTTCCACTTGATGCCTCTGCCTCGCGCTGGGACCTGGCCCGAGACGGAGCGTGGGACGCTCCGCTTTTGCTCGAAGGAAGCCTGCGGGTCTGTGGCAGGCTGGACGCCTCTTGGGATCCTGGACAGCACTTGCGTGTGGGAAGGTGGGGCTGTGGCGTAGATCATGTCGCTTTCAAAGTAAAGCCCACGCCAGGAGAGCGGTGATCACAACCATCCACACCTGCGGGGGGGGAAACAGGGTGTCTGGACTTGGGGCCCAGCCCGGGAGCCCCCTCCACCCTCCACCCCGAGGCAGCGGCTCTGGTGTAAATCCCGGGTCTGAGGATGAAGGTTGCAGGGTCCTCTGGGAGGAGGGGCCGTCTCGTTTCTCCAGCCCCCGAGGATGCATGAGCTGCAGACCTCATCCTGCCCTCAGGGACACACACCTGGGCAGGCACCTCCTGCCCCCCGGCCCTGCACTGTGAGCAGCACCAGTCCCATCAGCGGGCTGGGCCCTAGCCCTCCACGCCAAGGGGCTGTTTCCTGATTATGTGGGAGGCCCATGACCCCCAACCCCAGCACTGCAGCACTGTCCACGTCCCATAGCCCTTCTGTGGCCCATGCAGCCGGGAGACAGCAGGTCCGCTGTTCTAACATCAGGTGAAATCCACGTGACCTCCGCACCCTGGCTCGTGGCGCATTCGTGGTATTTCAAGCATGTCCCACATCTGGTCCCAAGCCTGTCGCCGACCAGCTTGGGGTGCTGGTAACAGCTCAGGGCTTTACCAGGTGGGCTTGTGACCTCTTTGTGTCTGTAGTGGCCCAATGGGTGGCATCAGGGGACAGCTAGCCCCAGCCCCAGGGAGGACCAGGGTCCAGGCAGCGCCACGTTTGCCTGAGTGGACAGGAGCCACTCTTGGGGCCCTAACTCCTCAGCCTGAGCCTGGTCCTCCCTCGAGGTGGGGACAGCGCTGCTGACCCTCAGGTCCCAAGGGGCCAGTCCTTGGTGTCTCCTGTCCTTTTGGGGCTGCAGACTGTCCTGGTTCCGGGTGCCCTTTTTTTCCCTGAGAGCAGCACCAGCCCTATGGACGAGAAAGGGCCCCGTAGGAAAGAACAGTGCATGGGGAGGGGACAGCATGACGGTCTCAGTGTGGACTAGGTCCTCGATAAGGCCTGCAAGTGAGTTGTGTTTTCCTTTTGCAATTAGTTCTCAGTGTTAAAAACCCAAAGCTCATGGGCCGGTGAGATGGCTCAGCGGCGTAAGCGCCTGCCCGGCAAGCGCGAGGGCCCGAGTTCGACTCCCGGATCCCACGTATGAAAAAGGGGCCGGTGATATCGCTCAGCGGCATGGGTGCCTGTTGGCACGCGAGGTCCTGAGGTCGACCCCCCGGTACCCAAAAAAAAAAAAAAAAAAAAAAACCCAAAGCTCAGAAACGTCCCAGCATAGCCCAGATTTCTGATAGTTTTCTTGGGAATTAAACCAGAGGCTCTGGCAACCTCCCCTGTTTCTGAGCAGTTCCCACCACCCACACCTGCCCCAGCACCCCACGCCTGCCCCGGCACCCCGCACCTGCGCACCGTCCCCGCCTTGGCTTTCTGAGCCTGGCAGTGAGCCCTGTCTCTTCCCAACTCTGGCCGTGGACTGCGCTGTGTGATGTCGTCAGCAGGTCCCAAAGGGCCTGGGGCCCCAAGGACACCTCACCAACTTGGTTCCTCCCCTGACCTGTTTGAGGACGAGCTGGACCCGGCCCCAGATCTGAGGATGGCACCAGGCCCCTCCAACCCACCGAGGCAGGCGGCTGCTCATTTCCATAAATAATCCCGCCAAGCCGCAGAGTTAATTGACTTAACGAGTCACAGCGTGAGAGTTAGACATGGCCAAGAGCGTGTTTGTTCCCAGCTCCATCTGTGGAAATTTCTTCAGATCTGAGCGGGGGCACTGGGGTCCTGTCTGGAGCTGGAGCCTCGTGGGGAGCGAGTGGGCGCTTGGCCGAGGTGCTGAGCACAGTACTCTGCCATGGTGAGGGACTCTCAGGGGAGGAGGGGACCCCAGCCCCAGTGTCGCTGCATCTTGCAGGACTCCTGTCGCCATGGCTGCAGGGGTGGCTTCTCTATTTCCCTATGTCGACGACGGAGCGGCCACCTTCGTCCCCTTGTGCCCGTGCATCTGTGGACTTGGGTGTGCACAGATGGCCTATTTGGTCGTCGGGTATCTTAGTCACAGCTGCTTGCCTGCCTTCATTCCGCTTTATTCATGACCTTTGTTCATCTCTGCGCTGTGGTCGTGGGGCTGGTGGGCACGCCCTGACCCTGGGCCGCCGTGCCACACAGGGTTTCATTTCTGAGCCCGCTTTGCCCTCCTGGACCCAAGCACTTTCCCGCTGCTGCCTCCTCGCTGGGGGCTTGGCCTCTGATTCTCCGCAGCGCCCTTGCTTCCTGGGTGGCGATGACCTTAGGAACCAAGCTCCGGATGCGAAGTCTGCTCACCGCACCCAGGTTCCTGCTGCCGGGAGTCTCAGTGGACGGAGCCAGGACAAGGAGCCGCATGTGTTTCCTGTCTGCTTCCACTTCCAGCACACCCGCAGGTCCGTCCTCCTCTGGGGATGCTCAGCCCCATCTAACCCCGCAGGCTCTCTGTAGCCGCTCCTCCTCTGCGCACCTGGCTCCCTCCTTGGACGGAGGAGACCTGCACTGATTTCACACAACCTGTGTAGCAGCTGCCCAGTCCTAGAAAAACCCTCTGCTCTTGTCCACAGGTGATTTCTCTTTAGCCCGGGGTGCACAATCCCAGCACTGCACTCACCAGCCCCAGTGCAATTGGGTCAGGCGTGGTAGCCATGCCTGTAATCACAGCACTCAGGAGGCTGAGGCAGGAGGGTCCTCATGAGTTTGAGGCCAGCCAGGACTACACAGCGAGACCCTGCCTCGAAAACCAAACAAACAAGTAATCAAAAGCCCCGTAGCTGCCCCCGCTCACTGCTGTGCGCCTATATGTTCACATGAAGGGTAAGTCCACTTGTCCGCTTTTGGTCACACTCCATTAAGGTCCCTTTCCCTGTCTGTCCATCTTCTACCCCCAGAGCCCCCCCAGGGCCCCGCCCCTGGCGCTCACACTTTCATCTCTCGCGTCCCCTTCCACGTTGTGCCAGATGGGTCTGTGGGACCATGGCATCCAGGAGAGGAAATGCTCTGCGTTTCCTGGTTTCGTTGTAAAGTCTGCGGTTTCTCTGGGTGCCTGTCCTGCTCAGAGCGCTGGCCCTGGGGACAGCAATGTCTCAGCGGATCTGTAAGAACCCCCTGCAGGGCTGCTCCGGGACGCTGGGACTCAGCAACCAGCTTAGAGAATAAGTGTCAGTCATCTCAAGCTGCTAAATTTTGAGGGTGATTTCACAGCGAATGCCGTGTGAGACGCGAATGTGGTTCCACGCCAGAGGTTCATGTACAAAGCGGGCCCCAGCGCAGGGCGACATGTGCCCTTCCCATTTCCATCCTGCCGCGCTTCCTACCCTGCTCCCCTCTGCTTCCTGGAGGGAACCCAGCGCCTTAGTTCTGGGCTCAGCTGTCCCATGTCCTTTTGCACCAATAAGCACATTCGTGTGTATTTCCTTACTTTCTTAATTTCTCTTACATCAACATTGCTTACGCTAAAAATCTCCATGCGCTCCATTTTTGTTCAACAGTACACCCCCTGGGGTTGGACAGCAGGGAATAAGTTCAGGAGATTTATTGTGCAATTTGGTGACTGTAGCTGGCAATACATTATATTTTTAAAAATTGCTGAGGAAATAGATTTCAAGAGCTCTCACCACAAAAAAATGAAAGATACGTGTGGTAGTGCATACGTTAATTAGCTCAACTTAGCCATGCACAGTGTACGCAAATTTCAAAACAACGTGTGGTCCACAGGAAGCACCTACAATATGGGAGGCTTAATGACAAAAGAGATGAAAGGAGCCTCCAAGCCCACGAGCTCTCCCGGAAGCCACTGCGTGGAAGTTCATGGAGACCTTAGCCCTGTTCCGTGGTGCTGCAGTGTGGGAAGGCACCGGCTTTATGCGGCCAGCTCCCCAGGTGTGCACCTTGACATTGCTGCTGATACTTTGCACTTCTTCACCAATCCGCGTGAAATAGCCGCGTGCACTTGCATTTTCGTAGTTTCTCGTGTCTCGAGGCAGACCCCAGCTGGGGTGCTGCTGGGTGAGGACGGACAAGAGGGTATGGTGTGGGGCCCTCCCTGCAGGCAGCTCGTTCCCAGCACACCCAAGTTTCTGCCCGCTGGAGTGCGCCTCAGTGTAGTTTTAATTTGCATTTCTCTTATTTTAGGCACAGTTACAACCTTCGCTGTTTGAGGAGCATCTTTACATCTTTTCTAGATGAATTGTCCCTCCACGGTCTGACACTCCCCTTTTGTAAATAGAACCTTCCCTGTCTTTTTTTTGTGCGTGTGGGTACTGGGGGGTCGACCTCAGGACCTCGTGCGCCAGCAGGCCCCTGTGCTGCTGAGCGATATCACCGGCCCTTTTATCGTATGTGGGTTCCGGGAGTCGAACTCGGGCCCTCGCGCTTGCTGGGCAGGCACTTATGCCGCTGAGCCATCTCACCGGCCCAAACCTTCGCTGTCCTGATCGAGGTCCTGCCTGTTCTCTATCAGAGGAGAAGGCAACTCGCAGAGTGAAGACAGGGTCTGCAGAGCTTCTCCGGCGAGGTCAGAGCTTGGCTTCACCCGGTGCGTGGTTTGGACCTGCCAGGGGCTGGGATTCTGTTAACAGGTGCTGCTGCTCACACCGTCACATGGTGCCAGGGACAGCCTTGTCCCACAGGGAGAAGTTGACAGACACTCGGTCACTCCTGCCACTTTCTTGAACTTGGTGAGACCCCGCAGCACGCCCTGCTCCCGAGCCTGGAGCTGAGCTGGCTCCCGGCTTGGCTTCCCTTCCGAGCACTGGGCGTGGTGTAAAAACACTTGGGCGCTTTCCCCCCGGGCTCTGGATTCGTTAGCCTGCGTGTCCAGACGCCTAAGCGCTGTGCAGGGCTCTCGGACGCAGCAGCATTGAGTTCTCCGGTCTGGGGATGGCAGGGGCCTGGCTGGACCTGAGGGGCACCACAGTGGGGGAGCTCACGCCCCTGTGCCCTTAATGCTGGTGGAGGGACTGCTCCAGGCTGGCTGCTCCCCAGGACCAGGTGGCCAGTCTGCAGGGGACTTTAGGGGTGTCCCTGGAGGTGGCCAAAGAAAGAACCCAGCAGTTGTGTTCACACAGGGTTTCTTTGTGCCTGGCACGGGGCTGGGGTGGTTACCCATTTCACTTCACCTGATCACACAGGACAGGCCCACTCACTCCATTTCCGCTGACCAAAAACATCCAACCCAAACTGCTTGTGCACCGTGGGCACTTCCTGGTCATGGTACTGACCCTCCCAGAGCATGGGCACTGAGAGGTGGCCATGTGTCATTGTGCAAGTGTCATCCTGTGTCCCCCTCTGAGCCTGCGCAGTGTCATGGGCTGTGGGTTTGGTCATCTGTGGCAGCTGGTGGCAGTTTCTCTAGTTTGTGCATAGGAGTCCTGTGGCAGCAGTGACTTCTAGGGTTGTGGGCGGCGGCAGATCCATGGTTTTTGCACCCCTCAGCGAGATGCGCCCGCCTCTCACAGGTCCCTGAGGAGGCCCCTCCGGGAGCTGGGTGGAGGACTGTGGTCAGATGCCTGGCTCTCCTGCCCTGCCCTGCGACTGTCCATGTGCCTGAGAGACTGATACCAAGGACTGGAAGTGGGACTGACCCCTGTGCCGAGGGCACTGAGATTGTGACTCAGAGCCAGGGAGCGACAGATCTGTCCGCAAGGGAGGTTGGAGTCCTTGCCAGAGGGGGGACTTGAGGCTGGCAGGACAGAGCCTGGCCCATGCCCCAGTGCTGAGGGGAGACCCTTGGGGCCTGAGTCTGTGTGGCTTTCCACAGTGCGTGGCTGTCAGTGAGCAGTGATGATGCATCTGAGCCCCGGTCTCCTTGCCCCTGCTCATGTCTCCCACTGTGACCTTGGAAGGAGCCTGTGGGTGTCATGTTGAGTCACCCATGGATTTGCCCTTGCTCTCGGCATCTTAACCTTAATGCTGAATCAGAGAGTCAGGTCAGCAGAGCCTCCTGGCCACGGAGGGGCCTCTCTGGCTTTGGGACAAGGGTGGCCCCGTGGGGCTGGCTCTGCTGGGGAATCTTGCACGCAGCGGGTGGGTGAGCAGTCCCTGTATCAGGCCTGGAGGGGGAGTAGCGGGGTCTGGGCCTCCATCGTAAAGACCGAGACCTCTTCCAGTCCAGAGCCCCGAGACTCGCTGCCCTGGCGTGGTCCCTGCCTCAGGCGGCACCTATCCCTTCTGTCCCATCACACGGTTTCCCTGAGCCTCACACCCTTCCCAGGATGCTCCACGCTCCCTCAGCTCTGCTCATGTTGGTAACATGTTGGTCACCTTGTGAGGAGAGATATCCAGGAGGCAAAGTCGTGGGCTGCATTTACCTCCCAGCCACCGAGGCCAGGGGCCTTCCTGCTGTGTGGTGTCTCCATCAGTGCTGTCCCTCCTCCCTTTCGGCCCTGCTGCCCAGTGCTGCCTCAGGTGTCGAGCCCAGAAGTGAGGCCGGTCTGAACAGAGAGGCATGGTCACTGCATGTGTGCTGGTTTCCGAAGACTTAGGAAGAGCAAAGCAGGTCAAGTAGCATTTATCATTTTTATGTTGGTTTCATTAGTGATAATAATTCAGCTATATCATTACTTTAATTTTATCTGTCACTTTTAACTTCCCTTAAGGTGGCCCCTGGACAGGGCAAGGCTGGCACATGGCTCGCCGTGCAGTCTCTGGGGCAACTAGGGGCTCCCTCCTGCCACCCTGGAGTGCAGCCTTGCTGGTCTCCCTGGGCTCCTGTGGACAGTGGAAAAGGCCTCACGCCACACACATGCTGGGGGCTGGGGGGCTGGGGGCTGCGCTGCAGGGTGGTAGGAACACGACACGGAGCCGGGAGGCACTGTCTCCACCCCTGTGCGTGGCGCCTGCCCTGATCTCCAGAGCCCGAGGGTAGGACACTGCTCTCATTCCTGTAGGACTCCAGGACCTGCAGGGGACACTCCCTGGGGCCGCGTGCACCCTCTCCCTGCCCAGAACCTCGCCCGGAGGGAAGGAGCCTGGTCACTTCTCACAAAGGGCCTCGGCTGCACTTCCACTTGGGCCCAGGGTGACCGCAGGCTGCAGCTCCAGGCTCGCCCATAAATATTTAAATGGCAGTTTAGCTTTCAGACTAAGCACATCGGTGCCCAAGATCAAGCTTTTTGACCTTTTGTCAATTTACTCAGTGAAATATGATCCCCCTGGACTCCTCTTTTCAAAATGTTGTCCAGCGGCTCCCTTTTGCTGGTTCAAATGGCCACATTTTCTCCAAACTCAGAACATAGAGCATTTGCACGATGGCAGAGGTACAAATGCAGATAACAAAACGAGCGTCCTTTCGCACAGAAGTCAGGCCCTGGTAGGGGAGACGCCTGACAGCGTGGTTTCAGCACCGGCGCGGCTGGACAGCGCCCGCCCCGCCCTCACCTAGGAACCAGTGCCGCCCAGGACGCAGCAACCTCGCTGCCAGACAACCAGTCCTGGGCTGGCCCGCCTGCCTCTGCCGCTAACGCTGACCTTACCGGACCGCCGCAGGCTCCGGCTCAGCCAGGACACCTGCTCTCCATCAGCGTGGCCTTTCTAAGTACCAGCAGGAGGAACGTTGTCGTGGAGACAAGACAGGAAAAAGTCTGGTGCTCTGGGAGTCAGCGTCGTATTGCTAAATAAACTCTCCACCCCCAAACAAATGCCCTGCGCAATATGGCTCATCTCCAGTCTAGCCGCTCCTCCTCGGATTTTAAGTTTTCTCAGTGTGGGTAGATCTAAAAGCAAGATAAATACTACACCAAAGCAGATGTTTCGAAAACAACGCATTGCCTTGCTGCCTCCAAATAACGCAAGAGGTTAGAAATCACAAACTTAGAGGAAGCCGATTAACGGTAGTAGGGCGAACAAGAAGGACTTGTGGGTGTCATAAAACAGAACTTGTGATTGATTTCCCTGCCCTTCGAAGCCCTCTCCGTGACAGGGTCTCTCCATCCCTCTGTGTGCCATTGGTTTTGCTCAGATGTGAGCTCTCTTCCCTGTTTTGGTCCTGGAACACATCAGTGCAGTTATAAGAATATCCACTCCACTGTATATAAATACCACACTCTTCTTTATCCATCCATCTGTTGAGGGGCATATGGGCTGTTTCCAAGATGTAGCTGTTATAAATTGTGCTGCTACACGCATGGGTGTGCATGGGTCCCTGTGGTGCGATGCTTTTAACTCTTTTGGGACGATACCTAGAAGGGGAATTAGCTGATTTCCACACTGATTTCCACAGTGGTTGCACGAGTTTACACTCCCATCAACAGTGTAGAAGTTTCCCTTTTCCTCACATCCTCTCCAGCATTTGTTATTATTTGATTTCTTAATGATGGCCATTCTTTCTGGAGTGTGATGGAATCTCAGTGTTGTTTTAATTTGCATTTCTTGAATGACCGGTGGTGTTGAACATTTTTCATATATTTATTTGCTGTTTATACTTCTTCATCTGAGAAATGTCTATTCACTTCAGATGCCCATTTTTGGATTGGGTCTTTAAATTTGGGAGGGGATTGATTTTTTTGAGTTCTTTATATATTCTAGATATTAAAATGTGGTATTTATATATAATAGAGTACTATTCTGCCATAAAGGATAACTTGAGACATTTTTAGGTAAATAATGCATCTTGAGACCATAATTTTAAGTGAAATAAATCAGACACACAAGTTTAAATATCACATTGTTTCTCTTGTGTGAGAAACTCAGAGGGTAAATATGGAGCAAAATGGAGACTAGATATTGGGAAGTAGGAAGAACATGTTCAAATGCGAAGGGGAGCAAGGGAGGAGGAGGGAAAGAAAAGGAAGTTCCCTTTAAAAAAGATTTAAAAAAGAGAATGGAAGGGATTTAAAAAAGAGAATGGAAGGAAAAAATGGAAACAAAGCTTTTGTAAACGGGGAGGGAAAGAAGGGTTGAAGGGAGGGGAGGGGAATGGGAAAAAAAGAATTAAGATATATGATACACAGGTACAAATTCCCTATGTGAATGTGATCATTATGTATGGGAAACATGTACTAATAAAACAAAGAACATCCACTCCACATCTTGCTGCATCTGGATTTGTACTCCTTCTGTCTCCCAGCCGGGGCTTGCTCTGGGATGGGTGCCCATGTCATGTGCTTGGGGTCACTTCTTATCTTCTGGTTGTTATGAGCTGAATTTCACCCACCCCCCAAGAGATATGGGAGTTCTTACCCTGGCACCTGTGCAAGAGGTCTCATTTGGTAACATGGTCTTTGCAAGGTCGGTAGGGTTCCCTAATCCATATGATTATTGTCCTTATACAAAGGGGAAATGACCCAAAGTCAGGTGGACGTGGATGCAGGGCAAGTCAGCTGCCAGCCAAGGGATTCCTGAGGGAAGCAGGCATCAGAGGACAGACTAGGGGGGAGTCCCCCTCACAGGCTGTGTGATGTGAGTCAGCTTTCTGCTCTGGGACAAAATCCTTGACAGACACAATTTAAGGTAGGAAAGATTCCATAGGGTTCAGTCCATGGCCAGCTGGCTCCAAGGCAGAAGCATCGTGGTGGAAAGGTGTGGAGGAGGAGAGCTGCTCACCTCATGGTGGCCAGAAGCAGAGAGCAGGGAAGAGCCAGAGAGGAAGGGGTGGGGACCAGGTCTAATCCCCAAGGTCATGCCCCAGACACGCCTAGGAGTGTGCTTTCTAATCTCAGCGTCTCCCAAGCCAAGACAGTTGGCCGTCATGATCACCCATCGCTGTCCTCAGAAGGAAGCCACACTGCCGCCGTCTTGATCTTTGACCTCCAGCCTCCAGAACCAGGAAATAAATTTCTGTGTTTGGAGCCCCCATCCCATGGTGCTTGGCTATGGCAGCCCTTGGACACAAAGACTTCATCATAAGAAGGAGATAAAGGGGACAGTCCTGCTTGCCTGGTGCTGGGAAATATGGGACAGGCAAAACTTTAAACCCTGGCAGCTGCAGGTCCCTGCAGACCCTACCTCCTCACATGGACCTTGTGACTCTGGCTCTGGTCCCCCTTGCCAGGGGACCTGGTCCTATTTGGAGGGATGTGGCATTGTGGGGTGCTTGCTTCCTTGAAGAGGACCCACCCCTCCTCTTCCCTTGAGCACCCCAATCCCTTGCTACAGAGAGACCCCCCACTAGTCACTACTGATGTGATATCATTGGATGGCTCTCCATCTGGACATACCGTGGATGCCGGCCTAATGTGAGAACCCAGTGCCTAGTGAGGCCATGGAGGTGCCAGTGCCACCAAAGGAGCAGAAACAGGGACCAAGATGACTCATTGAGAAGATGTCAATACAGACACTCCCTCCATGTGATTCCTGGGCATTAGAGAACATCTGAGTGCAGTCTATTAAAAAAATGGGGCAGCAGAGAGGAAAACAGAGCTATTGGATTATTTGGAAATTGAGAAAAGCAGGACCCTATGTACTAAGGGTCAGCAACTCCTCTTCTGCAAAGGAACTCATGGTGAACATGATCAGCTTTGCAAGCTCTCTGGCTTCTGTGGCAACCACTGAACTTTGCAGCAGTGCCCACAGCAGCCAAGGGAAATATGTAAATGCGTGGGTGTGGCTATGAGCCAATAAAACTTTATTTACAGGAACAGATGGTGGGGGCCAGATTTGGCTTAGAGGTCATTATGTTCTGACTCCTGCCATGCACCAATACCTAAGATTTGGGGGAAGCTATGCTTGATAAAATATATAGCTTTAGATTCTCTTACAGAAAGTATTAAAGACATATTAATCCAAATATTCAACATCAGCAAGGAGAATTCCCTAAAATAAAGCAGAGGCAGAAGAGAGGAGTGATTAAAGGGAAAAATAGAGGATATGAATAAATCACAAAATAGCAGGACCAGCAGCGTCCTTCTGCCCTTTACTGGGGCTTGAACTTGGGCCTCACACTGTGGCAGAAGATGCTCCCTCCCAGCCAGTACACTTCAGTTTGTTATTTGCCCAGGTAATAGTTCCTGTTGCTTTTGTCTCCTAGAAATGGCTGCTCACTGTGATACCTAGCTGGTCACTCTGATGCATAGCTGGTCACTCTGATGCATATTGTAAGAACCTATCAAAGACAGCCAAGTAGTCTGCCTTTGTGCTTCCCCTTTACAGACCATAAAAACCTCCCTCCCTGGGCCTTCGGGGCCTGATATTCTGGGAGTGATCCCTATCAGTGCTGGTTGATGTAATAAATCTGCCTCCAAACCCTGGGCGTCATTTCAGTGTTTTTGCTTGCTGGTGCATCTGGTGCCTCGGCCAGGAAGTCCAACTGTGCTGACCTCTTTGGTCACTGGTTGTGGCCCTCGTGGACAGAGGGAGGACTTCTCTAGGTCCCGAGGGGAAGGTGCACCCTTGAGATTTCTCAAGTCCCCTCGGAGGTCTGGAGGATTCCTGGCTCCCCACTTGAGAGGCTTGCATTGGACCCCAAAGGGAGGAGGATGCTGTCTGTCTGCCTGCCTGCCTGATTCTGGTAAGACCCCTGGGGGCACCTCAGTTAGTCTGCCATCCTGCTCAGCTCAAGCAGAAGGGGAGTCTGAGCACCTCTCGTTAGTCAGGACCACCCTCAAGGGAAGGGGGTTGGAATGTTTAACCTCTGAGTGCTGCTGAATGACTGCGTGAGTGGAACAGACAGCGTAAGCCATAGGCTCCTCAGTCTGCGCACCAAGACTGGGCAGCACTGGCTGTGGCAGCTGATTGGCCCTCACCTGCAGTTCCGTGGTGACTGACGTATGGCCTAACAGAGGCCTCACATCCTCCTTAGCTAAGTCACACCTAAGTCCCTGCGAGAGGCGCTGCCAGGCAGGCATCTGAATGGTCTCTTTCTGAGGGGCACCCACCCTTTGTCTGTTGCGACATTGTTCAAGGATACAGAAAACACTTCAGAGAAGGGAATTAATTAGTCAAAACCCACAGTCCCTGATTGAAGGAAAAAGGGCTTTTCTGAGATTATGGAGTTAAAAATGAAACCAAACCACTCCCTGTGTCTCAAAGGAAAAAAAAAAGGAAAAAGAGATCCATTCTTCCTGAGAATTCCACCTTGGCACCCTCACTGGCTGCCGCAGTTGCTGCCAACACTTATAGCTTCACTTGTCTACTTTCAGCTCACCACTGCCTGCATTCAGCCACAGAGGCCCTCCCTCCAGAGCCTTCTGCTTACATGCCTATCCTGGTCAGATGGCGTCATCTAATGCCCACCCGAGATGACTGTCAGCAATTCCTTCTGAGTTCCACATTTTGACTGAGGAAAAATTGGACTGTTGGTCCTGACAAATGGGTTGCCATGGCCTTTAAACAAAGCAACCCAGACAAGTGCTCCTCAAAGACATCAAAAAGGGGGGCAAAAAGCCCATCAGCCACTGTTACCCAGAAACCTGATGAAAGAAAAGCACCTGGTGTCCATAGGAAAATCCAGTCTGACAGATGACCACATCCTCTGGCTATGAGTTACAAGGGCTATGGACACAAAAATAAATGCCCCCTCCGCCTGCGAGACACAAAGAAACCTGACTATCCAGGCCCACCTCAACCTGAACCTGTCCTCATCCTGTCGGTCCTGGATGGATAGGACAGCCTGAGCTCTATCAAATTGGGCCCCTGAGAGCCCATGGTCATTACAAAAGTCAGGGGCAAACCTGTGATTTTCCTGGTAGACAACGGAACAGAACTCTCTGCCTTCAAAAGTTCCCTCTGTCAAATAGTTATCATCACTGGGGCAACTGGGACTCTTGCCTCTCTCCCCTTCTGCCAGGCATGAACTTGCAGCCTGGGAGGACATCTCACCAAACATGAGTTCCCGTCTCCAAGCCAGTCAGCCTCCCTCTCGTTTAACCCTACACTTTCCCCAAGAAGAAGATGATGTCTGCATCAGCCAGAGACAAATAACCACAATCCTGAAATTCTGAAAATTCTCCTCCCAGAGGTATGAGCCAAGACTCGCCTCCAGGCCTAACCACCAACCATGCTCCAGCCACACCTCAGCTGCCTAATGCAGTTCGGGATCCTGACAGACTGTAAATCACCTTGGAACACTCCTCTTCTCCTGTTAAAAATGCCCAATGGGGATTACCAACCAGTGCAAGATCTCCGTGCAGTCGACAATGCACCCATCACCTTGCACTCTGCGGTTCCTGACCCATACACCCTTTTTGGACTGTTCTAGATTTAAAAGATGCCTTCCTCTGTTTGTGAGTTGCTCCCATAAACCCTTTCAACTGGAAAAATCCTGAGAGAAAAGGCCAACTCACTTGGACTCAATTGCCATAATGGGTTAAGAACTCTCCCCCTTTTTTCAGAGAGGCTCAGACGACAGATTTGGCTGAGCCACCAGCACCTTTTCTCTGAGACAGCCTATTTCTCTGTCCTTTCTCCATCACAGTCCCCTGAAAACACAGTATACCATCAAATTGCTACAATACACCTCTCCTGCCTATAAAGCCAGTTCAGGATCTCTGAGCTGACAGTGTAGCCACGATTGCCTTCCATATACATTGCCTCAGTCTTCTGCCATGAAGGGCCTGCTGGTACACCTGCCTGGACCTAAGGAATGCTTTCTTCTGCCTTTGGTTGGCTCCTGTCAGCCAGCCTCTCTTTGCCTTTAAATGGAAAGACCCCAGTTCTGAACTCAAAAGTCAACTGACCTGGACTTAACCTCCCAGAGGTTCAAAAACTTGTTTTGCTAGTTTCCCAGCTGATTAATGACACCCAAGCTTCCTGCTAAAAAGATACAAAAGCTCTGTTGCAATATCTGGCAGAAACTGGTTACAAGAAAGAAACTCCACAAATTTCTTGGAGCTGCTGGCTTCTATACAATCTGGATCCTTGAGTTCACAAAAACAATGTTTACTCAGACTGTCATCCCCTGGGAGTGTCCAATGTCCTACCTGTACCAATACTTGGATCTGGTCGCTAAGGGCTGCCTCCCCCTTGACTCTGTGCTCTAACAGCCACTGTCCTTTTGACCAAAAAACTGACAAGCTCACTTTAGGCCAAGACCTAACTATACAGATGTCACATGCTGTGCTTGACCTCTAGATATGCTATGGTCACCTTGGACAAAGCTATTTTGGCCACACCTGTGATCAAAACGATCTGGTCCAGAGGCCTAAGCCCCCTCCAGGGATCTGATTGACTGAAGCATCAACCCCAGCCAGAAAAACTTTACCTGGTATTCCCAGAAGAGCAGAGCCAGACCTGCCCCCACCATTTGTTCTGCAAGCTCAGGCTGCAGCACTGGCACCTGTACACCAGCAGCCAGCTCAGTCTTCAGCATCTGTGTCACCGGCCCTGACCTCCACCTGGCATGACCTAGTACTCATCTGTACCTACTCAGGCTGGCCAAGACAACAGAAGTTTATAGGGTCCTGCTATGAGAAATCAACCCTAGATATGGCTTACCTTGATTATTGGCAGTGACAATGGGCCCACATTTGTAGCAGAGATAATTAAAAGACTGGCAGAACTATTAAAGATGAAATAAAAATGACATACAGCATACAGGCCATGAAGTTCTGAAAGAGTTCCCTACAGGAATAACTTGTAACCAGTTTAGCTAAAAGACCAGCTATACCTGTAGACACCCCTGCACACATCATATTAACAGGTCTTAAAGTTTCAGAAATCCAGCCTTAGATCCACCATTCCAGAGTCCTGCTGAATTTCTGAAAAATTTACCTGGATCAGACAGCTCCTCTGAAGCTCACTCTAAAGAGACAATGCACTCAAAGCCCTGCTCTGGTCACTCTGGACGCTGACCAGTCCACACACAGCTGAAGCCTGAGGACACCGTTCACAGGATTGCCACAGAACAGATGGGCCTAAATCATGCCTCTTCCTAAAAACCTTATAATGAGGGAAACAAACCACAAACTCCTGGTGGGAATTTTCAGTCTTGGGGACCTTGGCCAGGGCCCATCCTAGGACCACTAGCAGTTCCAATGCTTCTAGTTGGGCCTTGTCTCAGAAGATCACATATAACATGCCCAGCGAAGGTTTGCCAGGGAAACTAAAATAGGGGAAAGGTAGCAGAAGATGCCCCCCAAGCCAGTATACTTCAGTTTGTTAGTTGCCCAGGTAATAGTTCCTGTTGCAATTCCTTTACTTTTGTCTCCTAGAAATGGCTGCTCACTATGATACATATTGTAAGAACCAATCAAAGACAGCCAAGTACTCCGCCTCTGTGCTTCCCCTTTACAGACCATAAAAACCTCCTTCCCTGGGCCGGTGAGATGGCTCAGCGGCTTAAGCGCCTGCCCGGCAAGTGCGAGGGCCCGAGTTCGACTCCCGGAACCCACATACGAAAAAGGGGCCGGTGATATTGCTCAACGGCACAGGCGCCTGCTGGCGCGCAAGGTCCTGAGGTCAACCCCCTGGTACCCACAAAAAAAAAAAAAAAACCTCCTTCCCTGGGCCTTTGGGGCCTGATATTTTGGTAATGATCCTGATCAATGCCTGCTGATGTAAATAAATCTGCCTCCAAATCCTGGGTGTCATTTTGGTGTTTCTGCTTGCCGTTACAGCACATGCGAGTCAAGTGTTCTACCACAGAGCTGCACGCCGCGTATTTTTAAAAAATTGTTTTTTTTGAGATAGTGTCTCATTAAATTGCCCAGGCTGTCCTCAAATTTGCAATCCTCCTGCCTCAGCCTCTGGGGTAGCTGAGATTATAGATGCATACCACCATACCTGGCTCTTGTTTTAAATTTTATAAAATAAAATGTTTTGAATTCCTAGACATACCGTTTACAATGAGAAGCTTTCCGACAGTTGTCATGTAGTCACTGCGAAGGCCCAGATCTGTGTTCATTCTCTTGATAAAGAGTGCGGCTGGTAAAAGGGTCCTGCACACATTTAAAGCCAGCACATGATTTGTAGTGCTAAATTCATCAACACGAGCCATGTGAAAGCCTTCACGTAAGAGGCTGGCAAAGAGCTGGTTCTTTGCAAACACCAACACAGAGACAAGCACTCAGCTCAAAGCTTTTTTTTTTCTGACTCTGTCAGGTGTTTTTCTGGGTCCTCTGCTGAGCCTTTCTGTGGCCTAGGGACCCCATGCTGGGGTGGGGCGGCACTGTGAGCGACTTGGGGCCGAGGGTGGACAGGTGGACCGGCTGGTGCCGAACTCTTCCTCTACTTGCTTCCCATCTGATGGTGAATAAGGAGCTCTGCCCAGGGCAGCTCAGAGCTTGTTCCTCTGCGAGGTAGCAGTGACAACATTCGGCTGAGCGGGGAGGCAGCAACTGGGCACTCAGAGCTGGGGTCAGTGGGTGGAAGGACCCGCCCACCCGCCCTGTGGGACGGTGCCCTCGTCACCACCGTGACTTCTGTCTGCCCGCCGTCCTTGGCCTTCACACTGACCGTTGTTATCGTGGTTTTTCTTTTGGTGGCCCAGAGGGTGGAACCCAGGGCCTGGGCTGCAACACCCAGCCCAGCAGCAAATGTTGAAACCCATCTGCCCCAGCACAAGGCTGTCCCCTGGGCAACCACACAGCCTGCTGCTCTCTACCTCCTGGGGCCTGGGGCCCAACAGCAGCACAGAGCGTGACATTTAGATGCCTGTCCCCCTGCAAAGCAGGACTGAAATGCGTGGAGCTCTGTGGGCTGTGCGTGGTCAGCGATCCCTCTAAGAAGCACCTCGAGAAGCCTGGTGTGGTCAGATGCTAATTAGAGGCCGGAGTGGCCCCGGGCCTGTCTGCTCTCCTGCTGGAAATGCTTGCAGCTCAGCGCTCTCCTCGCTGCACCCCCCCATGACATTTACAAAGCAGCTTTTTCTTTTTTTTTCTTTAAGTAAAATAACATGGCTATATAAATTTTTGTTCAAGAAAATGCTGCTTGAAATCTCTTTGATATTCCCTCCGACATCTGCGGGCTTGCATGTATTACCAGTCATTTTCTTCTAGGGCACAGGCCTAATTTAAATTGGGGAATCAGTTGTTTGCCTTGAGTGCAGTCATCTCCAGACCTCGGGTGTTCCCCGAATAGGCCAGAGGGAGGGCTCTGGAGGGCCTGGGTTTCAGGTAGAGGGCAAGCAGCAGTTTGGGTCTGCAAGCAGGATTTTCTGATGTTTCCAGAGGAGCCGCAGATGCGAAGACAGGAGTGAGCCTGTCGGACACAGAGGCTTAGGGAGCTGCTGGGGGGCAGAGCCCCATGGGCTTCCCCACTGAACCAGCAGA
This sequence comes from Erethizon dorsatum, assembly GCA_028451465.1. Lineage (NCBI taxonomy): Eukaryota > Metazoa > Chordata > Mammalia > Rodentia > Erethizontidae > Erethizon > Erethizon dorsatum. The sequence goes on along the minus strand of CM051830.1, from coordinate 125,736,721 downwards.
TGAATGCGACAACGTCGGGCCATTGATGCTCGTTCTAGCAGGGTGCTGCGTCACACAGAGAGGCTCAGGTGTGGCCGACAGCTGTTCTTTTAGGGCCCCACCCTGCACTGCAGTTCCTGGTGGTGCTGGGGGATGTCCAGCCCTAGCCAGAGCTTGAGGAATGGAATCCTGGTTGTTGGGGCTGGGGCATGGGGGAGGGATGTTGGCACCTGCGTGGGGTGGGTGGAACTGGGCCTTGGACTCCTTGCCAGCTGCCTGCTGGACCCCTAGGTCCTGGTGCCAGGACAGCAGATGCTACACCAGGGCCCCTAACCAGGTGTGATATCAGCACAGGAGGCACCCATGCCTGCTTTGCAGGTCTTTGCATGTAGTTTCTCAGCGTGCATGACAAACCTTGTGCAACCTCACCGAGACCCACGGTGCCTGTCCCTGTCTGTCCTCCTGAGCCTAGGGTGTGGGACAGATATGGGTGACTTTCCTTTGGTTGTCTGCTCTGGGAGCCAGGGTGTTGCAGGTCCCCAGGCCCACGTCTTCCTGGGAAGGGTGGCCGGCCCTGGCCCTGATCTGCAGACTGCTAAATGTGGGATGTCAGAGTCTTGAGTTCCTAGGTGAACTCCTGGGTCACCCAGGAGGGAGTCTCCATGTTGGGCTTTCCTGTACTGCCCACCTGGCACTGTGGACAGGACAGCTGGCTGCTCACCCCAGGCCTCTTCCTACCATAGCATGGCAGTGCTGGGACCCTATTTCTCAGCTGAGGTCCACATTTCCCAGCAGCCCTTGGACCTGGGTGGGCCATGTGACTCATCCTGGCCAATGGAAGAGCATGAAAGTGAGATGTGGAACAGGGTCCCTTGGCCCACCTGTGGCTGGGTGCTGAGGATCTGGGCCCAAGGGAGCAGACTGGAAGCCTGGGTCTCTGATTGCACAGAGGGATGCTGTCACCAAGAAGGAGGAAATGGACGCATGTTGCAGCACACCCCAAATCTGTGCTTCATGCTAGCACACTCCTCATGCTGCAACACTGATGGCTCATGTGCCATCCTTTTTGAAAGTAATTTAGATATGTTTTGCTGGATTCACAGAGTAATTAATACGCATTCACTGTAGAAGTTCCTTAAAAGTGCAAGAAGTAATTTATAAAGCCACCCACCAGCCTATCCTACCAAAGGCGCCATGGATGCTTCCTGGTGTTTATAGCTTGGATCTTGCTTGACCAGGGTGTTTATAAAATGGAAAAAGGTTTGGTGTGTTTTCGAAAGATACTGATAGATTTATTTTCTTCCTTATACTTACCAGTTTTCCTTTTCTTAAACAATGACTATATTCTGTGTGTAATTCTAAAAGGCCACTCAATTGTGCCCATTACTATCCTTCAAATACATTTATGAAAGTGGAGTCACTGGGTCAAGAAACATTTTCGAGGCATTTGGTAAGCAGTGCTGTTTATCCAGCAGACTTCCGTGCGCTTTTCTGCCTTAGCGGGGTGTAAGACATGTTCTTCTCTTCCCTCGAAGCCTACAACGCATCTCATCTGTCTACTACTTATCACAGAATCTAAGCGGGCGCGGTGGGTGCACCCCTGCGATGTCAGCACTCTGGGAGGCTGAGGCAGGAAGACTGCAGGTTCAAGCCCGGCCTTGGCTTCGGCACGCGTCCCCAGTCTGTGCTGGCTGCCTTCGCTCCGCAGGAGCGGGCGCTGCGGGGCTCAGTCCTCAAACCGTTCTGGACTGGCGCGTGTCCTGCCCCTGCCCCGGTCATTACCGTGGCTGCGGGGACCGTGCTGGCCACTCAACCCGCACCCGTCACCGTGAGCCAGCGCTGGCGAAGACAGTGTGGGCTCCAGGGTGAGGCGGGGCCGCGCCCACGCGCCCCTCGCTGCGCAGGCCGGGCTGGGGCCCGAGGGCGCTGCTGATGCCCGGGCGCCGTCCTCACGGCTTCCAGCGGCTGCGCCGTCGCCTGCCCGCGCCGACTGCGCCAGGCGCTGGGCCATGAGCGGGCGCCCGGGTCCCCGCGCCGTGAGCCGCCGTCCGTGTCAGCCGGCTCTCAGGGCGGACCCTGGCGCGGGGAGCCCCTCCGCGAGTCCCACGCGTGTCCTCGGCGCCGGCGCAGGGCGCGGTGCGCTACCTCGCACGAATTAGCTCGCGCTCGGTGCCGGGTCCCCGCGCCGCGTCCGCGGCTTCTCGGGAGCGGCGGATCGGGCCGGGGAGGCCGTGAGTCAGGAGCCGCTGCGCTCCCGCGCGGCCCCCACGGCTGCCCCGGTGGGCTAAGAGCTGAGAGGACGTCGCAGCCTCCTTCATCCGAGACCGCGGGCCGGAAGCCGGGGGACTCGCGCGTCCTCACCCTGCCCGCTCCTCGCCAGACTCCCAGGTCGGAGGCCCCGTCGCGGAGGGGCCGAGGTCGGGCCTCCGCCCAACGAGAGCGCGGCTGAGGGAGAGCGCTGTCCAGGCCCGGGCCGCCCCGGGCCCTTTGCACGCGCCGGGCCTCTGTCTCAGCGCGGCCGGCGCCGCATCCCTCCGTCCTGGCCTCGCTTTCTGAACAGCGGCCCCCAGAGCCCTCGCACGCTCCCCGTCTCCTGGCTCCCCTGTCTTCTCAGCGTTTCTTGCGAGCTGAGACAGGCTGATTGTGGGGCCTCAGTCTCCTTCCCCAGGGCAGCCTGAGTGGCTTCTTTGTGTCCATGTTATGGACTCGGTGTCCGCCCTGTGGGTGGGGGCTCTGTGGGGATCAGCCCTGCTCGCTCCTCTGCTGGCCACGCTCAGCCGCTTTCTGGTCACCTGTGCCTCCTGCGACGCCATGGGCAGCATCGCGGGGACCTGTGGGGCCGCCAGGGTGAGGGGCCCCAATTCCCATGCACAGCTCGGCGGAGCACGGGCCCTGGGGTCTTCACCCTGGACCTACCCTTAGCGCTGAGATCAGGGTTTAGGGTGCAGCCAGCCCAAGACCTTCACACTCAAGAGCAGGGCCCAGGTGGGAGGCACACAGCAGGGCCAGGGAGAAGCGGTGTGCCTCGATGGTCAGAGACCCTGCTTGGGAGGAGGCGCCAGGAAGCCCAGCTTTCCCGTCTGCAAACAGGGCAGGGGGGCACTGGGCTTGGCTGTGGGCGCTGTACTATGGGGACGAATGAGTGAACCACATTTGAGCTCTGAGCAGTGCTGCACCCGAGGACGAAGTGAGTGTGTCCACGCTGGTGGATAAAATGACAGAGGCGCTAGCTGGGCATGGCGGCTGGGAGGCTGAGGCAGGAGGATCTCTGTAAGTTCAAGGCCACCCTGGGCTATACAGTGAGTTCAAGACCAGCCTGAACTGCATAGTGACACCCTGTGGCAAACAAACAAACAAACAAACAAACAAACAAACAAATGACGCCTGAGCCTAACTGCAGAGGCTGCTGGAGCAGGGCCTCTCCGAGGACCCAGAGCCCTGGGGATGAGGTACTTTCTCTTTTCCTGTGTCTCTAGGCCCCTCCTGTCCCCAAGGCTCCGCCCCATGCAGAGGCCCCCTGGCCCCGAGCGCAGAGGTGCGAGGCGCAGAGGTGCGAGGGGCAGTGGCTTTAACAGCAGAGACCGTGGGACCTCAGGCACAGCCCTTGGCCTCAGGCTGCCTCAGTTTCCCCACCGGTACTGTGGGGTCTGTGGTGCCCTGTTTACAGGACAAGGGTGAGGGTCAGTGGGTACGGCTGTGAGGTGCTGGGTGGCAGGAGGTCAGTGCTGGGGATCAGGTGGTGGCTGCTGTCGCTGTCACCTGTGGTCAGAGGGGACCACGGATGCACTTGCGCTTCACAGCCCTGCTGTGTGCACCAGAGCTGCGCTCCAGCCGTGTGGGGGTCTCCAGACTCCACTCCTCCCAGGGTTCCCTCGCCAGCCACCCCTTCCGCCCCATGCCTGGGGCCAGCGTTGTCCGCCACTTGTGTCTGTGCCCCAGGGACTCCCAGGGAGATGAGGGCTCGGGGGCGGGCTGATGACAGTATCCAGAGCCCAAACAAGCCGTGCTGACATCAGGGACAGCAGCCACACTGCTCTGTCCAGGGCTGCAGGGCGGGGCTCCTAACCCAGCTTTCTCTCTCTGAAATGACAGTAGGAGTGGGGGCGCCTGACAGCTGTGACCCTGGAGTTAAGATTCACGAGCTTGGGCTCCAGAGGTTGCCTTGGTCTGGAACAGCAGGGATGGGATGGTTACCACCAGGGCAAGGAGGCCGGGTGAGGTTGACCCTCCCTGCACAGCGAGGGGGTGCTGGGGGCGGCCCTGTCGACCTCATTTACCCGGCTGGGCTGTGTGTGTCCTCCAGTGCCTGACACCCTGGCAGTTTATAATATTAAAGTCCTCGACTGATCATTTCCAAAGCAGGCTTTGTACAGTCAGGATTTCCCTCCTACCTGAAGAGAGTGGCTTTTCCTTCAAAGACATTGGCCAGCGAGCACAACCACCCTTTCCCTGTGATCTGTGCTGCCGCCTCATTTACAGGGCTGCTCGTGCTGGGGCAGAGTCGAAGCCCCGCGGCCCTGGGTTCAAATCCCAACTGTCACCTTTGGAGCTATAGGGTCTGTGAAGTGACTGTTCTGTGCCTCAGTTTCTCCCCTTGTCACAGACACGGATATCACGGGGTCTTGAATTCACATGACACTTTGAGATGCTTAGAACTGTGCTTTGTAGATAACAAGTGCTCAAGATGCTGGCTACTGTTATCAACACTAACAATGTTGATAATTAGCATTAAGGCAGAAATTAGATTCCTGAGATCATTTTACTTTAGAAAGTGGCACACTTTCACTGGGTTTTAGCTTGGAGATGGAGTAATTGGGCAGATGATAAGCTTAATCCACACAGAATTGTTCTGGGGTCTTTAGTAAGAGTAAAATTAATTTTCCTGTAAGATGATTAATCTGATGAAATTGCTCTGAGAGCTGAAGGTGTTTAATTAAATACCAGGCATTGCTTCTGGGTGGATGCGCTCAGCCATGCATGAGGTGGTCCCCAGGGTCCTGGTCCCTGTGCCTGGGCTCTCTCTTGGGCGACAGTTCTGGGGAAATGCTGTCCTCATCTTCCTTGAGTTCGTAAAGCAAATTGAGTGGAACAAGCCAGGAAGCCTGCGGGGCCTGCACATCATGCATCCAGAGAGACAGCTGGGCACAGGAGTCCGTCCTCACCGGGCTCACCCGGCACCTGAGTGCCCTTGGCTCTCCGGACTCCTCCCACTGACCAGCACCTCCGAGGCTGGGGCAGCCTGGCGCCCCTGCTGGGAAGGGCTCACCAGCTTTCAGGGTTCGCTTGACAGCGTTTTGCCTGTCACCCAGGGCCGAGAGGGAACACGGGAGATGAAATCCTTCCCTCAACAGTCTCCGCCCTCTTCCCAGAGCTGGTGCTGTCCTGGGGCCGGCACAGCGGTTCCAACCCGACCCCTCCCCCGAAGCATGCGCCTGCCGCGTGTGGGATCAGCCTGGCTTGGCAGAGAGGAGGAGATCCAAAATCCGGGATGGTGCAGATGTTTGCTGTGTACAAAAGGACAGCAACTAAAACTGTTTTGGTTCAGTTTTTAAAAAAATGAATGGACTTTTTTAAAAGCAGCAGTTTCAAGTTTACAGAAAAATTATCAGTGAGAACAGAGTGTGTTAGTATCTCACTCTGCTGTTTGTCCTATGTTCTTGCTGGTGCAGCGTGTTTGTCACCATTGCTGACCAAGCAGTACATTTTGTTACTAATTTGTTACTTTGTTATCAATGGAAGCCCATGGCCTGTCGTTACTTTGTCATGAACTGCAGCCCTGTGCCACTGCAGCAGCCTCCTTGGCTTTGACAGACCCCCCACCACAGCCCACAGGATTGCTGTGCTGCCCGGAGCTGCCTGCTCCCCACCCCTGCCACCGCCTGATCTTTCACCTTCGCCGCAGTTTTGCCTTTTCCAGGATGTGGTGGAGTTGGGGGTCAGAGCGTTCGGGGCTTTTCAGAGTGGCTTGTCTGCTTCCTAACGTGCAGTTGATGGTTCCTCCAAGTCTGCCTCCGGGGAAGTAGCTCTGAGTTTCTTTTGCCCTGAATTACTGCAGGGTGGGACGCCACTGTGCCAGCCTTACCACTCAGCACCAAAGGGAACCCTGGTGCGTGACACAGGGCTCACATGGGGCACCTCGGCTTCTCCAGGGTGACGTGCCGCTCTGTGCAGCCTGACGTGCATTCGGGGGCACCGGTGCAGCATTTGCGATGTTGCAGGTGCTGTCCCAGGCTGTGCTTTCTGGGACCTGCTCGGATGGGGCAGCCAGTGACAGGCGATTTCGAAGGGGAGGGGCCTCATGGAGAGTGGCATGTTTTGTCTACAACGACATCTTCCCTTTTTTTTTTTTTTGTGGGTACCGGGGTCGAACTCAGGACCTCGCGCTTGCCAGGCAGGCACTTAAGCGACTGAGCTATCTCACCGGCCCATCTTCCCTTTTTAACAACGTCCTGGAGGTGTCCTGCAATCGTGGCGCACCCCACCCCAGCCTGCGTGCTCCCGAAGCACACACTCATCCATGGAGGCTCCCTGGGCTGCACGCTGTGCTGGCTGCTTGGTCAAAGACAGCCTCAGTCCCTTTCCTCATGGAGCTCACGGCTGCTGGGGACAGGGGCAGGTAGAGGCCTTAGTGGCTGGGGCCGGGTCACCAATGGCAGAGATTATCGAACCCCCAAATGGACTGTGGCTGCCTTGGGAGGGGGCTTTGCCAGGCACCTCTGAGTGAAGAACAAAGGGACAGGAGCCAGGGGACATTGGCAGGAAGGCTTTTTATGAACTGACTGTCTACGTTTTGTCACACACACCACGATGCTTTGGGGTTATCTGCATCTTGGAATGGTTCGATCCAGCTAATTAACAAATGCCTTACCTTGCATGGTTATTTTTGTGGTGAGGTCACACAACATCCAGTCCTTTTACATTTTCCAAGAAGACAATGTGGCATCATTAGCCAAGCATGCACAATTACAACCAGGTGGGTCCGGAGATGACTGTGCAGCCAGAGGGCGAGCGGCTGCGGGGGAGGAGGCGGCTGGGGAGGGGTGGGGGTGGGGTAGAGAGGAGGCAGGCTCTGTGGGGCCTGCGTGGTCTTGGAGCGGAGACCTCGGAGGAGAAACGGTCTTAGTGCTCAGGATGAAGAGACAGGAGGCGGCTTCACCCCATTACCGAAGCGTCTCTGGAGCCAGGGCCACGGCCCTTCCTTCCTGCAGCTGAGCGCTCATCTTGGTGTTTTTGTGCCCTGGACTCCAGGACGTTTAAACTCTGTCATCATCTCCAGGTGCCGGAGAGCCTGCTGTGATTGAAAAGCAAAAGCGGTTTGTTTAAAGTAGAGTGAGCTGCAAGGGCAGGCCTGGTCTCTTCTCGTTGGACGCTGTGGTGGGGCAGCTGCCCCCGCTGGACCAGACCCACAGGGGCAGCTGATCGGACCATGCTCAGAGGCCCTAGACAGGGGCTCCGGGTCGGATTAGGAACCTTCCCGAGGCTGACTGAGGACGCCCTGGGAGAATGCTCAGCAAGCATTGAACCACAGGGAACACTTGAGACAGAGTAACTCCTTCCTCCGCCCTGGCCGCCCCCTTACGTTTCCCTGTGGTTCCCAAAGGGCTGAGCTGCTACCAGCAGGAGAGTGGGGGCGCGTCCTGCCTCCGGTGGTTCTCTCAGGCTCGGGGAGTTTATGTAGGGTGGGGAGACCCTCGGGGAGGGGGAGCAGAGTCCTGAGACCCTGGGGCGCTGTCACAGTGCAGGCTCCACCCTGGGCTCCGCCAGCCATGTGCGTCCTAGCTGCGTGACCCGTTGTGACAGCTGCGTGCAGCGCGGTTCCTATTTGCAGATTGAATTACCATCCTGTTCAGCTGACACAAAGCGTTCCGCCGGCTCCGCTCCCAGCCCCTGAATAAGTAAACAGTCTTCGGCAGGAAGGCGGCCGGAGGCTGGCGCTGGGGTGGTGCGCAGAGCCGGGGATCAGAGACCAGCATCCTGTAAGTACCTGGCTTTGGGGTGGGGGAGGCCAGTGGATTACTAAGACTTGTCTTAGGCAGCGAGATGGGAAGCCTGACCTGGGGTGTGGCCGTGGGAATGCTCTTGTGGACCGCAGGGCAGAGGGTCCCAGCCAGCCTCCGGCATTCGTGATAATCCTTGGTTTCAAAACCCTTGCCTCTTAGCTGAGGGTTAACTCTCTGTTACCACCCTGTGAGGTGCAGGTCCAGACCTGTCCCCAGGGTCGGTTCCCGGTTAAATTCCGGGCCGCACACCAGGGTGAAGCCTCCAGGAGCCGCTGAGGTCCACCTGCCGGAGGCTGCCTGCATCTTACTAACCTGCTAAACACCTCCCCTTGAAATCGCTGTTCCGTTCAGAATTGGCTTTGGTGTTGCTTGTTTAAGTAGTGCAAAATTGGCATTTAAAACAGCCTACATTCAAAGTGATGATGTTTCCAGTGGAAACTTTTACCCTGCTTCGTACTCAGCTTTGGGGAAGCATTTTCCAAGTTTGAGGCCCAGATGATAAGACCAGGTTAAGCATCAGAAAGAGCTCCGCTAATGAGCACAATTAGTGATGTGGCTGTGGCATTTTCACCCTGCACAGCCCAGCGTGAGTTGAACGCTGCACCCTAAGAGGCAGGGAGGTCGCGCTAGCTGAGACCAGCGGCATCCTCCTCATTCCTTCCCCGGGTGTGGGGGGGGACAAGGCAGTAAGTGGATGGATGAAATGGGCCGAGTCCCTGCCCACCCTGACAGCAGGAAGCGACCCCCCCAGGAGAAGTTAGCTTGTGCTGCGTGAGGGGCGTGTGTGCGGGGCAGAGCAGACAGGAAGTCGGGCATCAGTCAGTCATTGTGCTTGTCCCTCTCTGACTAAACAGCCATTAATTAAAGCGGTGCAGGAAGTGCTATTTGAGCTGCCACCCCGATTTACCGTAGAGTTCTGGGTGGTTCACACACGGCTCAGGGTGCTGCATTGAATCATGAATAACCACGCCCACATGAAGCTGCACATGGTCATTTCTCACGCTTTATATCATCAGCAAGGCCTGGGAGATGTTAGGACCTGGAGCCCCTTTCAGGCAGTGCAGGCAGAGTCCCTGGAGGGCCAGTGACCAAGGCGGGAGGTGACAGAGCACAGGGATCAGGAAGACACAGGAAAGAGACAGCTTGGTCAGGATTCTGTGCCCAGAGGCTGCGGAAATTTGCCAAAGGCACTGAGAACCTAGGGAGGAAAAATTTACATAACTTGCAGATTACTGTGAGTTCCTATAATCTTATTTTGTATGTCATTCTCAATCGTGTCTGAGGAAGCATGGCTCCTTAAAGGAGAGAAAGAGGGAGAGTGCGGCTAGAGGAAGGTCTCGGGTGGTCGTGTCCCCAGGAGGAAGTCGGCGCACACGGCGCAGTGCCTCTGCCGGGCCAGGTCTTGCTGGAGACGGCTTCCGCATCCTTTCTGTTCGGCTTTTGGTTTTGTGCAGAGCCCCCTCCGCCCCAGGGCCCCTCCTTGCTCACCTGTGGGCAGGTGGGCCAGTGCTGTTACATCCTGTGATTTGGGGTGATATGTTGATTTTTAAGAAATGCTGTTATACAATAGCTACTTGTTCCCCGTAGTTTAGAGAAAGGACACGAGTACCTAGTGAGTTATTGTAGTATAAGATTTCCTCTGAGACAAGACTCGGGTCTGAAGCCTTCAGCGAGTTCCTAGCCACACCTCCTTTGGGGGCTCCAACAATATTTAATTTGAAAGTGCATGCACATGATTTAAAAAATCAGTAGTGTGTAAAGGTGTATAATAAAAACCAGCCACCTCTTGCCTTGACTTCTTGCCCCCTAGCCCACTTACAATGCTTCCTGTGGTTTCTTCTTGAAGTTCCCTAAATGATCCTAAAAATACACCTATCCTGCTCCTTTTTTTTTTTTTTTTTTTTTTTTTGTGGGTACCGGGGGTCGACCTCAGAACCTTGTGCGCCAGCAGGCGCCTGCTCCGCTGAGCGTTATCACTGGCCCTTTTTTCGTATGTGGATACCGGGAGTCGAACCCAGGACTTCGCACTTGCCAGGCAGGTGATTATGCCACTGAGCCATCTCACCGGCCCTATTCTGCTACTTTTGATTTGCCAAATTTCCTAAATCAAAAGTGGCACTTTTGGTTATAGAGAAAAACCATCAGGGGTGATTTTGTCTTCCAGGGGAAGACATGTCTCGGTGTGAGGCGTTTTTGTTTGTCACAACGCGGGGGAGGACAAGCGTTAGTGGCATGTGGTTGCTGTGACATCTGGTGACACGCAGGACAGTCCTACTGACAAGGAGTTGACTACTGGCCCAGTGTGCTGGAGCGTGAGGCGGAGAAGCCCAGCGGTAGATGAAGACTCGGCGATCTCCGATTGCTCTCTCCCCCCGCGCGGGTGGTTAAGTCTCTGCTTTAGTTGAGTCAGCGGTGGCGCTGAGTTGTTACGCACGGATCACGAGCTGTAGAGCCGGGTATGGAGAGGGACTATGTTTCTCCTTGCGCGGCTTTTTAGTTTTCCTGCAGTTACTCGGAGCCCGGTGCTCAGTTGCTCCACCCGCAGTTCACCCATTAGCAGTTCCTTCCTCCTCCTTGACGGTGTCAGAAGCTTTCCTGACTCTCTCTTCCTGGATCCTTGACTTCCCAAACGCTTCGCCTGCGTGTTCCGCGCTCATTGCTCTCGAGCTGTGAGGCGCGCTCTCATCCTGGAGCCCTTCCTCGTCCCAGTTAGGTCACACCTGTGGTTTAGGCAGGATCCAGAGTTCCTGAGATTCGGTGGCTTTCCCTGAATTTTTATTTTTCCGCTTGTTAGGCTGCAGCACATCTTCCAGTCACTTCCTGAGAAAGGCTGACCTGGAGTAAACTTCTGGAGCCCCGGCATGTACGGTGGCATCTTTGCTTTGTGCTCATGCTTGGCTGACAGCGCACTTAGACCTAGAATCTTAGGCTGGAAGTAATATCCAGTGGGAATTTAAGGACAGTCCGAGAGAGGCTTCCAAGATCATGGCTGAGAAATGAGCGACCTAACTCGTTGTCCCTCTTTTGTGACCCTCGGAAATGTCTCTGGTCTCCCCTTACTTTCTGTCCTCTCGTTTCTTCTGCTGCTCTTGGGACGGGTTGCTTTTCATCCATTCCCGGAGCACTTTGAATCTAGAGCTGCTTTCATCTAGAAAATGTTATAAAATTTTACTGATAGTTTCTTTCTCTACATTTTTTCTCTATGAAAATCTTATGGGTAACAGTTGGATGCTTTGGATTGATTTTTACAGTTAAAAAAAATATTTTCTGTCACTTTGGAAGCTTTTCTCAACCTTACCCAAAGTACCATCTAAAATTGCTTTTTAAAAATATCATCACTTTATTTATTTATTTATTTTTGAGACAGGGTCTTGCTTTGTGGTCTAGGCTGGCCTCAAATTCACAGCGATCCTCCTGCCTCAGCCTCCCGAGTGCTGGGATGACAGGCGTGCACCACCACTTCTGGCCTAAAATTGCATTTTAAGAGCCATCTTTTTAATTTATAAGAATTCCTTTTGTCTTTCATCCCCCCTTTGATAGCATATTGTCTTTGATTTGTGGATGCTCTCTGAGGGTCCCTGTTAGATTTGTTTCCTTTTTAAAGTTAATTTTGGTCACTTGCATAATCTTTGTTCTGAGTTGTAGTTCTATATTCTTTGAAGTTTGCATTTTAATGGGGTGAGGCCTCCTGGGTTGGCTGATTTTGGGGCGAAGTACTGACTGCTGGGGCGGGGGTGTGTGGTGGGCTCAGCCTGGGGGTCTGGGGAAGCCCCAGGATTTCATGTGTGAGCTCCTACTGGCCAGCGACACAGGTCTTTGTGTTACCAGCCACTTAGGTCCTTATGCTCAGGGTCCTTTGCTTGCCGCTGAGGAAACCAAAGGAAAACATTTATTTTGGTAAAAAGGCAAAAGGGCTTATTCAAAGCAAGCTCGGAGGAGACGGAGGCCCCTCTGCCTCCGGTCAGCATCTCAGGTGGGGGACAGGTGGGCGAGGGTCTTTTCTAGCAAGGAACACAGAGTAGGCAACTCGGGGGACAGGAGACCTGGCGAGGAATGGCACTAGACTCGACCTCCTGGGCCAGCATCTGCCAGTCCCGTCCACCCCTCGGGGCTGATCATGGGTCGGGGAGCTTTTTGTGCCCTGGGCCTGAGAACGTTTGGGGAAGCCGCTTTTTCCTAAAGGAGCAAGTCTCACTTTCCAAGTTTTACCCCACAGTGCCGGCTGCATTTTCTCTGGGTTAGTTTGCTGCGTACATGGTATTTCCAGGCTCCTGCCTGGTGTGAGGCTGCCGTGGGGTTGGGACAGTGCCCGGTGTGACTTGGGGGGCATGGGCAGGTGGCCCTGAATCCCCCGTCCCAAGGTGGCTCTGGCTGTGGTGACCTCTGCCTGCCCCTTCTGCTTCATAAGCAGTCATTAAATCTGTCGGGAAGCAACTTCCACCTCCGTCTAGACATCTTCCCCTCATCTCCTCGCATGCCATTTGAAATCTCATTAGACTCCAGCTTGGGTTAAAATGATACACACGTGTTCCGGCCTTTGCGGCCAGACGTTGTACCCTGGGTGGATGTGATCTTATTTACCCTCGGTCTGAGGACTTTTGGGAACTTAGAGGTGCTTTGCCAATGTCCATTAATCAAAATAAATCAAATCTGGGCCGTGCAGACTGGTTTTGGTCCTAGGTTCCAGGACAAAGCCTGCCGGTCTGCCCCTCCTCTCACCCATGCGCTTCATTTACTCACAGGACACAGCTGGATTTCTGGTAAACCCAGGGCCGCTCCATCCACCATCTTACTCAGTAATTGTAGAATTAAAAAGCTCATTTTAGCAAAAATAAATGTCAAACAATGTGATTTTTTTTTTGACTGTTTCCAATTTTGATTGTTTCCATCATCTTGAAGGTCTGAGGCTATACAGAAAGTTCTGCTTTCAAATATCTGGTGACAAGATGGGAATTCCTGACCTCTGCCACGTGCAGCGAGCTGATGGCTTTTGTTAGTTATACTGATTTTTATGAATTAGTCTCATGACCACGGGGCAGCCGCCCTGTTCTGCTGAGGATCTGTGCGCAGTCAGGAGGGGTGGTGACTTGTGTCCTCAGTGCGCCCCTGGATGTCATCAGCCAGAGCTGGGTGATGGGGCCCCAAGTGCGCCTCTCCTGGCAGCACCCGAGCCTGGAGCCTGGGAAAGACATTGTGTGTGTGTGTGTGTGTGTGTGTGTGCAGGGGGGCGGGGGGGTGTTGCACGCAGACTCCCTTTGTTCTGTATCAAGAAATTGGGGTGAAGGAGAGAAAGCGCTCGTGTGGGGAGGCCTGAGCATTAAATATCCAGTCTGTCACTCAGCGCGCTCTGGACAGATAGCATTGTCCCTGCCCTGCCTCTGGGGCGTGGAGAACGGAAGAGGCGGGGAGCCCGTCGAGCCGCTCCGCCTGATAGAGACCCTGCGTGCTCTTTCCCGCAGCTCAGAAATGACCCGCCGCTCCTGAGGAGCAGGTTCAGGGACGCCTGGAACAGACCCCCCTGCTGAGGACCCTCTCCGGGTCCCGACCCCAGGAACCCAGCAGCAGAGCTTGGCGGTAAGCTGTCTTCCGTCATTTCTGAGGCTCAGCGCCCGTGTCCGTCGCGCTGTGTCCGTTCTTTCAGTGTTCAACTATTTATTCCGGACAAGTTTATCAGGTGCCCACTCTGTGTTGGTTGGTGGGGGAGAGGGGCCGGGTGAACAAAGCAGAGCTGGCCTCTCCTGTCACAGAGGCAGCAGCCTGGGTGGCCTTCAAAGGCCCTTAGGTCAGAATGTGCTCTGTGCATGAGCAGCTGGGCCCTGGAGCCCAAGCTGGGGAGCGGCAATGGGGCTGCCCCTTCAGGACCTTTGGTCTGTGCTATGATACGGGTGTTAAATCTTAGGGCCGGTAGCAGGGGTAGTGACAGGTTTAATAAGATCACCCTCAATTCTGGTTGGAGGTGAAGGAAATGAGGGAGCCATAGGAGGTCGCCGTGGAGTCCTGAGCAGTGGCTGTGTGGCTGGCGCCCGGCTGCTGTGGGCTGCAGGTCCCTGGAGAGGGAGGTCCCAGATGCACTTGGGCAGAAAGACCTGCCCTGTCACGGTGGAGGGTGAAGGGAACTGACAGGGGGCACAGTGTGTCCTTGGAGGCTTGGTGTGGGGGCCAAGTTGCGGGGGGGACACCGCCTCGTCATGCAAGAACGGCTGAGTGAGAGTGGAGGAGACCCTCAGCCAGTTCCCACCAAAGCCAGCTTGGAGTCTGAGCTCGCCAGGCAGTGCTGAAGCCAGGGCGAAGCCAGCAGGTAGTGGCCGGGCCTGGGGGTCAGAGAGAAGTCACTCCTGAATGTGAGCCTTGCTCTGAGGCTTCAGAGTCGGGGCAGGATGTGAATACAGGGCCCCACTGTGAGCACTGGTTGCGAGGGCTGCTCATCTGCCCTGTGCTTGGGAGGCAGAAGGTGAACCAGTGACACCATCGTGCCTCTGCCGAGCGTGGCCTGGGGGCCTCTGATGGACACCAGTTGTTGTGAGACTCAGATTCTGGTCCATGGGGTGGTGCGGAGTGATGAGATTGGGTGTGACAGTGGTGATGCTGGAGGTGGTGGTGATGGTGATGGTGGTGATGGTGGTGATGGTGGTGGTGGTGATGGTGGTGATTGTGATGATGGTGATGATGACTGTGGTGGTGATGATGGTGATGGTGGTGATGATGGTGATGGTGGTGACGGTGATGATGGTGATGATGATGATGGTGATGATGGTGATGGTGGTGATGGTGATGATGGTGATGGTGGTGATGGTGATGATGGTGTTGATGGTGATGATGACTGTGGTGGTGATGATGGTGATGGTGGTGATGATGGTGATGGTGATGATGGTGACGGTGATGATGGTGATGATGGTGGTGATGATGGTGATGGTGATGATGGTGACGGTGATGATGGTGATGATGGTGGTGATGATGGTGATGGTGATGATGGTGATGGTGGTGATGATGGTGATGATGGTAATGATGGTGATAATGGTATGATGACTGTGGTGGTGATGATGGTGGTGGTGATGATGGGGATGGGGATGGGACAGTGAATGGACTCAGGCAGTGTATGTTCCATACACTTTGTTCATATACAATCCTTTGATTTATATTTTACACATTTGTTTCCCTGGAAGGAGGCACAAAGGGTCTGCACGTGAAGCTCCCAGCTGTTTAGACCAGATGTTGACTTGTAACCCTTGGTACCCCTCACAAGGGAGCTACAAATCATCATTTAGTGAGTGAAGGCAGCATCCATGGGTGTGGGGCTCCTGGGAAGTATTCCAAAAGCCTTTAATTTTCATCATTCTCAGTACAAGGACGCAGGTCGTCAGTGGGTCTCCTCTATAACAAGAGTTCATCTGCGTGCCCTAAGAAGACACCCTGCGTCGGTAAGGCAGATGCCTCTCCTCTGAGGGGTGTGGGTTCTGTCCGCACGCGTGTTTTCCAAGTGCATTTGCTGCATACAGAGTCACTCCATTCTCCTAGGGATCACGAGCAGATGACTTCAAGGGCTCATTACTTTTTTGATATTTTAAATTTTGGTCATTCTGGGGGAGGAAGCTGCCGAGTGGAGGGATATGCATGTGTGAATCTTTCCTATATTTGGAATGGGTTTTTTTTTTTTTTTTTTGATAGATTGTTGGCTGCTTGGAATTGCAGATGCCTCATTAAGTTCTTTCATTTAAATTTAGCTCTTGCTCTCACTTGGGAAGGGAATGGAATGTTGGAATTATTTCACCATGAAGGGAAACAATTAGGAGACGGCTCCTCATGACTTTTATAGATGAGGCGCAGCCAGTGGCGCTGGAGGCTGTGGTGTGACCGGGTGGGGGCTATTGGGAGCACTGTGGCCTCGAGGGTCTGGGTCACTTTCGCACACCCTCCTGAGTGCCAGATTCCAAGCTCTGTCAGGGCAGCAGCTGTGTAAATCACTAGTGAACATACTGTGGTCTCCATCTCTCACACAGGCCAGGGCCCTGCAAGGTAAATAAAACTTCACAATGTTTATCCAAGGACCTGAGTCGGATCCGCGACATCATTGGCGGAGGTTCTGTGTGTGGGAGTGACTTTAAAATTGTCGCACCTCGTCCTGTGTGGAGGGCAGTGGGTGCTCACGGAGGAATCGCATCTTACCGAAGCGTAGACAGTGAAAGGTTAAACTCTCTTAGTCCCCTTTCCCATTCTGAGCCCCCTTGATCACCACTATTAATGGTTGTGTTTCTTTCTGGAATTTTCAGTCCTCACACACACAAATACACCCACAATCACAGCATCTTAATATATTACAAAGTGGACACCTGCTCACGTACAGAAGTGGGGTGCACATGTACACGCGTGGACATACTTACGCATGTGTGTGTTGAAGTACATATGTAGTCCCTGACTTTTTAATTAATTTCTCATTGCTCTTTATTTGTGAGTTGGTATATTTGATTCGCAAAACCTCAGTGTGTCTCGACTAGCGTCTTCCCTCCAGCTCATGGCTGTCTTCAGTTTGTCCGTCCCGGGTGTATCGGTATCCGTTAGCGAGGTCTCTGTTTCCAAGTCCACATGTGGGTCTGGCTCGCGGGACCCCACGTGTTTGGAAGGGAATTGTACTTTTCCGCAGGGCCTTTCCTGCCCAGCATGTCTCTTTCCATGTTGGGGTGCCAGGGCACTGTTTTGTTCTCTATTTTAAATATTATAAGTGCAGCTTGGTTTCACAGAACGTGAGTCTTGCAGGGCATATTTGTGCGTGCACGTAGCATACTTTGATCACCTGTCACCTGTTCCCTTCCCTCCCCTGTCCGCGGGTCCTCTTCCTCTGCACCCCCTGTCTCTCTTCCTGATGATCTCCATTCCCACCCATCCTCCATCAGATATCAGGGTTTCATTCCTCTCGTGGCCGCTCTTTCTCCCCTCACATGGGTGGGCTGCACATGCCGGCTGCTGTGAGTCATGGCACCGTGAACTGGCAGCGTGGGTGTCACTGTAGTGTGCTGTAATCCCCTGGGGAACACGCCCAGGGTGCCCCTCTTCTTCCGGCTACAGTGCACTGTTGAACAACTTAGCCTGCCCTGCACCCAGCTGAGCCCTCAGGCCGGTGTCACCCGTGTGGGTGGCCTGCTGTGGAGGCGGATGTCAGGGTCACAGGCAGGGCGCTGGCCCTGGTTTTTAACAAGTTTGTTATCCAGAGGCACACACACGGTGATTTAGCTGTTCCCTCAACCTGCCTGTATTCACGCTTGCTAGCACCTTGTTCACACTCACCTGCACACACGTTTCTCTAGCCATGTGCAAATGTGCACAGATCTGAGCACTGGGATATGCAGGAGCTGGAGGTACAAACGGCCCATGTGTGTGCTCAGCAGGGGTGGCTTCTACACGGCGGTTGGCGCCGTGCGGGTGCCGTGTTCAGTTCTCGGCTTCCCGTCTCCCACAATCCTTTGTGCGTGTGTGCACACACACGTGTGTATGTGTGCATGTGTGAGTATGTGCGTGTGTGAGAGTCTGCACACAGCCTACGCAGCCTAGCGGCCTGACTTTGTCAAACACGGGTGGTCGGTAAATACTTGCAGAGGCTGGAATCTGACCCAGTAGGAAGCAGTGCCCCGTGCCGGGACCTTCGTCGGCACCACCAGTCCCCTGACCCGTCAGCTCGTCTGGGCTCTGTCTCCCTGACCTGGTGGGGAAGGAGCTCTCGGAGCAGATAGTGTGCAGGCATTGAACGGGAGGGAGGGGTTGGCTGGGAGATTTCGTTCTCTCTTTGGACAATATTGTGACCAGTGTCTGATGAAGCTTTTGCCTAAATCCACCACCAGCCCAGGGCTCTCAGAGCGCAGTTTCTGCCAGTAAATAAGGAGACAAATGCAGTGGACAGAGCCACCCTGAGTCTACAGTCGGGTACTTACAGGAAACAGTGGCGTAGCCCCAATCCTCGGGGCACCTGAAACCAGACAGTACTGAACCCTAGATACACTCTGCTTTTCTTTATACTGCTGTGCCTGTGGCCACATTTACCTTTTGTTTTGTTTTGTTTTTGAGACAGGGTCTCACCATGTAGTTAAGGCTGGCCTTGAACTCACTATGTAGCCCAGGCTGGCCTTGAACTCACAGCGACCCTCCTGCCTCAGCCTCTTGAGTGCTGGGATTACAGGTGTGTGCCACCATGCCTAGCTCAGGATTAACTTTTGAATGAGGCACCAAGCAGGGCTGTAACTCCCTGGTACAAGGCCCTGGGTTTGATCCTTGGCACCAAATAAGTAAAGAAATGGATAAACAAATGAGGCAGAATGAGAAGTAATAATAATAAAGCGACCGATTCTAGCAGGATTACGCAGTGAGGTTCCGTGAAACCCACAGGCTGTTTCTTTCTGGCACTTTACCTTTCACGTTTGTGGACCACAGCTGACCAGTGCGTAACTACGACTGTAGAGAAGAGGGGACTGCGTGGTTCCTTACTCGAGAACACTAGCATGTGCGTGGGCAGCGGAGTCACAGAGGGGCCTACCCGCGCCGTGCGCAGCCCCTGCCCCACGAGGTTCGCGGCGTGGGAGTCCCGGGACCCAGGCCCTGGCCCGGGTCGAGCCGCTTGTCACCAGGCCCCTGCTCCCACCTCCCGGCAGCGCCTCGCCCGCTGGCCTTGCTCGGTGCACCCTGTGTGGAAGTGCCGTTGCGATCTTGTTGCTCAGTCCCGGTGTGAGGTGTGTTTGTGCTACCTTCTCTCTGACGCGGTGGACTGGCCCAGTGGCACGGGCCCTGTGCCATCAGCGGCTCTGTGGCCCCTCAGTGCTGCTCCAGGGAGCAGGGAGTCTGTGGTGCTGGGTCCCATCCTTGTCACAAGCCGGGTGTGATGGCGCCGCGTGTGCCCTGCTTCGGGCTGTGACAAGAGAAGACAGTACCCAACGTGTGCGGGCCCTCAGGAAGGGCTGCGGGATGTCACACGCCTGGTGACAGCACCTGTGTCCCGCCTGCCTCCTGGTGACCAGGCCCTGAATGCAGTGTTCCAGCTGCGTGCGTGGGACAGACGCAGGCCACGGTGTGGCTGTCCACTCAGAGACCTTTGGCTGCTGCGTCCTGCGACGTCGCGTGGGTCAGGGCTCTGGCTTGCAGCAGGGATGCTCCGGACTGGGCTGTGTCCCCAGAAGACGCATTGGTGATCTCGCTGGAGATGGGTGCAAGGAGGTTCAGATTAAGACGGCACCCTCGGTGGCCCTTGGGACCATGCCTCGTGTCCTGCTAAGAAGGAAAACTTGGGACCCAGGGACACAGGGACATCAGCTGTGAACACATGGGCAGAGATAGGGCGATGCATTTCGAGGCTGGAAACCCGAAAGACGGCTGTGAGCAGCAGCAGCAGCAGCTGGCAGGGCCTGGGCAGAGTCGCGCTCAGAGCAGGGGGAGCCTTGGCCGCTGGTCTTCAGGATGTGGCTTTGTGGTGTTCAGGACCTGCTACGGTTTATGCCTCAGTGGCCCGGAAGCCGCACATGCTCATGGGCAAGATCTGTGGGAGTGGCTGGGTCAGGAGTGACAGCTAATCTGCTGCTGGGAGGTGGGTCCGGCAGGAAGGGCCACTGGGTGTGGCCCGGAACGCCATGTCCCCCCTTTACTGCTTTCCATGGAGCAGGTGCCTGTGAGGCCTGAGACCTGCACATAGCCTCAGTGCCAAGCTGAGCTGCTCCTGCAGGCTGTATGCAGTGCTTTGTCCCAGCATCCAGGAAGGTGACAGACAGGCGTGTGGGAGGAGGATGCTGACCCTGGGTCTGTGCTACAGGTAGCAGAAGCAGTACAACCTTCTTATGATGGAATTTTCAGAGGAGCCCAGGGGAGGGGGATGGTCCACATGCAGACCCTCGGGGTAGCCCTTGGGGACAAACCTGCCTCCATGCTGCTTCCTCTTTTGGGACCCTTTGTTGTCTGCACCATGGAAGGAGAAAGAGGAAGTGGAAGGGGAAGGGGGAAGAGAGAGGGGGCCTGGCCAGCCAGGTGCTGGGGGCGAGAGCCAGCCAGGCCTCTGACTGTCACATGGGTGCAGGGCTGCTTTTCCCCATCAGGTCAGGGGGGCCACCGTGAGCTGTGCCACACGGGGGACGAGCCGGATTCCAGTCCAGCCTACAGGGACTGTGTGTCCAGTGCTGAGTGGACCTTGGTCTCCCGGGACAGGGCGCCAAGGACAGTGTTACTGCTGGGCCACCCCTGGTGGACACCATCTGGCCCCCATTTGCAGCCTGTGCACCAGGCCCTGCCCACCCATTAGTCACCAGGCAACGGCTGAGCTCCCTAGAGACAAGCCCTCGCTGAAGACAGGCAAACAGGGAGGGAATGTCCCCAGGCGGGGCTTAATCTTTAACTGGGCCAAGGCCCCTCTGTTGTGGCCACTGCGCTGTGCCTTTGTTTGACTAAGCTCTGTCCTGATAGTCTCCAAGTGAAGAAGGAGGAGGGCGAGTCCAGTTCCTGTTTGCCTGGACACAGACCTGGGCGGGGACACAGACCTTAGCTTTCCAATCTGCCCCCTCCAGGTCCCTGCGACCGAGTCCCCTCCGCTCCGTGAGCTGGGAACTTTTGTTTCCTTGAGGTTTTTTTTTTTTTTTTTTTTTTTTTTCTGTCTTTTTGAGACAGGGTCTTGCTATGCAGTTCAGGCTGGCCTTGAGCTCACTTTGTAGCCCAGGCTGGTCTCGAACTTTCAATGATCCTTCTGCCTCAGCCTCCTGAGTGCTGGGATTACAGGCGTGGGCCACCACGCCCGGCTAGGTTTCCTTGAATTTGGAGGTTTGGTTCCCGAGGAGAGAAAATCAGTAACATCGGGCTAGGTAAAGGGCTGCTATCTCGAGTCTGGAGATGAGGTGCTAGGAGCAAATGAGCCCAGCTGGGCTGTCTGCGAAGCACTCCTGCCAGGGGTCACACCTGTGCTGAAGAGCCTGTGGCTTGTCTGTCCCCTGTGTGGGGACTGGATGGACAGCCCCTGAGGCCGGGGCGGGAGCTCGCTCTGCTTGATGCATGTGATTAGACCATTACGTATCAGAAAACATGTCTTTCTCAGTTCTGCCTATTGGTTGCCATAATCTGAAGGTGGCTTGCTATGAAGGAAATCCTGTGTTTTTCTTTTCTTTTTTTTTTTTCTTTTTTTTTTTTTGTGGGTACCGGGGGTCGACCTCAGGACCTCGCGCGCCAGCAGGCACCCATGCCGCTGAGCGATATCACCGGCCCTTTTTTCATATGTGGGTTCCAGGAGTCGAACTCGGGCCTTCGCGCTTGCCAGGCAGGCGCTTACGCCGCTGAGCCATCTCACCGGCCCACTGTGTTTTTCTTAAAGCTGAAGACCTGCCTCTGACTGAAGTCTGGGTGGAAATGCAAATACTTGTGCCTCCTTCCTCCCTTCTTTCCCTTTCTTCTCTCTCTCTCCCCTCTTCCCTCCCTCCCTCAGTGGCTTGCGTTTGTCCACGGCATGCTCGGATTCGGCTAAGCACCATCTCTTCATTCTCTCCGTTATTTGCGTTATGTGGCTGGAATTTTGACTTCAAGCTTATTTATATTACAAAGGCTTCTGATGCAGGGATTTTGTCCCCTGCCTGCAGCCCACCAGCTTTGGAGTAGATGGCCAGGGTTCACGGGGGCCACAGGGCATGACTGACCCTGTCTCCTGCCTACTGCAGCGCAGCCCCAGGAACCTGGGGCAGGGAACCCGAGAACTGGGGCGCCCTAGCTTGTCCTTCTTGGAGGCAAGAGGCAAGAGCTTCTGCTGTGGGGTGGGGTGCAGCCCCAGTCATACCTCGATTTCCTGACAGGGTGACTGAAATGAGTGACAGGCTAGGTCACCCCCTGACCTCAGTAGATGGGGTGAGTGACAGCAAAGGGGCACATGGGTGCTGATAGGGTTGGAGCTTCCTCACCGTCATTGCCCCAGGTGTGGGTGACAAAGGTCACTCAGACACCACATCAGGGACCCGGGGCCTCTTGTGAGAGTGACACTTCCTACCAACTCAGAGATCTACAAAGACAGGGAGACGGGCAGAGCATACGTGAGAGTGTTTTCCTAACGCAGGACTCCGGCGCCAAGTGGCAGGGGCACAGCCCGACTTCCGGGCCTGCTCAGCGTCCTCATCCCTACTTCCTCCTGTAGCCCCGAGGACCAAGCGCCCAGCTCAGAAGCCATGGTGGAGTTCAGGGATGTCCGGGGTGTTGCTGTCCAGCCACATCCCTGCCCGTTGATGACTCCTGTCTGATTCCATGGGATGCAGAAGTGTCACCCACAGGGACACCATAGGAGATGTGGCCCCCACACCTGGTCCAGGGGACTCTCGGGGGACGTCAGAGAGCAGGATGGGCAGCGTGCTCAAGCTGGGTGTGGGGAGCCTGGGGTGGAGACTGCAAAGATCCGGGGAAGACGTTGCGGACGTTCAGGAAGTGACGGTGAGCTGGGCAGCGAGTGTGAATTTTTGGACATCTGACAGGCGAAGCGCAGTCCGGGACCTCAACCTACTCCGTCACTGTCTGGTTGTTCACAGCAGGGTGAGGGCACGTTCTCGTTGGAAGGGACCCGGGAGACCCTTGCATGGATTTCAGATGCTCAGGTATGGTCTGTGCCCATCCTGGGGCTCACTCCGGGTCTCTGTAGAAGCCGCGCCAGAGTGAGGAGCCCTTTCCACAGCGTGGCTACCGCTGGGACTACTGCTGACAGCTCTCGGAGTGGGTTGGCTGTCTGTCACAGCTGTTAAACATTTTACCTTTTTATTTGTGAATTTGTTGAAGCAAAATTCAGGCTTGAGCACCGGGACAGAGGTCGGTGCACTGGCCACACTTTGGAAACGAGGAAGGTTCTAGAAACCTCCAGGACGTGATTTCCTGCTCACCCTGCATGTTTACGACTCATGAAGCTCAGGAGGCGGGAGGCCACCTGCCAGAGCCCTCCACTTCTGCCTGTGCCACTCCCTACCCTCAAGGCCACCTGGTCCCCACCGCCCACCACCTGCAGGCTGGAGCAAAAGCAGTGCCTGTCCCGAACACTCAGGCAGGGCGGATGCTCCACCACCTCAGCCTGCAACTACTTTTAATGTTTATGCTTTCAAAGAGTTTTTGTACACATTGGCCTCTGAAAATAGATTAAGCCTTACAAATAAAGCTACTTCCTTCTTTAATAAATTAATTACTTTTTCTTTTTTTTCTTTTGAGACAGAGTCTCATTATGTAGTTCAGGCTGGCCTTGAACTCACTATGTAGCCCAGTCTGGCCTCCAACTCATGGCGATCCTCCTGCCTCTGCCTCCTGAGTGCTGGGATTAGAGGTTTGTGTTACCACACAGAATTAATAGAATCCACTCCTAGACCCACTCTGCTCCCAGAAGTATCTGTTGTATTATTCAGATATTGCATGTCTTTCCATTCTTTTAAAGTATACTTACGTGCCAGTATATAGCAATCTCGCCATCCCCTCAGGAAATGCGTGTTTCGTTTCCTTCCGTTTTGTTTTCTGGCGCTGGAGATCGTTCTCAGGAACTTGCCCATGCCAGGCAAGCACTCTGCCACGCACCTGGGCCCCAGCCCTGTTTTCTGCGAAGTCCCCCGCAGTCGATCACACTGAGGCTGCAATTCTGTCGCCTTCTCTCCTCCACCTGCCTCAGGTTCTGAGCTGTATTGGGGCGGTCAGACGGTCTTTACTGGGCTCCCCCGCTTTTCTGCCTCCTCCCGCGCCCGCGGCGAGCCCAGCTGGGGGCGCTGGGGCCAGCACTTGCACACGCACACCGGGCAGGCGCCGGTCAGTTGTCCGCACAGGTGGCCCGCTGGTCCCTGCTGCGGTCAGGTGTGTCTGGACAGAGCTCCATGGATTTGTGCGTCGTGCCTACAGTGGGGTGGCGAGCTTCACTTCTTACTGATCTGAGCTTGTCTTTCACCTCTTTATTTCCTTTCATCCATAGGACATCTTGACCTTTTATGTCTCTTGCATGGTGTTAATTTAGGTTTCAAACTTATAGGAGCGACAGATGGAAGTGATACTTCTCAGAACGTGCCGCGTTTAAAACCTTATTCACGAGAAATGTGTTTCCCGTGAAGGGGACAGAGGGTCCTGAGGACCATTCGTAGGGCGAATTCTCAGACTCGCGGAGGTGGGAACTACAGCTTCCAGGGTTCCATTTCTGGCCGCCGGGTACCTTTCCTCCGCCAGTGCTGAAGGAGCACCGAGCCCGCCAACGGGTGTGAGGGCTTCCTGTTTACCCGCCTCAGGGCGCTCAGCCAAGGCCATGCACATGTGCGTGCCCTGACCGCTCCTTCCATGCGCGCACTGGAGACAGCGACCACAGAGTGTGCGCCTGCACCTGAGACAGCGGGTGAAGGGCTGCTTCACTGGGGGGACGAGGTCGTCCCGAGACACGGCAGCGGGGCTCAGCCTCCTTGTCTGCAGGAGGAGAGCAAACCCAGTACCCATCTTGGCATTTCTCACTTGTTACGTGCCTGTGCGAGCTGGCGCAGTGAAACTTCTTAAAGAATGTGTGCAGTCTTTTGTGGCCAGAGGCGAGTGGGTGTGTGTTGAGGAGTGGCCTCTCTGACCCTCCTCATTGGTGGTCTGTGTGCTTAAAAGGGCTTCTGTATGCTTCTGTGGGGGCCAGGCCATGCGCATTTTCACACTGAATGCATAGTAGCTGCTCAATTAAATGCATCTCCAAAGAGGGTCTTTCTCAGTAATGGGGTCATGTTCTCTGCCTTTCTCCTCTGAGCCTCAGGACAGTGAGCATGCTTTGAGGCAGTAGATCAGTAACTTCTGGCCTGGTTATGTGCACATAAAGAACTCGGGCTGGAGTCAAGTGGCTTTGGAGAGGAGTCTTCCATGTGTGCTGGAAGATAATCACATTATGGAGCTCATAACCCTCTCCTCTGACGCCAAGGTCTGACGTCCAGGCTAAATGATGCTCGGAGCTCTGCACCACTGCCCCACAAGCTCAATTAAGGCCTCTGGCTGGAAGCCGGGCTGGACAGTGAATTAATTTTTCATCTGTGGGTGTAGCTCGCTTCTGAGCATGA
Organism: Erethizon dorsatum; assembly: GCA_028451465.1. NCBI lineage: Eukaryota > Metazoa > Chordata > Mammalia > Rodentia > Erethizontidae > Erethizon > Erethizon dorsatum. The sequence continues at coordinate 125,711,721 of CM051830.1, read as the reverse complement.
TGGACGCACCACAAGGTGGTGGCTGCCAATCCGATGGGAAATAGAGGAGGTAATCACGTTTGCTGTCTCTTTGTCCAGCCCATCTGCTCTGGAGAGGGGCAGCCTGTGGCTTTTAGGTGGCTGGTGTGGCTTGTCCACTTTCATGTGGGCAGGGGTTCTGGTGGCCAAATGACTCAGTTTTGCCGGCGATCTTGATGGAGACTAGTGGGCCCTCCGGGACTGGATCTCCTAGAGAATTAGCCTGGGCCATGAGTGAGCCAGGCTGTATTCCCTGGGTCATGCCCGTCATCTGCACACGGCGGCCACTGTGAGCGGGCACGGTCCTGGGGAGGTCCCGGCAGGGTCCCAGCCAGAAGTGGAGGCGCTTGCAGCTGGTATTTGTGTTATGGCAAAATCACAAGATAGATTCACTCACAGGAAGACGAGATTCGAGAAACAAATGAATTCTTTAATTAATGCCGGCTGGGGACAGCAGAAGCTGACCCCGAGTTTTTGTGTCCTCCTCCTTAAATACACTTTCGGAGGTCTTACAAAGTCCTTGGTTGCCATGGAAACTGTATTTTTTACTATATCACCTCTCTGGAAAGTTTTCAAGGTTCTTCAAACATCTGGCCAATTAACACTGGGGATGGGGTAGCAGGTACCACCTGTGCTAAAACCATTTGTCTCCCTTTTTGTGGTTGTATGACCTTAAGATAGTGGTACGGAAAACCTGTTTGTGATAGCACCATCCGTTTCTCCTCTGAAGTTTATTGCTACAGAAAGGGCAGTGGACTAAACTTTAACTAAAGGTTTCTACCTATTAGTTAAATTCAGAGGTTTAAGGAACAAAATGAAAATACTCTTGCCCTAATATTTGGAAGAGATGCTCAATTGGTCCTGCTGTGGGTGCTGTGGGTATGGCTGGAGGTCTCGCAGGCCTGGCCTGGCCTCGAGGAGGAGCTGTCCTCACCCCAGATGTGAAGGAGGGAGCTGCGACCTGAACCGTGATCAGCTCCTGGGCTGCAGCAAAGTGACCATTCACATGGGCCATGGTCTCGTGGGGACCCACGCATGTCCCTGGCTTTCCATGATTGCCCCTGTAAGATTTTTAATTTCAAGACCACTTTTCAGTTTTACTCTTCAAGCAGGTCTGATCCCAGGACTTCTACTATTAAAATTATTGTTCAGTAGGAAGGGGGACCCATTTCAAGTGCAGGTTTCACAGCTGTCCACACATGTATGCTCACCCACAAAGCCCTGCGGCTGTGTGCACCAGGCTTGGTTTTATTTATTTATTTATTTTGGCACTAGGGATTGAACCCAGGACCTTTGCACTGAGCTACATTCCCAGCCCTTCCTGTTAAAAAAATAAATAAATAAATTTTGAGACAGAGTTTTGCTAAGTTGCTAAGTTGTCCAAACTGGGCTTGAACTTGAGATCCTCCTGCCTCAGCCTCCTAGAGTGCTGGGATTACAGACATGCACCACCATGACTGGCTTGTTCCTTTTATTGCTGAGAATTGTTCCCATTGATTCCCACCTTCACCTGTACGTGGGCACTTGGACCATTTCCAGTGTTTGGCTGTTATAAACAAAGTTGCTACAAAAGCTCAGATATAAGTCTTTGCATCACTATTTAGCTCTCAGAGGCAAAAACCCTCGGAGCGAAGTGGTTTTTTATAGGTAGGTGTGGGTTTAATGTTTTGGGAATTCTGAAACTGTCACCTACACATATGCACTTTAGCTGCTTCCAGAGAGGCCGGAGCGTTGTACACTCCCACTAGCAGTGGGCGGACTGCCCGCCTGCACCCTTGCTTGCATGTGGGTGGCCATGTCTTCACCTGGCCTAGTCCGGCAGGTGCTATTTGCTTTTCATTTGCACGCACGTCCCTGGTGTTAATGGCACTGCTCATCTTTTCATGAGCGAGTTCGCCATCCACATATCTTTTTTGCGGACATGTTTTTCAAGCCCGTGGCCCCTTTGCCAAGCGGACAGCTCGCTTCCTTATTGTGGACTCGAGGGTTCTGCGTGCGGTCCACACCCACGCCTGCGTCAGATTCGCTTTCTGCAGATGTCTCCCGCCGGTCTGTGCGCTGTGCTCCTTGCCTTACCGGTGTTGCTCCAGAACAGCAGCTTTCACTTCCATGAAGCCAGATTTACTGATTCGACCTATGGACAGATGCTACTGTCTGTAGTTTATGACCTATTTTGAGTTAGGTAGGTGTTTTTTGTGTGTGAGTTCTGGGTCCTGAACCCAGGACCTTGAGGATGGTAGAGAAGTGGTCACCACTGAGCCACACCCTTAGCTCTCAGGGTAGTTTCTGTAGATGACGTGAAGTATGGCTAGCAGTTCATTTGTTAAATACAAGTATCCAATGTTCCATCACCATTTTTAGAAGAAGCTATTTTTTCTCATTGGAATTATTTGTATTTTTGTTAAAAGTCAATCATTATGAATGCGTGTGTCTATTTAACGGCTCTCTGTTGTCCTTCAGCAGTGAACTATTTGTCTGTCTTAATGCCAGTACCACAGTGTGTTAATCAGCTTTTCATCTCTGTGACAATATGCCTGAGAAGATTGGGTCACAGGAGGAAAGGTTTGTGTTGGCTCATGGTTTCAGAGATCTCAGTCCATGGTGTGCCAGCTGTGTTGCTTTTAGGTCTGAGATGGTGCAGAAACATGGTGAAAAAGCATGGCAAAGGAGAGCTGCTTACCTCATGGCGGCCAGGAAGCAGAGAGGGGATGCTCAGGCTGACAGCCTTCCTCCTTCTTCCTCTATCCTTCCATCCAGGACACCAGCCTATTGGATGGTGCCGCCCACATTCAGGGCGGGTTTTCCCTTTGGTTTGCTGTCCTGCATGCCCATCATCCCTGAAATGCCCTCACAGTCACGCCCAGAGTGTGCTTTACGCATTTCCCAGTCCAATCAAGTTGACGCTCAAGTTTGCCCATTAGAGAGAGTCTCTTGAATTTTAGAAATGGGACCCTCAATAATCATACATCTCTGTGGAGTGTGCTGTAATGATTAATACATGTAGACACCGTGTAAGGTCAGGATAACTGCCATCCTGTCACCTAAACACTTACCAGTTCTGTGTGGGGAACCTTCAGACTCCTCTCTTCGCCTTCCATAAAACATAATCAATTGTTGTGAGCTACAATACTCTCTCGATTATGCAGCTTTGTATTATGTCTCAAAGCAATTTTAATTGTCCAACTTTCATCTTTTTTCAAATTTTTTTTGGTTTATTTTACATCATTTGCATTTTAATATAAATTTGGGGGATTAGCTTGTCGATACTCCCCAAAATCATACTTGGAATTTCATTGGCTTGTGTTGTATCTATAGATCAATTTGTGTAAAATGGAAACTTTAGCAATGTAGATTTTCTGGCCCATAAACAGAAGACAGCTCTCAGTTTATTTAGATCTTCTTTAATTTTTCTGAGGAATATTTTAGATTTTTCTGTTTAGAAGTCTTTCACATCTTTTGCCAAATGTAGGTGTATTTCATATTTTTGATGCTATTTAATCTGCATTTTTTGGGGTGACATCTTTTATTTATTTATTTTTATTTTTATTTATTTATTTTTCAGATAAGGTCTCACTAAGTTTCCCAGGCTGGTCCCAAACTAGTGATCCTTCTGCCTCCACCTCCCAATTAGCATGTGCTACCAAGCTCAATGCATTGTTTTTTATTATTTATTTATTTATTATTATTTTTTTTTTGTGGTATTGAGGATTGATGCAGGGCCTTGTGCATGCTAGGCAAGTACTCTACCACTGAGCTACATCCCAAGTTCTCAACTGCATTGTTTTTTAAATATACTTTTTGTTTCTTGCTAGTATATAGAAATATAGTTAATTTTTTTTTTGTGGGTACCGGGTGTCGACCTCAGGACCTCGCGTGCCAGCAGGTGCCCGTGCCGCTGAGCGATATCACCGGCCCCTTTTTCGTATGTGGGTTCTGGGAGTTGAACTCGGGCCCTCGCGCTTGCCAGGCAGGCGCTTACGCCGCTGAGCCATCTCACCGGCCCAATACAGTTAATTTTTGAATGTTGATTTTTTTATTTTTCCACCTTGCTAAATTCACTTAGTGGTTCTGGTGGCTTTTGTTTTTGTGGACCGGATTGGATTTTCCCCATTGCCACTGTTGTCTGCAAGGACCAGTTGACTGGTTTTTCCCTGGTCTACACACTTTTTGTTTCTCGTCTGTGTGTTGTCTCACTGGCCTGCGCCTCCAGGAAGGTTTTAAACTGCAGCGGTGCGCGTGCGCATCCTGCCCTGCGCTCTCTCAGGGAGAAGCCAGTCGCCTACTGGGGTCGTGTTCGCGAGCACAGCAGTTTTGTCGACAACTCTTACTGGGAGCAGGAAATTTCTTTCTATTCCTGCTTTGCTGAGAGCCATCCCCAGTCACAGGCGGTGTCATTTCTCCAACACTCTTTCCTGTGTGTCCAGCGGGAGGACCATATGATTCTTCTGTTTTAATTTGTGTGATGTTTAAGTGTTAAACTTGCATTCCTCGACAAACGCTCTCCGGTTAAGCCGTGTTTTCCTTTCCACGCGTGGCGGGTTCAGTGTGCTGGGACTGGGTCTGCAGGTTTTGAGTTCACTGCGCGAGGCATGCTGATGCGAAGTTTTCTTGGACTATCTTTGCCTGGATTTAGAAGCGGGGCGACGCTGGCCTCCAAGAATGAGTTGGGTGGTACTTATTCTCTTAAATTTTCCAGGAAGAGTTTGTGCAGAGCTGGTGTTACTTGTCTTTAAGTGTGATGCTTAAGCCTAATTGTGTCAGCTTGATTGGCTTGGGAGCCCCCTAGGGGGCCGGTGAAGCACACTTCTGGGTGTCTGGGTGGTCATGGAGGTGCGGCCTTGGGGGCCATGTCTGGTCCCTGGCCCCATCCTCTCTGGTGCTGCTCCCCTGCTCTGCTTCTTGCCACCATGAATGAAGCAGCTCTGCTCCCCCCCGCCCCTCTGCCATGATGCTTCTACCTTGGACCCAGTGACTGAATCCCCTGAAATCATGAGCCAAGTACACCTCTCCTTTAAATTGTGGGTGTCTGGCGTTGTGTCTCTGTGACGGAAAAGCTGACTGATTCATTAAGTTTTGTCAAAATTCTACTATGAAGCTCTCTTTGGAATCTTCTTTTTTTTTTTTTTGTGGGTACCAGGTGTTGACCTCAGGACCTCACGCACCAGCAGTCGCCCATGCTGCTGAGCAATATCACGAGCCCTTTTTTCGTATGTGGGTTCTGGGAGTCAAACTCAGGACCTTGCACTTGCCAGGCAGGCGCTTATGCCACTGAACTATCTCACCGGCCCGGGAATTTTCTTCTTTAGGAACCTTTAACTCCAAATCATATTTCATTGACCAATGTAGAGCATCCAGGTTATCTATTTCTTCTCGAGTTATTTGCATCTTCAAGACATCTGCCATGGAGCCCAGGTCCCTTGTTGTCAGGACAAACCCTGATTGGAGGGGCAGGCTGATGAGGCTGCTTCTAGGAGCACAGGAGCGCTGACAGCAGGTCTGTATTCGTGCAGCACATGGCCACTGAGTGCTGGGACCAGCACAGTAGGACCAGGTACCCTTGCGCTGGCTCGTGGTCCCACGTGTGGTGGGCTCTGGGACCCGCTGTTGGCTTTCCTTGTGTTGTAAGTGGGTGCCCAGGGTAGTGGCGATGGGTTGAGCTGGGGCCTGGGGTCCTCCGAGCTTGTTCTGCCTGCGAAGGGCAGGGGTCCTCTGAGAGCACAAGTTGAGGAGGTGCGGGCTTGGCGCAGTGGCGAGCACATGGGTCACTTCCTAAAGCAGCTGCAACCCATCAGCACCATCGTCATTTGTGACCCTCGGGCCCTTCTCCCCCCCCCTGGGCTGCAGCAGGAGGCCGAGGCTGAGCGGCCTAAAGCCGGTCTTCAGGAGAGCGGGCTCCGTGGAGCGATCTCGTGTCTCTGGGTTGGAAACACCGCCGTCTCCCGCGCTATGCCCTCGTGGACTTGACCGCGGAGACTCGAGCCCTGCGGTTCCCCCGTGTGTTTGTGTGTGCCAAGTGCCCTCAGCCTCCTACCGCCTGGGAGTCCCCAGGGCGGCTCCCCCTCCCTGCCTGTGGGGCGCTCACACGTGCATCTACTTGAACACAAGGCTCTCTGCCACCACCAAAGCAATTGCAGCCGTTACTTATTCAAGGAAACGTTTGTTAAAAATGAAATTTTAATAGCTCGTGTTCAACCGCAGGAGAGAGGCTTAGGACGGGTTGGCTGGGCTGGGCTATGCAGCTGTCACTAGTGCTGCGTGCACTGGGGTCCAACCCCACCGGCCGCTCCCCACCCACCTTGGCTTCCTGTTGCTCGTGGGCGACGCCTGCCTGAGCCGACCTGGTGGTAGTGACGGGGCAGAGACAGCAATGACACGCACGCTGCATTGACACATGCACGGGTTCACTGGCCGTGGACGCTGCCGCTATCACCTAGCACCGCGTCGCTGCCTGGTGATGGTAGCTTGACCTCCTCTGCTTGAGGCCTTACCTTCTCACCCCACGTTGACGAGGAAGGGACATCTGATAAAAACAACCCAGAAGCTCTCAGGAGTTTGCTATCTTTTCTTTTGAGACAGGGTCCTGTTACAGAGCCCAGGCTGGCCTTGATCTGGTGGTGATCCTCCTGCCTCAGCCTCCCGGGTCCTGGCGTCACAAGTGTGCCCACCACGGCCAGCTCCTCCCTGGGATCAGAGGTTTCAGACTTTAGTGTGTAACACGGAGCTGCAGGACACACGCGCGCACCCATCCCTGCCGCCCTAGAGCGCAGCTTTCCCAGCAGCCTTCGCCCTCCGTGCCCACCTTGGTTCCCCCAGTCTGCTGCTCTGCCTCCCAGTCCTGTCCTTTCCGTTCTCTTTGCAAAACACTGGTGGTGACCTGTGAATCAGTTTACCAAGGCGACAGCGAGCTGTGACCCCGCGTGACAGACGCTTCTCTGTGGAGACCCAGACACGATACCACTGACTGCCCGGTGTCCCTAGGGCCCTTCACTGGCAGGGACGCCTTTCCACCCGGGCAAGGAGGACGGAATTGGACCGGCACATGGGGCATCTGTAGCGGGCACCGTGCACTTTCCTCCCGCCTGGGCTCCTGGGCTCCTGAGCTCCTCCTCCTCAGAGACCATCCACGGGGCCCAGCGGCCTCTTTAGTGCTTGCTTCCTGCATAGAAAACCTTTTCTCCCCCAAGCTGCGGACGCAGGCGGTCACGCAGTCTGTGATTTGGGCCGTCCGTGGTGTCGGCCTGGGTCTGTGACTCATATGCAGGCTCAGAGCTCTTTGTTAGGAACCTACTTGGTGTGCAGCAGGAGCCACGCACGCAAGACGAACCTCTGCCCTCTGGGTCCCGGTGTTTGGTGGTGTGGCCAGTGTAGATGTAGCCCTGTGGTGTGACATACAAGCTTCTGGTGGCCCAGGGACGAGGATGAGCGCTGGGGAACTGCCCGGAGGAGGAGGAGGAGGAGGAGGAGGAGGAGGAGAGCATTCAAGCTGGGCCCTTGCTGGGGAGGAGCGTAAGGGCTGAGCTGAGGGATGGTGGGAAGTGGGACAGGATGAATGGTCCAGGCGAAGGGCAGCACAGGGAGCTGGGCCATCTCTGAGGAGCTGGGTCTGTTCCAGCAGCAGGGCCTGGGCGACTTAGGCAGGAGGGGAAATGACAGGTGCGGGCACAGAGCAGGTCCCTCGGCTGCTGCTGCGGACTGAACCAGAGGGAATGGAGGAGGGAAAGGAGGGGAGGAGAAGGGGGACGCGGCAGCGCTTGCTCCTGAGTCCTTCCTGGTAAACATGTCCCTCTCACAAATGTGACATGACAGGTCCCCCCGCCGCTCCTCTGTGCCTGTGTGACAACCAGTGTTGGCCACCAGCTCCGGCACAGGCAAAACCCTGCCCACAGACCCAGGGCTGGCGTGGGGGCAAATGAGACTCTGTCTTCCCTTTGCCCCACCCCGCTCCCCAGCAGGGAGACTCGGGGAGGCTTCTGAACTCCTGGGAAGCCCCCAGAGGCTGAGGGTGACAGGCGGTGGTGACAGTCACGCAGGAGGAAGAGGACACTCTCACTAGGTGACAGCATGGCTGGCAGCTGCCTGGAGCTTGCAGCAAGGCCTTGTCCCTCTCACAACCTTGCTGGGCCAATCCCACACCCCCTGGTCCCACGAGGCCCCGCAGGCACAGGGCGGAGGCCCTGCCTATGTTGGCAGCCTCCACCCCAAGCACAGCCTGGCCTCCCTGCCTCCAGGGACCCGCTCTGCAGTGCACGGCAGCCAAGACCCTGAAGCCTGGCTGAGTGCGGGATTTTCAGCAGCTCCACCATGGGCTGAGTGTGGCTCCCAACCGCGTCCCATCCCAAGGGCGGGAGCCTGGATGCGACCCCATTTAGGGTAAAGATCTTGCAGAGGGAAGGAAGCTGGGGCCTCTGGGTGAGATTGTCCTGAAGTCTGTGTGCCCCAAGTCCAGTGAGAGGGTCCCGAAGGAGGCCGAGAGGAGAAGGCGGAGACCGCACTACAACAGCCGCCATGGTGCTTCGGCTGGCATTTCCAATGCTCAGTGACGCTGAGCGTTTTTTCCTGTTCTCCTTGGCCACTTGCTCACCTGCAGGGGTGCAGGTTCAGATCACCACGCGGTTTAAGTCGGAGCATTTGGTTTCTCCTGCGCTGGCGGGTGCCCAGTGCTCTCAGCCCAGCCTGTCCTCCGCAGGACCTGGGCCTGGGGGTTCTGTGAGCAGTGCTCCTTCACTGGTCTCTGGCGAGCATCACCCTTGTGCCCTAGGGCATCAACATTGATGTCTTCAGCCCCCGAGGGGCAAAACATCCTTTGAAATAAAAGCAGGGTCAGTACTATGTGCGTACATGTGTGTGTGGTGCTGAGGGTGGAACCTTGGACTCTGCACTGAGCTCCGTCCCACATCCTTTTTATTTTTTTCTTTCTGAGACAAGGTCTCACTAAGTTGCCCAGGGTGGGCCCAAACTGGCAGTCCTCCTGCCTCAGCCTCCCAGGGCGCAGGGATTACAGTGTGCACTATATTGGCTATGATTACTTTATAAATCCTGCCTCAGGCTCAGAACTGTGCTGCTGTGGTCTCACTTACAATGTCCAGTTCTCCCCCTCACCTCCAGTTCCGGTTCTTGTGGTTGTGCCCAGGAAGCTGTGGGACCTTGGGCCATCACTTCCAAGGTGGACAGGCCTGTTGCTTGGTGCCTGTTCGGGGTCTGTGGAAGGGTAGCAGAGGGAGGTGTGGGCCTTGAGTCCGTCACAAACAAGACAGACAAGGTCCTGAAACCACCGAGCTGGTGCTCGAGCTGGGTGGGCCGAGTCCCATGGGTGATGGTCACTGAGGACGCAGCACAGCCACCGCTGGAAGATTTTCCCAGCGCAGAAGGACACAGGCAAACTCAGCAAGGAAGAAGGCACATGGAGCATCCAGGGACGCCAGGCACCAGCTGCCAGGTCCCCTCCTGGGGTGGCTCATGGGACATTGTGCCTGAGGCTTCACTGAGTGTGGCCACATGGGAGGAGCGGTGTCCAGCAGGAGCCCTTCTGACAGTCGGGGTGGTGGGGATCCTGAGTCTGTCCCTGCTGCCACCTGGCCAGCCATGCTATGGGCCTCCCTAAGAAGGTGGCCTCAGCCCTGCTAGGGTGGGAGCTGGCTCTGTGCCGTCAAAGCCGTGGTCCCCAGCCCCAGCCCCATCATGGTCATGAAGTCCCTGCTATAGAACTAGCTCTCCATTCAATGATGGGGCGCGTGGGACAGGGGCCTCCTTGGAAGGTGGTGCTCGCATGGCGTGCTCATGCCAACACAGCCAGCCTGGAGGAGGGCTGGGTCAGAGCAGAGGGCGAGGTGTGCAAAGGCCCTGAAGCGGGTACCCAGTCACAGTGTTCAAGGAACAGAGCAGGAGCGTGCAAGGCTCAGGCCAGGAGGATGAGGCTGGGGCATGGACGAAAGGCAGGCCAGGGAGCCGGCAGGGCAGAGCTGGGCAGGTTACTATTTCCCTGGGCAGCTGGGAGCTACAGAAGATCTTGAGCAGAGAAGAGGGCTTGAGAAAGATGGGTGTGGCAGTGGATGCAAGATGAGGGGCCGGCTGCTGAATCTCCCAGGCTTCCCGAGCTTGGGTCCCTCTGGCAGGCAGCCCGGTCTCCCCAGCCCGCTCCCACCCTCCTGCTTCTGGAATCGATGACGTGTGCCGATTGCTGGGGACAGGGCTCGGCGTGGCCCATCCTGTGCTGCCTCTCAGAGGGATGTTTGATTTCCAGCACCAGAGGTGAGAGCAGCAGATAAATGCAGTGTGTGGTGCGCAGTGTGTGCCTCTTGCACGTGCACCGTGACTGGATCTCCAGGTCTGGGCTCGAGGACGCACAGCCCGACAGTCACGCAGGTGAGGCTGCCCATGTCATGGGCCGGACACCACACTGGCTGCTTTTATTTCAGGGAAGACGTTGAAACCTGTGGGAGAGGAAGGGCTGAGTTTCAGAGTGGACGAAGGAAATGTTGGATTCTCCAAGTGTTTCTGGTCGGAGTGATTGCATCGGTGGTCACTATCAGCATGGCCATGACAGTGACAGCATTTATCAAGGACCGCTTCCCAACCATCGTCCTCAGACAGCCGCACATGTTAACCAGGTCTGGATCTGACACCATGACTGTCCTCCAGCCTGGGATGTCCCTGTCCTCATCTATAGATGAGGAAGCAGGAGGCACGGGCACAGAAGTCACTCGCCGAGGTCACACTGCAGCAGGGCTGGGCAGGACCCGGACTGCGGCCGAGCTCACGGTTGGGGCGGACACCATGCCGGGGTGTCCAGCCGTGTGCTGTGCACGCTGCTGCCCTGCCTCAGCCCTGTCGTCCCTTCCCGTGCACCAGCTCTGCCCCAGGCCGGCCGCACAGTGCTGGGATGCAAACCCGCCCGTCTCCTGCCATCTCGTGCCCACGGGATGCATTTAGGACCCGTTACTCCGTGTGGTGCACACAGATGGCTCCGGCTCTGCGCCGGGCTCCAGCCACGGTGCTAAAGAGCTCCCACCGCTCCTGCTGCCTGCCAGCTTCTGTCGCCTCCACCCCTCCGCTCGCCAGCTTGGCAGAGTGCTTGGCCACGAGGGTGGAAACAGCTTGGCTTTTTCTCTCCGGTCTCCGTTGGAGCAAGTGCACATGCACACATATGCACACACGCACACATACTCGGCACCATCTGTGACCCACGCTGCTGGGCATGAGCAGCTCAGGAGACTCCCAGCAGCCGAGCTGCTCCCGGAGGCCTTGAGCTGCAGACCCTGGGTCATCCGGGCTGCTGTGCCCAGTGCTGCACCCACAAGACGGCCACGCCCAGCGCCTTCCTTGGTCCACCCGCCCCCTCTCCTCTGGCCACAGTCTTGGGTCTGCATTAAAGGTACAGGGATGGCAGGCAGATGCCTTCCCACACTCAGGGTGAAATACCATCCCTCCGGTGTCTGCAGGCCCCGGGCTAGTCCAGCCCTGCTGCAGGTCCTGCCTGAGCCCCTCGTCCTGCACACAGGCCCTTTGCTCTCATCTCAGCTGAAGTCCAGGGCCACACTGGCCTAGGGAGGGGACACATGGCCCCCTGCCCTCTCCGTGCCGTAGATCCCCAAGGCACTCAGGCTGGAGGGGTTGGCTGGGCCTGCCCTCAGGAACGGCGTGCAGGCCCAGCCCATGCCCCATCCCTCTGCCCTGCCTGGCTTAACTGAGCTGCATCCCCAGCCCTTTTGGGTCTCACTAAGTTGCCCAGGCTGGCCTGGAACTTGGATCCTCTTGCCTCAGCCTCCCAGAGTGCTGGAGTGGCAGCCATGCCTCTCTACAGCAGGCTAGATTTCCTCCTTTTTGAGGCTGAGTGATGTCCGGGTCTCCTGGGAACAAAGGTGTGGCACTTTCATGGGGCTGCTGGCCATTGGAGAAAACGCCGTGTCGAGGGGAGTGGGCGTTTGAGGCAGCAGTTGGGATTATTCAGAAGAGCTCAGGTGGCCTTGGTGAGGAAAGCAAATGGGAGCATGGACCGAGGCTGAGGGAGTTGGCACCACGGGTGCTGGGAAGAAGAGAGACAGATGGTGCGAAGGTCTTGGGGCAGAGACAGCTGGGCGAGCTTAGGAGCAGCCAGGAGGCAGAGGTGGCTGAGGCACAGAGAGCAAGGAGAGCTTGGCAGCAGCTGAGGGCAGAGCCGTCAGGGTCTGTGGAGCTTGGGAGGCCTTGTGAACACGCTGGCTTTTTAAAATCAATCCCAGTGGAAAGCAATGCGAGGTCATGGGGGAGATGGATGTGTGCTGGCTTGCGTTTTAACAGTGTCGCGCTTTCTGTCCCCTTGGTGGAGGGGAGAGGCTGTCACCACCAAGCAGAAGAGAGACTGTGGGGTGCCTGCCTGTGCCCCACCCCAGGACTGAGCTGGTGTGTGCAGAGTCTGCAGATCTGCACCAGTGGCCAGAGGCTGGGGTACACACCGCGGGAAAGCAGCGGCTCTCAACAAAGCCCTGATGAAGTAGCGCGTTTGTCTCTGGGACCTTGTGCCAACGTGGTCCCAACTCTGAGTTTCCACTTTCGGGCTTTGAAGGCTTTGTTAGCAGCCGGAGCGGAGCGCGGGCCTTCCCACCCCCTTTGATCTGGGAGCCCGGCCCAGACACTTTTAATCTCTTTCCCTTTGTGCGTGGACTGATGCAGCCCCCTGCGTGTGGGTTAATGATGAGGCCCGGCCCGCCAGAACGTCTCAGGGGAGAAGGTGTGGCGGCCGTGAGGACGCATTTCAAGTGTCTGGAGATGCACTTATCTGAGGGAGAAGAAGGCTAACCGGTTAAAAGGGGTGACGAGAACAAGAAATTGACAGGGTGGCTCCTTTCATGCCGTTTTCACTGCAGATTTTTCAGACGAGAGCCAAGCCCAAGGTCACTGCTCAGCAGATGTGATTTCTGCAGGGCCACAGCGGCTGGGCAAAAGGATCACATCGCTGGAGTCAAAAGCTGTCTGCACCAGCCATCACTCATGCCGCCCTACCTGTCAGAGGCTCTGCTTAGATTTTATGAAACGCACAGTGTGTTTCTCCTGTTCAGCACTGTGATTTTCCTCCACCTTTCAGTTTCTCTCCACTCCTGGAAGTGCCTGGTGGAATGTGACAGCTGTCAGCACGGAGTCCCCGAGGGGGTGGGGGATGGGCAGGGCCACTTCATGCCTGTCCTGCTCACTTCTGCTGATCAGAATAGTATGTTCAGGCTCTCACCTCCTCTCAGCAGGAGGTTCCTGCGGTGGCTTCCTGTCCCCAGCCCTGTCCTCTCTCTGGTCTTTCCTTCTCTCTCTACTTCCAGCCACCATGAGGTGGGCAGCTTCCTCCCCCACGCCCCCACGTGATGTTTCTTCCTGGAGCTGACCATGGACGGAACTCTCTGAAACCACGAGCCAAATAACCCTCTCCTTTAAGCTGTGTGTGCCGGGTGTTTGATCACAGCACGAAATGCTGAGCCACACAGCCTTGGATGGTGGATGTGACCCAGCTCTGGCCAGTGAGAGGGGAGGAGAGGGCTGCAGGTAGCTTCTATAGAAGGTTCTCTTTTCTTCCTTGGAGCTTTGGCAATACCCCCACTTATTTCACTGGGATGCCAGCAAGCAAAGGTGACCAGCTCTGTTGAACCCATACATTCCAGAGTGAGTCTGCTACACAGAAGAGAGTAGAAGCAAGGTCTTTGCAGCGTGGAGTCCCTGGATCAAGCCGTTCCCGAATTCTGATCCATCTGAGGATTTCCAGTTATGTGCGAGCCATACTTTTCCTCATTTAATTTGTTTTTCTGTTTCTTACAGACAGACCCAATTCTGTCAAGTATGTTGTAGGATTACTGTTCCTCGTGGATAAAGTACTATAAGTTTCTTAGAGAGTGGCTTTGAAGTAATTTTTTAAAAGTGCAATTTTAGGTTAGGCACACACATTTCATTTATTGAGCATTAGAAAGAAAAGAGGCTAGAGCAGTAGTGGCCACATACTGTTAAGGTTTAACGCAGTTTACACCCGATGGTCCATACCCCCCTCTGTGTCTTACCTTATGCTTCCTTTCTTAGATCAAAGGGGCTGTTGCTTTTGTGGAGTCAGATCATTTCCCTGCTGTCTTCCTTTGTACTTTTCTATATTTAATTTTTTTCTACAGTGAACATATATTACTTCAGCCATCAGAGAAATGAGGTCACAGGGTCTTAGGTTTAACCCTGGAAAAGCCTGGGGCCCTCGTGGATTTGCATCGCTGTCTGCACCCTCCTTTCATCCTATTGGGTGAATGTCCCACCCTCAACCGGGGGTTGGGACTTGAGGTTGCTTTCAAAGCTAAATACCCCCCACAGAGGTGCAGGGACCGCTGTGAACCATGCAGCTGATGCATTACCCAGCAGGGCTGGGCCCTGGCTCAGTGACTCGACAGGGAAAGGCATCAGTATTCCTGTGGTTAGGAGGAAAGTGGTCATTGGGCTTCGAAGACCTCGCTCCTACCGGTCATGTTCCCAAGAACCATTTATTTGACCTTCTCTTTGGGGCGCAGCTTCCAGGATAGGTCCTATCAGCCCTGGGCCGGGACATCAGAGAGACGACCCGTCAGGCTGTGGGAAAGCTGGTGCCTCTCTTGACAAAGCACCAACATCGGAGGCTTCACTGAGAGCCATGGACTATCCCAGTCTGAGGAGTGGCGTCTGAAGTCGGGAGGCTGGGCCAGCTTCCTCCAGGGCTGTGGGGGTCCTCTGTGCCCTTCGGGCCGCACGGCTGAGGGTGTGGGAGTTGGCGTCCCGCTGTGTGGGCGCAGCAGCCTGACCTGCCTTCGGCTCCACACGGTGCTGTCCCTGTGCGTGTTTCCAGACGGCCAAATTGCCCTCTTTGTAAGGACACCGCCATGTGGAAGCAGGACCACCTCCTCCAGCTCAGCGTCACCCCAGCTCGAGGAATTAAATCAGGATGGATCCTGTCTCCAAAGGATGGGGTTCTGGGGCAGGGACATCAGCACTGAGTGTGGTACCATAGCCGTGGTTACAAGGATGTTTAATATGGCTCTGGGCGCCAGGCAGGGAACTGTGATGAAGTACTTCTGGCAGAGTCCAAATGCTTGCTTTCCGCCGTTCTAACAGGCTTTGGGGGGTGGTTTGTGCTTGCTTCAGCCGGATGCATTGCAAGTTGCTCTCAGAATTCTCCGGAGGGGGTGGAAAGGAGCAGGCGACCGGAGGAATCGCTGGAGGGAGCCTTGCCCTGAGGCTGAGACCCAAATTCCCTATCAAAGGGTCAGAGCTGCCTGAGGGGTACCCAGAGAGCCTGGACTTGAGACCGGTGTGGCTGTCACCGCTGGGTGTGGCAGCTTCTGGTGGGTGGAGGCCAGGCTGCTCTAAACACCTGCCGGCCCCCAACAGTCAGAACATCAGTGATGCCTGGGGCGGGACACACCCCACCAAGAGGAATCTGCAGTGGCCCCAGAAGGGACAGCTTAGTGGATTGGGTAAAAATGGCCATGCGGAATTTAGGGCCACGAGCTCTTTCTCTGAAATGTTCTGTGAACAGAATCAGGTGAGGAAACAGGGCCCTCCTGCCTTAGAACCTTGCCAGGATGCTTTGCCCTCTGCCCTGGGGGCCACGGTCCCCGCCAACCCTGGACCTGGCCACCACGTGACATCTCTGATCCAGCACGGTCCCCGCCAACCCCGGACTTGGGCACCATGTGACTTCTCTGATCCAGCGCTGCCACCAGTTAGCAGCTGTTTGCCGTGAGCAACTCCAGCCTCTCTTTCCCTGTCTACTGGGTCTGAGTGTGCTGCGTGGCTTTTCTGTGACACCCGGAGGGAGGAGTTATTCTTCATTTTATACTTGAGACTCAGAGGCACCAGCAACTGTGCCGAGGCTCACGCTGTCTGCTCCAGCGTGGTGGGCTGGGGTTGTCCTCACCGACTCCAGCCCTGTCCCTGCCTGTGCCTGGGGGAGCTGAACTAATGGAAGATTGACCTCTCCTAAGCCAGTCACCTTGGGCTGGGCCTGCAGCTCCCAGCCGGCCTCATCACAGCACTGGAAGGTGGCCGAGGGTACGTGAGGTTCCAGCCTGCGTGGCCCCTTCAGTTTCATGAGGGAGCCAGCAAGTTGTTTGAGAAATATGTTCTATTAACAGTAAACCGTAACCAGCACAATCTCTACGCGGGACTCAAGATCCTCTGAGTTCCACACTTCCCTTCTTGCCCTGTGATTCCCACACTTGCTTCCTTTGTATTTGGGGTGCTGCAGATGGAACTCAGGGCCTCATACATGCTAGGCAAGTGCTCTACCCCTGAGCTACACCCCCGCATTTTGAAAAAAACTTATTTCGAGACAGGTTCTCCCTAAATTGCCCAGGCTGGTCTTTGAACTTGCAATCCTCCTGCCTCAGCCTCCAGAATAGCTGGGATTGCAGCCATGCACCACCAAGGCCATCGTCTGCTGCTCCAGGCCAGCCCTTTCACAGGGGCCACCTGCCCTTGGGCTGTCACCCAGCCCAACACCGGAAATGGTTGCTGACGTCCCTTCAGGTCCCGGCTGAGTTAACACTGCCCCTCCCTCCTGGGGACTCAGAGTCCGCACTGGGCCACCCCACCTGCTCTCATGCCCTCACCTGACTGGAAGGGTAGGCACCAGTAGCCGCCATCTCTCTGTCAGTCGTGGGGTCACAGGAAGGAGTCTGCTCCTCCCACCTGAGGCGGAAGGCACGGCCCGCCCGGGGGTG
Source organism: Erethizon dorsatum (assembly GCA_028451465.1). Classification (NCBI taxonomy): domain Eukaryota; kingdom Metazoa; phylum Chordata; class Mammalia; order Rodentia; family Erethizontidae; genus Erethizon; species Erethizon dorsatum. Next base: position 125,695,015 of record CM051830.1, on the reverse strand, counting down.
TTCGCTGGAGGAGATGTTGTGATCCCATCTGTCCACACCCATCAGTGCTGCAGAAGTGTGTGTTTGCAGATTTATCTGCAGTGCTCGTCACCGTGTCATTAGTGAGCTCGTCTCCCAGAGACAGCAAGGAGGCCTGGACATGCTCAGGAGCGGACCCAGAACCAGGTGGCTGCTGGCTGCTGCTTGTTACCTTGTCCCTTTCCTGGGCGGACTGAACGAACCCTTCTGTCACCGCAGTAGCAATAAAGGCAGCTGATGACCCCTGGGCACCTGTTCTGTGCCTGGCATGTTCGGGGTGCCATCGGAGCATGTTTATGTAACCTGCTGGGGTCATTGCTGTGCCACCCTCACTTGGAAGCTGGGGAAACAGTCATGGGAAGCTAAGGGTTCTCCCAGAGCCCCAGCCCCGAAGTACAGAGGCAGGGCGTTGGGAAAGGTGTCAGTGCTGTCCCCCGGTGCTGTGGTTCACATCTAGAGCACCCCCAAGGCCTTGCGTGCCCAGAGGCGGGCTTTTGAAGGGTGACTGGACATGAGGGCTGCCGAGGTGCGGGATATGCGTATGTGACTCTTTCCTACGTGGGTTCAGAGCTGAATGTGCTGCGGGAAGTGGGGTCCGATGGGACGTGGCCCAGGAGGTTCATATCCTCCACGGCTCCTCCCTCCTCTCTCCAGCTCCCATCTGCCCTGCCTTGAGCAGCTCCCCGCCAGGCCCCTCAGCCACGCTGTGCTGCCTTGGAGCCGGCCGACCATGGACCAAAGCCTCCACATGCTGTGAGCCAAATAAACCTTTGCTCCTTTAAAGTGTGGCTGTTGGGTTTGTGTCCTAGCTGCTGGACAGTGACTGAAACAAAGGACAATTCCAGGCCAAAGGGAGATTTAAAAGGTATTTTAAAATCAGTCTCCCGAGATGTTTGTGGATCAGTGGCCTCAGACACCCTGCTGCTGGGTCTGCCTGGGGGTGGGGTTGGGGCAGCTCTGGGGGCTGTGGGGTGGGGAAGAGGCTGTGCATTTCCACAGACAGGCCAGGTGGTGAAATATGTCGGAGTGGCCCTGGCTGCTGTGGCAAAGCTCATCCCATCAGGGCCCTGCAAGGTGGAGCTCAAGGTCAAGGTGGAAGCCTTCCAGGGCTCCAAGGGAGAGAATCTTCTCAGGCTTCTCTCTAGCTTGCAGTGCCCCCCAGCAGCCTCTGAGATCCCTTGGGCTGTAGGGGCATCACACTGTCTCAGCCTCCATCTTTTCGTGGCTCTCTCGCTGTGCACACTTCTGCACCCAAATGTCCCCTACGTGAGTCCCCTTGGCCTGTTGGATTAGGGCCACGTACCCCAGCATGACCTCATCTTTCTGACCACACCTGTGGCCCCCTCTTTTCCAAATAAGGTCCCACCCTGAGGAGCTGGGGTGTGGCGGTGAATCTTGATTGTCACCTGGATTGGATGGGGAGATGCCAGAGAAGTGACAGGATTGTAAGGGCCAGCCTCACCCATGGACGGGCCCATTGCGGGGGTCCCAGCTTCATGGGCTCTCGGGAGGTGCGGCCTGCGTGGAGGAAGTGGTCCCCGCTGTGTCTTTGCGGGGTCTCTTTCTTCCCTGATGCCCCCTGCTTCCTGGCTTCCATGCAGCAAGTGGCTCTGCCCCCCCGTGCCCCGGTGCCGTGACGGGCCTCAGGCAGGCGCACAGCCATGGAACCGGCAAACACGGGTGGGAACTGCCAAAACTGTGAGCCAAAATAAGCCTTTCCTCCCTTAGGTTGCTCATGGCAGGTGTTTGGTCGCAGTGACGGAAAGCTGACTGACACCTGGATGGCAGGACGTCAGCGTACAAATCTGGGGGGAGGGACACAGTCACTTATCACAGGGCGTGACCCTTTGTGCGGATAGGACACAGGCGTGACGAGGTGGGGGCGTCTCTGAGCCCCGCGTCCAGCCCTGTTGCCTCCTGCCCTTTGGTCTTGCTTGCCCCATCTCCTCTCCCCACCCTGACCCTCTTTGCTCCTTCTCCCTTTCGTATGGCCTGGGGGCTGGTCCTATGGACTGCCACCACCAAGGTCCCATCCTCTGCTTTCCTAGAGGGTGACACTGTCCAGGAGGGGGTGGGAGGGGAAGTGGTGCCCCCTGGGTCGGTTGTTTCCAGCAGCCTGCACCTCCCCACAGCCCCAACTCCTGCCCTCCTCCCTCCGGGCCAGGGCTGTGACTGCACCCACAGTGGCTCATCCTGGGTACCTGAGTGCTTCTGCGTGGGTGTGAACGCCACGCATACCCTTGAGACAGCTCCCTTTGCTGTGCCCCAGAAGACCAGCTGGAGGCACCGTCTGTCTCAGTACAGCACCCCGCCTGATGTGGCTCCCTAAGTCTTCTTGAGACAGTGGTAAAGGTAAAATCAAGCAACCGATGAGAATGGGTCCCAGGTCTCCAAGGGCCCGAGACCGCCTGATCTACTAGTGGGAATCTGTCCCCCACGAGGACAAATACTGCTCTTTATGCCTTGGCTGCTAATGAAGAACTGGCCGGACAGGGCGATGTCTCCTGTCACCAGGGCAGTCCTGCCATAGTTACACTATGGCAGGAAACGAAAAAAACCCTCCATTTAAAGTATAGAATTGCGGAAAGCCCAGAGCCGCATACATCAGGCGTGACCCCCACTGGTGCCCTGCACCGCGCTGCGGATTCTGACTCTCCTCTCCTCCTTCCCAAAGCACAGGGCAGAGAGGCACACCTGCCGTGCCATGCGGTCACCATGGCAACACAGGCTTCCTGCCGGGTGCTGCTTCCTCTTTGTGTACAGCAATGAGCTTGGCTCCCTGAGCCGAGCTGTGTTTCTGGGAGCTGGGCTCGGCTGCCTTTTATGATCACTGCTCAGAATGGAACCACCGATCATTGAGTTTTGTCAGACACGGAGCCTTATTTTCAAGGTCTCCAGCACTCTCCCTCCTCTGGTTTGCGGGGCTGGCTTTAGCACGAGCTGTTTTAGATAGAACTCTTTCCAAGGGCATGGCTGTGATCGCATCATAAAATGCTCCCTGTGGGTCAGAGCAAGGTTGATGGATAGCTGCTCCCCCAGCAAGTGAGAGAGGGCTGATTTTTAGATTTCATGACATTTACATGTTTTCTGGAAAGCACATCTGCACTTGTGTATTTTCTGTAATAGGATCCCAGCTCTGTCCTCATGGGAGAGCAGCAGCGGGGTGCTGGGTCCTGCTGATGGCTCTGGGTTTGCTGAGTGCCATATGCCTCGGAGGTTCCTGGTACTAGGGCAGTGAGGGAGTGCCCTGCATAGCCCAAAATACCCCTCATCTCAGCCAGTTGCTGTCATAGTGGCAGCCACCAGGGGCTGGTGGCAAATACCCTTTCTCCCGGTAGGGCTTCATGTGGACTATGAAGTTCCCCCAGGGGCTGTTTTTTGGTTCTCTTAATGGAAGCAAAAGCTCGCTGAGGGAGGGATGCAGGGTGGTGCTCATGGGCTCGAATCCCAGGGGCCCTGTCACCTTCCCCTGTGACCTCAGCGAGTCATTCAACTCCTGCCTTGGACTTCTTTCTGTAAACGGGGGCGATGATTGCATCTGCTTCACAGAGTCATTTATGAGCTTTCAATAAATCAGGGATTGGGAGACGCTAAGAGCAATATATGGTAAGTGGATTCAAATATTTGCTAATTAGATAAACTGAATACGTACCTAAAATGCCCTTCGAACAGCTCGTTTTGGGTCTGTATCCTTAAGCTCAAGTAACTGTCATTGAGTCATACCAGTGTTCAAATGCTCGTTTAAGGGCTGCAGACCGGGTCCAAATCCACAGCCACAATCGTGAGGACCCACACCCCGTTCATACCCTTCGCTACTGTGCTGCTGGGACTCAAGGCAGTCTCGAGTGATGGGGCAGAATTTAATAACTTTCAGCATTTTTCTGGGCACTTACTACGTGCTAGGCCTTGGGGCAAGCATTTCGGGTAAGTTGGGGAAGCCAAGATCACAGAAGCTGATCTCGGAACTGGGAGTTAGCTGGTTCTGGCAGTGTTCTCCCAGTCAGCATCCGGGACAGCGCACACGGACCAGCCTCCTCCCCGGTCAGCACCCTGGACAGCGCACACGGCTCTGGACCTGTCAGCACCTCGGACAGCACCCCTGGGCCGCTGGGGTGGACGCGGCCTCGCTTTTCTTGCCAGTTTCAGCCATTGGTGCGACAGAAAGCCTTATTACATGATCCTTTTATCAGTGATTTGTCTGCTAATTTTTATCTTTCACTGGCAGAATCGACGTGGATCTTTAGGAGACTATAACCTTGCTGTGTGAACTCGCGTGAGGATTAATGATGCCCAAGTTCTTATCAGCTCACCAATAAATAGCTTTTCATATGCCAGGTTTTAAGAGCATTGTGGGAAGAGATTACTCTCGCTATTATTCTAACCATTATCTTTACCATCGTTATTCTGGGAAATGTCCGGTCGTATTTCAGACGAATCTTATTATAAGCTATTGCTGTTGTGTAATTGTCTTGGAATAATTAGCAGTGAACCCATGTGCATTGTGCCGAAAGTGCCTTGGCTTATGAGGTCACAACACCAAGGGGATTGGGTTCTTCTGAATGAGCCCAAATGCCCCCCACATTGCCCCTAATTGCCAACAGAGAGGATTTTGTGGAGAACGTGGGCCTCTGAGTCCTCCAAGACTCAGGGAGCGGCTGGTGCTCCCTCTCTTACGAGCTTCTCCCTCATGTCACTGCCCTCCCTCTGTGTCACAGCAGTGGACACACTTGATGGTGCTGAAATAATTAGGAGTGCAAGCTGCCATCACCCAGGGTAACCTGAAGTCTCAGAGATGGTGCAGGCTGGCTGAATGGCTCTTGTAGTTAAGGGACATGTGACATTTCTGGACGTACCCTTGCCACTGGAGACCTCTTCTTGTAGGCCATACAGTGTGATTTACCACTAATGTCAGGTAAGGCTGCCGAGTCCCTTTGTGTCCTGGGGCTCTAATGTTGGAACTGAGACAGTCCTGTAGGTGACCGGGAGGCCCCTCTGGGGAGAGGAGTCTCCTTCATGGGGAGTCTTGCTGGAGGCCTGCTCCAGGTCCATGCCCAGGACGGACCTGGGGAAGTGCGGCACATCCGGTGTTCTCTGGCCCTGTATTCTCTTGCTGTCTACGTATTTCCCTTGACTGACCATGCACACTTTCCATGAACTGGGCATAGGCAGTCACTGGGCCCACTGTCACCCCTAACATTTCACTGCTGGGTTAGCAGTCCTTGCCAAAGCAATGAGATGAGAAAAAAACACTAGGAAAGGCAAGGATAGGCAAGAAACAAAATGGGCATGATTTGCACTCTATTAAAAAAAAGCAGCCAAAAGTTTTCTGTTTGTTTTTAAAATTATTTATAAATTTTAATCAACACAAAGTAATTTCACAGAAAAAATTTTATTTTTTACATTACATTTTTTTCATGCAACATTGGAGTGTGCACCCAGGCACAGGGCAGGTGAGTGGAAAGCCCTCAGGTGAAGTCAGTCATGGGAAGCATCCCCCAGGCTCTGGGTGAAGGCCTGGGGACGTAAACCCTCGTCCTCGATCCAGCTGCTCCGTGGTCTGAGTGGCTTATTTCCACTCACCTCTCCCAGCACGACTGGCCAGGCCACCTGGTGGGGATTCAGGCCTGTGGTGTGGCTTGTGTTCTCACATCTGGGGCTCTGGTGGGGTCCCCTCCTGGCTGCTCTCAGTCTACGTCACTCTTGAAGAGTGAGATCAAGCTGGGTGTGATGGCACGTGCCTGAAACCCCAGCACTCTGAGAGTGCTGAGGCAGGAGGACCTGCAAGGATTGCAAGTTTAGCTAGGCCCTGTCTCAAAGTAGAAAATAAAAAAAAGGGCTGGGGATATAGCTCAGAGCGAAGGCTCTGGGTTCAATCCCCAGTACCACACACACACACAAAGAGCAAGATCATGTGGTGCCTTCGTTGCTCCGTATCTAATCAATCACTCGATTGATAAGACGGACACAGCAGTTGTCCTGCATCAGGCGCCATGGGGTCAGAAATGGACAGCGTAGAAGCACTGTCTTCTGGAAAGCCAGCGAGGCTGCCTTTGGGTCCCAGCTGAGCTCTGTGCTTCCTGCTACAGAACGTGCCGAGTCCCTGTCTCCTCCCAGCCGGCTTGTGATGACTCGTGCAAGCTGTTGTGGCATTTGTGTCCCATAGTGTCATTTCAACTTTCCTTGTACTCATGGCCCATGCTTCTCCAAGTAGACTGCAAGTTTCAAGGACAGAAACACCTTTTATGTCTTTTATAATGCCTTTGATTTTGCTTGAAGTACCTGCCCTCCCCGGTTACAGACACGTGGAATGAGATGCCTTATGTGGGGCCCCTTTCACATAACCCAGGATTATTTAATGAGGGGCAGTGAAGTTACTAGTACAGAGGTGGAGGTTTTCTCAGGTACCTTTTGCAGGATCACTGTCACTAAGTCAGTTTTGCAAAAGTGCTTTGAGCAGTACCTCACGGCACGGCTGCTGACCCAGAGCAGGGAGCCGCAGATTGTCTTATCCCATCAGAACGAAAGCTACGGTGGGCGGCGCCCGGGAAAGACATGACAGAGTCCACAGCGTGCTCTGTGGAAGTAACGGGAAAAGCACTTGCAAACACTTTACAGCCCCACAGTCTGGGGAGATCAAAACTTTAGCTTCAGCTCTGGAAGGGCAACAAAAGGCTTTGAAATGATACACAGCATCCTTAGGCTGCTGCATCTGACTGACAGAGATGGGACTTGGAGACCATTCCAGAAATGGTGGCAAAGCGGAGGGTAAGAACTCAGGTGAGGAGGGGGTTCCTGGGCTCTGTGCCTCAGGTTGCATTGCTGGAGTTTACTTCCTGCTTCAGTACGACACGTGTGACTCATCTGACCTCTCCTTTTCCAGGCAGGAGTGAAACAAGGCTAGGGTCCCTTGTCCCTGTCACTGTGCCATCTTTGCGTGCCAGGGGTTTCTCTGTCTGATGGTTAGGGAGTGGCTGATCACTGGAGGGTGAGCAGAGCAAGTCCCCGTGGAAGGTGTCACTGTCCTCAGCCCCGCGGGGAGGTCCGGCAGCCTCGCGCGGGATGGAGAGGCGTTCAGGACAAGGGCAGGGACGGCAGGGGAGGGCGAGGTCTGTCCTGGCAGCAGCCTCCTGCTTAGAGATCTCAGCGAGTCTTCCTGGAGGGTAACACCTCTCTCTGGTCCGTGCTCACTGGGAAGGAAAAGGAGGATGTCAGGGAGCAGGAGGCAGCGAGGTAGCTTCTGTGACCCTGCTTTCCTTGCAGGTCCCTGGCACCGGGATGAGTTGTCCGGAATCCCCAGGTCAGGGTGGGCCTGGGGCTGTGAATTGGGCTTTTCAGTTCCCTCTCCAGCAGGGAGCGGTGCTGTCTCCCTGCCCCGCATCTGTCCAGGGCCACCAACTCTGCCTCCTCACGTCCTGAGGCCGCCCAGGGGAAACTGTTTTGGGGTGACTCTGTCACCACATGTGAGCGGGAGCCACAGAGCTCTGCTCGACACCATTGTGTCTGCGGCCCTTGGTTTCCGGCCTGCAGCGAGCTCCTATCCGTGAATCAGTCTGCATGTTTATAAACAGCACACACCTGTGCCAAGAGATTCTCCTCCAATCTTTTCCTGCACACAGTTGGAAGGCACCTCGGCTTGGAGGTGCCATCCTCAAGAATGCGTGCTCTCTCAGCCATGTGGCTACGTCTCCCATGTGAAGAACCCGGCTGCTCAGAGCTTTACTGCACACAGAGAAACTCGAGAAACGCCATCACTCAAGGGGCGCAGCCGAGAAACTGCATCAGGATCCGGCTCCCTGTCATACTCGTGTGGAGCCTGGCGTGGCGTGCGTGGCACGAGCAGCTGCCCCTCACCATTCTCAGCGTGGGCACTGCAGGGCTGGCAGTGGGTCAGAGGGGTACCCTCACGCCAGCTGCCCTCTTCCTCAGCAGGAGTGATTCAGGGAGCCACTGGGGTGCCCAGCGTCTCCAATTCCTCTGGAGGAGCCCGAATTCAGATTGCGACATGAATTGTTCTGACTTTGAAATTCCGGCAGATAAGGGGTTAAATCAAAAGGAATCGCCTCCGGTGATCTCACTGTGCACTGAGCTTCCTCCCGAGGCTGGGGCCGCTCAGCGGGGAACCCACTGGTCTCACCCAGGGGCAGAATGAAAGGCATCCTAAGCCTTGGCAGAGGGCAGCAGGTGGGGAGAACAGGGGGCTTGAAAGTGTCCCCACGGGAACCGGCCCCTCCTTGGGAAGAGTGTGCCCGGGACGGCCCTCGGCACGTGCCGCTCGCGTTGTTTCTACACAGCCCTGTCTAACTTTCTGCCCCCAGAACATTTCCTCCTTCTGTGCTGAGAGAGAGCAGCGAGTCCATTCCATGAACTCCAGGTCCCTCTCCAGGATGCCAGGAGCCGGGGAAGCAGGCCACGGGCGCAGACCGTCACGCCGTTGACCCCTGTGCAGGAACGGAATTCCCAGGACTTGGCTCGGGCGCTGCGGCGGGGCGACGGCGTGGCCGGCTCAGAGACGCGGTGGGGCCGCAGACAGCGACTCCCTTTTCCTGAGTGTGGCGCATTCTGAGCCGGGCGTGTCCCTGTGTCATCTGGTCCTGGCACAAACCTGCTGGCCACATTCAGCCCAAGGTCGTGTCTGCCGGGGGCCTGGGACGGCCCTGACCACCTCTGGCCGCCTGCGGCTTGGGATGGGGGGGATGCCGCAGGGTGCACAGCTGTGGTCCAGGGCCAGCAGGGAGCTGTGGGCCAGCAGAGGGACCCCAGGGAGTCCCGGGCTTGCTTCTCCATGTTTTAGCGGGGACAGGGCAGCGCCATGGGGTGTTCGGAGAGGCAGGAGGCAGGAGGAGGTTCTCCCACAGCCGTGTCCAGGAAGGAAAACAGGAGGGGAGGGGACCACAGGGACCGCCGCCCGGTGTTGCCGAGGGACAGGTGGGCAGGATGCCAGCCGCTGCTTCTCTGATCTCCACTCTCAGCGGGAGATGGAGTCTGGAGCCACGAGGCCACACTGCCCGCTCGGGGCCTGGCGGGCTGTCCCTCCCCGGCCTCCTCCTTCGTAACCGACTGACACCATTTCACGCTCCGCCTGGCACTGGGTCAGCTCTCCTCCTGTACCACTGTCTCTGTGCCTGGCCCACACCCAGCGCTGCTGGCTTTTGCTTGGGCAAGAGCTGTGGACTCCTCCTCTTCTGCTCACCAGCAGTCAATCAGCAAACCCCACCGCTGCGCCTGGGTCTTCAGCCTCCTCCCTCCTCACCCTGCCCCACCCACGGTGGTGCCCCACCCCAGTGCCCCTGCCCTCTTTCTCTCAGCATCCTCTGTCCTCCCCCGTACCCCTGTCGCCGTGCCCTCTGCTCGCCGTGTTGTGAGGTGGCCAAGGTCCTCGTCAGAGGAGGCGGCCTGGCCTTAGAGTCTCGGCTCCAAAATCGTGAGCTAAATAAGCCCCTTTCTGTATCGAGTACCCAGCACCAGGTATGTCTGCTGTAGCAACAGAAAACAGTAAACGAATGCTATGACGAGATGTGGTGGTGCATGCTGTAATCCTAACACCTGGGAGGCTGAAGCAGGAGGATCGCAAGTTTGAACCCAGTCTGGGCAACTTTTCAGCTTAGCAAGACCCTGTCTCAAAAGAAACAAGAAAAAGGTGTGGCATGTTGTTTAGTGTCGAGGCCCAGAGTCTAATCCTCAGTACCACAGAACAATACACAAATCCTAAATGGATGATAAAGACTTGGGCTAATGGATTGGCTGTATGACCTCCCTTACCTCATGAAACCTCTCTGGGCTGCACTTTCCAGAGGGAGTCCAGGCATGAGAAGCACAGTCAGGACCAAAGACAGCCGCGTGGCTATTTGTGCCTGTGACCGGACGGGAATGCAGTCCCAGCACTGAAGCATAGATCCTTATTTGTACCTTAAATTTCCTATTTCCAGACGTTGACAATGTCTCGGGTACCCTGGGGCCACATCAAGCATTACAGGCCAAGTCCGGCCGTCTGCGCCATCTTGAATGATCTCGCCCCGCTGTGCTACGGAACACGCGCGGTCCCATCTGCATCCGCCTGCTGAGGGACTTCGCAGATGTGTGTAGCGCCTGTCCATTCTGCGCAAATCAAAACAGAAACGCAGGTTTGTTGATGGATCCATCCAGAGATGGAGCAAGCATGTGTGTGCTTGTAATTAGTACTACTCTGCCACAAAGAAGGATAAACTCGAGTCACTTGTAGGAAGAGAGATGCACCCTGAAACCACAATTTTAAGCGAAATAAATTAGACACAAGCTTCAATATCACATGGCTTCTCTTACACGAGAATCCAAAAAATATAACTAAAGAACAAAATAAAAGAAATAATAGGAAGTAGGGAGATTGTTTGTCAATGGGAAGGGCTCCAAGAGTTGGAAGGAGCAGGGAGGGAGGGGAGCGGTAGTGGACGAAGAGAGAATTACGATGTGCTGTGTCCAAGTGCCAGCTCCCCATGAGGAATGTGATTGTCATGTGCTACAAACATGGACTAATTAGAAATCCTCCCCGGCTTCGTACTCACTCGTCCCATTGTCCTCGCCCCTTCCTGCAGCAGCTCTGGAGTCCTCTTTCCTGAGCGTCCTTAGTTGTGTTGTTGTGGCAGCTTTGATGTCCTGAATCTGTTTGAAACATTCGTGGTGATTTCTGTCAAATAAAAAGGTGACGCTGTCTTCTCGTTCATCTCATTCACCGGACCTAGCACGGCGCAGCCTCTGGCTCGGCCCTGAAGTGAGTGACTGAGAGGGAGACATCCAGGATGCTGGGCATGTGCATGTCACATGCCCGCCAGGGTCCTTCCTGGGTCCTCATCAGAGCGCGCACGTGCGTCAAGGTGTGCCTTCCAGAAGGTTCTCTGTGCCTGGGGGTGAAATGGCCCTGCCTGAAGCTGTCCGGGGATGAGGGACAACAGCCGCATCTGGACCATCAGGCCCAGAGCAGGACATGGCACCGGGTACAGCAGCCGCGGCTCCCCACACGCAGGGATCCCAGACAGAACGTGGGGCAATGCCCAGACTCTGACGGGAGTTCGTATTTCATTTATGGAGCTGAGGAACGGCACAACCGGTGTGTGGCGCCAGGAATCAGCATGGCGTTGTCTTGGGTGAAGCCCCGGGGGCGGCCGAGGCCTTGGGCCAGAGATTTCTTCAGTCTGTGGGGCCGCGGTGGCATCAGCGTGTACATCTGGCGGAGATAAACAGTGGACACCTTGGCCCAGGCAGCTTTGCGTGTCTGTGTTTGACTCCAGTTGAAAAACCCAGTGTGACAGCCTCTGAGGACACCGTGTGAGCCACGATGTGGTCTGATCGCGAGGGCCCCCCGTGGACCGGAGCGTGGGACAGGGGATGGCTCGGGCTCAGCTCAGACACATTTGCAAGCACCTCAAGCTCCCCGGGGGAAGAGCATTAAACCAGCGGTCAGTCAGTCAATCATCAATCACTCATCAATCATAAGTCACACTGACCAGTCTTTGGGGAGAGATCCTGTCCTTTGTGACTGAGTCTAGGGGACAGGGTGAGTCACTCCCTCTACACACAGTGACACCGCTGTCCCTGGGGCCCAGGCCAGAGCAGGGCGGGGAGTCGCCAGTCCAGTGGAGGAGGAGGCCTTCGGAAGCAGGATGCTCTTTAAAGAGGCACTGAAGCGTTGTCTGCTTCATTATTCTCGAGGCGTCCCAGGAGGCCCACCCTGCTCAGCAGCAAAGCTGTAATCACTGAGTCCCTGTCTGCGGCTGGGTGAGCTCAGCACGAGGTTCTCTGTGCGCGACTCTGTGTTGTTCCCCTCTTCTCTTTAGGTCATGACCCTAAACTGCCTCACCACAGGCATTTTGGGGTCTTTGCTGGGGCTGGGGATGATGTCTGTCACCTGCCACACGTGGCAGGACAGCCTTGTACCCTGGGTTGCTGTGTGCACGGGGTCTGACGTCCACTCACTCTCTGGGGATCCCATCCATGCTCCCTAAAAGAAGTGCTGCCAGGTGGGTGCCCGGCCAGCTTTGTGGCTGCAGGGCAGACGTGAGGCTTTTCCGGTGGCAGATGGGATGTCTGGGGCTTTGGGTCTGGCAGGGCGGAAGCTGGGTCCTGTGGGTTCCTCGATGAGCCTGCACTTCTGGTTGGGCTCTGAGGACCCCTCTTGCCCCCTCCAAGGTCAGACCTGTGCTAGGAGAAAGTCCTTCCCCTCTTCCCTGCTGCGCGCTTACCCACTGCGTGTCACCTACCAGGTGGTCAAGGGGACTGGTGGGAAAATGCTTACCTTCACCGCCCACTGTGCCCGGGGGCAGTCACCCTGCCCATGGGTGCAGCTGGTGTTCCTGGTGTGGAGGGGACCCTGAAGACCATGCTTCTCTTCTGACAGGCTCTCGAGCTGCTCTGGGGACCTGGGGAAGCTGAGGCCCAGCTTTGACCTCGGCAGGGCTGGGTGCCTGGATAGCAGGTGGGCTCTTCCTTTGGGTTCTGGAGGTCCAAGGGCAAAGTTCTTGTTGGTCTGGCATCTCAGGAAGGCTCTTCCTGGTTTGCAGGTGGCTGGGTCCGCACTGGGTCCTCTCATGGTGACAGTGGCGGTGGCAGGAAGTGGCCCAGGGAGGCTGGGAGCTGAGTCGCAGTGGGCACTTGGAGTAAGGCCCAAAACACATCCCTGTCACTCCTGACCATCCTTAGGCCTCTGGCCCATCTGCCTGCACAGTTGCATTTTGAAATTTTTGCTCCTGACTTTCCCTTCCTCCTTAATATTTACTTTTTCCCCATCATTTTGCCAAAAAAGGCCAGGAATTCCTAATGTGTGTAAAAAGTTTCTGTGTCTGACCCCCTCAAGCTGGCCTGGGAGGGAGGTGTCAGGCCCAGAGCCTCTGTCAGCTGGCTTGGAGCCGGCACCCAGGGCCGGTGTCCATCTGAAAAGTGAAGCCAGGCCGTGCCCGGTCCTCCTGTGGCATGGACTGTTAGATTCAGGAGGCTGCATTCTGTCTGTGCAGGAAGCGCGTCTCACAATGCGCCCGTGCCTGGTAAATCCTAAACCCTTTTACTTTGCATGGCTTTAAACCCAGAGGATCTAAGGCCACAGCTGTTTGCATTGCTTAAGATCTGTCCCCGGAAGAAAGCTGCTGAATTCCCGAGGGAGGGAGGAGAGTATGGGGCTGGGCTGCTTGTCTTCACAGTGTTCTTCGGTCCCCAGACTCGAGAAGGAGATACTACAGGGGGTGTGGCATGGTCTGGGCAACGCGTGGGTCACAGATGCCCCTCTGGGCTGCGGTGTGTGTTACTGGGCCCTGGTTGTGGTTGGCGTCAGCGTGGCAAAGCCCCAGGCGAGGTCCATGGTGCCAAAGCCGATCTGTGTGCCCATGCATGTCCTGGACAGGAGTGTCAGGTCCCGCCAGATCCACCTCATCCCCCGCCCAGGAATGGTCCTGGAAGATGCCGCCATGCTGGCTGTCGGGGGACCCATTTTGTCACGTTGCAACTCGAAGCCTGCGTCTCTGCGGCTTCCGGTCTCCAGCGAGCACGAAGACACATGGTGGCTTCTCCTGGCTTGGTTCTTCGGGCGATGTCCATGCCCTGGGAAAGGTTCGACTGAGCTGGAGCCGGGGCCACTTCCTTGAGTGGACAGCTCGTCCTGCACTGTGTCACTGCTCACCCTGCACGGTGACAGTGGTGAGGGCGAGTCTTCTGCAGTCCCGCACTGTCCTAGGATAGAGGACATCCTAGGCTTGTCCTCACAGGCTGCCCTGCCCCGAGCTGGCATTGCTCAGTGTGAGGGGGCATGTGTTCCTTCTATGCCCATCGAGATGCACACATGGGTGCAGCTGGGCACGGCCAGGCACAGTGCTCTGCTGGGCTGGCTGGGTCTCCAGCCACATTCGGGTGCAGCTGTTTCTGAGGGTGACGCAGCTCTGCGTCTCTCAGTGACCGCACCTGGCAGGGTGGTAGGTGGCACCAATGTGCCGGCTCCTTGGGGACGGATTCATGGCTGCTGTGCTGGGAGGACTCGGTGGCCTTTGTCTCCCTTTGCTTGGCTGTGCTTGGGTCGGGGTCTCCAGCTCCTGCTCTGGGTTTAGACCCTGAGGTTTTTATGGCAGGGCTGATTTCATCTAGTTAACAACTGATATTGCATCAATGAGATAGAGGAAAAGTAAGGTAAATGGCGCGACCTTCCTAGACCACCAGGAAGTTGGGGAAAGACCAGCCGCCTTCTCCTCGCACTGAGTGCTTGGTGCAGAGTATTTTGTTCCCTTCTCATAGCAGCACTGTACCTGGAACCAGGCCTGAGTCACCCATGCTGGAGGCGCACGCAGTGCCGTGCCCGACCCCGGTCCGGCTTCCAGGTCAGAGCCTGAGCTTACTCTCTGGGGCTGCCGCCTCCTGTGGGTCGGAGCTCTCTCACAGTGCCCTTTCTTTTGCCCCAGGAAGGTGAACTGAAGATGCTGTTGCCCAGGGAGAGCTTGGCCTGAGGCCCCGAGATGCAAGCCTCCTGCGAGGGCCCTGAAGCATGACCAGGTACCCGCACCCCCAGGAATGGCTGGAGGAGGAGTCGGCCACCAGCGTGGACCTTGGCTCCGGCCACTCCTCCAAAGCTGCTCCTTGGGACCAGCAGCGTCCTTGTTGTTGTATTTGAGACAGGGTCTCACTATGTAGTCCAGGCTGGCGCCCCAGCTGGTGTTTAATTCATGGTTACCCTCCTGCTTCAGCCTCCTGAGTGCTGGGATTATAGGCATGCACCACTATACCTGGTGCACTATACCTATTCTATCTGTCTGTCTGTCTGTCTCTCTACCTTCTATCATCTATCACCTATCCATTTGTGTACACCTATCCATCTTGTACATATTTATCATCTAGCTATGTATCCATCATCTGTGTATCTATCTTTCACCTATGTATCTATCATTCATCTATCGTCTCTCATCTATCACCTAACCTCTGTGTGTATCTATACATCTTGTATGTATTTATCCTCTATCATCTGTGTATTTGTCTATGTACCTAACATCTTCTATTTATGTGTCTATCATCTATCTACGAATCTATCATCTCTCTGTGTATCTATCATCTATCACCCATCATCTACCTACCATCTCTCTCTCTTTCTCTCTCTCTCTCTCTTTCTCTATATAATTACTATCTATCTATCTGTCTATCACCTTTCAGTGCTGAGTATTGAATCCAAGACCTTCCCACTGAGCTAGGTCCCCAGGCCTTTTTTGTTTTTTGTTTTATTTGCTAAGTTGAGCAGGTGGGGCTCGAACTTGTGACCCTGTGCCTAGCAGGTGCTGTGTCCTTAACGAGAGGCCAGATGCAGCCTCTGATATCTGGGCCGCTGCCCTTGCTGTGCGTGCCCTGTGGCTCCTGCCATGACAGGGGCCGGTCCCGGGTCTGCGCCCCTCCCTCGAGTCTCCCCCCGAGCCAGCTGTGTCCCATCCCCCCTTGTTGTCACTGCGCCGCCCTTGGCTGTCCCAGAGCCCACCCAAGGGCCCTGGGCTGGGGCCTCCGCCTGTCCTCCGGCAGCGGGGTCCCACAGCAGCTGCGGCCGGGCCATGGCTGGTGGGATGCGACCCCGCCCGCCTTCCCGGCACAGCCGGTGCAGTGGCTCCTTGGGAAGCCCCGCCACGCTGACCTTCTGTTCTGGACCCTGCTTTGCCCTCACTGGGGTTTCTGCTTAGAACTCGCACTGCTTTGTCCTCAAAGCCAGCGGCTTCCTCCCAGGAACCTCAGCTTCAAAGTTGCCTCCTGGGGACGCCTTCCGGCTGCCCTGTCCTGCCCTCCCCGCTCCTCTGCTCCCTGTGGCCTTGCCCGGCACTGATATCACCCTGTCTAGCGCATTTTCACCCATGTGTCTGTCTCCATGAGGACATCGGCATCACTGTCCCCAAGGCTTTGCCGTCACGACTGTCCCTGACCTCCAGCACCCAGCCAGGGGACGCTCCATAGCTCCGTAGTAGTCATGGCTGACTGGCGGCTTTGAGCCTTGGCTGTCACTGCTCTTCCCACACGTACACCGAGAACAACCAGGTCCTAACAATTTACTGTAAATCTAGAAGTGTCTGGGTGAGGGACTTACTTTCCTCCTTCCTGCCTGGCAATTTTTAAAAGATGTGTTTTTTGGAAAATTGGGAGTGGCGAAGAGGCGGGAGGTGGCGGAATGCTCTAAAAGCGGTAGCAAACAGCGAGGCGGCCCACGGAACAGACACACGGGGTCACCGTGGCCCTGCTGTCCACTTCTGGTGTAGCAGCAGGAGGGCTGCCGAGAGATGTTAGTGCCCGTGTGGCAGCAGCATTTGGTGGGAGCCCCCTGTGGCCATCAGTGGATAATGCGCTGTAGACACACACAGTGTAGATGCAGAGTTCCCTGGCCCTCGGTAGGAAGGGGATTCCAACCCCACTATGGCAGGGTAACCTGGGCATCATGACAAGTGCAGTGAGCCAGCCACGAGGATGAGTCCCGCAGGGTCACGTGTACTCGAGGCTGCTAGTGTAGACCAGCTCCTGGGGGCTCACTGTTTAACGGAGACAGGGTTTTGGTATGGGGCGATGAGGAGTTCTGACGGGGACAGGGTGGCGACTGTAAGACAGGGTGTATTCAATGCCATTAGAATCACATCCTTAAACGCAGTGAAGGTAGCAAGGCGTGGTGGCACATGCCTGTAATCCCAGCACTCCGGAAGCTGAGGCAGGAGGATCTCGGCGAGTTTGAGACCAGCTTGGGCTACCTAGTGAGACCCTCCAATGGGCCATGTTTCCTCTTGTCCCAGGTCACCAGACAGGTGGCAGTGTATACCAAGGAGAGCATTCAGCACAAGCCTGCAGAGACACAGGGTCCCTGGCACCCAGATGGACGTTGCGGGATGATCCTCATTGATTTTTGCTCGGACTTGCCATCTGGTTTTTGGTAGCCTGGATGCAGAAAGCCATGCTAACAAACAGAGCTCTTAGTTACCGATGCGAAGAGCGGTGTGGTCAGCAGCCGCTCTAGAGCCTGCACAGGAACGATGGGCCTTGGGTGCCCGCTGTGACCTGGGCCGGGGATGCTCTGGGGTGTCTCCCACTGCAGTCACCTGGTGGGGAGCTCTACCTGTCCCCACATGGGGCAGCTGTCCTGGTAGCAGGTCCCTGGTCCAGGCTTTTGCACGGAGTCACTGCTGCAGAGTCCTGAGAGTTGCCTGTCCCCAAGGCCGGCCGTAGCGCGAGGTGTGTCTGTGTGCAGTGCACAGGTGAGCGGTGGCCAGTGCTGAGTCCTGGCCGGGTGTGGGAGCCACGGAGCACTGGCTGGGGATCCACCACCCAGGGACTGCACTTCCCTGGAGGCCAGAAGTCGAAGGTCTGCCGGAAGTGTGGGAGCTGTGCAGCGGAAAGGTCCTCGGCGGCTGGAAAGTGTCCGTGACGCCTGTGTGGAGCCACAACTCCTGTCCTACTGTCCTGGGACGTGGAAGGGAATGAGAGGCTGTGTTCAGGCGGAGACTTTGAAGAGTCGGGGTGGGAGCGGCTCCTGTTCCAAGGAGAGGTCATAGAGAGACCGAGAACAACAGGCCCCTCTAGGGAGGTGGCCCAAGGGTGGCACGGACACTTTGAGATCATTGGGGCAGCTGGGCTGATACACATTGAGTCCTGTGGCCATTTTAACCACTGACTTTTTAGACAGAAAACTGAGTGTGCTTACACAATTTGAGCCCCAATTTTACATCTGCTAGGATTGCCCGAGGTAGAAAGACAGACAGTGGTTCAAGCTGGTGTAAGCAAATGGGCCTGAGTAACGGATCGTCTTAACCAGCTGCAGGTATGGCTTGATCTAGGTGTGCAAATGATCCCGCCAGAATCCTGGCTTTCCCTCTGCAGCTCTGGGCTCCACCTCCGCTTCAGTGGCTTTGTGCTCAGGAGGGTTCTTCCTTCACAATGACAAGTGGCATGGGAGCTCCAGCCTTCTGTGTTCCACTTTCCAAGTCCAGTGGGCAAGACAGACTCCTACTCTCATCACATGACCTCCCCCAACCAATGCCTATATCCAAGGGATAGGCTTGCACGGCCTAGCCAGGCCTGAACCAATCACTCTGGCTGTGGTGGAGGTGGGTGGGATGAAAAAGGAAACCACATGCTGAGTGGCCAGGCTGGGTCACATGTGGCCACGCCCTGCAGGCGTGGTCCCCCATGACGCCCACGATGGAGAGCGAGGAGGAGAAGACTCTCCAATGGGAAGTCAGCACTCTTGCTCCTGCAGAGGAAGTGACAGGTGCCAGCTGGGCACGGTGCCCACCCCGGTTCCTAGGCAGGTGGTAACAACTTCTGCTTCCCCTTTGCTTCTCCCAGGTGAAGGCCGACTATGCCCGGCCCAGCCACAGGCTCACTGTGGTGACAGAGAGTGAATTTGGTGTGAAGGAGAAACACCAGCCCCACGCCAAGCTGGAGAACCTAGAACAGGTCCTGAAGGTAGGTGGCTGTCTGTGCTCGGTGACAGTGACCTCTCTGGTGGCCAGCGGGAGGAGGGGCTGCTGATTCCAGAGTACAAAGTAGCCAAAGCCATTCTGAAGACTTCATCAAAATTCAAGGCTCTCGGGGCTGTTTTTACCCTTTTGATGGTATAAAAAGCAATAAATAACAAAATTCGAATGTTTCTGGAAGCAATTCTGCAGAGCCAATTATACATTTCCATTTCTGAGGATTTAAACACAGCTGAGCAGAGGGGTGGCCGGCAGCGCTCTGGAATGGAAATTGAGTTGACTTCAGTTAAAGCCTAGCGTGTCTGTGTTGGTTTTTCAAACTTCATGAATTTTAAGCTGTTCCTCAGGTGTTTAATGACCTTGATTATCAAGAGAATGGCTCGATCAGAAAAACGCTTGATCCAGATGCAGGTAACTGGGTGTCCCTCACACGTTCCTGATGAGCCCGGCACCCCTTTCTTACTGAACGGGGGATTGATTTGCTGTGGATGTCGTAGAGTTAGGCTGACTCGATCAATAAGGTTTCATTTTTTTTTTTTTTTGAGTGTTAAAAATTTATTGGATTCTTGTTGTGGGAAATTTAAAACTATGTGACATAGTAATCACCTCCAGTCTGCTCTGAGCACTGGCTTCCTTTGCTCTCTTGTGCGCGGCAGGGAGCGGCGTCAATTTGCCCGCCGTGGTGCTCCTAGACAGGGATGCTCCCAGACGGGGACGCTCCCAGACGGGGACGCTCCCAGACAGGATGCTCCCAGACAGGACGCTCCCAGACAGGATGCTCCCAGACAGGGACGCTCCCAGACAAGGATGCTCCCAGACAGGATGCTCCCAGACAGGGACGCTCCCAGACAGGGATGCTCCCAGACAGGGACGCTCCCAGACAGGATGCTCCCAGACAGGGATGATCCCAGACAGGACGCTCCCAGACAGGACGATCCCAGACAGGACGCTCCCAGACAGGGACGCTCCCAGACAGGGACGCTCCCAGACAGGATGCTCCCAGACAGGGATGATCCCAGACAGGACGCTCCCAGACAGGACGCTCCCAGACAGGACGCTCCCAGACAGGACGCTCTCAGACAGGGACGCTCCCAGACAGGACGCTCCCAGACAGGACGCTCCCAGACAGGGACGCTCCCAGACAGGACGCTCCCAGACAGGATGCTCCCAGACAGGGACGCTCCCAGACAGGGACGCTCCCAGACAGGACGCTCCCAGACAGGATGCTCTCAGACGGGGACGCTCCCACACGGGGACGCTCCCAGACGGGTACGCTCCCACACGGGGACGCTCCCAGTCGGGGACGCTCCCAGACGGGGACGCTCCCAGACGGGGACGCTCCCACACGGGGACGCTCCCAGACGGGGATGCTCCCAGACGGGGATGCTCCCACACGGGGACGCTCCCACACGGGGACGCTCCCACACGGGGACGCTCCCACACGGGGACGCTCCCAGACGGGGACGCTCCCAGACGGGGTCGCTCCCACACGGGGTCGCTCCCAGTCGGGGACGCTCCCAGACGGGGACGCTCCCACACGGGGACGCTCCCACACGGGGACGCTCCCAGACGGGGACGCTCCCACACGGGGACGCTCCCAGACGGGGACGCTCCCACACGGGGACGCTCCCAGACAGGACGCTCCCAGACGGGGTCGCTCCCACACGGGGTCGCTCCCAGACGGGGACGCTCCCAGACGGGGATGCTCCCAGACAGGACGCTCCCAGACAGGGACGCTCCCACACGGGGACGCTCCCACACGGGGACGCTCCCACACGGGGACGCTCCCAGACAGGGACGCTCCCAGACAGGATGCTCCCACACGGGGACGCTCCCAGACAGGATGCTCCCACACGGGGACGCTCCCAGACAGGATGCTCCCACACGGGGACGCTCCCACACGGGGACGCTCCCAGACAGGATGCTCCCACACGGGGACGCTCCCAGACGGGGACGCTCCCAGACGGGGACGCTCCCAGACGGGGACGCTCCCAGACGGGGACGCTCCCAGACGGGGACGCTCCCCACACAGGGACGCTCCCCACACAGGGACGCTCCCAGAGAGGGACGCTCCCAGACGGGGACGCTCCCAGACGGGGACGCTCCCAGACGGGGACGCTCCCAGACGGGGACGCTCCCCACACGGGGACGCTCCCCACACAGGGACGCTCCCAGAGAGGGACGCTCCCAGACGGGGACGCTCCCAGACGGGGACGCTCCCAGACGGGGACGCTCCCAGACGGGGACGCTCCCCACACGGGGACGCTCCCCACACAGGGACGCTCCCAGAGAGGGACGCTCCCAGACGGGGACGCTCCCAGACGGGGACGCTCCCAGACGGGGACGCTCCCACACAGGGTTTGCTCCCAGACAGGGTCGCTCCCAGACAGGACGCTCCCAGACAGGACGCTCCCAGACAGGGATGCTCCCAGACAGGATGCTCCCAGACGGGGATGCTCCCAGACGGGGACGCTCCCACACGGGGACGCTCCCACACGGGGACGCTCCCAGACAGGGACGCTCCCAGACAGGATGCTCCCACACGGGGACGCTCCCAGACAGGATGCTCCCACACGGGGACGCTCCCAGACGGGGACGCTCCCACACGGGGACGCTCCCAGACAGGGACGCTCCCAGACAGGATGCTCCCACACGGGGACGCTCCCAGACAGGATGCTCCCACACGGGGACGCTCCCAGACAGGATGCTCCCACACGGGGACGCTCCCAGACGGGGACGCTCCCAGACAGGACGCTCCCAGACGGGGATGCTCCCAGACGGGGACGCTCCCAGACGGGGACGCTCCCACACGGGGACGCTCCCACACGGGGACGCTCCCACACAGGGTTTGCTCCCAGACAGGGTCGCTCCCAGACAGGACGCTCCCAGACAGGGATGCTCCCAGACAGGATGCTCCCAGATGGGGATGCTCCCAGACGGGGACGCTCCCAGACGGGGACGCTCCCAGACGGGGACGCTCCCAGCCCAAGCCCCAGCTCCGCTCACTGGGGAGCGTCGGGGCCTGAGGAGGGGAGGGATGGGGCGGGGACTGACTGCTGGTGGGGATGGGGTCTCCCGTCTCTGGGTTGGAGGTGCAGATGTAGGATTAGATGGTAGGGTGCTGGCAGAGCTCCGTGAATGCAGCGGGCCAGTGCAGTCGTACGCTGCGCGTTGGTGAGCGCGGTGGTATGGAATTCCTTCTCTATGCAAGGTCAAGACGCCCTCCGCACGCGCAGGCTGGCCCTTGGCCCCCGGTGGGGAGAGCTGCTCTCAGGGTAAATGGACCCTGCCTGGTGCTGGGCAGCTGGCGAACAGATGCTGTCCACTTCGCCCTCTCCTGGGGACACAGAGGTGGACGGGGAATGCTTCTCACCATGACCTCTGAGCTAGGGTGCGCCCCGAGGGAGGGATGTCACCAAGCAACCATAAATGGCCACCTCCACCCCACGGTGAGATCTGCGGCTCAGCAACCCTGGACCAAGGGTTTGGGGCCAAGCAAGCTTTGAGTGAATGACAGAGAAGACGGCCTCGGAATTCGAGGATGTAAGTGTCCCAGGGGATCCTTGGCTGTGGAGGTGCGGAAGAGGGAGCCCGGCATCTGGTGGGCAGAGGCAGGGATCTGTGGGACCTCCATGGGGCATGGGGTGGTGCCCTGCGGCACACAGCTGGCCGCCCCAAGCTCCGTGGCTCAGAGGGGGAGCATCCTGGGAACCCAATTCCTGTTGCTGCTGTGACAGAGCACACAGGGTGGCTTTTTGTGGCTGTGACAAAATCCCTAAAGTTGTCCACCGACTAAAGTCCACGACCTAAAGTCGTGGTCTCAAGGTTCTGGTCCTGGGTCAACTGGCCTAGGGTGAGGCAGAAGCGTCATGGGGGGTGGGGGCATCAGGGAGGAGGCTGCTAGTAGGGTGCAAAGGGAGCCCCAGGTCCCCGTGCTGGCCCCGGTGCCAGCACTGACCCTTCTGCTCAGGGCGACCTTTCTCTGCCCCAGCCTCACTGGGACCCCATGGTGTCAGAGCACACACAGAGACTCTGAGGAGGCCCTGGTGTCCAGCTGGTCAGCTCTGCCTCACATCACCAGCCCTGAGGGGTCTCCCCTGCTGCTGTGTCACCTCGTGGGGCTGGGCAGAGAAGGGACACAGGCCCACAGCGGGCTTCTGAGCCCAGGCACAGGGGCCAGGGAGCCAGAGCAGGTGGGCGCCTTCTCAAAGACTTCTCATGTACAAAAAAAGGGAGAAAGAAGTGGACGCTAACCGGGGCTGAGCTTTTGGGGGTGGGGGTGAGTCCACTGATTCTGAAGGGAAGGGATGGTCTCGCCTCACAGGGGTCAGGGATGGGCTGGCGTCGGCCGCCGTGGCTGCTGGAGCCCTGTGCTCTTGAACTGTGCGTGCTGAACTTCAGGTGTGGCGCTGCTCTTCCTGCCCGTCCTGCTGCCTGGTGAGTCCAGGGCCAGCCCTGCCCCAGGGCACAGCTGAGCCCACTCACCTCCAGCGGGGGTCAGTGCACCCAGGAGTGTGGATATGGGGACCCCGGGTGCATTTCAGCCCCCATTGTCACAGACACCACCGAAGGCCACCCCTGAGCCAAGTGTGCAGGGCCCAGGCCTCGACCATGTGGAGGGAGGTGGGGGGCGGTGTGGAAGCCTGGCAGCAGGCAGGGATGGCAGTCCAGATGTGAGGTGCCCATGGCTCCCATCAGGGCAGGATATGGGGTGAGAGGTGGTGGGCTCTGGTCTGGTTTCCCAAGGAGGCGACAGGAGGCACCAACTCGTGGGCATGGGCAGCACGTGGGGCTGGGAGCTGCAGAGTCAGGCTCCGTTGAGTGGGGCTGACATGGTGTGGGAGCTTTGGGACAGGCGGCTGGGGTGGCCCTGGCTTCTGTTGGTGACAGTGACTGTGGCCTGGGGTCCTCCTCACTGTTACCAGGAAAGTGGCGCCACTCATTTACTGGATGTCGTTAAGGTGATGGCAATGCACTGGGGTTGAAGCGTGGTGTGCTCTCAGGGCGCCTGTCCATTTAAACGCCTGCGGGTCACAGTCGTCTGAACTCTGTGACTTCACACCTGCCACCCTCTGCCGAGTCCTGAGCGTGACAGGGGCAGAAAGGACGTGACGTTTGGTAGACGCAGAAGCTTGTTTTATGCTAATGTGGCGAGATCTCAGACCGACTGGCCTTGGCTGGTCACATGCTGGCTTCTTCGTTTCCAAACGTCACCGACAGGCCGCGCGTCTTCCTCCTGCTCGCTCGGTGCAGAGGCGCTGTGCGCCTGTGTCCCGTGGCCTGTGATGGGTCCACAGGGCTCTCCAGGTGATTTGCTGGATGTGGGACTCATGCATCAAATGGGGGCACAGAGCAGAACAGGGCACGTGTCACAGCCCCATCTGCTTTCCTGAGCCCGTGTCCCACCAGGTGGGCGCGGGAGACACAGGGATCGAGGGAATACCTGAGATTCCAGAGATTGAGCTGTGGGGGACAGTGGGGGACAAAGCAGGGTGCGGAGAAGGTGAGCCAGGTGCAGTCAGGCGGGGACATCTTAGCTGAGGCTGTGTGGGGACGAGGACCTGGGCAGGCAAGGTTTCCGGGGTCCCAGAGGTGGGGTAACAGCAGACAGAACTCCAAGGGAGGGACATGGATGTGTCCACGGTGGCCGAGGGTGTGCGAGGACGACAGGTCTGCAGCAAACAGGGTGTCTCTGGGGGGCCAGCCATGTCCCGAAAAAGATTGTGGAGTCTCAGCCCGGGACCGCGCGTGTGGCCTTGTTTGGAAATGGGGCCTTGGCAGGGGTGACCGATTAAGTGAGGTGGTCCTAGAGCATGGTGGCCTGGGTCCTTGGGGAGGAGAAGAGTTGCACAGGGGAGGGCTGGTGACACAGCAGAGATGGGCAGAGGCAGCAACAAGCCCAGGCGACCAAGGGCCACGGGGCAGCAGGGCGGCGTGGACTGCGCCTCCCTGGGAGTCTCCAGGAGGAACCAGCACTGCCACCTTGGTTAGAGGCTTCTGTCATGACCACAGGGGACAGAACGGGGGGGCTCCTGGCCCTCCCACCGGCAGCTCGAGGAGCACACCCCTTACACAGATGGCCGTGTGCCGGACACCTGTAGGGGTGGCGTCCTCTGCAGCCACCAGCTCACGGGATGTAACATGTGTTTTGCAGACCTCTGGCCCTTCGTGCAGTTCCCATCTAGGTCTTGTTACGTGGTCATGTGCGGGAGCCGTGTGGGCCACGTGGGTTACCTCGGACCCTGTCTGGTTCCTGGAGAGGGCGGGGGCAGGGGCTGCCTTCCCGATGCTTCTGTCCCACAGCGCTGGACAGCCTCCTGCAGGGTGCGGTGGAGGAGGGAGGAGGAGCAGCCGTGCCGTCCTCTGTCCCTTGCCTGTCCAGCTGTGTGTCTCTCCCTTACCTCACGGTGCTCATCTTCGCTCGGCTGTGAGCGTCACACAGCCTGGCCCCTCGGCTTTTGTCTGCGCTGTCTGGCATCTGCCTCCGTGTGCCCAGTGAGAGCCCACGGCTGAGATGCAGAGGGCACGGAGCTGGGCGGGAGGGTCGGTGGCAATGGAGTCTTTTCTCCCCTTCGATTTTGATGCATGTGGGTGGATCAAGGGAACCGTGCTGCTGCCCGACAGGGCTTGGTGTGTGTGGATGTGGCATGAAAGAAAATATCAAGTCAAGAGGGAGCGAAGACGGAGCACAAATCTTCATTCTGTGTAGATTTTTTAAATTCCAATATGTACATTGAGACCCCTGGAGCAATTACTAAGTTATTAAAAATATGCAGAAAACACCCAGGGATACGTGAAAACGCCATGCTCAAAAAAAGAAACAGGAAAGTGGAAGTGGGATAGTGGATGCGGGAAGCAACAGACAGGAAACAACAGCGGCCGCCCTGCTGGGTCCTGCTGGGTCCTGCTGGTGTGGACGCGAGGTGCGGGCCGGCGTCTCGCCTGCTCCTGCACAGCCGTGCCCAGATTCTGTGCTCTTCTGCCACTCAATAAACAAGGAAACCGAGGCTCAGAAGTGCGGAACTTGCCCCGAGCACACGGCTGGCAAGCCCCAGGTGATGACTTGCACACAGCCTGGCTGACCCAGCAGGAGGGCCTCTGTCCCCAGGTCCGATGCCGGGACCCGCTGGGCACACAGCGAGTGTGTGTGGGAGGCAGGCTGTGTCCTGACCACGGGGTGAGGGCCACTGTCCGTGTTCCCAGGATTGGTTGGGGACAGGCAGCTCGGAGGAGGTCTGGGAGGAAGGCGGCCAGGACTTAGGAGCACCCAGACTTTTTTTTTTTTTTTTGGTACCAGGCATTGAACTCAAGACCTTGTGCTTGCCAGGCAGGCACTGTGCCACTGAGCTATATCCCCGGCCCTTTCTTTCTTTTTCTTTTTCTCTTTTTTTTTTTTTTTTTTGAGACGAGGTCTTGCTGTGTAGTTCAGGCTGGCCTTGAACTCACTATGTAGCCCAGGCTGGCCTCGAACTCTCAGCGATCCTCCTGCCTCAGCCTCCTGAGTACTGGGCTGACAGGCAGGCGCCCCCATGCCTGGCTTAGCACCCAAACTTTCGAAGGAGCGCTTCGCTACCTGATTTTTTCTAGTTTGAGAAATCCAGACAAAATGCCTTCCAGCTCCCGGATTCACATGACTCTTTCTCTTGCTGCCCTGATGGATGGCTCTGATGCACACATGGGACAGGAAGTTGCTGCCACCCAGAATAGCTTACTCCATCCCGTCTTTTGTCTGAAGGCACGACTCAGTCTGGCGTGTCCTCTCCAGGCACCTGGTAGAAGGAAGCCATGTGTACAGAAAAGGTCACTGTCACTGCTGGGCAAGCAGGTCTCACACGCGTGACATCCAAAGCGGTGCGTGCTGTCCTGTGGAGGGAGGACGTTTCCGTCCCCTTGCTCAGGTGGCCACGCGCAGCCAAGGACAGACCCATCCGTCCCGGAGGCACAGCAGCCTAGGCCAGGGCACGGCCCCGTGACGTTGGCTACTGAAGCGCAGCTGTCTGCGTCTATGCCGGCTGTAAATATCGCTGCCTCAGAAGTAAACCTGCCGGAGGCGTGCGGATGGCGCGTTTGGCTCGGCGCAGGCTCCTGGTGCTTCTGAGGGGGCTCTCCGGAGGGTACTGGGGGCGAGATTCCGCCTGGGGTGAAACGGGGGCTTCGGCATCATCCCGGTCCTGGGCCTGGCACTTGAGGGGACACGAGCTCGTGAGCACTTTGGAAGTCGTTAGAGTCGCAGCACAGCCACCCTGGGTGGCGGGGACTGGGAGGGCGGGGCCACCGCAGGCCCAAAGAAGTCTGCACAGCGATGGCTGTGCACAAGTCCCGCAGTGTCGGCTCACCCACACCATGGCTGGCCCTCGGGGGTCCACGTCCTGCCTTGCCGTGTGCACTATCCACACCTGGACCAGCTCCAAGGCCTCTCGGGGCCCCGTGTCCCGTGGGAATGGGAATGAATATCTTACGGCGTTACGGTGCCTTGAAGCCAGATGGCTTCCGGATGGCCAGTACTTAGCGCACAGCACTCCCAGCGCTTAGGAAACCTAAGTGTTCTTGGGGAGGCATGGGTGCTGGTCCAGGCTGGGCGGGTCCACTGTGCGGGCTGTTGCTTGCAGAGCAGGGAGGGCACTAGTGCCCACGTGGTAGGCGGCAGGCATGGTGATAAACACGCGCGGGTCCTGCTGTGTCCCCAGTCTGGCCCTCCCCATGGGGCTGAGGTGCAGGCGGTTTGGGTTCAGCTGTGCTCTACTCTTCCGCCCTGGCCATTGGCCCGGTGCCCTCGCAGGGCCCTTCAGTTTCTGGTGTTGCACGTGTGGCCTTGACTTGCTCGCCACAGCACCTGTGACGAGGTTGCTTCCCCAGAACCAGGAGACCCGGGCAGCAGCTGATCTGAGGCTTTGCCTCCTGTCCCCTGGGCAGTGGTGTGGCTGGCACCCGTCTCGCCCGTCTGAGCCTCCACAGCATTGCGACTCTCGGGTGACCCCGCCCCCGTGCCCGCCTGCCCCATGTCCTCCCCTCCTCTGTGGGGAGTGTGTCCCTGTCCCTTGGGGAGCTCCTGGGGCTCTTGGGGAATCTGTTCCCCAAAACGGAGTTGAAAGTCTTCCTGATCTCCAGCTGTCTCGTCTCCGAGTTCTCGGGATGGAGTCCAGTGTCTGGGCCTGGCTGCATTTGAGCTGTGTGGCCCTGGCTAGTGGCGTGGCCTCTCTGAGCCTGAGTCCTGTTGCAGAGCAGCGCTCTGCGCTGAGTGAGCTGGGTGTGGACATGGCGGGGCGCCCGACCCGGGTGTAGTCTGGTTTGATGGTAAGTGGTAAGATGATCATCTCACCACTGTGGCCATGGCTGCTCACGGTCCTGTGGGTCACTTCTCTGGTCAGCAGGCCAGGGCCTGGGAGACAATTCCAGAGCCCCTCAGAGTGCAGAACCCCTGTGGGTTGGCTCATCCCCTTGTGCCCCAGAGGACACCCAGTGCTGTGAGCTGGTGGCTTACAGGGCCTCAGGGAGGCGGTGGGGCAGAGGGGACAGTGAGGCTGCCAGGAAGAGTTGGTGACCATGGTTTGCCAACCCAGAGAGTGGCATATGGGGCCGCAAGGGGCCTGCCGGGCTCTGAGCTGGAGTGCGGGGAGCTGAGGGTGTGCACTGCCCTCGTAGCTGGGGCTTCTGGTCCAGGATCAACCAACCGTCCAGCGCAGTACTTGGACAAAAATGTCACCTGTACTGGACATGGACAGGTTTTTTTCTTGCCATGGTTCCCTAGACAATGCGATATGACAACTGTCTACACAGCGTGTGCACCACACTGGCTCTGTGTCGTTGGAGATGGCTTAAACTATGCAGGCAGATGGGGGGTCAGACGCAGCCACCTTCCGAGAGTGACCTGAACACCACGGCGTCTGGATACTGGGGGGGTGGGGGTGGCAGCTTCCATCCGTCCTGCTCCGACGGAGGGCAGAACCTGTCCCACCCCACGTGAGCTGACGGGGATGCCTGTGTTTTGTGGGGTTCAGCTCATGTGTTAGGGAGTTCTGTTTTCCCAGCATCCCAGGTTCCTGTGAGAGTTTCCATAGCAACAGCAAAACCACCACTTGTCTGCCTCTGAGCAGTGGGGTGATTATAGCTCAGAGTTCTCGGGAGACAGCAGAGGGGTACAAAGGTCACAGCACCTCACACCCGGCCCGGGGCAGACGTTGCTTTCGAAGCAAAGAAACAGTGCACTGCGAGCCCTTCGCGACACGGAACTCGGGACTCGGGGGCTCCTGTCCCGTCCCATCCTGTCCCTCCCCATCCCAATGCAGCGGCTCAGCTGCAAGACCTTCCCGGGGAGAGGCGCATGGGGGTGGGGGTGGGAGACTGTGGGACAATGACAGGAGGGGCAGGGTGCACCTCTGTGCCTCCTCACAGGCTTCAGGCCCAGCCCACGTCCTCTGCATGGCCAGGACCTCCCTGCCTCTGCCCACTCAGCGTCTGCCTCGGGGACAGTGTCACTGCCTCGTGACTGGAGCTGTACCGCTTTAAGACTCCAAAATGCACTCAGTAAAAACAGCAAAAGACTAGAAGTCAGTGAAACTGTGAAATAACACATGAGTAAAAAGGAATCAGCGACCAGTTCAAGCCAGGGCCGAGGTCCCCTCTGTCATAATGTGAGATATGGTTAGGAAGGGGGGGTCCGGGCGGAGGTAGACAGGAGGCTACTGAGACTCCCCTTCCCTTGGTTCCCAGGTGCTCGGAATGGGGGGATCTTCCTAATTATTTTTTTTTTTTGTGGGTACCGGGGGTCGAACTCAGGACCTCGCGTGCCAGCAGGCGCCCATGCCGCTGAGCGACATCACTGGCCTGATCTTCCTAATTTTGAAGGACTTGGGATTTTTAGGTAAAAGATCCAATTTTAAAATTTTGATGTCAAAGTCACCTTTTACATACATCATAATCTAAAAAAATAAAGAAGGGGATGGACATTGAATTGGAATCATCCTGCCCAGGTGACCTTTGCCGTCCCCTCTCGTCACGGCATCCTGTTCTGAGGCTGTCCCCGCAGGTGCTGGTGTTGGTGTGGTTGTTGCGGCAGTGTAGGGAGGTGGTCAGCTGCACAGGGGGCCTGAGGCGAGGACAGAGCTGGCAGCCCAGCCCCACAGCAGGAGCAAGGAGGGTGACAGCCTTGCCTCTTATTTGCCAACTTCCTGGGCAGACTGGAGAAACGGAGCCTTTCGACCAGCGAAGAGGAGCCCCCATCCCTGAGGGGATCTGAGTTGTGCTCTCGCTCAGCGCCCGAGGATATAAAAAGCAGAGCAGGGGCGGGAGCCTGGCTGGGCCCCGGGCTTCCTGTCCCTCACCGCCCATGGAAAAGCCCGGGCGCTGAGAGGAGGCAGCTTCCCTGTGCACGGCTGCTTCTGGGTGCAGCGGCTGGGGTGCTGGGGTGGTGGGCACAGGGCAGTGGGCGCCTGGCAGGGGCGCTCAGGACCCCCTGTCCCCTAGCATATGCGCGAGGCTGCGGAGCGGAGGCAGCAGTTGGAGTTGGAGCATGAGCAGGCCCTGGCCATCCTCAACGCCAAGCAGCAGGAGATCGAGCTACTGCAGAAGGTGAGCCGGGCCCTAGGGGGCTGGGGATCCTTGGGATGCCGTGGGGTGCCCCTCGCCCTGCAGGCTCGGAGCCCTCCTCCCCTCCTGGCTGCTCCCCTCTTCCTGTGGGCGGCTACTGGCCTTACCTGCCCTCTGTGCTCTGGTGTAGCCAGGGAGGCCGCAGGGCAGAGGGTGCTCTGACCGTGGCTGGCCGAGCCCCGGGAAGCCACTGCAGCGAGGATCACCCTGAAAAGGCACAGAGAGGTCTCCTCTGCCAACCTCCAGGAGTGTGCCCTGCGGGAAATGCAGGCCCAGGTCCAAAGGAGGGACTGGGCTGGGTTTTGCAGTGTGGGGGGGTATGTGAGTGCCCCCGTGGGTGTGGCTGCGCCTGCAGTGGCCTCGCTCAGAGGACCCTGTTGCTGTGTAGGCTGGCTGGCTGTGTGGTTGAGAACACGAGGGCAGTGTTCACTGCACGACCCCGTTAGTAAGGAGAAGATCGAGGCGAGGAAAGAAGAGAAAGGAGAGGGAGGAAGTGGGAAGGGGCAGCTGAGTGACCGTGAGGGTACCCTGGGCGCCTGAACAGAGGCCCAGGAAGTCCCCTCCTCCAGGCCTGCGGTCATTAGCTGGTCCTGCCATCTGACCCCACAGGTGGGCAGGTCCCTCGGTCCCCAACAGCCAGGAAGGAACACACTTGTCCGCTTCCCTTCCCAGTGTCCTCTCTCATCACCACCCTCCTCCGCAGGGCAGCTGGCCCTGCAACCAGCCTGTCAGGGGGACAGAGGGACGAGTGCTGGCTGGGCCCGGCTTACCCTTGGGCAGAGCTGGGCCGCAGTGCTGGCGGCAGGTGTGTGCCCCCTGGCTGGTGCCATCCAGGACGCTGACAGTGACTTGGCTGCCCTCTGCGGGCCTCACCTGTCCCATGGCCTGTCCCAGACTTTGGTTTTCCAGCAGGGGATGCACTGCTGCTGGTCCGGCCTGGTGGGTACGGGACTCTGTCCCCCAGGGTTGATGGGAGTTGGTGCATAGGTGACGCTTGCCTATGGCCTTTCCAGTCTCAGCAGACCTCAGATGGGGGCAGATTTCATCAAGCCAGGGTGGACACCAGGACCCTCATGTGCTTGTGCACGGCTGGGCCGCCTGGCACGCAGAGAAGCAATATTCTCCCGCCTTATCTGGCTGGAGCGCTGCAGGACCGGGCGGAGATGTCACCTTCTCTCCCCTGCCTGAAGGCTGCGTCCACCCTGTTTGTCTGAGACAGATAAGAAGCTGCGGAAATTGAAATATTCTCCAGTCAGGGCGCAGGATTGTTTCCCAGCAGACAGGTCCCTGGAAAGCTGGGAGAGAAGGGGCCCTGTGGACCACCCGTTATCTCTGTGCCAGTCTCCCCGAGTCGGCGTCCTGTTTTGGACACGGGGACGTGTCCTCCGGGGGACCGGGGAGGAGCAACAGGGTGGGATGGGGAGGTGCCAACAACTACAAAGAAGGTTTCAGAGGGAGGTGGCGCACCGCGTGCAGTGAGGTGCCCTGCACGGGGCCGGGCCGCACCTGCCCTCCAGAGCACTTGTCCCCCAGCCACCATCTCACCCTGCCCCGCGGGCCACGCAGGGAGCCGGGGCTGCACCTTCCAGAGCGAGCTGAAGTGGAAAAGGGGTGGAGGATTAAAGGAGGCCAAGCGGGGCCTGCGACAGAGAGGAATAGATGGGAGAGGTGCTGGACAGCTGCAGCCTGGACACGAGGGACGCTGAAGCGAGGAGGAGACGCGCCTTGCTGTGCACTGGGGAGCAGCAGTAGCTGGAGTCCTGGCGGGGGAGCTCAGCGTGTCCCACAGAGGGCGACGGCCACGTGGCCAGTGCAGGGCTGGGCTAGGACCGCAGTGCACAGCTGGAGCCTGACCCTCGGGCTGGGAAGCCCCCATAACAGGCTGGTGATCAGCCCAAGACTGCTCTCCGTGCCCCACGCTCTGCACGTGACATGTTTCCCCTCTCCCTTCAAAAGGTCTGGTCCCCTAGGGCCCTTATCCTAGGTCCCCAAGACCCCCAGACCCCCTGGGCCTCCGAGGGAGGCTGGACGCAGAGCAGCTCTTTCATCCGTGCCTCGGCTGCCCGGTACCCGGGAGCGCCGGAGTAGCTTTGCTCTGCTGTGGGGTGGGGGGCTTGGGGTCCACCTCACCTCTGCAGTGGCCACCCCAGCACCTGATATTGGGTACCCTGGCAGCTCAACGTGCCCTGTTGCCCATAAGGGCTGAGAGATGCAGGAGGTGCTGCGCAGGGGAACCATTTATTACCTTAAAAAGCAAACCGAGGAAGGAGCGGGTGCCAGATGTGCAGCAGCAGGAGGACTCATGAGGGGGTGATGAGGGTCCCAGCAGTGACACCCACAGGTCCTGCTGCTCCCTCACATGTCTGGGCAGTGCCTGGTTGCCACTCACCTCCCAGGCCCCTCCTAACTGTGCCACCCTCATCCCACCCCTGCCTCGCCACCCTGAGGCCCCCAGCTCCTCTCTGTCTCTGACTGTGCCCTCCCCTCTGGGGTCTTTGCTGGGAACCTTGGTCCCCAGGTCTCTGCGGAGGTGGCTATTGTCATCACAAAGTTGCCCCGACTAGATGCCACTTCCTGCTGGGCACAGGGGACATCGCCAGCTGGTGCTGCCACGTGTGTGTCCCCTGCCGTTGGGACAGCTGAGGAGCAGCTGCCTCCCAGGGCAGGGGAGGAAGGAGATGGAAGGCTGGCGGGGCACTCCAGATGCGGCACATGGTCCAAGAGCCACGAGAGAGCCTGATGCCAGAGTCTCCCCCACGGCTTCAGACTCCTGTTGAGCGAATGCCCAAACGTGCCTGCCATTCCTCAGCAGCTGGGGCGCGGGGACCGTCACTTTCTCCTGGGTTACGTGTGGGCTCTAGGTTCCTGCGGTCAGTCCCTTCCCCAGGACCATGTGGTTATGGGGTCCCTTCCCGTTTGTGAGCTGCCCGCTCTGTTTCAAGGCTCTTACTGCAGTGGGAGGTGCTAAGAGGAGCTGCACCCCAAGGCCTGACCCACGCCTGGCTGCTTTCTGTGCTTCCGGGAGGCCGTGGCCCTTTTTGTTGGACCTGCGGGGTGGGTTGGGCACCCAGGGACCCTCTGTTCACCCTTGTCCTCTCCACCATGCCCCTCTGTGCCCCCGGGTGGCGGTGTGACCCCAGCTTCCCCACCCTTTCCAGCGCCAAGTCGGGGCCTGGTTGAGACCCTGGCAGCCCTCGCAGTTCTGAGGGTGCTGTCCACTCTGTGGGGAGCTGTTAGACAGTGCAGGAGTGGCCCTCACTTGCTCCACCCTGACCCGCATCCCTCATCCCAGCCCAGTGTAGGTGCTGGGCACTCGGGTGCTCAGTGATGACTCCAGGGGACATGCGCTGCCCTCCATGCACGCTGGTCTCCCAGGGGACCCTTGCTCCAGGCTGCCTGCCCCACCCTGACCTCTGACCCTTCAGCCTCTTTTTACGGCTCCCTCATGGCTCCGCAGCCCCCATGTGCCCAAAGCAAGGGCGCATGTCCCACCCCCTGCCAGGGCAGCAGTGGCCCTGAAATGAGCCTCGCTGGGGCTGGGGCTGCGATTTTGATTTCGTTGGAACCCAGTGCTGCCTTTGGAACTGTTAAATTTAACGATCTATTCTAACGCTCAAGCGGCCCCTTGCAGCTCGCCCACGACCACGAATCTGATCCTCGCCAGGAGCCCGAAGCCCGCTGCCGGTGCCAGCTTGGCAGAGCCTTCCCAGCCTGCGCACTGTTTTAATTCTGCCCCTCACAAACTCTTTGATTCAACGGCTCAATGGCAGCATCGATTATTTATATCATCTCTGTGTGCTTTCGGCTGCTTTCTTGTCTTTTTTCTATTTTGTTATTTATTCTCGTGCTCGCTGGTTTTGCTTGGAAAGGAACAATTTTAAGCACTTGATGCTTGGGCTTGAGCTCAAGAATTCCGTAACACATATGGGGCTCGGCTCCCGGCCCCGTGGGAAGCTCAACTGAGACGCCGGGAGGGAGCGAGGTCCCTGGAGTGCAGGCTGGTTCTCATGCCGGGAGCCTCAAGCTCCCTCTTCCAACCCACACACGATCGCGCGAGTGCAAAGTCGAAGCTGCTAAGATAATGCTCACTTGCTCATCTGTAGTGCGAGCGGCAGAGCTCCCCTCAGCCCTGAAACCAAGACTCCAAATCGTGCTCAGTGCGTGAGGAGACAGCCGCGCCCAAGCGACTGGGAGCGATCCTCTCACACGTCGGGGAGTTGGCTTGAGGCTGCTACCCGCTCTGTTGGGGCGCATGGTGTGGTGCACCTGTCTTTTCTGTCCCAGGGTATAGCCTAAGACCCTCTGAGGGTCACTCTCTCTGACTTTAAAACCGGTTGCGTCACATTCTTAACCATGGATGACGGTGTTCATTAGGACGCGCGCTTCCAAGCGACAAAAAACCCCAAAAGGAAATTTTGTTGGCACACATAACTAAAGATGCTACTTCAGAGATGGCTGGGCCCAGGGCCCATGCCAGCTGGCTTCACACTCTGCTGAAGCCCAATGCCAGCAGAAGCCGTTTCTTTCCCCAGGGTGGCTGCTTTCTTGAGGATGCCCCTGCCCCAGCCCAGCCACTCAAGGTGACGCGTGGCTGCCACCACTCCATTCTCCTCTCAGGCTAAGTCTGAAGGGAAAGGGACCTCCCTCTGCCACTCTTTTCGGGCGAAGGCTGGCTGCTGGAATTAAACACATGCCCACCCAAAAAGCCGGTGCTGCAAGTCCTGGTCTGGGCTCCAGAGCACAGGGAGTCATGGCGTCACGTTTCGGTTTTGTGAGTTGCGCTCTGCCCAGGACACAGAAGACACTTGTAAGATTTCTCTCCTGTGCAGCGATGGTTCCGCCCCAAGGCCGAGGTCCAGGGCTGCCCTGGCTACTGGCTGGAGGCACAGGCTCCTGGGCGGGGCCTCTGGGGGACCTGGGGCTCCTTGGGGTTGAGCTGCAGCGGGGCTTCTTGTTTCAAAGCAGTGAGGACTTTGGGGCAGTGGAAGTGCTACAGGGGCTGTGGCAGAATCTACCTGCTGCTCTGGGTTAAGCCACCGTCCATCTATCCGTGGGGACAGTGAGGACCACGGGGACCGTCCTCAGGAGGAGGGCCAGGAGCGCCTGCTGGCCAAGGCTGAGTCCCCCCTCCTACCCTTCCCAAAGGCCACGCCCACCCAAATCTACCCCATCTCACCGCAGTGTAGACCTTGGGATCACAGGCAAGGGGGGGATGGAACAGTGGCCCCGCTGACACCCAACCCCGTTGCTCTCTCCCTGACACTGCTCTTCTGTCTCCATCACCCACAGGCTCAGGTTGAAGCCAAGAAGGAGCACGAGGGGGCCGTGCAGCTGCTAGAGGTGAGTGGAGCCCCTTCCTCCCATGGGGGGTGGGCGGGTGGTGGGAAGGAGCCGGGGCAGCCATGGCCAGGTGCCCACTGTGACTGGGACCAGCACTCAGGACGCATGCTCTCAAGGTGCTCTCACAGGAGCCTGGGTCAGTCTCCATCTTTACCAGAGAGGAAACTGAGGCACAGGGGTGACATGATGTTCCTCTGGCCACATAGCCAGTCAGCGCTGTGTCCTGTGAGCTCTCAGTTCTCGCTGGCTTGGGGGTGTCCTGTCATGTGGGTGTCCCTTCTGGCAGATCACTGGGGACACACGATCAATGTATGCAGGCTCAGAGAAGGGAGGGCCTAGGGACCTGACGGCAGTGCCACCCTGCCTGTCCAGAGGCCGTCCCCACGGGAGTGGCCCTCAGTCCCCTGGGCCATCCTCAGTGGCCCCAATGGTGGGGCTTGGAAGGCAGGCAGCCACCTCGTCCCTCCTGCTAGTGTGGCACTTGGGAGTGGCCACTCCTGTTCCTGGCTGGCTGCCTCCCACCAGCCTCCTTTGAGACTGTGAGCAGCAGAGAGCGGCTGACCTTTTAGGGTCACCCCCGAGGCTTTGCCCCTCACCCGTATGCACGTAGGCATGGGTTCCACCTGCCCTAGACAGGGCCAGAAGTGACCTCTGAGGGCGGAGGGCAGAGGTCAGGAGGAAGTGATGCCCGAGGGCGGAGGGCAGAGGTCAGGGGGAAGTGATCCCTGAGGGCAGAGGTCAGGAAGAAATGACCCCTTTGGATGGAGCCCACTGCGTCCCCTTCCGGCTTTCTGCATTCTGGAAGGCTAAGCTCTGTGGATAAGGGACCAGGCTGCCCTCTGTTGGATGGCTTGTTCTCTGTCTCCATCCCCGGTGTGCCTCCCCAACGAGGCCTTTCCAGATCTGATCTTCCCTCGGGAGAGGGCCCATCATTGTCATCCTATACAGAGATCGGTTTCCAGAAAGCGTCTGCCAGCTCATGGGCCCCTGGGGCTGCTCTGGGCAGCAGGTGGAGCTTGTCCTCTGGGAAGCGACTTAGCTCCCCTGCCCAAACTCCACTCTCTCCTGGCTGGCGATGGAGTCCCTTCCCTGCAGTCACCCCAGAACCCCCAACTTGGTGGCCTGGGTCCTTCCTATGGCCTCTAGTGGCTGCCGTGGGCTGTCCCCGAGCTGCTGGAGGACATCTGAACTGCAGTCCTGGTGCGACACTGAGAAGGCCGCACCAGTGGCCCTCAGCTCACCTCTTCCTGTGCTCATGCCCCGCTTGGTCCGCCCCGCTTGGCCCACCCAGTATGCCCTGGACTCGCAGGTATTGCGAGGGCCTGGTGCCCATGTGCCTGGTCGTGCTCTCCTGTGTGGCAGCCCTGAGCCCTGGGCCAGCTCTGTCTCCCACCCCAGGCTCCTTGAGTTCTGACCCCGGCAGCTTTCTGACATGGTGGGGTCTGGGGTCATCGCCCAGGGAGCCCAGGTCCAGAGTTCCCATGCTGAACGCTCTCTGGCGCACAGAGCCAGCCCAGCGCACCTGGTTTCCCATTCTCCGCCTGCACCGTCACCGCCAGGCTGGTCCTGTGAATCTGGATGACCAGGGAGGAGAAAGCATCTCCCATGGGTGGCACTCCAATGGCCCAGAACGAGGTCACTGTCATCAGAATTCACAGGGACCCCTGAGCGCCCACCTTCCTGCCCCTGCTGCTGGCCTACGGAAAGCTGCTTCCATGGGCAGAGGGGACCCAGGTCCTCCAGGCCTCAGCGTCCTCCGTCCTGGGCTAGGGACCTGCTGAGTATCGCTGGGGCAGGGCGCTGGTCTGTGGCGAATTCAGAGGAGGGCACAGTCCTGCTGGGCCGTGGCCTTGCGGTGGGGACAGATGGCCCAGGCAGCCGGCCTGGGACCCCGGGAAGGAGGGGTATGGGTGGAGGGACTCTGTGACACTCAGACCTTAGGACCTGAACCCCAACCCACTCCAAACCCAGAAGTGCTGACCCAGAGCCACGAACGGAAGATGAATGTCCATGTCCTCAGAGAGCGCGGCACATCCCAGTGCCACCAGGGAGACCAGGCCACGTCCGTGCCAGAGGGACGTGGTGCAGGGTTGCCTCATGCTGCGATGTACCCAGGGCGAGGTCCAGCTCCATCCTCTGCCAAGGGAGGGATTGGAGTGCCAGGTGGGTGGGGACTCCAGCCCAGGACCCCGCCAGCACGGGGCTCAGCATGGTAGTGAGTCTTACGAGTTAACCAAGCTGACCGGCAGGGAGCCCCAGTGTAGACAAGCCCGGGAACAGGGCGATCCCGACCCAGGATCGGTGATGGAAGCGGCATCTCGGAGCTCGAGGGGATTCTTGCTCCTCTCTCTGGGGCGGGGACTTGTCGTGGTGTCTCAGGAGGGATCAGGAAGGGGGAGGCTGAATGCGCCCCAGCAGTCTGAGCGAGCCTGGCCCAGGCCCTGCCTCGCCCTGCGGCGAGGTGGTCAGCATCCCCTGCAAAGCCCTGGTGGCAGATAGCTGCGATCAGATTGGATCTTAAACCACAGATGAGGTTGTTCTCCTACTACTGCTGGTCATTTCGCCATCAGACAGTCCAGGCACCGAGACACTGAGGCACCAGCCTGTGGACACCCAGCTGGATTGCAAGACGCTGAGGAGGGTCCCCGTGGGGAGCTCTGCTCCGGGACCACCGTGCCTGTGAAGGTATCAGTCAGCGTTCAGGCTCTGGCCTCCAGGATGGCGTCTCCCACCCAAGCTAGTCGCCACCCCACCCCTGCCAGGAGTGTCTAGCACCTCGGTGGCCGGTCCTCCAGGGCCCCCATGGGTGTTTGTGGCACCTCTCCCGCCACCGCCCCCTGGAGCAGGTCTCATCTCCAGCTGTCTTGCTTTGCACACCCTGCGCCTGCGCTGGAGCCTCTGGGTGAAGCCCGCAGGCCTGGGGAAGGTGCAGGCAGCGGGAGCTCGCGGTCATGGCTCTGCGTTTGCTCTGTGCTCATGAATACCACACCAACGAGTCTGCCGTGTGTCCTGATCACAGAGCATCTGCCCAGGCCTGCCACGGCCAGCGCCCCTTGCCTCTGGGGGACCTGCCTGCCCTACCTGCAGGTGGCTGCTCCCCAGGCCGTGGACACAGCCAGGTGACCATGCCGCCTGCCTGCTCACCACCAACCGGGACTCAAAGTAAGAACTGCCATGCAAAGACACCTGCCACGGCCAGGGCAAGGCTGTGCTGCCCCAGCTCCCAGAAGGAAGCAGGAGTCTCGCTAGTGACCCATGGGCAGTCGGGCCAGCGCCGTGGCCCAGGCACACGCAGGCCCATAAGCCTGAGTGCAGGTCTGGATACTTTTACCTTCACTGAATGCCCGCTCCACAGGAAGATGCTAAGTAGCCCCCGTTGTCTTACTGGAGAGCAGCCAGAGCCCTTGAGCAGTGCCAGCACCCGGGCCACCATGGCTGGAAGTGGATGTTCACCTTCCTGGCCACACGTCTCCTCCCCGAAGGGTGGTGAATGACAGATTCCCGGGGCCCAGGACACCGGGAGGCCATCCAGCCTGTGGGGGACCTGCACAGGGCCATCCAGCCCAGCTGCTGATGCGCCTTGGGAGGCCCTGGCTGTCTCTAGATACAACCGGCCTGAGCAGAAGCCCCTGAAGCCGCTGCCAGTGTTGGAAAGGAGAGATTTTCCATGGAAACCAAGTCCCCCTGCCTCTCTGGAGACCTGAGTTGTGCCAGGGAGGGTGGTACAGGCCCGGCCTGCCCCATCCAGGGCCTCGGCTCCCTGCAGGACCCACTCACTGCCTTCAGCAAGACGAGCTGGCCTGCTGCGGGGTGGACAGCAGTGGCAGTCCTGCAGGGTACAAAGTCCTAACACTTCCACTGCCCCACCCCATCGTCAGGTTGCTCACCTGTTTCCTGGCCTCGCCCTCCCCGAGTGCCCACTGCTTAGGACTGACTGGTCTCAGCCTCAGCCGCAAATGCTTGCGCTGTGGGAGCCATGACCCGTGGCTGTGTCTTAGTTACTTTTCTCCTTGCTGGGACAAAATACCTGACACCCACAAGTTAAAGGAGGAGAGGTTTATGTTAGCTCACGGTTTGTAGAGGTTTCAGGTCATAGCTGGCTCCACGGCAGGGTGGCATGGCAGAGAGACCTGGCAGAGGAGAAACAGTCCATTGCAGGGTAGGCAGGAGGCAGCAAGCAGCAGCAACAGCAGCAAGCTTGCCTTTCCCTTTTATCCCATCCAGGCTACAAGTCTTTTAGGTGGTGTTGCTAACACCCAGGGTGGGGCTTCCCATTATCCACACCCAGAGCTATGCTAATTCCAGTCTGTGGACTGATTTAGTACCAGACACCCTTAATCCCAGCATCACACACCCTAGATCCGGCCAGCACCAAAAAGCCTCAGCTATGAGTACGTGAAGCTTTGGGGGGACATCTAGACACAAGCAGTAACAGGCTGGCTCCCTGGTGCCCTGTGTCCTTGGAGCCTGGGTGTCCCATTGGGCAGCTCTCTCTCTCCCAGAGTCAGCCGGGTGTGGCCTGCGTGGGTTCCTGAGGCGAGACGTCTGTGGCTCCCACGAGTAGGCTCCTCGTGGGGCAGCTCTGACGGCTCCTCTGCCGCCCTCTGCTTGGGCTGCTGTGCTGCAGGCTCGGTTCTAGCTCACGATTGTCCACACTGGCCGTCCACACTGCCGTCCACACTGGCTGTGACAGATTTACTCACGCTCAACCACTGAGGCCTCTGAACACGCATGGGCCACCTTCTCCAGGCCCTGGAGGACCAGGTGGGACAGAAGGACCATGCAGCCTGTACCC
The DNA here is from genome assembly GCA_028451465.1 of Erethizon dorsatum. Classification (NCBI taxonomy): domain Eukaryota; kingdom Metazoa; phylum Chordata; class Mammalia; order Rodentia; family Erethizontidae; genus Erethizon; species Erethizon dorsatum. The sequence continues at coordinate 125,654,845 of CM051830.1, read as the reverse complement.
AGGGCCTTCCTCGGGTGCTAACCCCGGCCGGCCACGCACCGGCCTCATGGTTTCCTCTGTACCCACACAGCACCGTGCCCTTGTTTTATAGTTTAAAATTCATTTGTCTTTTCAATCCTTTTTATTTTTGAAATGACTTTAGACTCACAAGGACCCCCAAAACAGTCCTGTGGACCCTGCCATGCACCCCCAAGGACGAGACTCCAGGACTGTGGGGCAGCGTTCCGCCCAGGGGTCACAGGCCACGTTTGGAGCTCAGTTCTGCAGGACCTGGCTGCATAAGTGGGTTCATGGGACCCCGCCATGGTCAGTGAGCAGAGGTTTTGCTTCCCAGTGACACCTCATGTGATCGCCCCTCCCTAGCCCAAACCCCGCCACCACTGCTGCGTCCTCTGTGGCTGTAGTTTTGTCATTGCAACAATGTTAGATGAGCACCCGGTTCACTCCATAGTTGGCCTCCTCCACAGGCGCCTGGCAGCGGAAGTGGATTGCTAGGGACACTTCCTGTGCGCACCAGACCTGCGCAGGACGCTCAGGCCTGTCTGCTGCCCCCACACCCTGGGCCCCACCTCCTGGCAGTGCCTGAAGGGCGCACCTGCGTCCTCCTGCCCATGCCGCTCAGGCCACTGCTGCACACTGGGGCCCCTGGCTGCCCTCAGGGAGCCCTGGCACCGTCTCGAGGGCTAAGCCAGACCTGAGCGCTGGCCCCGAGGACCCTGGCATCACCCCGTGCCCGGAGCCTCCAGGTTGCGTCTGTACCTTTCTCGTGGAGAACGCTTTCCCTGCCAAGCTGGTTCAGCTCTTTAAAACAAGAATCCTGATAATTTTTAAAATGAATTGAAGAAATTAATTATAGGCTTGGGGTCTGTCAGGTTTATTTTTAGGAGTCCATGATCTCAACATAAATAGGGATTCATTGTGGACAAAGGAGCTGAGATGCTCAGCGCCTGTGCGGATGGGGAGAAGGTGGAGGAGGAAGGGGAGGGCCCGCGGCTGAGTCCTCATCTGCCTGGGCACGCGGGGCCCTCAGCTCCCATTTCCACCTTCCCTCCTGTCGGAATTAAACATCCACTGAGCGGTGCTGCTGGCATGCGCTCAACACCTGTGCCAGGTGCTGGCAATGCCACAGGAGGCCGGAAGAGGAGAACCTGGCCACACGAGGGACCAAGGACAGCCTGAGAGTGGCTTCTCTGGCCAACCGAGTGTGGGCACAGCAAGGGGCGGACCTGCCTGCAGATGCGACAAGCCACCCCATGAGGCACAGGGACTGCAGGGCAGCCCTCCCTCCTCACTGACTCAGCAAACAGTTACCAAGCGCCAACTGCACACCTGACTGCACGGCACTGAGGATGCGTCCATGAGCCAGCAAGCAGAGGCAGGCGTGGGCCTGCAGTCCATCTGCAGACAGATAGGAAGCGGTCAGGGAGCTGATATAAGGGGGTGCAGATGCGGGGGAGGGCAGGTGCAGTGGTGGAGGGGAACCCCAGTAGCCCCACCCCTGTGGCTCTTTTTGTGACTAGGACAGGGATGGGAGAGGTCAGCTTAGCAGAAGCCAGCAGAGGTCGGAGATATTTATTCACGGTGGGCCACTGTCCGGCCAGGCCTGCCCTGCTTGCGGAGGGAGCTCGCTGAGTGGCCCTTGTCCTGTGTGTGTCCCTTCTCTGGGGCTCCCTAGATCTCTGTGGTGTCTGCACATGGCAGCCACGTTGCTAACCCAGCCCAGCAGACGGAAATCCCCTGGCACTGCTGGGAGCAGGTTCTCTGGGGTTCTGTGGTCCCAGGGCGGGCATCCCAGGGGGAGGCATTGCATGGGTAGGTTAGCAACCGGGCTGTTCCCTAGCCGGATCCGGCCTGGCCTCGCGCTCCAGACCCCAGTGTTGGGCAAGGCGCCAACCACCAAGTGCCCGCTGCACATTCAGCCCAGCGGGCCCTGCCATTGGCTGCTAGCTGAGCGTCTGCAGGGTTTCCCGGCACTGTGGCTCGGCACAGTGGCCAGCAGCCAGGCTGCTGGGGGAGCTGGGTGGTGGAGGCGGCACCTGCCACACACGGGCACACTGCCTGGGCACACACACACGCACTCTTGTCTGCACAGCGCGTGTGTGTGTGTGCGTGCGCGTCCCTGCCACCCCGTGCTGCCTGCTGATCTTCCGCCCCGCGTGCAGCGCAGGGTCCGAGAGCTGGAGAGGAAGTGCCAGACGCGGAGTGAGCAGTCCCACCTGCCGTTGCGGGGCCCGGAGGAGTCCTGGCAGCACGCCGGGAAGGTCGACCTGCTGGGCAGGGGTGCGGTAGCCTCGCTGGACGTCCCCGGGGTCCCCGGCAGGGCCTTCCCGCAGCTTACGAACGGACTCGCCACCTCCCTCGGCAAGGGTGAGTGCTGGCCGCCCCGCCTGCCCCGCCCCGGTGGACTTGCGCAGGGCAGGCTGTGTGACCACGGCGGGCAGGGGCCACGAGGACCCGCACAGCAGGAGCCAGGACAGCACAGGACGCTGATGTCCATGCTCGCGTGGGGCCCCAGGGTGCCCCCCAGCACCTTGCTGTGTCCACAGCACAGGTGGCCGGCGCTAGTCTTAGGCCCACATCATGTAAAGGGAAGCCGATGTGCCTGGGGGCTCACACAGCGCACACAGAGCCGCGGGTGCCCAGCGGCCTGGCCGGGCTCCACGCTGGTGCCCACCACGTGGCTTCATTGTCCTGGTTCCGGGCACTGTGTGCAGCTGGTGCCTCTGCACGAGCCCTTCCCCTCCTTCCCTCCCAGCCAGCAGTAGGCACGGTGGTGACCTTTGCCCCCCACCCCATCTTGCTTTAGGAGGCTGAGCAGGAGCTGCAGGCTCGACTGCACCCTGCACGTGTGTTGTAGATCTGGCTGGGGTCCTGGGCATCTTTGAACTGGACCTCATGGACTGGCCACATGCTCCTGGCAAAACACCAACAGGACGCCAGAGGAGAGATGGGCTGCGGGCCCTGCTCGGCCCACCTCACAAAGTTGATTTTCCTTTTTAAATTGAGGGGAGAGGAGTGTCAGAGCCTCACTTTGGATTTTCATAAAGACACTTTCCATGTTTCTGCTGGTTCTTATCACGGTAGTGATAAGCCTTTCTGGGGCTGTTTATCAAAGGCAGTGGAGCGGCCATCCTTGACCTTGGGCCCCCACACCTCCCTCCCCCTCCATCCTTCCTGCAGCACATACGGGAGAGAATAAGCACTGCGGTCGGGGGAACAGGACGGGGGATGAGGATGACCAAGGTGTCCATGCCCCTTTCCCTTGTTTGGGGCCGAGTTTGGGGGCTGAGGCTGTGACGTCAGCCAGACACCAGGGCAGCACAGATGGGAAGTCAGTGGACAGGAAGTCGAGACATGACCTCTGGTACACTCTCCCTCCATGAGAGCCATGCAGCACCCTCCATCAGCGGGAAATACAGTGGTCCTGATGGAGGCCATCAGAGGCCCTGCTGGAGGCTGTTAGAGGCCCTGTGCCATGCTTTATGGGCTGCTGGTCATGGGGGTGCATGGCAGGCACCCAGATCTGACTACCAGAAGGAAAGCAGGTTTTGGCATCAGCACTGTGGAGGCCCAGCCGGTGCCTTTGATTGTCAGGGGACACTTTCTGCCAGTGTGGGGCACATTTTGGGTGTGGAGTTTGCAGGTACACCAGCCAGGGCACAGACCTGCATGCAGGCATGCCACAGCACGGGGTCGTGGGGTACTGGCAGAGGAGGCAGGGCAGGTGTTTTCCTGGGGGGTCGTGGAGGTTGAGCTGGGAAGAGGGACTCATTGTGTGGCAAGGGAAGTGTGACATTGGTTCAAGCCCACTTCCTGTTTTCTCCCAGAACACTTGCTTATGATGCTAATGGCTGTGGCGTTTGTCCCATGTCAGCTCACAGGGTCCAGTCCTAGCCTCACCCCTAGGTTTGCCATGGAGCATCTCACCTTTGCTGTCTTTCTGTTGCTCTAGTGTACCGCATCTTCGGAAGCAAAGGATGGCATTCTGTTTACAGCATTTATGTGCAGTAGTGGTATTTGTATTTACAAAATATATTAATTCTCCATCGCCCCAAATTAAACAAGCTATAATTTTTTTCTAAGTGGGATGGGAAATGGATTTAAAAAGAACCTCTTCCCCCTCTTAGTAAATTTCTGTGTGCGGCACAGCATTATTACTATTTTTAATTTTTAAAAATTGCGACTGACCCATAATTGGACGTATGCGTGAGGTTCAGTGTGATGATCCCACTCGTGCACACATCTGTACGTGCAGGCGGTGTGGGCCAGTCCAGTCGGGGAGGCCAGGGTCTCAAGCTCCTGAAACACCCTCCTGTTGGGAGCCTTCCAACTCCAGTGCTGGCGTTCTTCGTAGATTACGTGATATGCTGCTGTGAGCTGCGGCTGCCCACAGCTTGCCACCCCCTCTTCTGTATTTGGAACAACTCGGTCACACCGTCCTGGGCTAGATCTCCAGAAGTTACTTGCAGGCGTAGGCGAGGCTCTGGTCCATGATCAGTGTCTCTTCTGGTGCAGCTACTGCCCTCTGCTGTCTGCTTTTAAGGCAAGGCTTTGGCGGGTGCCATGGCCCCGTGGCCCTGCAGGGCGCAGCTCTCTGTGCCCGGCCCCCTTCCCTCACAGAAGGGCCCAGTCCCTGGGTGGAGAGGGGCACAGAACTCCTTCCTTTTGAAGGTGAACCGCGCTCTGTTGAGCACATGCTGTGCACTTTCTTTGTCCCTTCCTGCCCTGCGGACCTCCCTTTCTCCCCGACCTATGGGCAGGGGTGATGGGAAAATGCAGGGGTGCCACTGGCGCTGAGAAGACGCTGGCCCGGGTTCTGCTGCTCCTCCTGTTTGCAGCCGGGCTCCTTGTGCCCCACCTGAGGGTGCTGGGCAGCAGAGGGCTGAGCGCGAGCCCAGCAGGGCCTGACGCTAGGTAGAGTCACGTTCCGTGTGAGCGTAGAGCGCCAGGGGATTGGTGAAAACCTCCCCTGGTCAGAGTCACCCTCAGGAAGTGTCCTGAGAGCATGATGGATGGAATACACCCACCCGGCCGCTTTCCCTCCAGAACGGAGGCTGGGAGCTTCCGGGGACCACAGCTCCAGCGGCAGGCTTTGTAGACGCTGGAGTCGTGAGGGCGTACACATGCGACAGCCTGCTTGAGGGCCTGTGTTTGTGTCTTCGTCACTTTCTCATTGTGGGGATACAATGCTCAACACCCACGAGTTAAGGGAGGAGACGTTTATGTGGGCTCACGGTTCAGTCCATGATCTGCTCTCTCCAAGTCAGGATGGCATGGCAGAGGTGTCTGGCGGAGGAGAGCTGCTCAGGGCACAGCAGAGAAGCAGAGAGAAGGGAGGAGCCGGGAGGGAGCGGAACCCTCCAGGCCACGCCCCCAGTGACTGCCCCTTCCGGCCAGGCCCCACCTCCCCCGGCAGGCGGCTGTGAGCTCCACTATCCAATCACCTTCTGAAAGCCCTGCCTCTGGACACAGTCGGCTTTGGGGACGTCCAGATGTAAACCGGAACAGTGTCTAATCTCATGTGTGCTCATCCAGTGGGATGGCAGGAAAAAGCTGCTGCACCTGGCTATCTTTCCCTAGGGAACTGGCTGTGCAAGTTAGAGGGGACACAGGTGACTGCTGTGACATCGGCTACCTCTGTCACCAGGACAGGGCGTCAGTCAGGCTGGGCTCCGCTCTGCTGTGGTGACAGCTAACCGCAGTCCTGGCACTCACGGCTCAGGTCTCTGTCTTTGCCGTGTGTCTGTCCCGGGCTCCCAACGGGGTCCCCGGCACCCAGTGAGGGCAGCAGCACACGGGTGTGCAGGTGTTGTCCTGGGCACTGCCATTGCTCAGAGCTGGGGTGCGAGGCACTCGGTGGGTGTGCACGTGCAGCTGCTGTGTGCCCAACATGGCTTCAGGTGGGAGGGACAGGCTGCCAGCAAGCAAACGCTGTGCTGCAGCTGTCCCCCGAGGTCCCTGCCGGCCACACACTCGGTCACCCTGGAGCTGCGGGGCTCCGTGCGTGTGGTTTGTGTGATGTAGGGGCTGTACTCGTGAACAGCGAGCCAGCTTCTCCCCAGCTCTGGCTCCTGTCTGTGAGCTTTCCTCTTCCTGGTGGTAAAAGGGCTGCAGCATCACTGAGTCTCACAGCCTCTCCACTTTAAGCCAAGGAAGGTGAAAGCCTCTTTGCCAGGGAGTCCCACTAATCTCTCTGATTGGACCCCCATCACATGGACCCCTCGCCCCAAACCCTCATCCAGCCAGGTAGGTGCTGCTGGGTGGACGGGCCAGAGTGGGGTTGGAGCAGAGCAGCTGCTGTGGTGTCCACATCTCGCCTGTCTCCTTTCTCCAATGGCTCCGTGTCCCCCACCAGGTCACAAGGGATCTGCTGGGCATTACTCTGTGACCAGTGACCACACCCCACTCCCCGGGGACAGGCCAGAGCCTCCGGGCTCCGCCAAGCCCAGCTTCCTCTCACGGTCCAGCAGCCCAAGATGCAGATTTGAGTCCGACGTGAGTCCTCCTGCCGGTCTGCCACCATGTCCTCTGCGTCCCCGAGGGTGCTGATCCTAGCCCATCCTCCCCACTGTCCTACCTCCCAGCCCTTCGCCCACGCCCATCAAGTCCCGAGCATCCTTGCTGATTGCCTGAGCTGGGGGCCCGGGGAAGGCAGAGGTGGCTGTGCAGTGGGCAGGGACCACGGTGTCTGGTCAGCCCCTCCCACCCCAGGACTGTCCCTAAACTGTTGTAGGGCGTGTAAGGAGGTGAAGTGGCTCAGTCCCTGCATAGCAAACCCAAGACGGCAGGCAGAGGTGGGCATGGGTTCAGGGCCGTCATGTCACCCTTCCTGAGTGCCGGGCACCATCAGATGCCCGAGGGCAGGGGACATGGATTGGTTGTCCATGGGCGGGATGCCACCTTGAGGGTGTCGGCAGTCTGGGCCATTTCCCAGGGCCTGGAGTCCTGGCAGGGTTCCCGGTGTGCTCCGGCAGGGATGGCGCAGGCTGCGATGTTGCTCACCCAGCACGCATGCGTGTCTCCACAGATGGACAATGAACGGAACTCCAATACCTCAAAGCAGAGATACTCGGGGAAGGTCCACCTGTGTGTCGCCCGCTACAGGTAAGCACCCCCCTCAGCGGAGCGGGGGGTTCGGCACGGCTCGTGGTTTGGGGGTCTGGCCCACGTGTGCTGGCTCCAAGGCGGGAGCCCCTGGTGGAGCAGAGATGACCAACCACAGTGGCAGGAGGCAGAGCCAGGAGGAGGCCAGAGAGGAAGGGGCAGGCACCGGGTCAGGTCCCCAAGGCCGCGACTGCGTCCACGGCCCCCAGATACACCCAGAGTATGCCCAGGAGCACCGATGCCGGCCCTGGACCTCCGAGGCCAGTGCAGGCTCTGGGCAGAGCTGGTTGTTCGGCCACGTGCAGAGCAGCTTCCGGCGGAGCTGGACGCTGTGTGGGTCCCTGGCGCGCTGGAACTGACAGCCACGGACGTGCTCCCTGCACGCGAGCTGCTCCTGCAACTCTGCGGCTGGCGGTTCGACCCCAGGTGCCCAGGCTGTGGCCCCCATGGGCTCCGGGCAAAGACACTCGCTGCCTCCTCCAGCCCGGGAGCCCCAGGTGCGCCTCGGCTTGGGGCCGCATTGCTGGGCCGCTGCCTCCATCTGCACACAGCCTCTTTCTGGGCGTGTGTCCCTCTGCCCACGCCATCCCAGTGACATCTGCAGAGACCCTGTGCTGGGCCTCCGTGTGTCCTCCCCGTGTCCCCCCTCCCGGCTCCAGTCACACCCCGCCGTCTCTCCTGGGACCTGCGGTGTCTGTCCTGTGACCTGGTATTGCAGGCCCGGTCCCGCTCAACTCCTGGACCAGGAGGACCTTTGATGGGCTGGTCGGCAGCACGACCTGGGCCACCATGTGCAGACAAACAGACGTGAGCCGGGGTCCCTGACAGCTTCCGGCCCCCGAGGCTCAGGCTCACGCAGTCCCTGTCCACGGCTGTGCTTGTGACTGGCACGCACTGCTGGCCGAGGCCCCAGACAGGACTCGGCTCTGCCCTGGCGCTGGTGCCTGACTGCTGTTTGCACAGGGCAGGGGAGGACGGGGTGCCAGGAGCTGTGGGTGCAGGCGTGAGGCCACCCTCCCTTGCCCTGGGCCCTGGGCAGCAACCGGCGATGACTGGCTCATGGCTTGTCTGCGGGTCTTTACCTCTGCCTTCCTCCTCCAGCCATGGTGGCTTCCCGCAGCCTCCTGCCAACCACGGCATTGTTTCCTGCTGATTTCAAATCTACTGATTTCCCATGTCTGATGGGCAGAGGACAAGCGCAGTGGCCATCCCTGGGCAGGGCCACCCCTGGGTGGTAGCTCCCCCACCACACCTCCTGTCATGCTGTCCCTGCTACACAGACAGCAAGGCAGGGGCCACAGGGATGGGGCAAACCTGAGAGCAGCTGCCCAGTGGCCCTTGGTGCCAGCACACAGGGCCAGGGGCCAGGTGGCTGGCCTGTATCTTCTGAGGGCCGGGCCATCCCCCTGCTGAGCCCCGGTCAGCCAGCACCATGCAGAGGTTCCACACCCCCTCCCTGCCCCCCCCGGCCAGGGCTCACCCCCTGGGTTGGGACAGTGGGGACAGAAGAGACGCAGGTGAGAACTATCCCGGATGGGGGCTCCCCGCCCCACCCCAGTATCCCGACTCTGGGAAACTCGTCTCCCCTCGCAGCGCCGTCAGTGCTGGGAATAGTGTCTTTGCTTCCCTCACTGAGAGGCAGCGGTGGTCAGCTAGAACACAGACAGGACGGTGTGGTGACGAGTGAGTCGCCATCATATGCGCACCTCCAAGGAGCAGCAGGGCCATCTCCATTTTCTTCTTGAGCCTTTTTCTGTTATTTGAAATTAGTTGACCTTTTGAAGAGAACATTCCAAGTTCATCTTGGTTTACTTCATTAGGGTCAAGATTTTAACAAATGTTAACCCCAGTTATGTGGGTGTGCACTCTTGCATTCCCAGGTTGTATGTGGAAGGGGAAGATGGTGGCTCTGTTCATCAGGGAATTTTGGCAGTACACACACACCCAAGACTGAATAATGCCCATACCTTGACCAAACAAAGATGCCTCCTAGGATTTATCTTTAGGGAGAAATTGTGGAAGTGTGCAAAGATATGTGTGTAAGGGTGTTTGATGCAACACTGGATATATTGGTCAAAAGTTGGGAACAACATCAATGCTCGACGTCAAGGAAAATGCTGACTTGTTTGGTGGAATACTATACACCCACTAAAATGGCATGGTAGAATATTTTGTGAGGTGGATATATAGCACACTTATTGCACAGTGAAAAAAATGAAGCAGATTGCTGAGAAGTGCATATAGTGATTCCACTTAGCTAAGTTATACGTAATGATTACAGGGTTCAATTCCTTTCTGTTTGCTCATTATCTTGGAAACGCATAGTTATAGAGGAGAAGACAGAAGGGAACACGGTGTCAGAATCACACACATGTCCTCGAATGTGGGGGCTCCGTGTGGACGGCAGTTCAGAATTCCCTTCCTTCCTTGGTCTGAGCGAGGGAGCGGGTACAGTGCCCGGAGGACTCGGCAGCCCTGGCTGTCGTGTGGGTTTGTCACCCCAGCGTTGGGTGCAAGGAGCAGTGTGCCGAGCAGCCTCCTGCCCTGTCCAGGACAACTAATGGTGCCTTGTGCTCTTTCTCCAGTTACAACCCCTTCGATGGGCCCAATGAGAACCCGGAAGCTGAGCTGCCTCTCACGGCGGGCAAATACCTCTACATCTACGGGGACATGGATGAGGACGGGTTCTACGAAGGTCTCTGGGGCGGGGCTGCGGTGGATGGAGACTTGGAGGTTGCTGCTGGCCCTGGCCATTGGCCTCCCTCTGCCCCTCCCACTCCGCCAAGCTTGTGGGGTCTTCTCATGGTGTCCCCAGAGTGAGGGGCACTCATCGGAGGCTCCCTGGGGCCTCAGGCTGCTTCTGATACATTACGAGCAGAAGCCCAGTAGGCAGTGACCGGGTGCTGTGGGTCGACCTCATGGCAGCACTGTGGCTCTGGGTGTGCTGCCCATGGAGTCACAATCCTGGGTGGATACACATGCTCAACACGGCTGCCAGAGCCAAGCCCTTGTTGAAATCTCTGCAGCATTCACACCATGCTTTGCACCTGGCAAGCTTCCCCACTTAGGGTCCATAATCAGTGTGACATCTGTCAGCCTCAGTTTTCTCTGCTGCAGAATGGAGATAACAATGGCGCCCACCTTGTAGGGTAGCTCAGAGGATAAGTGAGATAATAGATGTGAAATGCTTGGGGCAGAGCCTGGCACATAGCAGTTGCTCAGTAAATGTTAGCTATCACCACCATCATCACCATCATCACCACCGTCACCATCATCACCATTATCACATCAATCACCACCATCGTCATCATCACCACCACCCATCATCACCACTGTTACCACCATCACCACCATTACCATCATCACCATCATCACCACCATCATAATCACCATCACCTTCACCATCATCACCATCATCGCCATTATCATTGCCATCATCACCACCATCATCACTACCATCATAATCACCATCATCACCATCACCATCATCGCCATCATCACCACTATTACCACCATCACCATCACCACCGTCACCACCACCATCACCACCACCATCACCATCACCACCACCACCATCATCACCACCATCACCACCATCACCATTGCCACCATCATCACCACCACCATCGCCACCATCATCACCACCACCATCACCACCATCACCATCATCACCATCAACATCATCACCACCATCATCACCACCATCATAATCACCATCACCATCATCACCACCAGCATCATCTTCACCATCACCATCATCTTCACCACCATCATCTTCACCACCATCACCATCATAATCACCATCACTATCACCATCATCACTGTCACCATCATCTTCACCACCATCACCATCATCATCTTCACCACCATCATCACCACCACCATCTCCATCATCACCACTGTCATCACCATCACCATCATCGCCATCATCCCCGTCATCACCACTATCACCACCACCATCACCATCCCTACTGCCATGATTGCCACTGTCACTATTTTCCCCCATCAGACTGACTTCAAGGCAAGGGATCAGCAACCTCAAGACCCACACCCTTGGGTGGGTCAGGGACAGACTCTGTGTCCTTGTTTACCCTGTCAGAACCCAGTGCTGCTAACATGGTTGATACGCCCTCTGCAGGGTAGACATGGGCACAGGCTGGCTGCAGGCTCCGGTCCCCGAGGCAGGATGTGCTGGGGCAGAATCCGTGTTGGGTATCTCTCAGCCTCCCCGGGTCCCTACAGTGACAGTGGACTCCTTGGTGTCCCTGGTGCTCGGTGCTGGAAGCCGCCCCGCCTGCCTCTTCCTCGAAGCACCTCCACACTCGTCCACCGTCAGGGCCTCTGCTGAGGCAGCCTGTGAGCCTCAGTACCCAAGCTCACAAAAGCATCAGACTGGTTCACAACACAGAAGTACCCGCCAGCCACCTGTAGCCACAAACAACACTTGGATGGCAGTTGTTTTCGTCCCTTGACTTATCAACAGTTGTGATGCCAAACCAAAGTTCCATTTCACATCAGGTGGACATGTTGGGAGTCCCGAGTCATACCTGGTGCTTTGCAGGGATCAGGGGCACCGCCCTCTAATTCCTAATGTGCCCCCCTGGGTCAGGGAGGTCATTGATTATTAACCTCCCAGAGCGTGGATGCAACACGCCCATTCATCCCTCTGACAAGTGTTCACTGAGCACCTGCTGGGTGCCGGGGTCATGCAGGGCTGGGCATTGGGAGCACACATTCCCCGCCTGCAGGGCGTCATCCTGGTTGGGGGCAACCGTGCGCCAACACTGTGGCCTGGTGCAAAGCCCAACTAGGGCTGGAGACTTAGATAACAGTGCAGATGACACTGGAGCGGGGATCCACTGCCTGGGGTCCTACTGCGCAGGGGCTGCATGTGCTGGGGCATGCCAGGGCACTGTGGGGGGTGGCTCTGTGACACCTGTCCTTGTGCTCTGCAGGAGAGCTCCTGGATGGGCAGAGGGGCTTGGTGCCCTCCAACTTTGTGGATTTCGTCCAGGACAGTGAGTCGCGGTTGGCTGGCACTCTGGGCAGCGAACAGGATCAGAATCTCATCAACCACTCAGGCATCGGCGTGGGCATGGAGGGCGAGCGCATCCTGGACCTGCACTCCCCGACCCATGTGGACCCGAGCGCCACTGATGACGGTGGGGGCTCGCTGGACATGAGCGTCGACGACATCAGAGAAGACACTGTGCCTTACCCTAGAAGACTCACCCTCATCAAACAGCTCGCTAAAAGTGTCATTGTGGGCTGGGAGCCCCCGGCTGTGCCGCCCGGCTGGGGCACCGTGAGTGGCTACACAGTACTGGTGGACACAGAGCCGCGCCTGAGCCTCCCGCTGGGCGCCAGGACCAAGGCCCTGGTGGAGAAGCTGGACACGGCCGCCTGCACCTACCGCATCTCCGTGCAGTGTGTCACCAGCCGGGGCAGCTCGGACGCACTGCAGTGCACGATGCTGGTGGGCAAGGACGTGGTGGTGGCCCCCTCGCACCTGCGCGTGGATGGCATCACACAGATCTCGGCGCAGCTGTCCTGGCTGCCCACCCACAGCAACTACAGCCACGTCATCTTCCTCAACGAGGAGGAGTTCGACGTCGTCAAGGCAGCGCGCTACAAGTACCAGTTCTTCAACCTGCGGCCCGATGTGGCCTACAAGGTCCGGGTCCTGGCGCGACCTCACCAGATGCCCTGGCAGCTGCCCCTCGAGCAGAGGGAGGAGAAGGAGGCTTCAGTGGAGTTCTCCACGCTGCCCGCAGGTGAGCCGTGTCCTTCCGTGGGCCTGCAGCTCACGGAGAGAGGCCAGCAGCTCGCCCTGGGTGCGCCCGTCCTCCCCAGTCGCCGTGAGCGCGGGGCGCGTCTGGGACAGGCACGCGGCGTGCCTCGGGCGGCGCTGGGGGCCGTGCTCCTTTAGGGTTAGTGCAGGAGGAAGTGCGCGGTGTCCTCCGCCACCTCTGGCGTGCGGCGGGACCCTGCGCACGTGCCCACGCCCGCTCCACGTGGCTCTTCCCTCGCGGTTGATGTTTTTAAATGTGCTCACATGTGGGGGGGATTCGCCCTGCAGCTGTCGGGGTTCTCGGCTCAGCATCCCTCTGCTCTTGGTGGTAGAGAGGGCGATGGTGTACGGCTCGTGAAGGGACAGGGTGCTGCAGCCTGCTGACGCTGCCGGCAGGATCCTGGTGTCCCTTGGTCACGCTTAGTGACCAAGACAGCTTGCACGTCCAGGTCACTTTCCCAACAGAGCACAATGCGATCGCGGCTCTCGTGTGATGCTTCGTTCTCCTTGCAAGCGCCTGTCCAACACTGTCCTGCGGTGGGTCCAGCTGAATTAACGCAGTCCAGCCTGAGCCCTTTGGTCAGTAGTGTTGCAAACAGTCCCATCGTTTCCCTCCCTATCCTCTTCCCAGCAACAGGAAATCTCCGATTAATCCATTGTGAGAGGGTCCTCCAGTCCCAGCACTCACAGGAGGATGTGGCGGGGGGGTCACAGCAGAGGCCATTGGGCAAGTGCACAAGATGCCGGTCAAGGGCCCTGAAGGGTCCCCGATGTCCCCACCTCTGCCAGACAGGACCGTTTTGGTTGTGTGCCCAGGAGGAGGGGCACTGTGACAGAGGATGGGGAAGAGGGACAGGACGATGTTGCCATCCACGCGGTCTGTGCTATCTGGTGCAGCAGTAGGGAGTTCTTTTTTATGTACGTATAACTTACTACAACTGTTATTATTATGTTTTATCAGTACGTGTTTGCAGTACATAATGACTGCACTTTCATGCCCATTTTTTGATTGGGTCTTTTATTTGGGGGGGTTCTAGTTTTTTTGAGTTTTTTATATGTTCTAAAGATTAATCCTCTGTCCCAGGTATAGCAGGCAAATTGCTTTTCTGTGGGTCCTCTCTTCACTCTTTGGTGGTTTCCTTTGCTGTGCAGAAGCTTTTCAATTTGATGCGATCCCATTTGTTGATTCTTGCTGTTATTTCTTGTGCAATTGAGCTTCTGTTCAGAAAGCCCTTGCCTATGTGTCCAGAGGTTTTTTTTTTACCTATTTCATCTGTCAGCAGGTTAAGTGTTCTGTTTTAATATTTAGATCAGTGATGGTAGAGCTTTTAGAGACTGAGTGCCCAAACTTCAACCCAAAACCCAGTATTTTTCGTGAAGTGCCAACACTGCAATTAAACCTGAATACTGAGGTTTTAGTTTAGAAAAAAAATAACTCAAACATCAGCATCTTTTGTTTTAAAAGGAAAACAAATAACACGTGTGCTGTAGGTTTGCCACCGCCGATTTAGATCTTTGATCATGGCGTGAATTCTTTATCTTCGTTCCTGAGTCCCGTGTGGAAAACGCCATGGTTTCCTCGTCCGTTCTGTGGATGCGCTGGGCTGGTGGCTTCTGGCTGATCGACTACGCCGTGGCAGAACTGTGCGCTGTCTCGCCCTTGGCGATGGTGCTGTGTGGAGGAATCCTGTGAGTGCCCTCACCAGTGTCAGGTGCTTCCTGTCCTCCACGTGCTGAGGGATTTTATAGAGTGGATGAAAATGTTGCCAGTTTTCCCATGTGTCAAGTCGCGGCCATTCCTCGTGGGATTACTGTGGTGAACGACATTACTTTGGGAGGTGAGAGCGGCCTTGCTCTCCTAAGATCGGGCCCCGCTCAGCCCTGCGTGCTGTGTTTCTCGCGTGCGGCTGGTAGACCTGCGGATACTCCGTTGAGGATTCTCTCTCCGTTCGTGAAGGATGCTGGTCTGTAATCTTAGCCTCTTACGGTGTCCTTGGACTTTGGTACTGGGGACGTGCTCGGGTCCTAAGAACTGTGGTTTTTGTTATCTGCTAATATCTGGAAGAAATTTCATAGTATCAAGATTATTTCTAGCCTTTGGCTTGATAGAACTCATTAGTGAAACCACTCAGACCTGGCATTTTCTTTGTGAAAATGTTTTAAATTCCAAGTTCAATTTATTTAATAGATTTAGGTTTGTTCAGATGCTTCTATTTCTTCGTTTCTCAGTTTGGGTAAGTAGTTTTTTAAGGAATTTCCCAGTTTCGTGGGAATTGTCTAATTTATTCCTATAAAATTGTTCATAGTATTACTATATTACTTTTACATGTCTTTGGACATATAATAATATCTGCTCTTGAACTTTTAGTGGTAATTTATGCTTTCTCTTCTTTTTGAACAGACTTATTTTTTTTTGAACAGACTTATTTTATTAATGTATTCAAAGCTGTAACTTTTTGCTTGAGTTTGTTTTTTTTATAATTTTCTATCTTATTGATTTACACTCATTACTTCCATTTTTTCTATAGATGTTGGGTTTAACTTGCCCTTCTAATCCTACATTTTCTAAGCAAAAACTTAGATCATTTATTTAAAACCGTCCTTTTATAATATAGTATTTATACGTACAAATACTTTTATATTTAACTGTAGTCCATGACATATGTTACATTCCCTTCCCATTATCAATGAGTTTAATATGTTTTCTGATTTCCTGTGTAGGGTGGGGGAGGGTCTTCACGCACATTTACATGTTTATCTGCAAGTGACTTGATTAATTTCCAAGTGTTTGAGGGTTTGGAAAGAAGATGGTATGCTGCTATTAGTGGTTTCTGATTTAATTATTTTGGGATCAGACAAAATACCGTGTGAGTCAGTCATTTCAGAGGCCCGACGCTCACTTCCTGGCCCAGAACGTGGTCCACTTTGGTGAGAGTCCCGGACATAACCAAAATGGAAAACGTGTCCTGAGGGTGCGCACGGTGCTGAGGCGTCGGCGTTAGGTCGCACTCTTAACAGAGCTCTCCAGGCCTCTGTATCCTCGCGGGGTTTTGTTTACTTGGTCTACCAGTTTTTGGGAGTAATCACCTATTTGTCTAACTCCCTCTTTAGTTTCCCATATGCTGAAGCTCTGTCATTAGCGGCAGGCACACTTAAAACCGTTAGAAGTGCCCAGTAAGCCGACCCTCTTGCCATCTCGAAGCGTCCCTCTTTGTCTCTGCTACTATTTCTTATCCTGGAGTCTCTCTTGCCTGCTATTCCTGTGGTCATGTGCTTTCTTTTGCTTAGAGCTTACATACATCTCGTACATCTAACCTTAACCTTATTTTCAAATACTTTGTGCTTTGTATTTAAAGCGTGTCCCTTATAACTCAGTCCGCCCTTGGGTCTTGGCTGCCGTCAGAGTTGGCCGATCTCTGCCTCCGACTTGGGATGCTTCATACTTTTAGTGTGAGCACTGATAGAAGCCTGGCATCTTGCTCTTTGTTTTGATTTATCCTGTCGGCTCTTTTTATGTGTTTGTCTTTCTTTGCCTTCTTTTGGGTTGATTATTTTTTATATTCTATTTTCTTTCCTCAGTTGTCTTTTTTTTTTTTTTTTGGAAATGACACATTGTGGGTTTTTGTGACTGCTTTAGGGAGTACAGCATGCATACTTAACATATTATAGATTATCTTAGGTTAATAATAAGCCAATTTATTTATAATGAAAGAGTTATATAACATCATAATTCTATTGGTCCTCTTTTGGTTTTGCTATTGCTTTTATATATTTCACTTTTACATGTTACAGTCCCCTCAGGATATTATTATTTGCTTGCTTTTGAAGAATTTGGAAAAGATGGCCTCACATTTACCATTTCCACCGTTTTTATTCCTGCCATGGGTGTACATTTTAATCTGGTATTATCTCCACTTAGCCTGGAGAATTTCCTTTAGAACAGCTTTCAGCCTGCTTTTGTTCATCTAGAGTGACGTGTGATTTCATCGCCATTTATGATCTTTTCTTCTGGCCCTCCAAGTGCCCCCTTCCACCATCCATGGCCTTCCCTGTTCCTGGGGTGACTCCGCTGTCACTCCTATCACTTCCTTTCTGAACACTTCTAAGTATTTTCCCCCCTTTATCTTTGACGTCCAGGAGTTGGAGTCTGATGTGCCTGTGCTTTATTTTCTTTATCCTTTTCCAATTTTTACTTAGATTTCTGGATCTCAGGTAGCATTCCGCAGATTTCAAACACAGCTCCACATATGTTTTGCCTTATTCTGTCTTCTCTTCCCGAGACTCTAACTGTACACTGGTCAGCGTGTTTGCAGTTGTCTTGCAGGTGTACGAACCGCCTATTATTACTATCTGTTGTCCCCTTGTGCTTCAGAGTCATTTCTACTGATCTGTTTTCATGTTTACTGATTCTTTCCTTTGTGTGCCTAATCTGCTGTTAAGACCATCAAATGAATTTTTTTTTTTTATGTGGGTACTGGGGGTTGAACTCGGGCCCTTGCGCTTACCAGCAGGTGCTTGTGCTGCTGAGCAATATCATTGGCCCTTTTTTTCCTTTATGTGGGTTCTGGGAGTTGAATTCAGGACCTCGCGCTTGCCGGGCAGGTGCTTATGCCATTGAGCTATCTCACCGGCCCTCCAAAATGAATTTTTTAAAAATTCTGCTCAGTGTATTTTTCTGCTCTAGGATTTCCATTTGGTTCTTCATAGTTGGTTTAATTGCTCTTTGCTTTCCTCTAGTCCTTCACCCGTTATATCTATTTCCATCCTTTCCTTGGCAGGAAACCAGCCGGGGGAGGATGGAGGGTCATGTGGGGCTGGTGAAGGGCAGCTGGGCATGGTGCTGTCACCTCTGCCCATGGTCCACTGTGATGATGATCTCGTTACTGCAGAGGTGTTGTATGATGTCCACTTCACAGATACGGCAGTGGACAGGCAGGGAGGCTAAGTCGCTGTCCAGGTTGCACATGGTGATTGGCCGAGCTGGGGTTTGCAGTCAGGCCATCAGTCTCCAGCGCCCACATTCCTAGCCATGCATGGTCCTCCCTGAGTTGTCTGTTCTGGGGGGACACAGCTGCCCGTTGTGGTCATGGAGCAAAAGCCCTGCGGCTGCATCTTCGTTGCCTGAGAAGCAGGTGGCGGTCGCAGTGGAAAGGGTGCTGGTGTCTGAGTCGTGTTTGAATCAGGCCGGGCTGGGCTTCTGACCCAGGCCGTGAGGAAGGCTTGGAGAGCTTTGTCGCGGCACAGATGTGTTCGGCTCAGTGCCCTGCTCCAGGGCCCGTGGCATTCCTTCCATGGGACAGTGATCTGCGTTTTCTAGTGGGAGGCATTGAGGATTCCCTGTGCCTGCAGAGAAGGGAGCTCCCTAGGGTGTCCAGACAGGGCTGGTCACTCACTGTCCCTGAAGCCACCCGCCTTGCCTGGTGACACGACTACTGCTTACCTATTTCCCGAATTAGTGGCTCGTGACAGCTTCTCTTGCGGGACTCGGAGAGCAGAGTTCACACAGCACCGGCCCAGAAGTAGCAGTTGGCTTGGTCACCTGGGAAGCCGTGTGGAGCTGGACATGGGGCAGATGGCCCTGAGGGACCCAGGGTCCATCTGGCTTCTGGTTTTGCTCAATTGCATGGTGTGGTGACATGGTGATGTGAGGTCCAGGCTTGCTGTCCCTGGAGTCTGATGAAGAATGAAGGGAGAGAGCTAGGGACGCGGAGGGAGGGAGAAGGAGGCTGTCTTTCCCCTGTGCATCCTCATGCCCTCCCAAGCTGTCCCTGGCTGACCGGTTGCCTGTCACCGGGCAGAGGTGACTCTGACCAGTCACAGCTGGAGGTGACTGAGAACCGAGAGCACAGGCACTTTTCCCAGAGGAGGTGAGTAATAGCCACGTGGAGACCACGTGTTCTGCATCTGGGCACTGGCCAGTGCTACCACCTCTGCTGTCCTCTTGTCCCTGTCTCTTCCTCCGATGTTAAGGCATTGTCTGTCTTCCAGGTGGGACCATGGAGCAGTAATGGTCACCCAGCAGGCCCTGCCCTGAAGGCCGCTGTTCCTTCTGTCCCTCCCAGGCCCTCCGGCCCCCCCACAAGATGTCACGGTCCAAGCAGGGGCCACAGCAGCTACCGTCCAGGTCTCCTGGAAGCCACCTGCACTGACCCCCACTGGGCTGTCCAATGGAGCAAATGTCACTGGCTATGGCGTGTATGCCAAGGGGCAGCGGGTGAGTGGCTTGAGGTGTGGGCCCCCACAGGCAGAGTCCAGCTCAGTGGGTGTGATGGGGTGACCCATTCCCTGCCCAGGGGAAGTTCAGGCACATCCTCAGCTGCTGGGTGCCACCATTATTTACAAAAGGCTACCCACACTGCACCGCAGGGCCCACCGGTGTGGGTCCTGTCCTTGGTCCAGCACCCCTCCCCCATGACCTGCTCTGCTCTGGGTTGGACCCCAGCATCAGGGTCCCTCCCTGGAGACCTGGCAGAGGTGACTTGCGAGCAGGTGACCGGACCCCCAACTCTGGGAAGCAGGTGTCCACTGTCTCAGCCCGCCACCCGCCCGGCACTGGGAAGGCTAGAGAAGCATCTCCTGTCCACCTGCTGTCCTCGCCCTGTCCTCTGTCAGGAGCGATGGATCAGCTCGACGGGGTGTGGGTGGGCATGCGCCGCCTCCTGCGGGAAAGGGCCCAGCAGTGCCCCTGCCCAGGCCCCTCCAGCCGCGGCAGGAAGAGCTCCATGCACCCCTGTGCATGCATCTGGCTCTGAGTCGCTCCCAAGGTGGAGGACAGGGACCCTGCCTGATGGGCCTTCCAGCTGAATGTGCCCCGGGCCTGTGCACTTCCTGGTCCCCTACTCTCTGTCCCCTGGCCTGGCTGAGGGCTGACTCGAGCTGGATGTTGGGGCCTTGTCCTTCCTTAAGACACAGGCCAAGTCTGTGGGATGCCAGCAGCCATCTGCTGACCTTGTCTTTTTGCAGGTGGCCGAGATCATCTTCCCCACTGCGGACGGCACCCCTGTGGAGCTCGGGCGGCTTCGAGGCCTGGAGGCGAAGGCCGTGACGGTGCGGACCCTCTCTGCCCAGGGCGAGTCTGCAGACTCAGTGCCAGCTACCGTCCCCCCTGACCTCCTGGTGCCTCCAGCCCCCGCCTCCAGGGCGGCACCCCCGCCGAAGCCATTAGCTAGCACCCCCGATACCAAAGACGAGCACCTGGGTGTCCACACCAAGGCGGAGCCCTGGGAGCAGAGCCGGATGCCTGCTCCTGCACATGGGAACCTGCTGGAGCCACCTGGCCTGCAGGGTGCTGGCCCTGGGCGGAGGTCGCCCTCACCTAGCCGCATCCTCCCACAGCCGCAGGGAGCCCCTGTGTCCACCTCTGTCGCCAAGGCCATGGCCCGTGAGGCCGCACAGAGGGTGGCTGAGAGCAGCAGGGTAAGCTGGGGCTTCCCCAGGGGCCCCGCCCTCTGTCCATCTGCACAGGGTGTGGGGTATGTGGGGGTGGGGACAGCTCTAGCCTTGCGCCCCCCGGGCGGGGCTGCAGACCGCTGGGAAGGGCACCGCATTCATCTGTGCCACCCCGGGATGGATCTGTGCCCCGTCCTGAGTGTATTGTGATGCTTCTGCTCCGCACTTGAGCAGCCACAGAGTTGAGGGAGCGCGGCACGTGCACACCGAGAGACAGCTCTGGTCCCGGCCAACGGGTCTGAGAGCCCCGCACTGCACGGTGGCCCGGGACCGCCCTGGACGGGGCCGATGCTGCTCACTTCAGGACTCCAGCTGGGGTGTGTGTATGTGTGTAAGCGTGAGTGCGTGCGTGGGTGTGTGCATGCATGTAGGCGTGTGTGTGTGTGTGCACGGGTATGCAGGTAGAGCGGAAACATAGATACACAGATTCTCCACACAGGCATGTGCACATGCGAGGCACGGTCAAAACACACAGTGACTGTTCAAGTTAAAAATTTAAAAG